>OY728130.1:1188528539-1189904683 GCA_963277665.1 Viscum album | reverse complement strand
TTTTTTTATATACCATTCATGGTTTATGGTGAAAGTATTGACATTTCGTATGCTAGTTTTAATACGAATGTTTATGTTATGTTTAAACCTTTTCATATGGGAATGCATTGGACTTAATATGTGACGGGTGGAGCCCGCTATAGCTCCTCGATGCATCGGTAGGTCTCATGAGACAAACTAGTGTCTTGGCACAAGGCCTTGGAAAAATCTTATTTGTAGTCTTGGCACGAGGCCTTGACTATGTGGTTATGATAGTCTGGCATTATTCATTCCAACATTATGAAAGTGGTTATTTATTTTTGCATGTGATTATTCGATTAGTAGAATATCCATGTGAATAAGTAAATGGCATTATTTCATTTTATTTATGCCATACCATGTTGAAAGTTCATGATTGAAAGGCTTTTGTTTTAGTTATACATTGCCTTAAATGTTTATTCTTATTTATGAAAGTTTCCGCTATATTGTTATCCTTACTGGGCATTTGAGCTCACCCCTTTTCTATGTTTTATTTTTCCCAGGAATTGAAGAAGTAAATTATGAATGACCTACAGGGATATTATGTGGGGATATGAGTGTGGATTATGGAGACATTATGTTGTTGTAGTAGTTTTTCATTTTATGATGTAATGTAAAACTTATGAATATATCTAGTGTTTCCAAGGCTACTAAACCAATCGGTCTTTCAAGATTTGATCTTTCTTGTGATCATGCCAATGTTATGTAATTAATGCACCGACTCTGGGTAACTGGGGTCGGGGCATTATAGGAATTGTTTGATAATAAAATAAATATTTTAAATAAAAACCCATTCTCCAAGAACAAACTATCCCCACCATGCTCGGGGGAATAATATAAAATTAGTAGGATAGAAGAAATCGCTAGAGTTATGAAAAGTGATAGTTTATCAAAGGTTTAAGTGGTATAGAGTAAGATTTTCAACTTATTGAAATAAATATGAATGTTTCAATCAAAAGGACGTTGGTGAAAAAGTTAAAAAGGAACTAAATAAAAGAGATTTCAATCACTATATTCGAAGAGGTTAGTAATACAAAGTCATAAGGATCCAAAAGGGTAACATAAAAATGCACATTGTATTTGATGAAAATATATTAGTATAGAAGATAGAATAAAAAAGTATAATTCCATTACCTCAATAAATCAGATAAATTGAAAATTGAAAGTACATAAGTTGAAGAAAAACACATCTTTTAAAAGATTCCCAAAACATGATTCTTGTTAATCCTCTTCAACCATTCCTCCAATAGAAAATATGATTATTTCTACATCCTTTTATATAATAATTATAACAATAGAAAATGAAAAAATGAGGCACATTAAATCGTTAACTAATTAATCACATGATCCCTATGGTTATAGAACTTATTTAGACACCAAAACCACCAAAATAACTCCCAAGACCACCTAGAGTTTGAGAGAAACAAGGGACATTGAATTCAAGGGAGTGAATATACCAAAGTTATAGTACAAAAATTGAATGCATGGAATAATTTTATAGTAGATAGTGGAATGATGTGATGGGATGGTCTTAAACACAGTTTTGAGGATCAAAACACCATCCTCTCAGGAACTCCCACTTTTAAAATTCGGCCAACTCTCATAAATTTGATTCAATTGAGAAAGGACATGAAATTATGAATATAACCACATTTTAGTGTTCAAACCGATAAAATATTGGCACAAATCCCTGGAATTATACCTAAAAATGATCTACCCCAAACCAAGTTCTTGTCATACACACTATGCTACAATGATAATAGAAATGTTTAACCATGAAATTAGGCACATAGGTATTCAAAAAATGAAAGGTGTGACCACACCGAAATGATCACTCGTATCAAATTAAATACCCCCAAGACCCTAGAAACCATGACTAAATTTAATTGCACTATAATGCGATCAAATGTAAGGGTAAATCTGAATCCTCACATACCTGTATATAAGAATATTCTCAGAGCCATCATGAAATGATCCAAACCCCTAACACTATGACCAACCATTAAAATTGTGATAAAATAACACCCAACTATCAATAATTAATGCCCATGTCGTGACTAAACTTAAACTATAACACAACATTCCAACTGACTTCTCATGTATTAACATATATAATCACATTTTAACACTCCTAATCAAGGTGAAATAATAGCTATAACGAAACCAACATTTCTCTAACCTTATACAAACACATAAAACACTTGAAAAGTGAAAAATTGAGGGTCTAGGATGTTTTATACCCTATCATTAGATTCTTCTTTGACAATTTTCATAACTAAGAATAAAAATAATAACCAAAAAATTGGAAGCAACCCATGTAATGGATAGGGAATATCATTTATTCACTTTAAATAAAAATAAAATGATTCTTGTCATAAAAAATTATACCAAAACTGAAATAATAAAGGATAAAACAATAAATTTTATGGGGATATACCTTCCAAATATGATGGAATAAAAGGCCAAGACTCTTTAGAAAATTTTTTTGGTCTAAGAGTCTAACTCACTCCAACATATTAAAACAACACATGAATGAGAAACAAATTCAATACACAAAAATCCCCTTTAGAGAAAATCATGCATGGTAACAACCATCACAACTCAAAACCAAATCTATACTAAATAATCTGTTCACCTCAACCATGTCTCTATATAAATACCCCTCAAAACAACCCTCCTTTCTAAATACTAAAAACTATTGAAAAACAAATGAAACGATTTTCACGGAAAACATATTAACATTAAATTTTAAATATAAATTAACACAAACATTAAAAATAGGATCAAAATCTACAACATGGGATTTAGTGAAAAGATTATGATCACTATCATAGATTATTCATCAAATATTAAGACAAAACTGACTACATAAAATAAATTTATAGTCATGTAGATACTTATACAAATCACACTAGAGATTCCCCATAACATTAAAATTAAAAAAGATCAACATTATTAACAAATTACACCTAGAACTACTCATACATGGTCTTGAAGATTCTCTCCAACCCTATAATACTTCCTCACCCTTATCTTCGGTAGACCATTTGACACAAAACTCCAGTCATTCATCACAACCTCTATAAAAACTCAAGAAGTCACATTACAAAATCCTTACCTCAATAAAAGACCTATCTTCATGATATCGAATCTATCAATAACCTATTCTAAAATAATACACATTCCCCCCTATCATTAAGATTCACTATATATCATCATATCGAAATCATATTAGGTGTATCAATAATAAGATCATAATAATTCATTTCATTAAATATTGACAAATAATAATAAATCAATTACTAGGCTATCTAAACATGAACCATTAAGAAAAATATATTATCAACACATAAATAATGGATAAAATGTCTCTCAATCAAACATGTGATATTCAACCAACATTACATGAAACATTTCATTTTGGAAATCATGAATTCATCATACTCATTTTCTCAAACCATTAATGTGTCCTCATACATACATCAAACTAACTTTCTAAAAATACCATAACATGCTTCATTAAGTAAAAAAAAATTAAAATGTGATATCTATCATGGTTCACAGAAAAACGAGACATGTAATTATTATTAAATATAACAATAAAATTTAAATAATATAATCAAAACATCATTCTAAACATAAAATAGCAATAACAAAAATGTAAATATATTAAAATTCTTACAGATTGTTTAAAAAAATTAGACATGTTGTTATCAACAACCCATTTATATATGACACATTATTTATTTTATTTATTTTAAAATGAATATTAACTACAAAAAACATCAATGTTAGATATTAAGCATAAATTTAAACACTTTAATTAATCACATATGTCACCCAACAATAATTTGTAATTTTACAATGCACATAAATCAAATGAACAATTATTTACATCAAATATTTAATCTGATAACTATATACAATATTAGGTTGGTTTAACATGCATCAAAATATTCTATTTAAAGAAATAATAGGATGTCAAAAAATAATGTTAAGTTACTAATAAATCCTCATGTGCATTAATAATTAATAGGGATTCTATAAAATGTCACTCCTTACAATAACAGCCATTTAGACATGATTCACTATAAATGAAAATAGAATATAACACTGATTATATTAATTTTAAATATAACAATTTAGTTATTAACATTATCTTAAAGGCATGTTTGTTAATTTTCATTAAAAATTAAATTATAAATCTAAACAAGTAATATTTTGAAAATCAAGAATCATATTATATCATTATTTGAAAAGAAAACATGTTAAAACTACCACGAATCCATTTCATAAAAATTATTAAAAAATAATTATTAAGAGTGAATTATATTAATATCTGTTATGAAAAATAAAAAATAATCCCAAATGAAAACATAAACTTAAAATGAAACCTATGATAATGATTTATGCACCCTTAATTAACTTTTTAAACCGAAATTGGTTCTCCTTTACCTAATCATTCTCAAAATACTATAAAATAACTTGAATTAGATCACATGTGGCCCTATGTACTTGTGTCTTAGCCAATATACTCTTTTTTCATTTTACAAAATGTTTAAATAAAACTATATTAATAATAGTCCCATGTAATATTCATAGGATTTTTTACTTCAATATTTTCCTTATCTCCCCAAAAAATACCTAATACCACATTTTTCTGACCTAACTCAATTGAAACCCTGGCTAGTTCGGATGTGAAGTCAAGAATGACCCCCATAACCACCTCCACTATGTTATAGTTAGAAGACTAACACCGAGGGTATCTGCTACACATATGCGAAGAATCACCCTTAAAATTGCCACGAAAATAAATAAAATACACCAATAACATAAACAAATAAACATAAAATATTACAAACTCCATATCCAAACTATCTATACATGTAATTGTACACAATGAGATCATGGATAAGAAAGAATATCCACCTTGAGCTCTCTCAAGATACTCGAATATCTACTCCCCAATTTTCCATCAATCTATCAAGAAATTTCTTAAAAACGATTAAGGGTGAGCACATGATAAGACTATATTAGACCATATTTAAAATCAATACAATATACATGTAAAATAAATTTTTAATGTTATACATGAGTGATATAATTTTAAAAAGGAAAATATGGTATTTAGAATTGATTTCAAACAAACACTCATAATAAAGGTATAATTATAACATCTAATGATACTACTATCTCTACCCTTAATTTCATTTACTCTAAACAAATCCATATATTCAAAAATAACATCCATAAATAATCGAGGTAAATATAATTATAATATACTAAGATTAAGGGTCCAAAAAAATATACCACCACTCTTACTTATCAGTTTGAATGTTATTATAACTCCAAACAATAATAATACGATTAGACAATGCATGACCAATTAATTGAGAATTCAATAATGCAATGAAAATAATACCAATACAACATTCCATGATTAAGGATCGAATAATTGTACATATTTCATTATTTATTTTCTGGATTCTAGTACCACCATTTTTTCAATTTAAATGTAATTGTCATATATTTTTCATATAATATCATTTTGGATTAAATTATGAAAATGAATTAAAAAGTTTTTTAATTATTTAATTTTAGAATTATTATAATACAAACTAAACGTAATTATGAATGTTTTGATGAATTTTTCGAGAGGATGAGTAAAATATAATGAAATCAGTGATTTTTTATGACAATATATGTATTCAAGAATTTCTATAGAAAATCAATTGTGAATCTAAACCTACTATAAAAATATCCTCAAAATAAACCACACTTTCAATCAGATCAACCATGTGATGATAAATTGTTTAAAGACCAACCATGTTAATATCAACCTCAAGATGATATTCATTCAACTATACCATTCTTGGATTTGTCATAAAGGGAAATTATATAGAGTACACAATAAAGTGTAGGATGATTCCAATAGACTCCATGTAGATTCAATTTTACCACTAACTGAACCTCCCATGTAATATCTTGTTTTCTATTAATTCACATTTCTTCCATGTAGTAAATCCATTTAATTGATCCTCTTTATCAAACCACTGATTTGTACTTTAGGGTTGATCTAAGACCTCTAAAATTTGGTTTATAAAAGTTTATGAGTAGTCATCAAGGGAATCATACACACATCAATAACATGTAATGGGATTCCATGTTATCAATAATAAGATCATTAGAAGGCTTCCCCGTGATTCTAAACATGAAATTTTTTTATGAAACACAAAATAATGAAGGATATAGATTTTTTGGAAGAACAGATTGTGACAAAAGAAAAATTACATAAGGAAAAAGAGGATATAATTAAATGATTAAAAATAGAGAATATCTTGAAATTTTAGCTGGATGAAAGGTAATAATGTTAAATGTTTTTAATAAATATAGGATACCACATGAAAGAAGATAATTAGAATGGATTGTGTACAACTTCTAGTGATTTTTCAACTGATTTTATATTCTATTTTCTTATATTTTTGTTTTCTGATTTCTTCTTATTCTATTTCCACTTCATTCTATATTCATATAAAAGTGTATACTTTGAGTGAATATAAATGTAGAGGCTAAACCGTTTTTAATGGTTTAGTTTTTCCCTAAATAAAATAAGTCCTTTCCCTCCAATTAATAAGGTTTTAATATTTAGATAAAAATATTTCTTATGAAGTGATATTGTATTTCCTTTTAATTCCATTTATATATTATTTTGTTGACCATAATATTTATCTACCGAAAAATAGTTTTGATCTATAGATGGTGAAAGCAGATATATTTAAGTGCTGAATTTCTCAATCATTGATAGAATGTATAGAAGTGTTAGTGGTAATTCTTGGTTATTTTGGAAGAATAATACAGAATTGATATTTTAAAAAGTAAACTATAATGGTCAACTGAAATACAAGTGCACATAATAAAGAGAGAAGAGTACGATGATATTTTAGTTCAGAATATTTTCACCATCACCATTCAGTCAAGGGATATAGTTTAACTGATTTTTAATTCCCTCTCTTAGCAACGTAGCAGAAGAAGAGAATATAATATTGGGACTAGTATATCAATAAACTAGGGTAAGACAACCCAAAACTAATCATTATCTCACAATTAGTTGTCTTCAAACCACTATTTGATGTCATTCGTATGTTTTGATTTTTTTTTTGAAAACATACCCTTTTCTATAACAGACAAGTGATAATTGATTTTAGAGGACTTATCTCAAAAGAAAACCCAGGGTTTCCACTATACTAAATTAAAACCTACGAATATGTTATTTTTCCACACCACATAACTAAAATGTGTCGAAACATTGATCCTTTTCTAGGTAGATAGTTTCAAAAACACAACCTAAAATTTTCATAATTAGGACATCTGACACAAATCTTGGCCCAATATATATGAAAATAAAACCAATCTTACTATTTAAACATCAAAACATTAATTTAGAAACTTATTTTGAAGAAATAATTATTTTAGAGTCAAGTGAAAATCAATGTGTTCACTATGAACCTACCATTATAGGAAAAACCCCCAACCAAACTCTAAGATATTGTTACGAACCTGAATTTGTTAATAAAAAAAATAAAATAACATTAATATATCATCTAAATGACTTATAACTTGAAATTAGACTAATTATATTAGATCAAAAATTCTATTTCATAGAAGGATAAGACCCAATTAGGCATATCATGGGGTTAAATAATTTCTTATATACCTTATAGCTGAGGGGAATACCTGAGGAGAGAGAAAAGTGGAGGGAGTTCAATATTTAACTTGAGGGTGAATACAAGGAGTGGTTATAAATAATACGACCAAGAGTGATCCTAGACTATTATAGAATCCATAGATGCTTCATTCAGATATTCTTTGAATCATAAAAATATGAAATGTATGTATTCTATCCAACATTATTTGGGAGGAACCCTCTATTAGTAATATGATATATTAAAAATATCCATGAAAGCTACCAAGATGAAGAAATATTGAAGCATCACTTATTTGTTTTATTTAACCATGTACATATTGAAAATGAGAAAATTATTTTTTATTCTTCTATCGGAGGAGATTTAATAGAAAAATAACTAAAATAAACTAATGAAGGGATTGGAAATATTGATTTGAACTCACAATAATTCATCATAGTAGGTACTAATACAAGAGGGATACATGTGGTTAAAATTTTGATTCATATTAATTAACAGAATCTTTTATTTAAACTATAACCATGATAATGTGAAATATGGATGTGAATAGAACTATTGAAAATGAAATTACTAAGTTATGTAGTTTATGTTCATCAGCTACCCATTTCATTGACAGATGTGACAAAGTGCATACCATGAAAATTTGAGAAGTTGAATTTTTTCTAAATAAAATATAAAAATCCAATGATGGTGGGATTTTAACAAAGTCAAGTATAGATACTGAAAAATATATATATATTGACTCCCGACCAAAATAAGTACCCAAAATCCCCTATTTCCGTAACAAAACAAACCATACCAACACCCACCGGCATTTCAATAATCATATAAACATCCCAATAACCAACCACTCTACCACACCCACTCATTTATTAAAAAAAGGCCATATGAAAAACCCTCCAATAGGGCACAAACTCTTGTGGTGAAACAATAATGTTCATAGATAGATTAACATAATAATGAAATTAAATTTTTGAGGATAATTATGAATACATTATCCCGGAATCATTACAAACTACCACAACATATAGTTCTTAAACCAAATAATAATTTCAGTATGATAAAAATAATAATTTTAAAGGATATTCATTCCCCATCCACATCAAAACATAAATAAAACTATCCCAATAGTGATGACGCAAAATATAGAAAATTAGGGAAGATTTTAGAAAAATAGACATATAATAAAGAACAAAAGTTGAATAATATAATGATATAATAGGTAGGAATAGAGAATAAATACCAAAATAGAGGAATAAAATAGACAAGAAATATTTTCACATACTATTCCCATCAATAATGACATGATAAAATTAGTTTTAGGAGGTAAAATTTTAAATATAAATATCAGAAACATTCCAAAAAGATGAGAATGATATTCCCCTTCATGAACTACTAAAGAATAATCCCATTTATGATAAATATTATAGGAAATTATAAGCAACAAATGATATTCAAGGGGATTATAGGATCAACTTAGGAAGAAGTGACTCATAATTGATAACATCAATTGACCCACCAATTTTCATGATCTATGGAAATTATCTATTTCTTTCACCATTGGATTGTTATTTTTTTATGCTTTATATAATATAAGTGTTATATTAATGTATTACTTTAATCATTATTCAAATAGTTTCATATGGGATGTTGTATTTCCATTAGAGTAGTGGTACAAATCGTAAATGCTTCTATAATTTTTTAGTGGGATATTTAGAAGATGTTTAGTTAGATTTCAAGGAATGATATTTATAGCTATCATCTATGTGCTCAATAAGGATGAGGATAGAAAATGATTCCATTGAACAAACATTTTTCAGAGACATTTATATGTTTAGTCATGAAAATAGTAAATGCGCATGAAGGAACACTCATTATGGTGTTTGGATAACGCACTATATACATTATTATTTTTGAATCTATGGGTCACCATTAAGTTGACCATACACTCATTACATTATCCCACCACAAAAAGGATGAAAAAATTTATGATTTAGGTATGTTGTATGAATTTTTATCATAAATAATGTATTATTTATTTGAAATTTTATAGAATATGGTGTTTTCCAAAATTATAAAAATTCAATTTTCATGTTTGAAGAAGATGTAACTTCTGATTTTTCTAATGAATATAATAGTTTATTTTATATAAAATATGATCATATAGTTCCTTATGTGTACTGAATTCAATATTTAGGAATGTGGACATCAATTTAATTTCATATATTGAATTAAAAAAAATCCTTGGATTGAATTCAATTCCTATTTATTTGAAATATGTGTACGTAATGGAAGGATACAAAATACCAATTATAAATACTAATAATATATCTAAAATAAAATAATGAAAATTTATTAAACTTTTGAGAAAGAAATAAAAAAATAGAGTAGATAATAGGAGATATTTCAAGCATAGGCCCCAAAACCTGGTCACATATATTTCTAGTTTAGGGAGATTGCAAACATGTTAGTCAACCCCAAATGATGCTAAATCCCACCTCAACTGATATAGTGAATAAAGATCCAAAAAATAAAAAAGAATCAGGGAAAATCTATCCTATTTAAGATTCAATATTGGTCTGGACCATCCACATTTTCTTAAGAAAATTGGATTTACCAATACAAGGAATGTAAAAAAGAAATTAATACATGTGAGACTTTATGACATCAAGAGAGTTTGTATAGACTATAAGAATACAAACTAGGTTACTATAAAATATAACTTTTCTATAACCTTCATTGACCATTTTTTTGGGAGATTAGGATGGAGAAATAATTATTTATTATTGGAGAGATTATCAGGGTATTATTAAGAACCCATTACCTCATATGATTATGTGAATACCACCTTTACATGTCCCTTGAGAACCTTTTCTATAGAATCAATCCATTTTTATGGCGTATTGATGTAGGTAAAATTAATATATTCATGGTATGTATATTGTTTTGATCACAATGATGATTAATTAGAGTTATTATTTAATGAATTCATAGTTTTTGGAAATTATTTTTACTATTTATTGAAAAATTTAGAAAAAAAATTCGAAACCTGAAGTGAAAAAAATATTATTCATAATTTTTGAAAATTTAAATTTCATGGTAGATAGTGGGTTTTTTGGAATATTATTTATCAAAAATTAATTGACATGGAAAAATAAGAAACTGAAGTGATATATTCCTTAGATTACCCATGTTTTGTAAAACATGACAGATATTTTTTAGACATACATGATTACATAGGAGGTTTATCAATATTCTCAATAACATTTCTATCTCTCTCATGAAATTACTTTTTAAAGATACTAATATTTATTATAATGATGAATCTATGGAAGGATCTGAGGAGTTGAAGAGGGGATTAATAACCCCACAAATAATGAATCCCCCAAATTTGAAACAATCGTTCAAGCTAATTTGTGATTCTTCAAACTGAGAAATAGGGGTATTACATTCTATTAAAATATAGGGAAGACCAAAAGTCATTCAACATGCATTAAAGAAATAGATATTTACCAACTCTTCTAAATAACTACTAAGAATGATTCTGTTATAGTTATCATTTATTTGGAATTTTCAGATCATTATTAATTGGAGATATTTTTTTTGACCATGAAGTCCTTAGATATTTGATAGAGAAGGTAGATTACAAGCCTAATATTGTGTGATAGATGATATTGTAGTGGTAGTATGACCTGGAAATAAAATACAAGAAGCGATCTAAGAACCAAGTGATTAATCACCTGAGTAGACTTCCCTACATGAATGAAGTATATATTCCTACCCACAAACCAATATCCAACCTTATTATAGGGTAGAAACTCTAATTACTAGAATGTGAAGCACTATAGTATACTAACATGGTAAATTATATTGTAACTTCTAATGTCCCAACCCACATAATTCCCCAATAAATTCAAATATTTATTTTTGAATTGATATTTTACATTTGGAATGATCCTTTAATGTTAAAAATTTTCAGTGATCAGTTGATAATAATATGATTACATAAAAATGAAATTGAATATTTGTTTTGAGTTTTTTGACAACTTATTTTATTGAATCCACATTTTACATGAAAGGATAATCAATAAATTTTTAGAAACTGGATTTTACTAGCCAATTTTTTTCAAATAATCACATGACATGTAAAAAAGATGTGGAGAATTATAATTATAAGGAATTATTTTAAATAAATGTAAAATTATCCTAAAACCACTTAGTTTTTATTATTTTTTTAATTTTAATGCAATACGATATAGGGGAAATTTTTCAATTTCATTTGGAAATTATTTTATCTTAATTTTAGTGAATTATGTTTCAAAATTGGTGGAATCTAAAAGCTTTAAAAATTGATAATTCTAATGTTTTTGGTTATTTATTAAGATCAAACATATTTTTTAGGTTTAGAGTATCCATATTCATCTATAGTGATCATGAGAATCATTTTTTCTATAAACAATTATAGTATTTACATGGGTATTTTGGAGATAATAAAAAACATTATCAATATATAATCTATAGACCAATGGTGAAGATGAAGTTTCCAAAAATGAGATCAAGGGAATTATAAAAAAAATTTTAATCCCAATGGTATGGAATGAATACAAAGGATGGAATATGCCTTATGGTTTTATAGGATGAACAAAAAAACCACCACATGAATGAAAACGTGTATGCTGATTTATGGGAAAATATATAACCTCACCATGGAATATGAACGGAAAACATAATGGGTTGTAGAATAAATTAATTTAGTCCTCAAAAGAGATAGAAAAGAGAGGAAATTTCAAACAAAAGTGTAGGAGGAAATTCAAAGGGAATATTTTAAAAATTCTATGATTTATAAATAAAATTTAAGGGTAGATCCTATAAATATGTTCCAATAAAAATAATTCCATCATAGAGGCACAATTTAATTATACAACTAAATACTCTATCTGAATTCATGTAAACATTTCTCTTGAGGGGAATGGACATTTATAGTAACTAATGTATATCCTTTTGGTTCAATGATGAGTTTTATGAATTGATATTATGATCCAATCACTATTAATGTAAATATGATGAATAGATTTTTTGGGACATTTCTATAAAATCGACTGGAGTAGATCACACCCATCTAGACTATTTATCACTAAATACCATGATGTTATAAACTTACTTAACATTTATAGATTGTTGTGATTATAAATAAAATCTCATTATTTGTTAATTCGTTTCAAATGCAATGATAATACTTACTCATTTATGTGAGTGTGATAGAATCTTGTGGTTTAAGACCATTAATTTAAGACTTTTCAATGTGATTGTTTTATTTTTAAAACAGTTGTGTCATTTTCAAACATCTTGTGCATTTATTATATTTTTCACTAGTTCTTGAAACCTAGGAGCATAACTAGAATACCAGAACAAAACATTGAATCCATTAAAATGTTTACAAATAGATTTGACCCAATTAATAACCTTATAATAATGATATAATGAACATTTTTTTTCAAATTCTAAGAAAAATAAATTCATGAAAATCCCATTATTTTTTGAATATCATGTAATGATAGAATGTCTTTTATCTTAATCACTTACCCATTATACATTTAAACAAAATTTTAAATTTTTATTATAATTCCATAAATCATAGGAGAACCGATATATGATTAAATAAAAAATAATTTCAGAGAAATCTAGTAAAAACCATGGAGAATTCATAGAACTTATGGTTAATAGATTAAGGGTTTTTTATATTATATCCCCTTTAATAAGAACCATGTTTTTAAGAATACCATGACATTTAATTTTTATATAGTATAATATCCATGAATTAATATATTTGGATACCACATAATAATATAATTATCCTCATATACTTTTCTTTATTATATTTTTTGTGATCTCAGTTAAGTTCATGTTTGGGGTAGGGTAGAAAATGATCTAGAAGATTATGTTTCTAATGATATATTTGAGTTTAAAGAAGTTGATGATAATTCTATGCTATTATTTTGTAATATAAATCTTGATGTGAATAATATATAAATTTTATATATTTCATCTATAGAATGGCCTTGAAATTTTACCACTGTTTTAAAATGAAAATTCAATCTCTTTCCCTAAAACAATATTACTATAAAGAGGAATTATAGATCTAAAAATATGAATCAATGAAAAAAATGAGGGAAAGAGCAAGGAAAATGATTGATATATTGATTTAATCTATTGATATATTACCCATGATGCTCAGGAGAATATTTTAGGATATATTTTTTTGTTTGATTGCTAAAAATATCTTGGAGATATTGGAATCAATGATTTTCTTATAAGAGAATCTATTTGAAAGTTGGTGATTTAGTTGTTTGGAATAAAAAATATATAATAGATAATAATATAGGGATGTAATTCCAAAAATGGGTCCAAGATATATCCCATACCTACTAAATAAGATAACATGAAGTCCCATTATGAATTCAATAGAACAACAAAATAGTAATGAGAAACATGATGAAGGAATCATGGATAGGAATCTATGTTACTATTGAATTGATAAAAGGTATGGACTATCCATGTTGAATTTAAATAACTGAATATTATTTAGTAGAAGTAGAATTTTAGTGGGATTATATTCATGTGGGAAAATGAATATCACGAATTAAGCTTTAACATAAACGTAATACCCCTTATTCAATTTCAACAGTTTAATATTCAAATAATACTGACCCTTACGCCAAAAAAACCAAATTAATATCTCTATCATTTAAAAATACACAAATAATTGGGTGGATATTAATAGATTCATAAATTCAATGGTGAATAATGTATATATTTATTATGATAAAATCTATACCTAATAAGCATACTTTAGTGATGACTGAATTATTTTTGGGAAGGCAGGGATAAGTGTGTGTGAGGGGATAAAATAAGTGGAAATTAATTTATTGTAATTAGTGAATAAAAAATAAATCAATATCCCTAAGTAGGAATGATAATTATGGGTAACAATGTGTTTAAAAAGGTATTTTACATTGGCCCGATATTTGAATTTTTCTTTTGTAATATTTTTGAAATTCACTTATCTAGAGTGCAAGGATAACTGTGGGAGAATTTATTGATAAAATAATTTAATGTATTTCATTCAATATATTAATGATTAAAATCCAACCGTTTTAATAATTACTTAGTAATTTTCACATATTTTACACAAAGTATAATTTTGGATTAAATTTTGAAAATATATTAAAAGATTCTTTTTCATAGTTTTATTTGATCTTTCGTATTATTAGAAGAAGTAATATACTTAATCATTAATTTTTTATGAATGTTTCATGAGGATAAGTTTAATATTATGTAATCAAATATGTTATAGGAAAATCTGGGAATTATTTGAATTGTCGTAGTCAATTTACCATGAATCTCAACCTATCATAAGATGATCCTCACGATTGATCACACTTTTATTCTGATCAACCTTGGGAAGATTGGAAATTTGAATATTGACCTTGTAACGATCAACCAAATGAAGATATTTTATTGACTATACCATTACTTGATCAACCATGGCTAGAAATTGTAAAAATTCTTTGACCGCCCATAGGTTGATTCCAATCATTCCGAATTTCGTCCCAATTGACTCCATGATGAATCTTCCATGTTATTATTTGTGTTTCATGAATTCACTTGTTGATATTCTATCCATCCATTTAATTTATCATCTTAGTTGATCTATTTAGTTTTTCTACATAGATTATCTAAGACATTTTTAAAATGTGGTTTAAGGAAGGTCACAAGAAGGATTTTAGAGGCTCAAAAAGAATAAATTCCAAGTACATATGCTACCATGTCAATAAGCCTGTGATCAATAGGCGATCACCACAAGGGTATAAACATGAAATATATTTTGATTAAAAATAAATAAATATGAATACATATTTTATATAAGATAAGATTATGGAAAAGGAAGAATTCATTGAGAATTAATTATAAATAATTGAATGATTAAAAAAAGGAGATGATCTCATGGGTTTGACTAGACAAATCGGTAAGTAGGGATGTATTTTTTACAAAAGGATGACACCATGAGGGGGAAGAAACCTCGAAAAATTTGTGACTGAATGTTAGAGATTTTACTAATTTTTTCATGCAGTTCTGTTGTGATATGTCTTCTCTTTCTCATTTCACTTTTGATAGACATCACTGGTTGAGTTAAACAATGATTGATTTGAGAATGGGAGGCTAAACCTTTACGTAATTATTGATTTTTCACACATAATAAAATGAATTATCAATGTTATATTAAATTTCAATCAATTTTCCAATAGAATTTTTTATTATATATGTTTTTGATTATGTCTGTTGATTATTTCTTTGTAAATTTACCTTTATATCCCTCTACCTAGATTAGTTTTATACATGATGGAACATGTTATCAAAAAGTGGTGATGTTATGTAATATTGTCAGCACATGTAGAAGTGGCAGTGGAAAATATTTGTTGTTTAGGAGAAATAATACCACATTTAGAATTTCATATGTCAAATAAGAGATTATACTCCAACACATGCACACATAAGAAGAAGGATAAACCAATATAGGTTTTTAGTTAAGTATATTCTCCATATAACTATTAGATCAAGGGATAGAAAGGTATTGATTTTTTATTCTCTCTCTTACTAGAATACTAGAGGAAGAGTCGATAACATTGAGACTAAGATATTATTGAAATAAGTTAATCCAACCTTGAGAGAATCACCACATTATCATTAGTTTTTGTCAAAAAAAATTTTATTTCCATATTAAGTTTCAAAAACAGTGAATATTTTTTTAAAACAATTTTTATAAATAAGTGATAATAGATTTTTGAGGACTCCTCCCGGAAGACAACCTAGGGTTACCACTATAAAACACTTTAACCTAGGAATAATTTCTTTTTATGTACACCAAGGCATGCTTGTGTCACACATCACCATACAATCATTATATCATTATTACTAAATAATTTCTTATATCCACAATCATATCATCTTATCCACATTATCTATTTCTGCATAAAACATACCTTGTTCCATTATAACACTCATGCATGCATATCATATACATTGAGCCCTCACAACCCATAACATTATGCCTCATGAAAAAACATGTCATATCAAATATCGCCTATATTGATGATTAAATCATTATATCCATATGTATATAATATTTTACAGTCAAACAACATGATAATAAGGGTGAAAAAATCATGAATATATAATGAAATATATCGTAACCCATGAAATATCCATTACCATCATAAAAATTATCACCTTCATGATTACCTCCTTATTAATCATATTCATAAATTAACCCAAGATTGTATTAAAAATTTGTTTCTTCAAAAAAATCTCTCTAGATATTAAGAAATGCTTCCAATTATTTAATTTTTTATCAGATTATCAATATTTCCATCCACGTTTTATTTAACTCTTAATTAATTTAGTTAGATATAACATTATCTTAATTAGTTAATTTATTTGATTATTCCACTTATATATTAATTTATTAAATGTTAAACATCAACCCATATCTTTTAAAAACTAAGACATACACTTAATGAATCATCACATTATTACTAAGATAACATCAAAAAGTACTTGAATCTATGAAACTCTTCCATACTACACAATCTATTAATGATTTAGAAGCAACCCTTTTTGGACCATACTTCAAAAACCATCCACCTCCATCACCATAACTTACCCAACTATCCAGAAAACACCCTTACCCTTCTATACTCTATTCCACAAGTTCAAACAACATATCTTTTAGGAAAAACTATAAGAACCACCCTATAAATAAAATCCATATTACTACTCTTGTAAAGAAACACTAGATTTTCTCCATTATATCCAAAACTCAAGAAATCAAACTGTTGAAGTGGTAGACATAAACGGTAATGACCACAGCTATAGATATTAACAAAAACAATCCCTATGTCTACAATATATTAGAACCATCCAAATATAATCTCCAAAAAATAATAGGAATGGGTTAGAATTATAATCCTAAACAAACACCAAAATCCACCGCAATGCAATAACCAATAATCTGATAATAATCCAATCAACCGAAATAACTCCCAAAAATATATAATCTCTCAAATTTCATTAGCCATACCATTATCTATATTATTCAATATTAATTATACTTTTCATTCCTATTAATATTTCAATTCCCAAGGTACTTTCAATCACATTAATTTAAATTCCATATTTACCAACTAATCCTCATTCCCATTCTCCACACATATTTGTGAAACAATTTGTTGAATATCAATGATGTAGCATAAATATAAATCAAAATATACTACATATCCACATGGAACAAGAGGGATCTAGTGATCATGATAAACTTTTCACTTCCATTTCATAATCAAGTAAATATATTCATTAAAAAAAGTATCATAATAGTTTGAATATAATTGCATAATAATATGGTATTAGTGTAGAAATTAATGTAAGAGAGGAATAACAATAATCAAGGAATAATTACCCCAATTAAATATTGAAATAGAAAACATAGAATACCCCCTTCCCACATACTAAACCCCATAATGAAAATATTTTTAAAAGGGAGTAATAAAAAAAATTCATAATATAACTATATACCCAAACCCAAAAAAACAATAATGAGCTCAATGGAAGAGTAGTAAAATAAATTACATAAATTCAACATCAATCTATTCGCTGATCACTAACCTTATATTCCAAATTTGAGGAAATAATATAAGCTTACCATATTGAAGGTGTCTCTATAGATAGACAATTAGATGAGTTTTCAAATGATGGACTGGTACAATAAAAGGGCTATAACTTTATGAAAATTATGGGAGAGTTTCAATCTAAGGAATGATAGAAAAAAATTTAAATGAACAAAAAAAGGGATTCCAACCATTATATTTTAATGGGAAAATAGTCAAAAGGATTACAAATCGATAGGGGAAGATTAAAATATCACAAAACATGTCGTTTAATGAAGTAATTTTATAATATTACAAAAAAATATTAGAAATTACTTACCATGATATTACTATAAATCCATATTTTTTATTATACAATAATCCCTATTTTTAACTGAAATAATTACCCAAAAAACCAAAGGCATAAAGGCTAAATAAAATGGCGTAGAAACCCTAGTTCATAAGTCCTTACGTCATTATAAATTAAACATATTGGAAAGCAGCCTTCCAAAAATATCTTTATGTTTTCATCACATCACAACTACACATTGCTAATAAATTTTAATACCCTTGTGTAGAGATAAATGTACTGATGGATGGATCCATATTCCTTATTCAATCTTGGGTCTAGTATTCTTCACCCTGTGACTACTTCTACTCAAATTCATATACCCAGGGTTTCCCTAGTAAGACAGACCTGCATTACATCATGAATTGGGGCTCTATGGCCTAATCTCAACAAATAATTTATCGCATTGGCACTCTAACCCAAATTCACATGGATGGATGGAAGGATCAATGGAACGAATGATGAATTATGTGGACCAAAGGCCCAATTTAGATGTATCATGCTGTTGATATAAAACCACAACCCTACCTACTATAACAATTCTACACTATAAAATATAGTAACATATATATTCCCATATATGGAAATGAACCTAGTTATTTTATGAAAAATTATGGCTCCCTTACCACGAATCAAAACACTTACCACCCCTACCACAATGAAGTCGAGAAATTCCATGTTGAAAGAACCATAATTGATAAAAGAGAATCCATGAGAAGATTACAACAACATATTTCATGTCAACCAAGATTAACTATTCCACCAAAACAAGATATGATTGTTAGTGAAAACTTTTCATAAATAATTAAAATAAGAAGAAAATAAAGTGAATGGAATCTAAAATTAAAAAGGAATTAATCACATGAACCAGAAAGTTGCAAATCTTCCTCAGACTTCACAGGTAACAAATAATAATTTTACTATATATATTTCCCTTAAAGAAAGATAAGGCATTTTTTATCATTCATCACATACAACAGCTAGCTAAATTAGCCGGTGATAGACCTTATTAAAATAATACAATGTGATTTGAAACATCACTATTAAAATAGTAAAAACAATAAATAATTATGTAAGTAAAAAGATAATAAATAGTTTAATTATAAAAACATAAAACAAAATTCTTTACATGTTATTATTATTTTTAAAATTTGATTAATGTATTCATTAAAATTAAGGGTTAAAAGATAAATAATTATTGAAATGTGTTTAGAACTATTAATAATAGAAAAAGAAATTTTTTCAAAGAACTACTCTTATAGTGAGGAGTATTTTACATAAAATTTTAAATTGATCACATTTTATATATTATTATTATATTATTTAATATTTCAATCTAATATAAAAAATATAATTTAATTAGATATTTATATGAAATATGGTTACAGATAATTAATGTACAAAATGTATTTTTCTATCAAAATAGTTTATCATTCTATTTTATATTTCAATTTAAAATTAAAATTTATAAATTTTAAAATTTAAATTATATAAAGTAAAAATAATTTTTGAATTAATCATTTCGAAATATTGTGAGGATTATTTTTCTGTATTTTTCTAAGAAAGATTAATTTTTCGGTGAATTGTGAAAAATAAAATTTTATTATTATCAAACTATTTTTTCCTTTCTCATGATCTATTCATGACTTCATACACTTATAAAAAAATTTACATCAACAAAAATGAATTTTTTATGTAAAATTTTTATTTTTAAATATTATGATAAATTTATGAAAACATTTTCTTAAATTTTGAAACTTCAATAATCTTATATTTTAATAATAAAATTAATTTACATCTTTTTATGTTAATTATGTTTTCACAGGGTGGAATTCAGTTTGGGTTTACTTTGAAATACAAATTAACCATATTTGGAAAATAATGAACCAAATAATTTCATGAAAATTATTTAAATTTAAAATATTATCATAAATATATTTTTTTCTTAAAAATACACCTTTTATAAATATTGGTTTTTACCAGTTTTGTACGCTAATAATAAAATTAATTTTTATCACCCACTAGAATATTAATTAAAAAAATTGATTTAATATTTGGAAACAATAGTTAAAAATTATTTAATAAGTCCCATTTTATTTTTATTCATGAAAAATAATTTAATAATATATAACAAAATTATCATGGAAAAAATAAAAAATGATAAAATTAAAAATCAAACTATAAAAGACTTAAAATATGTTAAGAACATATATTAAAATGCATGGTGGAATATTTGTTGACCTTAAAATTTCCCCAACTCCATTATTTTGAATTATTGTATCCACTTGACATATTAATTATAGCACCCCATGATCTCATAGTACATTATTTCTTCAAAGTAATTCAATAACTTGCACTACACGAAACACTGTGTTCTAGCACACCATGAATTACAAAACTAGCTATTCAAAAGCGGTTATGAATAGTATTAACTGAATATTTAACTATATATATATAATCCTTATAATTTTAGAATTCATATAATGAGTTTCATAGACATAATGTAAGAACAAATAAAATTTTTTCATATAAAATAAGTATTTTTCAAAAAAATCAATTTTACGGCCTTTTAATAGAGAAGCCTTTTTAAATCCAATATTTGAAACTTTTATATATTAAATTTGGAAAAATAAAATTCTTATTTAGAATCAGGAAATAATAATTTATTTTCATTAATTTTTTGGTACTTTTCTGATAACTTTCATATTTTGATCAATAGTGAAAATTACTAAATTTTAATTAAAAACATCTTTTTTAATTGAAGTAATTAATAGTGATAAATTTTGAATTTGACAGGTTTTAAAATAAACTTAGAATATATTTTTACCATTTAATCCAATTTTGTTCATTGGACATAATTTCACATTTAAACTGGACATAAACAAGTGTCAATCTTATGATAGTTATTGTTTCTTAAAAACACACTTTTTGTTTTGACAACAGGAATTAACATTAAATTAATAAATGAAACTTCTATGTTTTTAATTTGGTAAAATATACTCCATTATTGAATTCATAATAACAAAATTAACTTTGTTAAATTTTTTGTATTTTTTTAAAAACATTTACTTTATGATGAATAGTGAAAAATACTGAGTTATAGTTTAAAACCGAATTTTTATTTAAATAATTATTTATTTTATTTAAATTATTTAATGTCAAAATAGATACATAATACCTATATAAGTTCAATGTAAATCATTGGAGTCGGTTTATAATAAATTTAGATATATAAAAATTTAATTGAACTTTTCACCATCTTTTACCCACCTCATAGGAGCTTTTGCAAATTCACATAAAACATAATTTTATAGCTTTTGTGAGATGAATTTAGAAAATCCAAGAGACACGGTTAATATCGAAGAGTAAAATGTGGTTCAATGAGATGAAAATAATTTTTTTTGAATAGTAAATTTTTAACTTTTATTTACCACCGTTAAAAGTAAATATGGTACTTAAGGGTAAAAATGATATTAATATTACCCTCAAACACGGCTAAATTATATTTTAAAATATTATCTCGACCAAAAAAACACTTTGAAATAAAATATTACCATTTAGGTCCACTTGGATTAGATTACGACATTTATTATTATATTATTTAAAGAAGAGTTAAAAGTGTTAAATTCAATTTTTATTAACTAATCCATTTTTAATATAGGGTTATACAAAAGATAAATTCGACTATAAATATTCATTAGAAAGATAAAATTATTTCATATATCATGGTATTTTATTTATAATTTTTAAACATTACATAATTCAATTTATTTATGGCACAATGATGATGCAGTAATTATCTTATTAATGAATGAATCAAATAAATGGTATTATAAATATTAAAATAAATATAATTTTAATGTTTTTATGACATCCACAAATTTTATAGGTGACTATGAAATTCTATGTCTTATTCAATGTATCTTGTTCAAAGTAATCAAGTTTTTATGACTTTTACAAAAAAACAAATAGTGTCAAAATTGACATAAATTAATATTTTAAACAAATATTATATGATTTATTGATATTCTATTCCTAAAAATCTAAGGTTAGGCCAAGGGACTTATATCATGATAGATTAATCATTAATGGAAAAAATGTGGGTCTCTTGAAGTTTATAGTAAGTTTATTAACCATATAATATAAAAATACAAAGAGACATGGTAAATGTCTAACTAATTAACTAAGGGTTAAAACTAGAAGATAAGGTTAATAATATGACCCAAACCTATCTAAAACCTATTGGTTGAGTGGATTTAGACCCATCCCCACCTTATAGTTTTAATAATCCACTTTTGAGCTATTAGAAAACGAATATGTATTTTTTATAAATTAATACTTTATGTTTTTCCTAAAGAGCCCCTCCTCCCCCTTATAAAAGGACACCACTTCTAACAAATTCCTCGCACCTCTCAAGCCTTTTGGCTAATACAACCTATCCCCAATTAAGCTCCTTATATCCCTCTTCCCCTCATAGAAGCCTTACCTTAGGCATAATGCACTTAAAGATTTCTTTTTTTGGTTCAAACCAAAAGGAGTTACCCAAATTAAAGGTAACGATTTCTCTTAGCTTCTTTTATTTTATTTTACTTATCCAAGCTCTAAAATCTTCTTATTATTTTAATTTGTAACAAAAACAGTATCCTAAATATACTATGATATTTTTACGAAAATTATTTGAACTACACATACACAGACCTCCATCTAATGGGTGAAGAACATAATGTTTCTGTGGATGGAAACCAAACGCCTCATGAAATGATGATTGTTCAATTATCTCCCACCGCCTATCATGGTGGACATTATGATGGAACTATAATTCAATATGTTATTAATGATATTTATTTTATATATAAGCTTCTGTAATTCCATTTCATAGCATACCATTATTTGTTTCATGTTGTATATATATATGATAATTTCATTTGAGGAATTGCGTACTACCGCCCCCTCAATGTGACATGACTCATTCATACCATACATAGAACATATAAAGTAAGGTTTTAATGACATTAAGTAACAAATATAAGATATTATATTATACTTTAATAATAATATACATATTTATCATTTGGTTTTTATTCTTTTAAATGAAAAATGAAATAGAAGTAGCGTTCGTGCGTACGTACGGACTATAGTCTCCATGAATGCGATGAGATTCATTCCCCATCGTATCCATTCAAGTCAAATTATCAATTGATGATTGAAAATAATTTTTAAGGACTTGATATCAGTCTGTATGTGAATAAGATACAACCTATCCATAACAAACACGTCTTATGTAACAAAACATATAAAGGAAAATGAGTAAGTTAACACTCGGAACGACGATAATACTAAAATATTATTAACAAGGCAATATTAAAAGATCATATATGATATCATATTTATGTATATGATTCTTGTATAATTTAATAACAATTATTTAACTATTATATAGGAGGTTAACATACCCTCGACCAAGGAAAAGTACAAGTTATGGGGTTTTCATCTCACTCCTTATTCCCGTGAGATTCATGCCATATTGTCACTATTACCTTTTGTGTGGTGTATGTACTTTCCATAATTGTATTATTTGTGTAGTACACATTAATTTATGTGTATTTACATATTCATTGTATGATACCTCTTTCATGGTTTTTATTTTTTGTATGTTACCAAATTGGTAAGGGTTAATTCCTCAATCACATTATTATATGAGGTGGTTTTTAAATAAATATCTACTTGGACATATTTATTATCCATGTCAATGTATTATGAAAGAGATTTAAAAGGGATTATTTTAAGGTAATTTTTACAAAAACATCATTTCAAATGTTTTAAATATTTATTCTTCTAAATCTTTCTCATTAATGTCCATGTTTTCAAAATTGTTTTTAAAGATTTATTTATATGGACTTGAATGTTTTTAAAATGATAATTACATTCAAATGATTCAAAGTGGTGTAGGACACATTGATTCAAAAAAGTCTTTAAATGACTTTTTTCTAAATTGTGTAACTTGTAAATGTTTTCAAGAAATAGTGCATTTCTCTCCAAGAGTATTACAAATCATGTTCATCCATGTCAAATTCCTTTTATAGATTTTTAACTTGTTTTGATGTTGATTTATCATGATACAAATATTCCATGTTGTGTTGAAGGTTTTGTGATATATTTGACTGTGGCTATGTTATTCTTATTACATTCATGGTTTATGGGTAATGTATCGACATTTTGTATGCTAGTTTTAATACGAATGTTTATGTTATATTTCATCCTCTTCTTAATATGAATGTGTTCGACTAGTATGTTTCGGGTTGGGGTCCGGTTATAGTAGACCCTCCGGGATGGTTTCCGATTATAAGAGGCACTCCGGGTTGGTTTCCGGTTATTAGAGGCACTTCGGGTTGGTGTTCGGTTATTAGAGGCACTCCGGGTTGGTGTACGGTTATTAGAGGCACTTCGGGTTGGAGTCCGATTACAAAGGCTCTTCGGGCTAGTGTCTGGTTACAGAGGCTCTCCAGGTTGGGTTCCGGTTACAATTATACCTTAGGTCTTGGCACGAGGCCTTCAATCAGAAATTAATGTTCGGAATTATGCATTACATCATTTTGAAAGTGGTTATTGATATTGCATGTGATTATTCGACTAGTAGAATATCCATGTGAATAAGTAAAAGTATTTATTTAGTTTTATTTTGGTCATATTATGATGAAGTTCAAGTTTAAAAGGATTTTGTTTTAGTTATACATTGCCTTAAATTTTTATGCCTAATTATGAAAGTTTCTACTATATTGTTATCCTTACTGAGCATCTGAGATCACCCCTTTCTATGTTTTATTTTTTTCCAAGGATTCCAAGAAGTCTATTGTGATTGATATACAGGGTTAAGCCAAGGGAATAATGGCGTTCATAAAGGATTATTTATGTTTTTTTATGTTATAAAGTATAATGTAACATTCATATATGTATTCTATTTTCCAATACTGCTAAACTGATCGGTCCTTCGGGACTTGATTCCTTGTAATCATGCCATTGTATTAAAATAATGCACCGACTCTGGGTAACTGGGGTCCGGGCGTTACATTTTATATCAGAGGAAGTTTCGAAATAACATTGGGATCTAGATTTAGATAAACCATGATTAGAGAACATATCCCTCATATATAAATTGAATATTATTATAGAAGAACATCCTAGAATTTTGATATTGTAGTGATTTTGTGAGTTTTCCGAGCAAATACATCCATGTCTGGATACGAGCAGGTAGAGGAGGCTCTTCCACAGATGTACCTAGGGGTAAAACCCAAAAACACCGCTATGAGATAGACTCAAATGGGAACTGTTGCACGACAACAGGCCTTACTGCACTCTTGGTTACGACACTTCCGGGGGATATGATTAGGATAATTCTCATTTTCTTTACAATCCATTATGAAGGGGTTATGAGTATTTACTTCCTCAAACAAGACATTTTTAGGATTATGGATTATATCCATAAACTGTTTAATTTATGTTAAGTGTTTTAAAAGTTTGGGAATAGGTATTGCTATTCATAAACTAATCTAGTGTATGCCATTGTTTATAAATGGCGCCCAATAAAAGGAATGAGAACTCCAACAATACGAATGATCCAAAGAGTAAGAAAGATCACATATTTCATGGACTTAAGACATAACTTAGAAGAGAAATAGTCTCCCTCATATTAACATCATATGAAGAAATAGTATCATGTGTTGATAAGATTGAAGGTAATGGGTGTTTCTTATAAGTGTAGAGAAAAAGGACACCAAGTACGTGATTCCAAGGGTAAGAAATTTTTTCAAATGTACAATGCTTCATCTGAAAGGAGTTTGGACACTATGCGAACCAATATCCCAGTCATCAGACTATTCCACAAATGATGCTATTGGATAATAATAATGTTATGATACTACAATAGATTAAGAGGAATTACTAGTTTTCGTATGTTGTTATTTTGGAATTATTTCATTGAAGTGTTGTATCAATGATGTACTGGAAATAAATAAGGATTGTACTGTAGTACTATTTCATTAAGGATTTGAGATTTTATGGAACTAAGAAAAGTGACTCAAAATTGAGTTAATATTTTTGGAAAATATATGGTTGAGAGAAATATAAACCATAATATGGTTCTAATACCGAGGTAGTGATTTTGGAAGAATACATGATTGATTTTGATAAATTATCTTGGATATTATTGATTACCTTGAATCTAATTAATGATTTGTATATTCCATCATTATTGGATTTTAAATCATTTTTGGATAGAATTAGTATATCCACTATTCTATAAGGAATAAAGGATCATGAATGTAATCAATACGTTTTTATAGTAATTCAGGATGTTGTAGTGTTTTAAAAGAATACATGATGAATGTGTTCACATGTTTTTACATGGAAAAAAAGATTTTCACTATGTTTAACATCCTTATAAAATTTGGACTGTGAGTTTGGAATGAATTATTTTGATAAGTCTACTTTGAGATTATTTTTTGATTGCCATAAAAAGGACAACCCCAAGGTCGGGCGGCAACCCGTCACGTCTGGCAAGGCCGCGAGACTTGAACCCGCAACTGAAGGGTGACAAGGGTGTATCACCTACCACTGACCCACGTGATTTCCTAGATTGAATAATGTAGTTTTTTAATGGGTCTGGTAGATGAATTATAAATTCATTTTTGGAACCCTATACAAATAGGACAAATATAATTTTTTTAGTGCAATTATCTTTTAGAGTGAAAGATGATTTTGTGTTAGAAATTAGTTAAAGGATGGAACTCTACTTGTCAAGTATATATATATATATATATATTATTCTATTATTCTATGAAGAAATAAATTCTTAAACTTTAGGTAAGGAATCTTAAAACAATAAATATGTTATCCTAATACCTTAATTTTTGTTGAACCGATGGTAATTTAAATCATCATAGATTGGTGGATTTGAGACCAACAATTTTACAATTTTTTGTGATTGATGACCTCAATAACTCCCTGTAAATATTTACGTTTTTTCGCCAATTATATGTCTTTAATTTCCACCAATGTTCTCTTAATCGAGATCATAATTTGGTGGTGACCCTTTCATTTCACTTTTCTTCTTATTAAGAATAAATTTTATTAACCTAATTTCCGATTTGGGTTTTCCAAAAGGTAATTTCTATTTTTAACCTTTTATTTTCAAAAAATAATTTCAAATTGTGGGGAATGAATTTATTGATGGAGGGAATAATGTAACAACCCAAATTTCATAGTACATTATTTTTTCAAAGTAATTCAATAACTTCCACTAGACGAAACACCGAGTTCAAGCACACCATGACTTACCAAACTAGCTGTTCAAAAGTGGTTATGAATAATATTAACTGAATATTGAACAATATATATAATCCCTATAATTTTAGAATCCATATAATGAGTTTCTTATACATAATGTAAAAACAAATACATTTTTTCAGATAAAATAAGTATATTTCAAAAAAAGAAATTTTACCGCCTTTTAATTGCGATGCATTTTTAAATCCAATATTTGAAACATTTATATATTCAATTTTAAAAAATAAACTTCTTATTTAGAATTGGGACATAAAAATTTAGTTTTGTTAAAGTTTTGGTAATTTTTTGATAACTTTAATATTTTGATGAATGGTGAAAAATACTAAATTTTAAATAAAAACAACTTTTTTAATTGAAACAATTAATAGTGGTAAATTTTGAATTTTACTGGTTTTAAATTATATTTAGAAAATATTTTTACCGTTTAATCCAATGTTGGTCATTGAACATAATTTCACATTTAAACCGAACATAAACAAGTGTCAATCTTTTGATTGTTATTGTTTCTTAAAACACGCTTTTTTTGACAGTGGGGATAAATTATAAATTAATAAATGCAACTTCTATCTTTTGAATTTGGTAAAATATACTACTTTATTGAATTCAGAATATCAAAATTATCTTAGGGTAAATTTTTTGTATTTTTCTGAAAACATTAAATTTTTTATGAATAGTGAAAAACACTGAGTTATAGTTTAGAACCGAATTTTTTTTAAAATAATTATTTATATTATTTAAATTATTTAATGTCAAAATAGATACATAATACCTATATAAGTTCAATGTAATTCATTGGAGTCGGGTTATAATAATTTTAGATATTCAAAAATTTAATTGAACGTTTCACCATTTTTACCCACCTCCTTGGAGCTTTTGCAAATTCACATAAAACATAATTTTACCACTTTTGTGATTTGAATTTCGAAAATCTGAGAGACATAGTTAATATCAACTAGTAAAATGTGGTTCAATGAGATGAAAATAATTTTTGGTGAATAGTAAATTTTTACTTCTATTTACCACGGTTAAAATAAAATAGGGTAATTAAGGGTCATAATGATATTAATATTACCATCACACATGTACTAATTCTCTTGTACAAGTTTATCTCGACCAAAAACAACATTTGGAATATTATATTATCATTTAGGATCACTTGGATTATATTAGGACATTTATTATTATTTAATTTAAAGAAGAGTTAAAAGTGTTAAATTCAAAGTTTATTAACTAAACCATTTTTAATATTGGGGTATACATAAGATAAATTCTACTATAAATATTCATTATAAATATAAAAATATTTCCTAAATTATGTTATTTTATTTATAATTTTTAGACTTTACATAATTAAAATTATTTATGACACAATGATGATGCAATAATTATCTTATTAATGAAAGAATCAAATAAATTGTATTATAAATATTAAAATAAATATAAATATAAAGTTTTTATGACATACACGAATTTTATAGGTGACTATTACATGATAGGGATTATTAAATGTATCTTGTTTGAAGTAATCAAGTTGTGATGACTTTCACAAAAACAAAATATCAAATAGTGTCAAAATTGACATAAATTAATATTTAAAACAAATATTATATGATTAATAGATATTCTATTCCTAACAATCTAATGTTTGGACATGGTATTTATATCATGATATTTGAATCATTAATGGACCACTTGTGGGTCTATTGGAAGTTTATAGTATGTTTATTAACCATATTATATAAAAATAAAAAGAGACATGGTAAATGTCAAACTAATTAACTAAGGGTTAAAACTAAAAGATAAGGTTAATAATGTGACCCAAATCTGTCTAAACCCTATTGGATGAGTGGATTGTGACCCATAGACACATTTTACTTTGAATAATACACTTTTGAGACATTATAAACCGAGTATGAATTTTTTATAAATTAATAATTTAAGTTTTTCCTAAAGAGCCCCTTCTCCTCCTTATAAAAGGACACCACTTCTAACCAATTCCTCACACCTCTCAAGCCTTTTGGCTCATCCATCCTCTGCCCAATGAAGCTCCATATATCCCTCTCCTTCACCTTAAAGTCTTACCTTAGTCATATGTCACTTCAAGAGTCCTTTTTGGTTCAAACCAAAAGGAGTTACCCAAATTAAAGGTAACGATTTCTCTTAGTTTCTTTTATTTTATTTTAATTCTCCAACCTATAAACTCTTATTGTTATTTTTTTTGTAACAAAAATAGAATCATAAATATAATATTATATTTTTATGAGAATTATTCGAACTAAACTTACACACACCTCTATCTAATGGGTGAATAACATAATGTTTCTGTGGATGGAAACCAAACGCCTCTCGAAACGATGATTGTTCAATTATCTCCTACCGACTCTAATGGTGGCCATTATGATGGAACTATAATTAAATAGGTTATTAATGATATTTATTTTATATATAATATTCTGTAATTCTATTTCATAGCATACCATTATTCGTTTCATGTACTATATATATACGATAATTTCATTTGAGGAAGTGCGGACTACCGCCCTTTCAATGTGATATAACTCATTCATACCATACATGGAATATATAAAGGAAGGTGTTAATGAACTTACGTAACACATATAAGATATTATATTATACTTTAATAATAATATACCTATGTATCATTTGGTTTTTATTCCTTTTAAATGATAAATTAAATGGAAGTAGCGTTTGTGTGTAGGTACAGACTATTGTCTCCATGAACATGATGAGATTCATTTCCCATCGTATCCATTCAAGTATAATTATCCTTTTATTATTAAAAATAATTTTTAAGGACCTGATATCATTATGTATATGAATAAGACACAATCTATCCATAACAAACACATCTTATGTAATAAAAAATATAAAAGAAAACGAGTAAGTTAACACTCGAAAAGACGATAATACTAAAATATTATTAACTAGAAAATATTAAAAGATCATATATGACATAATATTTATGTATATGATTATTGTATAATTTAATAACAAGGATTTAACTATTATAGAATAGGTTAAACTACCCTTGACTAAAGAAAATTACATGGTAAGGGGTTTTTATCTCACTCCTTATTCCCGTGAGATTCATGCCATATTGCCACTATTACCTTTTGTGTGGTGTATATACTGACTATAATTGTATTATCTGTGTAATACACATTAATTTATGTGTATTTACATATTCACTGTATGATACATGTTTAATGGGTTGTATGTTTCATATGTTACCAAATTGGTAAGGGTTAATTCTTCAATCTCTTTATTATCTGAGGTGGGTTTTACGTAAGTATCTACAAGGACATATTTATTGTCCATGTCCATATTTTTTTGAATGAGATTTAAAATGGATTATTTTAAGGGACCTTTTACTAAAACATCATTTAAAATGTTTTAAATATTTATTCTTCTAAATATTTCTCATTAATGTCCATGTATTCAAATTTTTTTTAAGGATTTATTTATATGGACTTGAATGTTTTTAAAATGATAATTATTTTCAAAAGTTTCAAAGTGTTATGGGACAGTTTGATTAAAAATTGTCTTTAAATGACTTATTTTATAAATTTTCTTACATTTAAATTTTTTCATTAAAAATTTGTATTTCTCTCAAAGAGTTTTACAAATCATTTTCATCCATGTAAAAATCCATTAATAGATTTTTAACTTTTTTTGAAGTTTATTTATCATGATACAAATCTACCATATTGTGTTGAAGGTTTTGTGATATGTTTGACTATGGATGTTTTATTCTTATACCATTCATGGTTTATGGGTAAAGTATTGACATTTATTATTCTAGTTTTAATACGATTTTTTATGTTATATTTCATCCACTTCTTAAGACGAATGTGCTGGACTAGTATGTTCTGGGTTGGGGTCTGGTTACAACAGAACCTCCGGGTTGGAGTACGGTTATTAGAGGAACTTCGGGTTGGTGTACGGTTATTAGAGGCACTCCGGGTTGGTTTCCGATTATTAGAGGCACTCCGAGTTGGATTCCGGTTACATAGGCTCTCCGGGATGGAGTCCGGTTACATAGGCTCTCTGGGTTGGGTTCCGGTTACAATTATACTATAGGTCTTGGCATAAGGCCTTGACACAGAAATTATTGTTCGACATTATGAATTCCATCATTATGAAAGAGGTTATTGATATTTCATGTGATTATTCGACCAGTAGAATATCCATGTGAATAAGTAAAAGGTATTATTTCGTTTTATTTCTGCTATATTATGTTGAAGTTCAAGTTTAAAAGGCTTTTGTTTTAGTTATACATTGCCTTAAATTTTTATGATTATTTATGAATGTTTCCGCTATATTTTTATCTTTACAAAGCATCTGAGCTCACCCATTTCTATGTTTTACTTTTTTACCAGGATTCCATGAAGTGTATTTTGATTGATATGCAGGGTTAAGCCCATGGAATAATGGCGTTCATAAAGGAATATTTATGTTGTTTTTTATGTTATAAAGTGTAATGTAACATTCATGTATGGAATCTATTTTCTAATACTGATAATCTGATCAGTCCTTTGGGACTTCATTCCTTGTAATCATGACAATGTATTAAAATAATGCACCAAATCTGGGTAACTTGGGTCGGGGAGTTACATTAAAAATTATTTTACCTTTTATATTATCAAAAAATAAAACTCTTATCCCTTATAAAAGGAGCCATCACCACCCCACTTATATTAAAACAGAAAACATATATTTGATTAAAATAAAATAAAATAACACCCTAAAACTATTATAAATTTCATATTTATTTTGGTATTCTCCAAAGACTATCTCTCAAATCCTTAATCCTATTTGCGAAGTACATCTTCCATGGAGTGAGGTAACATTCTCAATTACTCATTTTTTTCCTTTAACGTTATTTATTCTTCTTTCACCCCTAATATATTTTACACATGTTGAAGTATTTAAATCAATATCATAAGAATAATAAAATTTTATTATTTTATGGGATAACCATTTTCTACCTTCATCAATTCCATTCAAAAAATGGAAAACGTTGCTTATGTTACGTCTAGTCTACAACCTCAATTGAAAATTTGATTCATTTTTTATAACCAACTATAATCGATGGTTTAAATAGGGAATTTAATTAAAAATATTATAATTAAAAAATTATTAATATTTTTTAAATATAAAAAATTTATTAACTATTTTATAGTCTACATAAAACGGGAATTAAGCATGTTTGAATGTGTGGACTATAAACTCGAAGAAGCAATGTATTTCATGTTTCATCTGTAAATTTTTTCTTTATCAAAATATCTAAAAATATTCTTAAAATTATTTAACAATATAAATAATAAAATTATAAAATTAAAATAATAATATTATTCCAAATGAATCACTTTCTTAACTATACTCACCCAATTATTATAACATGATATCATTTTTTTTATTTAAGTACATAGGTGAACAATGATATAAATTATATCATGGATTCCAAATAAAACATAAATAATGTTATTATAAAAAATAATTGAGAAAATAATATTAGTATTATGTTTTTCAAAAGGGTATATTAATATTTTATTCACTATTAACCAACCAACATATGTTCATAGAAAAATACTAAAACATGACCACAATCGATATTGTCACCATAAACCATTACCATAACTCTAAATAAATGTAATCAGAAATTTATACGGAATTATAAAAAATATATTCTAGTACCTTGGATAATATATTAATGAAGAACATGGTATTTTTGAATTGTTTTATGAACTATGTCATGATTTAATAATAAAACCCTTCCAATTGATGTGTGTTTTCATCAAGATAAAAAGTAAAAATTAGATATTTATTACATGAAACCCTTATTTCCTTGGATCACATTTTATGAATTGATGTAATGGTTTGGTATATAGCATGTTGAGAACTGACCTTCATTCATGTTATGAAAAGAGTTTTTTATTTCCAATGATTTTTTTTAATAATGTAGACTGATTTATAATCAGAATAATTTTCTTTATTAGATGGAATTAATAATATAGGGTGTTTGACACTTTTCATATTGTTTCATTTCATTTTTTCATACATGAAATTGGGCCACTACTTTGATCCATCTGAAAACCCCGTGTTTTAGAATATTGAAATTATTATTCTTCCTTTGCTAGTCTATTGTGACCATCCCTCAGAGAAGAACATATTTGGGGTGTTCGCCATGGAATTAGTCATCCCTATTAGGTGTGAGATTCAAAATTGGATGTTTTAGGCTTTGTATTAAATTTATAATTTACCTTTCATGTGTGTGGTACCTTGGATAAATGCCTTAAATTAATATAATGAGATAAAAATGGTGTGGAGTGAGGTTGTTGTAAATTGAAAGAGTTTTTCAAAAGAAAGGGATAATTCATCATAGGGTTTCCATTATTAACTTGAATCAAATGGTATCAACAATATTAACCCCAACAGATTTTTAGGCCATTCACATTTTATTACGATGACAAAAATGATTAATTAAATGTTATTCCTTATTGTATTTGACCTTGGATAGTGATATTCATGGGAGACCATTTACTCATGTATTAAATTAATAGTACAATAATGTGTCTTATAGACTTTTCCACATTTATTGGTTTCTTCATGGTACCATAAGTGGGTGGTATAAACTGGATACCTTTTTATTTGATATAATTATTTGTAGTAATTATTTTTCGTGTGACCACTCTTGCACACTATGGGATCGACCAACTAAATTGGATAATCAATTTTGTATTTTATCTTTTCATTTAAAACCATCCTTAGGATCTCTTTGGGTCCATAAATTGGGATACTCAAACCCAGACCAACCGATTAGGGTGCCATTCTTCTACATTATTAAGATGAGGGATGTTTGAATTTAAATACCTACAATAAATTGAAAAATTTATTGATTGGTCTATTAGACATTTAAATAGGAAAATTGATATATTGTGTGATTTCTTATGGTAGAATCATCTTGGATAGTCTAGATAATTATTATATTAACAACTGAAGGGTTGAATGATTAATTAATCATGTTTAATATAATTATTAAGATAGATATAAACCTAGATTAATGTAATTAATAGGTTTGATAGACAGTGATTTTTATAAATTGATAATTTTTCCTTATGATGAATATTTTGGTCATTCAATTCTAGAATTATGATTTTCTCCTTATCTTTAGATCACATGTGATATCAATTTAATTGATAATTGAGGGTTTGATATTGACCAGAATGCTGAGATTGTCTATATATGACTCATGTTCAATATGGAAACTTGAGGCCTAAGTGCATGAGAATTTTCATACCGCCTATGGGATTGGTGAACATGTACTAAATGCACAAGGGTAGAGTATATGATTGTGAAAGATTCATTAGAGTTATATGAATAGTCTCATGATACTTGATGGTGGGATTCTAGTTATTCTTGTGGCTGATATTTTGGATAGTAAGAGGGAATGATTCTAGTTATGGTTGAGGGCATGGTTTTGGATAGCCGGAGGGCCGATGTTATATGTTTATTATATATTCGGAGTGATTTAAACTCATTTGGAGAATATTCCACCAATTTGGGTGATCCTTCATGATTCAATAGGATTTACCAATAGACATAAATATCTAGATCCGACCAAATTAGGTGGTATGGGACTAGTGCTTTTTTGGAACATGGACCAAGTTTCTATTATTAATTTGTTTATCACTTTGCCTTTATGCTATGTGGCACATTCTCATTTATTATTAATTGCATGAAATGGTTTAGGATAGACCCCATGGGGTCAAGGTTACTGAGATTTTTATATTATATCATGCTTGGGAACTATTTGGAAACCTAGTAGATCTTCTTTATCGCATGTCATTGGATTAATTGCTTGTGTTGTGTTGTGCAAATAGGAGTTAAGGAGAACAAAATTGGGTTCTTACTCATGATTCTCAAGTAGTTTAATATTGGGTTTTTTATTTTTATTTCCATTTACGTCCATTTTATCATCACCATTAATACAATCATTATTGTCAATTGGTGTTGGAGACTTTTATTCAATTGTATTATTATTCTATCAATACATTCTATATTCCATTAATTATAATGATTCCATTATTTCTTGCTATTTTTTATTTGATAAACTATAATGATTCTCTAAAATGAGGGTCTAGTCTATCCATTATCACCTCTTTAGACACTTGAAACTATTCAGTAGCCTTTATCGTACGAGGGGGTACGCTTGAGGCCAAGTGAATCATCAGTCTGGCCACCATCTTAGAGGTGATACATTCCACGACCTTAAATGTTTTATTAGAGGCCTCATTTTTCAATAGTATAACAATTTTGGGAAAGTATATAATAGTCTAGGAATGTAGAGAATCCTAGTATGTAGTTTCTCTTAGTAATAATTACCTCATGTATGGTGAAATGAACATGTGTTCATGGCTGAGATTATTTTTCATGTTCTTATATATTACAGTAGAATCATATTTCACCTAGAGTGATTGGTATATCTTTTTGATGCTTACTTATCAATTATACTTGACATATTATACCATTGGATTGGTGTGGCATGTATTAGGAATTAAATGAATCATATTTTGAAAATATATAATTCAAATTCCATGCATATTCCATGCCATGTAGTTGCATATATAGGATGGTTTGTGGTTCTGAATATGTTACATGAGTGTTATGCCATTCTTATTTATTTATAGAATGCTTCTCTATGTTATGTTATTATCATAACATGATTGTTTGGAAATATAAATGTTTTTTTGGGTTAAATATAATTGGTTTAATGGGATGAATTATAGGAGTTCAGAATGAATGGGAACCAGTTTTTGATTTTAAGGTCTATAGGATCCTTACAACTAGGAAATGGTAACCCACATAATTAAACCATTCAATGTATTGGTTGATAATTTTTAATGAAAATGTGAATTTATTTTTATTAAATGGGATCCAAATTTAAAATTGTGTATTGTATATGAACTATATGCATTGGTAGATGGCTACCCATTTGACTTTATTGATAAATATTAGATTATTATATTATGAAATGGTGTGAAATGTAAAGATTGTTCACCATTAAATTGTAATTAACTGGTTGAACATCTAAATTCTTAAAAAGAAAAAAATATTTATTCGGGGGAATTGTTCTTAATATATAACCCATAGTTGGGATTTATAATTTTACTTTTTAAGAATATCTTTTTGCGATTGATGATAATGAACCATGTTGGATTTTTATGACACTTTTAGATCACCTTATCTATTAAAAAAGAATTTATATTGATAATATTTCTAATTATGAGTGATTTTAAAATAGTGATAAATGTTTTAAAAATTATTTCTGATGAGGATTCCCTGTCCTTCCTTGACATATTAGTTAAATATTTTAATGTTTTATTATTTAATGGTGACTAAATCTAATGTCCCGTAAAGGAAACCTATCTAGTGTCCATTGTTTAAACATATCTGAAATCATAGATTTATATTTTCTTATTGATATTACATGGAATTTAAATGTGATAATTTTCCATTGGATTTTCCTTTTCACAATGGACTTTAGGTAGGCTATTGATCATAATATTTTTTTCTCCATGACCCCATTATGGTTAGATTCTTTTTTCTTTTTTAGGGTTCTAGCCCATGGTAGGTAGAACCCACAGAGATAAGTTCATTTCAAAATACCATGATCATTTCAAAACATTGTGTCATTAAGGTTTTGTTTTCCCTTGAAGGATGTTTAGACTCTAAATGACACCCTTGTTTGGATGGGTGGTCGTGTTTCACGTGTCCTTTTTTATTGCTCTAAACAATGTGTAATGGTCAGTTTCATTTAGTTAGAAATGTATTGGGCTCTATTGACTACTTTGTATGTTAATTGAACAATTATTTTCGTCACTTATGGATGAATTAATATATTATATTATTGGTTAATGCTCGTATGGGGAAATTCAAATTTGGAATTATTTTTTTATATGTACCATTTGATGCTTGAATTCATTTTGATGGTGTACAATGGATGGTATTCATGATGTTCCATTTTATTATGAAATATGGGGGTTATATGCATCATTATACGAGTTAGTTGTTGAGTGTTTAATGATGTGGAAGGCAAGTTGAGTTTAGTAGTCTTATTTACCCATGTGATATTGGGTACAATCTCAGGTCATCTCCGAGGTAGAGTGACCAAGGAATAATATAATCAAGTTCATCCCAATGATCAATTAGAATTTCAGAGAATATGGTTTTTTGACATGCCAGTCAATATTATTTTGGTTTTATGACTTTTTTTAAACATTTTCATATATGGATGTTTTGACCTACCGTGATATTGAGTGGATACTCTATCTATTTTTAGTGAAGATTATGAAAATACTCATGAATGATGGTTTATGTTGGTTTTTTAAATAAATTTCTTTCTAGTTATAAGCAACACAACTAAATAAGAGAATTGGAGAACGGTTGGGCTTGATAAAATTCTGGTGAGGCCTGTGAACCATAAATCATGCCAGTGCTATCTCGATAGTATGACATTGGTTATATTGGAAGTGTTTGAAATATTTAATAATTTTTTTGTTATGGGTGGACATTGGTGATTAAGAATGGATGTTCATTGGATGCCTCAGTTGGTAAAGTCTCAATGATCTATTAATTATGATGTGCCGGTAGGTGAAGTTGAGTTTCTTTTAAGATTTTGACTAATACTATTTCCTCCATATTCCTTCTAGTAATTTTTTAAATGATATTAGTACCCTCTTCTTTGAGAGTTGATCATGTCCCCATTCTTGACATCATCCTTGATACCCTAAAAGAGAATTGGTTATACAACACACTATATATTAGATGTTTTCAGGTGGTTTAAGTAGTCTTCCAATGATTCACGTTAAACATGTGGTTCTTATTGAGGCTCAATTATTCTTGAATGACCCTTTTATTTTCATGTAGGAATGCATTGGACACGCTATTTTACACCTAGCATTTATTATGACACCACCACAAGGCCAATACCACTCTTGGCTCAATCAACGTTTTGATGTGGACTTATGGGATTTCAACCGACATCTCACCTATAAAAATAGTTTATGAACTACCTTGGGTTAGTTCCTTACACTCCAGTTCTTCCAACACAAGGTTATCTCAGAATATTTGTGGGAATGGTTATTCTAAAATTACTTAACATCACTGGAATGTTAGGTAGGAACTTTGGTGGATGTGTTCATGATGAAAATGAGTTTCATTGGAAGAAGGTAACACATTTTAGTTTTAAAATTCCATCCATATAAGAAGAACGACTTCATGAATTTCTACTAGAGTGGATGGACTAGTTGTCCCTATTATTTAGTGGAACAATATATTAAATAACGTTTGTAGCATGTGTTCAGGTGAGATGAGTGCGGTTAGTGTTGGGAAATGATTTTGATGAGGATTTTACTTGACTTAGAAAAATAAGGTCAGAGGGAATTGATAAAATAACTATTTAATAATCACTCTTGAGTGTTGCAAGAATGATTGATGTGTTCCTCTAATAAATTTACAATGTTTAAGGTTTCGTGGCACAAAACTAACCCCCCTATTGTTTGAGACATGTGGTGGGGAGAACAACCACTTAGTTATTCTAAGATATGAAAACATGGGCATGTCTCTAGTTAAATAGGCTTGAATATGTGATGTATTCATGTTTTGTTTGGAGAACAATGATCCTTGGATCGAATTTTGATGGCTTAAGAGTCGAGTTCTTAAATGGATACTAAATGGTGTGTTGGGAATTGGAAGCATAACAAAACCATTTTAACCAAATATTACGACCCTTGTAATTTCGGTGATTTTTCATTATTTCTAAAGGCTTATTGGGCACATGAATTTCAAATATGGGGAGGTTGTAATGTCCTGTGTTTTGAACTAGAAAAAAATCCAAGGGAATTTAATTTTTTGTGTTTACTAGATGGCATGTGTTTTTTGAACAAGTTTCGATATATTTTTTCGTGAGTTCGAACACTGGGATTTCTTTCTTAAAAGAAATTAATTTAACAAAATAAATGTTAAAATTAGAATAAATTAAATGACATTAAATTGAAAATTTGAAAAAAATAAAGCGATGACAAAACAATAGTGACAATAATTAAAATAATAATATGATTCTGATTACTAATAATAATAATAATAATAATAATATGAATTTATTATTATTAGGTTTAATAATATTATTATTAATTATAGGTTTCAAAGAAAAAAAGTGGAAACCAAAGGGTGTTCCCCTCACCCAGTGTGCTACACCACCCCTTTCCTACTATAAGAGGGTAACATAGCACCCCCTTTTTCTACTATAGTGCAAGACACCCCTCCCTCGACTCCTCCATTGTGTGTAGTTATTGATATGATTTCATCAATATTATTGTTTCCGACGCTTTCACCGGGGCGCACGCGCATCCGTCCGTCAGGGGGGGACGCGCGGCTTTGTTGCCCCACATTCCCGCTTTCCAAAGGCGGGCGACATTCGTTCCTTGTTCAGGTACGTCTGCTCCTTGATCGAAACGGGATGATGGGATGTCGGTTCTTCCTTCCGTGGATTCCTCCTCAGAACTTGTCACCTAGTCCGGGTCTCCCTCATAGATTTAATACGTAGTTCGTGAAACTCATCCCAGTGCCATGTTTCCATGGGCGTCGGTTAATTACACTGCTTCTGTCGGGACATTCCAAAGGGTCCAATCAGGGCAGCAACCTTCGGTCAGGGGAGTAGTCACGTTGAGGCATCAGTAGCGTGTCTGGATGCTGGGGTACCTGGCATGTCTGTCTGTTATCCTTGATCACAAGGCTTCTCGAGGGCGTGGAGGCCCGAGGCATCCCACATCGAGCGCGGGGAATTATGTATCATAGACACATATCTGAGGTTTTCCTCAGCTTCCCATGTTTAACACAGGGTATGTCGCAAGTTTAACGTCCAGCGAAGACGGTTACACCAAAGGCGTTCCATCCGAGGTTTTCCTCAGGCATCTCATGTTTATCATGAGGTAGGCCGCGAATTTAACGTCTTGCGGAGACAGAATGAGGGTGATCAGAACGTCCCATATAGACGGATCAGATTGGTATATCCCTAGTAGGGAACACATGGGAGGTTTATCAAGGCGATGGATCAGAACGCCCAATGAGGACGGATCCGAGGTGGTGCACTCCCTAGAGGGGAAAAGGGTGATGAATCGGGGTGTACACAGAGGAAAACGACCCGGAGATATGATGGGGCTTACACATGGAAAGCGGCCCATGCGCTGCTAGGAGCAGCGAGGAGGTAGATGGCATGATCCCACCGGGATGTGGCGGCCCGGGTGAGAATCAGGATGGGTGGTGGATGAATGAATGAAGTAAAGGGGGAATGGAATGGGACCATCGCAGGGGGGCGACAGTGAAGTTGGTCTTGAGCCTTGGAGAGGGTTCCTACGTATCCCCGTGGCAGGGAATCAAAGTCCGCATAGTTCAGGATGGTGCCGGTAAACTGACGTGAAGCTGGACCTTGGCCCGATGAATGTTGTCAGCGTACCGACGTGAAAGTAGACCCGTGGGTCCACAAATGGTGGGCTTGAACCTTGGGAAGGTTTCCTACGTACCATTCCTTGACATGGATCAAAGTCCTCGTAGTTCGGAGAATACAGTTTAGCGTCATGCGGGACGTTTGTGAACCCTGACGTGAATGAACGACGGGCAATGGGTGTCGGCGAACCGACGTAATTGGGGGACCTTGGTCCACAATTGGTGGGCTTGAACCTCGTGGAGGCTTCCTACGTACCATTCCTTGACATGGATCAAAGACCTCGTAGTTCAAAAGGTCACAACGGCTTACCGCTGGACTAGAATGGGACCCGACGTGAATGAGTGACGTGTGGGCTTGAACCTCATGGAGGCTTCCTACGTACCATGCCTTGACATGGATCAAAGACCTCGTAGTTCAAATGGGGTGGGTCGCAATGGCTTACCACTGGACCGGAATTGGACCCGACGTGAATGACGGGTGGGCTTGAACCTCATGGAGGCTTCCTACGTACCATGCCTTGACATGGATCAAAGACCTCGTAGTTCAAAAGGGGTTTTGTCAGTGAACCGATGTGAAAGTAGACCTCGGTCCACTATTGGTGGGCTTGAACCTCGTGGAGGCTTCCTACGTACCATGCCTTGACACAGATCAAAGTCCTCGTAGTTCAAATGGGTTTCGCCGGTAAACCGACGTGAAAGTAGACCTTGGTCCACTATTGGTGGGCTTGAACCTCGTGGAGGCTTCCTACGTACCATGCCTTGACACGGATCAAAGTCCTCGTAGTTCAGATGGGGTTTTGTCAGGGTCGGTGCTCACTCTAAGCCCACGTGAGTCATGCTCGGTGTGAGAAACAAGAGGTTGCAAGGACCTGACGATCACGTCGTGAAGGGTGCGTCCGTGAGAAGCGAAGAGGGGCTTACGCGTTGAGCGGCCCAATGGTGTTGGGACTTACTCCAGGATGGAGGCCCAGGGCTCGACAAAGCGCAGGGAAGATGGACCTTGGTCCGATGATGGGAGGTACCTCGTTCCCTATCACGTCCTCCACTGACCTTGGTAGTGGGGAAGTACCGAGATGCACGGGTGAAATCATCCGTACCAAAGGTTAGGGGCTTACGCTCTGAGGCAGCCCTTCCCCTGCGAACATACACCACTCCGACAAGGAGGATCTCATTCCATGTGCGGAAGAGTTCCATTCCCGTGGAGACGAGTGGTGTAATGAATGTTCGAGCTGGGGAGACCCTTCGTGAGGGAGACGAGGTTGGGTCACAGTTTAACGTCATGTGTTGAAGACGTGGTGCTTGGCAGTTTAACGTCCTGCAGCTCGGACGAGGTGGGTTCACTCCACACCCCTAGGGCTTACATAACCGGTACCCTCTGGTCCTTGGGGAAGGGAAGGTGTCGGTAAGGCCATGGTGAAGGGGGGTCGTGGGAGGAACCATCAAGGGGTCCACGTTAGCGTGGCTATGCAAAGAAGCAATAGCTGTTAGCGTGCCTATGCGAAGAAGCATTAGGCGAAGCAACGCTACGGGAGGTGTTGTCCATGGGACTTTGAAATCACATCGTGCAAACCTGGAGGGTCGCACGGAAAGAGGAATCGCTAAGCAGAGGAGTGTGCTTCGCGAAGTGGGGTGCCTTGGCCTTAGCATGGGGCATAGGTGGGAGTAGGAGGTGCTTCGCGAAGTGGAACAGTGTTTGCGGAGCACTGGCTCGCGAAGAAGGAGTGGTTCGCGAAGCGGGGTCCTGCCAAGCAATGTACTTCGCGAAGTGGAGCGATCCTACCTTAGCATAGGGATTACTCGTATGGGTTGGGTGTTTCGCGAAGCACAAGTGCTCCGCGGCTGCCCGGGTTCCCTTGGGAATCCCTTTCCTTTGCGAACGCCCTTGAGCTTCGCGAAGGGCATCCCTCTCGGAAGAGGGGATCAAAACGAAACAAATCAGAGTCGTCTCGCGAAGTTGAAATACCTCGCGGAGCTCATGATTCTTGGGGCAAAGCGTGCTTCGCGATTCGGGAGAGGAGAAGCCGAAAGGTCGGATTGTCCGTCCTCGGGACTCAGGGGGAGTAGAGTATTTATAGGGAAGGGGCGCCGCGAAGTAGGGCTCGCGCGCCGCCTTCAGGGCTTCACGGCGGCTCGCGAACGTCAAACGGGTTCGCGGAGGATCACCGCCTCGGGAGCTTCGCGGCGGCTCGTGAACGTCAAACGGGTTCGCGGAGGATTACCGCCTCTGGGGCTTCGCGGCGGCTCGCGAACGTCAAACCGGTTCGCGGAGGATTACTGCCTCCGGAGCTTCGCGGGGCCGCCAAGGTGGGGACGCTTCGCGGCGGGGCTTCGCGGCTGTGCTTCGCGAGGCAGCGCGCCGACTGTCTTTTTCGTTCCTTCCTTTCGGGCCACATTTTTTGCGCCAACAAATGCCCCCCCTCAGACTTGGAGCCGCTGAGGGCGAAGGGTCGAAGTCTGAGGGATAATCGCCAAAACTGTCGGTGGTTCGCGATGTGTCATCGCGAAGGGGGGCCGCGATGCTCGCCGGGGCCGCGGATCCGGAGGCGCCGCGATGCTTCGCGCGGGTGAGGCGCGCCGCGATGCTCCGGGGTCGTCGCCTATAAATAGGGGGTCCGCCCTCTTTTGTCTTTACGTGCCTTCCTTGTCCTTTTGTGCTCTCGATTTCGCGACGCTCCGCGTACTCCGCGACAGCACTCCGCGAATCGAGCTTCGCGGCGAACCGTGAGTCTCCGACTCCGCGTCCGCGCCAAGCGAACCTTTGCTTGTCTGCTTTGGCCGGACTTCGCGGTTTGAACTTGCAACCGACCTTCGCGATCCGGCTTCGCGAGAGAGCTTCGCGATCGAGCTTCGCGATCTATCCGGAAGAATCCTTTTCTGAGGGCCAGAGTTAAAATGGCCCATCAAGAAGCTGTCTTGGGGGTCCTCGCAGATGCGGCTCGTCGAGATGAGATGGCCAACCGTCTAGGCTTGGGGGAAATGGTTCAGAGCCACTCAGACCACACTTCCTTGACAGACCTGCTGTCGGAAGGTCAGAGGGATTACCTGCAGTGCAAGAAACTGCCGTTGTACAGCTTCGGGCTGAGGGATGGCGTCTTCATTCCTGAGGCAAGAAGGGATGAGCCAGCTTGCTGGTTCAGGAGCACACAATGCCAGCACCAATGGTTCAGGGTGGCCGATGGTCATGCACAGGAGGATTTCACACCCGTCACCGCTGATTGCCTCTACAATCATGTGAACGACATTGACGGGAGGCCACTGCAACCGGAGACGTCCCCTCTTCTCTACCGCACCATGCTGAAGGCGGCTCTGCAGGATCCGAAGAAGGGATGGTCCGATGAGTGGGACCTGCGCCAGGGAGGCAATTTTACCGATGACTGGGCCTGGGCCTACTGGGTAGGCGCCTCCTACGAGGAGTTCGAGGCCGAGCTGAGGAGAGTGGGATTGTATGAGGCGGCGTGGGCCTCCCAGTTCCACATTTACCAACCAAAGCAACTGATGCCGGAACTGTTGAGTAGATGGTCGTCCAGAACCAACACTTTTCACCTGCATCACGGGGAGGTGGGCATCAGACTGTGGGATGTCTACCAGGTTTCTGGGGTCCCGATCTTGGGGGCCATGTATGACGAGTTCCTCCCCGTTGCCAGCGTGTGGGGAGATGCTGAGCAAATGCCACGGCTGGCGTCAGCGCTGATGTCGCTTGTCCCTGGAGAGGACAAGGAAGCAGTGAGGGATGTCCACTTCAGAAGATGGTTCAAATGCTTCCTGAACTTCCCAGAAGATCAAGAGTTCCCTCCAAGGCCTCGAACTTGTCCAAGTGCAGCCCAGCGGGGCAAGGGGCACTCGTATTGGCGGGTTTTGGAGAACAACCAATGGAAGACTTGGGGTTTCAGCGTCAGCACCGAACAACAGCCAATAGTCAGGCTGGCGGCGTTCATCGCGGCTCTCATCTGTGGGTGGATCCTACCAGTGAGAGATACAAGAATGGGGGTACGGCCCAGCTCGTTCGTCATGGCATCGATGTTGGCCATGGGGCAGCAGATCAACCTGGGGATCTCGATGCTCGCCAAACTATACAGAATGATGCGGCGTATTAGCGAGGGCAAGAAGCCGCCAAGAATATGCGGGCCCTTCCACCTCCTGTATGGGTGGATCGCGGCGCATATCAGGGGGATTTACGAGTATCCAAACCCCATTTCGCCGCCGGGATCAGACTTTCGCCCCTCCATTCTGAACGCAGTTGGGAGCTTCCCATTCAAACTGGCCGTTCCGATGGTGCTGAATAGGGTGTGGAGGGCGGACGAGTTCAACTTTCATCCCTTCCCACTGCCGACGGGGAGGCTTACTGATGATGGACGGGGAACGGAAGAACATCGGGCTTACCTCCTGGCCTTCCGAGGTGGAGTTTTGGTGGCTCAGATAGATCGTGAGCCAATCTGTGAACCGTACACCCCGCATCGTTTTGAGAGGCAGTTCCGGTGCCTCCAGCGGCTAACCCCGCAGGTATACTGGGAGGTACGTCACGAGGAGCACCCGTGTGTGATGAGGCAGCTGTGGCTCATGTTCACACGTGAGGATGGAAAGATGTAGATCGCATTGCCTCCGTCCACCGCCGCCTTTGGCTTAGTGAAGGAGTACGCCATCAGCTGGGAGGCCGCTTACCCTGGGGATATGCTGAAGCAGCCAACGATCCGGGTTGGTGATGGTGGGCCTACTTTATCTCGAGGTCGGGGTCGGAGGGCAGCTAGGGCCGCCCGCGGCAGCGGGGCTGCCATGGCAGAGAGAACCACACCGGCCGAGGGTATGGCAGCAGCAGCGGATCCGGTGGTTCCGGGAGAGCAGGGTCATCCGGAGGGGCGGCCACCAAGGGGATTCCGTCGGATATCCGCTCAGGCTCCGGGAAAGCGGCTGCGTCACATCGACATGGCAGAAGATGCCGTCTTTCCGGAAGCTTGGGACATTTGGGATGTCAACCGGCAATTCCTCAGCCCACCCGAGATGTGGTCCCACTTGAATCGCCTCGGGATGAAACTGTCGGGCATAGGCTCAGTTCGGGCTGGATTCATGGTGTCTCCGGAGGAGGCGGAGCAATACATGAACGAGCTGGAGGATTACGTCCACTCCAGCGGTGTTCCTCACCCAATGACAGATCGGGTGAGGGTACTGTTGAATCAGACGGTGCCCCCACAATTATCGGCTGCCGATTTGAGGGAGCGCTTCCCCTTGCCGGAGGAATCAGGGGACTCTTCTCGGGAGGATGAGGCTGGAGGAGGGAGCCCGCTGGAGGAGGGCGAGGTCGGGGACTGAAGCTCAGAGTCTGACGACTTCGCGGAGGCTCTCGAGGTAGCATTCCGAACTTCTCTTCTTACGATCTGTTCTTGAATCCCTATGGACTTCTCACCAATGTTTGAGCCATGCAGGAGGAACTTGTTCATAGGCCTCGTTCTCGCTCCTTGGCGGGTGACGATGCGGGACCTTCAGAACCCGCGCCTATGGCTGCGTCCAGTTCTGCGTCTGGTGGGACCAGGGGGTCTGAGGTGGCTCCTCTGAAATCTCCAGACCTTCCAACAGTATACGGGGGGCCTCGTCTCGGAGTCCCATCAATACCGGCCCAGGAGCAGCGCTCGGAAGTCGATCTTCGTAAGTCTCCTCCACCGGTCTCCTCGTTGCCACACGTGGGCCATGCCAACTAACGTTTATGTCTCTTTCTGTCGTATAGTTCTCCGACTGGCGTGGGCTGCTGCAGCTAGGCTGGTTGGGATGTCTGGCGGCGTCCCTCCCAGGGGCATGCCGGTGATGGTGTCGATAGTCCCTTCACCTCCTCAAGCTGCGGCGCACACCATCACTGGCGGGACCACCGGCAGGGCCATACGTGAAGTCATCGAGGTGGACTCTGAGGTAGAGGATCAACCGGTCAGTCCCAGTCCTGTCGTGCCTGTGCCGACGTCAGGTGTCGTACCAGACTCAACACCAGATGCAGATCCCGCCGAGGAATTCCTGCTGGCATATCCTGCGTACGAGCCTGCCGACCGCGCAGATTGGGACGAAACGGCCTCTGATGAGGAAGACAGCAGCATAGTCCGCCGCCGGTCATGGAAGCTGATCACGCGCTTTATCAGGGACACTCCCCAAGCGCAATGGCTGGCTGAAATGGACAGGCTCCGCTCGCGGTTGCGCAAACTGTGTGCCGGGGGAGTGGATGCCCAACGCCCTCACGCGCTCATCCGAGACCACATGGCTGAGAAGATCCGGGAGCATGATCGTGGGCTGAGCGTGGGATGGCAGCGGAGGAAGGCGACCAGCATTAGGAAGCTCCAGGAGGCTGAAGGCGAGGTCCAACAGATGCAGATCCGGGCCAACGAGCTTTCAGCCACTCTCGATGCGCAGTCCGAGCTGGTCTCACGATTGAAGTCCCAGCTAGCGGAGGCTGAGGAACATATGGGGCAAACCTCTGGAAGGATGGCTGCCGTCCGGGCCGAGGTAGAAAGGGCCAGGGCCAGGGTTGACAGATTACGCCCCACCGCTGCTGAAGAGGAGCGGGAGTTGAATCAGTGGCAACAGGCTTTGGACGCCGCAAGTCAATGGGTGGCGGAGCTGCAACGCTCTTTTGACGGAGTCAACCCATCCATGGGGGAAGTCAACCCCCGAGTATTGTAGCGAACCCGAAAGAAACTTTTATTAACACTTTTGTGCTTCAACTCTTTCTTTCTCATTTGTTTTGAGTTCCGTGGCACGCACGATTTCCACTATTGAATTGCCTTGTTACAACCCTACAATGTATGCGGGACGTTTGGCGACAACTCCCTCAAACCAGTCTAGATTCCCAAAAGATGGGGAAGGCTTGCTCGGAGGAGGAACTTCCAGGATAGCCGAATTACCGTTTCTCTAACGTGCTCTTATGCACGAACGGGGCAACACCCGGGGCACTGAAATCGGTTCAAACAGATGAAAATGGGAAGTGTGAATCACGGTGCCCAAATTCGGAACACTTTGGGGATGGCGTGACAATAAAGGACAACCGCTAACCGTGGCGGACAAACGGTATCCTTACTGCGTTATCCTGAAATGGGGACAACAAAGGAGCATCGACCGCTGACCATATTCGCAACGCGGGATTTTATCAATTTTTTGTGGATCAATCTTTCAGGACGTTGGCCCAGGACAGTTGGTGGACCATAGGTCAGACATCCATACTGTTAGGGGGTCCTTCCAGACATGACCAGTCTTCCGAAACGTTGGCCTAGGACGGTAGGTGAGCCGATGCAGCATAAGACCAGGACGTTAGGGGGTTCCTTCAGACATGAAAAAGGACGAAGGTCCGAATAAGGGACACGCAAATCATGGAACATGGAGTGGTGGTTTGTTCAAACAGATTCCAACACCTTGGTAGTTGCACCACCGTGGCGGGAGTACGCCAGATGGGTGCATCGGCCTGATCTCGGATCATTCTTTCTTCCAGATAGGGCCTCTCTGGCGAGGGCTGGAAATGAGGAGGAATATGATTTTGTGATTCCTGGGGCTGGACCCTAGGTGAAATGCCTGGGTGTCTCGACGTATCCCATGACGATGGGAGTCAAGCCATACGTAGTTCTGAAAGCGCAGTTTAACGTCATGCAGGACGAGGAGCAGCCTAACCGTGTTGGTACACATCCAGCCAAAACTACTAACCCCACGTGAGTCGTGCTCGGTGTGGGAAACAAGCAGTAGTGGTGGGAATTTCCCGATGCAGAGAGGGGCAGGTTAGGGCAAAGGGATGCTCGGTGACTACCGGCCCGGTGACACTAACATGATCATTCAGCGCACCTAGATGCGCGAAGAGAAAGAGCCGAGTATGATGGAGTTCCACTTGAACATGAGGGAGTGGAAATGTGTGAATCATGAAGCTCGAGATTCGGATCACGATGATGGCGGCGTGGCGATAGAGGATTACTGCTGACCATGTTCGCAACACAGCATCCTGTCGCGTTAGCCTGAGGTGGGAAAAAACAAATGAGGGTCGACCGTTGACCATGTTCGAAACACGGGACCATGTCACAAATGTTGTCAGAGATCCGTGGGGACGTTGGCCTGAACGATTGAAGGGCCCTTAGGTCCAGCATTCATGGAGAGCCCTTAAGCTTAGTATCCACGTCGTCTGAGGGTCCTTTTGAATGTGGAAGAGGATGAGGATCCAAATCGCGAGCTCACGAAGCTTGGTCATGAGATGAGGGGAATGTCCCTGTGAAAATCCCATGCTTCGGGCTTTTTGTCAAAACACATCTGAATACGGCAACGAAACGTATTAGATAGAGGGAGCAGATTCCTTTCCCTTGGGGTGATCTTAGTTTAGGGTCATAGAATTCGGACCATGGATGGGAAAAGGGGATCAAGGGACGCATGACATCAAAACCTGACGTGAATGAGGACATAGTCCTGCTTACCATGCGTTCTCTGGGGAAATGCTCGAGTCGAGGGACCGAACACAAGGGTTAGGCTGGGCCCACGGGGAAGTACCCGGGCGCTCCTACGTATCTCATAAGGATGAGAATCAAGCCATACGTAGTTCTAGAAGGTGGCACGGTAAGGTACCAGTGCCAGGGGAAAAGGGAAGTGTGGGCATAGCCCTCGCACTAAAGAAGCAGAATTTGATGTATCTTGTTTGTTCTTTAAGGTGAATGGTTTTTTTTGTAAAGCGACAGGCCTAGAACAGTAGGTCGTGATGTAGCCACAAGAATCAAGCCGTGATGGGCGTTGACAAATGGCATGGAATGTGACCAATACCCAACGTGATGTCCTCTACAGCGAGGTCACCACAATGCGGTGCCGTTTTTCGTCGTGCGGCCAGGACGATAATGTCACAGTTTAGGGTCGTATGATAGGACCAAGCATGCATTTTATCGTCATGCAGCGCGGACGTAGCAGAGACGATGCTAGGCGGGAAATGTGCGCAGTGTTATAAAACGCAACTGACGGAGACATGATCCCACATCAGATTGTACGCCATCCGAAGAGGGGAACCTTAGGCCGAGGGGCCCACACAGAGGTGAAACAGGGAGAGAGACTGGCTTCCTGTATGGGTTGTACCCAGAGACAGGGCGTCTGGGCGGTCCTACGTGTCCCATGAGGATGGGAATCAAGTTGAACGCAGTCCCGAACGGATCTTAGTTTATGGTCCTAGAGCTCGGACCATGGGAGCCCCAAAGGGCGCCAGATTGCAGCTTTTTCCCCCTAGCATGCAAAGGTTCACTGAGGGATAGCGACAAAAGTGTTGAGATTCCACCTGGACATGATGGGGAGGAAAATGGTGTGAATCATGCAACCAACATTCAAGGACTGAAGGGGCTGGCGTGACGACAGAGGATTACTGCTGACCATGTTCGCAACACAACATCCTGTCGCGTTAGCCTGAAATGAGGACTAACAAAACGAGCATCGACCACTGACCATATTCGCAACACGGGATTTTATCGATTTGTTGTCCGAAACCCTGGAGGGCGTTGGCCCGTATCGGTAGGATAGCCCTTGGGCGTAGTATCCAGGCCGTTCTTGGGAGTCCCTCCGGGTGTGAAAGATGATGGAAGTCCAAATAGAGGGGAACACGAAGCTTGACAAGTGGAAGGAACTTGATCAAGTTGAATCTGACACTCTTGGTCCTAGACTAGAGTGCTCTTAATACATGGGTGATCCACTGCAAGGAGTCAAGGGACTCAACTTTGAGGGTGACCGGGAAATGGGGCTGGACCCGAACTTTGGACATCCAGGTGGTCCTACGTATCCCATTAGGATGGGAATCAAGCCATACGTAGTTCTGAAGGGTGCCTTTTAACGTTATGCAGGACAGGGAACAGGAGGACTGAACCTCAGAATGGGGGCGTGCGTGGTGCAGTTGTTGCAAACCCGACGTGAATGAGGACGTAGTCCTACACTGCGCCACGCAGCCCTGTGATCAGGGTCCTGAAGGCAGGATTAGAGAGGTAAATTTGCTGAACTCAGGCTGGGTCCGAAGACAAGGGGTCTTGAACGTAGTTCCAGATGAGAGTCTTAGTTTATGGTCTTAGAGCTCGGACCGTGGATGGTGACAACTCCCGAGTAAGCACAGATGTTAACCCAATCCCTAAGCCCACGTGAGATAAACTCGGTGTGGGAAACAAGGGGGGTGTCCTCATCGCAATACTTGGGGCGTCCACCGAAGGGGAGTCAGCAGAGAGTTTCGAAGGACACCTTTGATGTAGCTTGTTCCTCGAACGTGCAGACGTGCACGGGGGAAAAGTACCAAGAGTCCCAAGACTCTACTTGGACATGATGAAGTGATGAAGGGTGTGAATTGTGTACCTGACATTTGGGCTTAATGGGTTGGCATGACGACAGAGGAAAACTGTTATCCATGACGGAAATACAACGTCTGTATCGCGTTAGCCTGAGGTGGGAACAACAAACGAGCATCGACCGCTGACCATATTCGCAACGCGGGATTTTATCGATTTTTTGTCCAAAACCCTGGGGGGGCGTTGGCCCGTATCGGTAGGAGAGCCCTTGGGCATTGTATCCAGGCCGTTCTTGGGGGTCCCTCTGGGTGTGAAAGATGATGAAAGCCCTGATGCGAGGATACGCAAAGCCTGGAAAGTGAGTGCGGACGTGTCCGAGTAAAGCTTGGCATTCCAGGTAATAAACCAGAGTACTCTTAAGCACATTGGTGAACCGCCGAAGAAAAAGGATCGACGAAACAGCTCAGCAGGGGGTGGGAGCATGGCATGGTCATCACGAGACCGTCGTGAATGAGGACATAATCCCACACCGCACCATATGATCCCCTTATAGAGGAAGGATGGGCCAAGGGGCCAAGATAGGATTGGGATTCCCGAGAGATGGGGCTGGACCCGAAGCCTAGACGTTCAGGTGATCCTACGTATCCCATTAGGATGGGAATCAAGCCACACGTAGTTCTTGAAATGCAGTTTAACGTCATACTGGACGAGGAGGGGAGTAATATACCCTAAAACAAGGGAGGTGTATGGCGTGGTAAAGAATCCGTCGTGAATGAGGACGTAGTCCTACGTCACACCATACGATCCTATAAGATAGGTCCTGGGCCGCGGCCTGGAAAGGCCAAGGGGCTTGGGGCTGAGCCTCGGTCAGGAAGGCTTGACTGGTTTGTAGTTTAACGTCTTACATGAGGACGGGGGTCGGGGACCCGGGGAGGCCAAGGGGCCTGAGGCTGGGCCTCGTAAGGGGAGTTGTACGGCATGGTACATGATCCCGACGTGAATGAGGATGCAGTCCTACATCACACCGTACACTCCGGGTAAGAAGGGACCTAAGCTGTGACCTGGAAAGGCCAAGGGGCCTAAGGTCAAGCATCAGTCAGGAAGGCCTGACTGGTTTGTAGTTTAACTTCTTACATGAGGATGAGGGTCGGGGACCCGAAAAGGACAAGGGGCCTGAGGCTGAGCCTCGTAAAGGGAGGGCGTACGGCATGGTACATGATCCCGACGTGAATGAGGACGCAGTCATACATCACACCGTACACCCTTATGAAGAATCCTGGGCCATGGCCCGAATCGCTAGCACCACCTGGGGGAAGTTTGTCACCTTGGGACAGAATCCCAGTCAAGGAGCGGGTGAAGCTCAGTTGCGTTCATCCACAAAAGGGGAAAACACCTCCAGGGGGAATATGCAGCCGGGTCGAGGCTTGCTCGACGTGGTTCGGGGAAAAAGTGTGCACCCTGCCATGTCTTGACCCGAGGGGAAGATTTTGGCTTTTGGGCTGGGCCAACGGGCGAAATGTCCAGGCGTTCCTACGTATCTCATAAGGATGAGAATCAAGCCATACGTAGTTCTTAAAGGCCATGCAGTTTAGCGTCATGCGGTGAGGACGTGGGAGGGTAGAAGAATGGGAGTGGGCGCATGGTGCGGCCTTTACAATCTTTGCGCGAGTGGGGTTGCGTGAGCGGGGCTAAGAAAGCCTACTCCCTGCTACGCAAAGATCCTCCAAGGAGACTATCCCCAGGGGGAATAGAGGAAGAGAAAAGCTTGGGGCTGGGCTCAAGACGAGGCGTCCGAGCGTTCCTACGTATCCCATGATGATGGGAATCAAGACACACGTAGTTCATGACATGCAGTTTAACGTCATGCGGGATGGGGGGCATCTCATTTGGGGATGTGTACAGTATGGTATATGATCCCAACGTGAGGACGTAGTCCTACACCGTACCGCACGATCCCGTGAGAGGGTAAGTCGGAGAGCAACGAGGGGGCTTGGGGCCAGACCGCGGTGGAGACGGGGCCAGGGGCCCAGAGAGGCCGAGGGGCCTGAGGCTGAGCCTCGGTCAGGAAGACCTGTCTGGCTTGTAGTTTAACGTCTTGTAGTGAGGACGGAGAGGCAGTTTAAGTTCATGCGGGACCAAGTCGCAGTTTAGGGTCGTGCAGGACCCTCTCGCAGTTTAGGGTCATGCAGGACCACTTTTTTACCCTAGGCAAAGTATCGCTTGAGGAATTTGGCATTGGTGGGTGGAGTTACACGCTCTCCATCTGTGGTCACCAAGGAGTATGCTCCGTTGGGGTAAACCTTATGGATGATATAAGGCCCTTCCCATTTGGGTTCTAACTTGGGTGGTTTCCTACCGGGAATCATTGGCGCTCGGAGGGCCAAAACCAGGTCACCCTGCAGAAAAGAGTGGAGACGAACCTTCTTGTCAAAGGCTCTCGCTATCTTGTCCTGATGCCTTTCCAGATTGTGCAGGGCACGAAGCCGGATCTCGTCCAGTGCCTCTAATTCAGCTAGACGGATCTTGGCTACCTCATCTGATGTCTGGTGATCATAAACTGTAGTGCGTAGTGACGACAGCTGGATCTCAATGGGTAGGACGGCCTCAACTCCATACACCAGGGAATATGGGGTCACCTGGGTGGAGTTGCGAGTCGTCGTCCGATAAGCCCAGAGGGTGTTGGGGAGATTGTCCGGCCAACTCTTCTTGTTATGACCAACCATCTTCTGCAGAATGTTAGAGAGGGTCTTGTTGAACGCCTCGATCTGCCCATTTGCCTGCGCGTGGTAGCGGGAGGTATGGTTCGACCGGATGTCGTACTTAGCGTACAATTTCTTCAATTCAGCTGCCCGGAATTTGGTGCCGTTATCGGTGAGGACAACGTGAGGGACTCCAAACCGGTGGATAATGTTGGAGCTCACAAAGTCAACGATGGAACGGGCCTTGACCTCTTTGAGCGGAACTGCTTCTGCCCACTTGGAGAAGAAATCTGTAGCGGTCAGGATGAACCTACACTGGCGGGCTGTTGCCGGCGGATACGGTCCCACTACATCAAGTCCCCATACCTCAAATGGCCAAGAGTACTTGGTGGGGTGGAGGGGTTCTGGCGGCCGATGCAAGAAGTTGGCGTGTAATTGGCACGCGTGGCATCTCTTGGCGTATCCAATACAATCATGGATCATGGAGGGCCAGAAGTACCCTAACCTCCGGATTTGCTGGGACAGCTTCGGCCCAGCTTGATGGGCGCCACAGGAACCAGCGTGAACCTCTTGCATAACTTGAGGTATCTCTACTCCTTAGATGCAACGGAGAAGGACAACATCGAAACTCCGCCTATAGAGGATCTGCTCAAGACTGGGGCCGCTCTAGAGGGTAAATTGCAGCGCGCGGCGTCGGATTCGCTCGCGTTCGGCCCGGTCGTCCGGGAGCTGACCATTTTGAAGGTACTCGACAAAAGGTGCTCTCCAGTCAGGGGTAGTTTCAACCACTGCGTCTGACGAACCCGGGACTCCCGATATGGAGGGTCCGGCGGTGAGATGACTTACCCGCAGGCTATCACGGTCCTCTTGGGTGACGGGAGCAATGACTCTCTGGTGGGCCATGTGTATGACCAAATCATCTTGCTCGGGTTCTGCGAGCGACGCGGCTAAGCCAGCCAGGGCGTCCGCTTGTACGTTCTGCGATCTTGGGACATGGGTAACCTCTGGCCGAGGAGAGAACTGGGCCATTAGGAGGAGGGTGTACTCCAGTAACGGTGCAAGCTCTGGCTTCCTGACGACGTAGTCTCCATTAACCTGTTTGATCACCAGCTCAGAATCTCCCTTCACATGCAGATGGGGAACATGGATCTCAAGGGCCAACTCGAGGTCGGTGATAAGAGCTTGATACTCTGCCTCGTTGTTTGTACAACCTTCTGACAGCAGGAACGAGTATGGCAGGACGGCTTGCGCCGGGGTAATGAAAACAATGCCCAGACCCACTCTGTTGAGCTTGGGGTCGTTGAGCCTTCTACCGGTGGGGCTCCGTGAGGCGCCGTCGAAATGCATTTGCCAACATGGGGCAGCATGATCGACTAAGAGGATCGTCTCGTCGGGAAAATCCAGGTCCAGGGATTGATCCGCGGAGGTTGGATGAGCAGCTAAAAAGTCTGCCAACGCTTGTCCCTTAACGGCCTTCTGAGGCACGAACCTGATATCAAATTGCTGGAGAATCACCGCCCACCGTGCTAGTCGGCCAGTCAGCATGGGGCGGTTCAGGATGTACTTCAGCGGATCTACCCGAGAGATCAATTGTACCTCGTGGTGTTGCAGGTAGTGCCGCAACTTCTGCACAGCGAAGACGAGCGCGAGGCAGCTCTTTTCGATAGGGGAGTATCTGACCTCCGTATCGAGAAGCATGCGGCTGAGATAGTAGAGACTGTTCTCAGTGCCCTCGTTATTCTTCTGGGCGAGCAGCGCACCGAGGGATCTCTCCAGGGCGGTCACGTAAAGGACCAGTGGCTTTCCGGAGACGGGTGGCATCAAGACCGGAGGTTGGAGCAGATACTGCTTGATTTCCTCGAAGGCGGCCCGACACTCCTCATCTCATTCGTAGGCAGCGTCTTTCTTCATGAGCCGGGAAAAGGGCTTGTACTTGCCCTCCAAATTCGCAATGAATCGGCGTATATAGGCTAAGTGGCCTTGCAGGCCTCGAAGCTCCCGAATGTTGCTCGGGGGAGGCATTTGGCTGATGGCCTTGATCTTCTCCGGGTCAATCTCGATACCTCGATATCTGACAACGAAGCCCAGAAACTTCCCGGAGGTGACCCCGAAGGCACACTTCAGCGGGTTCATCTTCAGGTGACGGGAACGGAGGAAACCGAACACTTTCTCAAGGTCTTTGAGATGGTCCTGGCGTTGGCATGATTTTACCACAAGGTCATCCACGTAGCATTCCACCAACGTCCCGAGGATCGGTTTGAATATGCGATGCATGGCCCTCTGATAAGTGGCACCTGCATTTTTCAAACCGAATGACATTACCCGGTAGCAAAAGGTACCCTGGGGAGCCCTGAAGGCAGTGGACTCCTCGTCTTCGGGGGCCATCCGGATCTGGTTATACCCGGAATACCCATCCATGAAAGAGAGGGCTTGGAACCCGGCCGTGGCGTCAATCAACAGCTCCGTAACTGGGAGTGGGAAGTCATCCTTTGGGCAGTGGCGATTGAGATCGCGGAAGTCGATGCAGACTCTGATCTGCCCATTCTTCTTCCTGACCGGCACAATGTTGGAAAGCCACTTGAGGTACTAGACCTCCTTAATGAAGTTGGCTTTGATAAGCTTGTCAACTTCGGCCTCAACCATAGCACCATGAGAAGGGTGCATTTTCCTGGGACGCTGCTTGAACCCCCGGTGTTTTGCCGGGAGACCCAGACGGTGGATGACCACTTGGGGATCCAGCCCTGGCATCTCATCGTAACTCCAGGAAAACACATCACGGTGCTGTTTGAGGAAGTCTACATACTGCTGCCGCTCCTCGAGGGACATGGACGCACTGATCAATGTGGGTCTCAGATCTGCCTCGCTACTAAGGTTCACCTGTACCAGTTCATCAACCGTGGTAGAGATGCCTTCTTCAAAGGCTGGGGGAGCATCCTCCAAGTATTCCTCCCCAGCCATGGGGGGACTTCTTGCGACGGAAGATGCTTCTGGGCTCTCAAAACCCGAGTGGCAACTGGTGCCGGCTTGGGCAGCAGCGGTCATCAAATCAGGAGACTCACTTGTCGTTGAGACCATAGCAATGAATGCGTTTGATCCGATCCCATCTGGCCTTTGGCCTAAGGGGCCACGCTTGATGATATCAAAGTAGTGGTGACGTGTCGGCCTGAGTCGGTTAATTCCAGCCCGGCGGAATAGACACGTATGGCGCACCGCCGTTGTCATCATCTTGACGTCCCGGTACCGTACCGGGGTAGGAGGTTCCGGGATGACCCGAGCCTGGTTGATGTAGGAGTACGAGGTGATTTTCCGTCGTCGCTTGGACACGGGAACATGCCTTCCCTGCGTACCCAAAACAACAAAACATTGTCCCATGTCGGGGGTCGTGGCCTCCAACCGGTGGATCGGGAGGATTTAGGCGTCGTCCATGCTTGCCTAGGGATCACTTGCGATCGGGGCGGGCTCATCCTCGCTTACCAGGATTTGCTTGTCCTTGCTTTTGTAATAACCCGCATCCAGATAGCGGGCCTCACAAGAAGTGAAAGGGGACGCGTCTCCTTGGAGCACGTCTACTCGACCGTTGAGCGAGTACTTAAGGCACTGGTGATACGACGAGGGGACCGCTGCATGCAGATGGAGCCATGGCCTACCCATCAATGCGTTGTAGGCGGTGTCCTGAGAAACAACCATGAACTCGGTGCTGGCAATTAAGCCACCGAACTGGGTCTTCAGGCGGATCTTGCCGACTGGGGTTTGCTCTGTCCTGTCGTACCCCTGGATCCTGAGGTCAGAGGGAGTCAAATCACCTTCGGACAGACCCAGCTTTCGCAGCGTCCGGGTCAGAATTAGGTTGATTCCAGAACCCGTATCAACGAGGCATCGGCGGACTTCCACACCATTGAAGTGGCCAGTGATATACAGTGGGAGAATGTGCCCCTGTATAGGAGGGTCTTCATCTTCACCGGAGAAGGAGATAACCTCCTGGCATTCGGCATTTTCAATCGTCTCGGTATGGAAGGCCTCCGCGGCTGCCACTTCCGTCTCGAACTGGAGGGGGCTCCTTAGGGCCTCGGCAAGTGCCTCACGCATTTCAGATGACAGGAGAAGGGCCTCGAGGATGGAAAGCCTTGCCGGGATGCCGGCCAGATGCTTCATAACATCGTACTTTCGTGCCAAACACGAACCTCTGCTTACAGGAGGTCGTTCGGCATTTGGATGCACAGCAGGTCCGGCTGGCTGAACCGGCGAGTAACTAGTACTGGGTACATCTTGGTGCCTACCAGTAGAAGCCTGAAGAGTAGTCGTCGGGCTAGGATCTGACAGAAGAGGCTAGCCTGTTGCCGGGAAAGACTGGATGTGATACGAACGAGGCGGCTCCCCCCGATCCAGCAGCACGAACGACGGTGGAGGTAGAGCCGAGGGTGTTGGATGGGTCTGCGCGTGCTGAGATCTGCGCTGAGCCTGCTGCCTGGTCTCGGTAGCGTGCACGGCATGGTCACAAGCGCCCGCTGGCGTACCTTGATGACCGGCGCGATTGCGATTCCGCTGACGTTGACGTCGGCTGGAAACATTGGGGCGGTCTGCCTGGGGTTCCCCCTCGTCGGGGGTCATATAGGGCTTTACCAGCTCCACGGTGTTAACCGAAGCGTACCCTTGACTGTCGCTCAAAGAGTCATCCACCGCTGGGCGGATTCTGGGAGGAATGCCCATTTCGGGAGGCATAAAGTCGCAGAGAGTGCGGGATGACGACGGCACTGGCGGTGCACGTTGCTTCTTCTTGCGGCGCCGCTGCTTTCCCTTTTGGGCAGAGGTCGACTGTGAAGACGATGCTGAGGCACCGGCTACTTCTTCTGAAGGTTCCGACTGCTTCAGACGTGCCCAGATGATACCCTGGGCAGGAACGACGGTTTTTCGAGCCATCCAGTTGTCGTATTTCTGGGACCCGCGGCTAGGGACCTGCTGCCACTCACCCTCGCTGTCACTGCCGATTTCTGATCCCGCAAAGACGCCTTCCACTTGCGCTGGCGCTGGGCCCAACTTGACTATGTTGTTGTTGACCTGGTCCTGAAGCCAGTCTTTAAACACATAGCATCGCTTGAGGGTGTGCCCCAGGATCCGATGATAAGGGCAGTAGTTGGGGTGATCGGTGAGATGCACCTCTGCCGGCCTTCTGCACTCAGGCAGACGCACGATCCCTTGCTCTAGAGCACTTCGGAAGTAACCAGGGACCTGATTTTCATTGAACGAATAGGTATGGTACTTTCTTTCCGGGTAAGGAGCCCTGGGGGCCTGGTCCTGTCGAGGGACCGGAGGGGCCTGCCGAGGAGGCGGCGCCTGGTTGTCTCGCCTAGGTGGCGGTGGCGCATTGCGCGGGGGAACCTGTCGGTTCTGAGGCAGTCGCTGCTGGGCAGGAGCCTGCGCTTGAGGTGGAGGACCTCTGCGGGGTTGCGGGGGTGGTGCCACCGGTAGCAATTCCAGCTGCCTCGGGGCTTCTATTTGAGCCACTGTGGCGGGTTCAGCCCTGGCGGCCCTCCTGGCTGGGATCATAGGGGGCAGAAAACGTGCCTGACTAGCCTGTTGCAGGGCCTCCTCGAGGCGCTGGGCCTTATCCGAGAAATCTCTGAACCCTCTAGGGTAATTCTGGGTAATCAAGGAGGGTACCAGCTCTGTCTTGACGTTCCCCACACACATCGTCAGTAATTTCTCCTGAGTCAGTGGCATATCGAGGGAATACGTAAGTCCTTTCCACCGGGCGATGAAGTCTGCAACCCGCTCATCAGGCCTCTGTTTGCACTTGAAGAGGTCCGCAATGCTGGTCTTTCGCGTGGTGGAGCTGAACTGGTATAAGAACTGCCGACGAAGATCCTCCCAACCGGTCACTGATCCGATAGGGAGCTGGTTGTACCAGACGAATGCCAGACCTTCCAATGTCTGTACAAAACATCGGAGCTTAGCGGCTTCTTGCTGAGCCGGGGTCCCCAGCATGGGGCCACACCTAGAAGAGAAATGAGCCAAGTGCTGGGGTGGGTCCCCTGTCCCATTAAAAGGCGAGAAAGTGGGGTTCCCAAAACCCGGAGGCGCGGGCATATCATCCACCCACACTGGATAAGGCTTGCCATCCGGTGGGACCGCCACCTGCCGTGTTTCCAACGCCTCGAGGCGGGCTGTGAGTGCCGCAATAAGGTCCTCCGGGTGGGGGTCCCTGTCTTGACGGGGATCCCTAACCACAAGCGCATTGCCAGGTTCTTCAACACGGTAGACGGCTTCGGCTGCTCTCGGGTCAACTGGCTGGACGACCTGCTGGGCGACTGGGGGAACCCGGGTTGGATTCTTCAGATTGCCCCGTCGCTCAGGGGGGTTTGGCGAGACGTATCGCGCCCTCTTGCCGTATGTTCCGGCTTCCGCCCTGTCCGTGTCAGTAGCATGATCAGGGTTGCCCGAAGGCATCTCACAGGGGGGAAATTGTTCCTACCCCTGTTGCCCCGGCCTGGGATTACCATAGTCGGGTCGCCGCTCCGCGGCGCGCTCAGCCAATAGTTCGTCAACCAGCCTCTTCTGCTCAGCAAGCTGCTGGCGTAACGCGGCCTTATCAGGATCCTCGTCCGTTTTATGCACAGAGGCGGACGGGTCGGAGTGCTTGACGGTTCCGACGTGCTCTTTACCTTTGCCGGTGTTTCGACCGAGTGTCAGCGACTCGGTGGGTACGGGGAGGCCTAGCAGGTTCCTTTGCTGACGGCTGACTCTCCCTGATGGGTCGAGTAGTGGCGGTGCACCCTCTGGGGGGAAGTCTCCATCAAGGAGTTCCAGTTCATCTTCCCTGTCCACAATGTCGGCCATGTGGACCGCGATTCCTCTCGAGGGCATGTCCTCGATGTCGCATAGCGAATCGGGTTGTCGTCGAATAGGATCGAACAGAAGGGCAGCATAGTGTCCCCAGCCATGGACTTGCACATGGGGGGTGGCTTCCCTGACGATCTTGCGTAGTGATTTAAGACTCTGAACGCATTTTCGTTGAATGGCGCTCTGGTGGCTTGGCGACTCAGGGTGCTGGAATGCAAGAAGTGCGGCTGCATCGATCAGGCGGCATTGCTCGCTGATTTCTTCGAAGTGCTCACGACTTCTGGGGTACTCCACCCGTTCAAAACGGAGGCGATAGCGTGTCGCCCGCAGGGTTCGACAAAGGCATCCCACTTCTTCAGGGGTAAGCGACTCGGGTACGCGGAAATTCAGCGCCGCCGTGGGCCAGAACTTCTCTGGGAAGTAGTCCGCTGCAAGAATACTCCAGAAGCTCCTGGGTTCGTCCTCGGGGTTTGGCCCTGTATTACCCCACTCATCAACCGGGGGCGGCTGAGGGACCGGTAGCGGTACCGAGGAGGACCTCTGGGATAGCAAACTCAGCGGTGGAGAAAACGGCGAGCGAGCAGACTGGCCACTGAATTCCGGGCCATCCTCCGAAGAGTGAGGTGACCTGGCCACGATGTCACGATACGACGGGCTGATAATCACAGCTTCCGGAACAGGAGCCGCGGCTACCGGCGACGGGTCGTGTCGTCGCTCTACCGTCGTGGGCCCACAAAATAACTCTACGTGATCCCTGGTAGAGGTAGAGGGCGCTTCTGGTGACAGGGGCGACGATTGCATGGCCGAGACCTGCGGAATTCCCAGGATTTCCTCCTCCTGGATGTACCTGCGGAGAGAGACGGGAATCCGGTGGACCTCAAATTCTGGGAGAACGAGGCTGACGCGTCTGGTTCCTGCCCCAGTCCTTGGTACGGAGGAGCTGGGAGAAGGTTTCATCGCTGGATCGCATTCCGCTTCCGAATCAGAGAAACGAGCAGGTTTGATCTCCACCTGGGCCTTCCTAGGATTCTTTTTGTGGCGGCGACGACCCGCTCTTCTGCCACTGTGTGGCTCTTCGGGACAGGGTTGACCCCTATCAGGCATCCTTGGGGCGGCGCTGGCGCCGTGGCAGAGAGGGCCCCCACTCGAGACAGCCGGGGTGCGAGGGGCACCAGGGCAAATGTCGAAGGGTACATGGGGAGGTCCTCCATGAACAGTACCCATGTGGGCGGGGCCTCTGTTGGAACTGGCAGGAGCATGGGGAAGACCTCCATGGTCGATGCGAGTGGAGCGAGGCTGACCTACACTCCTTGAGTTGCTGGGGCGAGGAGGGCCTTCGTCAGTTGCAGAGAGGACGTAGGGAGGGCCCCCACGTTGGAGAAGGACCGGATGGACGGTGCCTTCAGAAGGATGGACCCCATACCCCGTACAGTGGGCGCGGGAAATGTTTCCGCGCTGAGCATCACTGCCACGGGGCAGGTCTTCCTGCAGGATGGGGGCAGCACGAGGCATGCCTCCATGGCGAACCTCGGAGCGGGGAAGGCCCACGCTCTGTGGAGTAGTGGTACGGGGAGGACCTCCGTACGGGGTGGCATCACCGCGGGTTAGCTCGCGGCGATCACTACTTGGGCCCGCAACCCGGATAGTCAACCCAGCCTGTCCGTGGGGCGGTTGGGGTCTCGATCCTGGTTGGGCGAAGGGGTTCCCCTGCTCAATGTACACGGGGGCTTCATAATGTTCGTCAGCGGTGGCCCGGGCCACTGTAGCTGTCGACGTGGACGCGCCTAGGTGAGCATCCTCAGCCCGGGCCCGGCGCTGACGTCGGGTCAGGCGGGCCGGTGCAGGTGGTGCAGGGACGTAGTCTGCCTGCTCTTCCTGCGGGACCGGACAGCGGCGCTGACGTGGCCGGACGGGAGCTCTCGCCTGGGGGCCCTGGGTCGGGGCCCTGAGCGGACTGAGCCGGACAGCGCCTGCCTCTTCAGTGTAAGGCGAAGAGTCGTCAAGGCGTTCCAGAGATAGGCTCCCGAAACGGTTGAACGTCTGGGTGGGGAGCAGGGGCTCCCTGCGCGGCCGGTTAGGGCGGCGTTGATGGCGGGGCCTGGAGGCCTCCAGGTCCAGGCGGGCCATATCCCTGGTCGGGATGACTCCTTCCTCCTCATACCTACGCACGAGGTTGTTGATCACCCTTCGTTGGATGACCTCTGATGGGGAAAGGGGACGTGGACGTCTCGTATTCCGTGATGTGGCATCCGTCGTGGCGGTGGTGGCGCCATGTGGAGTGGCCGTCGTGGTGTTGCCCCTGCCCCTGCGCGGGCGAGGAGCGGATGGTGACCGCATCTCTGAAATAGCAACCTGGTTCCTGAGGAATGAAAGGATCAACACATCAGTACTGAGAGGAAAAGGATCGACAGCCAGTGCCCCAGCGTTCTTCCATTCTCCATGTCTGTGAGAAGGATCCACGCCAACACGCTGCAGAGCAGAGTGCCCCATGTTCTACTACCCCGACTTCCGGTGAGTTTCACGACAGGCCCGCTATTTGCTTGGCGGGACCAGGCAACGAATAACTGGATCCGGTGACACGTCAATCTACTGGTGTCTCGAACGCTACTAATCCCCATGCTGAGGAGAAGAATTTCACGTCGGGTTCACCATTTCTGTTTCCGACGCTTTCGCCGGGGCGCGCGCGCATCCGTCCGTCAGGGGGGGACGCGCGGCTTTGTTGCCCCGCATTCCCGCTTTCCAAAGGCGGGCAGCATTCGTTCCTTGTTCAGGTACGTCTGCTCCTTGATCGAAACGGGATGATGGGATGTCGGTTATTCCTTCCGTGGATTCCTCCTCAAAACTTGTCACCTAGTCCAGGTCTCCCTCATAGATTTAATACGTAGTTCGTGAAACTCTTCCCAGTGCCATGTTTCCATGGGCGCCGGTTAATTACACTGCTTCTGTCGGGACATTCCAAAGGGTCCAATCAGGGCAGCAACTTTCGATCAGGGGAGTAGTCACGTTGAGGCATCAGTAGCGTGTCTGGATGCTGGGGTACCTGGCATGTATGTCTGTTATCCTTGATCACAAGGCTTCTCGAGGGCGTGGAGGCCCGAGGCATCCCACATCGAGCGCGGGGAATTATGTATCATAGACACATATCTGAGGTTTTCCTCAGCTTCCCGTGTTTAACACAGGGTATGTCGCAAGTTTAACGTCCAGCGGAGACGGTTACACCAAAGGCGTTCCATCCGAGGTTTTCCTCAGGCATCTCATGTTTATCATGAGGTAGGCCGCGAATTTAACGTCTTGCGGAGACGGAATGAGGGTGATCAGAACGTCCCATAGAGATGGATCAGATTGGTATTTCCCTAGTAGGGAACACCTGGGAGGTTTATCAAGGCGATGGATCAGAACGCCCAATGAGGATGGATCCGAGGTGGTGCACTCCCTAGAGGGGAAAAGGGTGATGAATCGGGGTGTACACAGAGGACAACGACCCGGAGATATGATGGGGCTTACACATGGAAAGCGGCCCATGCGCTGCTAGGAGCAGCGAGGAGGTAGATGGCATGATCCCACCGGGATGTGGCAGCCCGGGTGAGAATCAGGATGGGTGGTGGATGAATGAATGAAGTGGAGGGGGAATGAAATGGGACCATCGCAGGGGGGCGACAGTGAAGTTGGGCTTGAGCCTTGGAGAGGGTTCCTACGTATCCACGTGGCAGGGAATCAAAGTCCGCATAGTTCGGGATGGTGCCGGTAAACGGACGTGAAGCTGGACCTTGGCCCGATGAATGTTGTCAGCGTACCGACGTGAAAGTAGACCCGTGGGTCCACTAATGGTGGGCTTGAACCTTGGGAAGGTTTCCTACGTACCATTCCTTGACATGGATCAAAGTCCTCGTAGTTCGGAGAATACAGTTTAGCGTCATGCGGGACGTTTGTGAACCCTGACGTGAATGAACGACGGGCAATGGGTGTCGGCGAACTGACGTAATTGGGGGACCTTGGTCCACTGTTGGTGGGCTTGATCCTCATGGAGGCTTCCTACGTACCATGCCTTGACATGGATCAAAGTCCTCGTAGTTCAAAAGGTCACAACGGCTTACCGCTGGACTAGAATGGGACCCGACGTGAATGAGTGATGGGTGGGATTGAACCTCATGGAGGCTTCCTACGTACCATGCCTTGACATGGATCAAAGACCTCGTAGTTCAAATGGGGTGGGTCGCAATGGCTTACCACTGGACCAGAATTGGACACGACGTGAATGACGGGTGGGCTTAAACCTCATGGAGGCTTCCTACGTACCATGCCTTGACATGGATCAAAGACCTCGTAGTTCAAAAGGGGTTTTGTCGGTGAACCGACGTGAAAGTAGACCTTGGTCCACTATTGGTGGGCTTGAACCTCGTGGAGTCTTCCTATGTACCATGCCTTGACACGGATCAAAGTCCTCGTAGTTCAAATGGGTTTCGCCGGTAAACCGACGTGAAAGTAGACCTTGGTCCACTATTGGTGGGCTTGAACCTCGTGGAGGCTTCCTACGTACCATGCCTTGACACAGATCAAAGTCCTCGTAGTTCAGATGGGGTTTTGTCAGGGTCGGTGCTCACTCTAAGCCCACGTGAGTCATGCTCGGTGTGAGAAACAAGAGGTTGCAAGGACCTGACGATCACGTCGCGAAGGGTGCGTCCGTGAGAAGCGAAGAGGGGCTTACGCGTTGAGCGGCCCAATGGTGTTGGGACTTACTCCAGGATGGAGGCCCAGGGCGCGACAAAGCGCGGGGAAGATGGACCTTGGTCCGACGATGGGAGGTACCTCGTTCCCTATCACGTCCTCCACTGACCTTGGTAGTGGGGAAGTACCGAGATGCACGGGTGCAATCATCCGTACCAAAGGTTAGGGGCTTACGCTCTGAGGCAGCCCTTCCCCTGCAAACATACAACACTCCGACAAGGAGGATCTCATTCCATGTGTGGAAGAGTTCCATTCCCGTGGAGACGAGTGGTGTAATGAATGTTCGAGCTGGGGAGACCCTTCGTGAGGGAGACGAGGTTGGGTCACAGTTTAATGTCATGTGTTGAGGACGTGGTGCTTGACAGTTTAACGTCCTGCAGCTCGAACGAGGTGGGTTTACTCCACACCCCTAGGGCTTACATAACCGGTACCCTCTGGTCCTTGGGGAAGGGAAGGTGTCAGTAAGGCCATGGTGAAGGGGGGTCGTGGGAGGAACCATCGAGGTGTCCACATTAGCGTGGCTATGCAAAGAAGCAATAGCCATTAGCGTGCCTATGTGAAGAAGCATTAGGCGAAGCAACGCTACGGGAGGTGTTGTCCATGGGACTTTGAAATCACATCGTGCAAACCTGGAGGGTCGCACGGAAAGAGGAATCGCTAAGCAGAGGAGTGTGCTTCGCGAAGTGGGGTGCCTTGGCCTTAGCATGGGGCATAGGTGGGAGTAGGAGGTGCTTCGTGAAGTGGAACAGTGTTCGTGGAGCACTGCCTTGCGAAGAAGGAGTGGTTCGCGAAGTAGGGTCCTGCCAAGCAATGTACTTCGCGAAGTGGAGCGATCCTGCCTTAGCATAGGGATTACTCGTATGGGTTGGGTGTTTCGCGAAGCACAAGTGCTCCGAGGCTGCCCGGGTTCCCTTGGGAATCCCCTTCCTTTGCGAACGCCCTTGAGCTTCGCGAAGGGCATCCCTCTCGGAAGAGGGGCTCAAAACGAAACAAATCAGAGTCGTCTCGCGAAGTAGAAATACCTCGCGGAGCTCATGATTCCCGGGGCAAAGCGTGCTTCGCGATTCGGGAGAGGAGAAGCCGAAAGGTCGGATTGTCCGTCCTCGGGACTCAGGGGGAGTCGAGTATTTATAGGGAAGGGGCGCCGCGAAGCAGGGCTCGCGCGCCGCCTTCGGGGCTTCGCGGCGGCTCGCCAACGTCAAACGGGTTCGCAGAGGATCATCGCCTCGGGAGCTTCGCGGCGGCTCGCGAACGTCAAACAGGTTCGTGGAGGATTACCGCCTCTGGGGATTCGCGGCGGCTCGCGAACGTCAAACCGGTTCGCGGAGGATTACCGCCTCCGGAGCTTCGCGGGGCCGCCAAGGTGGGGATGCTTCGTGGCGGGGCTTCGCGGCTGTGCTTCGCGAGGCAGCGCGCCGGCTGTCTTTTTCGTTCCTTCCTTTCGGGCCACATTTTTGGAGCCAACAATTATCATTTGATTTGAAGAGTTAAGGTTGTCCCCCTCCGGATCCTCCTTCACATCATCAAATTTTGGTCTTCTCATTGCCCTACATGGTTCTTCCAAAACCCTATGTAAGTGTTAACATGATTTTTTTTGTTTTCTTCCATCGATAGGATAAGTGAAGGGCCTCTGTGGTCTTGTTTGTTCAAGTCCAGGAAACCACCCCCAATGGTGCAATAGTCCGGGAAGATTCAATTTTCCGCCATCATATGAGGTGAGTTTTTCTTCTGTATTCTTGGTTTCAAAATTTTTATTTTGGATCCTTATTATGTTTTTGAGTCCCCAGATTTTAATTCGGGTGTTTGGGCCCTTACTATAGTGTTTTGAGATATTAATAATTTTTGTAGTGGTTTTGGTCATCTTTCATGGTGTGTACACACACACACACACATCCTAAATCAGATTCCAAAATAGAGAATTTTAATATTTCCATGGTTGAATACCATGTCAGTAGGGCCAAAAACTGGGGTCATAGCCTGCGACCACAAATTTAATAAATTGTGGCTGCTATAGTCATGGAAATAGGGTCTGCCCTATTTCAATTGATTAAACCATGGAAATATGTGGGATATTTCCATGGTTTTCAAAACTGTAGAAATAAGTCTTTCCATTGTCCACTATGGGAGTTGACCTAAGGCCATAGTTGAAAACTGTGGCTATATTCTAAGAGAACTATGGCTATAGTCCAAAAATAATATGTTACATCTCGGATTCGATCTCTCTACCTAACCTATATGAATCAAGAACCCAACCACTACACCATAGAGAGAATTATATATATATATATATATATTATGTTATATATACTATTAAAAACCATGGTGGTACCATTCAAACCATGGAAATAGATCTGCCCTCTATTTTTTATGAGAAAATATTTCTCTTTTGTAAGGGAGGGAAACCTATAACCGTATCTTAGAAGAAAAATTCTATAAGTGTGATCTATAACCATGTGTTTACTTAAAATGTGGCTATATCCCTACAAAAAATATTCCTATAGTTACATTTTTCAAAACAGTGGCTATAAACCCCACCTATGGCCACAATTTTAGTACAACTGTTGTTATAGACTACCTATAGCCAATGTTTTGAAAACAGTGTCTATATTTCCATGGAAATAGAATATTTTTCTTCTTCTGTTCTCTCATAGAGAGATTAATTTGTATTCTTTATTAAAATATATAAATATATATATCTGTATATTAATGTTTGTGTGTGTGAGTTTAGGCGGTTTCAAGTGGTCGCCGCCAAATCTAAAACATGATGATTATAGGATTTGTCTAATGCTTGAGGTGGGATCCCTTTACTTTCCCATTAGTTTTATGAATTCATTATTTAATTTAAATATCACAATGAACTAAGAATTTAATTAATTCTATATAATTTTTCAGATTTAATGGTTCTTACATGTTAATTTAGTATCTCCATGAATGAAATATTGAATATGATAAATGAATATTTTAATGAAATATGATGTTACTTAATAATAAAAACCCTCTTATTGATGTACCCTATCTTTATGAAAAAATTATCAATTATAATTTTATTGCATGAATGCCTTATTTCTTGGGTTGTCCTTTTTTGACTGGATATTATGATTTGGTATATGGAATATCGAGACATATCATTTGTTGAAGTTATTAAATGAGTTACATCATTCAAATGAAATTATCTAATCACACATGGTACTTTATGAATGAAATATATTTAATTATGAATGTGAATTATCATTGTACGGAATATGTCCTTTTCCCCATCATTTAGTTGAATTATTTTCATCACCCCATTGTTTTGCGACCTGGATCCATCCAGTGAACCCTTATTTTAGCATATTAAATTAATTATTATGCCTTTCCATTTTTGTGGTGACCTTTTCTCATGGATAAACCCATTTAAGTTGTCCACTTTGGATTCGACCATCCCTATTGGGTGTGACATTCCAGATTGTCCATTTTCCTTTTGTCTTAAATGGGGAATTCACCTTTCTCTTTTGTGGCACCTTGGTTGAATTCCTTAAATTAATAGGTTGAGGTAAGAAGCGTGTTGATCAATTTTTTAGTAAATTTATTGTTTTTTTAAAAAGAAATAGATAATACAAGATTGGGTTTCCTCACATAAAATGAATCAAACTCTTTTAAATGGATTGATCCCATGGGATGTTAATTTCCTTACCTTTTTCTTACTCATAGGTAAATTCTTAATAAAATGAAATTACTTAATGTATTTTACCTTGGAATGTATTATGTATTATAGTACATTCCCTCATGTATTAAATTATGAATACGAAAATTGGTCTTATACCCAATTTCACACTTATTGTTTTTTTGTTGGTGTCATATGTTAGTTGTATAAATTAAATTCCATTTAATTTGATACAATTATATATTGTAATTCAGATATTTTTGATCACTTTGGAATGCATTTTACTAGACCAAACAAATTAGATATTCCATATTTATTATTAATTGTTAATTTAAAAATCTCCCTTTCCTATCTTTGTGTATATAGGTGGGGAGATTCATACCAGCGGCCACCCAATTGGTTTCCCAATCATTGAAATTATTAACACATGGTTTGTTTGACTTTAAATCCCTATAATAAATTGGATAAATTGTTGATTTCTAGAGTAGACCATGAATTTGTAATAATGAAAAATTGTGTGATTTCTTATGATATAATCACCTTATATAATCTAGTTAATTATTATATTAAAAACTTTTGGGTCAAATGTTTAAATAAATAAGTTCAATATAAATATAATGATAATTAGGATCCTAAATTAATTAAATGATTAGGTTTGAAAGATGGTATTTTATATAAATTTGTGTTTGTGTCTTATGAAGATAAATTCTGTTTGTTAGCACTATAATTGTAAATTTTTAACTCAAATTAGGAAAATTATGTGATATCGATGAGATTGATAACTGACGGTTTTATATTGTCTATAATGTTGAGTTTTTCCAGATATGAATCATGTTTAATGTGGACCCCTGAGGGCATGGTATTTTTTCTTTTATACAACCTGAGGGAAATGCACACTGGTACTAAATTCTTAAGCGAATAAAATATTATTATGAAGGATTCCTAAGTTCTATATGAACATTCACACAATTACATTGGTTGAGATTCTAGGTATGACCGAGCATGAGATTTTGGATATCCTGAGGGAGAGATTCTAGGTATTCATTAAGGTGACATTTTGGTAAGCCTAATGATAGAGGTCATATGTTTATGAAATATTATAAGTGGTTCTACCATAGAAAAATAATAATACATTTTTTTGGGATATACTTCCTAATAAAATATGATCTACCCATAGACCTAGATATCAAGATTAGGCTGATGTATGTGGTACGAGATGGGTGTTTGTTTAGGAACACGTACCCATTTTCTTTTATTTAATTTCTATAACTTTTAATTTATACTATGTTGATGAATCTAATTTATTGTTAATTGAATGAAGTGGATTGGGATAGACACAGTTGTTTTCAACCTACAAAGATTTATATCTCACATCCTACTCGGTTTCCCTTTGGAATCTATGTGTATCTTTTTTCTTGAAGATATTCGGATTCAATGGTTGTGTTGTGATGTGTACATTGTAGCTAGGGAGTATAGGACTAGTCTCTTGCTCTGGATGAATAGGTAATTGATTTTTGGGGATTTTTCTTCTTTTTTATTTTCACTTCTTCTACTTGTAGAATCATCTCTCATTCAATCATTATTGTAAATTGGATTTGTCCTCTTTTATTCGTTTATTATATTATTCTTCCTTTATTATCTGTCTTCCATTTATTATATTTGTTATACAATTGCTTGTTATTTGTTATCTAATAAAAAAATGTGCTACTTAAACATGCGGCTATAATATCACTTATATCAAATATTTATAAACTTTCTACTAATCGAAAATCACTTTAATATGGGTAGGCATGCTTGAGGCCATGTAACACACTGGTCAGGCCACCATCTTATAGGTGAGCCGACCTAGGACATTTAGAATTCTCAACTGAGTCATTAATCATAATTTTATCTCAAACATATATTTTTAAAAAATCCATGAACTATAGGGTATGTGTTTCCAATATTCTATGGAATCTATATGAGTAACAATATATGTAAAAAACCAATACAGTATTTTAGTATGTTTGGCCATATTAATTTTTTCCAAATGAATCATGTAAACCTCTCATTGTCATTAAATTCACGATCTTATTATTTACACTAGTGGGTGGTTTAATCATCCATTTAAATGGTGTTTTTTTTTATTTTGAGTTTATTATTATAAGAATAAAAATTCATAAAATAAATATGGAAAGATAATAATTATATAATCCAAAATAATATAAATTAATAAAAAGGAAATTGTAAATGATATTTAGGGGATTGAAATTGTTATGTGGAATTTAATTCTAATAGAAATGAATATATTTTATAGAATTAAAAATATATATATAGAATTTAGATATGGATCATTATTTATAAAATAAAAAACCCTCCCCATAAATAAATCAAATGAAAAAAGCATACATGATTACAATTGGAAATGAACAATGATGAATTTGAATATGAAGAGTGGAGTGGTGGATTCTCTTGTTAATACAATATTATGGTCTTGACCTAATATTTATTTATCAAGGGTTTCCTAATGAAAATAAAACTATTTGACTATTAATGTTCTTAAATTTTGAAATGATTTTGGGAGATGAATTTGTAACCAAGGATAATGGTTAGTTTTCCCAACAAAAAGGTCCCCCAAAAACTCTAACCTTGATGTTCATCAAGATATCTTTATCTAAAAACATATAATCTAAAAATTTATAGATATGGATAATGATAGTAAACCCATTAAATTACAATGTAACTGAATATTGGTAACTAGATATATATCATTGTGGAAAACATTCACCAATGACCTGGATAGTGAATAATTTTTCTAAGGAAAAATGTTAACCTAGTTATGGCTATGAGGAGGTTAAAATCTCAACCATATGTAGTTGAATAATTTATTAATCAAAATGAATTCTTTTTAGAAATAATTTTTTATATTATATTTTTCAAAATATATAGTAATAAGAGAGAATTGTACTAAAAATATTGACAATATTATGGGATAGAATTTAGGGATTCTATTATGATTCATGTAGAATGATTTGGGTCTTGAAACTATTAACCTTGTTTGAATAGAATGAATATGTAATAATGATATTTGTTAACTGAATTTAAAATTTTTTGATTGATCCTAGAAATAAACATCATACTTTTCATGATTCCTTGATTAATCCAATGGGACCTTTTAAGTGATTTATATGTCCCATAAAAAGAAAAAAAGTCAAATCCAATGTCTATTATATTTTAGGAATATAAATATATAACCCTATAGAAAAATAATCATGTAATTCAGATCAATATAGTTTATATTATTATAACAATATCAAACATTATTGTAATAGGATGAATTTAGATATTTCTTTTTGTAAATTTATATGACAAAAGTATGATCATTGGTTGAAAAGTCTGCATTAATCAATGAAACATAAAGGACGAGAGTAATTTAATATATTGAATAAATATATACTCTCTTGTATATTATATTTTTTTGTTTCATATACAATGATCATCTACATCTTATATGGAAAGATGGTCTAACCTATATGGATGTGTCATGAGGTAATGATTCATTCTAACCTACTTCCGTTTTCCCAAATATATGGGTACTACTTTTACCCTACTTGTTATTCCCCATTATAATTTCCCCAAGCATAGGTATTATAAACATAATTTATTATAATATTATCACTAGTATGGGTGTCATGGTTGATAATTCTATGTTATATTGATGTTTAACCGATTGGATTATAGAATTTTTAAGAGGTATACACCATACTAGTATCGAATGATAGATATCATCAATGTTGTCAATAATAATTTTATTATATATTCATTTTTTTAAAGAATCATATTTTCTCTTTACTTATATTAGTGTTTCATAAACTATAGTTTATTATAGATATTCTAGGACTTGTGGTGACTACTTACGAAGATTTTTATTCACAATCCATTGAAATTCCATTACGTACATGAATAAATTACAAGTTTTTTCTATATTTAAATTTAGATCATTGATGAAATAGAATAAAAATATATGGATGTTGGAGTTTGGGTGGAGTATCTTCATACATTGATGGGAATTTATTCAAATGGAATAGAAACATTCCAAAAGTATCTATATGTAGTTTCACACCATTGAACATCCTTTTTTGGTTATTAAGGTGTATTTGGATTACATTATATATATATATATATATCCCACTTTCTTTTCCCACTGAAATGTTTAAACTATATAGCTGTTTATTTACCCAATGATTTGAAATTTTATGTTTTTATCAAGTTCAAGAATTTGAAATTATTTTATAATATACAAATTTTAAATTGTTTTAATTAAGGACATAGTTGGTGTGTCTCATGGGTATATGGGACATAAAAAAAATTGAGAGTGACATGTTATAGTTATTATATAAGCTTTAAGTTGTTAAACTATTTCCCATCTTTGCGTTATCCATTGTGTGATTTTTACTCTAGCCTCTAATGACTATGAGGTTCCCCTAAAATGTTCTGTTGATGTGACTCATATACGGTTTTAATATATTTAATACATGGTCATTAACATTCCCATCGCAAAATAAGAAAATCATTAACTATTTTTGAGAAATAAGGCGATTATATATGTTGTGATCAATTTATTGATTATATCACTAGGAATGGTGTTTTTAAATAAAATCAACAATCATGGGTGAATAAGTTCAATGATATGGTGATAAAAATAATAATTTAAAATATTGGGAATAGTATCATGTTATAAATAAGTCAACTAATGAGGGATCACTCCTACTTCATCCAGTATCAGTATCGACACTAATCATATCATGAAAAGGTGGAATGGATTCCCATCCATATGTTACTTCCCAATTATCTATGGATATTATCTTTATCTCTACCAGCCTTACCGTACACATCGGGAGATCCTTGGTTAGTCTCCACTGACACATTCATACTCATCATTCATGGTATATTATGTTAGCCTCTAGAAAACAATTATTAAATATTACATAAAATATTCATGGTCGATCAACTCTAACCAATCTGTACTCGTAATGCTAATAATACTAGATTAGCCACCATATACAAATTCATACTCTTTGGGCTTTATATTTGATGTTTTCCTCCAATAGAGCATATATACTCATCATGCGTATGATCAATGGCTATCTTCCACATACTCAACGATACATATCATCATTAGAATATCTACTGAACTATCATTCATCACATTATTATACATACCCTAATCACACACTAATAAATCCATTCTATTTTCATCACTCACCTATAAATAATAAAATCCTACCCATACACATGTGGAGTGGTTTAGTGTACACACAATGTAACGCCCTGACCCCAGTTACCTAGAGTTGGTGCATTTTAACATATCATTGGCATGATCCCAAAAGATCAAGTCTCGAATGGCAGATTAGTTTAGTAGAATTGGAAGTACTAGATATATTCATAAGTATTACATTACATCATAAAATGGAAAACTACAAAAACATTGTTTCTATAGACAACACTGGTATCCCATAAAATATCTATATAGTTCAGTCGTAATATACTTCTTCGCATCCTGGAAAAAATAAAACATCGAAAGGGGTGAGCTCAGATGCTCAGTAAGGATAACAATATAGTGGAAACTTTTATAAATAAGCATAAACATTTAAGAGAATGTATAAAACTAAGACAAAATACTTTTAAACATGAACATCAGCATAATATGGAAAAGATAAAATCAAATAATTCCATTTACTTATTCACATGGATATTCTACTAGTCAAATAATCACATTAAATATCAAAATCCACATTGATAATGATGGAACACATAATGCCAAACTTCATAACCACATAGTCAAGGTCTTTTTCCAAGACTACAAAAATATTTTGTCAAGGCCTTGTTCCAAGGCACATGTTTTTCTCATGAGACCTACTGATGCATCAAGGAGCTATAGCAGGCTCAACCAGTCACTTACTAAGTCCAATGCATTCCTCATATGAAAAGGTTTAAACATAACATAAACATTTGTATTAAAACTAGCATAATAAATGTCAATACTTTAACCATAAACCATGAATGATGTAAAAATAACTCATCCACAGTCAAACATATCACAAATCCTTCAATACAATATGGATGTTTTGTATCATAATAAATCAACATCAAATAAGCATAAAATCCATCAAAAGACGTTGACATAGATGAAATAAAAACCTTTTTTAGAGAAATATTTTGAAATCATTTATGAAAAAATTTATTTTGAAAATATTCTTATAATCTCGTAAGGGAAGCGTCAACGATGTTATAATGTCAGAAAATAGCCGCACCCACCGTATAAGTTAAAAAACATTCTTACCTTAATTTTTTCAAAAAGGTCAAAAAGTACCTTGTTTGTTAAAGGATGGAAAAATTCCATTCAAATTTTTTTATAAAAGTTAAAAAAGGGAATAAATAACTTAATCCCATTGTCTAGTAATTAGTAAAAATGTTTTGGAATACATTTTTAAGAACAATGGATGTGGATGATAAAGAGGTCCCAACAGATACTTACGTAAAAACATCATCAGATAATAAAGAGATTGTGAAATTAACCCTTACCTTTCACATTTCCTTGGTTGAGGGTAGGTTAAACTCCAGTATAATAGTGAAACAATTTTTATTAAATTATACAAAAATCATATACATTAATATGATATCATATATGATCTTTTAACATTGCATTGTTAATAATATCTTAGTATTATCGTCGTTTCGGGTGTAAACTGATTCGTTTTCCTTTATATACTTATTTATGTATGTAATGTTTTTTATGTATAGGATGTATATTATTAATATTCAGAATGTTATTAAGTTTTTAAAATTATTTTTAATCATATAAAGAATATTATTATTGAATGGATATGATGGGGAATGAATCTCATCGCGTTCATGGAGACGGTAATCCATACGTACACTCGAGCGATAATATAATTATTTTCATATAAAAATATTATATATTTGGATGGTATATCATATATATAGAATCATTATCATGTTATATTTATTATTTACATCAATTAAAAGTCATTATTATAACCATCCAAATAATAATGTATTAAATAACAAATACCCCATGACGTGGAGACGGTAAGCTGTACGTATGCACGTATGGTGGCATTTCATTCAAAGGATGGATAGAATAATGAATATAGATGTAACATATTTATAATAACATAAAAATATATTTAAGATACTAGAGATATTTTTTTTATAATGGAGAAAAATAAAGAGGAAGTGGAAGAAGAAAGGAACTTGAAAGAGGTGATGAAATATTTACCTCTTCTTCATGTTCTTCCTTTTGATTTGATCCAAAGTGATCCTTAGGTTGGATTTCAGACTAAAGTAAGGCATTTAGGATGAAGGGAGAATATTATAGATAGTATTTTGTTAGGGTTTGGAAAATAAAAAAGGCTTTGAAGATGTGAATTTGAGGGATGTGGGAGTGCCCTTTAATAAGAGAGGTTAGGGGCATCTTATGAAAAGCTAGAAATATTATTTTATAATAAAATTATTTTCGGATTATAATGGCTAGAAAATGATTTATTTAAAGGATAAGGTACAGATGGGTCAAAAACAACTCAAACTATAGGTTTTATATAGGTTTGGGTCACTATATTAACTTTATCTTTTAGATTTAACACTTAGTTAAATAGTTTCACATTTTCCATGTCTCTTTTTATTTTTATAATATATGGTTAACAAACTCACTATAAAATTTCAAGAGAACCTCAAGTGGTTCATTAATGACATATACAATATTATTTATGTCCTTTGGCAGATCCTTATATTTTTAGGCATATAATATCAATTAATAATATAATAGTTTTTTTTAAAAACACTTTTATGTGAGTTTTGACACTATTTGGTATTTTGTTTTTGCTAAATTCATAACTGCATTATTACTTCAAAAAAACGTCATTGAACTAATTCTAATAATTCATATTAACCTATAAAATTAGTGTAAATCATAAAAAGTCTAAAATTACATCTATTTGGATATTTATATTATCGATTATTTTAATATTTCATTAATTAGGTAATTACTGCATCATCATTGCGTCATTAATAAATTAAATTATATAATGTCTAAAAATTATAAATAAAATACCATTATGTAGGAATTCTGTATATCTTTATAATCAATATTTATAGTCGAATTTATCTTATGTGTAGCCCCATTTTAAAAATGTTTTAGTTATTAATCTTTTAATTTAATACTTTTAACATTTCTTTGAATTGAATAGTAATAAATGTCCTAATCTAATCTCAGTGGACCAAAGAGGTTCATATTTTATTCTTGAGGTTATTTTTTATCTAATTATATTAATCCAATAGAATTAGGACATGTGTTTGGGTAATAATAATATCATTTTACCCTTAACTTCCCTATTTAATTTTAATTGTGGAAAATAAATGTAAAAAGTTACTATTCACCAAAAATTTATTTTCATCTTATTGAACAAAATTTTACTTTCTGATATCAACCGTGTCTCATGGATTTTTGAAATTCAACTCACAGATGCGGTAAAATTACATTTTATTTAAAATTTGCAAATGCTCCTAGGAGGTGGGTAAAAGACGATAAAAAGTTCCTTAAAATTTTTATATATGTAAGAATATTATAAATTGAAACCAATGAATTACATTGAAATTATATATGTATTATGTATCTATTTTGACCTATAATAAATTTAAATAAAATATATAATTATTTAAATAAAAAATTGGTTTTAAACTATAACTCAATGTTTTTCACTATTCCTCAAAAAAATGAAAGTTGTCAGAAAAATACCAAAAATTCACCCTAATCTAATTTCGATATTCCAAATCCAAAAATGATGTATATTTTGTAAGTGAAATTTTATAAAATTTAAAAAAGTGGGGTTTAATATTCATAACGGATAGTTTGATTGGTTGTGGTGTGTTACAACTCGAAGTTGCGTACAACACACGCTGCTATATTATTCATAGATATGCGTACCATGGTAGCTTGGGATGTTACATTATACCCTCCTTCAAATGATTTCGTCCTCGAGATTTCTAGAATATTATTGCATAAAAAGATTCATGTGGATCTTCAACATAAGTTCTTCAGGTTCCCACGTTGCCTCTTCCATCTTATGGTTTCTCCATTGAACTTTTACCAGATGAGTCATTCAGTTTCTCATCACTTATTCTCTTCAATCAAGAATCTTGACAGACTCTTCACAATAAGACAGATCAGGTTCGAGATCTAATTCCTCATAGGTGAGTACATGCATTGGGTCAGGCATGTATTTAATCAACAGTGATACATGGAACAAATTGTGATAATTAGAGTTACTTGGCGGCCTTTCCAAATAGTAAGCTACAACCAAATTCGTTCTAGAATTTCCAACGGTCTGATATACCTAGAGCCCAATTTACCCTTCTAATCAAAACATATAACACCCTTCCATGAAGATACCTTCACGAAAAGATGATCTCCATCCTAAAATTCCAAATCCTTTCTTTGGTTATCATCATAGATCATCTATCTACTTTGAGCTGCCTTGATGTGGTTTTGGATTACCTTCACCTTTTCCGTTGTTTTCTCCACATGTTCGGGGCCTATGAGTTTTGTTTCACAAACATCATCCCAACAGGTTGGTGTGTGACATCTCTTTCTGTATAATGCTTCATATGGTGCCATCAGAATACTTGAATGGAATCTACTATAATATAAAAAGTATACTAGAGGTAAATATTGATCCCACATACCTTGAAAGTCATGTGTGAATGATCTAAACATGACTTCTATGGTTTTAATAGTCTGTTCAGATTGTCCATCAGTTTGGGGGTGGTAGGCAGTGCTCAAATGAAGCTCAGTATCATAGGCTTTCTGAAGACTTTTCTAGAATCTTGATGTAAAACGTGGATCACGATCAGAAATAGTCGATAGGGGTATTCCATGAAGTCTTACAAATTAATTAATATACATTCTTTCTAAACGTTCATTTGGTAAATCTTCATTTATAGCAGGAAAATGTACTGACTTGGTAAGAAGATCAACAATGACCAATATTGCATCGTTCCTTTTAGGAGTCTTTGTTAATCCTATGACAAAGTCCATCGTAATATTATACCATTTCTACTTATGTATGTGAATAGGTTTCTCGACTCCTATAGGCAGCTGCCTTCCGACTTTCACTTGATGACAAACCATACATTTTGACACAAAATCAGAAATCTCCCTCTTCATGTTGTCCCGCAAAAACTGGTCCTTCAAATCTCTATACATCTTAGTGCTACCATGGTGTATAGATAAATTGGTACTATGATCATCATCCAACTATTCCGTTTTTAGATCAGGTATATCAAGAACACAAAGACTCTTCCCAAATTTCAAAATTCCATCATCATACACAAAGTCACTCAATCTCCCATCATTCACAGCTTTAATCTTCTTTTGAAACTCTTCATCATCAGTATGATAACTCTTTATCCTTTTAAGTATAGATAGTTTGACATCCATTTGAATATGTATTGATGTTTCACCTTCCATGGTGATTCCCATATCCATCTTTACTAGATCCATGTATATAGGATCCTTTTCAACTCTCATCTTGTTAAAAACTCCATGATCCTTTCTACTCAAAGCATCTTCCACCTTATTTTCCATCCTCGTGTGGTAGTGTATAGTGCAAAAATAATGCTTGAGTAGTTCAAGCCATCTCCTTTGCCTCATTTTGAGTTCTTTCTGTGAGAAAATATAATTCAAACTCTTGTGATTGGTATATATCTTAAATTTTTTACCATATAGAGAGTGTCTCCAAATCATTGAAGCAAATATTATAGCTGCAAACTCAAGATCATGAGTAGGATAGTTTTGCTCATGAATTTTTAGCTGTCGTGATGCTTAGGAAATGACCCTATCATTCTGCATAAGGACACAACCAAGTCATTTCATTGAAGCATCACTATAAATAAAAAACTCATCATTCCCAGATGGTTTAGTCAATATAAGAGCTTTGACTAATATTCTCCTCAGTTATTCAAAATAGTCTACACACTCTTTTTTCCAAAAAAAAAAATTAACCCCTTTTCGTGAAAGCTTTGTCCATGGGTTAGCCAACCGGGAAAAATATGTACGAAACATTAACAATAACCTGCTAAACCAATAAAACTGCGTAACTCGATTATACTTGTTGGTGATGGCGATTATTGGATTACCTTTTTCTTAGAAGGATCAATAGAGATTCCATCCATGGAGACAATATGGTCAAGGAACGAAATCTCTTGAAGCCAGAATTCACACTTTCTAAACTTCCCATATAATTCATGTCTTCTAAGAGTCGTCAGGATAATGCGCAAGTGATTTTCATGATCTTCATAGCTTTTGGAGTATACCAATATAGCATCTATAAATGCAACTTCAATTTCATCAAGATATTCCTTGAAAACTCTATTCATTAGATCCATAAATACAGAGGGTGCATTAGTCAATCCAAAAGGAATTACTATAAACTTATAATGCCTGAACCTAGTTCGAAATGATATTTTTGGAATGTCTTCCTTCTTCACACACAACAGATCATATCCAAATCGATGGTCAACCATTTAGAAGTATTGAGCTCCATGATTTTGGTCGAATAAATCATCAATGCGAGGTAGGGGATACATGTTCTTCATTGTTATAGCATTGATCTTCATGTATTCAATGCACAACCTCATAGATCCATCTTTCGTTTATCAAAAAGGGCATCGGCTCCCCACGGAGAAACACTAGGGAGAATAAATCACTTATTACTCAATTCCTCTAGTTGATTCCTTAGTCCCACTAATTCAATAGTGGACATTCTATAAGTGGTTTTCGATATGAGTATTGAACGAGGACTTAAATCAATGGAAAAATCAATTTCACATTCTCAAGGATATCCAGGTGAATTCTCTAGAAACACATAAACATATTGTTTCACTATAGGTACATACTCTATTTGAACATTCATATCCTTAACCATAGTTATTTCATTCTATTTCTCCCCAATAAATGAATTTAGTTGAGCTACTGTGGAGAATCTAGATAAGAATTAGGTGGTGACGTTTCTGCTCTAATGATAAGTTGCTCTTTATCATCATCAAAAATTGTAACCTTCATCTTCATACAATATATTTTTGCATCATTGTCTAAAATCTATTCTACACCGATGATTATATCAAATTCAATCATGGGTATGATGATGAGGTTAGTAGACAAATAACATTTATATGCCTTAATGGTAACTGATTCACAAAACATTGTTGTAGTGATACTTACCTAAGGAGATTTTACTCACAACTCCCTTGTTAAATCAAAGTTGAAATATCTAATTTTCTTAGCAAACTGGGAAGATATGAAATAATGAAATGATCCAGAATCAAATAAGGAATTTTCTAAACATGAAGAAACCATAAAATTACCTGCACCACCTCTTTCAGAGCTTCAACCTCAGCAATAGTGATAGTATAAGCTTGGAATTGATCCCTTGGACATTTATGAGGTAAGTTCCCCTGACACATAAGACATTCATTCGCATAATGCCCCTTTCTTAACAATTGTAGCATTCAACATCAATATCTCTTTCTTCCCCTTGCAATCACGAGCTTGGTGGCCTTTTTCACCACACTTTTAACGGACTCCCATTACCTTTAGGAAAGTACTAGGGTGTTTCTTCCAAAATTTACTGCAGGATGGATATTCAACTTCTCCCTTCTTCCTTCTATTTCCATTTCCAGAGTGTTCATCAAATCTCTTATTCTCATTCATTGAATTAATGTCGTAAGATGTAGATAATTATTTTTCTGTCTTGATAGCATGTGAGACAATAACTGCATACGACGAGAATGATTGTTAGACAAATGGTCGAGAGTCAAATGGTTTTAAACTATCAATGAAATGTTCAATATTACTTCTTGGGTTACATATATAATCTGCAGCATGCCTCACTGACCTTGTAAATTTATCTTCATACATTGTGGAATTCCCATCCTTCTTTTTCTGTAGACTCATCAATTGTCTTTCCATATACGCTCGATGATCCTAAGGAAAGTATTTTTCTAAGAAAATTTCTTTAAACTCCCCCAATTCCATATTGGATACTTCACCATCTTCCATTGTGCTTTGAATCAATGACCACCATTGATCATCATCTCTAGTGGGGCGGTAAACTGCCATGACATCCATTTCCCTTTCATACTCCACAAGGTGTGAAATATCTTCTCTAAGGAATTTATCCATTTCGCAGATACTAGTGGATTTGTACCCCCATTATTTGTTAGTGGGTTTTGCCTCATGAACCGATCAAACATTGATCCTCCACACTACAGATCAGGGTGCTCCATAAAGGTAAGGTTATATTCATAACCTGTGTGAGTTGTCCCAGTATGGTGATTAGCTGATCAACATCAATTGCATCACCGGCTTCACTATATTTATCTTGAGTAGGAGGAAAATCTCTACATGGAGTGCGTGCATTGATAATGTTTCAATTCCTTTCACAATGCGCCATTTCTAAACAATGGCATATAGTATATTACTTTATGAATCGAAATACATAAATCCAAACTTGTAAAATAATTTACATAAATTGAAGAGTTTATTGATATAATAAATAATCATGAAAATTTTATCTTTGAGAAAGTATATAATCATCAACCCTTTATTATTGTTTATAAAGAATATATGAATTATCCTAAGCATATCCACTGGGAGTGTTGAAACCAAGAGTGCATCAAGGCCCATTTTCGTGCACTAGTTTTAGTTCAAGTCTAGATCAAAGAGGTGTTTTTGGGTTTTACCCATAGGTATATCTATGCTAGATCTGCCTCTACCTGCTCGTATCCAGACAAGGATTTATTTCATGGAGAAAATTGAAAATCTCTACATATCCAAATACTAGGAAGTTCTTCTATACTAATCATAGAAGTCTATATTAGGGTAATGTGCTCAAATCAGAGTTTTTCTATATCTAGATTCGAAGGTTTGTACAAAAATTTCTATGATACAAACTATAACACCCCAAACCCAGTTACCTATAGTCGGTGCATTATTACATATCATTAGTATGAAAAACAAATCATGTATCTAAAGACCGATTAGTATAGTATCCCTGGAAGTACGAGATACATTCATAAGGATTACATTACATCATAAAATGGAAAACTACAACAACATTGTTTCCATATACAACACGAATATCCCATAGAATATCCCTATAGGTCATTCATAATATACTTCCTCGCATATTGGGAAAAAATAAAACGTAGAAATGGGTGAGCTGAGATTCTCAGTAATGATAACAATATAGCAGAAACATTTATAGCTAAGAATAAACATTTAAGGAAATGTATTAAATTAAAACAAAATACTTTTAATCTTGAACTTCAGCATAATATGGAAAAGATAAAATTAAATAATTCCATTTAATTGTTCACATTGATATTCTAATAGTAGAATAATCACATGGTATATCAATAGCCACTTTCATAATTATGGAATGAAAAATGCTAGACTTCATAACCACATAGTCAAGGAATTATGCCAATAATACAGATAATATTTTGTCAAAGCCTTGTTCCAAGACACTATTTTGTCTCATGAGACTAACCGATGCATCGAGGAGCTATAGCAGGCTCCAGCCATCACTTACTTAGTCCAATTCATTCCTCATGTGGAATGGTTTAAACATAACATAAACATTCATATTAAAAATAGTATACGAAATGTAAATTCATTATCCACAAACCATGAATGGTGTAAAAATAACACATCCATAGTCAAACATATGACAAAACCTCCAATACAATATGGATGTTTTGTATCATAATAAATCAACTTCAAATAAGCTTTAAATCCATCAAAGGATGTTGACATATATGAAATCAAAACCATTTTTAGAGAAATATATCTCTCTATTTTGAAATCATTTAAGCAAACTTTCTATTTTAAAATATTATTATAAGCATGTAAGGGAAGCTTCGGTGGTGTTATAATGGAAGAAAATAGCTTCACCCACCATATATGTTAAAAAACATTCATACCTTAATTTTGTCGAAAAGGTCAAAAAGTACGTTGTTAGGAAAATGATAGAAATATTCCATTCAAACAATTTTATAAAAAGTAAAACATGGGTATAAATAAGATTAAAACATATTCTAGTAAATAGTAAAAATGGTTTGGAATACATTTTTATGAAACATGAATGAGGATGATAATGAGATCCTAGTAGATACTTACGTAATAACAACCTCAGATAATAAAGAGATTGTGAAATTAACCCTTACTATGTACTTTTCCATGGCCGAGGGTAGGTTAACCTCCTGTATAAGGGTGAAATAATTGTTATTAAATTATACAAGAATCATATTCATTAATATGATATCATATATGATCTTTTATCATTTCTTTGTTAACAATATCTTAGTATTATTGTCGTTTTGGGTGTTAACTGATTCATTTTTCTTTGTATGCATTGTTATGTAAGTAATGTTTGTTATGGATAGGATGAAACTTATTAATATTCATGATGATATAAAGTCTTTAAAAATTACATTTAATCATATAATGAAAATTAGTCTTTAATGGATACGATGAGGAATGAAACCCATAATGTTAGTGGAGACTGAAATCCGTACGTAGGAACGAGCGAAAATATCAATCTTTTGATATTAAAATAATATATAATTGGATATAATATCATATATAAAGAATCATTATAATGTTATATTTTTTATTGACATCAATTACACATCATTATTATACCCATCCAAATAATAATTTATTGAATTACAATTACACGATGACGTGGAGATAGTAAGCCGTACGTACGCAGGTATGGTGACATGTCATTCAAAGGATGGATTGAATAATTAATATGGTTGTACAATATTTATAATAACATAACAATATATATATAAGATATATGACTTATTATTTTTCAGTGGAAACAAAAATGAAATAGGAAGTGGAAGAAGAAAGAAACTTGAAAGAGGTGATGAGATATTTACCTCTTCTTCAAGTTCTTCCTTTTGATTTGATCAATAGGGAGCCTTAGGATGGATTTCTGACTAAATAATGGCCTCTATGGTTAAGGGATGATATTTTATAGGGTAATTGTATAGGTTTTGGCCGAGCCAAAAGGATTTGAAGTTGTGAATTTGAGGGAAGGTGGAGTGCCATTTTATAAGAGGTCTGAGGGGCAACTTAGGAAAAGCTATAAATATAATTTTATAATAAAATAATTTTCTATTTCTAATGTCTCCAAAATGAATTATTTAATGGGTAAGGTGGGGATGGGTGGAAAAAAACTCAACCAATAGGTTTTATATAGGTTTGGGTCACTATATTAACTTTATCTTTTAGATTTAACTCTTAGTTAAATAGTTTGACATTTACCATGTCTCTTTGTATTTTCATATTATATGGTTAATAAAATTACAATAACCATCCATGAGAACATCAAGTGGTTCATTAATAAAATATATAATATTATTTAATACCTTTGGTCGTGCCTTATATTTTTAGGAATAGAATATCAGTTAATAATACTATATTTGTTTTAAAAAACCATTTTATTTTAATTTTGACACTATTTGATATTTTGTTTTTTCTAAAATCATAACAGAATTATTACGTCGAAAAAAATTCATCTAACAAGCCCTAACATCTCATATTAACCTATAAAATTAGAGGAATTCATAAAAATCTTGAAATTAAATTTATTTAAATATTTTTAATATCAATTATTCTAATATTTCATTAATTATGTAATTACTACATCATTATTGTGTCATATATAAATTAAATTATTAAATTTATAAAAATTATAAATAAAATACCATTATGTATGAAATATATTTAACTTTCTAACGAATATTTATAGTTGAATTTATCTTATGTGTAACCCTATATTAAAAATGGTTTACTAATTAAACATTGAATTTTACACTTTTAACTTTTCTTTGAATTGAAAAATAATAAATGCACTAATCTAATATAATTGGACAAAAGAGGATCATATTTTATTCCAAAGGTTGTTTTGGGTGAAATTATACTTATCCAATAGAATTATGACATGTGTTATTTACTTTTAACCATGGTAAATAAAAGAAAAAAGTTTCTATTCACCAAAAATTATCTTCATCTAATTGAACCACATTTTACATACTGATATCAACAATGCCTCTCAGATTTTTGAAATTCAACTCGCAGAAGTGGTAAAATTTAGTTTGAAGTAAATTTGAAAATGCTCCAAGGAGGTGGGTAAAAGACGGTAAAGAGTTCGTTAAAATTTATATATATCTAAAATTATTATAAAATGACACTAATGAATTACATTGAACATATATAGGTATTACGTATCTATTTTGACATAAAATAAATATAAATAAAATAAATAATTATTAGAAAAAAAATTGGTTTTAAACTATAACTTAGTGTTTTTCACTTTTCATCAAAAATTGAAAGTTTTTAGAAAAATACCAAAAATTCACCCGATGCTAATTTCTATATTCGTAATCCAAAAATGATGTCCAATTTTAAAGATAAAATATATAAAATTTCAAAAAGTGGGTATTACTATTCATAATGGTGAGTATGATTGGTTTTTCTGTGTTAGAACTCGATGTTTCGTATAACACATGGTACTTTGTTATTCAAAGAGAAGCATATCGTGGAAGATTGGGTTGTTATAGAAAACCACCTATCATACATGTTGAAATCCATAATTACCATTAAATCCTCCAAAACCACACAAATAGACTAGTTAAAAATATTCTACCACCTATGGAATACTTATATCATGAAACAATGCATGATAAAACCTATGAATACCTACTATATCAATTCATATAAATATATACCCCATGGGTTCAAATTTCATGGAAAATTCACAACATCATTAAGTGATGTGGAAATATAAAACAATTTAATCAAAGAATATGTATGAAATAAACTATATTAGTTTAGACACACATTAAACACTACCAAACATCAATAGGAACCAAAACTCATTACATTCAAAGATGTTCAGTTCTACACAAAAATGAACACAAGAAAAACAACATGAGAGTCTAGGTTAAACAATTTAAAATCCAATTTACATATAAATAACTAGTTGTTTTAAAAAGATTGAATTTTAAAATCTAATATTTTGAATAGATAGAGAAATTTTATTTCTTGAGACTGATTTATAGAAGAAAAAAAATCCAATGGTGCCTTTACAATCCCAAATTGGAAGTAAGGAGAAGTAAATTATATGTGTAAATTCTTGAATGAGGATATATAAGAGTAATTCCTTCCAACAAGAGCATAATCATAGTTATATAGACCATTAAATTCATTAAATTCATTTAATTTTGTGTGTCTCTATAGAATTAGGTGTTATGTTTAAGAATTTTCTTTAACAAAAAAGGATGCAAATAAAGATTGGACTAATGTGTGTATACTCCCTAAAAATTTCAAATGTTAGTGGAAGTAGTTAAATTTTTTAGGATATATTATAATTTTCTACTAGATTATTTATGGGGAATATAGTTTAACAATAGTAATCCATATTATTATTTAATAAATGTATTTCATGATTCCCCTCATGTAGTTGGACTAATCCATAAATATGAAAAAACTAATTTTTTTCTTCTTATTTTCTCCATTCATTTATTTAGATGTTCTTTTCGATAATTTAATTTAAGTTTTTGTTTAGTTAATTAGGTTTGTATTTTCTTCAATGTTCTTTTATATCACAAGTGGGGTTTAGTTATGTAATTATGGTTATCTTTATCATTTTTTTATGTTTTTGGTTCTTAAATATGGTTAGGTGGTTTGTTGGACCAAATAAGTGATATCAACTCATATGTTGCAATGTTTTGGATGTCAAACCCTGAAACTAGGTGTTTTCATATTAATTTAGATGAAATATATTACCCTTTACCCTATATAATATTTCTATTATTAATTTAATATCCCACCCAACATGGTTTATATTTTAGTGGAAAATCCATAATTCTATAATTAATGGTGATGGATTAGTGCATGATTTATGTGAAAAGGATATGTTGAATAGAATTTGGATTAAATATGATACATATAGATGGTGGTATAATATAGAAATATCATGTTTTTCCATTGAATAATATAAAAGATTTGGATAATAACATTTAATACCAGGAGAATATGGATAAGAAACAATTGAGTTTTATTTGGATTTTATTAAACCAAAATTTTGATTATAAAATCTACGAGGAGATAAAATCATTGAGACTTATGAAGACTCTTTTAGATGAATATGAGATGTATATAACAATTAAAAAGTGTTACTTTTATGTAGGTTTTTAAGTAAGATAAATTCATGTGTGATTCTTAAAATGATCTTGTCAATTAGTTTAACCTGATTTAATGTTTATCAGATTTAGTAAAAGAAAACAATTGGAATCTAATGTGGGATCTTTTTTGTATATTCATCAATCTAAAAATCAAGGTATAAAATGGTTACTATTATGATTAACATAATTTGTAATATATAACTAGTGTTTATAGATTTAAGATATCTAATTTTGAACAATGATATTTATTTGAAGGATACCTATAAATATACTGAAATCACTTTTAATGCTATATGGGGGATATATCATTGCAAAAAGAGTGGGATGAAATAAAAGTTTTGAAGTTATATCCATAATTTCTTTTTGGAATTTGGTAACATGTATTATAATTGGGGGAATAAGGTTCATATAAATAAATATTGTGTTGATTTAATGGTAAATTACAAAACATATTCAACTAGAAGCACATTTATGACTTCAATTATGGAAGATATAATTTTTTTATTATTGAGTTATACTAGTTAACTTAAGTATTATTTTATATGACATTTAGCACCAATTAACTCTAAATACAAGATACATAGTATGTTGAATTAAAAAAATCAATGTTTTAGGAATATCCGTTATCTAGTTGATGGATCTCTTGGTGTTTTTATCAATGGTGATGTTTATATTTAGATAAATAAAGGATGTTTGTTGATGAAACTAGTATATAACACAAAGGTGGATTCATTATTATAGAATGAATATGTTTGGTTTTTTACAACCTTTGTGGATAGAGATTTTAGAATTATACATGATCCCACAGTGGTGGGAAAACTATTAAATATGGAAAATTTTAGGTCTCAATGGTTTACAATAGTGAAATGAAAAAATAACATTGAAATTTTTTTGGAATGAACATCTTAGTAAAATAATTGTGAAAGAGTTGAAGGATATTTATTATAATGTAATAATGAATATCAAATGTAATTATTTTAGAACATGTCAAAAATCATTTTTTGTTAAGTAGTGGAAGATTTCAATATAAAAATAATGTATAATTCCTATAAATAGAATGTTATAAATTGTTTATACAACTGTATGGGGAAAACATAAAATCCATTATTTTGATGTTTCCCTTTTCTATATCACCTTATATAAGAATAAACAATATAAGGAGAGAGTTTTATTTATCAATAACATTTCTATGTCATTCAAAAACATATTTAGATAGAAAGACATAGAAGAGAATATACGTGATGTAAAATACTGTATGAGGTCTGACAATGGTGGAAATATGAATTCATTGAAATCTTGGTGTTCTTGTGGTGACAAAGAATGTGGTTTTAGAATATTGTACAAAAAAATCTATAAAAATGGATTCTAGGAAAGGATTAATAAAAAAATTAGATAGGAGAAAATAATAAGAATTTACAATGGTTTTCCTGGGGAGTTTTAGTATGTAGTCGTGAATTATTATGCATATTTTGTAAAAAATTCAATCCTTATTTTTGGGGATGAAAATTTAGAATCATTTCCACATAGAAATATTGGTGAAATTTCTCATATCAAATCCAGTCGTTTAATAACCCTATCAATGAATATTTCAATATTGGGATAAGATATATTATACATCATGAGAATGGTACTATGTATGGTATGGTTAAAATTCATTTTATTTCATCTTCCATACAATAAATCCCAAAAGTATTTAAGAAGATTTAATGTTATTTCAATTAAAGGGATTTTTTTAATAGATCACATCTATTATTATGTTTATAAATAAATAAAATTATCATATATTCTATGGTTTGTGAAATGTATGTCAATAATTTCAAGAAATTTCAAAATACAGTGATAGTTCCAGAAATTATAAACTATAAATAATAAATTATTTATGGTGGTAAAAATCATATTAAGTTTATAAGAGAAAAACTTCTATTGAGATCAGGGATTATGGAAATTCAATTCAGATCTTTTGAAGGTCAATATCTAGAAGGACTTGAGTTATTAGGTTAGTTGTAGATATATTCTACAATCTGGAGTCTTCTATGAAGATAAACATGTGATTTAAACTTTTTTTTCATTGGAAAATGAAAACCCGAAAACCTCGAAGATGATAAAATTTTCAATGAGTAGAATTAATTATAATTATTTATGATATATTGGATATATCACATAGATTATTTTAGGTTAATGGAGATAATAAAATAATTTACATTGAGAAGGAAGATGATATCATAATATATGATGAAATTATTTTCACAATGTATTTTTAACAAATTGATGATGTACTTTTTTTGTGATCATTTATTAGTCTATTAAACAAATGACTATTAAAATAGTATTAATCATAGTTCCCGTTGAATATTTACATCTAGATTAGTTATATTTGAAAACCCAATTTCATTATAGAGATATATGTGATTATTTTCATGGATCATAAATTATTTTTTTGGAGAAATAATATTAGGATATTGCATACATGTTTCAACAAATCCATTATGGTTTGAATAAAGCACTAAAGAAGTTGAATGGTAATTTCAATAAATTTATATTCTCATAGAAGTTCATGTATTGAAATTGTGATCATTGTTATTACCAATTTTTTTTAAGATGAGACTATTTCTAATTATGTATATTGATTATATGATTATTACCAATATGGTAATGGAAACTATAGATGAGATCATATATAAATTCTCTTGAATGTTTTTTAATAAATATCATTGGATGGAAAAATGGATTTTATGTTTTTAGATAATAATTTACATAGGATTTTATACAATGATCTTGAATCAATATGACTACAATAAAAAGTTGTAGAGTGTTTCAAATTGTTTGAGATAAAATGTTATTCCACTAATACAATTAAACAATTTTTGTTGAGAATATAAAACTCTTAATGAATGGTAAAAGTGGATAAGTACATGGAACATTTTCTATATTCCCCACAGTTAAAATCAGGATTTATTTCATTTTTTCTATATATCCCAACGCTGGGTATGTGATGGGAGTGGTTTGAATGATCATGGGGAATCCTGGAATAGAACAATAGGTTGTGGTAAATTTTATCCTACCATAAATCAGTGGTATCAAAATGGTGTATCTATAGTTAAAAATTGTTGAATTATTTTATGGATCTCTATATTCATCCATGGGGGTGGTATTCGAACACATGGAAGAGAACCGAATACTATATGATAAAATTTTACAGTGTATTTTTTAATTGTATGTTCACATATTTACTGATAATTTTACATTACATAATAAATTTGGATTATAAAGTCTAAACAGATTCTAAGAAGTATTTGGTGTTTCCTAAGAGTTTATTAGATAATTAGTGAATATGGGATGATGTTTGAATAATATTTCCTCACTATAAAATTGATATCTATTAGTAAAAAAATCTAATTTTCTATTCCCATATAGAGCGTATTAAATAGAAGTATCACATTTTATGGATGTTTTTTGAGGATAAAGTGAAAGATTTATGAAATGGGGATCCTATTTTAAATCTTGAGGTTATAATATAAAAAGTTTTTGTTATTTATTTTTTAGATGGTGTTTCGTCTTATTCATCCCAAAGTAATCTAAATCATTGTGTAAGAACCATGAATCTACAAAGGGTGTTTGACAGAATTATTGGATTATATATTCTAATGACTACCATATGATTAAATCCTAAAAATGATTTTCAATTAAAATATTTTTAATTATCTATATATGATAAAATTTCTAGATAAGTTATTCGAACTCTCAGAATAAAACATTTATGAAATATAATTTGAAAAATAGATGCACATGGTTGAGTTTTAGTTAAAAACATATATACTTCCAAAGTATGAAATTCAAAAAATACCTTAAAACCCTTAATGGGAAGTGGGAAGAGAAAAATAAAAATCATAGGGGCTACTCTGAGGACACTTAATTTTCATTTTTGATGTTACATAATGATATTCATAATGATATGTAAGCGTATATTGGTGGATGTTTTGTAAGAAACAATGGTTAACTATAATGAGAAGTTAAGGGTGGATTTTTCTGATAAATAAAATTAATGCCAATAAAGATCATATCTAGGTGCAAATAATAACTATGATGATTATAAGGATTTGAAACAAGTTTCATTGGAAGGTTTCCCCTAAATATTTATGGGGGAGTCCCTACGGTAAATATTGTTTGATCATTGTGATTATCTTTTACTACTCGAATATATTTATTGTAGTTTTCCACCATTGGAGATATAATATGTATTACAATTATAAATTTTATATTGTTATTTTTGAGAATAAAATTGATTATATGTGACTGGATGGTCTCTTATTCTTCATCAACATTTTTTTGGTCTATTGTTTTGGTTTTTGCAGAATTTTTATTTTCTATAATTAGATTTATTTCCTAAATTATTTTAGAAAAGTAGTTTTTGTTTTATTTATATAATGTTTTTTTAAATATGATATATAGAAAGAAATAATGAAGATGCTGATTATGAATATAAAAGAATCTATGAAAATCTATAATCTGTTTTAGTAATGTAGTGGACTAAACTAATTCAAAACAAATTTGATGGTTGATTAATTTGAAGTATCATAAATGGTATTTTGTAAAATTATTGAATTAATTTTTAGTAATTCATGATTAAATATGGATGCAGATTGTGTGTTTTTTTATTTTTTAGGAATCACTAGTTTTAGTAGTTTATTGTTTTTTTATTTTTCCTATGATATGTAATATTTTTAGGTTAATAAAATTTTAAAATGATTGAATCTTATGGGTGATACATAGTATCATTCAATGGTTTTATAATATATAATTTAGGGAGTTCATATAAATAAAAAAATCATTGAATAGAATTTAAATATTTCATACATAAAAATTATATTTAAAATATTTATGGAAATCCATAATGAAATATATATATATATATTTATGTGTAATTTATTCTATGGAGTTCATGTAATTTTGGTTATGTGTTGAAGAAATCCATATATACATAAAGCTTTTGATAAAGTATTTAATATCCTATAATCTAGTGACAATTATAAAATTATCAGACCACCATGGATACGTAATGTTGTTATTTATTTTTATCTTTTTTATCACCATGGGTGGTTTTCAGGGATGATATGTTTTGTTTTTATGATTTTTTTTTCATTCGGTATAGTTTTTCTCCATATTTCTTGTTTTGGATTGAAGTAGTTTTAATTCGATCTATTGAATGAAATTGGTACTATTTTTATATTATCATCTACTCTATTATGTTGTTTTATGTCATATGGAGAACAAAAATCGTCCATATGATTAATAGAGAGAAAATAAAAGATTTTCATGGGCAGTAAATATAATATTTTTTGTGTGTTTTTTGGAATTGGTTTTGGACCAAGAATCATAATATATTATATGTTTTCTTCATTGGATAATATAAAAATAGATTAAATTGACAAAAAATATGAGATATATTATTAATTTTATTGATCATTTTATTGATTAAATATAATCCCCACTAAGCATGATATTTTACTGTTGTCCGACTGATGAATTTAAAATGAAATTATGCATCAAATAATATGGTGTTTCTATATTCAAATACAGGACAATATTAGACATGATTTTTTCATGGTTAAATACTATGGTAATATAATAAAAAATTCGGAGGGACAGAGTTATGATCTCGAAGGGTTCATAGAGATATAAGTATCTGTTTTTGGTCTGACAAGGAGTTGATCCTCATGTACAAATGGTAGTAATAAATTCATTAAGGGGAAAATTTGGAAGGGTTCCAATATTTTGACTATCTCATATTTTAGGATATAAATATGTTAAATTAGTGGATGATTTTAACTAAATATTTCTTCACGGATTTACTCATGATACTCAAAGATGATTATAGATATTTTAAAAGGGATTCCTGGAAAATATATTTTAAATTTAAAAATATGATTTATAGGATGAGAGAATTATATATACCTATGTCTCTATAAAAAATGGGGTGTTTTATAATATAGAATGGAAAACAACATTGTATATCTGATTCCAATAGTTTTGATTTCTAGAGGGGAATGTAATAAATCATGAAAGTTATTTATGATATTGAAATGGAATACAGTATGTGGAGTTACCACGAAACTCATAGAAATGGGATGCTGTTGTTTTTTATTCACATAGTAGAGTTTTTGAAGGACTGGAGGGGAGAATATTTCTCACCACCCAACATTTGGTGAACTAGTAATATCTATGATATTATTATCATTATCTAAGGTCAAATGTTTTCTTCCACTCATGGAGCATTGAGAAAGAGGAGTTTAGTGATGTATTTAATTTTAGGTGTCATAGAGCCTTCCTTAAAGCTTATAATCAGTTGGGCCCTATAAATATGAATGTCCTATCCTAAACCCAACAGTAAATAAATTTTTAGTGGATTTCAATACACTAAAACATTGTCATTGTATGATATTTTTATTTGAATAGTCTTACTTAATGAGGAAGAAATTATAATTTTTCCTTATGTGCATAAAATGATTTATCTTGAAATATTTAATTAGTGAGTGACTATTAATTATTCCATGATTAAATATTGCAATATCAATGTTCCGTGATATAAACATAATATTATAATTTAGAAAACTTAAAAGGGTATCCATAATAATAATGATGCAAATATCAAAAAATGCATTGATAGTTTATGGAAATAATTTTAGTATTAGAATTTCTATACACAGATCCACCCTATTAGGGAATTTCTCAATAAAGTCCCATGTGGACCAAAAAAGTGGTATTTACTCATAGGTTCCTTTTGATAGATTTTTTTCACACTCATGTAATTAGATTAGTTTTTAGAGTTAATTTATATTTTTATCATAAATTAATTTTTTAATATTGTGAATGGAAAGAATCTTAACAAGAAGGACTCTAGGGGAATTCCTTAATATGAAATAATTTATTAGAAAAGTGTGATTCAGATAAAGGAGTCTAACATCATTTTGAGGATAGGTATATATGAATTTAATTAATAGTTAATTAATTCATTCAATAATTCTATATGATTAGACGAGTATTTTAATACCCAAAGTTATATGGAATCTATAGATACTGATTAGTTTTCCAGAAGTCCAAAAGTGGATGTTATTTACTTATTATAGGATATTGATCAAATGATAAAAGATGAAATCATAAAACTGAAAGAGGGAAATACCTCCCAAGATTTCAATTTTAACATTCTATAACATTATTATTAAAACATAAATATCCTCATAAAGATACATTTTGAATGGTATACCAATATAAGATGAATTTTTTATTCCACGGAATTGATGATGGAGGAAATTTCTACAAGACTGTGTAAGTAAAAAAGTTAGATCTATAGAGAACAGAAATTAATCAAAATGTGTCAATAAATAAATTCTAAGAATTCATGAATACCCTACACATCTATATGAATTTGTAATATAGGGATAACAGTTTATGTAATATAATGTAAGAATCAAACATTTCATTTCTCAAATGAAAACCAAGATTAATTTGAAATTTTACATAACAAAAAAACATTCACATTCATTGGAAGATGGGATTTATAATAAACAGTACCTTAGAGAAGATATGAATTATAATCTGGAGATAAAAATATAAAAGATCTAGCAATTAGAATAGAATTTAATCACATATAATAAGTAAGAGGAACAATAAACTATAGAGGGTAACCTAACTCTATCATAATGTATTCACAAGTTATTTGTTTATCAATCACTATTTAACAACAATATGAATATCAATAATGGAATATCAAAGGAGAGGCATGAAGTATTATTTATTTTAAAAAGGACATGTTATGTTGGAAAACCTTTTTCCAAAATCTAAACCCTCTAAACCATGTTATAAATATATCTATATTAGTTCTTATGAAATTAGAAAACTATTGGTGTGTTTATAATACATTGCTCAAAATTTTTAAGATAAGAATGGAAAGAAAAACTAATTCTAAAGAAATATATAGGGAAATGTTATTTTATTATTAAATGAATGGATATATTTCAAATTTTTCTATAAAAAATTGGAATATGTGTCTTATTGAGAAGTTAATGTTAGGGGAGTAATAGAGTGATACCAACCACAACAAGAAATGTATATTTTTAATTTTAAAAATTCATACCATTATAATGATGTCTCTAATAGATATCTGAAGGGATGATTAGAAGAAATGAAATGTTAAAAGTTTTATTCTTTTAAGCATAAATATATTATTTCATAAAATATAATTTAAGGGATTTTTTATGAAACTCACTATGATGAATGTTGTAAAATTTGAAGTTAGAAATATATTTCAAAATGGAAAATGATTTTGAAAGATAATTGAAATGATTGTAAAAATGAAAAGGATCACAAATAAACAAGTTTCATGTCCAATAATGATTTCAAGTAAATATACAAGATGTGATGTCTAATAAAATATATTTTTCAATTTTATGGTGTTTATTTTAATGAATGAAAAATAAATTTCTTATTAGAGACTTCCCTAACATCCTGAATAAAATCCTTGAAATTGATTCTTGATTTTCTTGCTTTTTTTCATCTTTTTCTAGTATTATTAAACATTATCTAGCTCCTTATATCCCTATTTTATTTTCACTTCTTTCTTGATGATCAATGTACATTCATCATCCAATAACTTATTTAGATTCGGTTTTTATTTTATCATCATATAATTTTCTTCAATATATTCTTTTAATGACCCCAACTTTTGAATAATAATTTGCATCATGAAAATGAAAGTCTTAGTTTGTCAACTTAAATAAAAATATAAAAATATAAATAAAATGTGATCATTTGGTTTTTACAATTATACGACCATTGGTTAATATGACCATCAGAAACAATAAAATATTTTAACATTACAATTATTGATTAAAAATAGAAATGTTAAGGGACAATTAATTCAAAAAGTATATTTGGTAGCCTCATCCAGCAGACTCGGGCCATACAAAGCCAATTTTTCAGAGCATGGAAAAAATTTAATGTCAAAATGCCTTGCTCTAGACCAAGCCCAATCCGATCTTCAACATGTAATTCTTTCAAAAAATTACCTCTGGGAGAAGTTCAAGTTAGAGCATTTTATCACTCGAGAAATGTTATTCGACCCGCCACAAGAGTCCATAACCGTTGCACACCTAAAACATTTTCATATGCAGGTTTTTAGGGGGTCATGTGTCAAGTCCCTATTTACATAAAATTTAATCTCATTTTAAATAAAAATTTTATTTCTTCAATTCGGTTTTAAGAATATTTTTTATTATAAATTGAGATAGAATTTGTTAAATTGAGTTTTTTTTGGAAAAAATATGTAGTTTTTAGAAAGATATAAATTGTAAAATTAAAATATTAATTTATGAATAATGTATATTAGAATGATATACAGTTATATAAACATTCCTTTTAAAATAAAAATGAAAAATAATTTTTTTACAATAATCGAAATTTTACTATACATGTAACTATGCAATTTATTTCTCTTATTATTTTTATGAATCACATATTAAAATTGTTAAAAATTAAATTTCTCATATTTAGAGTTTTATTGAGGGAAAATAAATTTCTTACTTGAATTAATAATGTCAATACCATGTTATGGTGGATTTATGTGTTTTTAAAAAAAATATGTGTTTTTTCGATTAATAGTAAAAACAGAATTTTGAGTTTTCAATATTACTAATGACAAACTTAGTGATTTATAAATTTTGGTTGACTCTTGAGAAATAAAATATGATATTATGTGTCCCAAGTGGCTAATTAAAATGGAAAATACCATGGTAATATCCATGGTTTTAGAAATTCCACTAATGATTTGTCTTTTGAAATTAATTACAAACTCCATCTCTTTTACAATAAATGCCCACCCATTCATTTGTTTTTATTCATTAAAAAATATTTCTCAACTAAACTCTGATATTATTACCTCCCAAGGTGTCCTCAATCACCCATATTTTTGATCATAGTATTTTAGAAGATACTCTTTAATGTAAGAGAATTATCAACTTCTATATTCCTTTCAAGTTACATATTATGTGGAATGCCTTTAAAATATATATAACATATTCTTTTTTTCCATTTTATTCATTCACTATAATATATTACAATTCTTTTATTAATGGGGGACCTTTACCCCCTCCATTTTTATTGTTTTATAAATCTATGTTTCATACCCATTAAGCTGCATAATTTTCATCACAAAATCACTCTCTTTTTCTCTAAAACATATTTTATTTTAATTATATGAACACACAAACATATTTAATTAAAATTGATATTAATAATGACATAAATATGATTTATTTGATCTGTCATTTACAAACATAAAACCCTCATTCCCTTTCTGTGGGTTATAAATGACATAATGATCATATTTTTATGCACTTTTTAAAACTCCATGATTATGATATAAAATCAATTTATTTTATTATAATTGGGTAATTAATTAAACATTTAATTATGATATATGTGTATCACATAAAAATAAATATATATTTATTTTTTCCCCAATAAAACTCGAATTCATTGGGGAAAATAAATTAATCACTAGAGATGAAATGTTTTATGATACCTTGGTGAATAACTTTGTTAATGTTTTTGACACACTGTGGATTGACCTTGGTGATATAAATATGAGTGTATAAATTAAATTTTTAAGCAACATAATCATTAAATGATCCATTTTATATTAATTATGATATTCCTTTTTCCCATTGCTCATGTCCTTATGTATATCATCAATTTCTTATTATTTTTCCTTGAGATCACAAGTAAATTATTTCTCCCATTTTCCCTTTCTAGGACTTCATCTCACAATTTCCACTGATGTATGTCCCCAGGATACGAGATTTGGTATTAACAGATGAACTATCCAAATAAAAAATCATTACATGATTTTACTCATACTAAAACATCATATTTTAAGACATGGATCATAAATTATTGTGTATTGAAAGACCAGGTTCATAAAACTGAATACATGGGAATAAAGTAAAAATCTTATAGAAAAAATATTAATAAAGATATGCTAAATTAAATTGTTAGCATAAATCATAATAGGATAACATGGGGATAACTTGAACAAAGGAATGAGCTAAAAATACCAGTATGAGAATAAAAATAATTGTAAAGCTTAAGCACATGGGTTTGAAGGTGGAAATAATTATATAAAAGTCATGTAACATAAGAAATTGTAACATATAAACACGTAATAATATAAAAATGTGTTCTTATTAATGTGTAAGAAACCTAAAACAGGACTTTATCACATGTTAATGCCCGTTTCAGATATAAGAGAAGATGTCATGGTTCACCACTAATATCCTAGCACATGGTAGCTCGATAAAATGCTATCCGCCAAGACCACTGTAGTTAACATCACAAGAGTCTAAAAATTACCCAATAAATTGTAGTGAAATATGGGAACACCAATCTTAAAATGTTCATTAATATTATTTCCACATATATCTTAATACATAATCAATCATACATTGATATAAGGGTTACATGTGGAAAGAATTGGGTATCATATTCATGTCATAAGGCATAACTAATCGGTGTATCATAAAGGAGTCTATTGGGGAAAAATAATTTTATCATTAATGTACTTTATTAGGTTATTATAGTTATATATCATGATATTTTAAGACAATATAATGAGATAACATGAAAAAATAGCATTTGTGAAACATTAGAATGAAAACATTTTAGTGTGGTTTAAGGACAATATGAAAGGTCACTTTAAACAAAAAACTGAAAATATTTTATGTAAAACCATATGTTAACCAAGGATGTTTTAATAATAAAAAGTTTTGTTTATAGTAATAAGGTTTTTTGAAAACAAATTATAGAGTGCACATGGAAATTGGGTAAAATTATGGAATTTCCCATAAACGAGTTTGCCTATCAAGAAGTGTGGAGGAGGGAACAACATAAAAAAATGTAAATCATCAAAATCAAAATATGAACAGACCTAGATACATGATTGTTGAGAATTTATACCTAATTTATAATATTAAAATAAAAAAAAGATAACATCATTCTGGATAAAGGAATGATATTACAACCCAAACGAATAATGGTAGTTCATGTATAATCCCATACCTTATGTCTGAAAGTGTCATTCAGTTATTATTAATGTCGTGGATACAAAATTAAATTTCTTTAATTAATATTTAAATATAGTTTTCATCGTTTATTATTTTTATTATAACCTTATTACGTATATTCATGACCTTTTTTATTGGTTAAGTGGTTCCATTTCATTATTTGGAATTGTTAGCTACCTCGGTTTTCATGATTTGTTTACTTATATAGATTTAAGGATTAATATGTAATATGAGAATGTTTTTCCATAACTTATGTTTTATTATTTTATTGATCATTCTTATGATGATATGGTTATTAAATTCCATTGGTTATTATGAGTGGAGATTAATTATTTTATAAAACATTAATGGTAACTTTTTTTGTTAATTGGCGATTTTGATCACATCGAACACATTTTTCTTTATAAATTAATATAATGTGTACAAAACATTCTAGAACATTAAATTAGACATTATATATGTATTATAGTATTTTTAAATAATAAAAATTGTTTCATTTCCCGAATTGAACATTGTAATTGAAATTGAAAACTTCTAATCTTTAAATGTGATAAAATAACACATCTCGGATGGTGTTTTCAATTATAGTATAAAATGATGGTGAATAGGTGTTATTATTAATTATTACATTATAATAACATCATTACACTAAATTTCAGGTATTTTATTTTTCATAACCTTATGATAAAGAAGGTGAGGAAAAAATAAGGAAATGAACTTGAATGAAAATAAAAGAAATAACAAGAGGAATCTACATCTTGAATATATCTTCCTTGATAACCTCATTAGGGGAGAGGATTTAGTTTTTTGAATAGAAAAGGGGATGATGTAAGTGGGAGATGGGATTATTAATTTTCTGAGTATAATTTTGGGTAGTAACAAAGCTTGAGAGGTGTGAGGAGAGGAGGTAATTATTGGTGGTATTTATAGTATAGGAGAGGAGGGGGTTCCCATTTTTTAAATCATTAGTCTAATATTGTTGCTCAAGACTATTAATATTTTTTATTAATGTCACAAAAAAGTAAATAGATCACTTCTGTTCAATGAACTGGTTATTTACATCATACATGACTCAATAATGAAGCATTAATTCATTTATTTAGCATTTATCATAAAATATCTTATTTCATTCATAACCAAGATTAGAAGATTTATATAAATGTTAAAAAATCACCCTAAATTTTTTTCACTATGTAGAATTCAATAATTTACTCCATTTAATTAAAATAATTGTCTAATTATCATAAATCTATTTTCAAATTAAAATCATAATTTACATGAAAATAAAAATTTTGAAATTAAATCTTTATTTCTGACACATTGAATATTTAATTATGTTCTCATAAAATTATCTTCTAATCATAAGTCCTAAAAATACTTAATTATTAATACATTTTATGAATAAAAATTTTCTTTTATTTTATTAAATTAATCATAAAATGAAAATAAATGTACATTAATTACAAAAATACCAACACCTAATTAATAATTTTCAAAATATTTACTTACATACATTACGGAATAATTATATAACATTGTCAATTATAATATGGATATATTTTATTTATAATTTCATTAGTGAGGATACTATTCAATTGGTCGGTTTACTATTCATAAGGGTCCCATTACTATTCCAGTGGTCGTGTAACTATTTCATCAATATACGCTCCTTAAATATAGAGATACCATTTGTTTCGCTAATTATTCATTTATAATGTTTTTAGTATTTACTATATGTAATATTATATTACTATAATGTGAGAAATAATTATAACAAGGGAAAATCATTGATAAAACTTTGGTTGATTATGTTCTTCCCCCCTTATGAAATTTTTCATGTAAATGTTTTTACATTCTATGTCATAATCACATGTGGCTACTTTTCCTTCATCGACTCATCCAGTTCCCTTATGTCCTTTTCCTACTTATGGTTCCTCTGTAATACTTTGAGAAAGTGATTAGTAATGTTGTGTCAAACCTTATCTCTACGATCCAAAATCATCACCAGTTTCTCCTGGTAAGAAATGCCATTCTCCAACTATACCACCACTGAAGAGAGTACATGTGAAGGGTATGGTATGTACTTCCCTAAGAGGGATATGTGAAATTAATTATGTAAATTAGACATGGTAAATGGAATTGCAAGTAAATATGCCACATCTCCAACATGTTCAAGAATATTGAAGGGGCTGATGTACCTGGGGTTTAGCTTCCCTTTCTTCCCAAACCTCATTATCTTCTTCCAAGGAGATTTGTAGAGGAATACCATGTCTCCATATTTGAACTCATAGTTTTATCGTGGATTGTCTGCATATATCATCTATCTCCTTTGGGGTTTTTAATGTTCTACTAAATGGTTTTCACCTACTCCACCATTTCATTTACCATTTTAGGTCCTATTAGCATATTCTCATCGAATTCTTCCCAACATGCCAGTGTTTTGCACCTTTTCCCATAAAAGGCTTCATATGGTTCTGTTTGGATGCTAGAGTGGAATCTATTGTTGTAAGAGAATTTTACCATTGGAATATGTTGGTACTATCCTCCATTAAATTCCATAGAACATTCTATTTGTATATCTTTTAATTTATAAATACTTCTCTCAGATTGGCCATTAGTTTTAGGATGATAGGTCGTACTGATGTTCAGTTCAATTCATAGAGCATATTGAAGACATTTCCAGAACATCATAGTGAATCTCACGACTCTATTAAATAATATAGGTAGTGGTACTTCAAGCACCCATACCACTTATTTGGTAGTTATCTATGAATGTAGATCCAAAGATAATTCCTCCCAAATTGTGATATAAATAGGTTACTTGGTTAGAAAATCCACAATGACATATATAGCATTTTTTCCCTATGGATGTCCTCAAATGTCAGGTGATAATGTTGATGGTTAGGTTCTCCCACAACCATGTTGGAATTAGTAGTGGTTTCATCGTCCCCTTAGAAAATTTACTTTAATATTTCACTTGCTGACATACCACGAACTTTAATGTATACTCACCAATTATCTTCTTCATATTGTCTCACCATTAATTCTCTCGTAGATCATGATACATCTTTGTGCTCCCTAGGTGAATAGAGAAGGAAAATCTATGTGTTTCATTCACATACTCTTTCATTATTTCAAAATTGGGTGGTACACATATTTTTGACCCAAATAATATCACTCAACCCTTGTCAATGTTGAACTCATAGGATTTCCCATTTCTAAAAGATTCCTCCCTTTTATGAATTCCCACATCATTCCATTGATAATCCTTTATTTTTTCCACGAGGTACTTTTGAGAAATCATTTGAGAAAGTATTTTTGATGATCCTCCCATAATTATTCCATTTTAAATCCCTATAAAATCTATGAATATTGGATCTTATTCATTTCTCATCATTGATAAAGATATAGGGTCCTTTAAATATAGTAAATATATCACCTTATTTTCTTTATCGGGATGGTAGTGGATTATGCAGTCATAATAATTGATCAGGTGTATCCATCTTCAATGGAATATATTATGTTCTTTATATGAGAATATATATTTGAGATTCCTCTGATAAGTATATATCTCACAATTCTCCCCATAGATATAATTATTACTTATTTTCAACATAATTAACACAACCTCCAACTCTGTATCATGTGTGAGATAATATTAAACATGTATTTTCTCTGCCCTGAGGTGTAGGATGTCACTTAATCATTTTTTATCAGCACACATCTAATGCCTTATTGTACACCATGAAGTGTTCTCCACTTATCAGATGTATGAGTAATCATGCAATGATAAAGCAGTTTTGACCTCTTTAATGATATCCTCTCGTTCTTGAGTACAGAACAACTTCATTCCCTTCCATGTCAGCTTGGTCATTGGGTTTGAAAATCAGGAGAAATTATTCAAAAAAATTGAAAATACCTAGATAGACCGAAAATGTTGGGGATCTCTCTTACAAATATTATCATGGGCAACTAGTCAATCTTCTTTGTCTTGGAAGGGTTCACATATATTCCTTTGATAGAGATAACATGCACTAAGATTGATACATACTCCATCCCAATCTCACATTTAATATACTTAATATATTGTGTCTCCCTTCAATAATTAAACATCATAGTATTCAAATTATCCTCAAATTCATCCATTATCATAGAGTAAATCTGAATATAATTGATAAATACTACCAAAAATTTATTGGGGTAATATATAAACATTGTATTCATTAAATAAATGATTTTTTTGAGTATTAGTATGTCTAAAAGGTATCACTATGAACTCATAATGTCTAAACCTCATTCAAAAGGAGTTTTGGGAATATTTTTCTTCATCACCATAAATTTGAGATATCCTAACCGACGTTCCACCATAGAGAAATAATTGGCCCCACATAGATGATTGAACAAGTCATCTATCTGATATATGAGATACTTTTTCTTTATTATTATTTTATTGAGCTCCTGATAATAAATTAATAGGTGCATTGATCCATCCTTATTTTTAAAAATGAGGATTGGATCACCCTATAGTGAAGCACTCGGGCATATAAAATCCTTCTTGAGATTCACCTATAACTGGTTCATTAGATATTCGAGCTTAATGGTGGCCATTCTATATGGTGTATTTGATATAAGTGAGGATCCTTGAATAAGTTCAACTAAGAACTCAAGACCTTGATTAGGAGGAATACCATTAAATGTCTCATGGAATACATAAATGTAATCCCTCGCAATGGAGTATATTTGAGAAATATAATCTCCTTTGTATCGATCATTTGATCATGATAATCTTGTTCAAATGGAATCATTATACACACATGATACGATGATTCTAAAGGATATTCCACTTCCCCCTTACCCTCATACAAGAATAAAGGATACTTGGGTATGTGAATGTTTATCTTATATTTTTGAAATTTATTGTTGGGTTTATATAAAGATAGAAAATACTTTCTTAAAATAGCATAAAAAACCACCAATGTATGTATGACAATATTTTCTGGGAGGTTCATTGGAGAAACCATTATCGGGGAGGAGTTATAAACCATGGAGATAATAATTTGCCCATTTGATGATCACATTAAAACCTCAACCTCAAAAATTTTGAGGTGGTGTTTGAATAGTTCTACTAAACATGTGAGATATAAATGAATACGTAGAACCAAGATAAAATTGTATGTTTTCTATTATTGAATGAATAACTAGTGTAACAACATCCACATCATTTTTGGGTCCACATTAGTTATAGTGACCACATTATCAGTCCCTTATTTCCATGGAGGTTGTTGTTGATTTCCACTGACAACCCTTTGCTTAAGGAAATTTTTCACATAATGCACATGTTTGTAGTAGTTGTAATACTACACTATAGAATGAGTTTTTTATCTAAACAACCATTTATTCATCAACGTTAGTGGGATTATTCATATCCCTTCTGTAGTTTTTATCCATATGTATCATTCTTCCACATTTGATGCAATTTCTAGTTCCCTTAAAATGTTCCATGGTGGATTCTTCCCCCAATTTTGATACATGGTGTGTTTGATATTCTTTACATCATGGAATTTATTTTTTAAACAACCTATATAAATCTCAATTTTCCTCCATTTTTCATTGGTCCCATGCGACCATTTAGAGTCTTTAATCTCCATTTAATCTATTAGGGAACAACATATAATCACTTTCGAACTGTTGAATTCTCGAATCTCCAGCCATGGACTTGGATTTATTCCACTAAAGAAGAAATTCACCTTTCTTTCAAGGCTCATGAAAAAGGACGCATTGAATTCAAAGTCCTTGTAATGTTTTCTTCATACACCATGAGGACTCATTTTCATTTTTGATATGTTTCAGGAAATATCTATCCATATTGAGACAGAGTGTTTCGTGATAATATTTATTGACAAAAAAATTCTTGAATGCCTCCCTATCAATGAAATCAATTTCAACTTGGGACTTCATATTATTAATCAGTGTCTACCACTGATTAGCTTCCCCCTCAAAATGATAGACCACACACAGAAATTTCTATTCCTCTTCGCACTAGAGTACAAATAATATATTTTCAATGGAGTTAATCTATTGTTTCGTGATGAAGGGATCATAATATCCACTAAACATGGTAGGACATTCCCAAATGAATAATTCAATAGAAAATTTCTTTTTCATTGGTGGAGGAGAGAATTCAACATGATTCAAGTTTTTATTCATAACTTTATCCAACTGAGCAAGTACTGTCATAATGTTTTGAGCACATGTTCCCATCATATCAGACATATCAATGGATAAATCATCACATTTCCTATAACATTGATTGTTTTAACATTTTCATCAATTTCATTTCATTAAATAATAAAATGAACATATAATTATGAGTCCGAAATACTTAGCTAATAAGAATTAAAAACAATATTTTTACATAAAAGGAAAAAATCTTAATGGAAAATAATATCCAAACTTATTATTCACAATGTTTAAATATGGTTTATCCATGAAATTTTTCATAACATATATTCTTATGGGTTTTTTTACCCTTAATAATAGTTCATACTATTCATATGAATTTACCAAACCATATCCCTTGGGAGTGATAAACGAGGAGTGTAGAAAGGCTCATTGTCATGCACTAGTTCCCGTTCGAGTATAGCTCAATGCAGTGTTTATGGTTTCTACCCCTAGATAAATCTATGCCATTTCCACATTCAATTTTTATTATCTATTCGATGATATATTTTCATTATAAACCTCTTACTCTATACAAATCAATATTTATGGATGTTTTCTTATATTATGTATCATCCATATAGATTTTACTAATGTTTTATATCCCTAAACTCCATAAATAACTAGACCATATTATAATACCAACTATAGAAACCCTATACATTTACATATATCATTATATGATTTTAAGCATAATAAAACATCATATTAGATGACATAGATAGTAAATTTTAGTGTCTTGGAAGACGAGGTACATAAAAATGAAAACATGGGACTAAATGAAAAATTTATTTATTTAATTTAATGAATAGATCCTAACTCCATTGTTCTCATTCAACATCATAGGATAACATATATATAACATGGTTAAAGGTGTGAGATAAAAATATTTATAATTGAATAAACATTAAAAAAATCATTATCACATGGGTAGGAAGGCATGACATAATGAAATAAAATGTCTTGAAACATATGAAATAATATCATATAAACATGGGATAATATAAACATGGATTCATAGTAATGTGGATGCAATCTAAAACAAGCCATTATCACAAGTCAAGGATTTTTGTACATAGAGGAGTACATGTCATGGTTAACCACCAAGACAGTTGCAAATGGTATCATGAGTCAAGCCTAACCACAAAGATCATTTTACATAATATCTCATGAGAAAAAAATTGAAAAAATTAATTTGAGAAATATCTGGGAACAAACATCATAAAATTTTCATTAATATTTGTGTATCATAAAAAATAATACATAAATAAATCATATAAATCATAAGCGTTTCCCATGGAATGAATTAGGAATCATATTCGTGTCCTAAAGCATAGAAAATTATTTTATCATAAAAGTGTCCATGAGGGAAAATAATTAGACCATTCATGGACATTTATAAGGTATAATAGGCATATATCAAGATAATTGATGTCAATTTTAACTGGTAATATGAAAAAAGGGGATTTAAGAAACATTTTAATTAAAAAAATTTATTGCGGTTTCTAAAAAATATTAAATATAACTTAAAATAGAAAAGGGATTAATATTTTATAAAAATCCAGATGTGAACAAATAATGTTTTCACTAATTAATTATAAATTTTATAAAAAAAAATTGTGGATTATAATATATTATAATGAGCACTTGAAAATTTGGTATGAATTCAAGAAGTGCCCTTAAACAGGTTTGCTTATCGGGAATTATTGAGGAGGAAACCATATATAAACATGTATATCCCCAAAATGTAATGATGAATGGAACTTGATAGATAAATTTGGATAACATACACATCATTTATAAAACATAAATAAAAATATCATATAACCTTATTTGGGTAAAAATAAAGATAGAAGAACATGAAAGAATAATGGAGGTTCATGTAGAATCACTTTTCATAATTCAGATAGTGTCCTTCACATGATCGTAATGTACTCTATAACCAAATTAAATTAATTAATTAATATTTATATAACCTTTAATTCATATAATTCATTTTTTACTACCTTATTATGTTCATTCATGACCTTGTGGATGGGTTAAGAGGCTCAATTTCATTGTTTGGGATCATTTGTTTCCTTGTTTTTAATGCTTGGTTTAATTATATACATGTAAGGATAAACATGTAATATGAGAATGGTTATCCATAATTGATGTTTTATAGTATTATTGAACATCCAAAAGATTAAATGGAAATAAAATAAATTATGATTTTTGTAGTGAATATTAATTTTTATATAAAACATCAATGATAACTGTTTGGGTTAATTGGGGGTTTTTGATCACATTGAACAAATTTTTATTTAGAAATTAATATCATGATTAGAAAAGATTTATAAGCCTGATATTAGGAACAATAAATATATTTTATTTTATTTCAACCATAAAAATGGTTTCATGACCAGAATTGAGGATGATAATACGAATTGAAACTCCGCCATCCTTGTATGTGAAGAATTAACATATCTCAGATGGTGTTTTAATTTATATAATAAGAGGTTGGGAAATGATAGATGACAATGAATTATTCTATTTTCATAAAAAATTTACATTAAAAATATGTTACTGGAGTTATCATGAAATTTTTAAAAAATGCATTGATGAAAGAAAAAAAAGAAAGGTACATGAATGAAAATAAATGAATTGAAAAGTTGAATTTAACTCTTGAATATATCTTCCAGGAGAATAAATTTAGGGGATATGATTTGTTCTTTTTGAGACCCCAAGGTATGAAATAACTGTGATAGGGGACTAGAGAGAGATTTCAGTAGAATTTGGACTAGGCACAAGGCTTGAGAGGTGCGAAGAGAGGATGTTAAGAGGGGTGGTATATATAGTGAAGGAGAGGAGGGGCTTCCCATTATTTTATCATTATTTAAATAATTTTTATCAATAATACAAATAATCATCATTAATATGACAAAAAATAGTGAATATAGAATTTGAGTTTGAACCATTGGCCATTTACATCATCCAAGACTCAAGTGTGATGTAGAAATTCATTTATATTGCATTTATCGTAAATTATAATATTTTCCTATTCAAACAAATTATCATGTATTTTAGAAAAATCCCAATATATTCTCCCAAATTTATTTAGAAATTTATATTTCCAAAATTAACTCCATTTGATGAAAATAAATTTCAAAATATGAAAATTTTAATTTTAAATTAAAATCACAATTTACATGAAAACCCAAATTTTAACATTAAAACTGGATATAAAACCCTTTGAAAAATTAATTAATGTACCTTAAAATTATATTATAGTCATAAATAATAAAAATAATTATTTATGAATACATTTTCTGAAAATAAATTTTCTTTAAAATTATTAAATTAATCATAAAATGCAATTAAATATACATGACTTAAAAAAATATAAATACTTAATTAATAATATTTAAAATATTTACATAAATATACAATGATATAATTATATACTAATTTAACTTATAAGATGGATAAATTTTATTTATACTTTCATTAGTTAGGTTAATATTTAATTCGATGGTTTACTATTCAAAAAGTTTTTATTAATATTCCATAGTTCATGTTGCTATTTTCTCTGTACATGTTCCTTAACTTCAAAAGAAATATTTTGTTTCAATAATTCTTCATTTATAAAAATTGGATTGTGTTATATATGAAATATTATATGATTATTCTAAAAGGCATAATTATAAGAATAAAATTTCGTTGAAAAAACATTAGTTCGATATAGTAATTGTCGTTAGGATGAACCGTTGATGAATCCTTTCAATTGGATTAGATGAATTTATTCATGTTTCCTTGTATTATATACGTTATATACAAGACACTAAACATTAAATATCCTCTATTTTTAAAATTTAATGAAATGTTATATAATAAAACGTGGGGATTCCATAGTTGTTATCAAAATGATAGTTTAGTTATTTGTGGAAATTAGGATTTGAGAACATTAGTAAGAACCATAAGGAAATGTATTTATATGAACAAATCCAAGTCTTTTGGTGGAATGTTATATAAGTGGTTTAAAAAAAATCTCTTTCTGGATATGAACAAGTGGATGTGGCTCTAAAACAGATGTATAATTGGAAAATCCTGAAAGTCCTACAATGAGCTAGACTCAAATGGGAACTGGCGCCTGATAAAGGGCATTACTTCACTCTTTGTAAGACTCTCCGAGGGGATATTTTTTATTAATCACATTATTTTTATTAATCAGTATGAATGATTTATTGAAATTTAATTTATTTATCATTACAAATTATTTATACAAATTTAATTGTTTTCAATGAATTCCATGTTTAGGCATTATATTATTTGATATAAAAATTCCCATTGAATTATAATATTATTAAATGAAACTTTTTTCTCTCTAAGGTTTTGTTATTTTAGAACATGGATGAAAATATGATAAAATAAGTAAATGGTGAATATAATGGACCAGTTGCTAATGGCCATCCGATGGAAGCAATAATGGAATTTTTTTGAGAATTATGAATCAACTAACTCATGTTATGAGAAATAACATGAATTGAGAAGAGATACCGGTTAAAATGTGAAGGAAAAAATTTCCTTCGAGTCCATTATGTGTCAAAGAACACCAACATTTAATTAATCTACTAAGAAACTAATTACAGAACATTGGATAATCTCAATAGAGAATATATTTTCTACACTTTGTAGTTCTGAACAAGAGAATGTCACCCGCGATTTTTACCACTGAGAGAGAGAATCTGGTCAGTGGTGGGAATTGATTAAAAGAAATATGCCACTATGAGATATTGATTTTATGTAGTGGTAAGAGTTTAGGGGAATATTATTTATTATGTATTTCCCCCATTTAATGAGAAAGAAAATGGAGAAGTAATTACTTGAACTAAGGAAAAAGGAGAATGAATCTTTTCACATCTATGAGATGAAATTCACAAGACATTAGATTTATACCTCTAGAATTTTCATTTATTCTAATGTAAAGGTTATTATATTCTTATATGGAATAAAACCACATCTATGGATAAAATTAGCAAACTGAAGTTATGACTTCTACGAGGAAATCGTACGAAGATCTATAAAGGATGAACTAGAGTTTGGTGATATATAATGGTCTAAATAAAAAATAACAAAATATGAGATCAATGGGGCCAGGAATGGAGAGGATATTTGGTCAGGGAAGATGCTGAAAGAACATCTAAATTTACACATGTAATAATTGTGGGAAAAAGAATCCAGGGAACTATCTGCTCGAGAGTCGGTAGTGTTACAAGTGTGGAAGAGACGGACATATCACTCTAAAATTTTGTAGTGAGGTAAAGCCTCAACTTCCCAACACTATCGACAGAGGGAAGATAGTTAATGACCTATCTAAAGTCTAATACTTCAAGTGTGGATAACTTTTCCTCTTTTCCAATCATTGTCTGAATATGAGGGTAGTGGAGAGGAATCACCATCAGTCTCATCATAGGCCAAGGGGAAAATGTTGTGATTATTCTATCACAACAGTTGAAGTTGATGCTCAAAATTAGGTGGTGGAAGGTACTCTTCTTGTTCAATCAAAGCTATAAATTACTTTGTTTATTATTTTCTTATAAATTCCATTATTTTTTAAAATTTTTCAATTAATATATAAAAAATTCATAAACTACTAAAATTAGAGTTTTCAATGAAGATTTATAGTGGGATTATCAAAGAGTCAACAGTGTTTATAAACTAATGTATTTACTTTAGAAAACATAATAATATCACAAATATAATGGTCATTTCCTTATTATAAGTCAAAATTATACTAGGGATGGACTGGATCTCAATGTATAAAACTAATATCAAATGCATATGTATGGAAATATTGGTATCCTTGAATGGAAAAAAACTACAATTATCTTCCATGGAGAGATATCTCGACATGTTTTTTGTCTCTATGCACCTCTTATAACTTTCTTTATAGAGTTGAATATTGAGTAAGAAGAAGGAAATGAAAGTATATTGATTGATAATTTCCCCATAGTTTAGGAACACATTAACATATTTCAAGAGTAGTTACCTGGTCCTCCACCAAAATTAGAGGTAGAGTTCTCCATTGAACTCATGCATGGTTCAAAACCGATTTCAAAAACCCCATATAGAATGGAGAATCTGGATTTGGATTAATTAATGAAGAAACTCCATGATCATTTGGATGAGGGTTTTATACTACCAAGTGTATCTCCTAGGAGAGAACATTTTCTCTTTTTGAATAACAAGGATGGATCAATGCAATTATGCAATGATTATAGAGAATTGAATGGCATCACTGTAATGAACATGTGCCATCTTTCATGAATTTATTATTTATTTGACCAGCTTTATGGGGATTAGTTCCTCTCCATGATTGATATTCATTATGGTTATCATAAATTGAAGATGAATAAAGAAGATATTACAAAGACCCCCTTTCAATAGAGATATTGGAATTATGTGGTTTTTGGTATGCCCATTGGCTAGACTAATGCTCCTACTATTTTATGTATTTGATGAATGGATTATTTAATTACTATCTTGATAACATTGGGAAAACTTTTATTTATGATATTATTATATATTCCAAAATTCATGAAGAGTATGAGGATCATCTAAGGGTTATGTTTCAAATGATTTGGCAGTAGAGGCTTTTTTTAATGTTCAGAAATTTTGAATTTTGGTTACAACAATTATCCTTCTTGGGGAACATTATAACCAATGATGGAATCATAGTTGACCATATAAAGAAATTGTTTGTGGTGGAGTGGCCTAATCCTACAACAGTAATTGAGATCTGATGTTTTGATGGATTAGCTGTATATTAAAGGAGGTTTGTGAAAAACCTTTCATGACTTTCTAATACATTAACCGTGTTAACGTGAAAAGGGGTCATTTTTATCTAAAAAGGAAGTGTGAGGAATGATTCCATGAGACAAATAAGATATTGGTTACTTCAACCTTGTTACCACTACCTTGAATCAAAGAAGGATTCATTATTTTCAGTGGTGCATCCCTAAATGGGATTTGGTCAGCCCTCTAAAAAATGACAATGTAATTGCTTATGCAGCTCGACATCTAATGCCTCATGGGTGGAATTATACTATTCATGGTCTGGAGCTAGATATTTCTTTTTGTCTAACGATATGGAGGAACAATATTTATGAGGATAAGTGTGATATATAATCATATCATATGAGATTGAAGTATATTTTCATTTAAAAGAAATTGAACATGAGACATAGGAGATGGTTGGAACTTTGTAAAGACTATGATTTTTCAATTTATTATCATCCCGAAAGATGATTTTTTTTCTGATGCATTAAGTAAGAATTAACCTATTTTTCTAGCAATGACGAGGATTCAAGGAGATCCCTTGATCAAAGATATACTGAATCTGTACATGGGAATTGTAAGGGACTAGAAATCCTCAAAATTACCACAAATGATTTCTCATCCTTCATTACTAGAGAAGATCAAGAATTCTCAAATATAATAGTCCTTGTTACAGATGAACTTGGAGGCTATGAAGGATGGGATATTTTTCCATGTTCAATATTGGTAAAGAATGTGTAAGGAAATTTTCTGCAAGACTATGTTTTCCATATATTCCAAAAATAAAGAAGGATCTAATGGATGAATCTCATAGCTCTAAATTTTTATACATCATAGATGCACAGAAATGTATAGTGACATTCATGATCATTATTTTAGAGATTATATGAAGAGGGAGATTTATGAATACATTACAAGGTTCCTAGTATGTTAGCAAGTGAAATTAGAGTGACATCTTCCTAAAAGGGTATTATGAAAAACTACCTATACGAACATAAAAGTTGGATAATAAAACTATTGACATTTTCACTGGTCTGCTGAGAACAGCCAATGAAAAAAATATAATAAGGCTTAATGAGGATTGACTCACCATGACTACCCATTTTATATCTATTCATGAAGATTTAACTATTTATCAACAATCCATAATTTACATGAAGGAAGTGGTAAGGCTATATGGAGTTCCACTTCATATCATATCTAATTGTGATCCATGGTTCACATCAAAATTTTGGAGAAGCCTTCATCATGATCACTATACTGAATTGAATTTCATAATGGATTATCATCCCCAAAATGATTTCCAATCTAAAAAGACTATTTAGACAATCGAGGATATGATGATGACATGCCCAATGGAATTTAAATGGTTATGGGATCAACAGATTCCATTAGTTGAGTTCTCTTACAAAACAATCATTCATTCAATCATTAAAATGGAACCATATGAAGCTTTATATAGGAAGTGAAGTAAAACTTTAAATTATTGGGAAAAAGATGGTGAAAGAATACTTCTTGGGCCTGATCTTGGGCCTGAGATGATAGAAAAGGTTCATGCCATCGAGTGACACATTATGGCTACCTAGAGTTACAAAAAAATATCTTCCAACAACAATCGGTGGTACATGGAGGTTGATGCTACTGATAAGGTCTTCCTTTTAATTTCTGCATGGAAGAGAGTCATGTAGTTTGGAATGAAAGGGAAGGTCATCCCCATGTATATTAGACCCAATGAAATCCATGATTTTGTAGGAGAAGTGACCTATTTCCTTTTACTTTATCAAAATCTATATCTTATACATGATTTTTTTCACATATCAATCTTGAAGAGGTACATACCTAGGCCTTCCTGGTATTAAATCCAAATTTGGTATAACATGAACACGACCTCTCTTATGAGAGGAATCTGGTGGAGATCATTAATCATAGAGACAACATTCTATGAAACAACACTACCTACCTTGTTAAATTATTATAGAGGAACCACAAATATGAATAAGCCACATGGGAACTCGAGATGCCTATGATGCACAAGTACCTACACCTTTTCTCATCCGAGGGTATGAGTTGAAATTTCGGGGATGAGATTTCCTATGGGGGGATGAATGTAGTTACCTGAAATTCTGAATAATATTTTGTTTCATGAAAATATATGTCTTACTATGTCATGATCAATATAAATATATATATATATATATATATATATATAATAAAAATGATACATTCAGGTTTTCATTGTTAAATGAATGTTTGATAATGTGACCCTTGGAAGAAATAATAATTTTTAATGTTATAATTATAGTTTATAAATAGAAATGATAATGGATAATTAATGCAGAGAGACAAATTGATGGTCTCATTTTTTAAGATAAAACTGTATGAAGCCCATTTGTTGAAGATTGGTAAGGAGGTAGTATCATTAGGAATCTATATGGACAAGCCCGAGATGAGATTCCACATGATATACTTGAATGAAATCCCATATGGTAGACATTCAAGTTAGTGGAGATTACCACTCGGGAAATGTTTTTTGAGTTACCTCAATATTCCATCAACATCCCAAATATTACTTAATTTAAATGATGTTTCCTTTGAAATTAATAAACAATTCTATCTCTTTTATTATAAATACCAAAATATTACTTAATTTAAATTCATTGTAAAATATTTATCCAAGAATTAAGGATAGTATTGCATACAATGGAGTCCACCCATGGTTTCCACAAGACCCATGGTCCTTATATTAGAGTTTTAAATGTTACTATTTAAGGAAAGGCAATTCTCAGCTTCTCTTTTCCTTTCAAGATCTCTTTTATGTGGAATATATTTAAAATTTCAATAAAATGTTATTATTTAAATTTTATTATGTCCCTATACTGTATTAGAAGTATCTTGTAAACGATTTACCCATGACTCCTCACTTTATAATGTTTTTTAGAACCACGTTTCATACCTGTTGTCTGGTAGAATTTTCATCTCAAAATCTATCTCCTTTTCTCAAGAAATTCATTTATTTTCCTTATGTGAATACCCAAACCTCATTAATTATCTAGGTTACTCATAAAAACATAAAAATAGTTTATATGACAAGTTAATTTACATTATTAAAACCAAAATTCCCTTTCCTAGGGTTATAAATGTCATAATCATCCTGTTATTAAGTAACTTTTAAAAAACAATGATTTTGATATGAAACCCATTTCATTTTTGTTTTCGGGTTTTTTATGAATGGTTTGGATATAATTTATGTGTATCACATGAAAATAAATACACATTCATGAAGCTCACTGATAGCTCCCCAATGCACTGGTTAATGAAATTAATCTCTAGATATGACAAGTTTTATGATACCTTGTTGAATAACCATGGTGATTTTTATGACACATTGGGGATGGACCATGGTGATATGATTATGAATGTCTAAGATAAATATTTTAGCAATATTTAAATGTTATGAATCATGTTATTTTTATTATGATATTCTACTTTTCCATTGCTCATTTATTTATGTAAATCATAAAGTTCTTGTTGATTTTCTTCAAGATCCAAAGTAAACTGGTTTACTTGTTTACCCTTAATGGGACTTTGATATGCACATTCCTTTAATATCTGTCCCTAGGTCATGATATGCAGAAATTTTATTTAGGATGAATCTTTGATGAAGATATTCGAGTGGATTAATAGAATGTTATAATATTTTCATGTATAATGTAGATTATTCACAACACACTAAACATTTATAATAATCTGTTTGTATGATGCAATGAAAAGTTATATAATTAAAATTTGGGGTCCCATAATTCATATTCCTAGATTTCGGAAAATTTCACAATATTATTCTGATTATTATTCAATTTTTTAATCTTATTGATTCTTCGAATACAATATTCTAACTCACATTTGAGAATAAGCTCAATTTTAGTTTTATATTATACAATATTAGAACCACAACATTCTTTATAAATTAAATTTCAATAACATAAATTTTTAATAGGTTATAACTCAACATCTGTATTGAATGTCTGTACATCCAATTCATCTTCACTATTTTAATAGGCATCATGTATTTATAAGAGGTTTTTAATTTTATATTTTGATAAACTCATACACTATATCATATTACTAGGTTTTGACTTATTTATTTTCTTTTTAAAGTGTTTAATTGGAATCTAATCATATTCATCATTTAATTATTCATCCATTAATATTTTGAATTTTTTTACAAAGTGATTAGTAGCTCCAAAATTCAATCATTTTATTAGAAGCATAAACATTTATGTTTTTTTAACCTTATAACTATTCTAGAGAAGAGTGACATTAGAACATCATAATTTCGACTAATCTATTAATCTATTTCATAACGTTTATGTTCATCATATTACATTTTCATATTAATTTTTTCATTCTTAGAAAAATTAAATAAAATAAAATTCTCAGTCATTCTTTTCTCTTTGGTATCATTTATCTCCCCTCATATCATAATCTATCAGAATAAATTGTAATATATCAATATGGAAAGAATGTGGATATTTATCTTATAATAGTGAATTCTCAAATCATATTTTTCATGTTGAATCATCACGATCATATCAATCAAAAATAGGCATTCTTATTTATCACAAAATCACATGATAGTGATTATAATATCATTTAATAATGGTAATAATTCCTCAATACACTCTTAGTACCTAAAATTTCAATGATTGTATTTCCATCTATAGATCTATATTATTTATTCTATATTTTGGTTCTCCCTTTATAAAATTTGACTACCGAATCTAATGTACCATCCAAAATAGTAATTCCATTAACCTAAAGAAATTAACTCCCTAAAATATAATTTAATATCATATTTTTTTCACTTAAATCATTTCTAATATTCTAAATAGTATATATTGTCATATTGATTCCTTTTGAATAAAATTATCTTTAATAGATCCGAGGAAAACTTGACAAATAACCAATAGATACAATAACATCATTTCCTTAAAAAAACTGTAATTTTTCCATTAAATATGTGTCTACCCATGCTAATCACTAAGTTCATATTATCCATTAATGCTAATATAAAATAGTAAAAAACATATTCTTCATTCATCCAATGGTCTTGATGTAAATGATGGAACTTGAGCCTAATAAAAATTTTAAACAATTAAATTTAATTGATATAATCATTGAGATTGGTATTTAACTAGAGATAGTATCTTTTAATCATTCCTTATTACCTATTAGAGTAAAATTATCTCACTATTAAACAATTCCATAATAACACATAAAAAAGAAAAAATATATATTTTCAATGTTCACTATTGAATATAAGTGGTTATTATTAAGCATGATCTGAAAATTAATAATATTAAATTATCCAAAATAGAAAATCATGAAAATTATAGTGATTAACGGATAGACATGATATTATGATACACCGTAGTCTCTAGATGGTAAAATATAATCATAAACCATAATGATAGTCTTGAAAAGTGTAAATCAATTAGAATCTCTCCCACAACATCACACATTAAGTAGGTTGGTTCTATATTGCTTCTTTCTTCCCTACTCACATTAGAGAAAGTAATCTTTCCTCTAACTATAATATCCCTTACTATAATTAATATTAACAAAATATTATTTATATTCATTATTTTTTGATTTTAAACTAATCTTATTTAGTTATTTAGAAGTTTTTAATAAAATATCCATTTTTTACCTAAATATTTTTTCATGTAAAAATATATTTAATCTTATTCCCATAATGTTAATATAAAGTCTTTATTTATAGTATGTGAGAAATCATAATATTTTAACTTACTCATACTTCTTAATATATATTCATTACATCTATTTAAATATACTTAATACTCAAATTCCAAATCACGACATGATATTTTTGTAGAAATAGATATATCTTCTCTAAAAATCACATTGATTAGGTTTTCCTAAATATATCTACATGCATGGTGACATACATAGTTTTTCTTAAGTAACATCATTTCATGGTGTTGAACTCAAATAATTTTCAATGAAGAAAATATCACCTGAATAACCTATAACTAGATATATGTTGGGCACGTAATAACCAATTCATGTTTACATATTGAATTATGTTTATGTATAACGTACATGATGTCTATGTATCAATATTTTATGTATAAATAGATGCAAAGAATATCTACGGATTATAGGTATCCATGAGTACATTTTCATTATTTTTTCATTCTTCTCCAAATGGACAAGATTCCTTGAAAAGTAATTGTTCATCTTTGAAAATTTCCTATGAGGCATATCAACTGCACGAATGGATCATCCATCTGAATCTAACATGATTGATCATATAAAAAACATATTTACCATACAATTAACCTATGTCAATTGGATTTAACATGATTCTGGGTTTGGATAGAGCATATTTTTTTCTCAATAAATATATTCTATATTTTCTTCAAATCAGACTAGGCCCTCCTCAAACCATATTCATCCTTCATAATTTAACTCCAAAATACTTATGTGGTATTAAAAAGTGTTTTTTATATAAACCTACACTTTATATGGATTTTCATTATGATGACCACATCAATCATCATATTTATTTTGAATATGATTTCTTTATTGGAACAAATTAGTCACAAATTACAATATCCAATTCAACCACATTAAATATATATATTTTCAAACAAGGGTTCAATAAATAAAAGTAGGTCCAAGATCCAGAAAAAGCCCACATATTATAAAAAAATTACAAAGTTGAAAAAGTTGCAGCTCAAGGGGGTTTACAAAGGCCAGAATAGAGCATACTAGTGTGTCCAAGTCAAAAAGATGTGAGAAATATTCTGGGATGACAAAAGACCATTGTGAGGAAACCTTTATAACCTCCCTCTTGGACAGAGCATCAACATCATAGTTTTCTTCTCTAAAAACACGAATGAATTCTAGTTGGAGATTCTCGAGGAGATGCAGGCATGAAATCCATGATGGGATAATCCTCCAAGGAATATCCATGGACCTTGAGCGTGGAATATGCACTGCTGTACTTGAGTCAGATTCTACCCATATGTGCCTCCAACCATGGTCGTCAACATATATGAGAGCTTTTATCATATTCTATAATTTAGTATCAAGCGCAGAACCAATTCTGATATAATGATAGAATCGTGCCTTAACAAATCCTTGATGGTTACAGAACACCCCACCACACCCAGAATGTCCTGGTGTACAAGATTCTGCACCATCAACATTAAAGTTCAACCATGATGATATGGGAGGAATCCATTTAATAGATTTTAACATCAAAGGTTTCTTGACCATTTCATACACCCCAATAGTTTTCATTATTATAAGATCAGAAATATTATTATTCATTGTACATATTTCTATCATGGATGCAACTCGCACTTCCCTATAAACCAAAGACATACATACCTTCAAAGAGGGTTTGAAATGTAAAAAATAACCTGCTTTCTGGCCCTCCAAATCTGAGCAAAGGCCACCGCATCAACAGTGAGAATTAATGGCAAAACTTGTTCACATTAACCAGCCGTAGTGACCATGTTCATGAAATCATCAAGACTGTTCAATGTTAATGGATTTCCAAAGACCACATGAAAATGTTCCCAAAATCTACAAGAGAAATTGGAGGCAAAGAAAAGATGGTGAATTGTTTCTTCAGCCTGAGTGCACAAATAGCAGCAAGAGGCCAAATGTATTCCCGTTCACTGTAAGAGTTGTTGCACATGTTCCTTCCTTTCTTTATCCACCATTTCATCAGGTTATTGGAAATGAGAAGGAAAGGTTTTTTAAAATTCATCTACCATAAGGGTGAAGTCACATTGTTTCTATATAAACATCTATAATACTCCCTCGATGTGAACCTTCCATAGGTGTTGGGTTTCCATATCAATGTTCTAACTTCCATGAAGTTATAGCATTGAATATCCATCTTAGTCTGATCTGGAAGACAATTACAAAGAGCTAAGTCTCGGTACATGTCAGCGATTGAGATATCCTTCAGCTGTGGATGGATCTCCATGAATTCTATGATGGTCATGTCAAGCCACTTCGTTGTCCATAAATTAATGTTGGATGAGAAGGAAACCAGCCAAAATATGTGTATACTATGCTATAGAAATGATTTAAGTAATTTATAGGATAATATAGTACCCATGACTATAACTTCAAAGCTAATATAGTAAACTATCAAATTCCACACAATTATAGTACCCATTTTTAGTGACACCATTCACCTCTACACCACTATGTTAACTCTTATGTATTAAATCAAAAATTATAGACGTATATTGTCATTTGGGAGGGAAATATAGATGTCATGTATTCTATATTTTAAATGTATTTAAATAAAATAGATAATATTAGATATAATGAATAGAATGAAAATAATGGATACGAAATAAAAATTAAATATCTAAATCTAATCATAATCATCACAATTAAAAAACTAACCATGATTTGACCATAATACCAAAAAATCATAATATAAAAATATGGATGCATTATATAATCGATGATGATGTGAAGAATATACGAGAAAAAAATAGTTACAAATCATTCCCATGCATCCCGATGGAAAAAAAGCATATAATAAATTATAGGTTATGATAGAATTCTATTGCCCAAGACAAGAAACTCCTGGTTTAAATATGTAAAAATAATGAAGGTAAGAAACAAAAGATTAAATATTGACATTATCTTCTTAACATATTAAAATTAAAACTCATTTGTGTTAATTGGTATGTGGATATTACAGCAATATCAACAACTAATAACCTGATTATTTATGAATTAAATACATTAAAATTATAATAATGCATTGTTTGATTGGGTTTTCAACATTAATTGTGAGTTAGTTCTTTAATAATCATTCCTGATTAGATAGATAAATTATCCATTCATCCATTAAATCATTTTCGTTAAATAGTTGATCTGGTTCTTTATTTTTTGTAATTATGTTTTATTTTTATGTCTAGAGCTAATCTAATTATCATTATTGTCATTTATTATAATATTATAAGTTAAAATGATCATTAATATCTTTTTTATTTCTAATTTTTATAAATTATTAAATATATTATAAAAAATAAAGAATATTGTTATTAAATACAAAATCATTTTCAATAATCTATTTTTATGAATTAATATTTCATTGTATTTTTCATTCCCCATGAAAAAGAATGATTAATACCAACCATTAATATTTTATATCTAGAATATTTGAATTTTACCCTTTCATAATCTTCGATCAATTATCACACAAATTTAAAATTTTTAAATTACACAGTTAGTGAATAATGAATTCAGTCACTAATTTTAATATCATTTATACTAGAATTTATCTTATTACAAAAACATCAAGAATGCCAATGAATGTTTATTCCATAGGTAGAGTAAAATTCATAAAAAATAAATAATAAAAAAGGATAAGAAAGCAAGGATTTAAAATTTTTATGATCAATCCCAAATTATTTTTAGAGGAATCATAAAATTCAAAATATTTGGGTGAAAATCAAAAGGTACACACACTATGTAAAAAAATCATGCATGAAATGATCCCATTAAGACATAGTTTTATTGTAAACCCATCATTGTACTGCCTTCTATAAAAAGTTAGTACACTGTTTTAGAGTGACTATTACAATATCATCCATAATGATATTGTAACCATATAATTATAGTTTATATTTATAAAATATCATGTTCAATTACACAAAAATATAATTACAAATTTTGGTGTCCTCAGTCATCTCTATTAATGTAGATCAACTACGGCACAAAACCTCAAACATTATTCAATGAAATTGTGGTCATATGGGGTGATGTATATGGTATAAGACACTTGTTAAATATCGATAAATAATATATGGATAAAATCATAGATAAAAAGGATCAAAACAACATGAAATGGAATAAAATTGATACCGAATTTTCAAATCTGATGAAAATCATCAAAATAAATAAAATTAAATATCTTAGGAACCATACAATGAAGCTCTCACAAAAGACTATGTGGAGTTTTTCAATATAAATGGTTTATGAGGAGAATATTAGATGCAAAAAAATATGGTAATGTCCTTGTGAATGTTGATAGTAGATTGGATCTGGAGAGAAATCAAGAGTCTGAGAAAAATCAAGATTCAATGAATAGATAATTATAAGAAACATTTATTGAAATGTTGAAGGGAAACATACAATAAATATTATTATTAACAAATAAATAATTCGTAGGATATACTCATACCTATAAAGTGGTTTTTAATTATCCTAAAATGTTGGAAACTAATCACCTGAATAATTATTTCTAATATATTATTTATTTTTTAACAATGTGTTTTTTAGAAGTTTCAACTTTTTTTGAGTTGATGTTATAGAAAATATAATCGAAATTAAAGAATATGTAGAAAAAATCCATCAGATTAATTTTATAAAATAGTTTAATAGAGTTCATTGAATCAATACTTAATTGTAAATGAGTTATCTAAAATGGAAGTAATTATTATCATTTATAAATAAATTATTATTAATAATAATCACCACCCATAGTTATATTTTTAATAATAATTATTAGTTATTAAATAAATTTATAATAATATTTCATAATATTAATTTATTTAATATTATAAATTCTATTTTTTTATAAATTTATAATTTTTTTCAGGTCAATAATCAATGTGAAATGGAAAATCCTATTAACCAATTTCAATATTTCCTTTTTAAACTCTCAATACTTAAACATTTCACAATATTTTTTCAATTATGATATAAATAATATGGTTTTATTTTACATGGATGGTGTGGATTAATCATAGAAATTTTCTTTAATCTCAAATATTCTAGGCATTATCTAGTTATCAAAATTCTAGAACCACCATGGATAAGGAGTTATAGTTTAATTTTTAATGCGTTAGTGAAAAAATTAATGAATAATAATAATAATAAGAACAAAAGGATTTACATGCTTTGGGAATAATTAACATTTCTGTGCAGAGAAAAACCAAATTCATTATATTTAGCCAAAATTTTTTTCTATCACACAATGAGTTCAGAAACACTATATCAAAATTATCTTATAATGTAATGTGGTGTGGCCATAACTCATGTCACTATGATTCTATATCCTCATAGTTTCTCCAGTATGCTATAGTAATGATTGTAGAAATATTCATAATGATACAATACCTATATTATTAGATTCTATACAACTATTATTTTATATTGATGTTGACATTGATATAGTATTTATTGTTAGTTTCTTCTTTCATCACTAGTATAGTTGGTTATAAATGTAACAATACCTCTTAAATTTGGTATCAAAATTTTTGTTGGGGAGGGTAATGTTGGTTGTATGAGGCCCATGTTTTATATGAATATATATATATATTATGGATAAAATAATATATAACATGATCAAAAAATATAAAACTGAATGATATCAAAATTAAAACTTTTAAATCTACTCAAAATCATGGAAAATGAAAAACAAATATTAGGAATGAGAAAATACAGATTCATTGGAAGAACTACAAGATGACTATCCAACACAGAGTTTAATGGGAAAATATTAGATAAACGTATTATGGGATATAGTCAATGTATCTAGATGGATGAGTGGATATCAATTATAAATTCATTATCCAAGAAAAATGAAGTCTCCATGATATGATACAAAATAATAAAGGTAATAAATGTATGATTTTTTAACAACATTTTCTCCTTGTAATATTCTTTCAAAACACATATTAGTTAAGTGGTATGTGGATCAACCCACAAAATCCACAATTAATCATCTAATTATGATACTGTATTTTATTTTTATTTTGTTAATAATGTTATATTTGAGTGGGGTTTCAAAAACATGTATGGGGTGTGTTTTTCGAAAACAGTTTGAACTAGAAAAACTGACAATCCAGACCACCCCCAGATCATATATGTCAAAAAGAATAATTTGGATCATGAATTTATTTTGTGGTTAAGATTCAATTTCCTAGAATAAAAAATTATATTAATAGTTATTTTAATAAATAATAATAGCAATCCAAATTATATTTAGGTTTTTTTAGGAAAGGTGTGGCAATGCCTCTATATTAAATAAAAAGTATGAAGTAAGACAAGATGGAGGGGAATGGGGTCATACAAGAACTAAAGCCCTCATTCAGAAGAAAGCAGTTCAGTAATCAAAACCAATAGGATCATAATCATCATAATCCCAATCAGACTCATCCTCTAATGGACTGAAAATATTACCTTCAAACATTCTTCTTCTTGAGATGGATCTAGTACTCATAGTGGGTTTCAAGTGCGAGTAGTCCTTCCTTGGTCTTTCCTTCTTCAAAGGTGCCGAAGATAAACCTTCAACAATCGCATTGTCTTTATCAGAATCATCTCGGTATGATTTTTTCTTTGGGGATTCTTCATTTTATTTGTCATTCCAGCTGCCCCCAATTTTGTTTAATCTCCACTGCACGTTGAGATCATCAATAAACATAGAGCTTTCAATATCAGAGCCACAAGCAACCAAGTCAGTAGAATGAGGAACCAACTCCATCGTCTTATGCTCTTCATGTCCACCAGACCTATAAGGGACAATCTCAAGCCATGTCTTCTCAATAGGTCTGTCACCAGATATCTGTATCTCCTTAGCCTGGAAATGAGGCTCTTCCTATTGGTTTTTTACGCAGCCAGACTGTAGATCAGCCTGCTCTTGCACTGCATTAGAACCAACAGTATTAATCTCATGTATAACCCCTTGCTCTTCAATCACATCCAAATGGCCAGCAGCATCATTCTTGCTTTCTTGCAGAGCGCTGGAGGATCCTTCCTTGCATTGCCTTTTTGTATCTTTTTGCATACCTACTGGTTGTGACCCTTGACAGAACAGAAATTAGAAGTATCATTCCTAAAATTGTGTTCCTTTTTGTGTCCAATGGACTGACAGTCCATGAAAAATGATGGTAACTTCTCATATTTAATTTTCATTTCGATGTCATCCTTTGAAGTGGAAAGCACTACATGATCATCCAGATCAGAATTGAGATCAATTTCAACTAAAACCCTGGAAAAATATCCAGAATTAGCCATCTCTGTAGTTCTATCCATTTTGATAGGGTTTCCCACACCCGAAGAAATATCGAAGAGGATGCGAGGGTGCCAATAAATCCAATTCAGACCCAAAATTCGAATACATACCTGAACTATGGAGTTCTTAATAGAGAACGGATTGAAAGAGAAGTCCCATTCTTGAATGGTAACCAATCCTGGCATTAGGGAAACAGAGCTGAACCCCCAAGCATGGCGTTTGAACTCCTCATTTGGGAAGAGGATATGGAAAAATCCCTTTCCTATCAGGATACATCTGAAATCAGGGAAACCCCAAACCTTGTTGAGTCTTACCGAAAAATCAGATACCTTCAATGGCTTAGACCCAACCGGAAAAATCAATCGAGCATGAATCAAAAAGAGACAAAGCTTGTACCTGTCAGCAATAGCATCCTCATTATCTTGAACATGAATGATCTTACCTTTGCGGATAATCCTTTCAGGAGCAAAGTCCTTTAGATATGCGAAATGCCTCCTACTTGTATCATCGTATCTCACGGAACCTTCATGAACATCAATCATCATTAAATAGATTGATAATAGTAATTATTGGATTCCACAAGGAAGCCAAAATGAATCATCATAGACATACGCCAACATCATTGTTGAACTAGTTCATCATTGGCCTCAAGGTTATTTGATATTAACACAAGATGAAAATTATTTTTGGGACATCATGGAAGAATCCTTGAAAATTATTTTACCCTCTTTGAACCAAAACAAATTCATAAATATGATGTCATAATTTATTAATGATATATCTATATATCATACACCCATGAATAAAAATAGATACATTAAAATAAATAATACAAATCCAAACATATTACACATAATACATAATTAAACAATGCATCAAATAAGTCATGTTCAATAAGAAATAACACCTCATTAATAAAGAAACAAAAAAAATTAAATCTATAATGGCTAATAGAAGAATCTTTTAGAATAAATGTAATATAAATTGACTTCCAAAAATATTTAAGAGACCCTTAGGTAACTCTATATACCCTTGGACAACCAAAAACCCACCTAGAAACAATAGAAGGGATTCCAAAGGCAAGAACGTGAAATAAAAACATGGGTGCTGTTGGTCTAAGTAAATATGCTAAGATGGTAATGTGATTTTACTTTCAAAATCATTTTTTAAATTATTGTTATATTATATATAATTGAGAAATATATATAAATAATATTATGTAAGTGTAATATTTGGAATTATATATTAATTATATTAATTGAATGATTTATCATAGTGGATTTATAAAGAAAAGGGAAGGAAAAAATATCATAAAGATGTTCATCAATAATACATGATGGGATCCATGCATATCCTCAAGTCAATGTAATATAAAGGTTATGTTTTTTACCCTTGTATTTTGTGGTACCCATGAAACCTATCACAAGAAGTAAAACCCCACTTTTCTAGTTATTTCATCAAGAAACATGGTTACACAATAACTTTTTAGATTTTGTGTCTAGAATCCTCGATGCCCAACACATTATAAGGATGTGTTAACTAATACTCATTCTCTATTATAGTGATAACCCATCCCCCCACACATGATGGTTATTATCACACAAGAAATTGAAATTGAACATATCTTATATATCCATTCCCTTTTAAGAACACTGATGATCATCCTAGAAAGAAAAAATAATAGAAAATTGGGGGAGAGTGAGATAAGATTACAAGATTAGTTAAAAATGATGTAAAAAATCACAGTAGAGATTAAAATTATATTCAAGGAAGTTGGTTTCTTCAAAGATCACTTTGGGGTTTATAATTAGCCACCAATTTTATTATGGGAAATATGGTTTTTTTGGATGTCAAATAAAGATGCTAAGAGTCATATTAAGGTATGTGATGCCATGAACAAATTTCAAGGACAATGACACTGAAATTCATTATATAAAAATAGAATTTTTATATGTTTTTCATTAATTAAATCCACCTTAGAGTGTTATATGTACAATATTCTCGTCATTTTTATGATAAAATAATTATGAAAATAAAAATAAAAATATAAAAATGATTTATTTCTCTAGAATATAACTAAAATCATGTTCCTTATTCCTTAATTAAATTCAAACAATAATTTGAAAACATTTTCAATATTTAAGAAAAACAACATTTCTATTCTAAAAATAAATTTTAAAAGATTTCCTAATTTTGAAACATTCTCTCCATATTACGTAAAAAGAAAATAAATTTACTTTTAATTAAGTAACCAATATCGTCTTCTCTTTTATCATTTTCAAAAATTGATAATAATTTTTTTAAAATATATGAAAATATCTTTGAAAATTATTTTCAAAGAAAAAGTGATTAAAAATATTTATGATCATAAATTATTTTAAATTTTAATATATAACATCGTCATACATTTAATACTATAAAATTATTCTCCCCCATTTGGTATTGTAAAAAATAATATGGAAAAGGGAATGATAGACTAGGTTAATGAATTTAAGGTTAAAACTCATATATGAGAAACATTATAGTTTTTTATTATTATTAAGATGATCATTATTATTAGTTTGAGAGGGAAAATCAGCATTTTTTATCAATATAAAAAAAAATTACCCTAATTGTTTTAGAAATAAATTTAAAATAGAAAATATTTTATCAATTTAAAATATAATTTTAAAAAATACTACACCACATGTGCTTTGGATTAAAAATAGATCATTCAACTTAAATTGGACTAAAACTTATTTCAAATAAAGAATCTCCCATGAAAATGTTTTTTATGAAAAATGTCAGATCCCTCTCAAATGATGAATCCTTAATAAAAGTAGAAGGTCCCACAAAAATAATGTAAATAAATAGTTTAATGAAAAAAAAATCCTGAGAGAGTGATGTAAATAGATCAATAAATTAAATATTTAAATAAGTAAGTTAAATTAATTTATGATCCCAATATTTAAATAAAATAAATCGATAAATGTTATTAATGTCTTTAGAAGATAAATATATATGAATTATTTAAATATGAATTATTATATCTATAAAAATAAATATATAAACTAATTTATACAATTCAATTAAGATACATCTGAACAAAACCCTTATTCTTTCCACACATAAAGTATTTAAAAGTGAAACATCCCTAACTCACTCATATGAATTTCAAAATTATCAAATATAGGGTGTTTAATAAATATATTAGCTAATTGATGATTATAAAAAACCAGTTAAAATATATTATAGCATTTTTGGGAATGATCATTTTAAAAAAGGTCTCTATGTTCATTGTGCATTGTTATATATTGTTGAGTTGGAGTTTTATAAATTGAAATTACACATTTTTTTAACAATAAATTGGGAAATGATCACAATTTTATTCATATCCACTTTGTGTATATTTCATCCAAATTATTTGGAAGAAAAAAATTCTAGAAGAAATATATTCTGCCTCAATCATAGAAAGAGCAAGCACATTTTACTCCTTACTACCCCATGTCATAGCATATTTTCAATTTAGGTGGAATTTACCTATTTTAATATTCATATCTAATTATAATCCACCAATATATGTAATGAAGAACATTATTAGTTAAAAATTTATGCCTTAGGGATAAAATATACTATGCACATCTAATCGATTTGAATACATTAAAATTATATTATGAGATTTTAAGTGGGATTACATTGGATCAGATTTCAAATGGGTGTAAAGGAATTCACTAAACAAGATTTCATTGAGAGTCACGACAACATATATAAGACACCCAATAATTCATCTATATATAAAACTAACTGGTTCATTAGCTTCATATAGTATAATCTTACATGAAGTACTCATTGGAGTACTGTTATTCTTATCATTATCCATTCCATACAACTTTGAAATCTCAATAGGGAATTTTCTTTTCCTAAGAATGGTTAGATACTATATTTTTAAAAATTTAAAACCAAGGAATAATTAAATTTATCCTATAATACTAATTTCAAATTCCATACTCCTTAATTTTAAAATACATTCAAAATATATTTTTGGTTTAACAAATAATTAAATTTTTATCATCAATTTGATAAATTAATAGACCCTTTGCAATATGATTTAAATATAATGTTTAATCATCATTTCCCATTTCAAACCTATTCCCCGATTTAATCATAGTTAATGATTCATACCATTATCAAGGGAAATATTTCAATCCATAATTATATTTGGTTAAAATTAAGACATTATCTATAAATTTAGGATTTTTAAAAATTATTTTTGTTTCCACAGAATCCATTCAATAAATAAAACCATTTTAAAATGAACTTATGACATTCATATGAAAAAATAATAATTTTAAAATTTCTTTAAAATAAAAAAATATCCAATAGGATTCAAACCTAGTGACATTGGAAATTAAATAACTATAATATATACCTTCCTCATTGTAATTACTTTAGTTATAGGTAATACCCCATTATGAGTAATACTGCCTTGATCAGACAATTTATTTCTAAAGACCCATTTTTTCTAATAATGGTATTATCATTGGTCCTTTTCATATGGTTAAAAAAATCATTCCAGTTATGTTATTTTAATTAATATTTCATGGAGAAACCCCAATTCATTTTAATTGATTGAATCATCATGATTTATGGGCTCTAGGTGTGACCCAAAGTAATGATGTTCTACATTATTTAAAATGTAAATCCAACTATATGTACCATCTAGCATGTCTCCAATAAAATTTTCAAGAAAATGGTCATTATATTTAACCCATGCATTTGGTAAAGTGATATGGTCCTTTTCAACATTAAATTAATTAGTTTGATGTGGTTTATTTATATTATGCTTTTCTAATTTTGCTTCAACATTATGAATTTGAGGGTGTGGTATCAAAAAATAATCATCAAATTAGATGTGGATTAACCCTTCAAATATCATTGTAATTTTATTTAAATATAGGTATTCATTACATCAGTTATTGTAATAAATAACGATACCATCATCCAAGTTGGGATCAATATTTCCAATGATATGTTTCCTATAATGAATAAATAATTTACAAACAAGAACATTAAAATAACCAGCCATAGATAATTTAATATTCCAATGATCATAAGGGATATTTTTATGAATGGGAATTGTTAGTACACAGTTAATGGTATATCATATTCTATTTTCAACCTATTCCTTACAAAAATTAAGGAGATTAAATTCATTAAGGGGAGTCAAAGACATTTCATTTATTGTTCAATTACCTCATTCTACAACATGGATTTTTAGGGAGTTCTTGGAGTGGAAAATGAATGGTGATAACCTTATAAACATGAATAATCAGGGAACCCAAATTTCCATACTCTCCCCATGATCAATCCAATGGGAAATGATATCATGAATTTATTAATCATCAATCCTATTTGTTTATTTAATAATGACTTTATAAGAATAGATTTTATGTGCTAGTTATTAAACTCAATAAATATTGTATAATCATCATTAATTATAAATATGTAAGATTTAAATTTCATTCATGATACTTTAGTTATTGAGAAAGTTTAAAGGTGTAAAAGTTCAAGGTCTTTAATGGCTGACCCTAACTTTTTATTCATAAATGGTGACTTTTTTTTACCAAGTTAACATGTTTCACCAAAAATATATTTTTAAAATTTCAATTTTTGACAAACTCATATTATATGTTTCAAATTATTTTTCACTATTCAGTTCATGATACTATGACTAAGTATTCTTTCTCGTAGCCATAACTCACTATATTTTTCACTAAAAAACTTTACATTATTTATCCCAAGGTATTTAAATTCAATGTTCTACACATTTTGAAGTATATATGTTTTCCATAAATATTTTACAGGGGAATCAAAAATATTTAAAAAATATTATTATATGAAACTCAAAAATCTGGATCACACTAAAAAATCATATTTTTTTAAAATAACTATTGAGGGAAAACTGGGAACCCTAAGAATGTTCAAGAAAACGTATAAAACCAACTCAAATAAGATAACATAATGTCATTGTAGAAAAATTATGGGTGATTAAGTGATTCATATTTTATTATCTTTATTCAAATCAAGTCGCCTTCATGGTGGGGTCAACCATGATGGGATCCTTGAAATGATAATCCATATTTTACCAATTCTAAAAATAAACATCCATGTTAATTTTCCCTTAAATGAATCCACAAGATTAAATTTTACCTTGTCTATTGATCCAATAATATTTATCTTAATTGAGGTTAAAATTATGATTTCCCTTGGAAATTCTATTGGAATCCACTTGAAAAAAATTATAGTTAAAACCTCATCCAACATATCTTTTTATAGTGTACAATAACCTCAAGGGAATCACCTTCAAAATCTATATTCAGAGAACCTTCCTACTTATTGAACATTACCTTTGTTTTTGGAGGCTATAAGCTCTCTTCATGAACCTAATAAAATATTCACATGGTGTTGGTTTACAACTCGCATGACCATTTATCTAATTATCATTTACACATATTCTACCTGATCTATTTTCATTAATATAGATTTTAGAACCATTAGTATTGAGGGATGAATGAACTAATCCACATAAACATGGATTGGAATAGGGAATTTTTGTTCCGCTCTATTGGTTGTGGATTTCTCTTAATTTTCCATTTCATTATTATTCCCATTGTCTAAAACTAGGCCTTTTCTTACTTATATCATGTATAATGGTTTGGTAGATGATTATAGTCCTTCTTAATCCTATTTCACTTACCCCTGTTAAATAGATAACAATATATATCAAATATTCTATTTTTTAATTCATCATGTATAATCTAAATTTTTTTGAAGTCTGCCTCTCTAGTTTACTGTATAAAGAGGTTAGAGCATTATCTTCTATATTTGGATATTCATATTTTAGAGCAGTATCATAATCTTATCTATCCAAATATCCCTATTAAAAACACCTAATAATATATAATTATTATTCGCTTTAGTTTATATACCATTACATTATCAGATAAACTCATACTCATGGTGGACAATGCATGTTGTGTGACTAGTATTGGTCATGTTATAGTTGTATATTGTACAGGTTATGGGAACATTGAATGCATGTGATGGTAGGTGACCAAATTATCTTTTTCTCATGTTCAATGATCAATTATAGATGTATACATTGATACATGTTATGTTTAATTGAATTAAAAAAATAAGACATACCACATGAATCACATCAGAACCAGAGATATGATCATCTGATATTATTTATGATTAATTTTATCAAATAATAATTTCTTTGGTAAAATTTCATCATATTTGATGGATCTAGAAATATATATATGATACACCATTGTGGAGTTGTAGGAATCAAGTGAATATTCCCTCTAGCAGTGATACACACCCATTCCATGAATCTTTAGACATCGTTGAAGGAATCTATGGGTGCTAGCATAAAATATCCTTGTGTTTGTATTGTCTCCCTTTGATTAGTTCATGAATTAATTAAAAATCGTTCTACTTGATCTCATGGAGGAATATTTCAATATTTTATTTGTATTTATTTTATAGATGAGATATCTCAACCTCTAGAGATAATTCTCTAATTACGTTATGGAGAATGCAAACAAATGAATTGATCTATCATGAGAAAATAACATTACATGGTTTATATATCTCTTGGGTTATAGTAAGATAATTGCAAAGTACCCATATTTATCTATTTAATCCTTGAAAAAAATCCATGACATATTATAAAAATAATATTATTTCTTAAAATGTTCTTAACATACGGATTAAAATTAAATATTTTTTTAATCAAATAATATTTTTTATTTTTTAAATTCAAACTAGGCCTAATATCATGGTCTGTCATTAATCCATAATATTTATCAAACCATGATTAATTTTTATTTATTTATTAAATTAATATCAACGCATTAATATTATTTATGTAAATAAATATTATATTTTCTGAATTAAAAATAAATATATATTAAATATTATACTCACATTACACTCTCTCAAATAACTAGTGATGATATAAATATGATCATGAAAATAAGAATAATTTTTAAACCATATGTGGGAATAATATATATTCAACCAGTTATATAATAAATAATAATAAATATTAATTTAATAAAATTCTAGATACACTTTGTGTGTGAGCCCTTATGCCTCTTTTTTCATTAGAATTAGGCAATGTAGTGTAACGTCCATGGTTTGTGTCTTGCGACACGCGATGAATCCCATTGATAAATACATTAAGGTTGAAATGATAATATACCTCATATTAATTATTACTATGTAATATATAATTCCTCTATCATAACAACTAAAATCAAGCAGGTTTCATGCTGGATTCGTCAACCAATGTGCTTGATGCCTCTTTCATTGACATTCAGTAAATAGAAATTTCATATAGAACACAATGGTCGTTGATTAATTTATGATATATAATTTTCATCATAGGCCATGAGATTGTATATTCTGCTAAAAAATATGAAGGGACAAATCCTTTCTCTCATTATTCATTGATAGAATATTACTCATGACACACCCATTGTATCTTACCTTTATGTGAACATCTTTTTCCATGTTTTTTGTTAATAAACCATGGTATGTGACTCATAATACTCTTTAATAATATTATTAATATATAAAACCAATACACACATTTAAATATATGAACATCCAAAGACACATATGAATATGGATTTTATATTGGAGGCTCCCATTCCCATATTATTCAGTTAGATATTACAAAAGGCATGCACCATGGGAAGGTGCCTCAATGTCCTATGATTCTCCACCCCTGATAGACTATATAATTTTTGTATAAAAAATATCATCCAAATATAGGAAATATATTTAAGAATAGTTTTATAGAACATCCAATTTCCTATCATAGCATGGAATTGCTATGACCATTTAGTTTGACAAATACCCTGGAGACAATATAATGTACTATAAAAATCCCTAACAAGGTGATAGTATTGGAGTATGTTATTTCTCTATTGGTGTGGCCTTGACTCTTTTTCAAGAGCCGTACTGTAGTATTATCCCAATATAATGTTATAGGGTCTTTACTTCTATATACAAAATCAATATAATTAACAATGTTATGAATCTAAATGGATTACTTGGATGCCTTAGAAGACACTATATATTTGGTCTCAAATATATAATTATTGACAACTAGATTATATGAAATCTTCCTTATCATAGCACATCTATTGAGATAGAATAAATTTCTAGACTGTGATGCTAGACCATTCAGATTTGTTTTGAAAACAAACATCATCATATCCCCTTTTGACCATTTCCTTGTCTCCTGCATATATCAAGAACAAATAATTAGTTAAAATTAGATACTTAAATATATCATGAACACCATTCCAACGTTGTTCTCCAAGGTATTCTTGATATTCACCTAATAATTTTAATTCATGGGTAACATCAAGTCTAGTACACAACATGACATACATGATTGACCCTTCTGTCAATTTTTATCAGATATTACTCATTCTCTATTTATCATGTGGTGTGTGAGGACACATGTTCTTAAAATGATGTAAACAATGTGACACTAGAACCAATCCCTTCTTGTATTTTTCGATTCCAAATCCCTTTAATATCTGGTAACAAATATACATTGACTTTTCAAATAAGCCTCCTAGATCTATAATGAATGTACTTGATTCTGAGAATATAGGTTTTTTCACCTTATTCCTTCATGGAGGAACACATTTTTAATCAGTCCCTAAGAAGAATTATGATTGTTATTTCATTTTCAATAACTAATATGTAATTAACATAAACTACTAGGATAATGACCATATTTCGATGACATAAATTCTTTAATCAATCCATAAATGGATCGCTTCATCATGAAAATCCTTTTGGGATCACCTAGAGTTGCAAACCCTTCTTGTTATTTCATATAGAATTAATCATTTAGGATGTAATTAATGAATGCATTTTTGACATCCATCTGTAAAATATCATAGTCATGGTAAGCTGTTATGGTAAGTATAATTATAATGGATTTAAACATGGTAACTAGAAAGAAGGTTTTATAATATTCAATTCCATGAAAATGTCTAATCAATTTATCCACTAGACATGCCTTATAGGTTTTTACATTACCTTATATGTACAATTTATTATTGAATTCCCATTTTTATCCAACATGATTTACATTAACTGAAGAATTTACCAGATCCCAAACATGGTTTTGATACATCAAATAAATTCCATACTTCATGGATTATTTCCATCTTGTATCTTCTAATATCTCTACTAATTCCATATAGGGGAGAGGTTCATCATTTAAGACCAATAATGAGTCACCATATTAAGTGACTAGAATAATATATATATATCTTTTTATCTTACCTCTCTTACTATTACACATCGTATATTTTTTAGAAACTACTTATTCCACAGAGAACTGTGGAATCTGTTTCTATACCAACTATTGGGTATCATGATCATAAACATTATCAAATTCAATCATCCTACAACAATCCATTTTTTGTTGTGATTCCTCTCATTAAATATGGTTTATCTACCGACTAAATTTTGTTTTCTGATGGGTTTTATTGGTAGTATCCCATTGTTTCTATAGGATACACATTTAAGATACATATTCTTCTATATGGTGCTATTTATTCCCTAAGAATGCCTTAACAAATTCTTAGTATCATCACACATGTGAATGATAGAAAAAGAGTTTCTTTCAACTTTATGACTCGAATGGGATTCCATTTTAATCTTTATTTGGCACTCAGTTCAACATGTAATCCGCAGTTTGTAATGCATATCCCCAAATCGATAGTGAAACATTTTCATGACTCATCATCAACCTTACCATGTCTAACATGGTTTGGTTCCCCCTTTCACTAACACCATTCCACTATGGTGTGTACGGTGGATTTATTTGAGATAGAACATGAACTACCACTGACATTCGATGAACTATTGGATAATATATTCACTAGCTGGATTCGATCAAATATTATTTATCTTCTTACCATGTTTATACTATTTATAATTCATTATTTCCATGAATTTCACAAACATGATTGTAGTTATACCTCATCAAATAGATATATCCATATCTACTCAATTCTTCAGTATAATGTCGGAATATAAAATATAGGCTTATGGATTCCACTAGAAATGGTCCACAGACATCTGTGTGTACCAATCCTATAAGCTCATTGGACCTTTCACCCTATCAACTAAATGGTGTTTTGTTCATTTTTACTTGTAAACAAGAATGAAATTATTGATGTAGAATTAGTTTTGGTGACTCTAATTAACCATCCTGATAGATCTTTTTCAAATACACCTCATTTAAATGAGTATGATGGTGGTCCCATTATAGGGTGTTATATGATTCATGTGAACATGATTCTTTATCAATTTCCAACACTTGGTTTTTGTAATTTAAAACATAAAGACATTTATTTAAACATGTCATAACAATAAAAAATTTCTCCTTATAATATAAACAAGTTTTATTCCCAAATTCGAAATTAAACACATCTGTATATAGGCATGATATAGAAATATGTTCTCGATAACCTTAGGTATATTATAACAATATTCTAAGACCAAAATCTATCATGTTGGCAATGAGAAGTGGTATTCACCAATGCCTAGGGAAACAATCCTCACTCCATTGGATGCTCTCATATCCACCTCACCCTATAAATAATTCAAAATCAACTTTATTTGTTCATTGCGATACATATATAAACGCTTAAAGTTTTATTTAAAACCAAATGTATATATTTTTAATGATTACACTTTATAAAAATCCCTGTTTATCCTCCCTTTTAGTCTATGTGTAGTTCCTATTCTAGTTTCCTAAATCGCCACATGAAAAATATACTGCCTTATTGTTAATACGCTTCATATGTATCTTCCACCTCTTAAAAGGATGGTGCTTTGGAGATTTAGAATGTTTATAGGTCTTGTACCCCATTTCCTTATTCTTCATTTTCTTGTTCACCATAAGGACTATGGATTTATCACTCACCATGTCTTTATCCACCTAGAGAATCAAATTAATAATTTGATAAAGTCTCTTATCATTACTGATCATATTGTAATTAAAAATAAAAATGGAGAAGGTTATTGGTTGTGGTGAAAGTATGATATCTTTACACAACTTGTCTATGAATTTAATTCATAAGATGTATAAACATTCAATATATCAAATAATCATGAAAATATGTGTCCTAGAAGGAAGAAACCCTATAAATTAGATATAAATAAAGTATTGGATATCTTGTACAACTATTGTCTCTTTTTCTCTTGAGAGATAACCCACATGTGATACATAATGATCCATGCATCAATGTCCTCATGCTAATTAAAATTCTCATTGGACATGGATTGAAGTAGGAAACACATAACATTGTGAGCATAATTCATATGTTACTCATAGTTAGATATCTCTTCATCAATTTCCACATTACCAAGTGTAACAGGAAAAGGTTCTTCCAGCACATACAGTTTAATTTTTTTCGAAGTACAGCTCATAAGAGCTTTTTTAGATCATAGAGATTTTTTCCAGTGAGAGGTTTATCTATATCATGTATAGCTTACAAAAATATGTTAAAATTAATTTTAATGTTACTTATACAAAATAATATGGAAAAAATTAAATATTTTATATGTTGAAATTTAGAAAAATAAATAAATATAATATTAATTATTCTCCCACTATTCTATTGAAACCCAATATCCCACATCATTTTATTTTTAATATAATATATCTTGGAAATTTTATTTTCAAGGATCCATATTCCCACTCTCATTACCCAAAATATTGTTGGTTAAGAATCATGAATGGTGTTATGTAGTCATTACAAATTTGAACTATATTAACTCACAGCTCCTTGATCTTTTGAGTGGAATCCACAATCCTCAAATCATTAATATTTATTTACAAAACATTTGTCTATTAGATAAACTAATTACTTCATTGTTTGTAAAAACTTGTTGTGAAATAAGTTATGTTTACCCAAATCTTCATGTTTTAATTTCCCAATAATTGAAGGCACCCCAACTTTGGGAGGTCATACACTTTGAACTATGGTTTGATTTTAATTAATGTAATGGAAGGCTATAACGAAAAAATATATATAGTTGGGAGATGTTATAATTTTTGTGTCAATTTACAATTATAATCCTTATTACTATATTCTCAATATTAAATGTATTTACTTAAGTGATTAACAATGTCATATATACAATTTATACATAAGCTAATTTATTTTAGTTCTATCTTGCATACTCATTAATTTCATTAATTTTTGTGATCAAGACAAAACATACCTAATGAAATAACCATAAAACAAATATAAATAAATTAATAATGGTTTATCATAATTTCCATTAAATAGTTAGTTTACAAAGAGATTGATAAAGAAATCATTGACCTAGGGGGATATAACCTTGAACCATTTAATGTTTGTGTTACAACATTCCACTTTTCCACTAATTTATCTCTCTTGGATAGGTTTCACCATAGATCATAACATGAACTGCCTCCAATGGAATGGGAGCTGCATCTATTACATAAGAATTTTCTCACACATAGGTATGGTGGAAGCGTTTAACCAAAAATAATCTATGGTCACACAATCCCTATTTAAAAATGAAGAGAAGACACCCAAGAAGAAAATTTAATATAATAATAAATTATAAGGAAACCAATGTCATAAAATGATCTGGTCTTTTCTGATGACCATACAAATTAATGAAACACATCAGTAATTTAATAAAACTAGAATGGAATTCTTTAACCTTCTCATTTTATTTAAATAATTCTTGAATCCATTCATTATCTTCTTTAATTAATAAATTATTTTATCTTAATTCTCATCCAATTTTCCTTGATATTATCATCCATTATATTTTTAAACAGATCAAATTTATTTAAAAATAAATTTTTATGTAAATATAATTGGGAGGCATTATTGTGAATACCTATCTGAATCTACCTAAAATTTAATATACTTGTATAATTGTTTATTATTTTTGACATATAATATACACGACTTATCAAATACTTTCAAGACTTGAAGTATCAAAATAATGGTAAAATTGAATGAATGATTATTCTATAACATTCCATTCTTTAATTCACATAGTGTAGAAACTTTAATATTACTCATACATGATATACAGATCACAGCATTAAATATATATTAATTAAACATTTATACATATAAAAATTAAATCTCATAACATAGCTTTTCCTATCTACATAATGACCACACAAAAGAACATGTCTTAATGTTTAAATACTATATATAACAAATTTAAAATCAAATTAAATTTTTTTAAGTACATGACATGTAAAAGTGTGATACTCATGATGTTCATATTTCACTGACCATCAAATGTACATGAATAGACACCTAAAATGTAAAGCATTCTTGTGATAATGGAGTACATAATATGTCCAATGGGTTATATGTCGTGTGATCTCCGAATTACACAATCACCAGTCAGGTAAGTCATGTATGGTAATACATGATCTATCTGTGACTCAAATAGACTACACAACATGTACATGGGCTATTGGTAATGTACTTCGGTTGACTATGAACCACCCTTTTCGGGTCAACATGTGGTGTGATTTATTCAAAGCACAAGGCATAATCATTACACATAGTTTTAAATAACTACTAAATTAATTATCGACTAAATAGAAAAAATTACACAATATTTATTTATAATTACATGATGTGTACTCCTATGCGGAGTACAATCATGTGATGGGAAGTGCCCAACATTTATTTTTACTGTGTTCAATGATCAATTGGATATATTTAAGATGATAAATGTCATTTTCAACCCATTTGTGTCAATGAAGAGAGAAAAAATGATTCCCACAAGAACCAAAGAGAGTGGATCATCATTTATTTTTTTAAAAAAATTCAATTAAATATGAATTAAAATGATGGAATTCGTTGTTTGTTAGTCGATCAGGAAATAGATCATTGATGAATCATTGTTGTGTGGTAGGAATCAAGTGCAGATTCCATATAGTATTGATCGAAACATGTTCCAAAATTCTCTAGACGTTACTGAAGAAATATTTGGGTTCTAGAATAGAAGATCTATCTTCTTGCATCTTGTGCCATTAATCACTATAAGAATTTCTACCATAGAGTTTTCTTAGATCTGGTGGAGTAATATTGCTCTATTTTATTGTGAGCAATTTTGCAGAAGAGTGATCACGTGGGCTTGATAGAATGGTCAAATTATTTTGTGAACAACCCAAACCATAGAATTTTTCTATCTTGATAAAATAACATAACATTGTTTATATATCAATAGGGTAAAAATAAAAAAATTTCACAGGTTCCCTTAATTATATATTTAATCATAGCAAAAAACCCATGTCAAATAGTAATATTAGTAATATTATATTTCATTATGAACTTAACAAGTGAATTAAAATGAAATAGTATTTAATGAAATAATATTTGTTATTTATTATTTTCTCATTGGACCTAAATTATTATTCCTTCATTTATCAATAATATTTATCAAATCTTGAATAATTACTCTTTATTTAATAAATAGATACCACTACATTATTCGACAATAAATAAATAAATAATAAATCACTAAATTGGAGATAAATATTTATTACATAAACCTCTAAAAATATATTATCTCAATAATTGGTGATGGAATAAATGAAATACGAAAAATAACAGAAATTATTAAACCAAGTACATCAATAAAATTTATTCAACTATTTGAATAATAAATTATAATAAATATTATTTAACTGTGATTTTAGATACGCTTAGTTTGTGACCCTATATGCCTCTTTATCAGTCACATTAAGAGAAGTATGCTAAACTCCATGGTTGGAATCATAAAACACACCAAGGAACCCATAGAGATACAATTTTTTGTCACAATGACATGATACTGCAAACAGACACTTACTGTGTAATATAATACCTTTATCACAACATCTCAAATCAAGAAGGTTGAATGTTTATGCGATCAAACTATGTGCTCAATTATCTTTATTTGAATTTTCATAAGTAGAACCTGACTATAAACCACCATGGAAATAGATTAATTTAGACAATATCATTTCCATCAAAGGACTTCAGATATTAACTTATGTTAATGAACATAAGGGATAAATCCTTTCTCAAATTATTCATTAATGCAATATTACGCATGATGCTCCCAATATATCCTACCTCACCGTGAAACATTGTACTAATATTTTTCATCAATATATCAAATTACATGACCCATAATACTCCTTAATAATAATATTAATGACCAAGGACCAATATACACATCCGTATATGGGAACATCCATTACAAATACAAATGTGGATCTGCTACTGGAGGGTCCCATTATTATAATATACCAATAGAGATTACTAAGTATATACACCATTATAATTTCCTCAAATTCATATTAGTTACCAACTCTAAAAGTTTATATCATATTGCTCTAAAATAATATCATGCCTCTATAGAAAAAATATATATGAATAGTGTTGTAGCACATCTAGTTTTCCTCACTATCGGGAACTACATTGTGCTTTTATTGTTGTAGCTACTATTGAGACAATAACACCTACTATGTATCTCAAAATAACAATCAAAGTTTATTAATATTAAAAAATATTAATGAATGTTATCATAATGTACATATATGTTGGTTTTAGTGAACCCTGTCCAAAATAGGGTACCCGATTTAGTGAGCTTATACTGGTCTATCATGGAGGAAAAATCCTCCCAACCAACACCTCATATTATTTCATGGTAGGAAAATATCCCAAGATTATATCAGGACAAAATAATGGTGCTTAAGTGGACATGTGCGTCTTTATAGATGGATTATGACTTTTGGTTTTTCACGCTAGAATCTGGGAATCAAATACTTCAAATAGGTTCCTCAAAGACTGATGCCCAATATGTGAAATAACCATACCATAAACTAGACTATAAATATTAATTTAACAAGCACCAAGTTGTATCAAGGAACCCCAATGGAATGACTAGCTACAAAAAACCAGTATCTTTTAGGATATACTGAAGACACCCTAGGATTTATAAAACACACTGTGTGAGAATTATAACCCTTTTCAAACCTCAGTATTCATGGAAGAAACTTAGAACATGAAGACATTGTACTCAACATATATTTTATGAGCAATAAAATAATATAAACTATTCAACCTACAATTTAATATCATGCAGCACCCCATAAAATTTTTTTATATTAACATTATGTACATATTTAGTAGGGGGTCGGTATATAAGGGAAATTGATAGACATTTCCATCTTAAAAGGATCCCAAAACTTCTAAAAATCATAAGACCAATGTAATAGAATGTAGTGAAATTTATCTACTAGACTCTTATATTTGGACTAGGCAATGGTGATATCAACATTTTCAGAAAACAAAATTTGAATGTTTCTTGGTTCCATATGTCTTACCAAAGATGAGTTAGTATATGTCAAGTGAAAATAATGAATATCTTAAGAGACTTCATAAATATACATTAGTGGCCGTAATGGGACACAAATGAGCTTTACTGGATGTATGTTTACTCCTTGAATTCCACATAATAAAGTGAAATCTCCATGGATTGCGTCATGAGAGGATTGGAGATCATCATCCATCACAACAGGCAATGGAATAATAGAGTGGGGTTGGAGGATTTGTTCATGGGGGTAATTAGAGATCCAGAGAAACTCATCATCTCAAAATAGACTAATTCTATATAAATTATTCCTCAAATAATGAACATATAAAAATATTGTATTATATATGTTATTGAATAGGTAATGGTATTTAAATTGGAAATTTTACTAATTGAGTTCCCATCAATAGTAACATTCCCCCACCAATCTCCTCATGGTGGTTAAAATCATTGAACTCACCACTCATATTCCTTGAGAACCCATTATACATGTACCATGTAACTCCTCATGAATTTTTGTTGAGAAATTATTTCCATAAGAAATATCACAGACAAGAGATTTATGTGTCCAAAATTTGGGTCTATAAATGTTATATAGAAGTTATTTCTCAACACATAATCTTATTCAATATGTTTTTATAGAATAAACGTTTCAGAAAGAGGAATGGATTTGGGACATCATTTATGATATTTCATTCCATTTCATTCATAAAACTAAGATTAGAGCGTTCAATAATAAATAAATAAATTTATAATAAGAGTCACCTCTAATAAAAGTAGTATTATTATAATTTCACCAGGGAGTTACTTTATTAGAGTAACCACACCCATAAGTAACTTTTAAATATTATTGGGATCCAAAAAAATTATATTATTTTCACATTGGGTGATCATGTAGAGAAATTCATTAAGATATTTAATTATGGTTCATATTTTTTCAATATTGTTTTCTTCATTTAATCAAACACTTTTACCAGTGAAATTATCTAAATCATTTTTAAAAAATTAATTTTATTCCAAAAAATTGAATATTACATCATAGGCTTCTTCAATTTTTGAAAGAAAGTTTTTTCAATTTTTATTTTCCTCCATTAGTTTCTCATTTTCTTTTAAAATTTTATCTTTTTGAAATTATAAATATTGTGTTTATTTTTAAGATAATTCAATTTATAGGTGAGTTAAAAAATATCTTGTAATTAATCGATACCATATTATATATCATTTTATAATTTAGATGACTAAATGGTTAACATTAAGATGAAAAATTTACCTCTATACATTCCTTATGTTAGGACATGAGACACTTGAGGCTTCCACCACATGAGTCTAATGTCGAGAGGGGGTCAAAACTTTCACTCCATGTTGATACATTTAAATCCTTATTTCATTACTTATTCTCTGTTTTATTCTTTTTGTCAGTGGGTAACATCAAATTTATGTGACTAAATTGTTCACTTATTGAATCATCACTAGAATATATTATGTTTTCCCTCATCCATGTTATAGTTATCTTCCTTATTCTTCTTTCTAAAAAAAATAATTTTATTGGAACAATAATACATATTCACTTCTCTTTTAAAGGATACATTATTATTACATTGAAAAAATGGAATTTATTTCCTTGAACTATTTTTTGTCCTTATTTTTTATTTTCCTTATATTCTGATAGGGATTGACATACCCTATTATTTCATCAACTAACATATTTTTAATTTCATTAAGTTCTTGAATTTGTGTCACATTGAGTTCCAAAGAATTATGAAATTCCAAAAGGATCTTGTCACAAGTCTCTACATGGTTACTACATCCCCTAAACTATTCTATTCATTACAATGATTAGGGAATTGGATAACACAAATTTCTATATTCTAATTAGTATGTAAACTAAATCTGTCAATATATTTTTAATACATATCAAAAATAATATCCATTAAATTATTAGTAGCCTCATGCATAATGTATAAAAATTTAAAAATATCATGAGTGTTTTTACACATAGAAATTATAATAAAACAAAATTCATATAACCTGTAGTGTAAAAAATTCATGGATTTTCCATCAATCTCAAAGGATTATACATCAACGGGTTCCATTTTTTGTCTTTGGCTAAATTAGGGTTTTAAATTTCATACATATTCTCTAAATTGAAAACCCTATGATTCTATGAAATGTATACATTATAATTTCCCAATAATAATTGTATAAGCAATCAAAGTATAGATCTATATCTACTGAGACTACTTATGACACACCATCGATATTTATAGTAGTAAAAATATTTTGTTGATCAACCTATGTAACTATGTATGGTTTTGAAATCAAGGTTGGAAAGGATAGCAATTGTTGGTATAAGTTAATATAGAAAGTTGGTAGAATTTCATTTTCAAAACATTAACTAAATTTATTCTAAATTTGTAATAATAGAAATAATTATATAAATAAAAATACTAATGTTTAAAATTTAAAATTAAATGAAAATGAAATTAAATAAATGAGTTAGATTAATGTAAATTTAAATAATAGACAATTTACAACATGATAATAATGTTTAAAAATAATTAACTAACGAATCCCTACTTCTCCTCCCCACAAAATAGTTGGGAGTATTTGGTTTAAACAATTTTATTTTTTGATACTCATTAATCCAATTACTAGAAGAAACAATATTTTTTCTAATAAAATAAAGAACCCCAATTAAATTTCAATCATTGTAGTGGTTGTTTCAAGAGACCCAAATCCCACACAATGTTAATGGTATTTTTCACCACCCCATCATAGTAAATGGTGGTGTGTACCCACACCCTCAAAATCGATTGCATGATAACCTAGGTAAAAGAAAATGAAGTGACATGCAATAAAAAATTCCATTGTTGAAGAATAATGATCCTCTCAGAAAAATAATATAAGATAATCATGGGAGATAGTGTGAATAGAGTACATAAAATCTTGATAATGAATAAAAGCTTCACAATATAGCTCTAATATGATAATCAAAGAAATGTGTTCCTCCTAAACACATTTTTCAATTTCTTTATAAACTCCAATGGCATCCAGACTGTTCCAGAGATTTGGGGGTGAATATAGCTTTTATGAGACAAAATATTTCATATAGGATCCTCCAACAATTATAAATGTTTTATCATTATGGATTCTATAGGATAGTCAGGGGTGTCACCTACAAACAAGACACACATGAACAAAATACAGTGTCTTTTCCATGTACTATTGAGTATTCATTGACATGTAAAGGTAGACTATGGATGATATGAATTGTAAAGTCACTATCACATAACAATACCAAAATGAAATATGAACAGGAAACCAACAAATAAACAAAATCATGGTGCAAATATGGGTTAATAAAACTAGGTGATACAATAAAGGGGATCTCCTATATAGTATCATTTATTATTATGGACTACACACATGGAATAGACATTAATGATACTGGTTATATATCATCAGGTCACTTTGTCTAATTTACCCCATGTAACACTATAACATCCCCATTATGCATACCTTTTTTTCATCGAGAACAATATAAACCCCTCATAGGATGAAAATCTCCTACTTCACTAGTTAGTGAGAACACAATGGTCTAACATAACACACATACAGACCTTATTTATATATTTATACTGTATAACTAAGAAACTATGTTTATTTCAGAAAACGAATCATAATATAAATGCATGAAATATATCATAAAAAAATTGTAATAAAATTTCTCATCTCACTTTGTACACCCTCTCATGAAGAATATCCTTTTTTTATAAATCATATAAATTTAGACACAAAATAATCATATTAGAATAAATTCCATATTACAATCATCATAATAAAGGATCCCTAATGAGGGCCTCACACAATAAATGAGACATAATATAAAATTCCATATATAACTTACCAAAAACTCATCTCAATACTCAAAGATATTTTAAAAAGATATAAATTCATTTATAATCATCCTTTTCGGCATCATATTTAGATAGTACATTCAATACTATTTAGATATAAATTAACATGATTTACTAAAACTAGTTCAAATAACATTAATATCCCAAATTATATACTAAAACATCATAGTAATGAATTTAAATTCAATTGGTCTCAGAAAATCCCCATTAACTACATTAAACCCTTCAAAATTTTCATTAATCGCCTTTATTCAATGTGAGAACCGATATTGATTCATTTTAGAAAATCAATATATTTATTAGACCAACTAAAAAATTGAGATAAAAACACTCTAAGTATTAAAAAACCTAATGATTTGACATCTAACAAAAAAATTTAAAAAAAACCAATCTCAGGCATGGAGGAATAAAGTTGGGACAATATTTAATGTGTAACCATCTATAGTGAATTTCATAATAATCCATAAAACATCCTCAATAAGACCTAACAACTAATATACCATATAATATATCCATAAATCCTCCAAGCTACCCTAGTATATTCATTTTTTGGTCGGATTGAAGGATATCAAGGAATAATGGATATGGGGGTTGATGAAGGAGGAGGGAAAACAAGGGGAGGAGTGATTACCAAGAGTTATTAACCTGAAACTAGTGGAATGGAGACATGAAATCTGAAGTAGATGAGATGAAAAGATTCCTTTTAGGTTCCCATATCATAGTAAAATTTGAAGATGATGAAAACTGGCCTTTCCATTTACAAATTTGAAGTCGAAAAATAAAATAAAATAAAATTTTAATAAAACTAGCTAGGCTGAATGTTTCTGACACATGCACTAACTATATAGAACAACACAATGTTATTAAAAAATAGCAATATTTCTAGGTGTTTTATCAAACTATGTGCAAGTTGTTCACCCAAAAATCATATATATATGTTCCATGCATGGTTAATCCCATGTCTCACATGCTTCTCCCCGAACAATGTGCCAACTGTGGAAGATGATCATGTATGCTAAAAAATGAATGGACATCCCACATTGGTAAGGGTACTATCATATTTTTAAATGAATGGTTCCAACTAAATAATTTTCAAAAAACAATAACTACCAACAAGTTATCCACATAGATTCAACTAATAATTAACATTACTCTTGTGAACCATGAATATAGGGAATTACTCTTAAATATTAAAATTTAAACCCAAAACATCCAAAATATAAACTAACCAAAAACAATATAAAATAAAACAATAATTTTTTACTATTATATAACATGAGTATTCATAAAGGAAATTGATTATAATATCATGTATCCTTGACCTCCAATTACAGAAACAATAAGAGCACCAATGATAGCCATGTCTTTAAGATGAGTAAATGGTAGGAAAAAAGATTTAAAATGAATAATAACAAATACTTATATTTTTAGAATAATATCTACAACTACAAAGATGAACAAAAAATTAATTATATCCATGAGAGAATTTAAATGACCACATACTTAGTATAAAATCCCATAATGCAGAATAAGATCATAAATTAATGTTGTTTAGTAGTAACCTTCATTAATACAATGATATAACAAAAAAATATTTCTACTAGGATATAGTAATGATTGAATATTTTTTTCAAATCGATAGTGGTAATATTTTTTAATTCCATATTGAAAAATTAGCGTATAGAATCTCTCACTACTACAGTACCACTATCATTGTCATTGTTCCGGCCTCTTATAAAACCTACAAAATTTTGATGTGAAAGAATATTTATTGGGGATGGTGTTGGAGGTTTTATATCTATGTTTAATATACATATATATAAAATTGAAAGATTTTTGATAAATGGATCAAAATGAAATTACAGCATTGGAATTTATAATTCTAATATCTACCTTTAATCGCAAATTTTACAACACCAAAAAACCATATCACTTTCTTGGAATTAAATAATTCAATAAATAACTACATTTTTTTTTCATAAAAAAAGTTTTATGGGTGGAATATATGAGTTATTGTAGATTTTAATTTATTCAATACATTATTATAGAAGATTAGGTGTTTTTATAGTAACCTAGAGACTTAGAAAAATTTATTATCATTGTCAAGACACTCTAAGGAAATCATTAGAGATATTGGGAAATACAAAAATCAAAGATTCAATTATAGAATTATATCCTTAAGATATTGTGGGTTAAAATCAATAGGATCAGCTGTTATTATGATAAGAACACAAAATTCATTTGTAATCACATGATTATTGAGTAATTGTGTTCTTTTAATTTTTCTTAAATATATTTTATTTCATTGTGTATTTAACATACTATATATTGGGATATTTCAAAAATAATTCTACATTGGATATACCAAAAAGATGGATCACCACCCTTTCATTTTAATAAGGTATTTTAATATAGTTCTTATATTTAATAATATTTTTTTGGTTACTCCACAACTGATGAAATTATATTAATTTTTAGTTAATTTATTATTCATAATAATTATTTTCAATACAATGGATTTATTAATTATTAATAATTATAAAATATTCATTTTAAAAAAGTTATTATTTTAATTTATTTATTTTTCAACAATATTTTAAATGTGATAATAGAAATATGAGTTCTCGGATGATGAACTAAGAATTCAACCATATAAGAACAGTCATTACAATAATTCATAAATGACAAAAAATGTCATTGAAAAAATGGTTGGATATTTTTCATAGAACATACAGTTAAAAAAACTATCATGGGATAATAAATACATATATTTTCTATGTAGAAAAACTTTATAATCCTTAAATTGAAGTTTAATGTGATAAAATATGACTTTAGGGTATTTGAAAAAGAGTGTCACCTAATATATTAGAGGTATTTAGTTTTATAATCTAATTTTTTAATTATTATACTAAAGTGAATTTGGAAAAAATTATGATGATTGTAATAAAACTATTAATAATAAAAATAATTTTCATAAGTTATATGATTCATTAATTATGTTTGGTGATTTCATGGATTTGGGATAAATATTTTTTTTGTTGCCTAAAAATGTCTTAATTTTGGAGTTCAAATGAACATGGATATTTTTTAGTATAATGGATTTCTAATATGTTTTTTTAACCTTTATAATAAACATTACATGATTGGTTCATTGATTAATGCATTGAATTCACTATTGGTATTTGTTATTTTCAAATAACTATGATAATCCTATGTCATTTTTTGTAGTAAACCATTATCATATAAAAACACATATCATCAGAAATATTTGAACTCGAATAACAATTTATCATGCATGTAGGAGAAGAATATTGGGAGATGAGCCTAATAATTTATCTTGTGATTTTATGAATCTAATCATAATAATTTTATAATGTGAGAAAATGATTTAGATAGTAAACACATTCATAGATGATAAATTTTGGATGTTCTATTGGGTAAAAAAACATAAGTTCCCAAAAAATTATTTTAGGTGAAATTTATATCTGACGATACTGATGATATTATTTTGATTTCCAAAAAAACACAAATCATTGAGAATAAATGATATAGGATTTCATGTGAATATTGAAAAGAGGGTTCTATTATATATATTTTATGATGAATAAAATTAACTTTTAGTTTTTCAAGAATCATACAGTTAAATATTCAATAAACCTAGAGCTGTAGTTTATCATAGCCAATATTAATTTGATCACTAATTGTTTTAATTTTCATTAGAATAAAATATTTATGTCTAGAAATTTAACCTATACCTATGACATGGGAATAAAGATGACATACGTTGTAATGATCTTATATTAAAGGTCTTGTATATTTTCAAAGACATTGTCACACTACATGATGAGTTCTATACTTTATATATGATTATTGTAGATCAATGTATGAATTTAATAAATTAATATTGGACCATAGTTGAGATTATTTAAGGATACTGTGTCTTGTCTATTATAGTATAAAATGATATATTTTTTCAATTATGTTTCAATATGAGAAGAATTTAATAGACGTATTTTTAGAATACTCTATGAGTGAAAATAAAGTGCATGAGAAAAAATTGAAATTTGTAGTGGTTATTCAATAATTGTGTTTATTTACTATTAGTTACTTATTAACCTAAAAAAAACATTTATGTTATTTTTAAAATAAATTAGGGTTTTAATGAGATGGTCATGTACTTGCATGTATGTGATTCTAAAGGGAAATGAAGTACATAATATAGAAGGATGTTTTGATGATAATTGGGTTTTTATGAATATAGAAAATGAGAGAAGTTTTGTTGTGTTAAATATTAAGTTTATCAGTGAAATATATATAATAAGAATCTATAACATGATATAATAATGAATATTATGATAATTTGACTATTTATCTGATATTAGTATTTGTGAGATGAAATTTTGAGTGGAACAATAGAGGAAATATTGACTATGATGTTGATTTTACATCAGGTTTCATGAAATTCAATGTTTTAAAAGAGGGGAAGGTTGTTGAGTGGTTCATTTTAGGACATATAAAACTAATATTTGGTGGAGACCGAGTTACTTAAATGAATATCATGAAAATTGAAAGGAATTCAACGATATAAATATTATTTGAATAAAATCTATTATATTAGCATATATTTATCTTTTACTGAATGGTTGATCTACTTTTAAGAATAAATATAATGAATGTACTCTTATATATATGTAAAAAATCTATATATCATATTCATCTGCGGTTGTGTTGGAAAATCATGATGTGAATCAGTGAAAAAGTTTTTATTTTAATGAGAAATTCCATTGTAACTCTAGATATAGAATTTTCTTAGGACACATATATTGTAAACATTGTGATTCATGGTTCTAGTGTGGAAAAAACTACCCTTTGTAATCTTAATCATATTATAGTGGAGAATCTATAATAGGGGTTAAAACCCAATCATGGGATTGATTATGTGTTTCTATTGAACCTTTTAAAAAAATTATTACTTCTTTTTTATTTAATGAAATTAATATAATTTATTTAATCCATGTCCAAAAATTATTGTTATGATTTCACCATTAAGAAATAAAGGATTAATTTAAAATGTGGTAAAACAATACAAAATGAATTCAGAATTGGTTAGATTTTTTCTACGCATGATTCGCCCCTCCCCACCATTAAATGTTTGGACAAGACAATTGCATAAATCAAATAGATTATTATTAATATAAAAAATTCGTATTAAAAAATTGATTTCATTTATTTTGTGTTTAAATTATTATTTTAGTGGATTTATCAATTCCTCATGAAATATAATTATTATTTACTATGTTCATCCTTTCATATATAAAATTTTAATGTTAAAACCATTCATTATATTTTATAAATTATTGTAAAAAATATAACTTGGGATTTGACATATAGAATTAGAATTAATCTAGGCCATTACTTATATTCTAATATATGCAATAGATTCGTATACAACATAAATTCTAGGAGAACTAGTGACCTGAAATTCCAAGAGAATAGTAAAATTTGGAAAAGGGAATGAAAGAAGAATAATTAGAGTAATAACACAAGGATTTATGTGCTTTGGTAATTATTTAGACATCCCTAGAGATCCAAAATAATCACTATATATAAGAGTGAAATATAAGTCACACATAATGATCATATAAAATTTATTTTTATATTTACATAAAGAATAACTTGGTGATGTATTAACACATATTTCTATAATGTTAGATATGCACCATTGGGATACAGTATTAATGTACGATAATGTTAAAGTCTGCAAATTTATTTTTCCCTTGTGAGTAATTTACATGATATTACCATACCATATCACAATAAATGGTACTAAAATTCCATTTTTCATGGTCTTCAATAATCTCCAACAGTAAATTACCTCTATAATTTAAAATTGAGAGAGTTTTATAGTGTTGTAAAATGAAAGATAATAGTATTTGGACTAACTACCTTGAATTGATTGGGCTTTAATATTTAATAATCTCCCTACCTATTATATAATTACAATAATTAATTGTTGAATGTTAGGATCATTTAAACTCATATTCCTATGTCAAACATTATATTTCATCATCGATAGACAACGAAATCCATTGACATTTGAAAATTATATGCTAATTTCGAAACTCATCACAATTGAAATCTTTGTCTTGGTCCCATTTGATAACATGTTATCGACATTATATTTAGTGCTTTTAAAACTATATATCTAGGTTTATGAATAATCCCAGTCCCATACTTCCTTAAAAATGTGGTTAACCACTCGGTAGCCCGATGATGTAATGATGACATCATTTTCTAGCCTTAAGGATGATAGGTCAATTTACCTCACAAGGGAAAATATTTCCTAGTTTGAGACTCCATTATATATTTAAAATCTTCTCCAATAAACACTTCCCAAAAAAAATACCTATTTTCTTCACAGCACAGAATGTTTTAATAGATAAAACAGGAATTATGAATGGTATTAAATGACATTAATGAATTATGAAGGACAATACATAAAATTTAAATCATCTTGATCACAAAGAATTGTTAATTCTATACCAGTTTGACAAAGTCTTTTATGAATGTTTCTATATTTTATATATCCATATATGTAGGAAATGTAGAGATTAATGTATTCCATGAATGTTATTCGGTTATTTTCGGGTTTTTGTCTCCTCAGAAGAAAAAATTATTGCAATGTAGTTTCACGTAAAACAAAAATATATTATGAATTACACTTAGTATTAGTGTCTCTCAAGATATCATAAGGTTATTTGGGTGTTTTTTGTATTCTAGTATGTTTTATGTGTGTATTATTGAGTTATATTCCATCAATAAAGAATAAAGGGTGAAAATAGTTGGACGGTATGTTGATTTTTTGATTATTACTATTATAGTGGATTCAAATAAATCCCATTAAGGTGAATAAAAACTGAAATAAATTGATTCCATACAAAAATAAATACAAAATAATTTATTTCCATTAGATATAGAACATTATGGTTCATTTTATGTTTGTGGAGTTATGACCAACACTGCATATCTCAAGGTCTTGTTCCAATAAAAACTATGTCTATTATTTTATTTTCATACGACTAAAACCATTTCCAATATTATTAATGTCATAAGGAGTGGAATACTGGGTAAAGGGTACAAATACTTGGTTTATTATGGGGATTACAATATAGAGACCTCATTAATTTGTGATGTTAAAAAATTATGTGGTTTGTAACTAGACACCTATGAAATATATTCTCAAGTAAATTGTGTTAGTTGTTAACTATTAGCTTTAGGGCTGCATATAATATAAATTTGTGTTACAGTAAAAAATACAAAAATTAGTACATAATATAAAAACATATGAAATTTTATGTGACCTACCTAAAGTTAATATACAATAATCATTGTTCTATAGGTTATGATCTATATAAGTATTGATTACATGGAAGTATTATCATCCATTAAGGGAAGGGAAATTCACAAGTTTATTTGTGTTTTCCTACATAGAATATAGTGTTAATTTCAGTTTTGTAAATGGGTGTGTTTGATTATATGGGTGGAACATTTCATTATGTGAAAATTGGGAGTTTCTCTCAATGGCCTCCCTTTATGCTCCATAATTATGTGTCTGATCTTTCTAGTTGTTCAATTAACATTGTATTTGTTTTTATGACATCATTTTTTGGCTCTTAAGCCCTGTGACGTAGTTACACTAGGGTATTTTCATTCTATGGGGTTCTAACAATTTCATTGTGAAGCGAAATTCCCAGAGGGTGCCTCAATCACAAGTCCTTTAATTCATCCTAATATAGAGCTTGAGTGAATATCGTTTATTGAAAGAGAATGTAATGTAATTGATATAGGCCCTTGAACCCTTAGATATATGATATATTTGGAAGACATCAAATCATTTGATATTGGATGTCATATAGTTTGAAATCTACTATATCAAGTTATATTCTTTGTCTTTTGGGTATATCAATTCCTACGATGTAGTGATATCATATCCACTATCATTACAATAAAAATGATATGTGGCAGTAAATTTTATCATTTAGAAATGGTAATAATCATGGATAAATGATTCATGAAACTTTATAAAAAATGTTTCAAAATTTTAAAAATTATTTTCATATTAGTTTTTAAAATTCAATCATATCATATCATAAGCTGTATTTTCGTGATTCTTTAAAACATCATAAAATTATTAGCTTTCGTTTTTTGTATATATTTTATAAAATAAAAAATATTTCAATTATTAAAAAGACCCTTTTTTTTAAATTATTTACTTTTATTTATATAATATATCTATGTTTTTTTACCATAGATTACATATTTTCTTCATGTTTAAATATTGTTTTTAAACAACACATACTATCTTTTCTTGTCACTTATATTTACAATACTCCCAATCATCCCCAATAAATTCTCTAAGAATTAACCACCCCAAGAGACAAAATTTCATATATTAGTATTTAAATAAATGTCATTTGAAATTGTTACTTCATTATTTCTTTTAAATTTCACAACAACGTCTTAGCATTCAATCATATTTACACTATTTTTCACCCATTGTCACGTAGGACCCTATGTACAATCCAATTCACCAAATGAATTGAAATCTAATATCAATAAATTATATTAATCATGTTAGGTAATTAAAATACATTTTATAAATAACTAGTAAGTAAAATTAAACATTCATAATAAAATAATTATTATTAACTGTTTATTTAATCTTAATTTACAATATAAAAATATTTACATACTTATTTTAAATAATATATTTATTAATAAATATTATTTATTAATAAAAATACATTAATTATAAAATTTATAAAATTAGTGAATATTTAATAGTCAACATGTATTTAAATTATCAAATAAAATATAATTTATAATTGATATCCATTAATTGAAAATTGGTAATTAAAAATTGAGAACTACAACTTAATAATTAAACTTAATCTATAATTAATAATAATTCAAAATTGGAAACAATTCATATTTAATACTATTTAATAATTTATAATAAATTTTAATTAATAATTAGTAAAAATTATATGATTATTTATAATTAATCCTTAATTATTAATAAATAATTTGGTTTTTTATGTTTAACAAATAACTAAATATTTAGTTTTGGATAACAATTATTAAACCATAAATAAATAATAACTAATTATTAACAGGTAATAAAAAAATTTAAGTAATTAAATATTCTTAATTTTTAACTATTATAATAATTTGTGGTGATTTTTAAAACCACCAATACAATTAATGAAAAATCTAAAAAAAATATATTCAATTTACCATTGATATTAACCAGTTCTAAATGTGAAAGGTTTATAACAAAATTAAATTAATTGAGGAACTTTTTAAAAAACCACTGATAAAAATGTAAATGAATCATTTAACATCGATTTTGAAATTTTCTTATAATTTATCGTTTTCCTATAGTGTATCTAGTATTGTCATTAAGTATGACATGAGTTAGTATTATGGGTACTTTTTGTATTTAATTACATTGTAAAATTCATTTTATTGTACAATGAATCAAAAAGGTGGTTGAATGCTGAAAAGTAGAGATTTGAACCCGCACCAGTTTTTTTCTCATTATATGTTTCATAAGATGAATCACTTGGGTGGATCAACATGTGTTTATATATAAAAATATATTTTCCATATATCAACTCATATACTATATATAATATGAGTTAATGTATGTCTAGTTTTTTTATATTAATGAGGTATATAAAAGTAGTTAATCACCATGAGATGGTACACAATCAAGCATACTAGTGCATTTTATGATTCTTCTTGAAAATTTCCATTATTCTCTATTTACATTGAGAGGAAATAACTTGTATTCTGAATAGAGTTAAATCTTTCCAATTTAATGGGATATTCATGTCAACCCATATATAGAACATGGTGAATGGAATATATTGGCTACCTCACAATGGTATCCACCAAGCATGTGAACAAAGATGATAGTATTTGTCACAATCATTGTATGGTTTACACGATTGTTCTTCGTTTGAGTTATACATGGCTTCAATTATATTCATGGTAGATATTTGTCTAATTTTTCTAGTTGTTTATGATGTAATGATAAATTGATAGGAAATCTTTAGAAACCTTTATATAGTAATAGAGCCATGACATGATCATTTGATTCATGAAATCCTGTTTAAAGATAATATTTCTTACCAAAATTTGTCATATTAATATTTATTATAGGCTATAATAAAAATTTACTTATCGAAGAAGGATATTGTAATACATATTAATAAATATTATATGTGTGGAAAAAATTTCATTATATAACAAAATAAACTACATTATTTTCATGCCATATGATATTGGATATTTTACTCGGTGAAAAAGTATATTCCTTTAGGTTTCAATGTATTATTATATATGATATTCGATATTATATGGGGTAACAAAATATCATGCATCACATAAAATAGATAAACCAATCGTTAAGGTGATATCATCTATATCTTCATATATTATTTCCTAGTGTTGAATGATTATGTCAATAATTTTGGATTACTAATTAGAGAATTAAATAGATTGAAGGGAAACCCACACATTATAAAATAACATATATCATAAAATATGAAATTCCATAACGTATGTCATTAGGGAAAATGAATTTTAGGTTATGGTACCCTTAATCCAACTAGACATATACTCTAGGGCCTTCCAGCTTGTATTATGTGTCTTTATGGCCTTGTAAGGGTTACCCCTAAATCGGTTTAAGAGGGGGATATCCAAAAAATAAAATAAATATTTTGTTTGATGTAATTTATTTATATAATAGAAAATATGTTTATAAATCATAGAGAAGTTATTTCTGATAATTCTTTAATATATAATATTTTTATAAAATAATTATTTTTAAATTTTCTATAAAAATTTATGAAATGTTTTGGAAATATTTTTTAAATTAAATATTCTATACTTTTAATTATCTATATAATATAATTTTTCCATTCTATATAACATCATTTATAAAATAGATAAAAAATTATATATAAATTATAAGAATAATTTATAATGTTCTTATAAATTAAATAAAATATTATATTAAGAGATTCATATTAAATAATGAATTTTTCATAATTATAATTTGTTTTCAATAAACAAGTAAAAATTCTCGGTTTGAAAATTTATATAAAACATATCAAAATAGGATTTTAAAATTGATATGAACAAGGTCTATATAATACAAAATAGGTGATATTTAGATTATATAGATTATTTACATTATTTAATTGATATATAAAATAATTACCTATCATTTAATACGAAATATTTGTATTAAGATCTATAAAAACGGTGATATAAATATGTTCATACTGAAAAAAATAAATTATTTATATTTATTTCATTATGTAAGGTGAATTATTCATTAAAAAAATTCAAAATTATTTATAATTAGTTTTATTTATGAATGCTCCAATAATTTCATTCTTAGTTTTAAATATATGAATTTTTGATATATGAATTTTCGTTCTTTCATTATTACTAAAAAATATAAATTATATTATTAATGACTATATGTTACAGTTTAAAATGATAAATGTTTTCAATAAACAACAATATAAAAATAGAAGGAGTTTCCTTCCATGAATGCTAAATTATTTATTTATATTTTTTCATAAATTTGACTTGTTCTATGTTATAATCATGAAATAAAATTTTAATTATAGTTTATACATATTTATTTTAAAAATAATGATGGAATTCATGCCTCTTTTGAGAAAACTGTTTTCGGGTAAAGAGACTTTGAGTTAGAATATATGGTTATTAAAAATATCATAATTCTAATTTTCATTGAAACTGTTTTTAAATAAAATAGGCCCTTTTAAAGGAATGATAAAATATTTTTGTTTTCAAAAAAAATTACAATTACTATTCACTATCAAATCAAAATTCATAGGATAATTACAAAAAACAATCCTAATAAAATTATAAAATATTGATTTAATAAAATAAATTTTATATTGAAAAAAATATTAAAGTGGGAAATATATTTATATTATGTTTTCACATAAAGGAATAAAAATATTTTTTTTAAGAATAATAATTTAAAAAAAAAATTTATATTTACTAAAAATTGAGTTCTTATTTAAAAATAATTAATCAATATAATTTTACTGATAAAGTCAAATATATTAATATATCATTATTATGTAAATTAAATTCATACAAAAAAATTCTATGTTCTAACGGTCATTTTTAAACTATAATATATAGTGTCTCATTTTATCATGATGTTGCGTATTTTATATAGTATCAAACATAGTATTCCTTTAAAATATCTTTGTGTCACACAACCTCCTTAACATTCAACCATCCTTGCCTTCCATAATGTACCGAAGGCCTTGGTTTTTTAATTATTTTTGATAATCCATTTTTTTAATTAGGATTAATGGAAAACCATACATTAAGGGTACACCCAGTGCAACACGGCCCAAAACATGACCCAAAGGCCCATACACACAATAACCAATTCATGAACTTATGGCCCAACAAAACTACAGTAGAACTTCCCATCCACAATATATGTATCATTCAAAAAATAATCCTTGAATATACTTGATAAATATCATTTTAGTGTGAAACAATCATCCCACCTCCATAGAATATGCATGGGATAAATTGAATCGTTTGTTCTAAATGATGGATTCTCCTTTCTCCGAAATTGTTCTATCAACTCGTAAAGTAAATGGAAAATGAAGAATGTGATATAAGGATAACATGGAATTTTTTAATATAATTTACTAACCTCCCACACCCACCATCATATGAAATGTTGTTTAAAAAATTTATCGAGGACTCTCCTCGATAAAGAATGCATAAATTCAGGCATTTATAATTAATGTATTGAAGCATCGGCGAATCCATGATTCATATCATTGAAATAATTTAACTACCATTTGAATCAACATAAGAAATAAAATATATTAATATAATCTGTAGTAGTGTATTTATTTTATTTATATCCAACAAAACTATCATAGTTAGTATAATATATATATATATATATGTCTCTTTCAATGTGTCACATTATGTATCCAAATAAAAAATTCATTCAATCCCTATAATTTATAAATATCACACACACACGCACACACACACACATATATATATAAGTCATTATGGAATATACCCCTTTCACTAGTGTCCCATGGGGTTTCATATTCTCTTCGTAATTCGACTTTCTACCAAAAAATATGCATAAGATTCTTGATTCCCACAGAGAAAAGGCCAACTCTAGATCATCGTTGCATCACTCTCACACAATATATGGTTATTTCATAAAAATTACCATAATACATGAACCAAGGGATAAATTTATCATGTTGTAAGATATTTTTAAGATCCATAATTTAAAATATTTTCTCAACCACTCATGCTTTAGGATATAGATTCATATCTTTCCATTCTATCATGTGAGACGGTTTTAGTTGACAAATCCTTATTTGGGAATCCTAAATCACAATTAGAATCAATGTTTCTAGAAACATTATGTTCAATTGGTATGTATGTTTTTCAAGTTCATCACAAGACATGAAAGAGATACTAAACCTTTGTGATAGCTCACCCTTTCTTCCTAAATGATGATGTACCAAAAGAGGTAAAACCTTGAGAAAAACTAGATCACCAATTGAAAACATCATGGGACGATTATGATAGCCTGAATTGGAAGTATTTTGACTATGAGGTATCTATAAACTATTTGGGATCAACTTCACCTTATCCTTCATCCCGTGAACCATACTCAGACCAATAAAATAATATTCTCCCCAATCAATCCGATATTAAGGAATTATAGATTTCTAGTCATTAAACACTTCAAAATGATCAATTTTAATTGAATAATGATAAATGTTGTTATATATGAACTCATACATTGTAAAATGAATTTCCCAACAACCACTATATCAATAATTCACACCAATAGTATATTCTCATTAATTTGATCACTTAACACAGTTTTTTCTTCTATCTGATGGTTAATATTCATGTTTAACTCCAACTGGGAACTCATAGTATCTTGAAAAAAGTTCAAAATGTGGATACAAGAAATAAATATATATATATAAATAGAATAATTAACTCTATGGAGATTCATGGTCTCTCAATAATATAGTTTCTCGAGCTCTTCCCCCTGTATTTATCCTTAATTCTAATGAAATTAGTTGAGTCCATAAGTAATTCAATGATCTCCCAAATCACATTTTCCCCTATGGAATATATGGTAAACTGATATTGAATTTCATATATATCTCATTCTACTTATTTATAATATTGGGTAAAGGATACATGAAACTAGATGATCTATGATTCTCTACCATAATCTTCCAGTATATAAGGAAATATGATATAAGGTTCTGAATTGACTACGTCATCCTCAACCATAATTAATGAAATATCATGTCATCATAAATAATGGTAGTCTAATGTTTTATGGAAAAAAATATATTTATGTTTACTACCCATAAACTTCTAACATAGTGTAATTAAAAAGACCGAACTATCTTAGAAATTCTAGAGACCGTCAAGAGGCTAAGACAAATCTACTAAGGTCTTCACACCATTATGCATTTAACAAAAATGATAACAATCGGTGTTTATTAGTTTTTTAATATGAATATTAATATAAAAATGAATAATAATCATTTAAAAAATATAATGACACCTTACCGAAGCATCAAGAACAACCAAGAATAAATCATAAAAAAAACTCATCAAATACAATTCTTATAATAATTCCTTCAATAATCTAGTCAGTAATGTCCGGCTAAATGCATATGTAACTATATTACAATTACTATTTTCGTAAGAAATAATAAAATTATATTTTAAAAGAAATTCATCCATGATTCTACATTAAATTCTCGTTTCCTTATGGTTAAAAATATTCTACGGTGTTTTATAATTTCAATATATAATAATCTTCACTCTGAATAAATAGTGACACATTATCTTGAGAGAATGAAACACTATTCCCAATTCAGGAAAGTGGATAAGATAATTGTACTCATAAGTGTGATATTATTGATTTATAGTCCACCATTGGATTCCCTTACATCATAATTCATCTTAATCCCATACCCGAGGCATTAAAAAAAATTCAATAACCAAACTAGGATCCAGATGAATTGGAACTTGATTTGAAGTCAAATTCAACATCAGTTCCTAAAACGATCTATAAAACTTTTCATTTTATTAAATAATTAAAAAATATGGGATCAACAATATCATTGGAGATGAAATCATGAAAAACCCATGACAAAAAACATTTAATAACTATCCAGGTAGAAGAATCTCTAAATCTCATACAAATTCATTGGTTTCTATCATGGAATCAATTCCTGAATCATTCTAGGATATACTAAGTGTAACCTTCTTGATATAACATGTTGTAAGAACATCGATCATTATTTATGTATGAATCATTTACATTACATGAATTTTATATATAAATGCTTAATTATTTCTTAATATTATTTATTTTTTTGGTTATGAGTGCATCAGGGGTGTTTAGGGATTTTTTGGATCCAATAACCTGACTTTATTAAAGGGATGTACTCGCCACATAGTTAGTAGAAACCATGCAGGTTAGATAACATGGTTACATTTAATATTGTGAGGTTCGATAATAGGATGGCGGAGCTTGGAAAGTTTATAAAACTTTATATATGGAGGTGCACACCTGTTCAATATCCTCTACTGTTTTGGAAAGTTGTATGAGACGTGGTTTTTTCATGGTTTGGAAGACCATGTGCATGAACCAAGTGAGGTTCCCTTTCATGTATTAGTAGTCTCATAGTTGGTGCATCGATTGGAAAAACATGTTTCCAAACAATGAAACCTAGTAATTTTGGAAAAATTATGAAATTTCCTTTAATTACTCTTATATTTCAAACCATTTTTCACATTTCTCTCACTTTGGAAAATGATGATATTAGGATGTCCCTTTGAAGCCTAAATAATGAATAATGATATCTTATATTTCATTCCTGGAATCAATATACATTATAAGCATCAGATATATATTGGTAGGATTTCCACCCCATTTTTGTTGTACCTCATTCTTCTTGGTATCAGATGCACAATTAGGGTGCAAGCTAATATTCCCTATTTCTGGTGATTTCATCCATTATTTGTTCTTGTCCGGATCTATGACCAATCAGGATCTCATACAGGATGAGTACCCCACAATGGAACTATGACAGGTGGTATCATGATTTTACTTAGATATTGAGGTGTTTAGATATAATCCATTATGTCGCTCGCCAAATTTTATGAGCAAATTGATTTAAATAGAAATAATAAATTAATAAAAATCGATAGTTTTTCCCTATTTTATTATTGATTTTATTGTTGAATGATTAATGGTTATGAACCCATAATTGTAACAACCTCTTTGTTTTGTGGTTTAATTAGATAGACCACCATGAGTTTAATATGGATTTATCAATTTTAATGTGATTCATTTACCACTTACTGTGGGACATCACATGATGAAGTAAATTGAAATTTGAATTGGAAATTTAATGGATCAATGAAATGGAATACACACTATTAATATTAAATATTCACTGACGATTTTGGAATCTTTTTATCCATTGGACATGATCATCATTGTATCTAAGCTTACTTTTGGTTGTTTATATGTTGTCCATGAATGTGTACCTCCAATATATTATTTTTTTGATCAATTTAATATATAAACTACTTTTTTATTATTTTATACTAGTTACACAACTCTCTAGGGATGAGGGAATAATCTCCCAATAAACACACCATAGACTCTGACAGTTATTAAGAATCCATTGGCATTTGGGGAGATACGTTTGTGGACATGTGGCCAAACTGGCTCATGGAACCAATCAGTGAAATTCAAGTTTGGGACATTACATATTCGTATCATAATATAATATTTCATTACATTACTATTTAATGAAAATATAAAAGAGATTATAAAGAATTTTAATTTGGTAATGAGTTGTTTTTGGGAGTTACAAGCCCATATATAGGAAAAATCCAAATTTCCTTGAATAAAAATTATTTTTTATAGATTTTGGATGCAACATTTTATTTGATTTGATCATTGGAAGATGCACATTATATTTTATAATATTATTGATATAATTTTGGTTTCCATTTTGTTGAAACCCAATCAGATGTGAGTATTCCTTCTCATGCATCACTTAATGAACATGATATAAATCACAAGTCATTCATTTTTTTCATGCCATATTGAAATTTTTTTATATTTGACGGATGTTGTGATATAAGATGTTGTTTATATACCTGTTTATTGTTAGATATTATGTGTAGGTAAATGGAGAACATGGTTGGTACATATAGTGCCTTATGTAACCTAATTAGTTTTTTCCGGACGGGGCTATAGCCTTGTAACACACCATATTTTTATGGACCTTTATTTTTATGAACTTATTTTCAAATAATTATATAATTACAGTTTGTCAAATATTCCTTTCCCATGACACCAACATGCCATGTGCTATAAGAAACAACTACTTGGCATATGTAACACACAACACTGAGTTTCTTTGAAACATCATTTTATTTTAATAATTATTTTAAAAATTTAAGTATAACAAAGTCTTTAAAATTTGTAATATGAATATAAATAACTACATTTTAAATTTTATTTGTAGTATTTTTATATCAATAAAACTTAATTATATTGAAAAACATAATTTTTTGTAAAGTCTTTGTATATTTAAAAATATTTTTTTCTCGAATGAACTATTTTTTATATCTTATAAAAACAAATAAAATTAATTTTCGACACATTTACACAATATATTTTATTAAATAAAAAATATTTTTTTAATTTATGATGTGGAAATTATCTTAGGGTGATTTTTTTTGATTTCTTGAGAATCCTAATGTTTTGTGTAATATTGAAAAATACTGATTATTAAATCAAACTGGTTTTTCATCAAATTTATTTGTATAGTTAAATTATATTTTAATGTTTTTAATGTTTAATTACATAAAATATAAATAAATCTATCCAATTTATATTATTTTAAATAAATTACTTTGAAAATTAATATAAAAGCATAAAATTTTTTGAACATTTTTTACTTTAAAAAACTGTAGTGCCATCCCATCAGTAGGATTAATTTTAAATTAATTTATGCAACTTATGAATTTGTAATTCAGATTTTTTTTGATATTATTAAAATAAAAAATTTATAATGTCTAATAATTTAATAATGGTTTTTGATCAGCAACAATTGGGAAAACAATAAAAATTATTTTCAATGGTTAGGGTAATGTTAGTCTTAACAAAAGAATCAACCTTAAAGTTAAGGGCCCAAATAAAGAATCATGTTTTACAATAACTAATATTTGGCCATTATTGAACCATTTAACTTAAAATTTCTTTTTTGGGGTTTTAGATAACTTGTTTTGGTAAAAAGGTGGGTACATATATCTTGTCTCCAATAATGTAATGTGAGTCCTTTCAGTCCCATAAAAAGGAGACAAACTCTCCCCATTCCTAAAACCTATGAAACCACTTCTATTCAGAAACGATCTACAAAATACATTTGATAAAATATATTTTTTCCACCTTGAATCCTTTATTTTAGAATAAATCTATCCTTGTAGACCCTTTTGTGAAATCCAAAAGTTTTTCACCAAAGAAGAGGTAACTTCTTCTCTCAAGCACCTTTGTCTTATTTTCATTATACACCCCTACACTCTCTTTATTCATTGATTATACAGAAATATTTGTACCATAAATATAATAATATGTTTTTATGATAATTTTTATACCTACACTTACTCACACTTCCATCTAATTGGAAATGAACATAGTTTTTACATGTACGGGGAACTACCGTCTCACGAAACGATTATTGTTATTTTATACTTTTATTCCCCTCATTATAAGAATTATGATAATATATATATTTTTATATAATATATACTATATTTTTAATTTCATTTTTATTATTGAGTTATTATACAATAAATATCCTAATACTTTTCATTTTGTTTAAATGAGATAATTTTTTTGAGGAAATGTGGACTATCACACACTCAATGCAATATGATTTATTCACAAGCTACATGGAAAGTATTAAAAATCTTTTTGGAAATATTGTATTATATATATGAAATAATAATAATAATTAAATGATATTATATTGATATATACATATATTTCATTTTCTTTATTTCTTTAATTATAACAATTAAACAGAAAAAACGTTCATGTGTACAGCCTACCAATCATCTACATGAATGGTGTATTCTATTACATAATTATATAACATATTGATTATTAAAATAAAAATATAATTAATATACATGATATTTATATCATCTATTACATTATATAAATCATTATTTATGTATAATAAAAAAATATATGACAATTTAAGACACGTACGAATAACAAGGAATATATTATAGAAAGTGAAACCATAACATAGATTATTTAGAATGTGGGTAATATAGAGTAACAATTAAACAATATATCGTATTACATATAATAATATGGTTATTTTCTAGATTTATATCAAACTTTATTTTTAGACATTATTATTGTATGAGTATGTTGAGATTCCAGACATAACGTAATGTAATTTCATCTCACTTTTTATTTATGTGAGATACATGATTTATTCACCAAAGAATCCTTTTCCATGGTGTATATATGACCCATGGATGTATCATAGGATTTATATAGGTAAATTTATAATTATTTACGTATCCATTTGATTATATTGATTTCATGGGGTTTATTTTTCAAATGTAATGAAATCTATAATATAATTTTGTCCTTATTTTCCTTATTTGAGACACATTTCATATTTTGTACCTATATTTTTTAATGAGGTGTATATAATGACTTTGAAATGTTAAATAAATAATATAACCCTTTTAATGACGTTATAAGCTTCATGTAATTTCATGTGGAGTATGGTTCCAAGATACTATGGGGCAGGATTTTATTGAAACAATATCATCTCTTTTCGAGATTGTTTTAAATTATGCTTCTTTTTATGAAATCATATGATCAATCTATGAAGAAAACTCATAGATTCTCACACCCTATATAATTTCATGACATATTAATGTATTGGAACTATTTTTTCACTCATTGGTAATTAATATATTGAATAAATAGTTTTTAAGAAAGCCCAAATTTACCATTTCATCAGTCAGAAATCTGTGTTCCTTCTAACAATGTTCTAAAAAAATACATCCAAAAATATTAGAATATTCTCATATGAAATGTATAATAAATTACTACAAATGTTTTACCAGTTAATTTCTTTTAATGAATCTTTTCCATTTTTCAGTTGAGGTAATTTTCTAAATTTGTTTATGTAGAAAAAGGAATGCCTTGAATATATGGATTTAGCTTCCATCTTAACCATCATTGCCCAGAATCTCCCTTTACTTGATTAACATATTATTTTTTTAAATAAATTTTATTTCTAAAAATATTACATTTCATTGTTTTAATGTTCTATTTAATAATGTAGGATTTAAAAAAGTTTTCATTGTTTCATTTGAATTTTGAAAGCTTCTTTTATAAGATTTTAGATTATTTTCATAGAAATAGTTTTCAAAAAAATTCCAAGAATTATTTAAATATCTTCAACGTGATTTCAAATTAAAATTATTTTAAAATGTATTGATTCTTATTTTTTATGGTTTCATGAAGGAATTAATTTCAAAATAATTTTTAGAGTTAATTATAAGGTTTCAATTAATTTTCAATGATAATTATTTTCAAAAAGATTTGTGTTTTAAAATTAATATATTAATGAATATAGAATTTTTCCATCTAGAAAGGTTTTATATCATATTTTATAAAATTATTTATAATAAGGATTCTTTTTAAATGGTTTTATGAAATGTATTTTTAATGAAATGATATCTTCCATAAGAAATGTTCCATGTGATCATTCAAAATACTTCTCCGCCTAATATTTCATCCTTTGGGATAGATTATTCTTTATTGGGATATTAAATTAGAATAAAATTTGTATTCCTTATCAAATGGTTTGTGTTTTGATTTTATTTTCACTCATTCGTCTTTAACAGGTAATATGTGTATGAAACCCATTTCATTTCATGGGTTATTAATTAAAGAAATAAAATATCTATATTTTAAATACAGAATGATATGTTAGAATGTTATAATACCCATTTAATTTCATTGTTTTTAATATGATGTTTAAGAACCCCATCTCTTTTTATGGGACATGATATGATGAAATAATTATTATCTAGTGGCACATGTATGACTAATTTTACTATGTTATATTTGGGAAATTGTTTTTGACGCTTCCGCCGGGGCCCGTGCATCCGTCTGGGGAGGACACGCTGCTGTGGCCCCACATTCTCGTTTTCCAAAGGTGGGCGACATTCGGTCCTTATTCAAGGACGTCTGCTCCTTGATCGAAACCGGGATGATGGGATGTCAGTTCTTCCTTCCGTGGATTCCTCCTCGGAACTTGTCACCTAGTCCGGTTCTCCCACATAGATTTAATAAATTGTTCATGAAACTCTTCCCAGTTCCATGTTTCCATGGATGCCAGTTAATTACACTGCTTCTGTCAGGACATTCCAAAGGGTCCGGTCAGGGCAGCAACCTTCAGTCAGGGGAGTAGTCACGTCGAGACATCAGTAGTGTGTCTGAACGCTAGGGAACTAGCTTGTCTTTCTTTTGTACCTTGTTATAGGGCTTTTCGAGGGCGTGGCAGCCCCAGACATCCCACATTGAGCATGAGGAATCATATTCCATAGGCATATATCTAAGGTTTTCTTCAGCTTCCTATGTTTGACACAGGGTATGCCGCAGGTTTAACATCCAGTGGAGATGGTTACGCCAAGGGCATGCCATCCGAGGTTTTCCTTAGGAATCTCATGTTTATCACGAGGTAGGTCGCGAGTTTCACGTCCTACAAAGAAGGATCTTCCTGATCAAAACACTAACTGGATTGGATCGGATTGATGAATATTTCTTGGAGGGATGCCGATATCGGGACTAACCTGTGGGAAGCTTCCTGAATGTTGTGAAGAGGAGCGGAATGGCATGATCTCGCTGGGATATGGCTGTCCTGGTGAGATTCAGGGGGGATGATGGGTGAATGGATGAAGCGGAGGAGGACTGAGATGGGTCTATCTTAAGGGCGACAGTGAGATTGGGCTTGATCCTCGAAGAGGCCTTCTACCTATCCCCGTGGCAAGGAATCAATGTCTGTTTAGTTCGGGATGGTTCCGGCGAGTCGATGTGAAGGTGGACCTTTTCCCGATGGACATCGTCAGCGAACCAACGTGAAGGTGAACCCGGAGGGTCCATTGGTGGTTTTCATGAACATCGTGGAGGCTTCTTACATACGTTGCCTTTATATGGATCAAAGTCCCTATAGTTCAAGTGGAATGTGGAATACGGTTTAATGTCATGCGGGACGGGGGTGAACCGACGTGAGTGAGGTCAGAAAGACTGGGAGATGGGATTGAACCTTATGGAGGCTTCCTACGTACAATGCCTTGACATGGATCAAAGACCACGTAGTTCATAATGGTGTGTCGACGAACCGACGCGAGTGAGGAACTTGGTCCGTACGGTGTGGGGCTTTCACACTAGGCTACCCAGGTGCTAGTGACCTAATGTGAAGAAGGTCGGAGTGACCAAAAAGTTGCGGGATTAAACATCTGGGAGGCTTCCTACGTACCATGCCTTGACATGGATCAAAGACCTCGTAGCTCAGAGGGGATTCATCGGCGAACTGACGTGAAGGTGAACCCGGGGGTCCACTGGTGGTGTGTGTCGGCGAACCGATGTGAATAAGAGACCTTGGTCTGATGGGAGATGGGCATGAACTAGAGGGAGGCTTCATACGTACCATGTCTTTACATGGATCAATGTCCTCGTAGTTCGGGTTGGTCACAACGACTTACTGTCGGACTGGAATGCAGTTTAACGTCCTGTTGGACGAGGGTGGAACCTGACATGATGAAATGATGGTTGGTGGGCTTGAACCTCATGGAGGATTCCTACGTACCATGCCGTGACATGACTCAAAGACCTTTTAGTTCAAAGGGATGTGCAGTTTAACGTCTTACAGGACGGGGGGGGGGGGGGGCATACAGTTTAACGTCATGCTGGATGTGGTGTTGTCATGGACAATTCTTACTCTAAGCCCACATGAGTCGTGCTCGGTGTGAGAAACAAGCGGCAGCAGAGACCTAATGATCACGTCGTGAAGGGTGCATCCGTGAGAAGCAAAGAGGGGATTACGCGTTAGGCGGCCCATGGTGCTGGGACTTACTCCATGATGGAGGCCCGAAGTGCGACAATCCACTACGGGAGAGGGATTTGGGACAAAAGATGGAAGGTGCCTCGTTCCCTATCGTGCCCTCCACTGGCCTTGGCAGTGGGGAAGTACGGAGGTTCATGGGTGCTTCCTTCCGCAAGAGAGGCTTGGGGCTTATACTAGGGTGGTTTCCCTTCTCCCGTGGATATGCGCCGCTCCGATAAAGAGGATATCATCCCTTATGGAGGGGGTGATTCCATTCCCGTGGAGATGAGTGGCGTAAAGAATGTCCGAGATGGGGGACCCTGTGTGCGAGGCACGAGGTCATATTATAGTTTAACTTCATGTGTTGGGGACGAGGTTCTTGGAAATTTAACGTCCTGCTGCTCGGACGAGGTGGGTCTACTCCACACCCCTAGGACTTACATGACCGGTACCCTCTGCTCCTTGGGGGAGAGAAGGTACTGGCCAGGCCATGGTAAAGGGGGGTCGCGGAGCGATCCATCGAGAGTTCCATGTTATCATGGCTATGCGAAGAAGAAATAGCCATTAGCATGCCTATACAAAGAAGCATTAGGCAAAGCAACGCTACGGGTGGTGTTGTCCATTGGATTTTGAAATCACATCGTGCAAAACAGGAGGGTCGCACGGGAAGAGGAATTACCAAGAGAAGGGGTATGCTTCACGAAGTGGAGTGCCTCGGCCTTATCATGGGGCAGAGGTGTGAATGGGAGGTGCTTTGTGAAGTGGAATAGTATTCATGGAACACAGCCTCGTGAAGTAGAGGGGCCTCACGAAGCAAGGTGCTGTGATGCAGTGTGCTTTGCGATGTACAGCGACCCCACCTTGGCATGTGGATCACTAGTACATGATGGGTGTTTCACGAAGAATAAATGCTCCACAGCTTCCTGGGTTCCCTTGGGACTCCCCTTCCTTCTTGAATGCCCATAGGCTTCGCGAAGGGCATCCCACTCAGAAGAGTGTCTCAAGACGAGACAACGAGAAGGCATCTCGTGAAGCAGAAGTACCTTGTAGAGCTCATGATTATCAGGTGAGAAGGGTGCTTCGCGATTCAGGAGTGGAGAAGACTAATGGTCGGATCGTTCTTCATCTAGACTCAAGAGGAACCCAGTATTTATAGGCATGGGGCGCCGCGAAGCAGAACTCACACGGCGCGAAAGGGGCGGCGGGTGCTTCGCAGCGGGCTCACGATGTCAGGGCATTCGTAGAGCGGTACCGCCTCACGGTCTTCGTGGTGAGCTCGAAAATGTCAGGGCATTCGCCAAGTGTTACCACCTCATGGTCTTCACAGAGGTCTCATGAACGTCAGGGCATTTGCGGAGCATTACCGCCTCCTGTGCTTTGCGGGGGCCGCGATGCTCGGCGGTGCTTCGCATCGGAGCTACCCGAGGTAGCGTGCGAGGCTTCTTTTTTGGCCCTTCTTTTCGTGTAATATTTTAGCACCAAAAAATTCCCCCCCTCAGACTTGGATCCGTGGAGGGACGAAGGGTTGAAGTCTGAGGGAAAATCATCAAAATTATCGGTGGTTCACGATGCGGCCTCACGATGGGGTTCGCGGTGCTTCTGGCGGCCACGCGGTCCGGACGCGCCGCGATGCTCCGCCCGGGTGAGACACACCGCGAAGCTCCAGGGTCTCCGCCTATAAATAGGGGGGATGACCTCTTTTTTGTCCTCTTGTGACTTTTTTCCTCTTGCGCTCTCAACTTCGCGAAGCTCCGCGTCCTCCGCGTCCGCTCTTCGCGAATCGAGCTTCGCGGCGAATCGCGAGTTTCCGACTCTATGACTGCGCCAATCGAACTTCTGTTTGCTGGCCTATGCCAGACTCCGTGGCTTGGTTTTGCGCTTGAGCTTCACAAGGGATCTTCATGAGAAAACTTCGCGATCCTGCCCGAAAAATCCTTTCCGGAGCGCCGAAACCGAAATGGCCCATCGAGAGGCTGTATTGGGAGACCTTGCAGACGCCTCCCGGAGGGATGATATGGCTTACTATATGGGCCTATGAGAGATGGTCCAGAGCCACTCAGACCATAATTCTTTGATAGAACTGCTATCAGAGGGTCATAAGAACTATTCGCATTGCAAGAAGCCTCCCTTGTATGGATTCGGGCTGAGGGATGACGTCTTCATCCCTGAGGCGAGTAGGGACGAACCGACTTGCTGGTTCAGGAGCACGCAATGTCAGCGCCAGTGGTTCAGGGCGGCCGATGGTCATTCGTGGGAAGACTTCACACCTATCACAGCTGACTGTCTCTACAAACATTTGAACAATATTGATGGGAAACCACTGCAACCAGAGATGTTCCCTCCTCTGTACTGTACCATGTTGAAGGCAGCTTTACAGGATTCGAAGAAGGGGTGGTCTGATGAGTGGGACCTGCACCAGGGCAGAAACATCACCAATGATGGGGCATGGGCCTACTGGGTAGGTGCCTTATGTGAGGAGTTTGGGGATGAGCTAAGGAGAGTGGGTTTGTATGAGGCGGCATGGGCCTCCCAATTCCACATTTACCAACCAAAATAGCTGATACCGGATCTGTTGAGCTGATGGTGTTCTAGGACAAATACTTTTCACCTGCACCATGGGGAGGTGGGCATCAGCCTATAGGATGTCTACCAGATTTCGGGGGTTCTGATCTTGGGGGCCATATATGATGAGTTCCTCCCCATCATGAGCGCGTGAGAGGAGATGGAGCAGATTCCGCGACTAGTGTTGGCACTGATGGAACAGGTCCTTGGAGAGGACAAGGAGGTAGTGAGAGATGTCCACTTTAAGAAGTGGTTTGAGCGGTTCCTGAAATTCTCAGATAATCGAGAGTTTCCTCCAAGGCCTAGAACTTGTCCGAAGGCGGCTCAACGTGGCAAGGAGCACTCATACTGGCAGGTCTTGGAGGATAGCCAATGGAAGACTTGGGGTTTCAGTGTCAGCACTGAACATCAGCCGATAGTCAGGCTGGAGGCGTTTTCCGCGGCCCTTATCTGCGGTTGGATCCTACCAGTGAGGGATACTAGCATGGGGGTGTGGCCCAGCTTGTTTATCATTGTGTCGGTGATGGCCATGGGGCACCGGGTCAATCTGAGGATTCCAATGCTCGCCAAGCTATATAGGATGATGCGGCACGTTAGTGAGGGCAAGAAGCCACCAAGGATATGCGGGCCCTCCCACCTTCTGTATGGGTGGATTTCGGTGCACATCAGGTGGATTTATGAGTATCCAAACCCTATCTCGCCCCCGGGATCAAACTTTCGCCCCTCCATTCTGAATGCATCCAGGAGCTTCCCATTCAATCTAACAGTGTCGATGCTACTGAACCGGGTGTGGAGGGCAGATGAGTTTATCTTTCACCGATTTCCATTACCGACGGGGAAACTCACTCACAACGGGCGGGGAATGGAAGAGCACTGGGCTTATCTCCTGGCCTTTCTAGGCGGAGTTTTGGTGGCATGAGTGGATCGTGAGACGCTCTGTGAACCGTACAACTCGCATCGTTTTGTGAGGCAGTTCCAATGCCTCCAGCGGCTGACACCGTAGCTCTACTGGGAGGTGCATCATGAGGAGCACATGTGTGTGATGAGGCAGTTATGGCTCATGTTCATACGGGAAGGCGAGAGGATGCGAATTGCATTGCCTCCATCCACCGTCGCCTTCAGATTGGTGAGGGAGTATGCCATTAGCTGGGAGGCTGCTTATCCGTGGGAGATGTTGAGGCATCCAACTATTCGGGTTGGTGATGGTGGGCCTCCTCTATCCCAAGGTTGGGGTCGGAGGGCAGCAAGGGCCTCTCGCGGTGGTGAGGCTGCCGTGGCGACGAGACCCGCTCTGGATGAGGGTGTGGCAGCAGCGGCGGATCCGGTGATTCTGGCAGAGCAGGGCCATCCGGAGGGGCGGCCACTGAGGGGATTTCGTAGGATATCCACTCAGGCTCCGGGAAAGTGGCTATGTCATATCGACATGGAAGAGGGTGTGGTCTTCCCGGAGGCCTGGGCCATTTGGGATGTCAACCAGAAATTCCTCAGTCCTCCTGAGATGTGGTCGCACTTGAATCTCTTTGGGATGGAGTTACCGGGCATAGGCCCAGTCCGGCCTGGTTTCACGACATCTTCGGCGGAGGCGGAGCAATACATGGATGAGCTGGAGGACTACGTTCACTCCAGTGGTGTCCCAGGCACAATGACAGACCGGGTGAGGGTACTGCTAGATTGAACGGTCCCCCAACAGCTGCCAACTGCTGATCTGTGGGGGCGCTTCCCCCTGCCGGAAGAATCAGAGGACTCCTCTTGGGAGGATGAGGCTGGCGGAGGGAGCCCATTGGAGGAGAGAGAAGTCGGAGACTAAGACTTAGATTCCGATGATTTCGCAGAGGCTCTTGAGGCAGCATCTCGAAATGTTTTCCTTAGGGTTTGTACTCGGGCCATCACAGATTTCTCACCGATGTTTGAACCATGCAGGAGGAATTTGTACGCAGGCCTCACTCTCACCCCTTGGCGGGTGACGATGGAAGTCCTTCAGAACCTGCGCCTACGACTGCGTCTAGTTCTGCATCTGGTGGGGCCAGAGCACCCAAGGTGTCTCCTCAGGAATCTATAGACCTTCCAATAGTATTTGGAGGGATACGCCTCGGGGTCCCGTCAGCATCGACTCAAGAGAAGCACCAGGAGATCGTCCTCTGTAAGTTTCCTCTACTGGATTCAGTGTTGTCATTTGTAGATTGTGCCAACAAATGTTTGTGTCCTTATCTGTCATACAGTTTTTTGACTGGCATGGGATGCTACCGCAAGGCTGGTTGGGATGTCTGGCGGCATCCCTCATAGGGGCATGCCGGTGGTGGTGGAGATAGTCCCCCATCTCCCCGAGCTGCAACACACACTATCACTGGCGGGGCCACCAGCAGGGTCGTGCATGAGGTTATTGAGGTGGAGTCTGATGACGAGGATCAATCGGCTGACCCAAGTCCCGTCACGCCTTCTTCGGTGCCAGATGTCGGGCCAGATTCAACACTAGATGGAGATCCTTCCGAGGACTTCCTGAGGACAGCAACATAGTCTGCCGCCGATCATGGAAGCTAATCACGCACTTGATCAAGGACACCCCCCAAACGCTATGGATGAACGAAATGGACAGATTTTGCTCGTGGCTACGTGAACTGTGCGCTGGGGGAGTGGATGACCAACGTCCTCATGCACTCATCCAAGATTTCATGGCCGAGCAGGTCCAGGGGAATGATCGCGGGCTCAGTGTGGGCTGGCAGCGGAGGAAGGAGACCAACATCAAGAAGCTCCAGGAGGCTAAAAGCAAGGTCCAACAGATGCAGACCCGGGAAGATTAGCACTCAGACTCTCTTAATTCACAATCTGAGCTGATCTCACGGTTGAAGGCCCGACTGGAAGAGGCAGAAGAGCATATGAGGCGGGCTTCTGGAAAGATGGCTGCCATTCAGGCTGGCTTAGAGAGTGCCAGAGCCAAAGCTGATGAACTACGCCCTGCCGCTATTGAGGAGGAGCGGGAGCTGAGTCGGCGGCAGCAAGTCTTGGATGCCACAAGCCGAAGGGTAGCAGAGCTGCAACATTCTTTTGACAGGGTCAACCCGTCCATTGGTGGAGTCGACCCCCCGAGTATTGTAACAAATCACAATCCTTTTAGTGGTACTTTTTAACTTCAATTTTGTCTTCTTTTGAATACCATAGCACGTAAGATTTCTACTGTTGCATCAGTTCATTACATCCCTACAATGTTGGTGGGACATCCGGAGACAATTCCCCAAGCTCACGTGGGTCAAGCACAATGTGAGAAACAGGAGAGAGTTGCCTCATCGTCCCACCCAACATGGGAGTGGAAACAAGCTTTGGGCATCCGGGGATTGGATAACCATTCCGGATTTTCGGAAGGTGGGAGAGGCTTGGCCGGAGAAGGAGGTTCTCAGAACAGCCGAGTCACCATTTCTTTAGCATACTCTTATACACAAATGGTGCCATGCCAGGGGCACTGAAATCTGTCTGAAAAGATGGAAATGGGAAGTGTGGATCACGATTCCCATGATTCGGAACACTGTGGGGATGATGTGACAATAAAGGACAATCGTTAACCATTACAGAGAAACAATATCCTTACTGCGTTAGCCTGAAATGGGGACAACAAATGAGGGTCGACCGTTGACCATGTTCGAAACACGAGACCAGGTCACAAATGTTGTCGGTCAATCCTTCGGGATGTTGGCCCAAGACAGTTGGCTGACCCTAGGTCAAGCATCCACACTGTTAGGGGGTCCTTTCAGACATGACCAATCTTCCGGAACGTTGGCCCAGGACGATAGGTGAGCCGATGCGGCATGGGACTAGGCCGTTAGGGGGTCCCTTCATTCATGAAATGGGACGAGGGTCCGAATAAGGGGTATGAAATGTGTCGAATATGGAGTGATGGTTTGTACGAATAGAATCCAACACTCAGGTAGTTACACCAACATGGTGGGAGTACGCCAGATGGGCGCATCAGTTTGGTTATGAATCCTTCCTTCTTTGGGACAGGGCCTCTCTAGCGAGGGGTCCGGCCAGGGGGCCGGAATGGGGAAGGATAAGATTAATGATTCATATGGGCTTGATGCTAGGCAAAATACCAGGGTGTCTCTACGTATCCCATGATGATGGGAATCAAGCCATACGTAGTTCTGGCGAAAAATGGATAGGAAAATTCCTATGGGCTGGACCCTAGGAGAAATACCAGGGTGTCTCTACGTATCACATGAGGATGGGAATCAAGCCATACGTAGTTCTGGAAGCATAGTTTAACGCCATGCAGGACGATGAGAAGCCTGGCCGTGTTGGTACACATCCTGCCAAAACTACTAAGCCCACATGAGTCATGATCAGTGTGGGAAACAAAAAGTAGTGGTGGGACTTTGCCGACACAGATAAGGGTAGGTTAGGGTTAAGGGATGCTCGGTGAATACCGGCCTCATGATACTAACACAACCATGTGGCGCATTTAGATGCGTGAAGAGATAGAGCCTAATATGTTGGAATTCCACTTGAACATGAGGAAGTGGAAATGTGTGAATCGTGACGCTCGAGATTTGGATCACAATGACGGCGTCGTGACGATAGAGGATAACTGTTAACCGTGGAAGAAACACAGCATTAATATCACATTAGCCTAGAATGGGGACAAACATACGAGAGTTGACCATTGACCATGTTCGAAACATGGGACCATGTCGCAAATGTTGTCAGAGATCCTTAGGGACGTTGGCTCGAGATGATAGGAGAGCCCTTAGGCCCAACTTCCATGCAGAGCCCTTAAGCCTAGTATCCATGTCGTCCGAGGGTCCTTTTGGATATGGAAGAGGATGGGAATCCAAATAGCGAGCTCACGAAGCCTGGTCATGGGACGAGGGAAATTTCCCCATGAAAATCCCACACTTCGGGCTCATTGTCAAAACACATCTGAATACAACAACGAGACATATTGTATAGAGGGAACGAAGTCCTTTCCAACAGGGAGATCTTAGTTTAGGGTCCTAGAATTTAGACCATGAATGGGTAAGGGGAGTAGGGGACACATGGAAAGGCAGTTAAAAAACCCGACGTTAATGAGGACCTAAGCCCTACATACCATGTGTTCTCTGGGAAAACGCTCGAGTCGAGGGACCGAACATGAAGGTTAGGTTGGGCCTACGGGGAAGTGCCTGGGTGCTCCTATGTATCTCATGTGGATGAGAATCAATCCATACATAGTTCTCAAAGGTCGTACGGTAAGGTACCAGTACCAGGGGAAAAGGGAAATGCGGGCGTGGCCCTTGCACTGAAATAAGTGGGATTTGATAAATCTTGTTTTTCCTTTAAGGTGAGTGGTTTTTTATTGTGAAGCGACAGGACTAGGGGTAGCAGGCCCTGGTGTCGCCACAAGAATCAAGCCGGGATAGAAGATGACAAATGTCATGGCACGTGTCCAATACCTAACATGATTTCCTCTATAACGAGGTCATCACAATGCAGTGCCTTTTTTCATCATGCGGCTAGGACGATAATGTCACGGTTTAGGGTCATGGGACAGGACCAAGCATGCATTTTAACGTCATGTAGCACAGACGTAGCAGAGACGATGATAGGCGGGGAATGTGTATGGTGTCGTGCGGCATAACCGATGTGAATGGGGACATAATCCCACATTATACCATATAGAGTCCCGAGAGAGGAACCTCAGGGAGAGGGGCCCACATAGAGGTGAAAGGTAACAGGGGAGAGACTAGTTCCAAGATGAACTAGACCCGAAAAAGAGACGTTCGGGCGGTCTTACGTATCCCATGAGGATGGGAATCAAGATCAGCGTAGTTCCAAGGAGATATTAGTTTATGGTCTTACTGCTCAGACCATGAGTGGGTGAAAACATTATTGGTAAGGGCAGACTTCGGCCCGATCCCTAAGCCCACGTGAGTTAAAATATATGTGGGAAACAAGAGGGGAGAGATCCTTATCGCAATACCCGAAACATCCCATTAGGGGGAGTCGGTGAAGTGCCCCGAAGGACACCTTTGACACGTCTTTGTTCCCCCAACATGTAGACATGTGTGGAGGAATAGTACCAAGAGTTCTGATACTCTACATGGACATGATGAGACTGGAGAAGGATGTGAATCGTGTAACCGACATTTTGGGCTTAATGGGGTTGGCGTAGTGATAGAGGATAACTGTTAACCGAGGAGGAAAAAATAGTTTCCATATCGCATTAGCCTAAGGTGGGAACGACAAACGAGCATCGACCACTGACCGTATTCGCAATGCGGGATTTTATCGATTTTTTGTCCAAAACCCTCAAGGGTGTTGGCCCGTAATGGTAGGAGAGCCCTTGGGCGTTATATCCAGGCCATTATTTTGGCTCCCTCCATCTGTGAATGGTAATGGAATCCCTACTGAAGGGGTACAAAAAGCCTGAATAGTGGATGGAAACATGTCCTACAGAGTATGTCATTCCAGGTAATAAACCAGAGTACCCATAGGCACATTGGTGAAATGCTAAAAAGGGTTGACGAAACATCATGGGGTGGGCTGAAGATTCCCAAGGGAGGTGTATGGTATGACGAATAAAATGACGTGAATGAGGAAAAAATCCCTCACCACGACATACACTCTGGGCACGATCTTGGGCCAGGCCCCGAGAAGGCCAAGGGGCCTAAGGTTAGGCATCAGTCAAGAAGGTCCGACCAGTTTTTAGCTTAACTTCTTACACGAGGATGGGGAAAGAGATAACTGTATCTCATCTGGGGATGTGCACGACATGGAAATTAACCCGGCCTGAATGAGGAAACAATCCTTCACCCCGCCGTATATCCCTTATAAGAGAGTTGGGGCCGTGGGACTGACCGCTGGCGCCACCTGGAGGGATGTTTGTCACTTCGGGATGGGGCAGAATGAATCACTGCACTCGATGTTTGGTACATCTCTATGTGGACCCGAAGATCCAGGACCCTGTTGACCATGTTCGTAACACAACTTCCTTATGGTGACCTGATATGGGAGCAAAAAATGAGCGTCGACTGTTGACCAAATTCGCAACGCGGGACTTGAATCGGCTTGTTGCTCGAAAACCCTTGGGGGGTTGGCCCGTATCAGTAGGAGAGCCCTTGGGCATGGTATCCAGGCCGTTCTTGAGGGTCCCTCCGGGTGAGAAAAGTGATGGAATCCCAGTCAAAGAGTGGGTGGAGAATAGTTGTACCCCATCCACGAAAGAGGCGAACATATCCAAGGGGGACGTGCTGCCGGGTCGAGGCTTGCTCGACGTGAGTTAGGGAAAAAGTGTGCACCCTACCATATGTCTTGAACCGAGGGGGAGATTCTGGCTTTTGGGCTAGGCCAAGAGACAAAATGTCTGTGCATTCCTACATATCCCATTAGGATGGGAATTAAGCCATACGTAGTTCTTGAAGGCCATGCAGTTTAACGTCATGCGGTGAAGATGTGGGAGGATAGAATAACGATAGTGGGCACATGGTTCAACCCTTATAATACTTGTACGTGTGGGGATATAAAAGCCAACTCCTTGTCATGAAAGGATCCTCCAAGGAAACTATACACAGGGGAATTCAAAAAGAGATGCTCAGGGCTGGGCTCAAGACGAGACATCTGAGCATTCCTACGTATCCCATGAGGATGGAAATCAATCCATACGTAGTTCTAAAAGCAAAGTTTAATGTCGTTCTGGACAAGAGATGAATCTCATATAGGGATATGTATGGTACGGTGGGAAATCCGACACGAATGAGGGTGTATCCCACACCACACTCTTCAATCCCATAATAGAGTCTGAGTCGAAGAAAACCACGGGGCATGAGGCCGAGCCGCGGTCAGGGAGACCTGACCGGCTTGAAGTTTAACAACCTAAAGTAAGGACGGGGACCGTAGGATTGAAAAGGCCAGGGGGGCTGAGGCTAAGCCTCATTTAGGAAGGCCTAACTGGCTTGCAGTTTAATGTATTGTAGTAAGGAAGGGGGTCGTAGGCCCGAAAAGGCCAAGGGTCCTGAGGTTAATCCTTAGTCAGGAAGGCCTGACTAGCTTGCAGTTTAATGTGATGTAGTAAGGACGGGGAGAGATTTTAGTTTATGTTCATAGAGCTCAGACCATTTTGTAGTTTATCATCTTTGCAGGACAACGATGCAGTTTAGGGTCATGGAGGACCCTCTTGCCCTAGGCAAAGTACTGCTTGAGGAACATGGCGTTGGTGGGAGGATTTACGTGCTCACTATTCGTGGTCTCCCAGGAGTATCCTCCATAGGGGTAAACCTTGTGGATGATGTAAGGTCCTTCCCATTTGCGCTCTATCTTGGGTGGTTTCCTATCGGGGTTCATTGGCACTCGAAGGGCCAACACCAGATCGTCCTGCAGAAAAGAGCGAAGGTGAACCTTATTGTTGAAGGCCCTTCCTATCTTATTCTGATGTCTTTTCAGATTGCGCAAGGCACGAAGACTGTTCTCATCTAGTGCTTCCAATTCAGCTAGATGGATTTCGGCCACTTCATCTGGCGCTTGCTGGTCATAGACTGCAGTGCGTAACGATGGCACCTCGATTTCAATGGGTAGGACGGTGTCAGCCCCATACACCAGGGAATATGGGGTCACCTCGGTGGAATTGCGAGTCATCATCCGATAAGCCCAGAGGGCATTGGGGAACTTGTCCGGCCAACTTTTCTTGTTCTAACCAACCATTTTCTGCAGAATGTTAGAGAGGGTTTTGTTGAACGCCTCTATCTTCCCGTTTTCCTGTGCATGATAGCGGGAGGTATGGTTTGAAGGGATATTGTACTTGGGGTACATTGTTTTAGTTCAGCTGCTCGGAATATGGTGCTATTATCGGTGATGACATCGTGAGGGACCCCAAACCGGTGGATGATATTGGAGCTCACAAAGCCGACGATGGAACGGGCCTTGACCTCTTTGAGCGGAACTGCCTTTTCCCACTCGGAGAAGAAATCTGTAGCAGTTAGGATGATCCTACACTGGTGAGCTGTCGCTGGTGGATATGGTCCCACTACATCAGGTCCCCACACCACAAATGGCCTAGAGTACCTGGTGGAGTGGAGGGGTTCTGGCGGCGGATGCAGGAAGTTGGCATGAACTTCGAATGCGTGGCATCTCTTGGAAAAATCGATACAATCATGGATCATAGAGGGCCATAAGTACCCCAACCTCCGAATTTGATGGGACAGCTTTGGCCCAGCTTGATGGGAACCACAATAACCGGCGTGAAACTCTTGAATAACCTGAGATATCTCAACTACTTGAATGCAACGTTGGAGAACTCCATCGAAGCTCCTCCTATAGTGGGTCTGCTCAAGACTGGGACCAATCTGGAAGGTAAATTGTAGTGTGCGGTGTCGGATTCGCTCGTGCTTGGCTCTGTAGTCTGGGAGGCAACCATTTTGGAGATACTCGAAAAGAGGTGCCCTACATTCGGGAGTGGCCTCAACCACTGTGTCTGACGAACCCGGGACCCCTGACGTAGAGGGTCCGATGGTGAAATGACTTACCCGCAGGCCGTCATTGTCCACTTGGGTGACGGGGGAAATGACTCTCTAGTGTGCCATATGTGTGATCAAATCATCTTTCTCGGGATCCGTGAGTGATGCAACTAAGCCAGCCAAAGCGTCAGCTTGACCGTTCTGTGACCGAGGGACATGGGTGACCTCTGGACGAGAGGAGAACTGGGCCATTAGGCGGAGGGTGCACTCCAGCAATGGCACAAGATCCGGTTTCCTGACGACATATTCTCCATTGATCTGCTTGATTACCATCTCGGAATCTCCTTTAACATGTAGATGGGGAACGTCGATCTCAAGGGCCAACTCGAGGTCGGTGATGAGAGCCTGGTACTCTGCCTCGTTTTTGGTACAGCCTCCTGACAACAAGAACAAGTATGGTAGGATGGATTATGCCAGGGTGATGAAGACGATACCCATACCCACTCTGTTGAGCTTAGGATCATTGAGCCTCCGACCTGTGGGGCTCCGAGAGGCACCATCGAAGTGCATTCTCCAACATGAGACGACACGATCGACTGAGAGGATCGTATCATCAGGAAAATACAGGTCCAGGGATAGATCCATGGAGGTTGTATGGGAAGCTAAAAAAATTTCCAACGCCTATCCCTTAATGGCCTTTTGAGGTACGAACTTGATATCAAACTGAAGGAGGATCACCACCCACTGTGCTAGTCGGTTAGTCAACATGGGTAGGTTCAGGATATACTTCAGTGGGTCTACCCGAGAGCCCAATTGTACCTCATGGTGCTGCAGGTAATGCCGTAACTTCTATACGACAAAAACGAGCAGAAGGCAGCCCTTTTCGATAGGGGAGTATCTTATATTCATATCGAGAAGCATGCGGATGAGATAGTAGAGACTGTTCTTCGTACCCTCGTTATTCTTCTAGGTGAGAAGTGCACCGAGGGATCATTCCCGGGCAGTCACATAAAGGACCAGCGGCTTTCCGGAGACAGGTGGTATCAGAACTGGAGGTTGGAGTAGGTACATCTTGATTTCCTCGAAGGCGGTCCGGCACTCTTCATCCCATTCGTAGGCGACACCCTTCTTTATGAGCTGGGAAAAGGGCTTACACTTGTCGGCCAGATTCGCGATGAATTGGCGTATATAGGCTAAGTGGCATTGGAGACCTCGATGTTCCTGAATATTGCTCAGGGTAGGCATTTGGATGATGGCCTTGATCTTCTCAGGGTTGATCTAAATGCCCCGGTATATAACAACAAAGCCAAGAAACTTCCCAGAGGTGACCCCGAAGGTACACTTTAACGGGTTCATCTTCAGGTGGCGGGAGCAGAGGATACCAATCAATTTCTCAAGGTCTTTGAGATGGTCCTGGAGCTGGCGTGATTTGACCACTAGGTCATCCATGTAACATTCCACCAGCGTCCCAAGAATCGGCTTGAATATGTGATGCATGGCCCTCTGATAAGTGGAACCTGCATTTTTCAGGCTGAAGGGAATAGCCTAGTAACAAATGGTACCTTGAGGAGCCCTGAAGGCAGTGGAATCCACGTCCTCGGGGGCCATCTAGATCTGGTTGTACCCGGAATACCCATCCATGAAAGAGAGGGCATGGAACCCGGTCGTGGCATCAATCAATAACTCGGTCACTGGGAGGGGAAATTCATCCTTTGGGCAGTGGCGATTGAGATTGCGGAAGTCGATGTAGACTCTGATTTGCCCGTTCTTCTTCCTGACTGGCACAATGTTGGCAAGCCACTTGGGGTACTAGACTTCCTTGATGAAGTTGGCTTTGATAAGCTTGTCAACTTCGGCCTCAACAATAGCACTGTGAGAAGGGTGCATCTTTCCAGGAGGCTGCTTAAACCCACGATGGTTTCACGGGAGGCCCATGTGGTGAACAGATACCTGGGGATCTAGTCCTGGAAACTCGTTGTAACTTCAGGAAAACACATCACGATGTTGCTCGAGAAAGTCTACATACCACTGCTGCTCCTCGGGGGACATGGCTGCACTGATCAATGTGGGTCTTTGATCTGCCTCACTACCAAGGTTCACAAGTACTAGTTCATCAACCATGGTAGAGACGCCTTCCTCCAAGGCAGGAGGAGCATCCTCCAGATCCTCCTCTCCACCCGTGGTGGGGTTTCCCACAAAGGGGGATTCTTCTGGGCTATCAAACCCTGAAGGGAAGCTGGTGCCGGCCTGGACAGCAGTGGTCATCATATCAGGAGACCCACTCGCCACTGAGACCATAGCAATGAAGGCAGTCGATCCTATCCCATTAGGACATTAGCCTAAGGGGCCATGTTTGATGACATGAAAGCGGTGGTGACACGTCAGCCTGAGCCGGTTGATTCCAGCCTGGCGGAAGAGACACGTATGACGTACTGCCATTGTCATAAGCTTGACATTCTGGTACCGCACAAGGGTAGGAGGCTCCAAGATCACCTGAGCCTGGTTGGTGTAGGAGTAAGAGGATATTTTCCGTCATCACCTGGACATGGGAACACGCCTTCCTAGCGTACCCGAAACAACAAAACACTACCCCATGTCCATGGTCGTGGCCTCCAATTTATGGATAGGGAAGATCTAGGAATCATCCAGGCTTTCCCATTGATCACATTTGATCGGGGCGGGTTCATCCTCACATACTAGGATTTTCTTATCCTTTCTCTTGTAATAATCAGCATCCAGATAGCGGGGTTCAGAAGAGGCGAAAGGATATGCATCTCCATGGAGCACGCCTACTCAACCATTGAGGGAGTATTTTAGGCATTGGTGATATGACTAAGGGACCTCTGCGTGCAGATAGAGGCATGGCCTACCCATCAATGCGTTGTAGGCGGTGTCATGAGAGACAACTATGAAATCGGTGCCGGTAATTAGGTCGCCGAACTGGGTCTTCAGGCGGATCTTGCCGACTGGGGATTGCTCGGTCCTGTCGTATCCCTAGATTCTGAAGTCGTAGGTTGTCAAATCATCTTCAGACAGACCCAGCTTTCGCAGTGTCCGTGTCCGTATTAGGTAGATCCCGGAACCCGTGTCAACGAGGCAGCGGCAGACTTCCATGCCATTGAAGTGGCCAATGATGTACAGTGGGAAAATATGCCCCTGTATGGGAGGGTCTTCATCCTCACCTAACAATGAGATAATTTCTTGGCATTCGACGTTCTCAATTGCCTCGATGTTGAAGGCTTCCGCAGCTTCTACCTCCATCTCAAACTCAAGGGGGATCCTTAGGGCCTCGGCAAGTGCTTCACGCATTTCAGACGATAGGCGAAGGGCCTCAAGGATAGAAAGCCTTGCTAGAATGCTGACAAGGTGCTTCAAGACATCATAATTTCGTGCCAGGCACGAGCCTCTGCTTACAGGAGGTCGTTATGCAGTTGGAGGCATATAGGGTCCTGCCGATTGAACCAGCGGTTTGCTAGTGCTGGGTACATCCCACTGCCTACTAGTTGAAGCCTGGAGAGTAGTCACCAGATTAGGATCAGACAGCAGAGATTGGCCTGTAGTCAGGAAAGACTGACTGTGATATAGATGAGGCAGGTCTTCCTGATCTAGTAGCACAAACAACGATAGAGGTAGAAGTGAGGGAATCAGATGTGGTTGTGCATGCTGAGATCTACACTATGCCTGTTGTCTAGTCTCAGTAGCATGCATGGCCTGACTAAAAGTGCCCGATGACTTGCCTTGACTACTGGCGTGGTTGTGGTTCTGCTGGCGTCGACATCGGCTAGAAATTTTGGGGAGGCTCGCCTGGAATTCCCCCTCATCGGGAGTCATATAGGGCTTTACCAGCTCCATAGTGTTAACTAAAGCAGACCCTTGGCCGTCGCTCGACGAGTCATCCACCACCGGGTGGATTCATGGAGGAATCCCCATTTCAGGGGGAATAAAGTCTCCAAGAGTGCGGGATGATGACGGTAGTGGTGGAGAGCGTTGCTTCTCCTTGTGTCGTCGCTGCTTTCCCTTTTGGAAAGAGGTCAGCTGTGAAGACGATGCAGAGGTACTGGATACTTCCCACGAAGGCTCCGGATGATTAAGGCATGACCGACTGATACCATGGGATTGGGCGACAGTTTTTCAAGCCATCCAGTTGTCGTATTTCTGTGACCCATGGCTGGGAACCTGCTGCCACTCGCCTTCGCTATCTCTACTGATCTCTGACCCTACAAAGACACCTATTACATGTGTTGGTGATGGGCCCAACCTGACTTTGTTGTTGTCGACCTAGTCTTCAAGCCAGTCTTTAAACACATAACATTGCTTGAGGGTGTGCCCCAGAATCTGATGATAAGGATAGTAGTTGGGGTGATCGGTGATATTCGCCTCTGTCAGCCTTTTGCACTCGGGTAGGTGCACAATCTTATGCTCTAGAGCACTTCGGAAGTAGCCACAGGCTAGATTTTTGTTGAACTAATAGGTCTGGTGACTTCTTTCCAGATAGGGGGACTTGGTGGCCTGGCCCTGATGAGGGGCCAGAGGGGGATGCCGAGGAGGCGATTCCTGATTGTCTTTCCTAGGTGGTGGTGGCACATTTCACAGGGGAACCTGTTGATTCTGAGGCGGTCGTTGCTGGGTAGGAGCCTACGCTTGATGTGGAGGACCTCTACGTGGTTTTGGGGTCGGTGCTGCTGGCAATAATTGTAGCCGCCTAGGGGATTCTATTTGGGCCACCGCGGCGGGTTTGGCTCTAGAAGCCCTCAAGGCTAGGATCACAGGGGGCAGCAAACGTGCCTGACTAGACTGTTGCAGAGCCTCCTCGATGCGATGAGCCTTATCTGAGAAATCTCGGAACCCATCAGTGTAGTTTTGGGTGATCAAGGAAGGAACCAGCTCCATTTTAATGTTCCCTACACACATCATCAGTAATTTCTCCTGAGTCAGTGGCATGTCGAGGGAGTATGTAAGTCCCTTCCACCGGGCAATGAAGTTCGCGACTCACTCATCATGCCTTTGTTTGCACTTGACGAGGTCTGCGATGCTAGTCTTTCGCGTGGTGGAGATGAACTGGTATAAGAACCGCCTGCAGAGATCCTCCCAACCGGTCACCTATCCGAAGGGGATCTGGCTATACCAGATGAATGTGGGGCCCTCCAATGTTTGTACGAAACATCGGATCTTGGTGGCTTCTTGCTGGGCCGGAGTCCCCATCATGGGGCCACACCTAGAAGAAAAGTGGGCCAAGTGCCGCGGCAGGTCCCCTTTCCTATTGAAGGGCGAGAAAGTGGGGTTCCCAAAACCTGGGGGTGCGGGCATATATTCCACCCACGCGGGATATGGCTTGCCATCTGGTGGGACTGCCACCTGCTGCGTTTTCAATGCTTTGAGGCGGGTAGTTATTGTCTCTATATGATCATCCAGGTGGGGGTCCCAATCCTGACGGGGATCCCAAATCACAAGTGCATTTCCAGGTTCTTCAACATTGTAGATGGATTTAGTAGCTCATGGAGCGACTGGCAGAACGGCCTGTGGGGCGGCTGGGGGAACCCGGGCCGGATTCCTCATATTGCCCCGTCGTTCAGGAGGGTTAGGCGATATGTATCGCGCCCTCTTTCCATGAGTTACAGCTTCTTCCCTATCTACGGAAGTAGCATGATCAGGGTTTCCCGGAGGCATCTCACCGGGGGAAATTGTTCCTGCCCCTTCTGTACTGGCTTGGGATTACCATAGTCGGGTTGCCGCTCTACAGCGCGCTCGGCCAGGAGTTCTTTAACCAGACTCTCTTGCTCAGCAAGCTGTTGGCGTAATGCGACCTTCTCGGGATCTTCGTCCGGCTTCTATACAGAGGCGGACGGGTCGGAGTGCTTGAAAGTTCCGACGTTATCTTTACCCTTACCGACATTTTGACTGATTACCAATGACTCGGTGGGTACATGGAGGCCTATAAGGTTCCTCTGCTGACGGGTAACCCTCCATTATGGGTCCAGCAGTGGCGGTACGCCCTCAGGGGGTAAGTCTCCATCGAGAAATTCAAGCTCGTCTTCCTTGTCCACTACGTCAGCCATGTGGACCACGACCCCTCTCGAGGTAATGTCCTAAATGTCGCATAACGAGTTGGGTTGCCGTCAGATAGGGCTGAAGAGGAGAGCGGCATAGTGTCCCCAGCCATGGACTTTCACATGGGGGTAGCTTCCCTGATGACTCTGCGGAGTACTTTGAAACTCTGAATGCATTTCCATTGAAGGGTTCTCTGACGTCCTGGTGACTCAGGGTGTTGGGACACAGGGAGTGCGCCCAAATTGATCAGGCGGCATTGCTAACTGATTTCTTCAAAGTACTCTCAACTCCTAGGGTACATCACCCACTCTTAACGAAGGCGGAAGTGTGTCGCCCATAGGTTTCGGTGGAAGCACCCCACTTCCTCTGGGGTAGTGGACTCTGGTGCGCAAAAGTTCGGTGCTGCCGTCAGCTAGAACTTCTCCGGGATGTGATCCACTGCGAGAATGCTCTAGAAGATCCTAGGTTCGGACTCGGGGTCTGGCCTTGTATTGCCCCACTCGTCAAACAGAGGCGGCTGAGGGACCAGTAGCGGTACCGAGGCGGACCACTGGGACAATAAATTTGGTGGCGGAGAATATGACGAATGAGCTGACTGGCCGCCGAATTCCAGGCCATCCTCTAAAGAGTTAGGTGACCTGACCACGATATCATGATACGATTGGATGATAGACACAAATTATGGCACCAGAATTGCGGTTGTGGGAGATAGGTCGTGTCGTTGCACTACCATCGTCGGTCCCAAAAATAACTCTTCGTGATCTCTGGTAGAGGTAGAGGCCGCTTCTGGTGACGACGGTGGTGATTGCGCGGTCAGGACCTGCATAATTTCCACAATTTCTTCTTATTGGATGTACCTACGGAGGGATGTGGGAATCCGGTGGACCTCTCATTCTGGGAGGATGAGGCTAACATGCATGGTTCCTTCCCCAGTCCTTGACATGGAGGAGCGTGGAGAAGGCTCCATCACTGAGTCGCATTCTGCTTCGGAATCCGAGAAATGGGAAGGTTTGATCTCCACCCGAGCCTTCCCAGTACCCTTCTTGTGGCAGCGATGACTCGATCTTCTACTCCTAGATGGATCTTCAGGACAAGGTTGATTCTCAACATGTAGCCTCAGGGCGGAACTGGCTCCATAACGGGGAGGGCTCCCTCTTGAGATAACCGGGGTACGAGGGGAACTAGGGAAAATGTCGAAGGGAAAATGGGGAGGGTCCCCATGGACAACACTCATGTGGGCGGAACCTCTGTTGGAACCAGCAGGAGCATGGGGAGGGCCTCCACGATCGGTGTGGGAGGAGCGAGGCTGACCTCCACTCCTCGAGTTGCCGGGGCGAGGAGGACCTTCGCCAGTTACAGAGAGGACGTAGGGAGGACACCCACGTTAGAGAGGGACCAGATGGGAAGTGCCTTCACATCGACCTTCGGGGGAAGAATGAGGGACTCCATACCCTGTATGGTGGGAGAGGGAGAGGTTTTCGTGCCGAGCGTCACTGGCGCAGGGTAGGTCTTCCTTCAAGATGGGGGTAGCACGAGGCATACCTCCGTGACGAGCTTCATAGTGGGGAAGGCACGCGCTATGTGTAATAGTTGTATGGGGAGGCCCTCCGTACGGGGTGAAATTACCATGAATTGGTTCGGGGCGATCACCACTCAAGCCTGCAACCCCGAGAGCCAACCCGACCTTCCCATGGGGTGGTTGGAGCCTCAGTCCTGGTCGGGTGAATGAATGCCACAACTCAGTGTGTGCAGGGACTCCATAATGCATGTCAGTGGTGGCTCGGGCCATAGTATCTATTGACGTTGACTCCCCTTGACGAACGTCGTTAGCTTGGGCCTGAGGCTGACGCTGGGTTAGACGAGCTGGAATAGGTGGTGCAGGGTCATGGCCTACCTGCTCTTCTGGAGAAGCCGGTCGGCGGTGCTCGCGCATCTGGATGGGAGCTCTTGCATGGAGCCCCTGGATTGGGACTCTGAGAGGGCTGAGCCAGACATCACCCGCCTCATCAGCGTAAGGGGAGAAGTCATCGAGTAGTTCTGAGGACAAGCTACCGAAACGATTGAACGTTGGGGTGGGGAGCAGGGGCTCCCCGCGTGGCCTTTGAGGGTGGCGTTGATGGCGGGGCCTGGATGCCTCTAGGTCCATGTGAGCCATATCCTGAGTTGGGATGACCCCTTCCACCTCGTACCTGCGTACAAGGTTGTTGATCACCCTTCGCTGGATGATCTCTGATGGAGAGAGGGGACGTGGGCGCCTCGTATTCACGGATGTAGAGGACGTTGTGGTGGCAGTAGAGCCACGTGGGGCGGCTATGATGGTATTTCCCCTGCCATGGCGTAGGCGAGCGGGCGGTGATCGTGTCTCCATAGCAGCAACCTGGTTCCTGGGAAACATGGAGATCAACTCATCAGCACTATGAGGAAAAGGATTGACAAACAGTGCCCCAGTGTCATTCCATTCTCCACGTCGGTAAGAGGGATCCATGCCAACACATTCCAGAACGGAATGCCCCACATTCTACTACCCCAACATCCGATTATTTTCACACCAGGCGCTCTATTTTCTTGGCGGGACCCGGCACCGGATATCTGGATCCTGTGACACGTTAATCTACTAGTGCCTCGAACGCTACTAATCTCCACACTGAGGAGAAGAATTTCTCATCGGGTTCAGCATTTCAATTTCTAACGCTTCCGCCGGGGTGCACGCATCCGTCTGGGGAGGACGCGCTGCTGTGGCCCCGCATTCCCACTTTCCAAAGGCAGGCGGCATTCGCACCTTATTCAGGAATGTCTACTCCTTCATCGAAATCGGGATGATGGGATGTCAATTCTTCGTTCCGTGGATTCCTCCTCGGAACTCGTCACCTAGTCCGGGTCTCCCTCATAGATTTAATATGTTGTTCGTGAAACTCTTCCCAGTGCCATGTTTCCATAGACTCCGGTTAATTACACTTCTTCTGTCAGGACATTCAAAAGGGTCTGGTCAGGGCAGAAACCTTCAGTCATGGGAGTAGTCACGTCTAGGCATCAGTACCGTGTCAGAATGCTGGGGAACTAGCTTGTCTGTCTTTTTTCCCTTGTCATGGTGCTTCTCGAGGGTGTGGCAGCCCGAGGCATCCCACATCGAGCGTGGGGAATCATATGCCATAGGCATATATCTGAGGGATTCCTCAGTTTATTATGTTTCACACGGGGTATGTCGCAGGTTTAACGTCCAGCGAAGATGGTTACGCCAAGGGCGTGCCATCCGAGGTTTTCCTCAGGCATCTCATGTTTATCACGAGGTAGACCACGAGTTTCACATCTAGCAGATACAGATCAGACTGATAAAAACACTTGATGGAGTGGATCAGATTGATGAATTTCCATTGGAGGGATGCAGATATCAGGGCCAACCCATGGGCGGCTTCCTGAATGTTGTGAAGAGGAGCAGAATGGCATGATCTCACCTGGATATGGTGGTCCGGGTAAGAATCAAGGGGGATGATGGTTGACTGGATGAAGCAGAGGAGGACTGAGATGGGACTATCACAAGGGAGACAGTGAGATTGGGCTTGATCCTCGAAGAGGCCTTCTACTTATCCGTGTGGTAGGGAATCAAAGTCTGCACAGTTTGGGATGGTGCTGGCGTGTAACGCCCCGACCCCAGTTACCCAGAGTCAGTGCATTAATTACATAACATTGGCATGATCACAAGAAAGATCACATCTCGAAAGACCGATTGGTTTAGTAGTCTTGGAAACACTAGATATATTCATAAGTTTTACATTAGATCATAAAATGAAAAACTACTACAACAACATAATGTCTCCATAATACACACTCATATCCCCACATAATATCCCTGCAGGTCATTCATAATTTACTTCTTCACTTCCTAGGAAAAATAAAACATAGAAAAGGGGTGAGCTCAAATGCCCAGTAAGGATAACAATATACCGGAAACATTCATAAATAAGAATAAACATTTAAGGCAATGTATAACTAAAACAAAAGACTTTCAATCATGAACTTTCAACATGGTATGGCATAAATAAAATGAAATAATGCCATTTACTTATCCACATGGATATTCTACTAATCGAATAATCACATGCAAAAATCAATAACCACTTTCATAATGTTGGAATGCATAATGCCAGACTATCATAACCACATAGTCAAGGCCTCGTGCCAAGACTACAAATAAGATTTTGTCAAGGCCTTGTGCCAAGACACTAGTTTGTCTCATGAGACCTACCGATGCATCGAGGAGCTATAGCGGGCTCCACCCGTCACATATTAAGTCCAATGCATTCCCATATGAAAAGGTTTAAACATAACATAAACATTCGTATTAAAACTAGCATACGAAATGTCAATACTTTCACCATAAACCATGAATGGTATATAAAAAAATAGCACATCCACAGTCAAACATATCACAAAACCTTCAATACAATATAAAAGTTTTGTATCATGATATATCATCCTCAAATAAGCGTAAAATCCATTAAAGGATGTTGACATAGATGAAATCAAAACTCTTTTTAAAGAAATATCTCTTTCTATTTTGAAATCATTTAAGAGACATATATTTATAAAATAAAACATTTTCTTTGAAAATATTCTTATAAGCTTGTAAGGGAAGCTTTGACGATTTTATAACGGTGGAAAATAACCGCACCCACCGTATAAGTTAAAAAAACATTCTTATCTTAATTCTGTCGAAAAGGTTAAAAAGCACCTTGTTTGGAAAAATGACGGAAAGATTCCCTTATAAACCTCTTATAAAAAGTCAAACAAGAGTATAAATTACTTTAACCCATATTATTTTAAATATTTAAAATGTTTTGAACTACATTTTTAAGAAACATGGATGTGGATGATAATGAGATCCCAGTAGATTATTACGTATAAACAACCTCGGATAATGAATAGATTGTGAAATAACCCTTACCTTGTACTTTTCCTTGGTTGGGGTAGGTTAACCTCCTGTATAATGGTGAAATAATAGTTATTAAATTATAAAAGAATCATATACATTAATATGATATCATATATGATCTTTTAATATTGATTTGATAATAATATCTCAGTATTATCGTTGTTTCGGGTGTTAACTTACTTCATTTATTTTATATGTTTTGTTACGTAAGCCATGTTTGTAATGGATAGGTTGTATATTATTCATATCCAGAATGATATCAAGTCCTTAAACATCATTTTTAAATCATCAAATGATAATTATACTTGAATGGATACGATGGAGAATGAATCTCATCGCGTTCGTGGAGACGGTAGTCCGTACGTACGCACGAGCGACAATATCATTCTTTTGATATTAAAATAATATATAAATGGATGTTATATCATATATACAGAATAATTAACATGTTATATTTATTATTTACATGAGTTTCACATCATTATTATACCCATCCAAATAATAATATATTGAATAACAATTACACCACGACGTGGAGACGGTAAGCCGTACGTACGCACGTATGGTGACATGTTATTCAAAGGGTGGATAGAATACTGAATATGATTGTACCATATTTATAATAACATCACAGTATATTTGAGATACTGGAGTTATTATTTTATAATGGTAAGAACAAAGAAAGAAGAAGTGGAAGAAGAAAGGAACTTGAAAAGGGGTGGTGAAAACATTACCTCTTCTTCGGGTTCTTCCTTTTGATTTGATCAAAATGGCTCCTTAGGATGACTTTCTGATCAAACTAAGGCCTCTAGGTTGTAGTGAGGGAATTTGGGAGAGTATTTGGGCAGGGTTTGGACGAGTCAAGTGGCATGAGAGGTGTGAGGAATGAGTAGAAGTGGTCTCCTTTTATAAGGGAGAGGAGGGGCTCTTTAGGAAAGAGTGAAAGTATTACTTTATAATATAATTATATTCAGTTTATAATGGTCCAAAAATCATTGAGGTCGAAGATAAGATGACTCATTTTCTAAATAACATAAACCAATAATAATTGGACAGGTTTTAGATAATATTTTAATCATTATAATCTTATTTATTTAAATGATTTATTAATGAGGTAAACATTGCATCATTATTGTGTCATTAATAATTTAAATTATTTGATGTCTAAAAATTATAAATAAAATATCATTATGTAGGAAATCGTTTTATATTTCTAATGAATATTTATAATCGAAAATCCAACATGTATAACCCTATGTAAAAATTGTTCTTATAAAAGATGTAAGCTTATGCCATTTTTATTTTTATTTTAACTTTATTAATATAATGTGTCCCTACCACATACAAGTGGCTCTAAGGGGTCTCCAAATCGACCAAAGGATGCCCATGGTCGGGTATGTGTCCACCAATAAGGTTAGGACACGTTTTAGGGTAATTTTGTATTATTATAATATTATTTTTTAACCCTTATTTACCGGATTTACCCTTTAACCATGGTAAATAAAATATTTACCACAATAATTATTCAAAATGTGTAAAAATAAAAGTTACCTATTTACATAATTTGGAAATCCTGATTCCAAATATGTAATCCATTTTTCCAAATTCAAAACACAGAAGTGGAAGAAATTAATTTAAAATTAATTCCCGTTGTTAAAATAAAAAGCGTGTTTTTAAGAGATAATAACTATCAAAAGATTGACACTTGTTTATGTCTGGTTTAATTGTGAAATTATGTCCAATGACAAACATTAAATTAAATGGTAAAAATATATTCTAAATATACTTTAAAACCACTCAAATTCATAATTTATCAATATTAATTATTTTGATTAAGAAAGTTGATTTTAATTAAAATTTAGTAATTTTCACTATTCATAAAAATATAAAAGTTATCCGAAAAGTACCAAAATTTCACCCTAGGCTAATTTCAATATTCCGAATCCAAAAATGAAGTCCATTTTGAAATATAAAATATATATGATTTCAAAAAGTAGGTATTACTATTCACAACGGCTAGTTTAATTAGTTGTGGTGTGTGTTAGAACTCGAGGTTGCGTACAACACACGCTATCGCATTATTCGAAGGGAAACGTACCGTGGAAGCTTGGGGTGTTACATTATCCCCTACTTCAAATAATTGAATCCTCACAATTTCTAGGGTATTACTGCATAAAAATACTCGGGTGGTTCTTCATCATAAGTTCCTCGGGTTCCCACGTTGCCTCTTCCATCTTATGGTTTCTCCACAAAACTTTTACCAGACGCGTCGTCCGGTTTCTCAGTACTTGTTCTCTCGTATCAAGAATCCTGACGGGCTCTTCGCAATAAGACAGATCAGGTTCCAATTCTAATTCTTCATAGGTGAGTACATGCGTTGGGTCAGGCATGTATTTCCTCAACAGAGATACGTGGAACACATCGTGAACTTTAGAGAGACTTGGCGGCATTGTCAATCGGTAAGCTACAGCCCCAATTCGTTCTAGAATTTCGAAAGGTCCGATGTACCGGGGACTCAATTTACCTTTCTTACCAAAACGTATGACTCCCTTCCATGGAGATACCTTCAGGAAAACATGATCACTGACTTGAAATTCCAAATCCTTCCTTCGATTATCGGCATAGCTCTTCTGCCTAATTTGAGCTGCTTTGATGTGATTTTGGATTACCTTCACCTTTTCCACTGTTTCCTCCACCAGTTCTGGGCCTACAAGTTTTCTTTCACCAACCTCATCCCAACAGGTTGGTGTACGACATCTCTTTCCGTATAACGCTTCATATGGTGCCATCTGAATACTCGAATGGAAGCTATTGTTATAGGAAAATTCTACCAGTGGTAAATATTGATCCCACATACCCTGAAAGTCAAGTGAGCAAGATCTTAACATGTCTTCTAGGGTTTGAATAGTCCGTTCTGATTGTCCATCTGTCTGAGGGTGGTAAGCAGTGCTCAAATGAAGTTCAGTATCCAGAGATTTATGAAGACTTTTCCAAAATCTTGAAGTAAAATGGGGATCACGATCAGAAACAATCGATAGGGGTACTCCATGAAGTCTCACAACTTCATTAATGTATAGTCTTGCTAGACGTTCCAGGGGTAGATCTTTTCTTATAGCAAGAAAATGTGCTGACTTGGTAAGACGATAAACAATAACCCATATTGCATCGTTCCTTCTTGGAGTCTTTGGTAGCCCCATGACAAAGTCCATCGTAATATTGTCCCATTTCCACTCCGGTATGGGAAGAGGTTGCATGACTCCTCCAGGCTGTTGCCTTCCAGCTTTCACTTGTTGACAAACCATACATCTTGACACAAAATCAGCAATCTCCCTCTTCATGTTGTCCCACCAAAAATGTTCCTTCAAATCTCTATACATTTTTCTGCTCCCAGGGTGTATAGAAAAATTGGAACTATGAGCATCATCCAGCAATTCCATTTTCAGATCAGGTAAATCGGGAACACAAAGTCTCTTCCCAAATTTCAAAATTCCATCTTCATACACAAAGTCTCTCAATCTCCCATCATTCACATCTTTAATCTTATTCTGAAACTATTCATCATCGGTCTGAGAACTCTTAATCCTTTCTAGTAAAGATGGTTTGGCAACCATTTGAAAAAGCATTGATGTTTCACCTTCCCTGGTTATTCCCATGTCCATCTTCACTAGATCCATGAAAATTGGATCCCTTTCAATTCTCATCAGGTTCAAAAATCCATGGTCTTTTCTGCTCAAAGCATCTGCCACCTTGTTTTCTTTCCCCGGGTGGTAGTGTATCGTGCAATCATAATCCTTGAGTAATTCAAGCCATCTCCTTTGCCTCGTGTTGAGTTCTTTTTGTGAGAAAATATACTTCAAACTCTTGTGATCAGTATAAATCTCACATTTTTCACCATAGAGGTAGTGTCTCCATATCTTCAAAGCAAAGATCACAGCTGCTAACTCAAGATCATGAGTAGGATAGTTTAGTTCATGAATTTTCAACTGTCGTGATGCATAGGCAATAACTCTATCATTCTGCATAAGGACACAACCAAGTCCTTTATTTGATGCATCACTATAAATAACGAACCCATCATTCCCCGATGGTAGAGTCAATATAGGAGCATTGGCTAATCTTCTCTTCAGTTCTTCGAAACATTCTTCACACTCTTTTGTCCAAACAAATTTAACCCATTTACGTGTGAGCTTCGTTAATGGGTTATCCAATCGGGCAAAATTCTGGACGAAACGTCGATAATAACCTGCCAAACCAATAAAACTACGTACCTTAGTTATACTCGTAGGTGCTGGCCAATCTTGGATTGCCTTGGTCTTAGAAGGATCAACAGAGATTCCATCTTTAGAGACAATATGGCCAAGAAAAGAAATATCCTGAAGCCATAATTCACACTTTCTAAACTTCCCATATAATTCATGCCTCCTCAGAGTCTTCAAGATAATGCGCAAGTGATTTTCATGATCTTCGTAGGTTTTGGAGTATACCAAGATATCATCAATAAATACCACCAAAAATTCATCGAGATACTCCTTGAAAACTCTATTCATCAGATCCATGAATACAGAGGGTGCATTAGTCAATCCAAACGGCATTACGGTAAACTCGTAATGCCCGTACCTGGTTCGAAATGCTGTCTTCGGAATGTCTTCCTTCTTCACACACAACTTATGGTATCCAGATCGAAGGTCAATCTTTGAAAAGTATTGAGCTCCATGTAGTTGGTCAAATAAATCATCAATACGAGGTAGGGGATACTTGTTCTTTATCGTTATAGCATTGATCTCCATGTAGTCGATACATAACCTCATAGATCCATCTTTATTTTTAACAAAAAGAACAGGGGCTCCCCATGGAGAAACACTAGGGAGAATAAATCCCTTATTACTCAATTCCTCTAGTTGTTTATTTAGTTCGACTAATTCCACAGTGGCCATTCTATAAGGGGTCTTCGATATAGGCCTTAATCCAGGAATCAAATCAATGGAAAACTCAACTTCTCGTTCTGGAGGATGTCCAGGTAAATCTTCCGAAAATACATCTAAAAATTCTTTCACAACAGGTACATCCTCTATTTGAACATTCCTTTCCTCACCGACAGTTATTTCATTCTCTTCCTCCCCAATAATTTAATTAAGTTGAGCTACTGGGGGTGGATCTAAATAAGAATTAGGTGGTGACGATTCTGCTCTAAAAATAAGGTGCTCCTTATCATTATCATCAAGAATCGTAACCTCTTTCTTCTTACAATAAATCTTCGCATCATAGTCCGAAAGCCAGTCCATACCGAGTATTATACCAAACTCAATCATAGGTATGACGATGAGATCAGCAGATAAAGAAAATTTATGTGCTCTAATGGGGACTGATTCACAAAACTTTGTTGCAATGATACTCCCCTTAGGAGTTTTAACTGACAACTCCCTTATTAAATCAAATTGGAAATATCTAATTTTCTTAGCAAACTGGGAAGATATGAAACAATTTGATGATCCATAATCAAATAATGCATTTGCTAAACTTGAGGAAACCATTAAATTACCTGCCACCACGTCTTTAGGAGCTTCTACCTCAGCAGTAGTGATAGCATAAGCCTGGCCTTGATCCCTTGGCCTTTTCTGAGGTAAGTTCTCCTGACGCTTAGGACATTCATTTGCATAATGCCCCATCTCCCTGCAATTGTAGCACTGAATGTTGGTAGCTTCCTTCTTCCCCTTACAATCACGAGCTTGGTGGCCTTTTTCACCACACTTGTAACAGACTCCCATTCCCTTCAAGCAAGTACCAAGGTGTTTCTTCCCGCATTTACCACAGGATGGATATTCAACCTTTCCCTTCTTCCCCTTATTTCCATTCCCAGATTGATCAGCAGGTCTCTTCTTCTCTTTCTTTTCTTTAAAGTCATAAGACTTAGAGAATTCCTTTTCGGTCTTGATAGCACATGAGACAATGTATTCGTATGATGAAAAGGATTGTGAGACTAGTGCTCGACGAAGAAATGGTTTTAACCCATCAAAGAAATGATCAATCTTACTTCTTTGGTTACGTATATAATCACCAGCGTACCTTGCTAACCTTGTAAAGTTAGCCTCATAATTTGCGACATTCTCATCCTCCTTCTGTCTCAGACTTAGAAATTGCCTTTCCATATCTGCTCGATGGTCGCGAGGGAAGTATTTTTCTAAAAACAGATCTTTGAACTCCCTCCATTCCATATTTGATACTTCATCATCTTCCTTCATGTTTTGAATCAATGACCACCATTGATCAGCATCTCCAGTGAGGCGGTAAACTGCCATGATAACTTTTTCCCTTTCACTGCTCCCCAAAGCCTGAAATATTTTCTCTAGGGAATTTATCCATTGCTCAGCTACTAAGGGATTTGTACTCCCATTGAACGTTGGTGGTTTTTTCCTCATGAATCGATCTAACATTGATCCTCCACGCTGCGGATCAGGGTGATCCATACGGGTAAGGTTATTATTCATAACCTGAGTAAGTTGTCCCAGTATGGTGATTAGCTGATCGGCACCAGTTGCATCACCAGCCCCACTATAATTATCTTGAGCAGGAGTGCAATCCCTACATGGAGTGCGTGCATTGATACGGTTTCCATTTCTTCTACTAGGAACCATTTCTAAACAATGGCATAAACTAGATCAGTTTATGAATCAAATACATAATCCCATACTTATAAAACACTCAACATAAATTGAACTATTTATGGATATAATCCATAATCATAAAAATGTTTTCTTTATGAATTATATACTCATAAACCCTTCATAATGATTTGTAAAGAAAATGAGTGTTATCCTAAGCATATCCCCCGGGATTGTCGTAACCAAGAGTGCAGCAAGGCCCGTTGTCGTGCACCAGTTCCCATTCGAGTCTAGCTCAAAGCGGTGTTTTCGGGTTTTACCCCTAGGTACATCTGTGCCAGAGCCGCCTCTACCTGCTCGTATCCAGACAGGGATGTATTGCTCGGAAAACTCACAAAATCTCTACAATACCAAAATTCTAGGAAGTTCTTCCATACTAATCCTCAAAGTTCATCTTAGGTCTACGTACTCTAATCAGAGTTTATCTAAATCTAGCTTCCAAGGTTTGTACTAAACTTCCTTTGATACCAATTGTAACGGCCCGACCCCAGTTACCCAGAGTCGGTGCATTAATTACATAACATTGGCATGATCACAAGAAAGATCAAATCTCGAAAGACCGATTGGTTTAGTAGCCTTGGAAACACTAGATATATTCATAAGTTTTACATTACATCATAAAATGAAAAACTACTACAACAACATAATGTCTCCATAATCCACACTCATATCCCCACATAATATCCCTGCAGGTCATTCATAATTTACTTCTTCACTTCCTGGGAAAAATAAAACATAGAAAAGGGGTGAGCTCAAATGCCCAGTAAGGATAACAATATAGCGGAAACTTTCATAAATAAGAATAAACATTTAAGGCAATGTATAACTAAAACAAAAGCCTTTCAATCATGAACTTTCAACATGGTACGACATAAATAAAATGAAATAATTCCATTTACTTATTCACATGGATATTCTACTAATAGAATAATCACATGCAAAAATCAATAACCACTTTCATAATGTGGGAATGCATAATTCCAGACTATCATAACCACATAGTCAAGGCCTCGTGCCAAGACTACAAATAAGATTTTGTCAAGGCCTTGTGCCAAGACACTAGTTTGTCTCATGAGACCTACCGATGCATCGAGGATCTATTGCGGGCTCCACCTTTCACATATTAAGTCCAATGCATTCCCATATGAAAAGGTTTAAACATAACATAAACATTCTTATTAAAACTAGCATACGAAATGTGAATACTTTCATCATAAACCATGAATGGTATACAAAAAAATAGCACATCCACAGTCAAACATATCACAAAACCTTCAATACCATATAAAAGTTTTGTATCATAATATATCATCCTCAAATAAGCGTAAAATCTATTAAAGGATGTTGACATAGATGAAATCAAAACTCTTTTTAAAGAAATATCTCTTTCTATTTTGAAATCATTTAAGAGAAATATATTTATAAAATAAAAGATTTTCTTTGAAAATATTCTTATAAGCTTGTAAGGGAAGCTTTGACGATTTTATAACGGTGGAAAATAACCGCACCCGCCGTATAAGTTAAAAAAACATTCTTATCTTAATTCTGTCGAAAAGGTTAAAAAGCACCATGTTTGGAAAAACGACGAAAAGATTCCCTTATAAACCTCTTATAAAAAGTCAAACAAGGGTATAAATGACTTTAACCCGTATTCTTTTAAATATTAAAAATGTTTTGAAATACATTTTGAAGAAACATGGATGTGGATGATAACGAGATCCCAGTAGATTATTACGTATAAACAACCTCGGATAATGAAGAGATTGTGAAATAACCCTTACCTTGTACTTTTCCTTGGTTGGGGTAGGTTAACCTCCTGTATAATGGTGAAATAATTGTTATTAAATTATAAAAGAATCATAAACATTAATATGATATCATATATGATCTTTTAATATTGATTTGATAATAATATCTTAGTATTATCGTTGTTTCAGGTGTTAACTTACTTGATTTATTTTATATGTTTTGTTAAGTAAGCCATGTTTGTAATGGATAGGTTGTATATTATTCATATCCATAATGATATCAAGTCCTTAAACATCATTTTTAAATCATCAAATGATAATTATACTTGAATGGATACGATGGAGAATGAATCTCATCGCGTTCGTGGAGACGGTAGTCCGTACGTACGCACGAGCGACAATATCATTCTTTTGATATTAAAATAATATATAAATGGATGTTATATCATATATACAGAATAATTAACATGTTATATTTATTATTTACATGTGTTTCACATCATTATTATACCCATCCAAATAATAATATATTAAATAACAATTACACCACGACGTGGAGACGGTAAGCCGTACGTACGCACGTATGGTGACATGTTATTTAAAGGGTGGATAGAATACAGAATATGGTTGTACCATATTTATAATAACATCACAGTATATGTGAGATACTGGAGTTATTATTTTAGAATGGTAAGAACAAAGAAAGAAGAAGTTGAAGAAGAAAGGAACTTGAAAAGGGGTGGTGAAAACATTACCTCTTCTTCGGGTTCTTCCTTTTGATTTGATCAAAAGAGCTCCTTAGGTTGGCTTTCTGATCAAATTAAGGCCTCTAGGTTGTAGTGACGGAAGTTGGGAGAGTATTTGGGCAGGGTTTGGACGAGCCAAGTGGCTTTAGAGGTGTGAGGAATGAGTAGAAGTGTTCTCCTTTTATAAGGGAGAGGAGGGGCTCTTTAGGAAAGAGTGAAAGTATTACTTTATAATATAATTATATTCGGTTTATAATGGTCCAAAAATCATTTAGGTCGAAGATAAGATGACTCATTTTCTAAATAACATCAACCAAAAATAATTGGAGAGGTTTTAGATAATATTTTAATCATTATAATCTTATTTATTTAAATGATTTATTAATGAGGTAAACATTGCATCATTATTGTTTCATTAATAATTTAAATTATTTGATGTCTAAAAATTATAAATAAAATATAATTATGTAAGAAATCTTTTTATCTTTCTAATGAATATTTATAATCGAAAATCCAACATGTATAACCCTATGTAAAAATTGTTCTTCTAAAAGATGTAAGCTTATGCCATTTTAATTTTTATTTTAACTTTATTAATATAATGTGTCCCTACCACATACAAGTGGCTCTAAGGGGTCCCCAAATTGACCCAAGGATTCCCATGGTCGGGTATGTGTCCACCAATAAGGTTAGGACACGTTTTAGGGTAATTTTGTATTATTATAATATTATTTTTTAACCCTTATTTACCGGATTTACCCTTTAACCATGGTAAATAAAATATTTACCGCAGTAATTATTCAAAATGTGTAAAAATAAAAGTTACCTATTTACATAATTTGGACATCCTGATTCGAAATATCTAATCCATTTTTCCAAATTCAAAACACAGAAGTGGCAGAAATTAATTTAAAATTAATTCCCGTTGTTAAAATAAAAAGCGTGTTTTTAAGAGATAATAACTATCAAAAGATTGACACTTGTTTATGTCTGGTTTAATTGTGAAATTATTTCCAATGACAAACATTAAATTAAATGGTAAAAATATATTCTAAATATACTTTAAAACCACTCAAATTCATAATTTATCAATACTAATTATTTTGATTAAAAAAGTTGATTTTAATTAAAATTTAGTAATTTTCACTATTCATCAAAATATAAAAGTTATCCGAAAAGTACCAAAATTTCACCCTAGGCTACTTTCAATATTCCGAATCCAAAAATGAAGTCCATTTTGAAATATAAAATATATATGATTTCAAAAAGTAGGTATTACTATTCACAACGGCTAGTTTAATTAGTTGTGGTGTGTGTTAGAACTCGAGGTTGCGTACAACACACGCTATCGCATTATTCGAAGGGAAACGTACCGTGGAAGCTTAGGGTGTTACATGGCAAGCTGACGTGAAGGTGTACATTGGCCTGATGGGCATCGTCAGCGAACCAACATGAAGGTGAACCCGAGGGTCCACTGTTGGTGGGCTTGAACCTCGTGGAGGATTCCTATGTACTGTGCCTTGACATGGATCAATGTCCTCGTAGTTCAGGTGGAATGTGGAATACAGTTCAACGTCATGCGGGATGGGGGTGAACTGACATGAGCGAGGTCGGAATGACCGGGTTTTGGGCTTGAACCTTATGGAGGCTTCCTACACACCATGCCTTGACATGGATCAAAGACCACGTAGTTCATAATGGTGTGTCGGCAAACCGACGCGAGTGAGGACCTTGGTCCTGATGGTGTAGGGCTTACACACTAGGCTGCCCAGGTGCTGATGACCGTACGTGAAGAAGGTCGGAGTGACCAACAAGTGGTGGGCTTGAACCTCTGGGAGGCTTCCTACATACCATGCCTTGACATGGATCAAATATGTCGTAGTTCAGAGGGGCTTCGTCGGCGAACCGACATGAAGGTGAACCTGGGGGTCCACTGGTGGTGGTTGTTGGCGAACCGACGTGAATAAGGGACCTTGGTCTGATGGGAGATGGTCTTGAACCTTAGGGAGGCTTCCTACATACCATGCCTTGACATGGATCAAAGTCCTCGCAGTTCGGGTTGGTCACAACGGCTTGCCATCGTACTGGAATGTAGTTTAACATTATGCTGGACGAGGGTGGAACCTGACGTGAAGAAATGACGGGTGGTGGGCTTTAACCTCATGGAGGATTCCTATGTACCATGCCGTGACATGGTTCAAAGACCTCGTAGTTCAACGGGCTGTGCAGTTTAACGTCGTGCTGGACGGGGGCATACAGTTTAACGTCATGCTGGATGAGGTCTTGTAATGGCCAATGCTTACTCTAAGCCCACATGAGTCGTGGTCGGTGTGAGAAAAAAGAGGAAGCAGAGACCTGACGATCACATCGCGAAGGGTGCGTCCGTGAGAAGCGAAGTAGGGGTTACACATTAGGCGGCCCATGGTGCTGGGACTTACTCCAAGATGGAGGCCCGAAGTGCAACAAAGCACGACGGGAGAGGGATTTGGGACCAAAGATGGAAGGTGCCTCGTTCCCTATCACGCCCTCCACTAGCTTTGGCAGTGGGGATGTACGGAGGTGAATGGGTGGTTCCTTCTGCACGAGAGGCTTGGGGATTATAACAGGGTGGTTTCCCTTCTCCCGCAGACATATGCCGCTCCGATAAGGAGGATATCATCCCTTCTGGAGGGGGTGATTCCATTCCTGTGGAGACAAGTGGCGTAAAGAATGTACGAGCAGGGGGGACCCTGTGTGCGAGGCACGGGGTCAGATTACAGTTTAACGTCATGTGTTGAGGATGAGGTGCTTGTCAGTTTAACGTCTTGCAGCTCGGACGAGGTGGGTCTACTCCACACCCCTAAGACTTACATGACTGGTACCCTCTACTCCTTTGGGGAGGCAAGGTACTGGCGAGGACATGGTATAGGGGGGTCACGGAGCGAACCATTGAGGGGTCCATGTTAGCATGGCTATGAGAAGAAGCAATATCCGTTAGCGTGCCTATGCGAAGAAGTATTAGGCGATGCAAAACTACGAGTGGTGTTGTCCATGGGATTTTGAAATCACATTGTGAAAACCTGGAGGGTCGCACGAGAAAAGGAATTTCCAAGAAAAGGGTTATGCTTCGCCAAGTGGAGTGCCTCAGCCTTAGCATGGGGAAGAGGTGTGAATGGGAGGTGCTTCACAAAGTGGAATAGTATTCGCAGAGCATAGCCTCGCGAAGTAGAGGGGCCTCGCGAAGCAAGGTGCTGGGAAGTAGTGTGCTTCGCGATGTCAGACGACCCCACCTTGGCCTGTGGATCACTAGTATAGGATGGGTGTTTTGCGAATCATAAATGCTCTGCGGCTGCCCGGGTTCCCTTGGGAATCCCCTTCCTTCGCAAATGCCCTTACGCTTTGCGAAGGGCATCCCTCTTGGAAGAGGGGCTCAAGACGAGACAAGGCGAAGGCATCTCATGTAGTAGAAGTACCTTGCAGAGCTCATGATTCCTGGGGGCGAAGGGTGTTTCGCGATTGAAGAGCGAAGAAGCCGAAAGGTCGGATCTTCCTTCCTCTGGACTCAAGAGGAACCCAGTATTTATAGTCAAGGGGCGTCAGGAAGCAGAAATCACGTGGCGCGAAGGGGCGGTGGGTGCTTTGCGGCGGGCTCACGAACGTCAGGGCGTTCGCGGAGCAGTACTGCCTCACGGTCTTCGTGGTGGGCTCACTAACATCACTGCGTTCGCTGAGCATTACCGCCTCAGGGTATTCGCGGCAGGATCATGAACATCAGGGTGTTCATGGAGCGTTACCACCTCATGGTCTTCATGGCGGGCTCTCGGATGTCAGGGCGTTCGCGGAGCGTTACTGCCTCTTGTGGTTCGCGGCGGCCGTGATGATCAGGGGTGCTTCGGGTTGGAGCTTCGCGATGTAGCGTGCGGGGCTTCATTTTCAGCCCTTCTTTTCATGAAATATTTTGGAACCAACAGAACTATATCTCCCTAAAAATAATTTGGTAATGGTAAATGTTTTATGATCTTAATAGGGTACATAGGGGAATCTCAATCCTGAAAAAAGAGGGTATATGGGAGAGAATCACATTCGTGAAATAATAGGGAATCGTAATATCAAAACAAGAGGGTGTATAGGAGGGCATCCCAATCACGTAACAAGATGTCATCCTATGCCTAAAACAAATTTTTACACATGTAGACATCCCAATCCCAAAACAAGAGGGTAAATGAGAGTCCATCCCAAGCCCTACGTAGGTAAATAGTTTATTATCCCATGAATAACAAGTTTCCAAGTTCATGGTTAGAAGCCTTGACATATGATTTCTATGTTTATGTGTATGCCACAAATTTCTGGTCATATTCCTAGGATATTATTATTATCTTATTTCCTTCATGATTTGTGTATTATGAAATTCCAATATTTATGACATGATTAATTTTTATGATCTTTCATATGCTGGTCATGATATAATTTCACTATCACATTCTTGTACCCGTATTCTCATGAGTGTGTTTATATATCTCACTTGTTTACCCCTACTAAGCATCATATCTCACTCATTTTTATGTTCTCATTCCCATGTTATGAAGATATATTTCGTTTATCATATGTATCGAAGAGGTGATAGTATTTTAGAACCTTTTTGTTGATAAAATATCTCTCTTATGTACTTTGTATTAAGATTCCATGTCTCTAGAGGCACTAAACTGATACAATCATTGGGCGTCTATTTGTATAATGTTTTAACTATTGCAGAAATTTTAGGTGATTTCTCTGTCCATTAATACAAGGTTGTTATAGTATATATTTATGTGAAATTTTAGTTATCCTTTTGAAACTATGATGAGAATCATTTTGTGAGATCCCTTGCTATATTTCTAAGGATGTGTCCAAGGATTTCATTAAGGGTGATTATGAGGAATAGTTAATGTTTAGGAAAATTTCCATGAATTTTGGTAAAGTATATTCTGAGTGGTTTCCTATAAATAAAACCCTATATATATAATACAATTGTATATGGATCATCCATAGATGTACCTATGGGTAACAAATCTGACAATTTGTGTCGTTTCAGACTCTGGGTAACCTGGTACACAACAATGGGCCTTGTTTCACTCCTTGTTAGACATTATCAGGGGATATTTCTTGAGATATAAAAATTTATTAACATATCATAATGAACGATTTAAACAGAATATGACTCGTAATAAAATACGATAAGCCTAATTTATCATCATTAAAAAGTAGTTTTCATGGTTTAGAAATCATATAGTAAGCCTTCATGATAATGTGGTTTTCTTCTAGGATATTTTTTTATCACCACAGGATTTCTGGGTTTACTCAACGGAGGGAACTACAAGGATCATGGTTAACATTGAAGGTTTCAAATTTTTAATGTATTGGAATTATTAAAATTGGTTTCCCAATTGGAAATCTCATAAAGAGAATCCTGAAGGTGGTATAATTATCTAACATACTTTTGAAGACAAGGAGACAGTGAATGACAAGTGAAAGGTATGTTATGTTCTTCCTATATATTTTCAATAAAAAATAATAATCATGATTATATTGAGGTTGGGGAACCTTAATACATGGTTCATGTTTCATTTTCTTGGAAATACGTATTTTGAAATTTGTTGGGGAATCTTATGTAATTGTTTAATAATAATGTTAGATGAATGATGTATTTATGTTTTCGAATTCAAAGATTATGTTCTGCAGATCGTGAAATATAAATATATTTTCAGTACATGTTTTAATTATGGATTAAAAATGATATTTTGAAAGATGATATAGTTATTGAAATTTGAAATATTATTTATGGGATGGTAACCCTTAATGTGAACAGGATGTTGTGAAATTTATCTTTACCTTGGATATAGATATGATTGATTTGGAAAATATAAATTTAATTGTATAAATGACCTTAACACCCATTAAAGGTTTTTTTAAAACTATTTCTACATAATCATGGATTATATTTACAAATTCATGGGGTTATAGAATATATCCATTAATTTTTGGAATAAGTGAGATATAATGTTTTCAAAAACGAGTTATGGTGATTCAAGTTAATACCATGTTTCAAGATAATATACGAGGGGGAAATTTAATTTTTTTGGAATTTAACAACCTATAGCTACTATGTGATATATAATGGATCAAGGTTAAGCTTATTTCATCACCTTGATTCCAAATTTTTGGATTTTCATATTCTCTAATGGTTATAAGGATAACAATTTATGAATGCTTTTTTTAAACATAGGATGATGGTTTAAAGATTTATGTATTATCACTAAATATGATGATGTATGAATATGGATATCCTCCTCCAATATACTTATGTTGATAGAAACCTAATAAATATGGGTTGATTTATTATGGATCTCTTGATCTTTTAGCGCTTTAGGAATGAAAAAATCACATCCCTTTTTAGAATAAGAGTTGAAGTGGAAATTTGTCAAGACATGACCAAATGGTTTAATATTACACATGATGTGGAATAAAATCAAATAAATATAAATTCGCAAGTAAATTATTCAACTCTTGGGAATGAATCATTAAATGAATAAAGTTATCCTAGTTAATTATTTTTAGAAGAATCAAATAGACCCTTAGATAATTGTAGATGTATAGAATTGGTATTATTGACTTTATCCTAACCAATTTCTTTATCACTCTCCTCCAAAACATGATAGTTATATTTCTCTTCCATGTCCATGTTTTCCCATTTCACCAACGTTCACCAACATGGTAACCTATTTATATGTTACTTTGGGTAACTTTTTTTCAAACAATACCTTTTTAAATGAATTTTTAGTATTAATTTTTAAGATGCTGGTTTTTATGAAATAATAATTCTAGAATTAAACAATTGATTATACAAAATAATTTAGAGGGGCAAAATCATTTTAATAGTGGTATAATTTTACAGTACAAGTTTTTATGGAACTTTTATTTAATGGATTAATTTTTAATGATGTATTTAATTGAATTAAGTTAAAAAAATATTTTACATGAAGCCAACTTGGCTTGCACAATATGCAACACCGAAAAAGTGCACATTACAAACAACATTGAGTTTCTATGAAGAATCATTTAATTGTAAAAATTATTTAAACTAGATAATTTTAACCTACCGTTATATATTTTAATAATAATATAAATTACTTATTAATAATTTCATTTATAGTTTTTTATATAAATAAAACATAATGAAAATAAAAAATATCTTTTTTTTTCAAAGCCTTTATATGTTTAAAAATATTATATTATCATATAGAATGTTTCTAAAATCCTTATTTGAAAAGAAATAATAAAAATTTAGGGAAATTAGGAAATTTAATTTGATAAAATAAACATCAATTTTGAATTAAGAATTTCACAATTGTTTTATTCTTAATTTTTCTGATTTTTTATGAAACATCAATTTATGATTAATAATTAAAAATACTGAATATTAATTGAAAACTAATTTTCCATATAATTTATTTATATTTTATTTTTGGTTTAAATTATAATTAGGTACAATATAAATAAATTAATCCAATTTATGGAATTTGAACCAATTTAACATTGAAATTAAATATAAAACTTTTCAATCTATTCACCATTTTTTACTTTAATATCCAGAGGTGATGTCCTGTATTCCGGATTAATTTAAAATTTATTTCTACCACTTATATATTTTGAATTTGAAAAAATGGATTATATATTTGTAATCATCATAATTTATAATTTCTAATAAGGTAAACATTGTTTTTGAAAAATATTATTAGCATGTTTAATTAAAATTAATTGAAACAATTAAAGATAAATTAAATTTCACAAATGACTAAACTTTAAAATTATGGGCCCAAATGACCTATCGGGTTGTCCAACATGCATATTATAGAAATTATTTAGCCATAGTCCTTACATTGATTTAATTTTTTATAGTTTTGGATGATGTTTCATTGTAAAAACATGGGTATACCTAACTTGTTTCCAAAAATACCAATTGAGTCATTTCCATACCCTATAAAAGGCAACAACAACTACCCTATTATTAAACATATCAAACATTGTAGATTCATATAAAATATTCCCAATACACATACCAAAATCCCTAAATTCCACTTTTGAGCCTCGGTTTGGTCTGACACAATGTCAAGGAAGCCCTTTAGTGAAAAAAAGGAGTTACCCAAAAAGATGTAACATCCTCTGTTAAACTTTTTTCTCTTATTTTCATTCTCCACCGCTCGACCCTTTTTATTACATTATTTTATAACAAAACAGTATCCTAAATACAACTATATGTAGTTATGATATTATTTCTACATACACCTACAAACATGTTAACCTAATGTTTAAAGAACATTCTATTAATGTGTACGATGAAATACTTCCTCATGAAATGCTTATTATTCATTTTTACATTATTTCCTCTCATGGTGTAAATTTTTATATAAAATATATTTATATATAATATATATGATATTTATAATGTATTTAATATTATTTAATTCTTTTACAACACATATCTTTATATTATTCATTTTTTGTAGATATGATAATTTAGTTTGAGGATATGTCGGCAACAGCCCCACAAAGTGATTTGATTTGGTCCCCCACTACATGAAATGTATTAAGGATTCCTTCAGTGAAATTATATGATATATGTGGCATAATAATGTTTCCTTAATAATATTAAATATATAAATATATATAAATTTCATTTTGTTTGTTTCTTTTAATTTTACTATTAAATGGAAATAACGTTCATGCGTGCATAGGACCAACCATATCTAAAAACGGTGTATTCCCTTTCATACTTATATATTCTATAGACTATTCTAATAAAAATATACTTAATATAAATTGTATTTAAATAATTTATTAAATTATTTTATCATTATATTAATATAAGTACCATGTTTATAACAAATTAAGACACATGGGAAGAACAAAGAGTATATTACCCTAAGTGAAACCCTGACATGGAATTGTTTACAAGTGGGTTACATAGAGTCTTAAAACTAATATATTCTATTATATATAAGAATAAATTTATGTGATACACTTATAATAAACATATTTTTTTATACATGATATTTTCTATGTACGGTGAGAGTCAATACACAATGTAATAAAATTTCATCTCACTTTTTATTTTTCCGTGAGTTACATGCATCATTCACAAACCAATAACTTTGTGTGTTTTGTATGATTTATATTGATGTATTATATAATTTTCATAAATAAATTTATCTATATTAACATATTAATTTTATGAACATTCATTCATGAGTCATATGTGTCAAAAGTAATTGAATAGTTATAGTGACATTGTCTTTATTTTTCTTTATTGAGACACATGCAATGTTATGCACCAATTATTCTCCATGAGATGAATATACAATAAATGAAATTTTATATAATTAATATCGTTTTTTAAATATATTTTTTTCTTCCTTAAATTTCATGTGGTGTATTGTTTAATATTACCAAGAGGTAATAGTTTATTGAAACAATCAAATCACTTTTCGAGATTATTTAGTTTTATTTTTTCCTTTGATGAAATATTATCGTACATATCCTAAGAAAACTAATGAATATTATTATCCTATAGATATTAATAATTTATTTTGATATTGGTACCATTTCCACTATTTATTACAAAATATAGCTAATAATGATTTTTACGAATGTCCGACGTTACCCTCTCTTCGGTCATAAATTTGTGATCCTATAAACATTTTTTTTCCAAAAGTTAAACTTTCAAAAAATGTTTTGATATTATTCTATGATATTTTAAATACCTTCTACCGATGGTTTATCTTTTTAAAAAAATTATTTTTAAAGGAATATTATTTTCATTTTCTAGTCACCAAACTTTTCTAAACGTTTTATGGTACAAATGGAATGTTTAGCATATTCAGATTTACCCACCGTCAAAACCCTCTATCCCATGAAGATTCCATTACATTATTATAAAGTTATTTTTGTATGAAAATATTTTCATAATATTAAGTAAATTTTTATGTGATATATAAAAGGATTTCAATTTTTTTTTTAAATAAAATTTGAAATCTTTTTATTGATTTTTAGAGTATTTTTAATGAAATTGTTTTCAAAGTGTTTCCAGGTGTTTTTATGTTTTAAATTTTTTTACAAAGAAAATGAATTTTTAATTGGTTTGATACATATTTTATACATATTATCACATAAAAAATTATTTTCAAAATAATTTAAATCCTTAATTCTATGTTTTCAATGTATTTTAAAAGAATTTTTTTTTCAAATTATTATACATTTTAAAAATAATATCTCAATGAATAAATAATATTTCCATCAAGAAAAATTTGAATGAAATAGAAAATACATATATATAAGAAAATGATTTTTGAAATGGATTAATGAAAATTATTATCATGGAAAGGCTATCATCCTTAAATAATGTTCCACTTGATCTTTCAAAAACCATCAATATATAATATTTCATACTTTGTGATAATTTATGATTTATTGGGATTCAAATTATGAATACCATTAATATTTTATCATGAATGATATATGTTTCTTTGTTTGTGATCCTCATTCTTCTTTTAGGGGTCATATACCTTTAAAACACATTTATTTTTATGGGTTATGATTTTATGAAATGAAACCAATATATTTTACATAGGTAATGATACATATAAAGGTTATGTTGTCAATTCAATTTCATGGTTTATCATATGATATTTATGAAACCCATATCTTTTTTTGGTCAGGATATGAATCATGTTTTATTATCCTGTGGCACATGTATTCATGATTTTATTATGTGACATGTGGGACATAACATACCTCCAATGGATTGGGTAATGATAAATTTTGTATGAGCACAAGAGAGTCCATGGGGGGAATCCAATACCCAGTACAAGAGGGTACATAGGAGGTCATTCCAAACCCAAAAAGGCAGCATCATAATCCTTAAATAAGGGGGGGAAATGGGATGTCATCCAAATATCGAAACAAGAGGGAATATTATGCCAAAAACAATAGGGTACATGGGTGGACATTCAAAGTCCTAAATAAGAGGGGAAAGGATACATCCCAATACTGAAGAAGGTACATTGGTTATTATCCCAATCCTAATAAGTTGGGAAGGTCTTGTTAGGGAGCCTCAATATAGGTTTTTATGTGTTTCTGTTTGCCAAAAATTTCATGTATCATGATATGATATACTAAAGATATTTTTCCTTTATGATTCAAGTCTTATGAACTACAAATATTTGTGCCATGTTTCATGTTTATGACCTTTTATATGAAGGGTATGATCTTCTAATCATATGATCAGATTCTCATACCCTTATTATCATGATTATGTTTACATGTCTTCCATTTTTACTCTTACTCATCATATGACATTACACATTTTTATGTTTCCTTGAATATGTTATTAAATTTTATTTCATGTATGATATGTCTAAAAGGAGTTCTATTCATGGAGAAACAAGTGGAAGATAATGTAGATATCATATGTATGACTGTTTATGTTTCCATGTTTCTGAAGGAACTAATCTAATTTGGTATTTGGGAATCTGTTTATATAATGTTTTAAGTATTATAGAAAATTTATAAAATTCATATGTATTTCAAGAATGTGTCTTTAAAATAATACTGCCTGTGTATCTAATTGTGGCACATTGTGTTTTGGACCAAGAGGCACATGTGATAGAACATCTTATGGTGTTGATTAGGTGGACACTATATTTTTTTTCTTGAGGAGTATGGGACCTTATGATTCATAATTTGGTGAACCATTTGGTTCAAGCATAAAAATTAATTTTTATACAGTGGGAATAAAATATGGGGAAAAATGGTAATTGTAATTGTTTGTAACTGAGAAATTGAATCTAGGACAACAATAGTACTAGGTAGTATTTAGTATCTCTTACATTAATATGACATATACATTCCCTAGGCCAAACTCGAGAAGAAGTCGGATTGGTTTATTCTTACATAGGAAGTCTTTTACTAATCCTAAATCAATTTCTACTACTTTAGATGTTTTTAAATCTTGATCTGGGGTGTTCTGTTGGAATTTGGAGTGGTATTCCACTAGGACATCCTCTAGTCACATGGAAGTACGGTTGCAGTGACCATGAAATAGAGGTGGTGGTCCATGGGATACTATTAGATCATACAGTACTTTTATATTTAGAACCAGTGATTATACAAGACATGGGTGCCAAAGTACAGATCTATGAAGTTATTATGCATTTCATGATGTCTATTTTGGCAGCACTGCAAACTTCCCCGACTATGGAAGAGTTCAAGAATGAGTTATAGTAGCATCATATTTCCACATTTTTGGGGGATGGCATACCACAGGTTTCGAAGCCACAGATAGAGGCATGTGTGTAAATATTTGAGTATCTCAAGATACATCCCTTGTGGAGGTAAATCATTCTACTTATATACTACCCGATTCCACAAAGATATGGTGGAATGTCATTAATCAGACAAATAATCATAGGGACATGGATTTGAGGTATTTTCATACAGACTTTTATAATAACTTTTATCTTGAGATGTTGAAAGTGATAGATCTACTGAATTCATTAACATATAGTGGGGTGCATTATCAATCATGGATTATTAAACCTATTTTATAGAGATCCAGCCATTTTCACCTATTCTGATAGGTGAAGATTTTTCAAAATGTAGGTGATTCATGGATGGTATCATTTATGAGATATAATATTTGCTAAATGTTTTTCAGATAATTACCATTTCTGGAATAGTGAATCAGGTTTTTATCACGGATGATAGCCTAAGAGAGGATAGGGGTGTAAACCATGATGGTTTGGTACTATATCTGGAACTGCATTGAACATTGGTAGGAATCATCATTTGGTTCTTCTTCATGGTGATATTAGTAGCCATATCACATATTCAATTAGCCAGTTATGGTGCCACAACTGTTGTATACTGGGGAATATGAGACCTCAGTGCATGAGAGACCCAATCGAGTACCGATCTGAAGACAGGATGAGTTACATTCAACACTTTTTAGAACATTTACACAGGAATATAGTGAGATAAGGTCAACCCCAACTCCATGTGTATGAATGGTATCAATATATTCTTGTTAAGAAGTGTCCCAGAGTATAGTATGCTAATCAGGAAAAGGTGATGGTCATAATCGTGGTGGTAAAACCCTAGAATTATAGTGATAGAAAATCAGATCTTCTCAGAGTAGATAGATTGTATCATAGGGCTTCAGATCAAGTATGGTATACATAGAGAAACTAACCACTATGGAGATGAACCCTTGACTTTCTACTATATGTGTTACAAGTATAGTAGCATCTACTTCAAAATCTTCTCTTTTTGATAGAGTCTCTTCTCATAGCTTTATATCTAGGCACATTGATGAGAGCCTAGGTCTTATGGTTCATTGTTATGGTATCTTTATGATACTTCATACACCATTTTGATTTCAAATGGAAGATATAAGTCAGTGTAAGGAGTTCAACCTTGATATTTGTGGGTGTAACTTCATATGTGACCTCTTTATCCTCTAGATGAAAAGTTTTGAAATCATTATTAGGATGAATTATTTGGTTCCATTTCATGATTTCATTGATTTATATATCTATAGGGTGGCCTTCACGTAATAAAATGAAGGAAAGGTCATTTACAAGTATAAATAAGCTGCCTAGGTGACCTGAGCTAGACCTGAGATTTATGGGATAACTGAGATGACAACCCATATTGCGAGTTTATATCTTGATGATTAGGGAACACATTGTGAAGAATTCCCTATAGTGGTTTATCATTTCAGGGACTTTTCCCAAAATAATTTTATAGATTACCTATAGTGACAGAGTATAGTTCTGTATCAAGATTGTTCTAGGAGCTACACTGGTCTCCATTCCCCCTTTCAGGATGGCTACAATAGAGATGCTGGAACTCAAAAGGTAGCTGGTGGATTAAGAGGGAAACTGGCCTATTAGAAAAAGTACATATCTGTGGGGTTTCACTAACATTTATAAGGAAAAGATAGATGGTACTGTTATGTTTTACATTGATTAATGGAAATTTATCCAGATGATGGTCAAAAACCAATACCCTCTACTATGGATATACTATCAATTTTATTTGTCTTTTAGGAGATTATGTTTTATAAAATATTTATTTGTGGTCAGGTTTTCATGAGGTGCGTGTTAGACCATCAGTTGTTAAGCTTACAAATTTTTGTAACATGTTTGGTCTATATGGGTTATTTTTTATGTTTTTTTATCTCAGAAACATGCCAGTAGTATTCTTGGATCTAATTAACATAGTCTTCTATCTTTATCTGGATTAGTTTGTAATGGTATTCATGGATAATAACAACGTGTATTCACACAATCGACAAGATCATGGAAATAATATTGAGATTCAATTTGATATGTGAAGAGATAAATAGTTATGTGTTAGTATCACAAATTACTTATTCTTGATTGAATAGATTCACTTATTGGGTTATATTTTATCTGATAAGGTTTTATCAGTTGACCCAAAGAAGGTGAGAGCTATAGTTTCTTAGGTTCATCATAATAATTTCGTTGAGATATAGGGTTTCATGGGATTGGAAGTATAACATAAGTGTTTTATATATAACTTCTCACACCTAGAATCACTGATAAAGTACTTGACTAAGAACGGTTTGATATTTTGATGGTCAGATACTTATGAGGAATCGATTATAGAATTGGAAGGTAGATTTAATTCAGTGCTGGTAGTGATTTCTAAAGAGACATAATAGAGTGAAAAATGTTACCAAAATTAATCATGTGTCAGTTTAAGAGTAGTCATTTTGGAGGGGGTAGAGTTTTGAATTATGTGTCATTGTTGTTGAGCCCAAAGTAGTTGAATTACCAACATGTTCTCGAGTTCCCTGAAACTATTGACGCATTGTGTTGTTGGAGAAACTATTTTTTAGGAGAGTTTCTTATGGTGTGCATAGACTAAACAAGCCCCAAATACATCTTTACAATGTATGATCTAAATATAATACTATGAATTTGGGTTGGGTACCTATAGTCTGTTGAATTATAGCTTCCCAACATGCATAGTTATGGCAATATAGTGGTCATTGCACTATCAAGAGTAGTCAGGTATAGGAAGTTCTGAAGCTGAGTAGTGAGCGAAAGCCTATGGATTTAATCTCTAAGATGGACATGGAGGGGTAAAATAGTTAGTGGGAGGAATTTATATCAATCCTAGTTGTGAGCTCTACCCTAGTCGATAGAGTATGTATGAGGGATCTATCAAATCTTGATGGCATAGTCATACAGAAGAGTGTGGTAGCTAAGGGCCTACCACAATGTTGGACAATAGTTGAGGATAAAATTATCCATGTACATGGTCATGTATATGTTTTAATAGACACGTGTGAGGAGATGATGCAAGAATTTCATGACTCATCATGGGAATTGTACCCCGAAGTCACCAATATGGTCCATGATTTACATTGCCAACAATGGTGATCAGGTATGAAAATATATACAATTGGTTTGCACATGATATTTTCAACCTATCAGTAGGTGAAGGTGGAACACCAGGGACGAAATAGACTTTTACATTATCTTTTCCTTCTGAAGTGGAAATAAAACAACATTGATACATGTTTTATGAATGTGTTTCCAAGGTCATTATGATGAAATGTTGTTGTATGAGATATTTTTGAAAGGCACACAAATGTTTCTCATTTTCTACCTATCAAGGATATATTTTTAGTAGATGACATTCGAATGTTTTATATCTATTAGAATGTAACACCTCATAGGTCCCCTTGATATATTTTCAGATATAGATGATCAGTTTACTTCACACTTCAGGAAAGGGATGATGAGGAAATTAGGTATATAGGTTTATGAGCACATCATACCACCCTCAGACCAATGTCCAGTCAATGGGAATGATATAGGGTCTTTGAGTACCTGTTGTGATAATTAATCCAGGAAGTTGGGGGTATGGGGATAGGCACATATCCCTAGTTGAATTGTCATAAAATAGTAGGTTTCATGCTAATAAACATATGGTTATTCATGAGTATTTTAATAGTTGGCCATGCTGATGAACCCTATGCTGGATAGAGGTAAGAGATGTAGTTATTCTTGGACCTCATCTCATGTAAGAGACAATAAGGCTTCTTATGTTGATCAGAAGTGGATTACTATTGCACAATCTTGAGAAAAATTATATTCTGATCATCATCGATGGACTATAATGTTCATGTTCGTAGAATGGTACTTCTCTACATGTATAATTGACGATGAGGGGAAAAGGGTTAAGAGATAGTGTAAACATTTACTTTGATTTATAAGCATGTTCATGTTTTTAGAGATAGTAATTCCATTATCATATCAGTTACAGTTACTTCATTAGAATAAATCGAAGAATTAATTATTCAACGAATCTCAACAGTGTATCTCCGATTTAGATCTATATCTTGATTTTAACCTGATATTTTTAGTTATATGTAGATGTGTCATTTTGGACCATCTAATTAATACTCTGGATGGAATCATGATGTTTCTCCAATACAAATATGTTTCCCTGGTATAGGTTCTATGACAACACAGTAATGTATTGGAAGAGTCCTAGGAGTGGGAGGCTGATTTATGTGCACAATTGAAAATTTTGATCACAAATGAAGCTTCACCACAATTGGAACAGAAATTCAGGGATGAGTTATTTTAAGAAAAGATGTTTTTAAGAACTATGTTATTTCTTGAAGTATGAAATCATTTAAATTTCGTCAATTTTTAGTTTAAATGATTAATTATTGTCTAATGGGATTTCCTTTTGAGCTTACATGGTATCAAGGGTGTCTATGGCATGTTCGGGGCTCAGAGCCTGACATTTTGGGAGAAATGGGCTAGTCGCACCATTAGTAGAAACCATGGGGGGACGGTACCATGGTTATTAATAACCATAAGAGGATAGAAAATTGGATAGAGTATTCTTCAATGTTTTCAAAACATTATGGATGGAGTCACATGCCTTTGTAGTATCCTCGGTAATTTTAGACAGTGGATTGAGACATAGTTTCTTCATACTTTGGGAAACTGTGCACACTAATTGTGTGAGGTTCCCTCCTTATAGTCATGGGTGAATGACTGGTGTGTGGTCTGAAAAATAATGCGACCAGAACATGAGTCCAAATAATTTGGTTAAAATAAAAAAACTACTTATTTTTCTTATATTTCAAACCCTAATTCCTATTTTCTATCACATTCGAAAGTGGTTAGATTTGGTATCTCCCATTGAAGCGTAAACCAATAATTAATATATCTTCGTTGTATGAGCTCAAAATAACGATATATCAAAATAAATATATTGATATTAGTACTATATTTATTCATTTTATGTCATTACTCATTCTTCTTAGTATCATCTACACTATTTAAGTGAAATATCTAATAACATATTTCACATATTTTTGTCTACTATTCATTTTTCTCTAGATCTGAGGTGAATTATGAGTTTATACATGATGATAACTCCACTAAAAGAATTTGGTTGGTGGTCTCATGATTTTTCCAAAAAGTTAGGTGTTTATATTTGTTTCATTTTGTTTCATGACCAAATCTCGTAGTAACACCCTTAAAGAAGAAATCATTCCAGACAAAAAATTTATAGGTAAAAACATTGTAATTAACAAGACCCTTTATTGAATGATTAAAGGTTATGAATCTAGAATTAGAAACATTGTATGGGTGTATTTTTTAATTAAATGGACCACCGTGGTTGGAATATTCATAGATCTCTTTTAATGTGTTTCATTTACACCTTTCTATCAGATTTCAAATGATTAATTAAATTTTCATTTGATTTGGATATTGATTTTAAAAATAAAGGGGATGGATGATCATGTTCCTTGGATTAAGGTATGTAATTTATTATTTATGATTGAGTTATCCATTATAAATAAATTCCATAATGACATAATTTAGAGGATAAGACTTCTAATATTAAACCATTACTTCTTCCACATTCTGAGGCGAGGTTAATTTGAAATGAACATGGTGATAAATGTTATATTAATATAATGAAATTTATTATATATATATATATATGGGATAATAAAAGGGTACATATATGTATTTCATGGACAAGATCATTTGGATACTCTGATGCTTATGCTCAAGTATCACTTGTACTCCCTAGTGAAATACCAAGGATAGACTCGTGGGAGATGACTGCCATATGCCCGATTGATTCTTGGAATAATTATGGAATTATAAGGATAGAATATGAGGGGATATTCCATATATTCCCAAAGTGATAGATGTGTTCCCTTATTAGACCACCAAGGAAAGACTAAACAATAATGATTTTATACCACACCTAGTGAGACAACATGGTTCTTATAAGGATTTCTATGTATAGCATTATAGGGTGTTTGGTTCATGATATTACTAAAGTGATACCCGAATTAGAAATAATTAATTCAAAGTAATAGATTAGTTTCTTCATCAATTAAATAATGAAATGATTTATATGATGCATCATCTAATCCATATCGTATTCTTGGATTCAGTTTGACTCTTATACCTTGTAGATCGATTGGATGGTCATATCTTGATTACATATATTTATGGGGGATTAAAGGATATTTTCATGGTATGAAGACCTACTTATTAAAAGTGAATTATTTATTAAATAATACTAATTAGTTAAATGAATCATGATTATTTGTTGATATAGGGATGACAGTTATTTAGAGGTCTTCTAGCTAAGTCCAATGTAGGGATAAGAGGGCGAGTGTTTATGGGAACCCAAAAATTTATGGGTTTGTGAATTTAAATAAAATATTGACATATTTTTTTTAATATATTCACATTATTATTGTTATATATTTATTGAATGTATGGAATTAGAAATTGTAGGTGGTGGCGTACTGGTATTTGTTCTCAAAACCATCTCAATATTCTTTTGGTACCTGATATGACTATATGACTATTGTAATGGATAGGGGAATGTTCCATACTGATTTCTTCATATTATTAGTGGTGCATTGGACCAAGATGATACTTATGATGTTATCTGGAGATAGTATAATTTTTTCTTATTGTACTATATATATATATTTATTTATATTTCATTTTCCCTACACTATTATTTTGTAGGATTTTTAGACACATGAAATGATCATAATTATAAATGAGATTTTCTTATGGGGTTTTTATATATCTTTCCTTGTATGTTTATTTATTATCTTGTATCTATTACATTATCGATTTAATGTTTCAGAAAAATATATTATATTTTTTATATTCTATTCTTTACATTGAATAAGAGGGGATAGTCTCCCCCAAAGAAACTCCCAAAGCCCTCACTAATAGTCGGTGACCATTGGAATTTGGGTGGATATGATTATGGCCATGTGCCAACCGAGACCAACACCCCATTTAGTAGAATCTAGGTTCATGATGTTACACACATCATAGAAAATTTACTTCTACTATTTGGAACTTTCATTTATAAAGGATTCCATTTAGAAACTTTTCTTTCATGTTTTTTTAATTTCATGATGGTCCTTGTGTTCATACTTGATAATAGTATACACAAAAATATCATTCCTTAAAATAATAACAATAGATTCTAAATATTAATGAATGATATGATTCATAAAATCCATAAAAACCATTGGAGTGCTAGTAATGATAAGGATAATAATCATATCCTCATAATATCCATACATTTTCATAAATGTTATCATGAAAATATCCTCATCATGAACTCTTATCTAATAAATCCTCAGTTGTAGATCACTCATAGAAGAGAATCAGGATTTCTTATATTGATATAACATATCCTAAATCCTTGGAAAAGAGTAATTTTTCATAAAATTATCCTAATTAAAATTTATATATTAAACACATAGTTGGAGGGTCACATCTTACTTAATTTTAATGATAAAAGATTAACACATATGTGAAAATCATTGATGATAGAATACTTTATTTTTATAATCCTGAAGATTAAATTTGAGTTACTTTAACTAAAAATGTGTTATTTGATAAAATTTAAATGATTTGGGTCTCACCCCAGGAGAGATTCAATTGAAAATTCAACCTCCATCTGGGGTGAATGACAAAAAAATCTTCAATAAATACTTTAGGTCTCTAATTCACGGCATCAAGAAGTAAATAACACAATTATTGGTTGTAACATCCTTAAATACCTCCAACAACTAAAATGTGGTCATTCTTTCATTAGAAGAAACATTCCCTAATCTCCCAGATCATTGATCCCACTCACCATGAAGAAATGAGAAACCCTATTGGGAGGAAAAAAATTTACCCAATGATAATAATAACTAACATGGTCCAAAAAATCAATAATTCAATCCATGTCCATAATTTGCATAAAGATAACAAGATCAAGAACAAGGAAATATTTTACAACATCATATTATTTAATCATAACCGATCAGTATGAATAATTAGAACCTTTTTACTTACTCATTCATAGAGGAGTGGAAATTTTTTGTCATAAAATAAATAAGATCTAAGAATTATCCCAATAATTCAATCATCTTATAAGAAATATATAAATGTGATGTACCAGTATGAAACAAATTACGAACTAAAAAATTGAAATTTACATTATACTTATAAGAGTTACTAGAACCACATAAGATTCATCTAGTGAATACACTAATAATAAAAGAACATAACCTCAATACCTCTACAAACCTTCTTTGTTGTATTACTATCCCCATTTTTCATGATAATGTGACCCACCCCAATTCACTATTTCTGATCGATCTTGGGAGCCTCTGGTAAGGGTGTATCCAACTCTATCACCCATAGATACACTTAGGTAAAAATGAATAATGTTTCCGAATTGTCCTCAACTGTGGGAAATCATGGGTTCTACCATAATTCAAATATTATAATATCTTTTTGTCCCCTTCAAAATAAAACCACCTAATATTTTCCTGAGGAAGCCTTGGTAATTGATCTTGATGAAATACTGATAACTTACTGTGCTTAATTTTCTAGAGAGATAGACTGCCCTAGATACATCACATTATAATTTGAGATTAACTAATACATTTCCTCCCAGCCAATTCAACTTCATCGATAGACTTTTTATCAACTACATGTGGAATTATTAAGAAGAACATTCAAATAATCATCGAATGAATCTTAAGATTCAAACCCATCTCAAATGAAATATCCTTGAGATAGATATTAGTTATAGGTTTCTATGTTATATGAACCAACTTAGTGAAATTATTATGACATACCATCATTGTATAGTATCATTTATCCATATGAACACACTCTTGATCCTTCACCAACTATAACATTAAAGGATAGAACAATTCATTGAAGGATTTCTTGAAAGTAGTCCAAGTGAGGCAATGAAGTTATTTTTCTCGAATAATGGAATCTGACCATCTACACTATGGTCCTTTAATCATATAAATGAAAAAAAACCATATATTAACATGGAGTAAAAAATATATAAATAAAAAACTTTATATTTTCTTAATATATTCCTAAGAATCTTAGGTTTCTTAGTTACCATGGAATATTGGATGTTTTTATGGTAAAAATCATATAATGATCCAAGGGGATTAAATATAGTCTATTAACATTTATTAGAATAAATTTAAGTGAGTAAAATATCTTAGTTGAGGATCTCCATGAAATATAATATGAAAATATCTGAATAATGGAATGAATAATTTATGTAAAAAATGGAAATTTACTCCTAAAAGGATAATAAATCTATTGATCTTTATTTATTTTGATAAAAATAATATATTGGATTACATAAGAATCCCACATTCATAGACAAACAAACGATTATATGAGTCACTTGATATTCAAGAATGATCCCCCATCCTTCATGGAATTCTATCAATTTACAGTGAAAATGACAAACATGAAGGTGAGCTTGGGGTTTATATTGATTTCCTTAGGAATACGAATAACCTTAGACACCTTCCACCACAAGGATGTAGTATTTAAAAAACTATTTTAAGATCCTTGATAGTGCATTCCTTAACTAATGCATTTCAATACATGATTTATTTATTCTCATAATAAATGCATCATATATGAAAATAAAACTTCCAAAGGGTTCATCTAAATATAAAACAATTTAATTTTAAGATATTTTACATGGGTAAACACAAAATGTTATCTATTTATAATTTTTCAAGCAATTTCATATTTTATAATAAAATACCCTATACATGACATTCATAAATTTAATGATATATATATTTATATGTATCACATATATATATCTAATGAATTAGTGAATACTCCCATCAGTCTATCTCTTTCACTGAAGATTAAAAGACTTTGTTCCATTTCATCTTATAATGTATCATATAAAATAATTTGTGAAATTATTCCAAAAATCCTTATGTCAATCTTAAAAAAAAGGTAAATATATTAAATTTACCTTGTATCACAACATATGTAATACCTTTTGAATACACATCAAAACACTTTTGAATTATATCAAATTTTTTTAAGGATTCTTTTTTTGTCTAACTCAATAGGCATTCAAAATACAACAATGTGTGGACCTACATTCCTTTATAGTGTTAAAAAATATTAATCTCTAGATCCATATATGAAGAAATTAATTGTATTCTATGAATGAATAAATGTTGCTCAAGATATAATGGGATTTGGAAATCCATCTATCAAACAAATGAATCTCTATACATGTTCCCAATAGATTATAATTTTTCATCACCATATATAGATTTATGAATATGTGACAAAAAATTCTTCCTTATATATTATAAAACCACTTTTCACTTATGCAGATAAATATAAAATATCTAGTTGTGGAAGGACTTTCCCATATTCTATCTCAATTGTGACTCGTGATGTGATATTAATCCTCAGAGAGGAAAAATCATATCTTAATAAAGTTCCAACTGATGAATTGATCAAAATCAAACACAACCACCCCTAGATTAAATAATTTCAAATATTAAACTGTATAAGAATGGTATCAAATAATGATGGTTCTCATGCTACTTCACTAACTAATCTCATTTAATGGGGACCCAAATTTGATCCATGAAACTGTAGTCTAAAAAAGGCATCTATATATGAAAATCCATGTGGTATAATTAGTAGGTCATTCAATATAGAAAAATAGTATCCAAATATATATTTAGTGCCTTAAGGATGTATTATGTATCACTATATGTAACGTAACGGTTCCAGATTCCACCGAGAGGCGCCCCGTACCCGGTTGGTCACATGGTCAAAAGTGCATTTCCCCAAAATCCAGAGGCTGCCGACTAGCAGCGAGGGCCTTGGGTGTGATTTTGGGGAAACTATGCCTTCATTGGTAGAGTACACAGTGGAAGAAAAACAAATAGACAATAGCAGAAACCATAACCATCCATACAAGATTAATCAATAAACAGCGGAAGACTAACAGTAAACAACTGGAGCACACACACATGTATATAAAATAATGCATGATACATATGTCTAGGAAAGAAGCCAAACAAGTCACAATGTTGAATACAATACTAAACCAATGTAAAAAATAAAACAAGTAAAATATTCAGCCTCGCAAGCCATAGCTTGGTCCCATGCTCTCCAGCTCCACAACAAGTCAAGTACCTGAAGTAGAAGGGGGTTTTTCCTTATCTATACCTGAAAGAATATAGTCTGTTTGGGCCCAAAAGCATGACCCAAAAAGGGTGTGAGACAAGGTACCAGTAGACAACCACACAAATATCTGTGCCTAATAGTCACTGAATACATGGAAAATAAATATATAGGAAAATGTAAATAAGAAAGCACACAACAGCTACAATCCACAGTCCATCATATAAAGTCCACAAGTAACATCCAATCAACAATTAGAACTACAGGTAACACCCTGGTTAGTTCTCACATCCAAACCCTTATGGTTCAACATACAATTACTAGAAACCCTCTGGGAGGCACACACAGTCTCACCCCTCTGGTACAACTAAAGAATATACTCTTTGAGGAAGAAATCACTTGCAATTCCCCCTATTGTCTCGTATCGTACTAAAGGCTCTCTAGGGAATCACTGAACGTCTCATTCCCCCATATGGCATGTGTTGAGGAACTACAGAATCTCTGAGGAAGCAATAATCTTCAATTCCCCCTTTGGTCTTGCATCGAAATAATAATATATTCTGAATAATTATTTACATCCATTCTCCATATGGTCCACTACACTAGGTTCTCACATCCCCTTTTAAAACAAACATGTGTAGCGCGTGTATCGCCCCAAGTAAACCTCAAGAACTACATGGTTGTCATTCTAAGGCACAGTAGCATTATAGTAAAATAGTTCCACTATCCTACATCTAGGCATGGAAACTGGAAAAACGCCTAACAAGAAAATCATGTATAGAAAAAAATCCAGAGCACAGTAAAAATTACCATATTCACAAGTGTTGACCTCTACTTAAGAAATCAAGCAAAATAGGAAAACAACATGGGAAAAATATGAAACACACAATTCCCTGTTCAAGGGAATTTGTGTAATTGCACCAAAATATTGAAAGACATCCTACAAAAAGGCACAAAATGCCTACCTCGATGCTAGGAGTTTGATATACTTGAACCACAATGATTGATTCTCTTTAAAACATTAAAGATCTGAGAAAACGTCCAAAACTCTCAACCCACGATATCATGAGAAAGATGGAAAATCATTGAACAAGGCTAAATAAGAAGAGAGAGCTTACCAAGGAGATCCCAACACAATTGACAGCGGCTGAAACAGAGATCAGACAGATGATCGGGAGCTTGGCGAAGATTCGCGACCATATGGGAGCTCTCGGCCTAATGGGAGCTAGAAGAAGGTCATTATGGCAATTAGACATGACCCCAGTGCATTTAATGAAAAATACAACATTACGTGGCGTGTAATTCTAGGGTACACAGTGTGTACTAGGCATTTCCTTCCTCCGCTTTATGCGGCCTCCACAGTACCCCTATACACTGTGTCTGTAGCCTAGACACGGCCAGCACACGGCCTTCACGGCATCAGAGTACACGGCCTGTATTTTGAAAATTTTCAAATTTTCCCTTCTTTCTCAAAAACAACCAGAAAAGAAAATACATACCTGAAATGAAGATCCAGGTTCTTACAAACATCCCCACTTAATGAAATTCATCCCCGAATTTCCCTAACGAGGCGTAGAAGAAGAAACCCCGAACAGCTTCGGCCACTACGATCTTAAATCAGCCTCCCTCTCCTAGGTCTCGTCTTGTACTCACCCATGCTTCCATATCACTCATAGAATAGGAACATACCTCCCACAGAGAACCATCATAATGCGATCAACAATCTGGATAGGATTCTCCTCAAATGATGTATCCTCTTTGAGCTCAAACTCCATGGGAAAAAAGACATGAGACAGGTCTGAAAAGTAATTTCGGAGCTGAGAGACATGGAAGACATTGTGAATGGCCCGGTATCTCTGAGATAACTGCAACTGATAGGCAACCAGCCCAACTCTCTCTAATACCTCAAACGGACAAACGTACCACAGTGAAAGCTTACACTATCTCTGAATCTTATTGGGTCCAAACCTCGGTACGACACGCAGGAAAACCTGATCCCCGACCTCGAACTCTAGAGGTCGTCTCTGCTAATCAGCATAAGACTTCTGTTGAGACTGTGTTGTACCCATCCTCTTTCAAATCAACTCTATATACTCTAAGGTCTCCTGAACAAGACAAGGTCCCAGTAAAGCTATCTCTCATGCTTCCAACCATCATAATGATGATCGGCATGTCCTACCGTACAAATCCTCGTAAGGTGACATCTGAATAGTTTCCGGAAAACTGTACTTGTAGGCAAACTCCACAAGAGGGATATGATTTTTCTAAGAACCTCCAAAACCTATAATGCATTCTAGGAGCATATCCTCAAGCACCTAGATCATACGCTCGGACTAGACATCTGTATGGGGATCGTATGTTGTACTAAAAGGTATCTGTGTACCCAAAGCCCTCTAAAGCCCCTTCCAGAACCGATAAGTATAGCACGCATCCATGACTGAGACAATGGAGTATAGAAATCGATGCAGACGTACAATCACATAGATGTATTGTCATCCGAGATCATCAACACTAAAGGTCTCCTTGATCAGTATGATGTGAGCAACCTTCGTAAGCCTGTCGAAGACGTCCCAAATAGCATCGTCCCCTTGAGGCAACCTCAGCAATCCGGTCACGAATTCCATCGTGAAATCATTAAACTTCCACTCCGGAATGGGTAACTACTGTAAAAGGCATACTGGTCGATAATTCTCCACCTTCACCTACTGACAAGTAGAACACCTCATGATGAAACCGGCAACATCTCTCTTCAAACCTGGCCACCAGTACTGGCGATGAGCATCCAGATACATCTTGGTGACGCCAGGATGAAATGCCCAAATTGAGTAATGAAAATCCCGCATCATCTCCTCTCTTATGTTTTCTGGCACCCATACATGTTTCTAGAAATTCAAGATCTCATCCATGACCACTGTCCATCCAGGAAGATGGTCCTCTCCTGACAAACTCTCCTGCAGGACTAAGCCTTCTGAGTCTGATAGCTGCCTCATCCGTACCTGATCAATAAGTGTAGAGGTAACGACTACAGAAGATAGGTAATTTTGTCTTTGTCTGTCGTGAACCTCCAGATGCATCTTAGAGAATATATCCATAAGGTTTCACTCAGTGCTGGCATCATGAACTGCCTGAATCTGAGTTTTCCTACTCAACGCATCTGCCACTGCGTTTCCATTTCCCGGCATATAGGCAAGTTCGATATCAAAATATTGAAGATACTCGACCAACCTGTGTTGTCTTAGATTCAGATCACACTGAGTGGAGATGTATATGAGACTCTTGTGGTTGGTAAAAACCATAAATTGTGCTCCCAAAATATAATGTCATGAACAACGCAAGGCATGTACAATAGTTGCCAACTCCAGGTCGTGTGTCGTATAGTTCATCTCATGTGGCCTCAACTACCGAGACCCATACACAAAGACTCCATATCCCTACATAAGAACAATTCACATCCGTATACCTGAAGCATCATAATAAACAGTATATCTCTTGCCTGGATCCGGCAAGACTAGTATCGGTGCTGACGTCAACCTTCCCTTCTACTCCTGAAAGGATGACTCAAAGGAAACTGACCATAATAACTTTTCCCCCTTCTTGGTCATAACTGTCAATGCTGATGCTAGTAGTGAAAAGTCTTGAATGAAGCATCTATAGTATCCAGCCAGCCCTAGGAAACTTCATACCTCAATAAAGTTCTTTGGCAGCTCCTAGGAAACTACAGATCTCACTTTCTCTGGGTCCACAGATACTTCTACCTCTGAGATGACGTGACCCATGAAGTGAATATGATCCATCCAAAAGAGGCACTTCAAGAGTTTAGCATAAAGTCGATGATCTCTCAGTTTACTCAGAATGATCTCAAGATGGGTAGCATGGTCGTGTCGAGTGTGAGACTACACCAAGATATCATCCATGAAGCCCAGGACGAAGGAATACAAGTAAGGATGGAACACTCGGTTCATCAGTGCCATGAAAACTACTGGCGCATTCGTGAGACCGAATGACATAACTGTATAATCTTAGAGACTATACCTAATTCTGAAGGTTTTCAGAGATATATCTGATACTCTAACGCGCAACTGATGTTAACCAGACCTCAAATAGATCTTCAAGAACACCCGAGCTCCTCGATACTTATCGAAAAGATAATAAATCCTTCGAAAGGGATATCAATTCTTGACCGTAAACTGGTTCATCTTCCAAAAATCCACACAGAGCCTGAGAGTATTGTCTTCCCTCTTCACAAATAGGAGAGGCGAACCCCAAGTAGAAGTACTGGGTCAGATGAAACCCTTTTCCTGCAACTCCTCTAACTACTTCTTGAGCTCCTACTACTCAGGTGTAGCCATCCTATAGGGAGGAATGGACACTGGTTCCACTCCTGGAACGAGCTCAATAGATAAGTCTACCTCACGCTCCATTGGCGAACCTGAAAAATCCTTCGACAAGACATCTCTGGAATGATCCACCGCTAAAGGAAAGTCCAACTGTGAAGTCCCCTGATCATCCAGATAATGAATAGAAATCTGGGATGTAACCCTTCTTAGCCCATGATGCTCGAGTCTTGCTCAACTCCCCTGAACATTCCATTCACGTAAATGAAGAAATGATTCAACCTCTGGTGAAATGAAACTCACCCTGCGGCGATAACCGTTGATGACTGCCTAGAAGGGAACCAACCAGTCCATCATGAGAATGACACCATATCCTATCATATCGAGGACATAGATATCCCATATGAAACGATACCCTCCATCCTAGAGAGTTCACTCTCTACACTGATTTACACTATATGTCCTCATCCAAAAAGGTGTGTCTAGAGTCAAAAAGCCGGCAGAAGAAAAGATACAGAGCCCAAGGATCTCTACAACAGAAATAGACATAAAGCTATTCATAGCACTAGTATCGAAAAGTCATGAATATAAAAATAAGTCTAGTAAGATTGTACCTCGATATATAGAAGATCTGGGATCCTGGTCAGGATAGGTCTGCTCCACTGCAAAAGTCTAGCCTACCCTTAAGCCCTGTGACCCTGCCTTACCACTCTGAGCTGATCCTCCCAGCTGGCGCTGAAGGACTGCTAACTGACCGCCATGGCCTTGACCTCCACCTCAGCCCGAATGGCTAGAAGAACTCCAGTTCCCCGACTGGTGAGAAACTGGTGGTGCTGCTCCTGAATGAGGAGTCATGGAAGAACCCCCGTCACTAGCTACTGGTGACAAAACCTGGAAGAAACACTGAAGGTGACCCATCATTCCACAAGACCATCACTCCACTGGGTCTCTCTGGCACTGCGGCCTCATGTTCCCTTCACTTTAACACTGTTAGCATACTACCTGGCTACATGGAGATGTATCTAGCCTCCTCAAATCATCGCGTGTAGACTCCCTACGACACTTCTTGCTATAAACTAAAGGAATACTACCTCTGGAAGCAGAACCACCCTGGCTCATAGCTCCAGAGTCTCTCAGATTTTTCTCTTCAATCAGCGCCTGGTTGACGATGGAAATGATGGAATTCAACTTGAAGTTATTCACCTGTGAGCGGATCTCCTGCTTGAGACCATCCTCAAACTTCCTTGCTATGAACATCACATCTCCACCCCGGAGTGGTGTGAAACGCTGCAGCTCGGTGAAATGAGAGAAATACTCCATAATAGAAAGATTATCCTACTCTAGACTCATTAACTCCCAGGAATGATCAGCCCTAAGGGTCTTTGGGTAGAATTATTCATAAAACACACACTAGAACTCCTCCCAAGCCATAACCTACTGATGACACAACTGTGAGATCACGTCCCACCACCTCTTGGCGGAGTCTCATAGCATATTAGTGGAGAGCATGACCCATATTTATCAAGGAATTTTCAGATGCTCAATGATTGTCAGCATGGCTTCCAGCCATGACTCTACAGCCTGTGGTCCTCCTCCCCCGAGAAAGTATAAGGATGCTGCTGCTGGAAAACCCACTTCAAGTTTGTCATAGTCATGGCAGGAGGTGGTGCTCCCTGAAAGGTCTACATCATCGTCATAAAGGCTTCCCTAAGCAATGCATCAGCACCTACAACTGGTAGGACAACAGTTTCCAAGGCTGGAATGACTGGAGGATCGACATGAAGTCCCTGATCAGACATATCTGGTGTCTGATCACAATCCTGCAACTGACGTACAACCGGATGATGTCTCAGAGGGATATATCTGAAATATCAAAAGAATACCATAGATCAGGAATATCAAGAACATAGAACAATGGAGTACAAAACAGAGACCAGAGAAGGAAACACTCAAGTTTTACAAAACATGACTACACGGAGTGTATAAAATCTACACGGCGTATACTTAACTCTATTCCTATGACCGAGTCTCCTTGCACGACTAACCCACACATTCATCTTAAACTGAGACTACACGGTGTGTTCCCTATGGAAACAGCATGAAGTAGACAAGTTTTTAATGACCAGTGTTGTTAGTTACACGGCCGGTTACACAGGTGAGACTACACCGCGTGTACGTGGTGATTTTTCCAGACCCGTGTTGTTGGTGACACGGTCGAGTACACGGATTTACCTTACACAGCGTGTTCCAAACAAACAAGACATGTATAAAAGAAGATAACATCATCCCATGTTGTTCATGACACGACCATGTACCTAGAACAAGGCTACACGACATGTTCATACAAAACACGGTGTGTATTACATGAGCTTCCCCGACCCGTGTTGTTAGTGACATTGCCGGGTACATGGCTCACTACTACATGACTTGTACATACCGCACACGGTGTGTTCCTTGATATTTTAAAAAACCCATGTTTCTGCTCACACAGTTAGTGACATGGTTTATAAACTACACGACATGTATATATAAAGTACATGTAGTGTATTCTGGGTTTTTCTGTGCAATAGCTCTGAAACTGCACCGAAGCCCAGAAAATACAGAAAAACAAGCATGAATGTGCCAAAATTTGATCCGTGAGGGACCATCCTCCCTGTTAATCAAATCTTGGTATCTCTTACATATCATATATAAGGGAAAAAGTCAATGATCCACCAAGTTTTTATTCAGGAGGGCCCATATCTCCTCAAGAAAAAAAATCGGGCGTTCATTTAAGCAACGTACAATACAAACAACCTCTTCATCAAACTGTAGGGATTCTATCAAATCATATATCACAATAGCATGAATAATCTACACAATGTCTATCACAACAACATGCAATTTCTAATGCACCATGGATGGGATGGCAGGAATGCATGGCATGTGATTTCTAAAAAGTTTCTATATGATGCATGAGATGGAATACCTAATCTCATCAGGTTGTGATAGAAATAGAACCACAATATCACCAAAAATAACAACAAAAATCATGTGAATAACTCTAGGTGAAATCAGATCACCTGTAACATAGAAAAACCAAAAAACTGTAATAAGTGAGGAGGATTGGCTTTTCCATGCACACGGGTTAGCTTCTCTTGAGCACATCATAATACGAAGTACGGAATCCATCCTATCCCTGGATAAAGGCTCCAAATAGTGAATCAATAGAAAATAAACCCTCTGATTCCACTTTGTAACGTCCAAGTTCTAGAAGACACCTAGAGGCGCCCCATACCCGGTTGGTTACATGGCCTCAAGCACATTTCTCTAAATGCCAAAGGCTACTGACTAGCAGTGAGGTCCTTGGGTGTGATAGTGGGGAAACTATTCCCTCATTGGAAGAGTATATAGTTGAAGAAAAACAAATAGACAATAGCAGAAACCGTTTCCATCCATATAAGAGTAAACGATAAATAGTGGAATACTAACATTAAACAACTGGAGCACACATACATGTATATAAAATTATGCATGATACATATGTCTAGGAAAGCAGCCAAACAAGTCAGAATGATGAATATAGTACTAAAAAAAAGTTCAAAATAAAATAGGTAAACTCCTCAGCATCTCAAGTCGTAGCTTGGTCCCAGGCTCTACAGCTCCACAGCAAGTCATGTACCTGAGTCGAAGGGTTCTTTCCCTTATCTATACCTACAACAATATAGTCTGTTTGGGCCCAAAAGCATGTCCCAAACAGGGTGTGAGACAAGGTCCCAGTAGGCAGCCACCCAATGATTTGTTCCTAACAGTAATTGAATACATGTCAAGTAAAATTACCGGAACCAGTAAACAGGAGAGCACACAGTAGCTACAATCCACAGTCCAGCATATAAAGTACACAAGTAATAGATAATCAAAAAGAAGAACAATAGGTAACCCCCTCGGTAGTTCTCACAGCCTAACCATTATGGGTCAACCTACATGTACTAGCAACCCTCTGGGAGGCACACACAGTCTCACCCCTCTGGTACAGATAAAGAATAGACTCTCTGAGGAAGCACTCACCATCAATTCCCCATATAGTCTCGTATCGTACTAAAAGCGCTCTAGGGAAGCAGTCAACATCTCATTCCCCCTGTGGCCCGCATCGAGAAACAACAGACTCTCTGAGGAAGAACTCATCATCAATTCCCCCTTTGGTCTCACATCGAATTAATATAACACTCTTGGGAATCCCTTACGTCCATTCTCCCTATGGTCCACTACACTAGGATCTCATAGCCCTGTGTAAAGCAGACATGCATAGCGAACATATCACCCCAAGTAATCCTCATAAACTAATTGTCTATCATTCTAAGGCACAACAGCATAATAGTAAAACAGTTCCAATATACCACAACTAGGCATGGCAACTAGAAAAACGTGTAACAGGAAAAACATGAATGGAAAAACATCCAGAGCACAGTAAAAATTACCCTATTCATAAGGGATGACCTCTACTCAAGAAATCAAGAAAAACAAGAAAAAAACAGGGAAAAATTAGGAAACACACAATACCCCATTCAAGGGAATTGGTGGAATTGCACCAAAATATTCAAAGACATCCTACAAAAAGGCAAAAACCACCAACCTCCATCTTAGGAGATCAATATAATTGAACCACGATGATTTATTCTCCTTGGAATGTATAAGATCTGAGAAAACATACAAAAATATCAACCCATGATATCATGAGAAAGAGGGAAAATCATGGAACAAGGCTATATCATAGGATAGAGCATACCGAGGCAATCCCAATGCAATTGACGGTGGCTGAAATGGAGATCAGACGGAAGCAAGGGGGCTCGGAGAAGAATCACTACCGTACATGAGCTCTCAGCTGAACGAGACCTATAAGAAGGTCTTTCTAGCGATTAGATGTGACCCCAGTGAGTTTAATGAAAAAAAAGAAAGTACACAATGTGTACTTCTAGGGTATACAACGTGTACTAGGAATTTCCGTACTCCACTTTATGCGGCCTCCACATCGCCCAAACACACCGTGTGTGTAGCCCAAACATGGCCAGAACACAGCATGTGTGGCTTCAGAGTACATGGCGTGTACTCATAAAGTACATGGCGTGTATTTTAAATTTTTTCAAATTTTCCCTTTTTTCTCATAAATGGCCAAAAAATAAAAAACATACTTGAAACAAAGATCCGGGTTCTTACACTATACAAAAGTTCTACTCACTCTAACAATTACATTTCATCATAGCCTATAATTGTCCATTATGAACACAAGTAATGCTTAATTAGAAGTTCATTTTTATAGAAGTAAATCATCATTTTTTACTTCCTAAAATATATATCTATATATACATTTATGTATCAACATGAATTGATAAAAAATGGATGTTTCTTTTCCTATGAACACATTAAAAGTTTATTGAGGTAGATGTTAATATCATTATGTTTATAAGAGCATTGGAAAAACCCAGAATAATCACAAGTATTATATATCATTTATATATTTTTATTATAGATAGAAGATGTATTTGATACACTTTCTAGGTTTTTTTAATAAATTACCCCATATGTATTTCTCATTAGATCATTATTTGACCGTCTGATAAAACCCTCCCACAAACTCTTTAGTGAGAAACATCATTGATGTATGTTTAAAAAATTGTGATAATTAATAATTATATTCCTGGTAGTTTAACATCATAAACATATTCAAACATATTAACTAAACAAAATATAATTATATGATATTATCTTCTCTTTTCTACTTATACCTCTTACTGTGTTCATCATCATCAACCATGGAACCCAATTTCATCAAATGTTTTTATATAAATAATGTTACTACGTGAACTATTGTTTATCCACCTTAATAAATAATTTTCTTATAAATTTATGACAATTTATTATGGTAACTAATGTGACTCTTAATAAACATTCTTCCCTTTATACCCTAGGAAATTTTAGGATATATTTATAAAAACTTATTATGGTATTTAATGTAAATATTTACATTTCTGATTACCTTCATTCCTCAAAATATTTTCGAATATCAAGTGTAATTGACATTGTTATTTTGACTACTGCCTTACTTCCTAAAAAAGTGGATATCACTTTTATGATAACTAATTGTAAGTTTTTACGTTTGTCATTATTGTAACTTGTAATAAACTCCTTTGGGATATTGAGTGAAACCGTTTCTAATTTTATACTCGTAAAATAGTGGTATCCACATTCTAAATGGTTGCTACATGTTACAATTTTTTTCTTTACATACCATCATATATCTTAAATAGTTTAGTATATTTATGGTAAATCATTTTAGCTTCATATTAGTTTCATAATTTATTTTTTAACTATTGAATTAACTATGTTTAGACATACTACAACTACCACCTTATAAACTATATTCTTTTCATAATATCTTCCTGAGATGTTTACACCCTTTTGTGTTGGAAAATAAAATTTACATCCATTTAATTGGATAATATAAAAAATACACTATTTATTACATATTATATATTGTATTCTATATGATTGGAACTTATTCCTTTGAATTTTTTTTTCATAAAATAAATAATTATTGAGTGATAAGAACATATTCTCAATCATTTTATAAAATATTTGTATCACTTAAATCCTGAACAAAAAAATTAATCCATATTCATTTCTTGGGTCATATTTATTGAAATTGATGAATCATAAACCATGTGTATACATTTAATATTATCATATTATTTTATAAAAAATATTTTTAATCAAATGATATTTATTACATCATAAGCTAAATGAGATTAATATAAATATATTACATTCAATTTAGCATGATATAATCATTTACATTTGAGTCCTTGATGTAATATAATTCACATCATCTCATTAATACAAAAAACATGGTGAATAAAAAGTTTCATTGATTTTTAACTCTAGTATATTTACAATTTGTTTTGAAATATACTGCCAATATCAAAATAAAACATTTAAAATTAATTATTTAATTACAATAACATCTATATATTTCATAGAAATTCTTTGGAATCTCATAAACTCCTTCTAGTATTTCAGGTATAATCCAATCACATTTAATAATATATTATTCTTTCTTGAAAACTATATGATTTAATAACCATGATATTATTATTAAATAAACACTATTTACGTTAATTTAATGAATATTTACTCTCATAGTTTGAGATATAATGCACTTGTACTATTCATATTATACCAAAATCCAGATATCATTTTCCCAGTTCATTTATTTTGAACACATTGGGAAGTCCTTGTATAAATTTACTAGATTCAATCACATTTTTCAAAACATTTCTATAATTAATAATACGATAAGTATTTAAACCAGAAAAAACATTAGTTATTATCCCATTAAATAAAGTTATATAACTAACCAAATCGTAAATCATGTGTCTTGAAAACAAAAAAATCTTCTCACCTTAACAAAAATGGTTTACATGTTATGACCAAGAAACAAATTTGACGATAAATGTCTTATTATTGGTTTATCCAATATCCAAGAATCCAATTTATCAATGCATAAACTAATTTCCTCCATTACAAGATATAAACATTTAAGATCTAATTCATTCATCTTATGAACATTTATATATATATATATTTAAAATACTTGATGATTATTCCACTTATATAATATATCAATACGAATATCTTAATTTATTTATATATCTATTAATGATTTTATAAGGCCATTGGTCTCAATAAGTAATTTTTAATATTAAAAAATATTGAATATCATTTTATATAACCAATTTTATAGTGTATACGAGACTATAATAATTGATATACCCAATCATATTTTGTACATATGGGGAGACTTAGATCACTTTGTTCATTTTCCATCTAATTTCTTTGAAACCTCGAATGAATCACTTTTTGCTTCCATGTGAATGTAGATTCAGTTGTTGATCAATTTCATTTTTTAGTAAGGAATTAACTATTCTAAAACATTGAATTTTCATTAATAAACTTTTATATATTACCAATAATGTATATGATCATTTCTTATGTTACTCATATATGGAGTAATATTCATCCAACATCTCCTTTTTAAGGAATAATTAAAATTCATATACTGATGAAGATGTTGTTTATGATGAAGATATTATGTAAAAAATTATATTTTATAATATTATTATCATGTATTTTTAACCATTTAATAATGGATTTTACTAAATGAGATCCCACTACAATTTTGACTCCTTTTAAAATTGATTGTAACCATTAAGATTCCATGATACATATTTCACCATGAAATAAGCCATGTTTATCATTCCTCCTATCAATAATTTATTTTGGTAGGGAATTATTGAAGTAAAAAAATATATGATATTTGGATAGTAAAACAAAACATACCATTCTCTAATCCATCATATGGATACACACAACTATATTCCACTGGTAACATAATATTTTTATGGTATCATAGTTAGTGGAATGAATAAAAAATGTCAGAAAATGACAAAAAGTAACACAGAGGCACCCCGGATTTCTAGAAAATTCCCATGGATTGTCCTATATCACACATTACATTCATTTCTTATATAAGATAATATAGGTGCACGCTGATATAGTAAAACCTACATATTTGAATGATAGATGTCTTCCCTAGTGTCCTATTGAAATAAATATCAAACTTATTATTTTAAGGGTTTTAATCCCTCCAAATTATCTTATTTTATTAGTTTATGTATATTCATGTTTCTAGTAATTTTTTCTTTAATTCTATTCCATCAACTGAATCAATATGTTCAAACAATATTTTTTGACCCATTACACAACCCAATAGTTTTTTAAACATTCTCAAAAATATAATTCAAACATATAAATATTTATCATATGTATAAGATAGATGAATACATCATTTTAACATTTAGATTTATATCAAATTTTTCATATCCACAAGAGAATTCCTAGAACAACATATAACCTACTTTATTCACCATCCCAAGAAGGACTAATCCTCCAATTCGTTAGGTGGTCTAGTACCATGTCCCTGTACCAAGGGATAGTTAAATCAAAATAGAATAAAATTCAAAATAAAAATATCACCAAAGATTCAAAAAATATATTCAAAAATTAAATTAATGTTCAGGACATCAATTACAAACTGAGGTCAAAGTATATGGAAAATTATATTAATAATGGTGTCAACCCAATCTTGAATATGTAAGGATTTGTCCAAGAATAAATTTATCATAATGATTTTTTAAAATCCAAAACCCTAATATAAATGATTTATATCTTTGAATATAAATTCTAATAACCATTAAATAAATGGGACAAAATTTATTTAAAGATGAGATAAAATTTTATGAATATTTCATAAATAAATCTAATTATGAACACTATTTATTTTTTTTATATTTTATATTATGGAAATTAAATATATTGAATATAAACACTTATATATTCATTTCAATATGATGTTTTTCATATTTATCATTATATGTAATTGCTATTATAAATATATGATATTGTGTGGATTATAAAAAATTTACTAATCAATTTCTATAATGTAAACTATTATTATAATCCAAATATAAAATATGTAAGTATATTTTAAAACCATGATCTTATCAATCAATGAAACATTTTAACATGAACATAATTAATATCAAAATAAGTCCCCTTTTAATTTTGATGACTTGAAAATAATTAATTATAAGAAATTCATAATTTAAATGTAATCATTTTATATTTTGTCCATATTTTTTTTATAACCATTTATAAAATATGAGTTTTTTCTAATTAAATGATTTTTTATAGATCTTATTTTATTCCCTTCAGGTTATTAAAAGTGTTTTAAAATATTTGAAATAAATTTTAGTGGTAAAATCAATCATAAATATTTATTTAACTATTTATAATTTATAACTAATTTATTTATTAATTTTTTATCTATTGAAGTATCCAAAATTACAAGATTAATGTTTATATAAATTATAAAAAAACCTCTAAAATAATTTAGTATTACAAAAAATAAAACATATTTTACACTTACCCATACATTGGAACTCATTCCTACATTTGGTTTTTTTCTATTTACCTTTTTGAAAAAACTATATATATCAGTAAATTGGTTCTGGAGTACTTTTGTAATAGTATAACACAATAATGCTTATAAAATACCACTAGATAAAGGTAAATATCATTATATCCTTATATATACGGTTAAAATAAGGGTATTTATTTGTGAACCTTATTCTACGTAAGGTTACAAAGCATATTAATATTAAGGGAACACTGACCATTTAGTTAAGGTTCAATTTACCTTTACATTGCCACTATTTATAGCTCGATAAGGGAAATACCATCAATAAAAATTTAAAAGGAAATAGCGAGGTTACCCTTACACAGGCCATTTATATAAGTGTATTATCATTACACAATGATCCTTATCACATGGGTAAGCATCTGGTTACCATTAATTGGATGTGATGAAAACTCACTCACCCTTACATATCACTTAAAAAAATGATTACCCTTATGTATTAACATTTTTTATGGTCAACTCATGTGGCCATTATGTAGACCTCTATATTTAATAGAAATTAATTAAGACCATTATGAATAAAAACTTATGTAAGGGTAAATCCTATGTGACCCTTACTAATCAAAACTATGTAACTGTGAGGGATTCATTACCTTTATATAGCCAATCAAAATATATGTAAACCCTTTTAATAAAATCTAAAAGAAATAATCCAAAAACTACTCCTTTTTGATATATTAATTATTTAATTTCTATTATCATACAACATAAATATAGATCACTCTATTATCATTTAAGGGTTTACTATATTCTGATAAGATTCATCTACTAGTAATGGAATAAATTAAAACCCTTATCCTTGGATCACTAAGAACTATAATATGAAACTGCATCAAAAATTTAAATGAATTACTACTATAAAAATTATATCGTATGCAATATATGATTATATAACTCATTATATTAATATTTTTTGGATAAATATCACATTTGGAACATATATGTATCACACCACATTCGGTATTCATGACATGATCTGAATGACTCATTGTTCGAGTAGGATCCACAACATATACAATAAACTATCATCTTGCAGATTAGAGGAGAAAAATGAATGATAAATTTGATTATAGAGAGTCTTTTTAAATAATACTAATAAATTTAGACCCCTTCCATCAAATGAAATTTGGATTTTATAAATCTCCCGATGAAGCTCTTCAACAGTGCATGAATTTACTCATTTGTTTCATCACATGAGATAATTATACACCAATAACATGTAATATATACATAAATATAATTATAAAAAAATCTATATAAATATGAAATGATTTCATTTAATGAGATATCACGTGGGTGAAACAGAAAATGATAACTATTTATCGTTTTTTATAATTACATATTAAAAAATTTACCATTTATTTAAAAATAATAACTACCATGTTATATTTACATATATAAAAAATATATATGTATTTAGGGAATATTGCTATTATGATCCACCATCCATCCCGAGTTTCCATCACCCACTTTTCCTGGGATTCAATAGTTTACATTGCTATTTTTCACTAATGATGGTGGAATTTGAGGGTTTACCTATTCAAATTGATGTCGGATTGTTATTGTTTTTCAAATATATCCCATGCATTTTATGTCATTATGATTTCATAAACCCATCATATATTAATTATGATTGTGTATATAAGTTGGTTCAACATTTTTTCTTCTTATTTAAGTCTATTCTAATGTTATTATGCAATTTTAGATGTGTTGATAATATTTTCCTATGTCTCAAAAATCAACTAGATCCTTAAATTGATTGTTTCATAGAAAATAATGGATACCATAGTACCTTGATACCCTAGATGACACTAACATGGCTTGAAGGTAATTCATGATCCCCCTAAGTTGTTTTCTATAACCATGAATATTTAAATAATAAAGAGGGAATTGATTGGAAAAAAATAATGTCATATGAAATGATAGAATTTGATATATCAATACCCCTAAAGGGAATGTACCAGAACTCAAATAGGTTATTTTGTACCCAGGAAAATAGATAATCATCCGAAAAGAAACTACACCATCAATAAGATAAAATTTATCAAAAACCCATTCTTAACAAGTGGGGGAAAATCCACAGATTACTATCACCACTGTATTTTCCAATGGATCAAGATCCTAAACCAACACTATGAAATTATTTCCCTTTTCTCATACCTAGAATATAAAAATATAAAAATACCCAATGGTGATGGTAGGTTTTGACCTATAAATATAATTATGGTCTCACCATGTGTTCCATAACAAATTCCTAAAAAAAAAAAGAAATCATGTTATCAATTTAAATTATAGCGGTCTTGGCATAACAGAAAATTTTAATATTTTTTTTAAAATATTTTATTTTAAATGGATTACAATAATATCAAAATATATATAATTAATTGTATAAAAAACATTTATATAAATCATTGAGTATCATTAAAATAGTTATATATTCAATGGAATATATAAAAAAACATACACAATCAGCACTATGGTCTTCTAACCTAAAAATGTTAGTTTTGGCTATAGGAACCTCAAACATCTCAAATCCATAATCACAACTACACATGGTTTAACATGTCCCTCATACATAGTATAAATAGGAATCATCTATATCCCATCTTGATAATCATGTGGAAAAATATTTTTGTTAGAGTTTTCATCATTAATCTATTTATACTTTAAATATTCTAATGTTCATGTACCAAATAACCAACTATCTTCCTAGGCATGTATTTCACTAATCCATAAATATATAATTTTAAAATCATCTCATTTTAAATAAATCATCTATGATAATACAATTACCTAGTTTTTTGTCTAAATATTCCTTTTCGATTTAAAAAACATGGGTTTTTCATTATTTCATAAATTTTTCATTCCAAACCCATTGATAGTTTTCCATAACATCAATTTAATCTATTTTTCATAAAAAATATCAAACCATTTCATCATTTCTATTAATTAAAAAATTCAGCAACGAATTCTAATTACATTAGAATTGGGGGTTTTCTCAAATTTCATGCCTTTGAGAATTCCAATGTTAAAACATTTCAAGTCTTTGTTTTGGAAATCAATTTAACTAAATTTAAATAAAATCATATAAATAAAATTTTAAATTATATGGAAATATAAAATATAACCAACAACCATTAATTAGGGAAATCAAACATTAAACATCAGTATTGGGAACTCCAACAACACTTGAAGTTGAGAAAGATCTGAAAAGAAGATATAAAATACTAATCTAAAAAGACAGTGATTTCATCCATTTGAATGGAGTTTATATCAGTCAAAAAATAAATGATCTAATACACTCTACATTTTATGAGAAGTAATATTAGAGGAAATCATATGATAGGGTATCCACATAATATATAGGGATTAAATCATCCATCTACCATTTCATTCCCTAAAGGAGGATGGTGGATGAACCAAAATTGATTTTTGGGATCCTCTAAGGAGGTGAAAAATATATTAGGGAAAATAGGTGTATTAGGAAACATAAATGGGAGGTGTGAGATAATATTAATTTAATTTTTTGTGGGGTGAAATTCTATGTGCTTGGTCTCCTATAGAGGGACACACTATAAGAAAAACTATTTTCCCTAACTGAGTTCCCCATATTGATTCATTATAAAAGGGTGGAATGTTTCCACTAGGTAGACACATAGTTTAGTGAGACAATACCCAAGAACAAAAAGGTCACTTCTTTGAGGCTGGATGGTTTGGAAGGTCTTCCAACACGGTTTTTACAAACCATCCACCCCTTTAGGGAACAGTCAATGAGAATGGTAGTTTATGGTAAAAACCACATTTTTTTCTCCTAGCCATGAAGCAATCATGAACAACCCAAAGGGACTAAAAATTATCAAAATTTCACCTAAAACATCATGAACGAAGACAAAACAATCACACTATTGATCCCAAATAAACATCTCATTAAGAGAGGTGTTCAACTGAACATTGTACAAAAAAATCATTATACTCATTCTTCTACACCCACAAATTAAATAGTGAAAAAAATAAACATCATGTTTTACACTTCATATCATTATTTTATGAACTATTTTGGATGTTTCCAACACAAATCCTCAGAAATGACAACCCCTTTTCTTAGGGTAGAGGAAATGAAAAAATCAAAAGACTACATGTCCTCAACCCAATGTCTCCGAAGAATATATAAAACATTTTGAAAGAATATGTAACATAGGATTTTTTGATAAATATAGATGGTAGAACATTCTACAAAATGGTATTTTCTATATCCATTAAGGACATGCATTATGATTTCAAGATCGATATCAGGGGTTGGATGATTTTTCTCATTTATCCTAATATGTTAAAAATCATATGCAACAACATGATTCCTAGTATTATATCACAAAGCCTTACTCACCCTCAAGAATAATCACCATCACTATAGAAGTCAAAATTAATTTTATCCCAACAAAATAAAAATATAATTTATCATTCCATAATAACTTCACTCTTTTTCTAGTGGAAATAGTCATTAATTTATCCATCCTTTATAAATATTTAAAAAAATAATCATAATACCCCAAAACAGAAGAATCTATGAATCAAGAAATCATTTTTTGGTTTCTCACACTTGATGACATATATCAAGATTTGTTGATCAATAGAAATAACATGTTTTGAGACCACAAGTCCCAAAATAATCACATCCCAAATACAAAAATTACATTTTCATATCTTGGAATAATGTCAGTGATTTCTCAATATTTCCATAACTCTTCTCAGATGATGAACATGATCCGTCTCAATTTAAGCGAAAACCATTATGTCATCCTCAAATACCACCATGAACGTATCATGATACTCATGAAATTTCATGTTCGTAAAATTAATTTTGACTTCAAGAAATTTTATTGTACAAATGGCATGGCAAGATACGCATAATGAACATACCAACCCTGGAAACATATCCTTTTTCTTTACCATAAGTCATTTGAGCTTCTAGTAATCAATACATAGACAAAGAACCATAATAAAATTATTTGTAATGACCAAAAATTCCACCAAAGGTAACACACTCAGAATTATAAAGAATTATCAAGAAAAAAACATTCATTTATACTCATTACATACGGTAAAAAAGAATATATTCAAGCAGGGTATGAGGTAATAAATCATTAGAAATATCTAACACATTTACTAGTGAAAGACTTCATAAACAAAATGTAAACAAATTTGTAAACTCTATGAAAACTAGAGTGAGATCATAATTAAAATATTATATCTCCAATTAAAAAAAAATTTCTCATATTAAATTCCCCAAATCTATATCAAATTTAACTACACTACATGAAATTGGGACACATTTTCCCATGAAGTTAGAGCACACTGCATCGATAATAGTAATGGATGCCCACTAAAGAGAATAGTCAATACTGGCCTGATAAGAGATCATCAAATCCTTCATTAAAATGATGTTCATATATTTTATAACTAGGACAAAAAAAATTTAGGTAATATCAATCTCTAACAAAGAGAAAATATAAATAGGACATTGAAGACCCTACTCTCTCTTTATTCTGATGCGTGTATTAATATCTATCACACAGGATAACAGATTTGTAGTTAGGGTTTGAAATTCAACAACATAGGATTATATTGATATTTTTGATGCACCGTTGTAAAATAAATATATCACTATGGATGGTTCTATATTGATGGTACCTCTTAGAGTAATTAGACCTGAATTAAATTCCTCTGGAGACTCTTCCACTATGTCAACTAGATTTGTTCCAAAAGAATCTGTATATAACCTCTATGTTATTGATTTATCTTATTACACCATCATAATTTTTTGTGTTGATGATATTGGGCCACTATGTGTGAAAGAAATATATAATAAAATATCTTCAAGTTACCTGACTACCGACAGGAACTAAAAATCTTCGGTGCCTCACTGTAGACTCATTTCCAATTGCCAACCATTCTGAACTAGATGTATGTCAAAGGTCCTCAATTTGGAACTTATGGACATCTTTAAGAACCCTTATATCCATATCCACCATTTGAATAATCACTCTTCTACATTCTATTAAAGGAACTCATTGAACATCCAATGGGATTAAAAGGATCTTTTGTCCACACTGACTTACCAGCCAGGTCAAGGTCATCCATTATTGATATATCTAGTATATTATTACAAGACGATATCTTTAGCCAGAAAACATAGAATTGAATTTCATATCAACTTCTAATCTCTTGTATTCATGCCATCAGTTCATTATTTTTTATAATATCATAAAAAAACTATACCACCTAAATAAATAATTTTCAATACTGAGTCACTACAATGTCACATTGATGGTGATTAAGAATATATATATAATTTTTTAAAACCATTGACATTGGATAGAACTAAAAAGTAAAAATGAATCTCATGTATTTCCACTCAAGTATTTCAATAATTTTATCTATCACCATCGAATCCCCCCACATTCTACAAGTCTCTAAAATCATGAAGTCAGTATAAATAAATTTAATGGAATTAATAATTTACAATAACTCAAACACTCACTCAATTCATTTCATCAAAAAAACATCCTCTAGATGTCCATTACGAACTTATAAATTCTATCGATTATAGAAATTAAGATCATATGCTTGATGAATAAACTAATCCCTTTGAGGTATCATGATTTTAGCCTAAGGGGGAATTGGTGTGGCTGTCTGTCCTAGAGAATAAACAACACACTACAATATCTCAATTAGACTCTTTAAACTAGAGGATTTTCCTACTTCAGTTCATCAATATCTCCATCCTTAGTTCAATTCAAACATTTTCTTGGTATCATGATGATACAAACAATCAGCATAAAACTAGAGGAATTTTAATCAGGGATGTTCAGATAAATAAATTAAAAGGATGTTAAAAATTAGTTTTTAATTTTTTTATATGTAAAAAATTAGTGATTTTCCGAAGAGTGTAATGAGATAAGTAAAATGGTAAATATATATATATATATATATACACATCATATACACTTTTACCCACCCCTACGGTGACCTACGACTCATTATGACAAGTGATAGGTAGGAACATTCTCATAACTACTTCCAAATTCCCATCAATCCATCCTCTTGTCTAAAATAGCAACTGAAAGCACAAACTAACTTCATAGAAGGATTCAAAACCAATACCATTAATTTCTCTACTTTAGGAAATATCCCATATAACTGTGTACCCTAATACCCAATCCATCACTGACATGGCCTGAAGGACATTTCTTATATACACAGGTTGGTGAATGGCACCTACAATCATGCAATAATAAATAATGAATGGTTTTTCCATTAATCAGTGGAAGATAACAAAATAAAAGTTAGTATATCAACACTACATAATTATAAAGAATCATAAGTAAAATAACTATAATATTACCTAATAATAAAGATAAAAATTCCAAATGAGACTACAATATCAACCATACAAAAAGTATTAGAAAAATCTTGAGTAAAAGGTAGTAAATTGCTCCACCAGACACAATCACCACTCCATTTTCTAAAGGATCATGAACATCCACCACCTCTAAGGGGATCATTCCCATTAGTTGGACCTAGAATAAGTAAATATAAACAATCCTAAAGTTAAAGTTGGTGTATGATATAGAAATAACATTACGGTCTTATAAAGTTTCCTCTAATATATTCAATAATAATAAACTAGTTATTCATTAAATTTAAATAAACTAGTTCATTGTATGGTAGATCATTTTCAAATTTAAAATAAAACATATTTTCTTTTAAATGGATTGATAACATTTCAAACACGGAATACATAAAATGTTTATATAATATCAATTATATTCAAAATTTGTAATGAGTAAACCAGTTCTATAAACAATGTCATATATAATAAAAACAAACTCAAGAAGCACCATGGTCATATTCCCTATATTGAATTAGTGTCAACATATAGGATACATACACTTCTAAAATTAGTTATCATAGATAAACATGTATGAAAACATCGAATAGACTCTAGACAAATAGAACAAATAAATATACCATTGGGGATAATCTAGTTGAACATTGTTTTGGTTAGAGTTTTGATCATCAATCCATTTCTAGGTGATCAATATCCCAATAATATTTCCCCAAATAACCCTCAAACTACCAATGATATATTTTAAGTAATAAATCAATAAATGATTTTAAATTCTTATCATTTCATGTAATTCATCTTTTGTAATTCTATTTCCAAATTTTTAGTTTTAATGTACCTTTTTCCATTTAAAAATCAAATCATGGGGTTTTCCTCATTACATTTTTTTTCATTCTGAATGAAATCAATGGATCTCATTATTTCAACATAATACATTATAGTCAAAATAGATCTCAAATAATTTTATCAAATCTATCAATTTCAAAAATCATCACATAATTATAATTCCATTGGAATTCATTTTTTTAAAAAAATTCATGATATTGTGAATTCAAATTTCAAATAATATAAAATAGATATTTTTTAGATCAATTGAAATATATTTCAAAACAATTAAATAAAATCAATGTTTTAATTACATATAAAATATCAAATTAAACCACATTCCTTTTGAACTGGAAATCAAATGATCGTCATTTGGAATGGGAATTCAAAAGTTAATTTAACGTAAGGAATATCAAAAAATAAAATTTAGAATCAATATCTAATGATACAATGATTATATACCTTGAAATAAAGTTTAGATCCACCAAAAACATGATGATCTAATACTATTTAAGTATGAGAAGAAGGAAGATAATTTGAAACTATTTGAGAGGGGATTAACTTACTATAGATTGATTAGATCATCCATTGGAACATAAGTTGACCAAGGGAGGAAGTTGGAGGAGTTGAAATTTCTCATTGGTAGCCTCTAAGGAAGGTAAATTTGAATTATGGTTTGTATGACATATTAAAAAACATAAATGGTTGAGTTAAATAATTTAAATTTAATTTATCGGGGAATAAAATTTCATGTGAATTGTTTATTGGGGAGGGACACATGGTGAGGAAAATTGTGCACCCTAACCATGACCCCCCTTTGGGTTCACTATCCAAGTGTCCATGTTTTCTCCAATGTAGACACATAGACTATTTAAACATGTTCCAACAATATAAATCCCCCTATATAAGGCCACACGGTTTGGTGGGTCTATCCACATGGTTTTGAAATACAGTTTACACCCTCCAGAGAATTATCCCAGGGGAACGATTTTCTAGGGCAAACAACATGGTTTTACTTAATTGTTGGACAACTTTTCACAAACCAGTGTGCTTCAAAAAATCTTAAAATTTAACTCAAAACCCCAAAACTACGATCCAAAGAAAAGGATATCAAAACATGGTTCAGGTAATTCATGAAATAATTTAATGGGATGTTACATGCATGTGTATATTTAGCTACATCGAGAAATCAACTATGTAAATTGGCTACATGATAGAAAAAACAGTGTGAATATACTATATCATAGAACTGTATATGTTATCTAAAAATACATTAATGGATCACCTATGTGATAAAATATCTAAAATGATTAAATATCAATAAATAATTGTTATATTGAGTAATCAACTGCATGAATTGGATCCCTAGAAAATATATATTTCTTATTGTAAATGGATATGTGATTCATTCAGCTCTGCCAAAATTCTTCTATGTTAGTATGAATCCTATATTATTTTTCTATGTGATTAAATCAACTATGTGATGGATGATTACACAGATTAATTCTTTTATGAGAATTCAATTATGTGGAATTTGGCTATGTCGTGATCAAGAGTCAGCTACGCCATTTAGAAACACTCTTGTTTTCTATTTATGTAGTATGTTAAGTAGACTATATATATATTTTTTGATCCATTAAAAAATATACAATCACATTAAGGTAGATTTGTTTATCAAATGGCTTCAGTTAATGAGAGTTATAAATAAGAGAGGAATAATAAGATGCTTAATACTATTTGCTAAGGTATTTTTTAGAAAAGGTCATCTGAAATTTATTTCAAATACTTGATTTTATTGGATATAATATGCTGAAATTTATATATATTATATACTATACTATTTGAACAAGATATAATCTAGTATAACAATAACTGTATATAAACTATCAACTCACCCTCAAATCTCTCTGTGATACAATGCTCAATGCAAGAAGAAGTAATATATTCATTTATATAAGTTTACCTTCAAAGATGAACTATAATTTATTATTTCAATACACTCCGAGAGAAAATATTTTATATTAAATTCACCAATATAGATTACCTCTCATTTATAAGTATCACCTTTCAAATAAATGTATCATTCGTAATCATTCATAATTATCTCAAATAATTTGAAGTATCAACCTCTTATATTATACTTTTAAAGTTACTTGAAAAAGATCCTTGAATTTTAGTGTTCAAAAAGCCTTGTGTCATCCTGGTAAGTGATCACTATTTTTTACTATTTGATGTCTTCTTAAACTCACTCAAGATGTCCATAAGAATAAGATGGATACTATTTAATGTCATAATGCTCTTGGAGTTGTGCATTAGTGGAGTAGAGTAGGTTATATATGTTCCCCAAACTACTATAAATGTTTATGGTTGGTATTTTTCTTTAATAATTAATTTATAATAAATAAATTTTTTAACAAAATATTATATATTATAATACCTTAACATTGGAGGTTTTAATGTGATGAAAATATCATTAAATCATTTAAACACTTCTTGATTCTTTAAGGAATTGTTCTCAAAGACATATTTTCTTGAATGTCCACCCATTTAATTATAGGATACCATTCAAAGAATAATTGTTTATTAAACCCAAGAGAAAGCACATAATTAACATAGTTTTAATTTTATGAAAAATAATATAAATTAAAATGTTTCATATTAAAGAAAAAATAATTAATAGAAAAACTATAAATTTTCATCAAAATAAACACAAAGATAAAACTCAACGAATTGATTAAAAATTTATAATCACAAGTGGGAACTAGATGTCAGTTAGGAATGTGAGCTGGCATGGAATACTCCTACAATTGCAACTAAAGCTATGACTATCCAAACATAGTCTATAACTCATCATTTGAATATTATGGCTCTGTTATAATTTTATAATACTACATCTTGGATTTATCAAAAATTTCACCAAAATTTACTCATGATAAGGACCAATGTGCATTACTAATTTGTATGAGATAGAAATAGGAATGTTGGTATTTTATAACCCAACTGTGGGAATTGGTTTCCACTAAAATCACAACATAAAATTTATCATATAGATAAGTTAATGAAAAATAGTCTGAATATATCAAGAATTATAAATTATATTACCATTCAACATAAAAATTCATTCCATAAGAATAAAGAATTAAGAAAATAATCCAATAGAAATGTTATTAGGTCTCCATGTGATCATCTAGAACACCATCCCAAATCACTCTGAAATTACATACACTGGGATAAGTCATCATGTAATATGTCACCCTTCACATTACTTGGATCCCTAAAATCCAAGGCTGAAAATTCCCAGATACATATGTATAGACTGATTCAAATATATATTAGAATACAAAAATAATTTAAAATAGTTTATTTTACTATACTGGTATTATTTTATGATTTTAAACAAAACAAGTTTAATAATTATATTTTATTTGATAAACAATTTTTATAAAATTTCATTTTGATTCCTTTAAAATAATTCTAGTTTAAATAATACAATGATGACACTAATATAATGTAATCTATATAGAGGAAAATAATCAAAACAATTCATGGTAACTAAGAGGATATACATGTTTGGATTCAAGGAATGTAGCATCACTATCATGAATAAAACCAAGAAAAAAGGGCTCCAGCCTATGGTAATACATGAATAAGACATGAAAGGAATACTAAATTTCAAAAAGATTAATCTTAATGATATTGAGTCTTAAAAAATATATATTTATAAAAATAATAAAGCTCAATGAGGCCATAATCACGATTTTTTACATATGTTTATAACCGAACACACCAATGTTTTCCATTTGTTTGGTTTTATTGGAACATTCAAGTAATTAATTGAAAAAATTTAATAAAACATTTCAACAATATATGTGTTACCACTATGATACATGAATATCCTATTTGGGGTCAAAAACATATTTGACCCATATAATCTAACACATGAATTTCAAATAATGTGTTTTTAAATAAAACCTATTTAAACACATTTTATATTACACCAGAGAATAAGTTGCACAAAAAATAATCATTGAAATAAAATAATCCATTTTCAGAATCAAACCCAAAGGTAAAACAAAATAACAACATGTGTTTCCTTGACAAAGAAACATTTTTTGAGACACATACCTCCATAATAGAGGAAAAAAAGTCCCTGTAGAAATTTGTGATTGGAAATGAATAGATTGGACCTCTCAAGATAATCATTTCCCAATAAAAATTATTAAATTCAGAATTTACAAACTTTATATTTTCAAGACATAAAGGAGAAGAGATATTTAGGGGATAACTATAAAATTGAGGATAAATCATGTTGAAATGGTAACATAAATTGTAGTTATCCTCCAACACAAAATGATAATTGAAAAGGAACTTGGGAGAATCACCTAAAAAATAAAGGAAATGAATTTTTGATCTAATGAGAGATTATCTAAATACATTATTTAATAAGAATATAGGGTGTCAATGTAATATTATATTTCTAAAAATGTCATACATGTCACACGGTTAGACCATGTGATTTGAAAAAACATGTGAAACCCGGGACATCCCTACTGTCTGTTCTAAACCAAAAACCTAGTATAGTAGAAATATATATATATTTAGAAACACAGAATAGTATACATGAAACCACATCTATACTAAGACCCATCCATCCACATCGTCTTCTCATGGTCACACATGTTTATAAAAATCATTATAAAACTATGAAAAAAGTCATTGGATTTAATATATGCACATTAGAAGGTAACCAAACTAGAACTACTAAATTTGAAAAAGTCGTTCATCTATAAAATTTCTGCTTATAAAATTTTAACCGTCAATTCTAAAATCCTTTTGAACCCTGATATAGATAAAAATCCAATAAAATGACCTAAATAGTGCCTAAAGCCAGTCATAACATTCAACTTATTTAACAAAAATTAATTAAGAGAGTAATTTCAAAGAAATAATCTATTTATAAAAACTCCTTCCTGAACAAAACAGAAAATATAAACTATTTTATCCCAAAATAAAAAATATTCCTGGATTTTTATATCTACTAATTAATTCTTAAAAAACAACATGGAAACAATATAGATCATTCAAAAAAAGAAAAATAAAAAGACTCATAACTGTAATTTTTTGTTAGAAAACACCAAACATGTACGTAATGAATTATCAGCTATGAAAAAATTCTATACATTTATCAAAACATAGAGAAAATGTTAAATGATTATGTACAAAACATTAGAAGTAGTTTTAAATTAATTTACTATGAAATTAATATACTAAAAATTTTAATATAGAATACCTAAAAACATCTATAATATATATGTAAATATAATCAAATTGTATTATATCCTATATAAGAATACAAATCATGATACTACATGCATCTCAGATATGAAAATTATATAGAAACTATACTTTATATTGTTAAATAAGAAGTAAATCATAAATAATAACATGTGATTACATGTGTATGACTTGAATTAATATAATAACATCTTATAAGGAAACTAGGGAAAAAAATTCTCCATTACATTTACATAATTTATTGTGTTCATTCACGTATAATGACAATAATAAAATGGAAATTAACATGTCAAAATGCTCCACTAAACCATTTGATCCATGATCCAATATAAAGAGTACCTCTATTTTTATCATTGGGACATTCATCCATGTTAATCCCAAATTAAATTTTGAATCAAATTAAATAAATTTTAAAATAGAACTATAGTTCTTATACCACACAACTAGACATTCTTTATAAATCATCCTCACACTACAACAATTATAACCATAAATACACATGGTGTATCATCATGAGTCAAAAACCAATCCTATAACTTACCCATGAAATTGAAAATCACAAAAAACCTTATAATATTTATGTAACAAAATTTTGTATTGAAATTGAATCAATTTCTTGAGTGAGCACTATACCGATCACTGAAAGACCTAAAGAACACCTTTATTTTAGTACAGTTTAGTATAAACACTTATAGTTTACTTAAATATAAGTGGTTGGTGGGTTCCTGTTAAAAACATATTAATTGAATAAGTCTAAAATTATTAAAAAACTTATCCATTTTCCCTTCCTCTTCCCTTATCACCCTGTCCTATCTTTTTTTTCCTTATTTCCTCATCTCTATCTCTATCCTCTGTTACCATTGGTGGAATTTGATCCCTATAATCCTTCATTGATTTTTACTCTGTTCTGAACTTTTATTTTTCTATGTTTATGACCCCACTCCTGGCTTGTATGTCAAATTTTCATGGAAAGGTTTTCGATATGTTGGGTGAGTCCCACGGGAAATTATGGTTCACATCATGGGTCTAACCCTATCATTCCCAGTGCTCTATTCCTTTCTTGTTTTTATTTCTTTATTGTGTTGAAATTTTAATTTTATACAGGTTTTGGTTTCATCGATTCAATTATGTGGTTCTAGTGTTGTTTCTTCTCTATTTAGGGCATGTATGATACAATCAATGTTGTAGATATATGTTTCAATCACTTCACTCCCAATCAGTTTTCTTCAGTGGTTTGAATGTTGATATAGGATGTGTTTTCATTGGGTGATGGTTTTCAAGGAGGTAAGGCTATGTGTCAACTCGGGCTATTGTGGTCCTTTTTTGATAAAGCTCTTTAATGTGGATGGCTCTAGTTTATCGGTCTGATGGTCTTTATATCCTTGTTGGAGGCAACATCTTAGATTTTTTTAGTTTTTAGTACTTATTTCTTTGTTGAAGATATTTCTAGTTCTTGAATACATTGTTTTTTTGAAGTATAGTGTTTTTATGGTGATGGTGGTGGTGCTTCTTGGTTGGATAAGATGAAGGCATGACTTGTATGATGAAGTCAATTGTGGTAATTTAGTTAATGTTGGCTATTGACTAGACATTACTGACACAATTGTTGATGATTTATACTTTTATGGGGAGAATTACATGAAGGATGAGGTATAATGGAAGATGTAGACCCAACAAGATTCATGCGGTATCTCACAACTTAGATATCACAGTCGAGTTGTTTTTTAATTTTTTAACTTGAGTGTTTAGTATTTTAGATATTTATTATATGTGTAAGTGTTTTGAATTTTGGATATTCCATGGGATTTTTTTGTTTTGTTTATTTTCTGATAAACAATAAATATGATTTTTATAAAATACAAAAAAATTTATTATAAGAGGAACAATATGTGTTAATTTATTTTCCATTACAATATACAACAATAACCACTATGGATTCCTATTTAGTAAACCATGTTATCAATAACATACATAACAACTACATGAACATGCAGACATACGTCTAAAATCCCAAAATATTTATAAAGATCACTGAAAATGAATTGTTAATAAAAAATATATTTTATATAAAATTTCCTTTCCAAATGAATCCTATGGATCAAATGTAGAGGACAACCAAAAATAAAAAACCATAAAAGGAACAAAATGACCTCTACAAATACACTCCACAAGACCATCACTGTAGTGAAGTAGTTTATTTTTGTATATCAACAAATATTTTAAGTTTAATTTAATAATATTCCCATTAGGGGTGAACCATGTAAAAATAGTAACATTATATTCATTATTGAATTTAATAAATATATTTTTTTATGTTTTGGTGAGATAATTATTTAGAGTGAACGATTGAATAAATTAAATGACTTTATTCACAATATTCCACTCTTATATTAAATATTCAACTCAATTCCAAATGTTTAAATTTAATGATAATGTTTTTGAATTTTCATTCAACATTCAGTATCTATTTTTATTATTTATTTCACCTACAGAATCAATGATGTGTCCTCCTATTTTCACTGGAACCATTTCGGATTGTTGTAAAATAAATATGATTATTTTAATATAAGAAATTTTCAAGGTTATCATGGTTGATATACTTAAATTATTTTCTTTTCCAAACACTGCGGAAGAGTTAGTGATACATAGGTAGAGAAGACGTTTTATGGATATTGTTCATAGTTAGGTATCCATGAATAGCTCTCATTGTGCTAGTATATTCGAAATATGAAAAAAATGGATATTTTCTACGAAAACTCATTAAAAACCATGCAAATTAAATTTTCAATTATATATATAAATAAATATATAAAGGAAACTGTATTTAAAATTAAAAGAAGATGTGCAATATGAAGAAGATGAAAAATTTGAAGTACATTCCCGCTATGGTAGTTTCAGTTGACAATAATTCTAAATATATTTCAAATAATGTTTTGGAATTTCATTGAATATATAAAAATTTTCAAATTCTCCCATCGAGTTGAGAAGAAGTTGTTACTATTTTGAGCAAATGGTATTTACAATTTCCAAAAAATCTGAAGGATATTTGAATAGAAACCATGATGATATCAAGAACGTGCATGACAATATAGATCAATATTAAATTATTAATAGATTGAATTTGGAATTAATTAATTAATTTTCCTTCTCAAATGGATGACATTTGGAAGTGGTATATAATGAAGAAATTAAAAAAAATTACGAGTAATGAAATTTTTAAAGGGATATTGTATAATAAATCACACAGAGGGGTGGTAAAATAGAAACTATAAAGGAATTAAATTTAAGTATTATCAATTTGAAAAACAATAATTTGGATTATAAAATATGGTATGAAATTTTGCTCCTTTTTAGGTTAATAGAATATATATTAAGGAATAAATTATAAAATATCATGTAACTCATCGAGATACTGAAAACTATAATGAAAATAAGAATATATCACTCAATAAAACATCAATAAGTTGTGCATGAAAAGTTAATAATATGAAATTACATATTAAATGATAAATTCTTGTTAAAACAATTTGAAGATATGGAAAATGAAAAGTGTAATTATAATATGACTATTATGAAATAATGGGACACATTATGGATGTGTATAAAGAATCAAAAATGCTAAAATGTGGATGATAATAAACTAAAATAACATATCAACTAAGAAAATGAATTGATGTGGTAGGTTTTTTTATAGAAGATTATTTATTTATGAAAGATGTAATAATATAGAAATACATTCCATCAAAGAGTTATGATAAGTAATATAATTGGGGAACCTCTATTTCAATGATGATGGGGACGTATGTAATGAAATTAGATGAATATGTCATTTTGAAGAAAAAATATAACATGCTTGGAGAAAGGTAATACGAATGGAAAATATATTTGAACCGTTAAACCCTAGAATATTTTTTATAGTATAACCCATTTTTTGAATGAAAAAAAATAAAAAAAATTGAATAATGAACTCTTTTCGTTGGTAAAAAACAATACAACTAGGAAAAAATTATTCATCAAAGAAAAAATATGTCTGAGTTGATCCTGATTTCAAATTTAGAAGAGAAAAAAGAAAGATGTCTATTTGGATTCACAAAATACATTGTAAGGAATGATATGGAGACAAATGAATGATAACTTATACGGTGAAGTAAACATAATCATGGATGTAATGATAATTCATTTAAGGAATAAATAATTGCATGTGGAATTGGTCTCACAATACAGTTGTACATCATGAAAAATAATTATGAATATGAAAATTAAAATATCCTGATATTAAATTGTATATATAGAATATCTCAGAGGATGAACACTAAGAATTATTGGAGTCCTTTTAGATGGAAAAAAATTCATTAACACCAACAACATTCTTCGAATTATATTTTTTGTGAGGTTACCCTCTCCCCAAGTACTTTATTAATTCGATCTACATATAAAATGGTGTCTGATTATGGTGGAGATAAGATGCATGGGATTTATTTGACACCCTATCTCACACTCTCATATCTGGTGACATAAACATGTATATTACATATTCATATTGATACTAGAAGTAAAATTCTTAATACAACCACCCATAATTAAAAATAAGTAATAATAATTTCATCTCAAATATCAAAGTAAAAAAATCATATTAGATATATAGATAAATAAGGCCAATAAAAAACTAAAAAATTTACTACACATTATATAAATGGTAAAATATCTCATTCTACATGAATCTACTTAATCCATAATGTGTCTTAAATTTACCCCCTAAAAAATTTATAAATGGTTTATCCTAAAAAAACATTACCTTTTTATTAGTTTCCTTCATGACAAGGGTAAATGTAAACATTATAAATAATGATATAAAACATATTGTCATTAAAACATACAACCGAGGAATCCATGCAACAATCATACAAAAAATATTACTATAGGAATAGGTAAACAACATGATTCCCTAATTAATATGATACTAACAATGACATAACCATGCTAATAAATGGAATCATTGATATCAATAATATTGATATCAAATTGACTAAAATATATAATGTAAGACAATAGAAAAAAATTCATATACACTTTTCATGAAACATTACATTCAATCGAGGCCACATTTAAGAAATTTTATGAAATTGGGAACAAAAACGCCAACCAGACAAACTGTTTTGTCACTTGAGAACTATTAGCACATCGAGGGGCTATATGACTTCATGTCCCTTATATAACCTGATTATGCCCAATCAAATTACCATAACATTGATCAATATAATTAATATTTTTTTTACAAAACCATAAAACATAATTAAAAATGGTTAATCGAATAATGGAGGATATGGAATGTCAATATATGATCGACGTATGTAAGAGGTCAATAATCCTCAATAATTCAAATACATTTACCTATGTAAAGAAAAAGGATTATGTGATCACAACCAATAATGAGAAAAAAAGTGGTGGTTAAACAATACTAGGTAAAATTATCAATAAATTTATATGTATGAATAATAATATATGAAATGCCAATACTTTTAAACTATATCAGTAAAACGGATAACATGACCATAGCTCATAAAGAGGAAGAAGTTCTATAGTTTAAACTTAAATAATAAACATTTCAATGGTCATATATTTTGCAAAAAAACATATTTAATGTCAATAATTTAATATGTTAATAGAATAACATTCTATTTATGTAAACATCATTCCAAATGAATTTTTTAAAATTAGATTTGAATTCCATATATAGATATGGGTATATGCCTTTTTAAATACATGAATAACATGTTCACAATACATCTATCAGGATATGGTGGATGATTAAAAAATTTAATATTCCCAATGTAATAAGTGAATCCTATAAGGATTTTGTCATATAAGAAAATCCTTTTAAAATAATTCTTGAACAATACCACCCAAGAATGGATCATGGATTTTATTCTTTGGTATAGTCATTTAATTTACCCAAAATTATAACATATACTTATATGTGTTTATTTTATTGTAAACCATGAAACATAATCCACACTAATGTAATTTTTTTAAATATGGAAAAGGAAATGGAATTCAAAACAAAAAAAGTGATTTTAGACAACATTCTTGTCATTTTCGTAAAAGTGGATTGTATAGTGTGAATGAATAATACATTTTCAAATAGTGAAATTAAAACTCATTTAAATTGTTTAAATTTCATTTAATATCCAATAATAGATACTTGAATATTAAATAACTGTTCACAGGAAATCTGGATCTGAGCATTTTATTATGCAAGGGATATTTTTAATTCTTGAAATTACCTTTGTTAAAACTAATCTGACCCGAGGTGTAGTACGACTGAAAAGAGGGGTTGAATTAGTAGTAATAATTTTACAATTTCAATGAAATATAACTAAACCTTTGAAAAGTTTTATAATTTTTAACTACTAAACTTTAAAACTTATCATAACCTTTATGAAATGATAACAAGGTTAAGAACAAGGACATGCCATTTTTACAATGTATGATCCCAATGTTGGTACCTACTCCTTGACATGATAGAAAAGACCTAGAAATTGATTCTCTATTGAGCTCCCATTATAGATATAAAAACTTTTAGGTAACAAATAACCATTATCCAAAAAATATGGCCACAAGGAATCACCATGGACATAGGAATATTCGTTTTTAAAATACACAAAATTTTCATCCTCCAGCATACGATAGATCTCTTGAACAAATAACATATTAATATATGATGTATTTCATCGATTGAACCTATATTTACGAACAAACATTCTTCTTCTATAAAAATAATATTTTTAATCTTTTCAACTAGAACATTATGTCCCAAAATATTATACTTAATAAACTTATTCATGTTAAAATATTCCTTTCAAAAGAACCCCAAACCGTATAGTATCTACAATATTTTAGTGCAACCCTACTCCCCAATAAATAAAAATAGAAAATTGTTGAACCCTTTGGGAATATAGTTGCTTTATTATATTTTGATAATCCCAATTATGATTTATTATTATGCTTATTTATAGTTTGATAATTCATATTGTGAATAATGGTTCAATACTTATTATTTGTGTACTTCAGGAATATATTCATATGTTATACTATTCATATTATGATCAAAGAATTGGTTAAGAAATGCTCTATTATTTTATGTTTAATATAAGTCTTTCGTTACAGGATGTATATTTATTATGACTTAACCCATTCTGCCAATAGAATGATTAAACAAGCAAGTGGTCACTGTTACATCAAGTCTACCGATATGTGAAGGTCACCGTTATAACAAGTCTACTGATACGTGAAGGTCATCGTTATAACAAGTCTACTGATACGAGATGGTTACCGATACAAGTCACTATTATGAAAGTCTACCAATACGTGACAACAAGTCTACCGATATAGGAAGGCTACCGACACAAGTCACCGTTATTCAAGTCTACCAATACATAGTTACCGCTACCGTTACACCGAGGATCACTGGTACATCAAGCCTACCGCTACCAAGGCAATAAAGCATACCGCTACCAAAGTCTACTGAAAAACATGAAGTCTACCGATAGAAGGGTTACCAATGGAAAGGCTACCTTTACACAAGGGGCTACCGTTACAAAAGAAGCTATCGATACTCAGACCTACCGATACTCAGACCTACCGATACACAAGGTTACCGATATCCAAAGCTACCGTTCCAGAGACAGACCTAACGCTGCTTTAATCTTTATTTAATCTAAAAAATGGTCATATCAGGTATATTTTAATGCACTGACATTTATTTAATGTGTGTTGTTGGATGTCAGAGAACTGTACCTTGTACCTGCAAAAAGTAAATCATTTCTGTTGCAAGAGCTCGTACTTTAAATAAGTGATGCTCCTGCTGCTAAAAAAGGGGTTGGAGAAACAATTAAGAGCATGAAAAAAATAAGAAGGTGCTGAAATGTGTGCATGAAAAGGGATGACAGGACGCACCAGCATACATACATACATTCCTGCATACCTGTGAAGATACAAGAACGAAAAAGAGAACATCAACACAAGAACTTCATCGACTACATTTTTTTTCTATATCTAAACCTGGATATCAAGCAGACGACACTCTATTTTTCAGAAAAAAACTAGAAGAGGACTCAGAACCATTTCTGATCAAATTCGAAGGAGTCCAGAGCTACACTGCAATCACTAAAGCCATTATAAACTCTATATCTTGCTCAATGATTTATTATTTACATTTTGAGCAGTGTGTGTCATCTGTTGTATTTTACACACACACTGCCTCTTTTACTTTAACTGGAGGATCTATAAATCCTTATCCAACTCTTTACATCTTTTATTTCCCATTGTGGATAGTGGTAGAGGTCGTGTGTGACCTGGACAGCTAGATTTGCTATTGTTTTGTTTCCCACATAGAACTGTGGTAGAGGTGATTGACCTGGACAGTTGTAAACTATTGTGAACCCTGATCTAGGGTGTGGATCAAATTTATATAAATTGTTGAGAGGACTAAGTCTCGTCTTGAGACTGAACCTCTTGGTTATATCTGCTGTGCTTTATTTAGTTTTATCTACAACATTTTATTTCACTGCCAAGTTCTTTAAAACCTAAACTATTTTTCAAAGATACTCTGATAAATGAATTAGGAAGTGTTTTCATTATTTGTAAATTATTAGGTTAGTTTCAAAAGCTAATCTGATCTTATGATTAGATTAACTGGGAATTAATTAATCCCTTGAGAACCTAATTGAATGTTTTCTGAAATTCAAATTCACTACAATTTAATTAGTATTTTAAATTGGTGGATTTTGGTAAAGGATTTTAAACAGAAATTTTAATTGGAACTTAATTCACCCCCCCTCTTGAGTATCCACTCCGACCAACATTTGGTATCAGAGGTGCTTAAAATATTTTCAGAAGTACTCTGTTTTTAAATTGTGATTTTAGTTGTATTTTAATGTTCTTAAAATTTCTGTTATTTCTAAATTTTTATCTCATTAAAACATCTACTTCAACCTAGTTATCATGGATAATAGACTTGAAGGTGTTTCCACTAAAAGAACACCATTTTTCAATGGAAACAACTATTCTCAATGGAATATTAAGATGAAAATTCATTTAGAATGCATGGGTTTTGATATTTGGACTGCCATAGAATCAGAATATAAAATTCCTACTACTGTTAGATCTACATGGAATGAAGCTACTAAGATAGCCTACAATAATAAATTCAGAGCTATGAATGCTCTGTATTGTGCTTTAGGAGATGAGGAATTCAATAGAATATCTTCTTGTAAGACTGCACATGAATTTTGGGATACCTTAAGTGTTTCTCATGAAGGAACAACTAACGTTAAGGAAATGAGATCGAACACATATACTATTAAATATTATAATTTTACGATGAAGCCTGATGAACCCATTTCTGATATGTATCTCAGGATTAACAATATTTTCAACACAATGATCTCACTGGGAAAGGTTGTTCCATCAAAGGAGCAGATCATGAGAATTTTGAGATGCCTACCTGAAAGATGGAGGGGCACTTCTGTTTCAATTAGAGAATCTTGTTATATTGGTGAACTGCCAGTTAAAAAACTTTTAGGTAAGTTGATGATGTATGAAGAAGAGCTTAAGGTAAACAAAGAAGAAGAAGATGAACCAAAAAGGAAGTCAGTTTCCTTCATGACTTCTACTTCAAAGAACAAGGATAAGGAGAAACTTCAAGCTGTAAGTGATAGCTCAAGCTGTGAAGAAAGTGAAAGTGCATCTGACAGTGATGTAAAAATGGCTCACATAGCCATAAAATTTAAGAAGTTTTATAGGAAAAAGAATTTTTTTCAGAAAATCAAATTACAAAGGTAAGTATGACAACAAGGGACACTAGAAAAAGGACTGGAAAAATCTGACAAATCTGATGAAGTTGTCTGCTATGAATGTAAATGAAAAGGACATATAAAAGAATACTATCAAAATCTGAAATACAAGAAGAAGTATGAGTATAAGGACAATAAGTATAAGAAAGCCATGAAAGCTACTTGGAGTGCTTCTGAGGATAACTCTAGTGAATCTGAAGCTTCTGAAACTGAAATCAGAAATAAGGAAAACATGCGTTTTATGAAAAACACCTCTGAGGTAACATCTGAAACTCCTGATTTAAATTCTTATTATTATGGAGATGATTATGATTCGGAAAATATGTCAAAATCTGAACTATTTGAATACTATGATATGTTGTAAGAAACCTATAATGAGATGAAGGATAAATAAAAAGTTTTAAAGAGACAGTATGCTTTAACTATTAAACATAAATCTGATCTTGACATAGAAATGGAAAATAATGCTCAGTTACTTAAAGAAAACACTGAACTAAAACTGTCAAATGAGAAACTTAGGAAGGATTTAGAGAAGTTCACAAATGGCAAAGATACTCTTACTCAAATTCTAGGTAAGCAGATTTCACTTAGATATACTACTGGTATAGGATACCAACCTGGACAAAGAAAATTTACCCAAACTCGATTTATTCATAAATCTGGACATAGTGTAGATAGTTATAGTTCTGGAAGATCATATCATTCAACTAGTTATATTCATAGTTACAGATCTAATAAGGTTTATCTGTCTAAATCTAATGATTATGCAAATTTTATGAGACTCATAAGACAAATTTGGGTACCTAACATTTTTTTGGCTAACCAGTCTAGACCTAAGAAAATCTGGGTACCAAAATCATTTCCTATCTAAATCTGTTTTGTAGAGAACCTTCTTAAAGAGCTCTTGTAGAAAGACCTGGTACTTGGATAGTGGATTTTCAAGACATATGTCAGGAGTCTTCTCATGGTTTAAAAGATTAGTCAGAGTTGATGGAGGTTTTGTCACCTTTGGTGATAATTCAAAAGGGAAAATCATCGGCTTAGGCCAGATTGGTAACACTGAATTAGTATTACTTTATAAAGTTATATTTGTTGATGGACTTAAATATAATTTACTAATTATTTCTCAATTATGTGATGATGGTTTTAATGTTAAATTTGAAAATGATTCTTGCAATGTTTTTTCTAAAAATGCTTTAGTATTTTCTGCCTTGCGAAATGAAAATGTCTATGCTGTTGATTTAAATTCATTAGGTATGCAGAATATTACTTGTTTAAATGCTTTTCATAAAGAGTCTTGGCTTTGGAACATAATATTAGGACACTGCAATGTACATTCACATAGAAAACTTACTAGGAAGAAATTAGTTAGAGACCTACCAAAACTTGAATTCCCATTAGATAAAGTTTGTAATCCCTGTCAAAAGGGAAAGAAACATAAAGTTTCTTTCAAATCAAAGAAAGAAGTGACAACTTCTCAACCTCTCGATTTGGTTCACATGGATTTGTTTGGAACTTCTAGAGTTTCTAGTTTAAATGGGAAGCACTATTTCTATGTTCTAGTAGATGACTGTTCAAGGTATACTTGGGTATATTTTCTAGCTCACAAAAGTGAATCTTGTTCATACTTTGTTAAATACTCCAAGTCTGTAGAGAACCTCAGTGGACATAAGATTAAAACCTTGAGAAGTGATCATGGACGTGAGTTTGAAAATCATGAGTTTGAATCCTACTGCTCACACAATGGCTATAGTCACAATTTCTCTGCCCCTAGGACACCTCAACAAAATGGTGTAGTAGAATGGAGGAATAGAACCCTTCATAAAATTTCCAGAACCGTGCTCAATGAGTATGACCTACCTGTTTATTTTTAGGCTGAAGCTGCCAATACAACTTGTTATATTATCAATAGAGTCTTGATCAGACCTATTCTTAAGAAGGCCCCTTATGAGTTGTGGAACCACAGGAAACCTAAGGTTAACTACTTCAGATTTTTTGGTTGAAATGTCTCTATTCTTAATAATAAAGATATTATTGAAAAGTTTTCATCCATGCGTGATGAAGGAATTTTCCTAGGTTACTCTATTTCTAGTAAAGTCTATAGTGTTTTAAATAAGAGAACCAAATGTGTGGAGGAATCTGTTCACATCAAATTTGATGAAACTAATCCACATGAACCTAAGACCTCTCTTGAAAATCTTGAAGATGATCTCTCTGTTTTGAACCTTAATGATAGAGACAGTGGACCTATAGTTAAAACATCCAGTTCTAGAAATTTTCTAGAACCTGCTTCTGTTGACTCCCAACCTGTTGATGAACTTGAAATCTATAGCTCTAACTTTTGGAGACCAACTAGGATTCTGAAGAACCATCCCTTAGATGTTGTTGTATGTAATATGGATAGAGGAACACACACTAGAGCTTCTCTAAGAAATAAGGTTGAACATCAAGCTTTTCTTTCATAGTTAGAACCTAAAAATATCAATGATGCTATCAATGATGAATTTTGGGTAATATCTATGCAAGAAGAACTAAAACAATTTGAAAGAAATAAATTCTAGGAATTAATAGAAATACCTAAGGACACTTTCACCATAGGCACAAAGTCGGTGTTTAGAAACAATGTTTATGAATCTGGAAATATCATTAAAAACAAATCTAGACTAGTTGCACAAGGTTACAATCAAGAAGAAGGAATTGACTATGAGGATACCTTTGCACATGTATCTAGATTAGAGGCAATTAGGATCTTATTTACCTTTGCATCACATCTGAATTTCAATTTATATCAAATGGATGTGAAAAGTGCTTTTCTAAATAGTTTTATTGTTGAAGATGTTTTTGTGGGAGAACCACCTGGTTTTTCAAATCCTCACTTTCAAAATCATGTTTTTAAACTTTCTAAAGCTTTATATGGTTTAAAACAAGCTCCAAGAGCATGGTATGAAATACATACAAATTTTCTTATTTTAAAAGGAATTACAAAAGGAATTTCTAATCCCACTGTTTTTATAAAAATAATTTCAAAATACGTTTTAATAGTACAAATCTATGTTGATGATATTATTTTTGGATCTTCGAAAAATTCTTTATGTACTGATTTTTTGAAGGTTATGCAAAATGAGTTTGAAATGAGCTAAATGGGAGAGCTTATTTAATTTCTTGGATTTCAAATCATTCAAAATAAAGATGGTATTATTTTGAATCAAATTTAAATATACTAAGGATTTATTAAAACATTTTGGTTTAGATAGTATTAAGGGGAGTGATACACCTATGAGTACCACCTGTAAATTGGATATTGATGAAACTGGAAAACCAGTAGATCAAACTAATTATAGGGGTATGATTGGGAGTTTACTTTATATTATTGATAGTCGGCCTGATATTATGTTTAGTGTATTTATGTGAGCTAGATTTCAAGCTAACCCCAAAGAGTCACACTTACTTGCTGTTAAAAGGATTTTCAAATATCTTAAATACACTGCCAATTTGGGACTGTTTTACCCAAAAGAACAATCATTTGATTTAATATGTTATTCAGATGCTGACTTTGCTGGATGCAAGTTAGATAGAAAGAGCACATCTGTAACATGTCATTTACTTGGAAAGTACTTAGTATCATGGTGTAGTAAGAATCAAAACACAGTTGCATTATCTACTGCTGAAGTAGAGTATATTGTTGCTAGTAGCTGTTGTGCACAGATTCTGTGGATGAAACACGCTTTATTGGACTATGGGTTTGAGTTTAAACATGTTTCAATTAACTGTGATAACACTAGTGCGATCAACATCTCAAAGAACCCTGTGTCTCACACTAGAACCAAACACATTGATGCTAGACACCACTTTCTAAGAGATCATTATCAAAGAGGTGATATAAGTCTTGAATTTATAGGCACTGAACTCCAATTAGCTGATATTTTCACTAATCCATTAAATTGAGAAAGATTATGTTTCATTAGGCACAAATAAAGAATGATAACTTACTCTTAAACCGTTAGGATAAACCACACCGTTAGAAAAAACCTCACCATTAGGATGAACCTCACCGTTAGGATAAACCACACCGTTAGGATAAACCTCACCGTTAAGATAAACCTCACCATTAGGATGAACCTCACCGTTAGGATGAACCTCACCGATAGGATGAACCTCACCGTTAGACCTCACCATTTAAGGACACCTCACCGGTACATCTCACGCGCCATTTTAAATTTTCATATTAAGGCCGATACTTTGAATTTCTTTTTTTTATAAGATTTATTTTATATGTGAATCCTAAATGATTTTAAACCCAACTCTAGACATCACTCAATCTCCGTGAACCCGTCTGTTTGAGTCCCTCCTACCGAAACCTCTCAAGCTTGCAAAACCCTAAGCCTCTGAATCTGAAATGGCCCGTGTGAAGTGACCCTCAGTGGATGAAGGGAGTGATGCACCGCAAGATAAGAAGCATAAAGTAACCAATGCTGGTGCCAGTAGAAGCAATAGAGATTCTGTTCGAAGGAATCCCGTGAATCCACATTTATCGAATCAAGAAATTGTAGTGGAAAAGGAATTATGTGCAGCATGGCTGCTCGAGAGAAAGTCTTTGATTCTGAAGGTTTTAAAAGAACAAGGATGGATCGAATGCATCATGAAAATTAATAGACCATATTATCCAACAACGGTAAAAGAGTTTTATGATTTTGTCTTTTTTGAGACATCAGAGGAGGAAAATATGATGATTTCCTTTGTGAATAGTCAAACGTTTTCGTTTTCATCAGTTGAATGGGATGAGAACCTTAAGGTTTCTCATAGTGGTGATTATGGATTTTATTCAAAATCCATACTTACTGCTTGTGACTTTTTCGAATATGAGGATTCCTTGTTAGAATTGACAAGAAATGGAAATCATAGAAAGGTCATTGCTGTTGAGATGGAAGGGGAGGATAAACTACTTTTCAAGATCATTCAGCATGTGATTAGTCCAAGAAGAGGATATTTTTCTACCCTCAGATTTCAGGATATTTATTTGTTGTATCTGTTAATGCATGGAGTAAAGGTGAATTTAAGCAGACTGAAAATGATTCAAATTGAGGAGATTACAAGACCGAAGTCTAATTCCAATGCATTTTTCTTTTCTAAATTGATTTCTATTATGTTGAAGGAAAAGGAGTTAGTTGGACCTCAATTTGAAACAATTGTAGTTAAGGATAACTTTTTCCTCACCAAGACTGTCTGTAAGTTTATGAATGTCAGCTGGAACCCTTGGAAGAAATCATGGGTTAATGATGATGGAAAAATCTATGACAAGTACACTCATGTGGATCATCCTTCTAGACCAAAGGATGTGAGGGATCCTGGTCTTGGACCAGATGAGCCAGAACCGGTCTACAGTGATAATGAAGCTGAAGCTGAGGAAGAAGAGACATCAGTTGAGGAAGGAGGAGACCCAGATTTACCTCATAGTCCTATGCCCCCAAAACATTTCCTATGGAGTAGCTATCCCTCCAAAAGAACTAACAAGGAGAGAAACTATTCTCAAGGAAAATGACACTGAGACCACAGAAGAAGAAGAAGCATATCAGTTTGTTGTCCAAGACACCTCTGAAGAGGATGAGGAAACCAAGTCAGATCATATTTCTCATGAAGAGAAGAGGCTTCTGGTGAAGTAGATGATGAGGAAAATGAAGAAGAAGAGCTCAGTTTGATCCCTCTGATAGACAGTATAGTCAAGAAAGTGCGTGATCGGGAAGAAGAAGTAGCATCTGTTGATGAGAGAGTCCTTGAGCCATCAGAGCAAATGGATATTGAATCTGCAGTAGTTACATAGGAAATTATAGAATTACCTCAAGAATAATAGTTGGAGGAGGTTCCTCAGGTGAATCCTCTAAGTGAGGGGGAGCATCTTGGTTCAGTATCAGTGTTGTATGACATTGAATGTTTGACATTAGATCCAGGATACATGATTCTTGGACTTAATTATGAAGACTCTGATGAGGAAGACCAGCCCCAAAGAGAATTATTTATCCTACCTGATGTGGCTGAGAATTTGGTGACCAAGGAGGACCTTGAGTCCTGAAAGGATGAAATGAATGAAACACTGAGAGAATCAGTGGCAGATTTGAAGAAGAGCCTGGTTGATGAAATGAGAAGTGTGGAGCAATCCCTGGATCTCTCTCTAGGATGTGCTGTTTCTAGTCCAGTGAAAGGAATGATGGATGAAGTTAAAGTATGCCATACTCAAATTGAGAGTTGTACAAGAGCTGGGGTGGCTCTAAGACAATCGATTTCTTCATTGAATTCTATGAACAGCTCTCAAACACAAGTGCATACTAATATATGATATATCAAAGAAGTAGTCAAGAAGTTTTTGGAAGTTTTAGAGGCTTTTAAGACATCAGTCAAAGAACACTTGAACAGTCAAGATGAACTTGTCCAGAAGGTGGTTAGTAATCTAACACAATCTTTCAAGGAGACAGTGGCTTTCTCAGTTAAACCCCTTCCCACATCCAGCTCTACTGTGAACCTTGACCAGATCAGAACTGTTATCGAGGAAGAGTTGGCTAAGGCCAGTACCAGTGGCTCCTCAGATACTCAGATCCTTGATACCACTAGGGAAGTTAGTAGTTTTGTTCGTGATCACCTATGGGCAGCTACTGCTTCTCAAGAGGAAATAAAAAATAAGGTGGATGCTTATTTTGAGAAGGTCTATACCAAGCATCAAATGGCCAACAATTTCAAGCTATTGCTGGAAAATATGAAGTTTCCTCCAGTGACTCAGGAATTCAGAGAACATGTTAGTAAGCTCAGGGACCTTACTCCTGCGTTGGATAAATTCATTGAAAATCGAGATGATTTTGTGTCAGCAATGGAGAGAGGAGGAAGTATTATTATGGATTTCAGGAACTTGTTTCTACCATTCTAGCATGTGGATTCCAGACCTATTATTGTACCTCCTGTACTTTCCACCTCTTCCTCTGGGAGTACACCTCAGTTGACTCCAGTTTAGGCTATTCGCAGCTTGACACCTATTATCCAACAGAAGAGCACAGATTTCAGATCTGGTACAGTTTCAGTGGCTGACCCTCCAGTTGTTCTTTCAGCTATTCCTAAGCCATATAATCAATCTTAACATACACCCTCTTCTGATCCTAAAAGAAAGACTCTTGTTCAAGAGGATGATTGAGTGATTCTTAATGTTTTTGATAGGATCCACTTGTATTTTTTTGTAATCCTGACTTTCTCAGTCTGTACCTCTTGTACCTAAATGGAAATTTACTCTTTCATTATCTACTTTACTGTGTTTATGTTTCCTTGCAAAATATTCTCTGATCTACCCCTCTTTTTGTTAATCACAAAGGGGGAGAACAATAGGAGACAAACATGAGACATGAGAACTGGAAATTTTTTTTAAGGGGGAGAAAAATGAGAACTTTGTTTTAATGTTTTTCTTAAGAAATTTTTTTCCACTGATATTAGTTTAATTTTCTTAATACTTTGGAATATGTTGTGATTATCAAAAAGGTGGACATTTTTGAACCCTCTGGAAATATAGTTGCTTTATTATATTTTGATAATCCCAATTATGATATATTATTATGCTTATTTATAGTTTAATAATTCCTATTGTGAATAATGGTTCAATACTTATTATTTGTGTACTTCAGGAATATATTCATATGTTATACTATTCATATTATGATCAAATAATTTGGTTAAGAAATTCTTTATTATTTCATGTTTAATATAAGCCTTTCATTACTAGATGTATATATATTATGACTGAACCCATTCTGCCAATAGAATGCTTAAACAAGCAAGTGGTCACCGTTACATCAAGTCTACCGATACGTGAAGTTCACCGTTATAACAAGTCTACCGATACATGAAGGTCACTATTATAACAAGTCTACCGATATGGGACGGTTACCGATACAAGTCACTGTTATGAAAGTCTACCGATACGCGTCAAAAAGTCTACCAATACAGGAAGGTTACCGATACAAGTCACCGTTATGAAAGTCTACCGATAAAGAGTTACCGCTAACATTACCCGGAAGATCACTGGTACATTAAGCCTACCACTACCAATGCAATAAATCTTACCGCTACCAGAGTCTACCGACAGACATGAAGTCTACCGATAGAAGGGATACTGATGGAAAGGTTACCATTACACAAAGGGCTACCATTACACAAGAAGCTGCCGACACTCAGACCTACCGATACTCAGACCTACCGATACACAAGGCTACTGATATCCAAAGATACCGTTCCAGAGACCAAACCTAACGCTGCTTTAATTTTTTTATATTTATTTAATCTATCCAACAGTCATATCAGGTATATTTTAATGCACTGACATTTATTTAATGTGTGTTGTTGGATGTCAGGGAACCGTACCTCGTACCTGCAAAAATGAACACATTTCTGTTGCCAGAGCTCGTGCTTTAAATATGAGATGCTCCTTCTGCTGAAAAAGGGGTTGGATAAACAAATAAGAGCATGACAAAAATAAGAGGGTGCTGAAACATGTGCATGCAAAGAGACGACTGGACACACCAGCATACATACATACATTCCTGCATACCTGTGAAGTGCCAAGAACGAAAAAGATAACATCAACACAAGAACTTAATTGACTACATTTTTCTCTATCTCTGAACCTGGATGTCAAGATGACAACACTCTATTTTTAGACAAAAACCATAAGAGGACTCAGAACCATTTCTGATCAAATTCGAAGGAGTCTAGAGCTACACTGCAATCACTAGAGCCATTCTAAACTCTATATCTTGCTCAGTGATTTATTATTTAAATTTTGAGCAGTGTGTGTCATCTGCTGTATTTTACACACACACTGCCTCTTGTACTTTATCTGGAGGATCTGTAAATTGTCATCCAACACTTTACATCTTTTATTTTCCACTGTGGATAGTGGTAGAGGCCGTGTGTGACCTAGATAGCTGGATTTTCTATTGTTTTGTTTCCCACGTATAACTGTGGTAGTGGTCATTGACCTGGAAAATTGTAAACTGTTGTGAACCCCGATCCAGGGTGTGTATCCCATTTATATAAATTGTTGAGAGGACTAAGTCTCGGCTTGAGATTGAACCTCTTGGTCATATCTACTTTTCTTTATTTAGTTTTATCTAAAACCTTTTATTCCAATGGGAAATGCTTTAAAACCTAAAATCTTTTTCAAAGTTACTCTAATAATTGAATTAGCAAGTGTTTGCATTATTTGTAAATCATGAGGTTAGTTTCGAAACATAATCTGATCTTCTGATTAGATTAACTGGGAATTAATCAATCCCTTGAGAACCTAATTGAAAGTTTGATTTAATTAAAATTCACTACAATTCAATTAGTATTTTAAATTGGGGGATTTTGGTAAAGGATTTTAAACGGAAATTTTAATTGGAACTCAATTCACCCCCCCCCCTCCACTTGAGTATCCACTCCGACCAACAAAAATATTTACTTAACGGAAAAGATAATAATCAAAATTTAAATTCCAACTAAATCCATTTTAAGGATGTTCTCCATTAAAATATCCAATGTTATCAGATTAATAATTCATTACTCGAAACCTTACAGTGAATTTACTTAAATAGAACATTATCTAGTTGAAAAAACAACAAGTGAACTATATTTATAAGAATGTAATAAATTTGGATATAATTAGGTTTATAAAAAAAATTATGAACTTACATTAGTTTAACATACATCCGTAGGACTTACAACTGTTCCCCAAACATCATGTTAGTATACATCTGATGATCATAATTCAATTGGATGTATTTCCATACAATTTTTTTTAAAATATATATATTAATGTAAAGAAGATTAATGTAAATATGTTGGGAACAGTCTAGTTTTACATGATCTAATTGAAGATATCTCAGTTGGACATTATTCATTTGAATGTATTTCTTTTGAATACACATCATTTTGACATACATCAGTTGAACACACTTCAAAATAAGGTACTTTACTAGGACATACATAAGTTCCATGAACATTTGGTGAAGGTACTTCGTATGAACATACATTAATTGTATACAGATTTGTTAAGTAAACTTACATTAAACATAATTCAAATGAACATACTTCAGTTGATCATAAATAAAATAGAGATACAAAAACAGTATATACCTCAATAATATATACTTCAGTTAAACATTATTTAGTTGTGATTACTTCATTTTAATGTATGTTGGTATATAAACATCATGTATAGATAATTCAGCTGAAGATACATTAGTTTTACATACATTATTTCAATGAAAATATAGTGAATGTACATTAGATTACCATACAGTAGTTGGTTTTTAATTCAGATCAATTAATTTCTTGTGAACATACTTTTTATGAACCTACATATGTTTAAGGTACATTAGTTTGGTGTTCTTCATAAAATTTGTATGAAAAAAGTTATTATGAAACCTCTTCACTTGAGTTATACTTCATAGAAAATTAAATATTTTTCTCATATTTATTCCCTTTTATATCTTTAATAATTTTTTTTTCTTCCTTTGACAATAAGAACAAGCATCACGTGACAAAAAATCCATATATTTATAAATATTTTTTTATTAAATATATTCTGAAAATTTTATTTTATGTATATAATCATGAAATATAATATAAATATTTAAAAAAATCTCAAACTCATATTTTATGTTGAATGGAATGAGAAAAACGTTAACAAAATCATGGATTCTAAAATCTCACCATTGTATTTTGATTAATATTAAAACTACTAGTTTTTAAAGCTTATGGAAACATTTAATTTAATACTCATAGCTTAATGATTTATTACATAGTAGTATACATAAAAACAAAACAACAAGATCATGATTACTAGTTTCATTGGCATATTTGGTACATAGTATAACAAACTATAATTTTAATACAATTAAATTATTTAAAATGTCTTTAAAATGCTCTTAAATTTCTATCGTTCTATTAAAACTTCACACAATATCCTAGGGGAATACATAAGAAAGGGGTAATCCATATTACTCGATAAGGTAATAAAAAATCAAACCATTAGGTAAAGTAAAACCTATGGTATAATATTCTTATTAAGGTAACATAAGAGGGGTAAAAATAATTATATTAAATAAATTGGCATTATATAAGACAATAGTATAAAGTAAATAGGGGAATTGGGTGGAAAAGGAAAACCAGACATCTTAAACATAGGTTAATGCAAACTACTATGACATCAAAACATGATGTATCATGTCTCATAATGTATTAACAGTACTCGCAAATCCCATACATGATGTCTCATGTCAGTAAAGCATTACCCATTGCATTGGAGCACAATCTAGGTGCACCCATCATTTTCGTATCATGTACATGAATTAGTATGAAACATGAATCATAAAACACAATGATTCAATTCATAAATTCAAATACAATGATCAAGGAGTTTGGGTTAAATAAATGTAATTAAAACATCAATGATTAATATGTACATCTTATTGAATACTATTGAGTGGAAATAAAGGTGGACATTCACAATAAAAATATTTGATATGTAAAAAAACACAGGCTAATTCTGGAATCATAAAGGTGGTACATAAATGATCATGGGAGATATTAATGAGAGTTGGAGGGGTCTAAAATTAATTATAGATCATAAGGTAAGTAAGAGGGATGTGTGAAATCATATTCCTACAAGGAAAATTATAAAATAGTTTGCATAATATACGGGATGTTAAATAATAAAGTGGATTTGTAGAGGATCCCTTACCTTGAGAGGGTCTATCCAAAAGCTTTGGATAAACCTTTTATATGATTGAGGATAACATGGTATCAATATAAAGGGTTATAGGAATAATAGTTTCATTATAAAATGGTTTTAACTAATGATAATTTGATGGTTGGGTGAGTTTACATAAAAAAGGAATGATAGTTCATTATTAATTTCCAAACGTTCTATTTGGGCACTATATCTTAATATTATGAAAACCAAAAACCATGCTATTTTTTTCTCAATAAATAATTCAAATTTTAGTGTTTTTCATTATTTTAAATTTTTATTAATAGATATTTTTAAAAAATTCACTTTTTTATTTGTAAGTGAGTCATTCTTTCAAAGAATTTATTTTAAAGCATAAAAATATAATATAGGTATTTGGATGATTATTAAAGGGTGTATATTTTTTTTTAAATTACATAAAAATTGTTTATTTTAATTTTTAAATAACTATTTGGTTTTGGGATCCTTATATATAATATATTACCTCACTTATGTGTAAATATGATGTTGTAATACACACAATAAAGTTTTATCATAATTATTTTTTACCACAAAATTTTATCTTCTCATAAAATAATTTGAAATTCAATATTTTATAGTTTTTTTGTTCTTATATAAAAAGTAATATTTATTTTATCCAAATAATTAAATAATTATGATAATATTTAGTTTTAAATCATATATCCATATTTATTAAAACATATAGTTTTTCATTATAAAAACGGTTTTGCAGCGACCCCAACCCCAGCAGGAAAAAGTTGATGCCTACATTATTACATTTGAAAAAGATACAAGGAATCACATACAAAATTACTAAATAGTGTATTAGTCATGGTTAACTAGATATAGTAATGACTCTTATATTACATGTTACTTCAAAAATTAAATTATTTGTTTGGAATACCAATATTCACTCTATCATATCCCTTCATATCAAATATAACACACTTCAAGAATTAATGTGAAATATAAAAATGAGCTAAAATTTCTAGTAAGGATTATGTATTGTTTATGTTATAATGAATTAAAAGAAACAATCAACATTGAATGTAAAATAATTGAGAGGTCATATATTTAAAAAAAACATTAATAACATGATAAGATAAGGTATAATATGTAGGGAAAGGTAAATAACATAGAACAGAAGATGGTTAATCAATAATATGATAATGAATAACATCCATAGATAATTAATAAGATGATTTAGAATATTAGGGGTGAAAACCCATATTACTAAGGCCTACCAAATGATTATTTATAGGATACTATTGATACATCAAAGGGATTTCATTAACCAGTCCCCAACCCATGGCATTAATATCCAAATAATTCCTCATATAGAGAATAATATTTCTAATTCATAAACAATTATCCTTTTCATTAAATACCTGTATTTAGTAAAGGATGCAGATTTTAAATATTTTCCCGAGTTGGTAAAATGACTATAAAAGATGGACACATAGGTAAAAAGGTACAATTTTTAGAAAATAAATGTATGCATTATAAAAAATATTGTAATTTATGGGAAATTTAACATCTATATGAGGTAAATAATTCAAAGAAAAGTTGAATTCTAATGAAATTAACAAAGTGAATTTTAATACATTCCTTGGACAAGATATCCATAAACTGTCAAGATAAATTTAAGAATAGTATCAATAAATATATTACCATTGGAGTATTAATATAGTGTTTTTTATTTAAAAATTTAATGAAATAAAAAATATCATTAAAACATTCTTGAGAAAATATCTTATTCATTTTGATTTTTTTAAGTAGTTTAATTGAAAATCACATTCAACAATATTTCATTAAAAATGTTTATGTAATACAGCCAATTAATATTAATATTGATGAATTTTATAATGGTGAGTAATTTTTTATATGTCAAAAATGTTTCAAATAAAAATCCTTTTTCATTGTAAAAATGTTTGGAAGGTTCCTTTTTTAGAAAACTACTTGAAGATTCCTTTCACATTTTCAGTAAAAGGGAAAGATGAATTGTTTTAAAAAAATATAAATATTAATTTAGAAATAAATTAATGAGATGACATAAATGAAAATTATTTTCATAAATAATTTTAAAATTGTTGATTTTTTTAAAAATATTCTTATAAAACATTGTTTTGGAAGAAAAAAAATTTCTCACTAAAGAGATATAATGTTTGATTTTCATAAAAACATTATATAATAAAATATGTTAAAAATAGTGATAAAAATGGGAAAATTAGTTGAAAATATAATGAATAACAAGAGTAAGAGAAAATTACATTGGTTTATAATGAGATTTTCAAATAATTTCCTTATAAATATTTTCACGAGTAAATTATATTAACTAGAAATAAATTTTGATGTAAACCATTACAGTGATCTTAAAGGTTAAGTGAGAATTAATCGATGAAATAATTATGTATTTCAATTTCAAATAATGAGACAACAAGTTTATATAAAATAAAATGTAATTAAACATCAATATACATATAATATTATAATGAAATAATCATAGAAGTGGGTAATTAAAAAAATTGAACCTAAATTGACTTATGAAATCCTTCACCTCACGCTTCTTTTGTGTTGAATGTGACATAACCAAATGTGTAGTGGTTTTAATCATGTTATTAACTTATTCCAAAACCATATTAATTTTTATATTATCATATTTGATCCTTTTGTAATACATTCTCACCTATTTGTTAACAATCATTTACTATATTCATTATTTCAAGTGATAATTACTTTGTTTTTTCATGCATACATTGTAATTAATGTTCTAATTAATGTGTATATAATATTGTTATATCAACCCCAGAATAATAAAAATTAAATTAATATTATATTATTATTTAAATTATACTTTTAAAACCAATCGTGAATGATTTTCATGTAAAATGATGTATGTTATTTTTATGGAGATGGTAGATCATACGTATGCATGAGTAACGTTTCCATTATTAAATTATAATTATGGAAAGGAGGTACATAATATTTTAATATTATATAGTTATAATAAAATAATATATACCATATTATATACATACCAATTTCATCCATGTGGTGTGGTGATTTCAAATAGTTGTATCGCTCCATGAAGGTAGTAGTCCACACGAACACTGATGATGTTATCATTTTCCATGATTAAAAAACAAAATATCTAAAAATATATGTTTTATCATAACATAATGGTAAATATTTCATAAATATCATAATTATTTCATTTATATCACATATTAAAATCAATATAATCTTTACAACCTTCCATTTAAATCATTTGTGAAAGAAAAATCACGTCACTTTGTGAGGCATTAGTCTACTATACACATGAGGAAAATTATCTTATCCCTGAGGAAATATAAGTTAAAAATATATATATTATAAATTTATTAAATAGGTATACTTATGATATAATTATCATATATATTCTTTATATCTATCATTATATCCAACCTTCAGAAGTGGAAATGGAGAAATAAACAACATCAGTTCATGAGGTGGTATTTTTTCCTACACAGAAATGATGATTTTGTAACCCATTTTATTGAAGTGAATATTTATTTACTTACAAACATTTTTTTAAAAGAACTAATGCATTTAAGATGATTATTTTAATATATAATGATGTTTTATTAAAAATTGAAAGATTTGGTTAAATAAGTTAAATGAATATGCTCATTGACGTACAGTTCTCATTCTTCAGGTATCTTCCTTATGTTTTCTATAAATACATAAATGGTAAGATATATAACCAAAATTAGGCTTCTAGGATGATGGTATGCCTTTTGGGAATTTATATTGGAACTTATTGACAAAAAATAATACTTTTTACGGTGTGAAGTTGAGATGAGAGGGGTGGCCTTTTATATGTGTGTGAGAGGACACCACTGGTATTTTTGAAAAGAATTTAGAGATACCACTTTTTCTCATATGGAAAAGGGTAAAAAATGGGTCCTACCAAAACCATATACATTTAACATAAAAAATATTTCCATCAAATTTTTTTTATACAAGTGTATATGTATTTTATAACCATACATTTTCAGTTTAACCCCTTGTAATCCCTATTTTACATAACTATTGTAATTAATTGTCAATACACTCTATTTATTTTGGCCAAAAAATAATTTCACAATATTATAAATTATAAACTATAAAAATTACAAATATTTATTCCAATTTTTAATATTCAGTTTAAATAAATGTGACATTTTAAAATAAAAATTATCTGATAGACATGACGAGAAAGCGTGTTTTTAATAGAAATGGTCCAAAAGTTTAAAATGTTTTCATATTAAATTTTGTAGGATAATAATTTAAAAGAAAAATTTTGAATTTGCAGATATATAATTGAAATATTCTTACTGTAAATCCAAATATAAATATAATTTTATACTATAAATTTTTAAATTGATAAATATGTTTTTAATTAAAAATGATTATTTTTTTGAATTCAACAAAAATTGAATCATTCCATAATACTACCAAATGTTATCCTTTTGATAATCTTAGTACTATGATTAAATTTTGTTTAAAAGTAAATTCCCCCTGGTTTTAAAATTAATATTAAATTTTGTGCACAATGTGTGACTAATCTATCTTTTATAAAAAAAATTCTATTTTTAGACAACAATACATTTTCTATTAAATTGTTATTATGTTATTTATAATAAATATATATCTAAAAAAATTTGAAAACATTATATTATAATATTTTATTTATTAATATTCTTACCCATCATTCCAATTTCTAGGTTATAATTTTCATATTAATTAATCTTATTAATTGTATATTATTGTTAAGTAAAACTCAGGATTGCATGTAATTAATACCTTGAAAGAAACTCATTGTTACATTTAATGAATGATAAATTTATTTTATCATTTAAATGATGATAAAAATTGTTTTTTATGTAATACAACATAAATATAATGTCTTATTTCGAATACTATATCGAATGCAATTTTCTTATTTTAATATTTTAGGATGTCACATTCTCCCCACCTTAAATAAATTATGTCCTAACAATTTAAACAAGATAAAATATTTGATTTTTGGAAATACCATTTTTTAACATAGAACATGATAACATGGTTAATAAAATATCTTCTGGATAAGAGAGAAAAATGGTTATACAAAGGTCATATGAAATAACACATAACTGGTTTTATATATAGAAGAACATATGTGGGGAATATAGACATGGACATTAAAGGAAAGTGTCAACAAATATAGTAATTGATTACGTTGATTGATCACAAGAAAGTGAATGATTGTTCTATTCTTAGGGATTAAAATTCAAAAAATATATGATGATCTATAGGATGATTATGTTCATCTGATATGAATGTAATATGATAAAAAATATTATTCATGATCCTTTTCATAATGTCGAGGAAATATTTTACTATGTATGAATATATTAAAATATAATTAATTGATACTTTTCTATTTCAAAAGAAAAATTTCATTTTTTCTTGGTGCTCTAGCCAATTTATAAGTCATCCCTTAAAATATATAGTAAATATCCAAAAAACCATGATGAACTAAAATTCCATTTTAACCGATCATAATATCTAAAAATGAGAGAAATTTATTTCCTTTTCTCGAAATATATTTTCCTAATCTATTATTTTATGTAATGTTTATCCAATATAAATAAAAATTCATATATTGATGTAATACATAAATATATAAAACCACTTATGAGGTTAAATTTAAACTATTTGGATATATTTATAGAACATTAAAAAGATTATGATTAACAACATTGGAAATAATGCTACTGCAATTCTAAAATGAACATACCATTAATACCTCAAAAAACCTTAAGCATATCTTAATCGTTACATACCAAACAGGTGAATACCATCATCATGTATTCTTCTGAGACATTTCACTAACCTAAATTACATCAATAACTTATTAAAATAATCCATGCTTCTTGATTCTTTAAATAAAACAAGGATTATTTTATAAATTCCACTAATTCAATATTGTTCAAAACTACATCAATGATATTTTATACCACATTGACAATGAATCATTAATTACCTCCATGTTAGTCCATAATATCCAACTTTCATTATCCAAATGAATGATCTCTTCATCCCATTGTCATTATTAGAAAAGCAAGATCATATTAAAGGTAATAATTCCTATATTAATGTGTTCTCCAAAATTTTAAACTTCACACTAAATCAATTTTAATGGTACTATTCAATATATGATTTGAAATCCTCCTAGATAAGTTACTACAGTATAATCCTTATACATTTTATAATTCTTATTCAAATATTTCATTTATATAATACTCAAATGTAATAATTATTGAATCCAAACATAGGCACAGAAACCATTCCTCTTCATCTGTAGTAATAGTATAAGTGTGACCATGATCAAAAAGATACATTTTGTTATATTCAATTGATTGTAACGACAGAAAATTTTGAATAAATCTTGTTTCCTAATTTTATGTGTCATTTTATTTTATTTTTATACTCAAAAAATATGTTTCATTTGATAACATGAGTATAATTAAAATGAGACTGTTGGGTTTTGAATGTTATTTGACCATTCGTCAATATGACCGCTGGAAAATAAACATTTTGATTATTGTCTCTAAATACAAGAAATCTTGGTTAGTTAATAGAGAAAGAAGATTTGATGGCCTCACCTAGTAGTCTTGGACCGATCGAAGCCCATCTAACAGAACATGGGAAGGAGGTAGCACAACTGGGCTTTGCTCTGGACCAAACCCAAGCTGAAATTCATCGTGTGAAGCTAGAATGGGATCGCCTTCACGAGAAGTTCAAACTGATAGAAATTACTACACGTGCGATGTTGGCCGATCCTCCCTCATATTCTCTCACCTTAGCACACCATACACTTAGGTCCTATGCTGGTGTGATAAGGGGCTATGTAAGGAGACCCTAACTGCCTTGTGTAATCCATTGTTTTAAATAAAATTTGGGATTACTTCTTATAATGAAGTTTATGAGTTTTCAAATGTCCGGATAAATATAGTATGAATATTATTGATGAATTTTAGAGAAAGGATATTTTAAAAATATTAATGTAAACCTTAAATAAATAAAAATCTGTAATGATTTTCAAAAAATGGTCTTCTACAATTATGCTCAGTACGAAATTTCGAGTCTAATAAGATCAACTTGATTTTTGATGAATAGTAAATTATGAATAGTGATTTTATACTTAGGATTAGTAATGTGACCAAATGGATTAGTAAATTAACTCAAAGAAAGTTTTAATATAATTTAGCCACCTAGATTAAGTAATGAGATTCAATAAAATGGGTAAATAACAGTTTCATAAATTATTATTCAAGTATTAGTTTTTTCACGTGAATAGTGTTTTTAAATTAAAAATTAAATTAAAAATATTTAGAAAATTATTTTTATAAAATGGATTTCATTTTTGAACTCAGAGCATCGATATTATGTTAAGGTAATTTTTGGGGTTTTTTCTGAAAAAAATGAATTTTTGTTGAATAGTATATTTATTTAAAAATAAAATTAAAAATATTTAGAAAATTACTTTTCTAAAATGGAGTTCATTTTTGAAATCAGAGCATTGATATTTGGTTAATGTGAAATTTTGGGATTTTTCCGAGAAAGTTGAATTTTCAGTGAATAGTAAAAATACAGTTTTTGGGTTTCAGTATGTTTAATGACATCATAACTGTAACATGATGATGTCATGAGATATTTTAAGGGATGGTAGACTAAAGAGGATGAATTATTGTGTGGGGGTCCCCATGTGGCCTACCTCTATGGGAAGTACCATCGGAGGGCCCATGCTTTTGAGAAAACCACTTTTGAGGTGTCCCTTGGCCATTAATGCCGTGTCCCCTCACTTTCCCTATAAATACAAAGCCCTCCTCTCATATTTTCGACTCCAAAACCATACTCAACGAAGTTATGGTCTCCTTACCTCCCAAGGAGTCCTCCCGAGGTGCCCCCAATCCCTCAAGGTCCCAACCTTTGAGTTTTAAGAGTTACGTTTTAAGGAAAGGGATCTGACCCCCTCTCTTTCTTTTCAAGTGATATCTTTTATGTCATTTCTTTTATGATCCATGTTCTTATGTTGGATTATTGTCTTTTATATTCATTATAATTTTCATTTTATGTTCATATGATTAGAGACCCCCTCTGAATCTCATCATTTCATTTTATAAAATTTTAAGTGGCGCCGTTAGGCTGCCAAAATTTTTGTAACGGATTCTTTCACCCTTCTCATTTTCAAGTTCTATTTTCTAGTCAAGTCTTTCATGTTCCTTTTTATTATGTTGGGGTATGATCTCTATATCTATAATTCTAATCTTCTATGATCATATGATGAGAGACCCCATTTGATCTCTTCAATTCAGTATTTTGAAGTTTTAAGTGGCGTCGTTAGGCTGCCGAATTTTGAAGGGATTCTTTCACCCTTCTCGTTTTCAAGATCTATTTTCATTTCAAGTCTTTCAAGTTCATTTTTATTATGTTGGGGTATGATCTCTATATATATCATACTTAACCCTTATGTTCATATTATTAGAGACCCTATTTTATCTTATCAATTCATTTTTTGAAGCATAAGTGACGCCGTTAGGCTGCCGAATTTTTTAGGGCATTCTTTCACACATCTCATTCTTTTCAAAGTTCTACTTTCATGTCAAGTCTTTCAAATTCCTTTTTTTGTTGGGGTATGATATATATATCTATCATAATGAACTCTTATGTTCACATGATGAGAGACCCTATTTGATCTTTTCAAATCATTTTTGTTGAAGTTTAAGTGACGCCGTTAGGCTGCCGAATTTTCATAAGAGAAATCTAATTTTTTTCTTCCTTCCATGTTTTTCATTTCAAATTGTATGTCCTTAAAATTTAATTACCATGTTCATATATCCTTCTTATTTTACCCCTATACTATTTTATGGGTCATTTATGAATGTTGGACCCATGTCCCCTCTCTTTTCTATGTTTTCTTAAACCCCGAAACATAGTTGTTATGCTGCAGAATTTTCATCTCAAAATGCCTCTCTCTTTTCTAAAAATTATTTTATGTTATAAAGTGAATACTCAAAGATCTTATTTCTACAGGGGTATTCACATATATATCCAAATTTTCTATTTTAAATTTTGGTATTTACATACATGAGACCCACTCTCCCCTTCTGTGGGTTCTAAAGCGACGTAAAGATCATGTCTTTAAAGCAGTTTTTAAAACATTATGATTATGAAATGAAACCCATTTATTTTATGATATATGGGTTATTTATGAAATGATTGATGATGATATATGTGGATCACATGATAATAAAGTAAAATTTAAGGTTGCGCCCTGATAGCGCTCCAATGCATTGGGTAATGATGTAACCACTAGAGATTCCAATTTTCACGATATCTTGGTGAAAAACCTTGGTAATTTTCAAATGACACCTTGGGGATGGACCTTAGTGATATGTTCAAGATTTTCTATGTTAAATGATGTAGCCACATCTTAATGTTATGAAAAATGTTATTTTTATTGTGACATGCCACATGAATTCTTTCTCATGCCTTAAAGTTCTTTTTCATGACATTGTTGATGTATCTCATGTTCACATGTAAATGTTTCCCCTTGTTTCCCTTACTGGGACTTCTGCTCACCCTTTGATTTGATATATGTCCCCAGGTTATGAGATGCAATAACAAACCAAGGATGAACATAAGGAGAAGCCTTTCAAGTGTTTAAGAAGAATGTTTTTTTTGTTTCATGTATTAAGTTCCTGGTTTCCAAGACACTAAACCTTAAAGATCCTCAGTTTTGTATAATGTAGTTAACGTTTATGTGACAAAATTGGTGGGATGATATAGTTGGTATCAAAGGATGGTTTAGTTATTTGTGCAAATTAGGATATGAAATATTTAGGAATAACCCTATAGAAAAGTTTAAATATAGGAAATCTTCCAGATATTTATGTGAGTATTGAGTAAGGGGTTGCCAAGCAAATACATCCCTCTCTGGATATGAGCAGGTAGAGGTGGCTCTGGCACAGATGTACATAGGGGTAAACCTGAAAACACCTCTTTGAGCTAGACTCGAACGGGAACTGGTACACGACAATGGGCCTTGCTGCACTCTTGGTTACGACACTCCCGGGGGATATGCTTTGGTAAATTCATAAGCTTAGTATGAACCATTATTAAAGGAACAAAGATAAAATAAAATAAAGATTCACATAAGAATATACGATCAAGGATAACCTAGATTGGAACCTAGGGGATCACAAGTTAGGATATACTTTTATTCTACAATTTTATCCTTTTATGCTTAAAGTTTCCTTTTCATGATTATTGGCGAAGTATTTAAGCCCCTAATTATACTTTATCTTCTTAGTTAATGGTGGGAAATGGAAGAACATGTCCCAACAACCAATGTGATAGGAAATGCGATGATTTCCGTATTAATATGACAGAGATGATTATGGGATTAAAAGATGATTATTATTTTGGAAGACATTCACTATTTTGGGGACCCTATATGATCTAGGTAAATAGAGTACTACGGTATTTTCATTGAGGAGTAAGGTTGACTTATATTTTGAAGAATCGATGAATTTAAGGTGGACTTATATTAATTTAGATTACTTATGGGAATGATTAACCTATCTTGGGTAAAATATGTTTAGGTTAGATACTTTTGTTATAAGATGTTAGGAGTGGTTGATGTTGTTTGGAGACGAACAATGAAGTTTATTTTGGAAGACTATGTTATCAAATCCTTCTTGTATTTGGGTTTCAATCTTAGTTTTGTTTATTTTGAGGAATATTAAGGATCGTTATTTATAGAATGGTCTATGATGAACTCTGGGTAGTACAATGGAACATTGAAGATATAAAAGTAGTTTCCCTTCCTGTGGGATTATTTATTTTTGAAGAGTTTTTTTACCTTACCCTTTCTGTTTTTGGGATAATGTTTAAAGATACACGAAATATATTGTTAATATTTTGTGGATTATGTGATTCTCTAGAAGATGATTCTTGTGTTTTGATGAGACCATGTGTTTTTGAATGCTCATCGTTTGTAGAAAAGATTATTTTTGCGTAGAAACTTATTAAAGGATGAAACTCTACATGAAGGTAGGTATATTTTCTTATGTTTTTGTTCTATGTAGTAAATGAATTCCTCAAAATTATGAAAAGAAACGTAAAACAAAGATGTTGTTGGTTTTTGTTTCCTACAAGGTAATCAAAGACCGTTTACACACATCATAAGTTTGGGATTCTGTTATGGTTAACTTTCTCCTAATCATGTTCTCTATCACTCTCCCTTAGAACTTGACCCTTTGTTTTCTCCTCCATGTCCATGTTTTCCTACATGGAATCCTAGTGTGGGTTAACTCGAGTGACCTTTGTACTTCCCTTTCTTTCTTTTAATGTAATAGTTTTACTGACTCATTTTTCGATGTGGGACTTTCAATGAAATTTCAAAACCCAATTTTAAAAATTGCGAGGACGCAATTTCTTAAGGGGGGAAGATTAAAACGACCCAAAATTTTGAATAAATCTTGTTTCCTAATTTTATGTGTTATTTTATTTTATTTTTATACTCAACAAAAATGTTTCATTTGATAACATGAGTATAATTAAAATGAGACTGTTGGGTTTTGACTGTTATTTGACCATTGGTCAATTTGACCGCTGGAAACTAAACGTTTTGATTATTGTCTCTAAATACAAGAAATCTTGGTTAATTTATATAGAAAGAAGATTTTATGGCATCACCCAGTAGTCTTGGACCGATTGAAGCCCATCTAACAGAACTTGGGAAGGATGTAGCACCACTGGGCTTTGCTCTGGACCAAACCCAAGCTGAACTTCATCGTGTGAAGCTAGAACGGGATCTCCTTCGCGAGAAGTTCAAACTGATAGAAATTACTACACGTGTGATGTTGGCCGATCCTCCCTCAGATTATCTCACCTTAGCACACATTACAATTAGGTCCTATGCTGGTGTGATAAGGGGCTATATAAGGAGACTGTAACTGCCTTGTGTAATCCTTTTTTTTAAATAAAAATTGGGATTTCTTCTTGTGATGAAGTTTATGAATTTTCAAATGTCCGGATAAATATAGTATGAATATTATTGATGAATTTTAGAGAAAGTATATTTTGAAAATGTTTATGTAAACCTTAAATAAATAAAAATATGTAATGATTTTCAAAAAATTGTCTTCTACAATTATGTTCAGTATGAAATTTCGAGTCTAATAAGATCAACTTGATTTTTATGAATAGTAAATTATGAATAGTGATTTTATACTTAGGATTAGTAATGTGACCAAATGGATTAGTAATTTCACTCAAGAAAGTTTTAATATAATTTAGACACCTAGATTAAGTAATGAGATTCAATAAAATGGGTAAATAACAGTTTCATAAATTAGTATTCAAGTATCAGTTTTTTCGGGTGAATAATGTTTTTAAATTAATAACTAAATTAAAAATATTTAGAAAATTATTTTTTAAAATGAATCTCATTTTTTAACTCAGAGCATCGATATTATGTTAAGGTAATTTTTGGGGTTTTTTCTGAAAAAAATGAATTTTCAATGAATAGTGTATTTATTTAAAAATAAAATTAAAAATATTTAGAAAATTATTTTTATAAAATGGAGTTCATTTTTGAAATCAGAGCATTGATATTTGGTTAATGTGAAATTTTGGGATTTTTCCGAGAAAGTTGAATTTTCAGTGAATAGTAAAAAATACAGTTTTAGGGTTTCGGTATGTTTAATGACATCATAACTGGGTCATGATGATGTCATGAGATATTTTAAGGGATGTTAGAATAAATAGGATGAAGTATTGTGTGGGGGTCCCCATGTGGCCTAACTCTATGAGAAGTACCATGGGAGGGCCCATGCTTTTGAGAAAACCACTTTTGAGGTGTCCCTTGGCCATTAATGCCATGTCCCCTCACATTCCCTATAAATACCAAGCCCTCCTCTCATATTTTAGACTCCAAACCCATAATTAACGAAGTTTTGGTCTCCTTACCTCCCAAGGAGTCCTCCCAAGGTTCCCCCAATCCCTCAAGGTCCCAACCTATGAGTTTTAAGAGTTGCGTTTTAAGGTAAGGGATCCGACCCCCTCTCTTTCTTTTCAAGTGATATCTTTTATGTCATTTATTTTATGCTCCATGTTCTTATGTTGGAGGATGGTATTTTATATTCATTATAATGTCCTTTTTATGTTCATATGATGAGAGACCCCCTCTTACTCTCATCATTTCATTTTATAAAAGTTTAAGTGGCGCCGTTAGGCTGCTGAAATTTTTGTAACGGATTCTTTCACCCTTCTCATTTTCAAGTTCTATTTTCTTGTCATGTCTTTCATGTTCCTTTTTATTATGTTGGGGTATGATCTCTATATCTATCATTCTGATATTTTATGATCATATGATGAGATACCTCATTTGATCTCTTCAATTCAGTATTTTGATGTTTTAAGTGGCGCCGTTAGGCTGCCAAATTTTTATGGGATTCTTTCACCCTTCTTGTTTTCAAGATCTATTTTCATGTAAAGTCATTCAAGTTCCTTTTTATTATGTTGGGGTATGATCTCTATATATATCATACTGAACCCTTATGTTAATATGATGAGAGACCCTCTTTGATCTTATCAATTCATTTTTTGAAACTTAAGTGACGCTGTTAGGCTGCCGAATTTTTTAGGGGTTTCTTTCACCCTTCTCATTCTTTTCAAAGTTCTACTTTCATGTCAAGTCTTTCAAATTCCTTTTTTTATGTTGGGGTATGATCTCTATATCTATCATACTGAACTATTATGTTCACATGATTAGAGACCCTATTTGATCTTTTCAAATCATTTTTGTTGAAGTTTAAGTGACGCCGTTAGGCTGCCAAATTTTAATAAGAGAAATCTAATTTTTTTTATTCCTTCCATGTTTTTCATTTCAAATGGTATGTTCTTGAAATTTCATTACTGTGTTCATATATCCTTCTTATTCTACCCCTCTACTGTTTTATGGGTCATTTATGAATGTTGGACCCATTTCCCCTCTCTTTTCAATGTTTTCTAAAACCCCGAAACATAGCCGTTATGCTGCAGAATTTTCGTCTCAAAATGCCTCTCTCTTTTCTCAAAACTATTTTATGTTATAAATTGAATACTAAAAGCTCTAATTTCTATAGGGTTATTCACATATATATCAAAATGTTATATTTTATATTTTGGTATTTACATAAATGAGACCCACTCTCCCCTTCTGTGGGTTCTAAAGCGACGTAAAGTTCATGTCTTTAAAGCAGTTTTTAAAACGATATGATTATGAAATGAAACCCATTTATTTTATGCTATGTGGGTTATTTATGCAATTTTGGATGATGATATATGTGGCTCACATGATAATAAAGGAAAATTTAAGGGTGCGCCCTAATAGCGCTCCAATGCATTGGGTAATGATGTAACCACTAGAGATTAGAATTTTCACGATATCTTGGTGAATAACCTTGGTAATTTTCAAATGACACCTTGGGGATGGACCTTGGTGATATGTTCATGATTGTCTATGTTAAATGATGTAGCCACATCCTAAAGTTATGAAAAATGTTATTTTTATTATGATATGCCACATGATTTCTTTCTCATGCCTTAAAGTTCTTTTTCATGACATTGTTGATGTATCTCAAGTTCACATGTAAATGTTTCCCCTTATTTCCCTTACTGGGCCTTCTGCTCACCCTTTCTTTTGATGTATGTCCCCAGGTTATGAGATTTAGTAACAAACCTAGGATGAACATAAAGAGAAGCGTTTCAAGTGTTTAAGAAGAATGTTTTTTTTGTTTCATGTATTAAGTTCCTGGTTTCCAAGACACTAAACCTTAAATATCCTCAGTTTTGTATAATGTAGTGAAAGTTTACGTGAAAAAAAGGCGGGATTCTATATTGACTCCTAAGACATTGATTTGTGTAGTTACATATCTCATGGCTATTTAATAAATATACATTGAAATAATTTTAATTACCATTTAAATCTCAATTATGGTGTAATTTCCCTCATAATTTAGAGAAAATTCATATTCCTTTTATGAATGTTGTTTCCAATGATTTTGCCAGGGCTCACACATCTGCCTGTGGAGGGTGCCCTATTGTTGCCTCAAATTCCTTCTTTCCAAAGGTGGGAGACATCTATCTCTTATTTATGGACGTTTAATCCTTGATAGAAACATGATGATGGGATTTTGGTTCCTCTATCAGTGAATTCTTCCTCGGAACTCGTCACCTGGTCTGGGTCTCCCTTATAGACTAAGAAATTGTTTGTGAAACTCTTCCCGGTTCCATTTCATCATCGATGCCAGTTAATTACATTTCTTCGGATAGGACATTCCAAGGGGTCCGGTTAGGGAAACAACCTTTGGTCAGGGGACTAGTCACGTTATACATCACAAGCATGTCTAGATGCCAGAACACTAGCCCGTCTGGGTTTGTTCCCCTTACTATAGGGCTTCTCGAGGGTGCGTAAGCCCATGGAATCCCACGCCATATGTAGTTTATTATAGACAATAGGCATGTATCTAAAGTTTTCCTCTACTTCATAAGTTTAACATAGGGTATGTTGCGGGTTTAATGTCTAGAAGATTCAGATCAGAATAATCATAACACTGACTGGAGTGGATAAAATGGGTGCAACCACAGGAGGGAAGACTGATATTGTGGCTAACACAAGGTTAGAAACTCGATTGTGGTTAAAGGGAAAGGGGGATGAGGTGACATGATCCCACTGGGATGTGGTGTACTAGGTAAGAGTCAAGATTGATAATGAATGGTTATGTGGGGTGGATTGAGAATGAGATAGAGTCAACTCGAGGATGATAGTGATATTGGGATTAATCCACGATGAGACCTCCTACATATCCATGTGGTAGGGAATCAAAGTCCACATAGTTCATGATGGGAGTATAGAATAGGGTTGCGCATAGGGGACATCGACCTGATGATATACTGAGGCTTATGCATGGTTAGCAGCTCAAGGTTGGTATTACGCCACTAGAATAGAGTAGCGATATGGGACATAACAGAAGGGATGACAGTGGCTTACAACAGGGTATGGGTTGACAATGACTTACTGCTGAATGGGTTTCACCATATCTCATTGCTGGATGTGGTCGCAACGGCTTACCACCAGACGGGGTCTCAACGGCTTACCACTGGATGGGGTCACAATGAATTACCACTAGATGGGGTCACAATGGCTTGCCTATAGATGTGGTCACTATGGATTACTTCTAGATGGGGTTAAATCTCATAGAGGCTTCATACACACAAGGTCTAGTATACAAGGATCAAATACCACATAGTTCAGGATGCTGGATTCATTTTAAAATTGAACAAGATGAAAATGTGTCATGTTGTTTAACTTCCTGAGGGACGAAGGTGGTTCGATTTGGAGGGGATCAGAACCAATGATTATTAGACATAAACATCAGTGAGGAATCCAACATAACATGCATTGGAAAGGATCAAAGACCTCATAGTTCAGGTGGTGTTCGAACCGACGTGAAGGGTGGTCACATCAATGGATTGTGGGCTTGAACCTTAGGGAGGCTTCCTGAGTACCTGGCATTGGATTAGATCAAAGACTTCATAGTTCAGATGTGTGTTTGGTGAACCGACCTGAAGATGTTTAGGACAAATGGGTGTTCTACTAGAAACTCTGGGAGGCTTCTAATGTACCCTACCTTGGCATGGATAAAAGTCCATGTAGTTTGGGAGAGGTGTATGTTGAGCCGACGTGAAGATGGTCGGGACCATTGGGTGTTGGGCTTGAACCTTAGGGATGCATCCAATTTACCTTTCTTCAGAAAGGATTAGTGTCCATGTAGGTCGGGAGTGGTGTGTGGTGAGCCGATATGAAGATGGTTGGGACCAATGCATGTTGGGTTTCAACCTTTGGGAGTATTCCAACAAACCATGCCTTGGCAAGGATCAAAGTCCATGTAGTACGTGAGAGGTGTGGGACTTACACTCTAGGCAGTCCAGAGAGGATGTCATGGTTGATACTCACTCTAAACCCGTGTGATTCATGCTTTGTGTGAGAAACAAGAGGCAGTAGAGACCATACGATCATGTCGTGAAAGGTGCGCCCATGAGAAGTGGGATCAGGCTTACATGTATTTAGTGTCCCAAAGTGGAAATAGGGCATTACACATGGTTCACAGCCTGGGAAGGGGAAAGGAGATTGGGACATACACCAAAGGGGAGTCCCAAGTGGTGTCACAGCCCAAAGCGAGAGAGATTTGGCCCCAAAGAAGAGAGGAGGAGTTGGGGTACTACCTCCTGTAAGAAAATCTAGGGGCATACACCAAGGTGGTTTCCTATTCCCAATGGATGAATTTGGCTCCAATAAATAGGATCTCATTCCCTGTGAGGAATGATCTCACTCCCGTGGAGACCAGTGGGTGTAGATAATGTCCGAGATGGATCACCTTACGTATAATGCAAGGGGCGATGCCACAATTTAACATCATCTAGTGAGGAAGATGGAACTTGAAAGTTTAATTTCCTGCATCTCAGACTTGGTGGTTTCACTCCACACCCCTTAGGAATTACATAACTGATACCTCCTTCCCCTTGAGGTATGGAAGGAATCATAAATGCTGTTGTGTTGGGGTGTTTTAGAGTGATCCGTTGGGGGTTCCACGTTAGTGTGTCTATGCAAAGAAGAAATAGACGTCAACATGCATATGAAAAGAAGCATGAGGCGAAGCAATGAAATGGGAAGCACTGCCAAATGGACCTTGTAATTTATTTATGCAAACCTGAAGGGCTGGACAGGAAAAGACATTGCAGGGTAAAGGGGTGTGCATGGGGAAGTTAAGTGTCCTCGCCTAGGAATGGGAATAAGTCTATATATAGGCTGCTTCATGAAGTATAAAGGCTTTCGTGGATCAATGTATCCCGAAGAAAGGGTGATCTGTGAATCATAATAGGAAAATCAATGTTCCCTCCGAAGCACAACGACAATGCTGTATCATGCGGTTCACATGTGCATGAATGGTACTTCGTGAATCACAAGTACTCTCCGATGACCCGATACCCTTTGGGGATCTCCTTCTTTCACGGAGGCATGTGGGCTCTGTGAAGTGCATCCCACTTTAAATAGGGGTGTAATTCATGCAAAGGTGAAGGCACTTCGCAATGAAAAAGTAACTGGAAAATACCATGGTTTACAGAGCACAAATTGATTCACGATGTTGGAGCTCAGATGGCGAAAGCTCGGAGGATTGTTTTTATATGGACTTGAGGGGAGACCAGTATTTATAGGAAATAGGCAACACAAATATGATCCCGCTCGGTGAAAAGACGGATATCGCTTCACGGTTGGATCAAGAACATCATAGTGGTTCAAAAAGGATCACGATTCCTTGACCCACCCAGGGTTCACAAACGTCAAAGTGTTTCATAGAGGATCATGTCTCCTTGATCTGCTTCAGGTTGATGAACATCGAATCAATTCATGGAGCATCCCAACTCCTTGCTTGATGGTGGGTTCGTGAATTTCAAATTAGATTGTGGAGAATCATGTCTCTATTATCCGCCTTGGCTTTTTGAAGGAGGAGAGTGGCGTCGACGCGGGTCCCTAGGGGCTCAGAGAACATGCTTCAAGAGGCTGCCTTTAAAGAATTATTTTGGTTCTCGTGCTTCCCATATTTTGGCGCAAAAATTGCACACTCATACATGGAGCCAAGGAGAAATTCAGGATCAATGTCCAAGGGTCAATCGCCTAAATCCCTCATCCAATCATGAAGCTAACTTGTTAAGGAGGCTCACGGAGCGGAGAGGTAACTGTCATGCCAAGCGCGCCGCGAAGCTCGCTGTGGATTGAGGCATCGTGAAGAACCAGGGGTCATCTCCTATAAATAGGAGAGATGAACCCTCTTTTGTCCTTTATCTTATCCACGTTTTTGGAATTTAGCACTCTCGATTCATGAAGCAAGGTGTACTCCGTTATTGCTCTCCGTGAATCGGGCCTTCTGCTTCGAGGCGCACAGTGAGTCTTTGACACTGCGACGTTGTTCTCTTCTTCATGCATCTGAAGTACAGAGTATGGCTTTGTGATTATGTTGCTGGGATCAAGCTCCTTGAACGATATTCGTGAACAAGATCCACGAATGAGCTCCGTGAAAGGGCTTCGAAAGGTGTTCAAATCATAAAAACACAATGGCTCACGAAGAGGCTGCCAGGGGGTACTTGAAGAATCTACTTGAAGGGATGAGATAACAAATAGTTTAGATCTAGTGGAGTTGGTATAGAGCCACTATGATCATGATTAGTCAGAGAATATGATTTCTGAAATCCAAATGAATTATTCATTGTGTAAGAGGTTTCCTCTATATGGATTTGGGCTGAAGGATGATGTCTTCATCCCTGAAGCATGTAGGGGTGAGCCAGCTTACATGTTCAGGTGGACGTTGAACAAGGACTAGTTCTTCAGGACAGGTTATAGCCATGCCTGAGAGGACATCATGATTGTAATTTTTTTGTCTATAAAATCTCTTGAACAATGTTGCTGGGAAAGAATTGTAGATGGAGACATCCACCCTCTACACCAGACGATCTTGAAGGCTGCGCTGAGAAATCCGGGGAAGGGATGTTCTGATGATTGGGATCTATGCCAGGGTGGAAACATTATAGTTTACTGGGCTCGGGCCTACTGGGTATGTGCCTCATGTGAAGAGTTCAATGCCAAATTGAGGATAGTGGTCCTGTATGAGGCGGCTTGGGCCTCCCAATTCTATATCTATAAACCGAAGCATCTGATTTTAGGAGTTGTTGAGATGGTTGTCATCGAGAACTAATACCTTCCACATACACCGCGAGATGGTTGGCATCAGTATATTGTATATGAACTAGATCTCTGGAGCTTCGATACTATGGGTGATGTATGATAAATTACTTCCCATTATGGGCATGTGGGAGGATCCGGAGAAAATACCACCACCGACGATGGCGTTGATGGAGCTGGTGCTGCGAGAGGACAAGAAGTAGTGAGGGACGTCCACTTGAGATGGGGGTTCAAGCAATTCCTGAACATCCTGATTGATGGGAAGATTCCATTGAGGACTCAAACTTTCCCGAAGGGGGCTCAACAGGGCAAGGATCACTCGTACTAGTGGCCCTTAGAGGATAGCCAGTTGAAAACATAGGGATTCAGGGACAACACTGATCAGCAACCGGTATTCAAGCTTGTGGAATTCATCGCGGCTCTCATCTGCAGTTTGATCCTACCTGTGAGGGATACAAAAATGTGTTTGCGACCAAGAAAATTAATCATGACATCCATTTTGGAGACAGGAGGGCGTCTCCACTCGAAATCTCAATTCTCACAAAGCTGTTGAAGATGTTGTGGCATATCAGTGAGGGGAAGAGGCCACAACAGATATGCAGGCCATGCACCCACTTGAATGGGTGGATAACGAGACACATTAGCGGGGTCTTTGAATATCTGAACCCAATATCCAATTTAGGATCAGACTTCCACCCATACATGTGGAACACCGTATGGAGCTTTCTGGCCAAACTGACCATGTTGTCGATACTGAACCGGGTCTAGAAGGTAGAGTATTTCAACTTTCATCTGTTCCTATAGCCAACAAGAGATTTCACTGATGATGTCCAAGGAATGGAAGATCACCCGTCCAATCTCCTAGCCTTTTGAGGTGGAGTCCTAGTGGCAATAGGGGACGGTGGGCCTCTCTATGAACCGTACAACCCACACCGATTCGCCAGGATGTTTTGGTGTACGCGGCGATTGACCCCAAAAGACTATTTAGGTGTTTTTCATGAGAAACATCCATGTGTGATTATGCAATGTTGGCACACATTGACACGAGAATATGGGAAGAGCGAGTAACGAGGTACCTCCGGCCACCACCGTCTTCGGATTGGTGAAGGTGTATGCCAAATGCTGTTAGGAGGCCTACCTAGGGGAGATACTAAAGTAGCAAACAGTTCAGTCAGGGGATGGTGTGCATCCTTAACCTCAAGGAAGGGGTCAGAAGGTAGTAATGACACCTCGCGGTGGTAGGTCTACCATGGTAGCGAGGCTCGAAATGGTTGGGGGGAGGTAGTGGTAGTGGATCTAGTGATGACGGAGAACCCAATGTTCCTAGAAGAACAAATTTATCTAGAGGGGGCCACTAAGTGGATTCCATTGAATATCAACTCAGGATCCGGGGAAGTGACCGTGTCATATAGAAATGATGGAGAATGTATTCTCCCCAGAGGCCTGGGACATCTGGGAAGTTGACTAGAAACTTTTTGGCCCTTCTGAGATGTGGAAACACCAGAACCATCTTGGGATGTATTTTATGGGGATACGCCCTATCAGGGCCGACATTATGGTGTCCCAGGTGAAGGCAGAGTATTACCTGGCAGTGTTAGAGGACATCATGCACTTTTTTGGTGTTCTAAGTCCAACGAAAGATTAGGTGAAGGTGTTTTTTATTGAATGGATCCCCAGTAGTTTTTGGATACTGATTTGTGGGAACAGTTCCCTCTTCCAGAAGAATCAGATGAATCCTCCTAAGGTTAGGAGGCCGGATGAGGGAGAAATGTAGAAGAGGGCAGAGTTAGTGATCGAGGCTCAGATTTGGAAGAATTTTTAGAGGCCCTTGAGTTAAAATTATAAGCCCCTTACTTGAGATCCATTTTCGGGATACATTGGAACCCTCACCAATGTTTAAAATGGGCAGGAGAGCCTCTTTAATAAAACCTTTTCTCGTCCCTCACTAGATGAAGATTCGAGGCCATTAGGATCCACACCCATGACTACAGCGATTACCATATCTGACGGGGCCAGGATACCTGAGGTGGCACCTTTAGTGTTTTTAGACCTTTCGACAATATACAGAGGGTCATGCATCAGGGTCCACCCCACAAAAACCCAAGAACAAGACCACGAATTTGATCTTTGGGAGTCCCCATTACAAAACTCATGACTGCCACCCATTGAAAAGAATAATTGAAATCTATTCCTTTTTAGTATGTACAGTTCTTCAAATGGTGTGGGTCACCTTGGTGAGGTTTGTTGGTATTCCTAGAAGTGATTTTCAAAAGGGAATTTCCTGTTCGTAGAGGAGGATATCGAAATCGACTAAGTTGTGGCACTCCAGATCACTGTTGGGACCTTTGGCTGGGCTCTGCTTGAAATTATTGATGTGGGATCTGATTATAAAGATCTCTCGGACATCCCGAGCCCTGCCATACCTTATCATACACAAGATAAAGACCCTAATGACAAGTTCTTGGGGGGGGGGGTTACCTATGTACGAGCCTGCTAACCCTACAGACTTGGATGAAACTGCCTCTGATGATGAGGATATGAAGATAGTCTGTCGCCGGTCATGGATCCTAATGAAGTTCTTCGTTGATGACACCCATCAAGAACAATGTATAGAACTGATGGAGGGACTTCATTCGTGACTACGGGAACTGTGTGTTGGGGGAGTAGATTCCCACCGACCTCACATGCTCGTCCGAGATCTCATGGGGGAGAAGATTCAGGAGTATGACTATATCCTTGGTGTGGGTTGGCTATGGCGAAAAGCAGTAAACATCAAGAGGCTCTAGGAGGATAAAAAAGAGATTCAACGACTGTGGGTTTGGGAATATGAACACTCTGATGTCTTCATTGCATAGTCAGAGATTATATCACAGCTGAAGGCCTAGCTGGAAGAGGCCGAAGAGCGGATGAAACAAGCCTCTATGGGGATGGAAATTTTCTGGAACGATGAGGAGTGGGCCTGGGTGGAGGATGATGAAATATGCCCCATTTCCTTCAAGGAGGATTAGGTATTGAATAGGTAGCAATGGTTCCTAGACTCTACGAGCCATAGGGTGGTGGAGAAGCAACATTCTTTTGATAGGGTCAAACCATCCATGGGATGGGTCAATCCTCGAGTACTATGAGGCCTACAAATTTTGAACATAATTTAAATTCCATGAATATTTATGCTATATGCATGCATGAGTTTTTTTTATTCATTTAGTTTATTTAATTTGTAGTATATTCAAGGATCTTATAGCGATCAGTCCCTATGCTCACATGGGTAGGTCCAAATGTGAGAAACAATATATTTACCAATTATCATTCTACTAGAATATAAGAGTGAAAACCATGATCTGGTCATCAAGGGTTTTAACAACAAATCCAATTTTCCGAGAAGAAATGGAGAGGCCCGACTGGAGGAAGATGCTCCCAGAATAGTCAAATCATAACTTTCCCAATGCATGCTACTTCACGTGCGGGTTAATTCTAGGGGCATTGGAATTAATCTGAACATAGGGGAGTGGAAGGTGTCAATCATGATATAAAAAATTCAGAACACTGTAGGGATGGTTTGGATATTAAGAATAATTTTTGGCCATGTTCAAAACATATTATCCTCATTGTGGTAGCATGAATTGGGTATAACAAATGAGGGCCGACCACTGACCATGTTCAAAACACAAGGATTGACTTGAAATGTCATCCATTAGTCTTCCATAATGTTGGCACATGACATTAGGCGAGCCCCAGGAGGAGAATACATACTATTAGGGGGTTCCTATATATGTTATATGGGACGAGGGTCTGAATAAAGGGTGTGCAAAGTGTGGGGTGTGGTGTGATGGGTTGTTATAATGGAGTACAACACTATTGAAATTAATGCACCATGGTGAAGGAACAATAGCTGGGCGCATAATTCTGATCAGGGATCATACCTACTTTTGAACATGACCTATCTAGTAAGGGCCTGGAATAACATGTAGTTTTACATCATACAGTGAGGACGATGCACATAGTTTAAATGTCACACTTCCTGGTCCATGATCGGGGCTGAGGGGCCAGAAGGTTTAATGACCCTAGGGATGACCCCAATGCGAGATGCCTCAGTGTCTCTACGTATCCCATAAGGATGAAAATCAAGACATATGTAGTTCTTTAAGTACAATGTGGTCATAAACTGACACTTGTGGGGGAAATCCTCTCTGGAGAAGATAATGATGCATCCCATGATTATCATAGGGTATCCTGAACATGTTCAACGCAGAACTATAGTTTAATGTCATTCATTGAGGGCATGTTTTTTTGTCCAATTTAACATCATGTGATAAGACAATGAGTGAAAGGGAAGATACCAAGAGGGGATTAGGTTGTGCAATAGTTGTAAGCCAGACGTGAATGATGACATAAAGAGTCTACACCACACTACTTATCCCCAAAGATAGTTATTTAGGTCATGGGACCAAAATTGAATGTTATAATTGTACCTAGTACAAGTGACTGGGTGTTCTTAAATACCCCATAAATATAGGAATCAAGCCATACATAGTTCCGAGGGCATAGATTAATATCAGGAGGGACAAGAAAGGTATGTGTGGCATGACAACGCCAGCACAGATCCTACCAGAACTACTAATACCACATGAGTCATGCTCGATGTGGGAAACAAGGGGTAGTTGTGGGACATTACTAGCATAGGGAGGCACATGGCGGGGTGATGGGATTCTAGGTGAACGACATCCTAATAATGCCAACCCTCCTACTTGATGTGGCAAGATGCACGAAGGATTAAATCTATGTATGTTGGAATTCCACGTGAACATAAGAGAGTAGAAAGATTTCGATCATGATCCTCGCAAGAATGATCACAATGATGACATGATGATAATGTAAAACTGCCAACCATGTTTGAAACTCAATATATATTTTGTGTTAGCTTGGAATCGGGATAGAAAAATGAGGGTTGACTGCTGACCATGTTCGAAACACAGGACATGTCACAAATGACGTCCAAGGTATTCAGGGGTGTTGGCCCAAGATAGTAGGTAAGACACAATGTCATGAGACCAGGCCATAAAGGGGGTCCCTTTAGATGTGGAAGAGGATGAGGATCCAAATAACAGGCTCACGAAGTTTGTAAATGGGATGTGGGAATGTCCCTCTAGAAATTCTACACTTCGGGCTCTTTTTCACAACACATATGAGTATGAAAATACGGCGTATCAGATAAAGGGAGTTGAGTCCCTTTTCAAGGACAAGGGTCCCAGGGTCACATGTTTCCAACTTAAGGTCATAGAGTGGACCGTTAAAGGGAGACTTGATTTAATGGATTGTGCACAGGGCGGTGAAGCAGCCAAACCTGATATGTAGTTTCTATAAGGAGATCTTAGTTTAGGGTCATATAACTTGGATCAGGGTTAGAAGATACAAGGGATTAACATGGTGCAGTTGTTGAAAAAATGGACATGACTGAAAATATAAGAGGCACTCACCACACTACATGCTCCCTAATGAATTCATGCCAATGTGTCAAAAGGGAGGAGGGAGGATTTATGATTCCTTGGGATAGAACCATGGACAAAATGTCTGGCCATTCTTACATATCCCATTAGAATGTGAATCAATCCATACATAGTTTGTTAGGATGTCATGCAGTTTAACATATTGGGATGATGACATAGATGGTGATCTCAGTTTTACGGTCATAGAGCTCACACCACGGAAAAGAAAAACTCTTCCAAATGGGCGCAAACCTCAACCAAATCCCTAAGACCACATGAGCAATGGTCAATGTGGGAAACAAAGGAGGATAAGGTATTTGAAACAATTGGAATACCCGCGAAGTGGAAATCGGTGCGGAGCCCCGAATGAATCCTTACCATAGCTTTCTTCTCCTAACGTGAACATGTGCCCTGAGGGATAGTACCAAGAGTGTCAAATCTCTACTTGAAAATGATGGAGTAGAAAACAATAAGAATCATGTAACAAACATTTTAGACATGACATGGGTAGTGTGAAGATGGAGGATAAATGTTGACTGTGTTTGAAACATAGCTTCTATATTGTGTGACCTAAAATAGGAAAATCAAATGAGCATTGACTATTGACCATATTCGAAACATGAGACTTGTATCAATTATTCATTTTAGATCCTTGAGGATGTTGGACTAAGATGTTAAAAGATACCTTAGGCTGACTATCCATAATATTTGGGGGCCCATTCGTCTATGAAAGATGATGGAAACCCAAATAAAGTGGAGCTTGAAGCTTAAGGATGGGTGATAAGATGACCATGAAAGAGTCAACACCATAGGTGTTGAACTCAAGTTCTCCTTGGAACATTGTTGAATAGCCAAAGATGGTATAGGGGCTTATATTTAGAGTATCTTACTTGAAACAATGAGTGTAGAATAGGGGGATGAAGAGATAATAGGACAAAGAGGTATGTGGTGTGGTAATTACAAACCCGTCATGAATGAAGACATAAGCTCATACCACACCACATACCATCGCATCTGGTGGACTAAAGATTGGGGGATTAATGATAAGGAGGTATCTAAGAAACATGGTTGGACCTGAAGATGAAATTTATGGGTGACCCTACATATCACATGGAAGTGTGAATCAATCCAAATGTAGTTCTAGAAGATGTTGAGCAATTTTACGTCATGCAGAAAGGATGTAGTAGATCATAGTTTATGGTCATAGATCATAGACCAGATATGGTAGGGAATGCAGGAGACACATAGTGATTTAGGACATGGGGTCCAGATCACCACTTGTTACTAGGAGAGGTTTTAGATTGAGGGACTGAAAACAAAAGTTGGGATGGGTGCGAGGCAAAGAGCACCAGCATTCCTATGTATCCCATGAGAAAGGGAATCAAGAAACACATAGTTCTAGGGATGGAACGGTATGATAACAGTTCCAGATATAATAAGGTTGTGGGGGTTTGGCCCCTGCACCATAAGAAACAGCATTTGATAGATCTTATTTGTCCTTTAGGATGAGTGAATGTGTTTTTTATGAAGAGACAGACCTAGGATAGAATGTCCAGGCATCGCTACAAGAGTCATGTTGTGGGAAGGCATTGATAAATGGTATAGTGTTTGAATTATACCAAATATGATGTCCCCTTGAGTGGGGATATCACATTTTTGTGCCGTTTGTTCATTGTGTGACCTGGAATAAGTGTCACAGTTTTTGGTCATGCGATGGAACTGACCATGTATTTTAACATCATGCAGTATAGGTGCAACAATTTAAAGTCATGTGGAACTAGGATGCATAGTTTACTGTCAAATGGAACATACATATAAACAAAATATAAGGATCAAATGGGAATGGGATCAGTGTGATAATGCATACCTGATTTAAATGAGAGAAAGGTCCACATCACACCATGCACGATTCCAAGAGAGAAAAATCGGGTTGAGCAGGCAATAAAATGTTAAAGGATATGGGGCAGGGGGTAGAAAGGACTAGCTCCTTGATGGAATGTATGTGATATAGAAATTGTAAACCCGATGCGAATGAAGGTGTAAGCCCACACACGCCACATCCCATGGGCCTATAAGAACCGGGGCCCAAAATGCATAACAGAAGAGATAAATTAGTGGAAATCAAGATGGACCTACAGACCAAGTGTTTGGGCGTTCTTACATTTCACTTGCTAATGGGAATAAAGTCATACGCAGTTCTAAAATATATCTTACTTTATGTTTTTAGAACTCGGACCATAGAGAAGTGAAACTCTTCCATGTAGGCACAAACCTCAATATAATTCCTAAGCCCACATGAGTCAATCTTAGATTAGGAAATAAGGGTAGATGAGGTTTTTTCAATACCTGGAATGCATGCCAAAGGGAAAATAGTGTGGTGCCTAAATGATGACTTACTACTACCTTTTCCTCATTACGTACAAATGCACAATGAGGGATAGTGCATGGAGTGTCAAAATTCCACTTGGACATGATGTGGTGGAAAATAATGTGAATCACGTAACCAACATTCAAGGCTAGAGTGGGTTGGCATGATGCTGGTGGATAACTATTGACCATGTTTGAAACACAACATCGATGTCATGTGACTTGAAATGGGAACAACAACTGAGTGTCAACCACTGAACACTTTTGAAGTGCCGGACTTGTTTCGATTTTTTGTCTAAAACCCTCATGGACGTTGGCCCATAATGATAGAAGTTCCCATAGGCCTAGAAACAATGCCATTTGGGGGTCCCTTCGGATGTGAAATATTATGGATGTCCAAATGAAGGGGGACACATGGCCTGAAAAAAATGGATGAAAGAATGTCAAGGTAGAATCGGGCACTCCTGGTTTTGAACCAGAGTACTTTTGGGCACATTGCTGAATCATTGAAGAGGGTTGTGGGAACTGAATTAGGGGTGGCTTCCTCAAAGAGATGAGAAAAGACCACTCAGGATAGAGAGGTATGGGGAGTGGTTGTTACAAACCCAATGTGATTGAGAACATAAGGACTCCACACCACATTGTATACCTTTATCCTATAATAACATAGGCCAAGGGGCCAAAATGATAGGGAGGTTTCTAAAAGATTGGGCTAGACCCAAAAACTAGGTATTCAGGCGGTCCTACGTATCCCATGAGGATGGGAATCAATCCACCCATAGTTGTATGGAAAATAATGACACAAATAAGGGCATGAAACCCCAATGGGGGATGTGTAAGATACAATGATTAACCAGATGTGATTGAAGGCATAATCACACACCACACCGTAAAATCCTATGTGAGAACATGAGATAGGGTTATGAGAAGGTTGAGGGAACTGAGGCTAGGCCACATGCAGAATGTCACAGCCAACTTGCAGTTTAACTTCTTGTAGTGTGGACGATGGTGATATTTCTATAAGGTCATAGATCTCGGACTCTAGACTCCTAGTTTAATGTCATATGCATGGGATAACTATGTGTAGAATATGAATCCTTGAGGCTTTGGAAGACCACAAAGAAGAAACGATGATAGGGGACAACTTTTGACTAGGTTCGCAATACATTATTCGCCCTGGTGTTATCAGAGTTGGGTGGCAAGTAATTGACCATCGACTGTTGATGGCATTTGCAACATGGGAGTTGTATCAATTTGTTTCCTGAAATCCTAATGGACGTTGGCCCGCAATCGTAGGAGAACCATTATACCTAGAATCCATGTCATTTAGGGGTCATTTTGGATATGGAAGATTATGAAATCCAAATTATGGGGGTCGCAAAGCATGGTTCATCATACACTCGCATAAAGGGTGATAAACTAAGGGATGTCTTAGGGGGATATATGTGGTGTGGAAGAATAGCTTGACGTCAATTAGGAAGTGAGTCCTTTCCACACCACAAAATTATAAATGAGAATTTGGACCAGGGGGATAAAAAGGCTGAGGGACCTGAGGATTGGCATCCCAGCCAGCTGTAGTAATATAGCCATTCATACGAGTATTACCTTATCGTCGCTCTTACTCCCATGAGATAAATGATACGTGAGAGAAAAAAAGAGTAGGATTAGGCTCTATCCATCACATAAGGGACCACGAGCTAGAATCACACTCCTTCTCAAGCCAAACTGAGGTTTTAGGAGATGATGGAGTAGAATAAACCACTACACTCCATGTTTGGGACATATGGGGGTGACAACAATGACCAAGGATGACTGTTGAAAAGATTTGAAACACAACAACTATGTCTTGTGACCTGAAATGGGAACAATAAATGATCATCGACAGTGAACTATATTAGCAATGTGGGACTTATATCAATTTTTCGTTTGAAATCCTTGAGGTCATTTCCCTGAACTGATAGGAGAGCTATTAGGCTATGTATCCATAGCATTCGAGGGACCCTTTGTATGTGAAAGAATATGGAATCACAAAATAGAAGGGGTGGAAAGAGCATTAATATGCATTTGTGGGACGATACTCAAGGGGATATCTCAGAGTTTGGGGGTGGGCCTATGGAAAAAATGTTCGTTCGGTCCTACATATCCCATGAGGATGTGAATCAAGTCATACATAGTTCTAAAAGATCCATACATTTTAACGTCATGAAGAAAAGACTTGGGAGGGGATAAGAACGAGGGGGTGCACATGGTGCATTGTAACCCTGACATGAGTGGGGCTAATGAAGCCTGTATGACCCCAAGTGGGATAATCCAAAAAAACTAATCCCAGGAGGGGATATTCAAAGAGGAAACTGTGGTTGGACTCAAGATGAAGAGTCAGATAATTTCTATGTATCCCATGAAGATGGGAATCAAGAAATATGTAGTTTTTGAAATGCGGTTTAACGTCTTGTAGGACAAATCAGAGTTTAAAGCCATATATGAATGTACATTATAAATTCACAGAGGACCCTAATGTAGTTTATGGTTGCGCGAGACTAGCACATTAAGGTCATGTAGGACCGTAAAGTTTAAGGTAATGTTGTACCATACGTCTCAATCAATGTATTTCTTGTGGAACTAGGCATTATTAGGTGGAGTTATACCATCAAAATCGATGGTAACCATGGAGTACTCTATATTGCAGTAAACCTTGTGAACACTGTATGGACCTTCAAATTTGGCCTCCAACTTGGATGGCTTCCTTCCGGGTATCATTGCTGTCTTCAGGGCCAATACAAAGTCACCTTGAAAGAACGAGTGGATGATAAAATTCTTGTTGAAAGCTCTAGTAATCTTGTTCTAGTGCCTTTCCAAACTGTGCAGGGCATGAAGCCTATTCTCGTCGAGTGCATCCAAATCGGACAGATGAATTTCATCCACTATATAGAGAACTTTCTGATCTTAGATAACTATGTGTAATGAGGGAAACTTAACCACGATGGGCAGGTTAGACTTTGTTACGTACACCAGGGAATATGGGGTCACCTGGGTGGAATTACGAATCATTTTATGATAATGCTAGAGGGTGTTGGGGAGGTTTTCTGACCAACTCTTCTTATTCTGGCAAACCATTTTCTGCCAAATGATAGAGATGGTTTTGTTGAATGCTACAATCTGTCCATTTTATTGTGCATGATAGCAGGATGCATATTTAGAATGGATGTTGTACTTAATGTACATATTCTTCAGATCATCTTCATATATGTTCATGTCGTTATCATTGAGGGCGGTGTGAGGGGCTAAAAATTGGTAGATAACATTGTATCTCACAAAGTCAATGATAGAACAGGCATTGACCTCCTTGATTAGAAATACCTCTTCACACTTGGAGAGGAAATCTGTAGCAGTCCGGATGAATCATTACTAGAGAGCTGTCACTGGTGGATATGGTCCCATGAGATCGAGTCTCTATTCCACAAATGGCCAAAAGTACATGGTGGAGTGGAGAGTCTCTAGTGGATGATACATGACGGTAGCATGAATTCTGAATGTGCGACACCTTTTTGTAAACATGATGCAGTAATGGATCATAGAGGGAAAAAAGTATAGCAGTCTCTAGATCTAGTTAGATAGTTTGGGCCTAGTTTATGGGCCCCATAGGAACTAACTTAAACCTCTAGCTGAACTTGGGAAATCTCAACTCCATAAATGTAAGGAAGGAAAACCCCATCGAACCCACACTTTTATAGGATCTACTCATGACTAGGACCATCTAGGAGGGTAAACTGTAATGCGTGGCATTGGATTCGCTCGTTCTCGGCCTGATCATCCAGAGGATTATGGATTTGGAGGTACATGAAAAAGGAGGTTCTCCAATCAGGAGTCACTTAAACCACTGTGTATGGTAGACCTGATGGTCCAGATGTCGAGGCGCCAGTGGTAAGGTGTCTTACCTATGGGATTTCATCGTCATTTGGAGTGACCAGATCAATGAATCTATGATGTCCCTTGTGGATAATTAGATCATCCTACTCGGGCTCTGCAAGTGATGATGCTAGGAAGGTTGGGTGTCAGCTCTACCGTTATATGACCGAGGGACATGAGTAACCTTCTTTCAATATGGGAATTGGGATAATAGCTGGAGAGTGTGCTCCAACAATGGTACGAGCTCTGGATTTAGGACAATGTAGTCATTGTTGATCTATTAGATGACTTGTCCAGAGACCCCTTTCAAATGCAATTACGGAATGTTTATATGAAGGGCCAACTCAAGAATAGTGATGAGGGCATGATACTCTGCCTCATTGTGGGTGAAACCCTTTGAAAATAGGAATGAATATGGTAGAATAACTTATGATGGGGTAATGAAGACGATACCTAGACCTACTCTGTTGAGTTTGGGATCATTGATCCTCCTACCGATGGGGATCCGGAAAGCGCCATTGAAGTGATTTGTCCTGCACGACATGGCTTGGTACACCGATAGAATCGCTTCATCAGAGAAATATAGGTCCATTTACTTCTCCGCATGAGTTGGATGGGTGGCTCAGATGTATGCCAACACATTCCATTTGATATCCGTCTATGGGACGAACCTGATATCGAACTATTGGAGGATTTCCACCCACTGATCTAGTCATCCTGTTAACATGGTGCTGTTTAGGATGTACTTCAAGGGATCTAACTAGGACAACAACTGTACCTCTTGATGTTGGAGGTAATACTACAATTTCTGTACTCTGAATACCATCACAAGGAAACTATTCTCGATATGGGTGTATCTATTCTAGTATTGAGGAACATGCGACTAAGGTTGTAGAGGTTGTTCTCTATCCCCTCTTTGTTCTTTTGGGCGAGAAGTGCACCGAGAGATTCTTCTAGGGTAGTCACATAATGAACCAGTGGCTTTCCGGAGATGGGTGGCATTAAGACTGGAGGCTGAAATAGATACCGCTTGATTTCCTCAAAAGTAGTCTGGCACTCCTCGTCCTACTCATAGATGGTGTATTTCTTCATGAGCCGAGAAATGAGCTTACACTTGCTATCCAAATTCGGGATGAACAGGCGTATGTAAGCGAAGTGTCCTTGGAAGACTCGAAGCACCTGAATATTGAATGGGGGAGACATCTGAATGATGGCTTTAATCTTCTTCGGGTCGATAATGATGACACTATATCTGACAAAGAAGTTGAAAAACATTACAAAAGCGACCCCAAAGGCACACTATAATGGGTTCATCATTAGGTGGTGAGAACAGAGGTCGCCAAACAGTTTCTCAAGGTCTTTGAGATGGTCCTCACCCTGGAGAAATTTTACCACCAGGTCACCCAAGCACCATTCCACCAATGTTCGGAGGATCGGCTTAAATATGTGATGCATATCCCACTGAAAGGTGGAACCAACATTCTTTAAAATGAATGGAATGACTCGGTAGTATAAAGTACATTGTGGTGCCCAAAATTTTGTAGACTCCTCATCCATGGTACCATTTAGATGTGGTTATACACAGAGTACCCATCCATGAAGGATAGGGTTGGAACCCAATTGTAGCATTGATCAACAATTCTGTTATAGGAAGGGGAAAAGTATCCTTCGGATAGTGACAGTTGAGTTCCTGGAATTTGATGCAAACTCTGATATGTCTGTTCTTCATCTTGACCGGTCCAGTATTGTCCATCTATTTGGGATACTGGACCTCCTTAAAAAAGTTATCTCTGACGATCTTGTCAATATTGGCCTCGATCATGGCACTGTGGGAGGGGTGCATCTTCTTGAGAGGTTGCTCAACCTGTGGTGATTTACCGGGAGACTGAGGTCGCGGGCGGCTACCTGAGGATAATGCCTTGGAATCTTGTCGTAACTCCAGGAGAATACATAAAGGATTTTTTTAAGGAAGTCAATATACTACAGTTTCTCCTCGAGGGGCACTACATCAACGATTATTGTGGGTTTTGGGTTTTCCTTGCTACAGATGTTCACCAAAACCAATTCATAAACCGTGGAAGAGACACCCTCTTCAAAGGAAGGGGATGACCCACTAAATCCACATATTCACTTTTGGTGAATGAATCCTCTATAGGAGAAGTTTCTTCTGTGTCGACAGATCATGACTGGAGGCCAGTACCAGCTTGAGTGGCAGTGGACACTGTATGAGGGGACTCCTGTGCTTCCGCAACCATAACAATGAATGTTATTGATCTGATCCCATTTGGTCTTCGGCCCAAGGGGCCATGCATGATGATATCAAAGCAATAGTGGCATGCCATATTGAGCTAGTTAATTATAGCCTATCGAAATAAGCATGTGTGATGTATTGCCCTTTCCATGGGGCAGACATCCCAATTCCTTATGGTAGTAGGGGGGTCAGGGATCACCAAGGATTAATTCATATAAGAATACAAGGTGATATTATGGAATCACTTAGACATGGTAATGTGTTCCCCCTTGTTCTAGAAACATTGAATCATTTTCCCATGTTTTTTGTTTTAGCCTTCAATCGTTGGATTGGAATGATGCAGGAGTCATCTTGATCTTTCCACGGTCCAGTCGTAGGTGTGGCATGCTCAGCCTCGTTAACATGAATCTTCTTGTCTTTTATTTTGTAGTAGCCGACATCCACATAATAGGAATCAAAAAGGAAAAGGGAGACTTGTCACATGTAATCATTCCCACTCAAATATTAACGGAGTACATGAGGCACTAGTGAGATGACGAGGGAACCACTGCATGTAGGGGATCCATGTACTTCCCATCAATGCATTGTAGGTGGTGTCTTAGGAGATGAAAAAAAATTTGGTGCTGGCAAGTAGGCTACCGAACTAGGTCTTCAAGAAGATCTTACTGACTAATGTCTATTCCATTCTGTCATAACCTTATATTCATAGGACATAGGGACTCAGATCATCCTTGGACAACCCAAGTTTTTGCATTGTCCGAGTAGTGATTAGGTTAATCTCAGATCCCGTGTCAATGAGATAGCGGAAAACCTCCATTCCATAGAATTGGTTAGTGATATACAGTGGGAAAACATGCCCCTATATGGGATATCCTTATTATTCTCCAGTGAATGAGATGATGGTTTGAAATTCAGCATTCCCAACCACCTTAGCATGGAAGGCCTATGCGGCTGCTACCTCCGTCTCAAACTAAAGGGGGCTTCTTAAAGCCTTGGCGAGGGCCTCACAAATATCTGACGACCATTGAAGGGCCTCAAGGATATATAGATTTTCTGGAATTCTTTCAAGATGTTTGAGAACATCATACATCCATTCCAAGAGTGAACTTCTACTTCTTGGAGCAAGCTCTATGACATGAGGTTTTGTGGGTCCTGCCGACTGGACGAGTGGATGACTGGTTCTAGGAGTGTCTCGTAGCTCACTAGTCTAAACATGAAGAGTTACTACTGGATGGGAACTAAAAAACATAGATTGTCTTGTAGAAGGGTGTGGCTGGTCATGGTGCGGTCGAGGTGAATCTTTCTTATCCATAAAAAAACTGCGGCGAACGCGGGCCTGATGTCACCAAGTGAGAAGGATGCATGTGATGATCTCTATATTGGTCATGTTGCCTAGTTTCAGTAGAATGAACAACCCGGCTGGAAGTGCTAACCAAAGAACTTCGATGGCCCATATTGCCATGGCTTCATCGACGCTAATGACTATTGGGGACATTGGGAGGATCCTCCTAGTTCTCCTCATTATCAAGATTCATGTAGGGATTTTCCATCTATACGGTATTAACCGAGGCATACCCCGGACCATCACTCGAAGAGTCATCCACTACTAGAAGGATCTTGGGATGAACTTCCGTCCCTGAGGGTATGATGTTGCTGAAATTACGGGATGTCGATGGTAGTGGCGGATGACATTGTTTTCACTTGTGCCTTCGGTTTTTTCTCTTCTTTGAAGAGGGAGGTAGAGACGACAATGCAGAAGTAGTTGTTGCGGATTCTGAAGGCTCTCGATGATTTATTCATTCATGGATAACACCTTGGGAGTTGGAAACTATTTTACAATTCATCCAATCCTCATACTTCTGGGTCCCATGATTAGAAACCTGATGCCACTCGCCTTCGTTGTCGCTGTCTAGCCTCACGAAGATGCTTGCCACATGTGTTGTAGTGGGCCCAACTAGAATATTTTTTTATCCACCTAGCATGGAAGCCAATATTTAAACACATGTCACTATTTTAGAGTGTGGCCAAAGATCCAGTGATATGGGATGTAATTAGGGAAATCAGTGAGGATATCATTTTCTATCCTTCTCCTCTTAGGAAAACATATAATCCCATGCTCGAAGGCACTATAGAAGTAATAGGGGACCTAAGCCTCGTTTAACAATTAGGACTGGTCCCTCCTATTTGGGAAGGGGGCCTTGGAGCTTGAGTCTAACGAGGAGCAGGAGGAGCCTGTCGAGGAAGTGAAGCATAGTTATCTCACCAAGGTAGTGACAACACATTACACGGGGGTGGGTGTTACTGGCCCATAGGCTATAGCTAAGGTGGATAGCCTCTATGAGTTTGTGGAGGCAGCTCTATTAATAAAAAATCTACTTTCCTCGGGGACACTATTTGGGCCTCTGTAGTGAACATGGAACTAGCATCCCTTCTCACGGGGATTGTAGATGGCAACAGACGTGCCTGCATATCCTACTGTAAGGCTTCCTCTAGGTGTTGGGCCTTACTAGAGAAGTCTCGGAATCCCTCGGGGTAGTTTTAGGTGATCCAAGAGGGGACTCGTTCCATATTGACATTCCCTACGCACATCGTCATAAATTTCTCTTGATTCAGTGGTATGTCAAAATGGTATGTGAGCCCTTTCCACTGGGAAAAAAGTCATTAATGTGGTCATCAGGCCTCTATATGTACTTGAAAATGTCTCGGATACTCAACTTTTGAGTAGTGGAATTGAACTTGTTGTGAAATTGCCTATGGAGGTATTCCCAACTGGCTACAGATCTGATGGGGAGCTGGCTATACCAAACAAACACCGACCCTTCCAATGTCTACAGGAAACAATGGATCATGGAAGCTTCTTACTATGTTTAAGTTCCAACATGGGGCCCAACCTTGAGATGATGTGGGGAAAGTGTTGTTGCGGGTCCCCTGTCCCATTGAAAGGGGAAAATAAGGGATTCCCCAAACCAAGCGGTGCTAGCATATCATCCAACCACGCAGGATATGGCTTTCAATTAGGAAAAATTGACACTTGTCATGTCCTTAATGCCTCAAGATGGGAGATGAGTGCTTCCATTGGATCATCTAGGTGGGTGTCCCTGTATTGACAGGAATCCCTGACCAATAGTGTGTTGGCAGGTTCTAAAACATGATAAACATGCCCAATGGCTCGTGAAGAGGCTTGTGGAGTGATATGTGGGGAATCTATTAGAACCTGAGATGGGTCCCAAGGATTGTCATACCATTCATGAGGATTTGGCGAGTCATACCACACCAAATTTACGTATGTTATACCTTCAACCCTATCTGCATAGGAAGGATGGTCATGGTGACCTGGAGGCAGTTCGCCGAGTGGAAGTTGTGCTAGCCACTACTGCCCCAGTTGATGATCACCATAGTCCAGCCATCGCTCTACAACGTGTTCAGCAAGGAGTTTATTGACCATCTTCTTGTGTTTGGTGAGTTTCTAGCGTAATTCTACTTTATTAGGATGGTCTTCCGCCTTCTGCACTCATCCAAATTAGTTGGAGAGTTTGAAAACATTGAGGTGTTCCTTGCCTTTTTCTCGATTCCGGTTGAGGACAAGTGCCTCGGTGGTCATGAGAAAACCCAGTAAATTCCTATGTTGATGAGTAATCCTTTCTGATAGATCCAAAAATTGTGAATCTACCTCGGTGGGTAGGTCCTCTCTATGATGATCATGATCGTTCCCACCTTCTGGCAGGTCAGTCATGTTAACAGAAACACTACCTTGAGGAATATCCTCTATGTCGCTCTACAAATTGGGTTGATGACAGATAGTACTGAAGGGGAGGGCAACATACTTTCCCCATCGACAGTTATGTACGTGGGCAGAATCCACTTTTATAATCCTACGGAGTACTTTGAATCTCTAAACGCACCATTGCTGGAGGGCCCTATGGCAACCTTGTGACTGAGGGCGTTGGGCCACAAGCAGCGTGACCAAATCAACCAGACAAAATTTTCTCCAATGTACTCAAAATGCGCCCGGCTCTTAGGGTAAGCCACTCGTTGATGACGAAGATGAAAATGAGTCCTCCAAAGGGTCTGGCAGAAACACTCAACATCATCTTGGGTGAGGTATTCTGGCACACAAAAACTCGGCGTCACAACCGGCCAGAACATCTTTGGGAAAAGGTCCACTGTGAGGATATTCGATAAGCTTCTGGGCTCAGATTCAGTGTTTGGCCCTTCATTGACCCACTCGTCAACTAGAGGTGGCTGGGGAACAAGTAGTGTTACAAATGTAGACCACTAGGACGATAGGCAGGCTGGTGGAGAATACAGAGAGTGACCTGACAAACCACCACATAGTGGGATATCTTACGAAGTGTGTAGTGACATACCCACAATATCACGGTAATAAGGGTTGATGATAGTAGTTAATGACATGAGGACCATGGATGTTGTCTGTGGACCATGCTACATCTCGCCCACTATTGGTCTCTAGAATAGCTCTCTATGATCTCTTGTCAAGGTATAGATTTCTTCTGGTGAGGATGGTGGTGATTTCACCGCCGTAACCTGTGGAGCTTCCAAAATTTTCATCCTCCCAGATATAAATACAGAGGGAGGTGGGAATCCAAAGGACCTCGCATTCTGAAAGTATAAGGTTGATGTGCCTCATTCATTCCCCGAACCTTGATACAGAGGATATAGGAGAGGGTTCCATCGCTAAATCATATTCTGCATCAGAAAATGAGAAGAAAACTTGGTTGATCTCAGTCTAAATCTTCTTAGTGTTCTTATTATAGCAGCAACGACCCGCACTCCTAAACCAAGATGGTTTTTTAGGATAGGTTTGATTTCCGACATGAGGAGGAACTTTTGTCATACTTATGATGGTGTGGAGAGGATTCCTGCCTGAGTAATCTAGAGAGAAAGGAGCACCAATACAGATATCAAAGGTGACATAGGGAGGACCACTGTGGAAAGTTCTCGAGTGGGTAAGACCTCCACTGGAGCCGATAGGAGCATGGGTAGGACCTCCAAGCTAGTTTCCACATGTGACATCAATGCGAGGAGGGTCCTCATACTAGTCGAGAAAAACACGGGAAGGACCTCCATGATAGGCGTTGGTGAAGCGAAGCTATAATTCACTCCTCTGATTTCATGGGAAATAAGGACCTTCACTAGCTGTTGTAACAACATGGGGAGGGCCCCCATACGGATGACTGACCGAACATGTAACATCCCCACACCGGAGAACTTCAACAGGAGGGAAAACTCCATATCTAATATAGTGAGCATATGAGAGAATCTTGTGCTGAGTGTTTATGTCATGAAGAGTGCCCACTGTCATATTAGAGGAAGAAAGGGGAAGACCTCCATGCCGAACATGGAAATGGGGAGGGCCTGCGTACTCCATGGTGGCGGTGCAGGGAGGATCTCCGTACAGGTGGCAGCCACTATCTACACCGGCGACCAAGAGAGTCCACCCAACCTGCCCATGGGGCTGTTGGGGCCTCAATATTGTCTAGGATGAAAAGTCATGCTGCTTATAATACATAGGGGTGATGATATATGTTGGCGGTCGCCCGTTCCATTGTAGTTGTTGACATTTTGAACACTTGGCGGTGTCCCTATCGACCTGTTCCCAATGCTGGCGTCGGGTCAACTGGACTGGGGCCAGTGGTTTAGGCACATGGCTTATTTTCTCCTCGACTCATGGGACTGGAAGGACACACTAGCATGACCTACTAGGATCCCTCCTTGGTGGCCCCTAAAATGGGATCCCGAACGGGCTAGCCCAAACATCATCTAACTCATTGGCATAGGGGAGAGAGATGTTGGTGCATTCCTGGAAGAGGCTTCAAAAATAATTTTATGTCGGAGTGGGGAGTTGTGGCTCCCTACGCGGACCTTGGGTTCAGCGGTGGTGATGAGGCACAAAGGCTTCAAGATCCTGGTGTGCCATATCCCAAGTCGAGATAATACCCTCCTCCATGTACTGGCATATGAGGTCGTTGATCACCCTCTACAGAATGGATTCATACTGGGAGATGGGGCATGGGTGCTCGAGGTTTGTAGATGTGGATATTGTGGAATAGGTGGTGGATCCACGTGGGAATCTCGTGTTGGATGTTCCCCTGACCCTACATCGGTGGAAGATTGGTGATTGAATACATGAAGTAGCTTGGTTCATGAAAAAATGGAGTTTAACCCATTTATGTGAAAAGGAATGGAATGAACGACTAGTGCCCCAATTCCATTCCATCTTCCATGGCTGGTAAGATGGATCCAATCTAACAACGTCACATATCAGGATGTCCCATGTTTTGACTGCCCCTACTTTTGGTGAGCTTCAGTCCAGGACAACTATAATTATGGCGGGACTTGGAGCCAAATAACTGGATCTGGTGACATGCTGATCTACTAATTCATAGAATGCAAATGATATTCTCATTGAGGATAAGAACATCACTTGGGTTCACCATTTTTATTTCTGACACTTCTTTCAGAGCGCGTGCATCCGCCTGTGGAGGGTGAACTGCTATTTCTTCGCCTTCGTACTTTACAAAGTAGGGATACATCTATCACTTCTTCAGGGATATTTACTCATTTATCGGAATGGGATAATGGGAATTTGGTTTCTCATTTTGTGGATTCTTCCTCGGTACATTCCAATTGGTCTGGGTCTCCGTTATTAACTAAGACATTTTTTGTGAGACTATTCCCAATTATATTTCTCCATGGACTCCATTTCATTACACTACCTTTGATGGGACATTACAAGGGGTCCAGTCATGGTAGAAACCTTCAGTCAGGGGAGTAGTCACATTGGAAATCACTAGCATATCGTGACACTAGAACACTATTGCGTCTGGTTTTTTTCCACTTATTATAGGGCTTCATGAGGGCGAGAAAGCCCGAGGCATCCCACATTGAATGTGGGGAATTATATTCCGTAAGAATGTATTTGAGGTTTCCCTCATGTTCTTCTGTTTAACACAGGGTATTTTGGGGGTTTAATGTCTATCATAGATAGATCAAAATCATCAGAACACTGAATATATTAGATCAAATGGGTGCAACCCTTGGAGGGAACACTGATATTGGGGATAACATGTGGTTAGCTACTCAATTGTTGTTAAATGGAATGGAGAATTTGGTGGCTTGATCCCACCGGGATGTGGTGGCCCAGGTAAGAATCATGATATATAATGAATGGTTATGTGGAGTGGATGTAGAATAACATGGAGTCGACTCAAGTACGCGAGTGATGTTGGGATTGAGCCTCGAGGAGACCTCCAATGTAACCATGTGTAATGGAATCAAAGACCATGTAGTTCATGATGGGGGTACAGAATCAGGGATCACATATGGGAAAATGACCTGATGATATAAAGGGGATTATACATGGTTAGAAGACCGAGGTTCGTCTTACGTCACTAGGACATAGCAGTGATATGGCTACCAACAGAAGTGATGCCAGTGGCTAACCGCTGGGTTTGGGTTGACACTGGCATACCGCTGAATGGGGTTCACAATGGCTCACCCCATGATGTGGTTGCAATGGCTTACCGATGGATGGGGTCCTAATAGCTTTCCACTGTATGGGGTCCCAACAGCGTACCACTGGATGGGGTCACAACAGATTACTGCTGGATAGGGTCACAATAACTTACCACTGGATTGGGTCACAACGGATTACCACTGGATGGGGTCACAACAGCTTACCGATGTATGTGGTTGAACCTTAGAGAGGCTTCCTACAGACCCTATCTAGGGGACAAGGATCAAAGACCACATAGTTCGAGATTGTGGATGTAGTTTAACATCGTACAGTACAAAAGGGGGCATGTAGTTTGACGTCATGTGGAACAAATGTTGTTCGACGTGAAGGGGGTCAGAACCAATGGTTGTTGGACTTTAACCTTAGAGAGGCTTCTTACATACATTTCTTTGTCATTGATCAAATACCGCATTATTCCGGTGGAGTGGGAACTGGCATGAGGGGTGGTCAGAACCAATGGATGGCGGGCTTGAACCTCAAAGAGGCTTCCTATGTACCTTTCCTTGGGAAGGATAAAAGGCCTCATTTTTATATGGGTGTTTGGTGAACCAGCATGAATATTCTCATGACCAATGGGTGTTATGTGTGAACCTCAGGGAGGCTTCCTACATACCCTGCCTAGGAAAATATCATATTCTACATTGTTCTAATGATGTGTGTGGTGATCCGTTGTGAATATGGTCACGACCCATGGGTGTTGGGCTTGAACCACAAGGAGGCTTCCTATGTAACTTTCCATGAAAAGGATCAAAGACCTCTTAGTTCTGGAGTGGCATGTGGTTAGCCGACTTGAATATGGTTAGGATAAATGGGAGTTGGACATGAATCTCAAAGAGGGTTCCTATGTATGTTGCCTTAGTAAGGATCAAAGACCATGTAGTTCAGAAGTGGTGTGAGAGTTACACTCTAGGTATCCCTGAGAGGATGTCATGGTCGATGCTCACTCTATTTCCACGTGATTCATTCTACGGGTGAGAAACAAGAGGAAACATAGACTTGACTATCATGTTGTCGAAGGTGTGTACATGGGAAGTGGGGTGGGGATTACATGTATTCAGTGGACCAAAGAAGAAATAGGGGCATACGCTTGGTCAGCGGCCCGGGGGGTGGGGATGGAGATTGGGACATACTCCAGGGTGGAGGCCAAAGTGGTGTCAAAGCCCAATTGGAGATAAATGTGGCACCAAGGAAGATAGGAGGAGTAGGGGTACTATCTCTTGCAAGAAATTATTGGGGCATACACCAAGGTGGGGACCCTTTCCCTCTTGATGAGTGTTGCTCCAATAAAGAGGATCTCATTCCATGTTAGGATTGATGTCCCTTCTATAGAGACTAGTTGGCATAGAGAATATTCGTGATAGAGAACCCCACATATAAATCATGTGGAATGGCCACAGTTTAACTTCATGTGCTAAGGATGAAGGTGCTTGGCAGTTTAATGTCTTGCATCTCAGACGATGTGGGTTCAGTCCACCCCCCTTAGGACATACATAACCAATACTTCCCACCCCATGGGGAAGTTAAGACATCATAAATTCCATTTTGCAGATGTGTTATGGATTGATCCACTGGGGGTCCATGTTAGCGTGTCTATGCAAAGAAAAAATAGCCATTAGCGTGTCAATGTGAAGAAACATGAGGCGAAGCATTGCAACAGGAAGCACCAACCAAGGGACATTGAAATTGCTTCGTGTGAACCTAGAGGGGCACATAGGAAATGGAGTAGAAGAGTAAAGGGGTGCGCTATGCGATGTTAAGTGGCGTTGCCTCATCATAGGAAATAGGTGCATATCGACAGTACATTGTAATGTGGAAATGCATTCATGGAGCAATTTCTTGTAATGAAAGAGTGCCCTGCGAAGCGTAATATTGCAAAGAAATGTGTCCCACGAAGCACAGTGACACTACCTTAGAATGACGGTCAGATGTGCATGAAGGGTACTTCACGAAGCACATGTTATGTGCGATGAAAGATGTCACTTTGGGGATCTGCTTCCTTCAAGGAGGCTCGTTGGCTCTGTGGCGATCATCCCTCTTTGAAGTGGGACATAATTCATGCAAAGGGGATGTCACTTCATGATGAAAATGTACCTTGAAAAGCTCATGGATCACATAGCAGAAATTTCTTCATGATGTGGGAGATCAGAAGGTGATAGGTCGGAGGATCCTTTTTTTGTGCTCAAGGGGAGCCCAATATTTATAGGCAAGAGGTTCCGTGAATCAGAGCCTGCTCAGTGCAAATATAGAGCTTGCTCCATGGTGGGTTCACAAATGTCAAAGGGGTTCGTGGAGGATCTTGCCTCCTTTCTCCATGGAGGGTTCGTAAACAACAATGGGGTTCATGGAGGATCTCACCTTCTTTCTCTTTGGGGGGGGGGGGGGGGGGGGTTCATGAATGGAAAAGGGGTTCACGGAGGATCATGCATCCTTGCTCTATGGTAGGTTCATGAACGTCAAATTGGTACTCAAAGCATCCCACCACCTTGCTTCGTGGTGGGTTCGTGAATGTCAAAGCAGTTCACAGAGCATCCCGCCTCCTTTCTCAGTGGATGATTTACAAAGTAAGAGCTTGGTGCCAGTGCGGGGCCCCAAGGGCGCCACGAATACGCTTTGTGAGATATCCCCTAAATCTTTCCATATGTTATCTTGCATCCTAGATTTTCACGCCGAAAAATGTAATAGGGTGTCACTTTCAACAATTATCACATATAAGAAAATCATTATTTCACTTCCTTCCATTACCCAAATTTTCCCCAACCATCCTATTGTTATATTTCTTCCCTCATAAGACATGATACTTCCATATTTGGTTAGCACACTAATATATGTCCTCATTTTATGACAATGTTTAAGAGACTAGTTCCCTTCAAAATAATAATTTAATCCCACAAAATATATAATTATTATTACACATTGTGTCATGATAATTTCTGAGGTACTAATTACCCATACTTTGCACCATTTCGAAGAGATATAATACAATCGATTATATCTTGTCATTATGAAACATAAATTATAATACAGAAACTAATGAAATATAGAACCGAAATTTAAAATTTTATGAAAAGATAATACCATATTCATAAACAAGTTTTCTTTGGGGATATCATTATTTTCACAAACAACATAATAGTTTTTGAAGAAAATGCGAATTGTCCTAACAATATCGCTTAGGAGTGTAAAATCATATGTGTAATAAGAAATATTTTCGTGCACTGGGTGACATTCAGGTCAACACCATTTCTCCCTTTTCATAGTTATTACCCCTACGTACATTTTTTCTAGAACAAAGACTATTTTTAATATCTAGATATGAATGTAATGTTTTGAAAAACTACATAATCTCTTTCATAACAATCATTAGTATTCTCTTTTATACTTTAACTAATATCTATAATAGAGTTACCTTTATTTTCTTAAATCTAGACCCAATCATTTCAAAAAAAACATCTTATGATTCCATATGTAGAGACCCCAACCTGAGTAGCCTGGAGCATATGACTGAATTATTACATTGGAATAAGATATAAGGAATTTCATCCTTAAGGACAAAATACTTTATTAGTATAAGTGTAACTGATAAGAAAATCATTATCAAGATAAAATTTTAAAACAAATATAAAACCCAATGTTTTCGAGAATAAAATTACCCCACCTAGTATACCTATAAATATCACACATAGTACACTTCATTAATTTATGATAATGGAAAGGAAATATGGATGATAATGAATTACAGGTTTATTTATAGGTCAATAAATCATTAACAATTGTTTATAATAAAAATTGGATGGTAGAAAGCTGAGAATAAATTCCTATTAAATAACTTGAAAATCTGATAATATAAGGCAAAATAAATAAGGGAAGGTAAATAAGTGAAAACAATTGTCATATAATCTATATGTCTTGAATAAAATTAATCAATATATAATATAATAGAGAAAATATCATGGATAATAACAAATAAAATCATGAATGAAGTTAATTATTTATTATCATACATCATGTTTCCCATGAACATTATACCTTTACAGTCAAGACATTTCGCAAGATGGTTCAGAAATTAGTAGGGGGAAACAATATAACTAAGGCTACACAAATGGTTCATCCCATGGGAGAAATGATTCATTACGGGGATTTCATTAATGATTCCAAAACCCATGTCTTACGTAACACCATAATATTTTAATAAATAATACTCTATAAAAAATTTTAATTCTTCAATATCTATAGTTCCATGAAACGTTTAATTTCAAATAACCACATAAATGTTATATGTCATCTATAACCTAGGTATTAAATTAAATGAAATAAAAATGAAAAAATAACTTATGAACTAAATATAAACGCCCATCTCAATATTAATTTATTGTTAATTTCATATAAAAATTTCTCCAGATTTTTAATAATATCACTTTATTTTTAAAAAGTACGTTTTATTTAGAAATGATTTTTCCATCTTTTTATGAATAAATATTATTAAATAGAAGAACAAAAAAAATTATTTGACAAAAATAATTTCAATTTAAAATAAATAATGTGAAATTATCTTAAAATGTCATTTTAATTTTTTTTTCCATACTTTTTTATTAATAAATTTTGAAAACAATAATTTTTATTTAAAATTGTATTTTTTATAGTATTTACAAGGTACAAATATGTCTCATCTTAGTTTAAAATTTTAATTAGTTAATTTTATTATATTAAAATTATTGTTTTCTGAAATTATTTTATACCATAATTTACTACAAAAATGTTTTATGTTTTAAAAGGGAATTTTTCTGCAAACACATTTTCATGTCATTTTGCAAGTTAAATTTTAAATTTAATTCCAAAAATTATTTGTTTTTAGTTTTGAAAAGTGGATTCAAAATTTTGATTCATAATTCAAAATTTTATTTTATATTAATTTCTTATTTTGGACAATATGAATAGTAAATATGGTAAATTTTGTTTCAACTGTAATTTGTATATAGGATAATTTTGGTCAATAATAAAATTATAAGGACAATAAAATGTAAATAAAACGTTCCTAGATTTCATTTAAATGATATAAACATCCATTTAAATCATTAGTATCATTATTACATTATTTAACATTAAACATTCTGTGAAAATTGCATATATAATATTTATATAAATGAAAGTTAGAAAATATCACTTTGTTTTTATTATATATTCCTTTTGAATCCACATGGGGAGCAAAATATCTTATGAATGAATATAAATGTAAATTTTAATCATACTAAAAATATATTAATGATATCAATTTATTTTATGACTTTTTCAGCCACATAGATGTTATTATGATATTAATCATATTTTATTTAGAAAAAATAAAATGATGTCACATTCATGTTTTAAATAATTTATTATTTTTAATAAACATTTACCTAAAAGATATATTCTACTATAAATATTATTATGAAATCAAGAAGGTTTATCTTAATCATATTATTAAATTTTTAATCTTTAGTAAAGAAACTAGAATATTATATAATTACACAATGCTGATGCGGAAATTATTTTATTAAATAAAATATCAAATAAATGAAAATAAATATGTTAAATAAAAATTTAATTTGAGATAAATATTGTGATAAATAAAATTATATATGATGTTATCCTCGCAAGGATATACTAAAATATTTTTCTCTTTGATAAATTGTTATCAAGATATTTTTAAATTTCCATCTAATGAATACTTCCAAAATGGTCACTAACGATATTTTATCAAAATAATATTCTATTAAATTATTTAAAATCAATAAACATTTTTAAATTTAAAAATAATTAAAATTTGGTCTTAAATGTTATTAATGATTCATTAATTTTCTAATTGACTTCACATATGTAAAAATTATATCATTTTAAAAATGTAATATTTTTTACCTTAATTAAAATTAAATTAGGTTAACTCTGGTTTGATGAAATTGATATTGTATAATATGACACCAAAAAATGTCTAAAGTCTATCGGTTGAAGATATTTATACTTTATATCATATTATATTCCAATGAATTACATTGTTGAGGTACTTTTAATGATATATAATTTATTATAATTTACTATTTCGTGAAATTCCAAAAATTCCCCTCACCTCAATTAAAAAGGGTGCCTTCTTCCTTACTTATTCACGTCACATTGAGCCTTAAATATCGACCATAACCTTCCAATTTTACCTTTAAACATCCATTGAAACATTTTCGAGTATCTGGTTTTTAATAAACTATCCCTAGTGTCCCTAATTATATATCTAAATGAAGTCCTCTAAAGAAGAGGTAATTGTATTCACTAATCCTTTCAAGATAAATTCATCTTCTATTTACTATTCATGTATTTCCCATTTTAATGTAATAACTCAAGGATAAAATAGATTTTTTTATTATTATTATGTAACAAAAATATTCTAAATTTTATCCATCTTATGAAAAATAAAAACATCGTGTATACGTACGTACAAAATACTATCTCAACAATATAGTGTAATCTCTTTTTCGTCACAAATTTTTCAGGAAGGATACAATGTTGGAAATAATATATATATATATATATATATAATTTTTAATTTTTAATGATTCTAGGAAAAATATTAATATATTATGCACTTACATGCCATTTCACCATTAAGGGAATTATATAACCCCTCATGCGTACGTACGGCCTATCATCTCCTGGATGAGATGTTATTCATTTTAAATGTTCACCATTGAATAATGATTATATAAATGTAATAAAATAATAAATATTATATATATTAACATAAATAATTTTTTATATGATGTAACTATATTTTATGCACTTGAAATGAGACTTATATTACCAAACATGCATAGGAAAATGAAGATGTTTACACCCAAGAGTAGGGTATTAATGAATTATTATTAACAATTGTGAAATAAAATTATATAATAGGATCATACGTGATATCATAAATAATAATATGGTTCTACTATAAATTAGTTACAATACTTGAACCATTATACATGAGTTTAATATACATACAAAGGAAATCAGACCTAAGGTGACTGATAATTTCAGAATATCATTATTATTCATTGTTTTTTTAACATATGTATATGATCAGAAATATTTCCTTGCCTTTTAGATATTTCCTTAAAAAATTAAAATATTTTACTATTATTTAATGAAATTTTTTATCATATGTGAATTTTTTGTATATAGGTAGAAAAGGATCATGTTTTTATTTTCCAAACATAGTTCTTTGTGAATTTTCCAAAAAAAATAATGAAGATATATTTCCTAAAAATATATGGAATGAATGTTTTATTCCTATTATAATATTATTTTTGTCCATTAATATTTCATTAAAATAATATTTGGTTGTTTTTTATTACAACTATTTCTTTTAAAATTGTGTGGAAATTTCTGAAAAAAGTGAAAACGGAATGAATATTTTCCTCAATAATTTTTTCAAGTTATCTCTCAAAATTATATTTCATTTAAGATAAATTTATTTTATTTCACTTGTGCTTTATTGGGGATATTATTCTTGAATACTATCATTATTTTGTGTGGTTGTTTAATTTATATTATTTCACAATAATTTGGAGATCCATTTCTTTTACATTGATTATTATAATATGAAATGTTCATGAATCCCATTTATTTTAATGGGTATCATTATGATAAATGAAATAAGTTCTTCTAGAATACATATTTATGGTCTTCATTATGTGATTGGTGTGACTTATATCTTTTTAATGCATTGTTTAATGATTTATATCTCAAGGGACTGAAAGGAGTGGAATGGGAAGTGATCCTGGTTTACTAATAGAGGATTTGATGGAGAGTAAACATAGTCTAGAAACACATGGCTGAAATGAGGTGTAAACTAAATTTATTAAGGTAATCTGAACACTATGATGGCCTTTGAAGTGAGGCTTTACTAAAATGAACATTATTCTCTATTCTTTTCTATATTCCACAATTTCATGCCTTTTTTTATTCTCCCATGAATTATGTTATTTGATATTCATGTCTTATGAAATTAAATGATTTAATCCATGATTTAATATCATTATCCTTGATATGAAGTATATATTTTTAAAAAGTTGTTTCCATGTTCTTATGATGTTATGAATATATTATCGTTATTTATTATCATTATAGATAATCTTATATCACCCTTTAATTTATTTCAATTACATGTGATATGACGAATGGTATAAAGTATGATGTTTCCAAATGGGATCTAGTTATGAATCAATAAGTGGGAGATGGTTTATATGTTTTATTAATCGACACATTATTTTTTTAAGTTCTCTAATAAAATAGAACTATATGTTTATAATGTCGTTTTGTAATATTATGTGATCAGTATTCATCTATTTATATGTAATATATATATATATGAAGAGTATAGTGTATTATAGTTGGTATATATTTATGGTTTAGTTTTGTTTATAAACTAGGCTGAAAAAACCATTGTAAGAAATGTAAGTATATGTCTCAGCATAAGATATAATAAATGAGTTTTGGTTACGATCATAAATTACTTATGATAAAACCTACCTTTTCCGGAATAGAAATTTTATATTTAATTTACCTTGATTATGTGGTCTTCCCACTATTGATTCTATTTCTCACACTATGATTTTTGGTTTTAGTTAATGTATAGAAACCGAAGGAAAACCCTTAATGCTAAATGTGTGAGGTAATATAAATGAGTTTCATTCTATAAAACCAAATTTTGTTAAAGATATAATAAAAAACATGTTTCTATTATCACATAACTTTTCACGCTATGAATCACGCCTGAATCTAAGCAAAAAAAACGTGGGAACAAAATTCAATTGAGTCCTTCATGAGGTAGTATCCACCGTCATTTACAAGTTACTCTAGTCCACTGTAATGCCCCAGTTCCAGGTGCCACTCAATGGGTGCCCCGAACCCAGTTCACCATGTGACCTCAAGCACATTTCCCCAAACGCTAGAGGCTTCCGACTAGCAGCGAGTGCCCAGGTCTGATAGTGGTGAAACTTTTCCCTCATTTGTCCAAGTATAACACAGCGGAATAAAATAAAACAGACAGCGACAATGGAAGAAGTAAACCATACACAATATAAATTAACAACTACAGTAGATATAACTGACCAAATATATAGATATGATGAAACATGTCTCTAGTTCTAAGAAAACGGCTAGAACATGTTACATAGTAGTGAAATACAATACAACAGATGTATAAGTACCTAAAAGAAAAACAGAACATCTAGCAGCATCACGAACCAATGCTCGGTCCCATGCTCTCCTACACCTCAGCAGCAATCAAGTACCGGTATAGGGACCCTTTCCCTTATCTACACCAGCAAAAACGTAATCTGTTTGGGCCGAAAATCATGACCCAAACAGGGTGTGAAAAATAAATTCCCAGTAGGCATCCTCCAAAGGCCTGTGCTCAACTATGTGTAGACATGCACAACAGTGTCAAAAATTCAATGCAATAAAATAAGCAGTACTCAAGGGTAACTAATGTACCAGTTATATTGCCATTTTATTATTCAATTAATCATTTAAATTAAAATATCACCAATGTGAATATTCTAAGTAAACAGCCAAATGTCCATAGACACATAAACCCCTATCCTCAGGTAAAGAGTATACAAAAACAACAATCCTCTCACATGCATACGGTTATTGCCCACATGGGTAAGTAGTGTCACCCACAAGCACAGAATCAACTGGCTACATGCACATAAGAAGTTTCCCACATGCTAGGTAGTACAATGCCCACAGGCTAATCACAACACTTCCCTAATGCTAAACAATTAACCGGTCCATGCCCAACATGTAAATAAACATTCACAAGCAATTTCTCTCAAGGAAATTCTACAATCCTTACTTTAGAGGTATAACCAAGGGTATCCTGGCCAAATGGCTAAATATAGGAAGGCACCCCCAGGGTGGTCCTGGATCAAAGCACTGATCCCAAACAACAGTTTTACAATTTTATTTAATTGCCTATACAGTTATAGGTAGTTAAAATAGGCATGGCCTCAGCCACATGACAACCCAACATGGGTTCATGGCACTAAAATACACAAAACACACAACAATTGGAAAAATAAACACCAAGACACATACCTTTAACGTAAATGATTAATATACATGATCTTCGATCCCAGAAACACCCAAATATGACATAGATCTATGGTAAATGATAAACCGTTAAAACCCAAATAACACCCACTAAGAGAATAATTTTTAAGAAGTACCCATGGATATGGAAGCCCTTACTCGTGCGGTTCCAACCAGAATTTCTGAGGCGGAAACAGATTCCTGACGTGCGCTTGGTAGATCTCCAATGGTTCGTCCGTCCACTCCCGCTCCTTCCTCCGATTCTACACTTTCCCTGTGAATAGGGGAGGATACAGCCCATTTTAAGAAAAAAAAAGTACACGGCATGTACTTACGAGCACACGGCGTGTAATTCACATTTTTAAACTGTTCCTCTGGCGGCTTCCCGCCAGCGCGGCACTTTTCACCTGCTGACTTGCCAACATTGCATGTACTCACGAGTACACAGAATGTGTTGTCGAACAGCTATCCACCACCTCACTATTCGCCTACTGACTAACTACACGACGTGTAAGGGCCCACTACACGCGTGTAGTCAGTTCCTACACCCTTCATCGATGACATCGCCACACGCCCTGTGTACTCATCCCACATGGCCAAAAGTACACGGTGTGTACATCCAAAATTTGGTATTTTTTCCCATTTTTCATATTTTCTCAATAACACATAAAGAAAATAGAAAAAAGAAACCCGTACCTCAAAATAAGAACCGAGTTCTTACAAACTTCCCCCCTTAAAGCAATTCATCCCTGAATTTCCCTTACAAGGGTGGTGAAGATATAGTTGTGAATAACTTTGGCCACTGAGCACGTATATCGGTCTCCCGCTCCATGGTTTCGTCCTGCACACGGCCATGCTGCCACAACTCCCATAAGAGAGGAACTGACCGGTGTCAGAGAACCATTGTGCTCCTGTCAATGATACGAATCAGATGCTCCTCAAAGGGTGCATCCATTTGAAGCTCATCCTCCTCAGGCTCAAGGATGTGAGAAGGGTCTGAATGATAACGGCATAACTGAGATACATGGAAGACGTCATGCATAGATCGGTACCTATATGGTAACAGCAACAGATAGGAAACATGCCCGACCCTCTCTAAAATCTCAAATGGACCCACATACCTCGGTGAAAGTTTACCATGTCTCTTAATCCGTCTGTGTCCCAGTCTTAGCGAAACTCGCAAGAAAAACTAATCCCCAACCATGAACTCCAAAGGTCATCTGCGGCAATCAACATAAGATTTATGATGAGACTGTGCAGTAGCTATCCGCTTCTGAATAAACTGGACCTGCTCATAAGTCTCCTGCATGAGACGTGGTCCCGGTAAAGCAGCCTCACCTGCCTCTGACCAGCACAAGGGTGATCAGTATGGCCTACCATATAAATCCTCATAAGGTTCCATCTCAATAGTTTCCTGACAACTATTGTTATAGGAAAACTTGACCAGGTTTATATGTTTCTCCCAAGAGCCCCCAAAGTCCAGGATGCATGCACGCAACATGTCCTCAAGCACCTGTATCATACGCTCTGACTGGACATCTCTCTGAGGGTGGTATGATGTGCTAAGAAGCACCTGTGTACCCAGTTCCCTCTGAAAAATCTGCTAGAAACGAGATGTAAAATGGGTGTCCTTATCTGAAACGATAGAACGAGGAACCCCATGAAGGCGTACGATATCTCGGATATACATCCTTCTAAGCTCGTCAACACCGAAGGTCTCCTTGATCGGAAAACTGTGAGCTACCTTTGTGAGTCTGTCCATAACAACCCACACGACATCATTGCCTCGATGTGACCTCGGCAACAGAGTCACGAATTCCATCACGACATCATCCCATTTCCACTCCGGGATGGGCAACTGCTGTAATAGTCCATCTGGTCTTTGATGCTCGGCCTTCACCTGATGACAGGTGGAACATCTCTAAACAAAACCAGCTATATCTATCTTCATACCCGGCCACAAGTACTGACATCTCAAGTCACGGTACATCTTGGTAACCCCGAGATGAACTTCCCAAGAAGAAGCATGAAAATCTCACATCATCTCCTCGCGTATATCCCCTAGAACCCATACTCATCCATGGAAACGCAGAACCTCATCATCACCTATCGTTCAACCAATAGGAGGGTCCTCACATGCCACCGACTCCTGTAGTACTAGGCCTTCTGTATCAGATAGCTGTATCATCCTCACTCTATCCAGGAGGGTAGAATTCATAGCTAAAGAGGATAGATAAGTCTTCCCCTGACTGTTATGAACCTCCAAATGCATCTCAGAGAACAATGCCATAATCTTCCACTCACCACTAGCCTCCTATATTGCCTTTATCTTAGTCATCATGCTCAGTGCATTGGCAACTGCATTACTTTTACCAAGTGTATAGGCAATCTCGAAGTCGAAGGACTGTAGGTATTCAACCCACCTTCTCTGTATCAGATTCATGTCATGCTTATTAAAGATATACTTGAGACTTTTGTGGTTGGTGAAAAGCACAAAACATTCTCCCAATAGATAATGTCTCCAACACCGCAATGCATGCACAACTACAGCCAACTCGAGATCTTGTGTCGGGTAATTCCTCTCATGTTGCATCAACTGCTGAGACCCATATGCAACGACTCGATCGCCCTGCGTCAACACTGCTCCCAGCCCAATACATGATGCGTCACAGTAAACTGTATAGCTCCTCTCCTGCTAATGGAGTATCAGGATCGATGATGATGTCAAGCTTCCCTTTAGGTCCTGAATGGCTGTCTCGCAAGGTTCTGACACAATGAACTTTACACCCTTCTTAGTCAACCCCGTCAATGTCACTTCCATGTGAGAGAAGTCTTGTATGAAGCGTCTGTAGTAACCAGCCAGCCCTAAGAAACTCCATATTTCAAACACGTTCTTAGGATTTTCCCAAGAAACTACTACTCTCACCTTCTCTCGGTCTACCACAACTCTTGCCTCTGTGATGATATGACCCAGGAAGTGAATCTGGTCCATCAAAAAGTGTCACATTGAGAGATTAGCATATAGTTAATGCTCCCTCAGTGTACTCAATAAAATCTCAATATGGGTGGCATGGTCGTATCGAGTGTAAGAGTACACTAAGATGTCATCCACGAATACTACCACAAAATAATCAAGGTACGGATTGAACCCACGATTCATCAGTGCCATGAAATCTGCTGGCATGTTCGTGAGTCCGGACGGCAAAACCAAGTACTCGTACAGACCATATCTTCTCTGAAAGGCTGTAAGAGGTATATCTGATGGTCACACACGCATATGATGATATCCTGAACATAGGCCAATCTTCAAGAACACTCGTTCTCCATGAAGTTGATCAAAAAGATCATATATCCTCCTCAAGGGGTATCGGTTCTTAACCGTCAACTGTTTTAGCTTCCGATAATCCACACAATGTATGAGGGTACCGTCCACCTTCTTCGCAAAAAAAAAACTAGAGAACTCCAAAGAGAAGTACTGGGTCGTATGAAACCATTTTCCTATAACTCCTCTAACTGCCTCTTGAGCTCCTACAACTCAGGCGTGGCCATCCTATAAGGAGTAATAGACACCGGTGCTACTCCTGGCACAATATCGATAGAGAAATCCACCTCTCGATCCCAAGGTAGACTCGAGAAGCTGTCCTGGAAGACATCCCTGAAATGATCAACCACTGGAGGGAAATCTGTTTGGAAAGTCCCATGGTCATCCATATATAAGCCTGTAATCTAGGATGTGACTCCACCTCGCCCACGATGCTCTGGTTCTGCTCGACTCGCATGGACATCCCATTCTCCCTTGTATAGAAAGTCTTCGCCCTCTGGTGATGTGAAACTCACCCTAAGACAATAGCAATCTACAAAGGCTCGAAATTGAACCAACTAGTCCATCCTCACAAGCTGTCATCTCTAAGACATATAGGTCCCAATGGAAATGACACCTGCCAACCTCAAGGGGACATTCCTTGCACGGATGCAGACCAACCATTCTAGTTCCCAACAGAGTGTCTAGCATCATGATATCAGAAAAAGTAGAAACACACAACCCAATGCTCTCCACTATGGGTAGAGATATGAAACTATGTGTTGGAACCATATCGAAAAGTACTGAAGATAAGACAGAAGCTACTAGAATAGTACTTCTGACTGTAGATGATTCGGGATCCTGCTCTTAGTGGGTCTGTTGCACTACATATGCCTGCCCAGTGCCACAACCCTGCGACACATCCTGGCTACCCTGATCTGTCCCGCCCTACTGCCTTTGAGATCCTGGTGTCTGGCTACCATGGCCACGACCACCATCTCTGCATGTATGCCCTGACGTATTCCAGTTCCCTAACTGGTAAGAAGCTTCTGGTCCTACTCCCACATGAGGAGTCTCTACAGAACCCCTCTCACTATCCATCAGTGGAAACGCCCCACAGAAGCGCTGCAAATGACCCATCCTGCCTCAAGCTCGGCACTCCACTGGGTCTCGTGGACATTGTGGCCTCTTGTTCCCCTCTCTAAAACACTGGTAGCACATGACCTGGCCACCTAAAGCATTCTTCTGGCTTGTACGTCCACCCTGAGAGATGTGCATCTGTCTCTTCCTCTTACTAGCAGGAATAGTACCAGTAACAGGTGCTGAACCGCTCTGGCCCACACCACTACATTCCCGCAGGTTCCTCTCTATAATCAACACCTTGTTCACAATAGAATGTGCAATAGGAAACCTGAAAACATTCACCAGTGCTCGGATGTCATATCGAAGACCATCCAACTGGCTCTCAACGTCTCATCACCCACCAGCACGGGTGCAAAGCACTGATGCTCAGTGAAATGGGTAGAATATCCCATCACCGACATAGAACCCTGCTGTAGATTCATGAACTCTTGAGCTCTATCTTCCATCGGCGTCTCTCGGAAGAAGAACTCATAGAAGACTGCCCGAAAATCTTCCCACGCCATGTCCCTGTGATTCTCTGACTGGGTGGTAACATTCCACCACCTCTTGGCAGAATCACGCAACATGTATGTCGTGAGCTTGGCCCTCTGCCCTAGAGGTGTCTTTAGATGCTCAAAAATAGTCTGCATCGATCATAGCGAAGAAAACATAGCATGTGGTCTGCCCTCCCCAGAAAACGTCGGTTGATGATGCTGCTAGAAGATATGAGTAAGCTCAGCCATAGATGTGGTATCCATCGGTGCTTCCCGAAAGGACTACCTGAACCGCATAATCCCTTCACGGAACTACGCCTCCATGCCTATGTCTGGTGTAACAGCTGGCGTCGTATCTGGCTCTACTGGGGGACCCACTGGTAGCCCATGGCCCACTATCTCCGGAGTATAGTCATCGCCTATCTCCTGGTGAACAAAACGCGGTCGGCTCGGTGGCATGCCTCTACAAGGTCAAATTCACACCTTAGAACAAGATTAACAATGACCGAAACTGAAGGAAACACATGGGAATATGAGGAAGAAGGCATTCCAAATTTGAAAAACAAGACTACACGGTGTGTATACTAAATACACGACGTGTACTTGACTTCCCTTCCCTACCCGGGTCCTTCTACACGACTAAGCCACATGGCTCTCGTTGAACAAAACTACATGGTGTGCATGGTGGAATTTTCCAACTGCCCGTGTCGCTTGTGACACGGCCGACTACTCAGCTTGACACTACACGGCGTGTTACACCTGCACACTGTGTGTTCAACACTCTGTTTCCCAGCCTCTTGGCTAACCCAACACGGTCTGTCTTCAGACAAGACTACATGGCGGGTCCCATCGGTACACGGTGTGTACTAGACGATCTCCTCCGACCCGTGTTGTTAGTTACACGGCCGGACACACAGCTCAACCTACACGGCGTGTTCTATATACACATGGTGTGTACACGAAGGGATTTCACTGACCCATGTTCTTAATTACACTACTGAATCCCAGGTCGGACTACACGGCATGTTCTGCAGTGGACACAGTGAGCATGTCTTATGTTTTCCTCCGCCTGTGTTGTTAGTTACACGGCGGACACTGTGTCAACTGTAAAGACACGGAAATTTCAAGGAATTTTTTTTTTAATTTTCTTTGGAATTTTACAAGAACACAGTTTCTGACGGCGCCTGATTCTGAGGCCCGGTGTTCCCGGAATCATTTTCTGAAGTATAGGCTCGGGTATGTTCAGTGAACGAACGAGTGAGTTTTTCTAACTTTTGAACCGGTGCTCGGAATCAAATTCTGAGGGCACTGATGGAATCACAGCGCCGATAATTTCTAAGAAACACCTCTTCCGGAGTTGCGTTTTCTTGGGTGTGGTTTTTAAATTTTTGGGCTTTACGTTAAGAAATAAAATAATGTGGTACGAAAATCTTTAATTTATTTTTTACATAAAGCCGCTTAAAGCTACTTAAGCTGAGTTGAAGCGAATAGGGTAGAACCCAAAATATCCTACCCTCTTGGTAGGATATTTATGAGGTGGGGCCCACACGAGCCCCACCGTTTCTTTTACGCTAAGCAACGCACCTGCGAAAACCCCTATTAAACGAATGTCAACTGACGCGTTTTCTATATTCTTAACACCGCTATTAATTGGGCGGTTAGTTCGTTGCAATTAATTCTATGAATTAATTGTTCGTTACTTATCTTTTTTTTTTCAAATTCTTCAGTTGATAATAAAATAAGATGACGACTTATTTTATTATCGGCTTGTTGTGTTAGACCTTTGGAGAATCTCTAAAGATCTTCACCCTCCTACGCAAAGAACGCGAAGAACGCGAAGAACGCCGGACCCCCGGAGATTGACGTCGACGATTCTCCCTCCACAACGCTTCTTCCGTGACGATCCAACCCCGCGACAATCATCGATCGACAACGACAAGGTAGGGGATTGTGGTCCTTTTAATTCTTTGTGGATTATAACATCAACATGGATTTAATTGTTATAATTAAATCTGTATGTTCCTGATCCTTGAAATTTGTCTGCGAGATGTCGAGTACCGCGCGACAGCGACACCCTTCCGCGACGTGACGATTCTTTTCTTCCATGATGGTCAATTCTGCGACGAACTCGCGTCCGACGACGACGTTGCGGTAAGGGTTGTTTTGAAAATGATAATACTCCATGTTTGTTTCCCTTCAAGGCATGAACGCGGACCAACTAATTAACAAGTTGGTCCGTGGATTATTATTGCAGTTCGGGGTTTATCAAATTGATGGGAAATATTATGGTGTTGTTTCAAACCGCTAACGCGGTGGGTGCGGACCAACAAACAAGTCCGGACCACCGCATTCTTTCTCGTTCTTAGTGTCCAGAACGGTGGACAACGACAAACGAGGCCGCAAGGGAGATTTGAGGGCTATGCAGTGAAGGTCGTGTCCTGGGAGGACCACTGGCGAAGACTGCACATAAAACAGACCCCCGGAGCGCGTCCGGTGGTCCGCGGAATCTCACACCGGCGCGACGGCCGGCAGCGAGCGGCCGCCCGGTGGCGGTGGCGCCCGGCGCGCCGCCATAAAAACCAGCCGCGGCTTCAGCCAGGGCGGCGAGGCGGTTTAGCGGCCGCGCGGATCCGAGAGGCAGGATGCGGCCGGCATGCCGCCTCTGGGTGCTGCGGAGCGGCCCCCGCGTGGGGGCCGCGTTTCCTTCGCTCGGCTGCTCGGCCGGGCCGAGCCGAGATGAGCCGACCCGCGGGGCCGGGTCGCGCCCAGGCCGGGCCGGGTCGCACCAAACCGGGTCGGACCTGGACCCAGTTCGGGTTGACCCGGTTCGGGCCGACCCAGGGGGGGTCGGGCCGGGTCGGTCCGGGCCCAGACCCCCCGTTTTCGGACCCTCTTTGGTCTTTTGCCCATATCTTGGGCTATAGACCTCTGATCGACGCACCGTCAGTTACGTAGTGATCCTTGGAACGAGACGGTCGTTTCAGTATATCAGACTCAACGTTTTGGAATACTTTAGGTTCAGCCGGGTTGGTTCGGATACGAAACCAACCGGGCCCTCGGAGCGAAAACGCTTATATCTTGAGCTTCGGACGTCCGATTGATGTGCGGTCGACTTTGATGGATTTCTTCTAAGTGACACGGATCTTTTGGCTTACTCCTCTCGAGGTTTGGATGCCGTCGGAGTGTGGTCGGGTTGGTTCGCTCACGAAATCCAACCGGGCCCTTAGAACGAAAAAGCCAATAACTCACAGATCGGGCGTCCGATTGACGTGTCGTCTGTCTCGTTTATTTCCTCTTGTTGAGAAGGAACTTTTGGCATACTTCACCTGGGTTTTGGTAGCAGTTGGATAGTGGCCGGGTTGGATTGCACCCGAAATCCAACCAGGCCCTTCGAATGGAAAAGCTGTTATCTTTCTCAGCAGACGTCCGTTTGACGAACCGTTAGCGGCGTTGGTGACCTTGTTGAGAAGAGGTCCCTATTAGTATACCGTATGAGAGTTCGGGGTACAGTTGAGATACGGCCAGGTTGGTTCTCTCATAAAACCAACCGGGCCCCTGGGACGAAAAGGCTAATAACTCATACACCAGACATCTGATTGACGCGTCGTCTGTTGCGTTGAGACCCCTATGACGAGGCGGTTCTTTGAGATAATTCTTCGTCGGAATTTGAGTTACTTGGAGTATCGAAATGTAGCTCATGGAGCGGACCCTCCTAGAGACGAGCGTGCGGAGTACGAAGACCGGGTAGCTGGCTGAGACCTGACGACTGCTTGACTGATCGACTCGATGTGTTTCGGATAGCCCAGTGGGGAGCGCTTGGCTGTAGCAGTAGACCCACGGAGGATGAGTTCTTGGTTGTAGCGGCAGACCCACGGTACTCAACTGAAGGAGTACCTCTTGAGGCTGTGAGGGGGAGCGCTTGGTTGTAGTGGCATTCCCATAGTGGGAAGCGCTTGGTGGTAGTAGCAGGCCCACAGTACTCGACAGGAGGAGTACCTTAGCAGTCTTAGGTCAGTGAGCAGTACCTCAGAGTCGTGATAGGACCACTGTACACTCCAGAGACGAGGCTCTTCAGATGTTACAGTTTCAATAATGAAAATCCTAATTCGAGCTGAGTCTATGACCTTTTTGTTTCCTCATGATTGATATGGGTTAATTGATAACTTAGGTATATGTATGGGCATATACATGGGTAGTGGTTATCTGTTGATTTCATAACCCTTGTGTTTCCTCATGATTAATATGGGTTACTTGATAACTTAGGTATATGTATGGGCATATACCTAAGTAGAGGTTATCTGTTGAGATATTATTTTTGGTTATCCTTGTTGGTTTTAGAGAGACCTTGAGGGTCTCGGGGTCCCTACTAAGTATCGTTATACTCACCCCTGCACGGGCCATGCCCACACCTCGTTGTGTTGGTTGCAGACGAAGGACAGTGCTGACGGAGGCCGAGTGTTCAAGGACTGGACGGTACCCGGAGGTGGACTACACGGCGAGCCAGTATCTGGAGGTGGACTTCACGGCGAGACGACACTCAGAGGAATTTGGTGGGTGAGAGCATTTTGGAGGCTATCTGTACCTACCCTTTAGGTAGGATCCATAGTGGATGATCCAGGAGATGCGCCATCTGTACCTACCCTTCAGGTAGGATCTGAGGAGGATGACCTAGGAGCCACTTCCGTCCTACCAACTGTTGTCTTTTTTTGCTGTGCCTTGTTCAGCTGTAGTTGTACTTTCTTTTGGGGTTGTATTCTGGCCCATTTACCTTTCAGAACTTGTCTTTGTACGTAGTTTTTATCTTCCACTTGTACTCCGTGGTGTTTTGTTCACTTTTATAAAGGCAATGCCTTCCCAGTTATCGGGATTTACGCCTTTGGTTCAAGTCACCAGCCCCTGGCCTATGGAAGGCGGGCTTGGGGTAGTCACGGCACGGGCCCCGAGGACGGGTCATGACATCAACACTACATGGAGTGTACAAAAGCTATAAGGTGTGTTCGCCCCAAGATCATCCCTTTCCCATGTCGCCGCCCACACGGTTTGTGACACAGGAAGAGACTACACGACGTGTACTCAAGGTACACAGCGTATAATCAAAAAGTTTATTTTTTTCTTCCTGAACAGAAGAACACACACGACATGTGTAAAGCACTACATGGCGTGTATAATGGGTTTCCAGACTATATGCCTCAGAAACTACTCTGGAGCCCAGAAAAAACTGAAAAACAACACCTAAGTATAAAATTCCGATCCGTGAGGGCCCATACTCCCCGCGAATCAAAGTTTGACATCTTATCTATGTTATAACAAAATAAACAGCTAATGATCCACCAAATTCCAGTCAATGGGGGCCCACACTCCCCAAAAACCGAAGTTTGGAATCCATTGTTTTAACCGGCTCATAAAAAAATACCCTATCAAACAACAGGTATCTATCAAAGCAGATATCACAACAGCATGATTTTACTAGCAAAATAACTATCACAACAACATGAAATTTCTAATTCTCTTACATGGCATGGAACTATGCAATGAATGTGATTCCTATCATGTGCCTAAATGATGAATGAGATGGTATACCATCATCTCATTAGGTTGCAACTAAATAAAACCACTTAATAAAATATAACAGTGATATACTAAGTGCGTCCCCCAACGGTGAAAACAAATCAACAATAATTTGAAAAATCAGTAAAATTTAAATACAAGGTAGATTGAATTTTCCCTGTACATGGGTTAGCTACGCCTGAGAACATCTTATTACCATCTACCATTTTATGTCATATCCCCAATTAAGGCTCCAAATAGTAAGTCAAAGAATAGAACCCCTCTGATACCACATTGTAATGCCCCGGTTCTACGTGCCACTAAACGGGAGCCCTGAACCCGGTTTGCCACGTGACCTCAAGCGCATTTCCCCAAACGCCAGAGGTTGCTGACTAGCAGCAAGGGACTAGGTCTGATAGAGGGGAAACTATGCCCTCATTTTTCAAAGTGTAGTAAAACGGAATAAAATAAAACTTACAAAAACACCGGAAGTAGTAAAACATACACAACTGAAATAAACAAATGCAGTAGATATAACCGACCAGATATATAGATATGATGCAACATGTCTCCAATTATAAGAATATAGCCAAAACATGTTACATTTGCAATACAATACAACAAAAGTAAATGTACAGAAAAGCAAAATAGAACAGCCAGCGGCATCACGAGCCAATGCTCAGTCCCATGCTCTCCTACACCTCAGCAGCAGTCATGTACCTATATAGGGTCCCTTGCCCTTATCTAAACGTGCAGGAACGTAATCTGTTTGGTCCGAAAAGCATGGCCCAAACAAGGTGTGAGAAATAAATTCTGAGTAGGCACCCACCAAAGGCCCACGATCAACTATGTGTAGACATGCACAACAGTGTGCAAAAATAAATGTAATAAACTAATAATTACTCAAGGGTATCTAACTTACCAATTATATTGCCATTTTATTATCCCATTAATCATTTAATTTAAAATATCGCCATAGTGAATATTATAAGTAAACAGCCAAATGTCCACAGACACATAAACCCCTACCCTCAGGTAAGGAGTATCCAAACACAAGAATATTCCCACAGGAAGATGGATATTTCCCACAGGTGTAAGTAGTGTCGCCCACATGCACAGAATCAACTACGCACAGGCACAAAAGAAGTTGCCAATAGGCTAGGTAGTACAATGCCCACAGGCTAATCACAACACTGCACTCATGCTAAATAGGTAACCGGGCCATGCCCAACATGCAAATAAACATTCACAAGCAATTCCTCTAAAGTTAGTTCAACAATCATTACTTTAGAGGCATACCCATGGGTATCCTGGTCAAATGGCTAAACAGGGGAACGCACCCTCGGGGTGGTCCTGGATCCAAGCAATGATCCCAAACAACAATTTTACAATTTTATTTAATTACCTATACAGTTCTAGGTAGTTAAAATAGCCACGGCCTCAGCCACACGACACCCCAACATGGGTTCGTGGCACTAAAATACACAAAACACACAGCAGTTGGAAAAATAAACACCAAGACACTTACCTTTAATTCCGACGATCAATATACGTGAACATCGATCCCATTAACGCCCAAATATGACATAAAACCGAGGTAAAAGGTAAACCACTCAAACCCAAATAACACCTTCTAGGAGAAGAATTGTTAAGAAGTACCCAAGGAGATGGAATCCATTACCCATGCAGTTCCATAGAGAACGTCGGAGGTGGAAACGGATTCCCGACGTGTGTTCGGCGGATCTCCAAAGGTTCAACCGTCCACTCCCGCTCCATCCTCCAGTTCTAAGCCTTCATTGTGAATAGTGGATTCTACTGCCCATTTTAAGCAAAAAAAAAACACAGTACACGACATGTACTTATGAGTACACGGTGTGTACATCCCATTTTTAAACTGTTCCTCTAGCGGCGTCCCGCCAGCGCGACACGGTTCACCTGCAGACATGACTACACGACGTGTCTTCACGAGTACACTGTGTGTGCTATCGTACAACTGGCCACCGCCTCACTATTCTCCTGCCGACTGACTACATGACGTGTAAGGGCCCACTACACGGCGTGTTGTTGGTTGCTACACCCTTCATCGCCGAAATGGACACACTCCCTGTGTACTCATCCCACACGGCCATAAGTACACAACGTGTGGAAAAAGTACATGTCGTGTACTTGCAAAATTTGGGATTTTCCCCATTTTTTCATATTTTCTCAAAAAAACTTAAGGAAAGGAGAAAAAATAAAGAAACCCGTACCTCAAAATAAGAACCGGGTTCTTACATCCACTAATGGATAAACAATTGATAAGTACCACTAAAAAGATATTTTAATTTCTCTAATGTTGAAAACATTATAAATTCATTTTTTCATTCTATCGTTTGGAGGGTGAAGCATATCTATGGTTGAATCTTATAAAAAATATGAGTCAATTATATGAAACATACGTTATGAAATTGTAGGATTTCAATAACTAATTTATAAAAAATTATATTCCTTTTATTCTTATTAGGACGATAGAGAAATAGTTCGTTCAACATAATCTAAAGGATCATGAATATTTTCATACCTAATAATCATATTTTACATGACATTCATGGTACACTTATGGAATTTTTATCCAACCTAAATGTAAGGTTGGTATATTGATTAGTGATATAAAAACATGTGTCTGAAGTTAATTATCTATAAGTTATTTTAGTAACTATGAGAAAATCGTTTAATTTTATATGAAGTTTGATAAAGATATTTCACTTACCCATCAATATTATGGTTTTGATAAGAAGATAAAAATTTAATTTAATGGAAAATAAAAAATACATACAGAAAGGGAGAGGTTTTTTCCTTTATGATCAATTTTTGGAAAGAAACACGGGTGAAACTATCATAAGGGGAAAAGTGAACTTTTTTATGTATGAGAAATAACATCATTGGAAAATTGAATGTCAATGTAATGGAAAAAATATAGTTAATGATGCGAATAGAGAAAAGGATGCGTAGAATACACCTAAAACACATCAATGCTTCATGTACAAGTGAATTGGTCAGTATGGAATCCAAATACCAAATTTGAGGGATATCGATAAGGTTCGATATATGTAAACTCTTATGGACAATGAAAATGTAAAATCACATGTGATCACTATTGTTGATGTGTTGTATGAAAATAAAGTGGGAAAAGGTACCCTTACCATCCATTCTAATGTATCTAATGTTCTATTTGATTCTAGATCCACCCACTCATTTATTTCTAAAAAAATTATTTAGGAATTTCCATAATAACTAAATAATTAGATGTTTCTTTTGCTATTAAAACCCATAATGGTACAATAGTCACATCTCAAGTTTATAATTCTTCATAAGATATATTTTGTGGGAATGTGATTCCTGAAAATATATTGATCATTCATTTACACTTGTAGAAAAACTATTTCTCATATCGCATTTTTCAGTTCAGTTATTTATAACCAACATAAAAATATGGGAATATTTCATTTTCCTATTGATTTTTATATAACCAAGGTCAAATATCTTCTAAAAATTTATGAATCGAGAGAGGTTTTCCATGTATGGTATTCTATTATCGATATTTAGGTCTCTTTTCTCTCTTTTATAATCCCTAAATCTTTGGTTACTTCGATCATATGGAATAATATCTTGGTGTGATCTTATGAAGTCTTAGGTTTTTCCGACCTCAAGTTATCCCCTGATGATATATCTGAATTAAACCTCAATTGTTTTAATTTCTCTATTTTCAGTCACTTTTTTTCTTAAAATATATAAATTATGATTATTCAATCAGTTTTTCTTAATTCATTCATTACCATCTTTATACATTTGAGTTTATTCATCTTCATCATTACACATTGGATTATAGATCTTCTCTTATTAAACCATCTTACCTAAATGATGGAATAAATTTTATAATATGTTAATTAGTTGTTCTAGATTTTTTTCATGTACGAATCAGTTATTCTCATTAACTATATTTTTCATTATTTGGATTTCTGAAAACTATTTTATAGAATATTTCATGTTAAAATGTATTATTCTAGTGATAAGAAAGATGGATGTTGTGTGTTTGTATATTTTTTTCAATGAGTTGGGTCTGAAATTAATTACATGTTGATATCATATTTTGTTCAATGGAATTTTGATATAGTTAGCGTGTGGATGTTTGGGTGATTTGATAAATGAGAAATCATATAATTATATTGAGACTACGATCATATTTAGGTGGTGTTTCTATGAAAGGTCATGTTTCTCAATACTGCTATGGGGCATTAAAAAATTGTTGAATGGGTGACAGGTCAACTTTTTAAAGTATAAAACCAATTACATACCCTTATTAGTGAAAATAATGTATCATATGAAGTCCCATAAATCCCGTTTTAATGTGAATTTTGTTTTTAAAATACGAATCAATTTATAATCATATTATATTCTTAATTGAAAAAAAATATTTTTATAAATAATATACTATAAATTAGATGTTATCGATATATATATATTTGATGGATATTGTTTTATAAATATCATTGTAGAGATTTTTTAATAATTAAATATGGTTATATTCATTTATATTTTACTTCATATTTTTTTAAATGAATCTATTTTTGAATTCCTCTCATATAAATTAATTTTATCAACAAAATTTAACACTTTCCTTATAATTTTTCCATTATTGAATTTTGATATGTTTTGATTTCATTTATAATATAAATATTTTACAACTTACCATTTTTTATATTATTTTGATATTTTTGTAGATAATCTATTGAAGTTGAATTAATTCACATCAAATAGGGGCTAAATTTGAGGAATGTTTCGATGCTTTATTTGAATTTTATTTACAAAATTTTCTAAAAAATGAAATGTTTTTAGGACCATTCTAAAAATGATTAAATTTAATGAAGTAGAGAATAAGTGAAATCAATGATAATTTAATTTATCATGGTTTTAATTCAAGTTACATCCCTTGGAATTTAGATGGTGTAACTAAGAAAAATTTACAAATTATTTAGTATGGTGCTTTACAAGATAATAAATCTGATAAAATTGATTAAATGATTCATGATAATGAAGTAGAGGACATTGATGAAAAATCGACAATTGAGATTTTGTATAGTGATGCTGAAAAAACACTATATCCTTGTTTTATTGGATATATGGTTTTTTGTATGAGTAAATTACTCAAGAGGGGGGGCGGGATGAATTTTATATCTATAACAATTTCTGGTTAAAAATCATTTTGAAAAGTTTTCCCCAAAAGGTGAAAAATAGCCTCGTTAATCAAGGTTATACTGTTATAATTGTTTGACAGTTTGAATAAATTTTTAAAATATTGATTAGTTCTCACTATTCTTAATTTCAGTTATTAATATTACTTTTGAAGCTATTCTACTAAGACAAGACAATTATAACTCCATTCATAGATTAACAATCAAAGTGAATTTAGTGATTTTTGAATTATACAGTATAAAAGTAAAATAGAGAAGACTAAATTAAGCATCACACCGGATGTGAAACAAGTGGTTCAGTCTCAAACCGAGACCTAATCCACTCCATATAGGGATAACCTACCAATAAGTTGTTTATATAAATAAAATTGATCCACACACTGGATCGGAGTTAAACAATAGTAAACAGGACTGTCCAGGTCGCACATGGACCACTTCCATAGTTCTTTATGGGAACAAATAACCAAGCCACACAAGGACATCTTTCACACTTTTCAGTGGGTATACAAATATAAAAAGATGATTGAGTAAGTATTTCTTGTATCCTTCAGTTTTATGCAGGAGACAGAGTGTGTCGTTATAGAGATACACACACATCTCGAAATATAGTAAAATGATACACAATAGAGAAGAAATATTGAGGTAGGTTTACAAATTCTCTGAATGTTAGTATTTGAAGCTCCAGACTTCTAAGATGAAACAGATGTAGAAATCAAGTCCTTATATAGAAAATAGAGTGCCACAAGTCAGAAAGATCTAGATTGTGTTCCTCTTGATGTTTGATAGTGCGAAGATATTCTCGATTCTGGGATTCATTTGAGCTTCATGTGTTCTCCAGCAGCATTGAGTTGCATGATACAATTCTCTCTTTAAGAATTCTCTATGTGTATTATTTTGTAGTGCTCATTCCCACCCGCTTGTTCTTCTATTTAGTATGGCGCCACACTTTTTATTTTCCCTGGGCCACATTACTCTTTTATCATGGAGTGCACATGTTTGAGCCGACAAGTTGCATGTATTATGCACCTCATACCTCTTACTTCCAGATGACATGTCTACACTGAAATATTATTTATGTTAGTTCATTTAAAATCTTCCAATATGACCATTAACGATAAAACTGAAAGAAAATAAAACATATTAAGAAACAGTGTCACAATATGTCATGGAAACGGTGTCTCCATCACACAGTGGATTGGTAACGGTGTCTTGTGGTCACGTGATCTGGTTCACGGTGTCTAGTTCACTATGTCTCGATGTCACAGTGTTTTGTTCATGGAGTCTTGTTCACGGTGACTTTTTCATGCTGTCTTGTTCATAGTTTTTTCTTCACGTTGTCTTGTTCACGGTGTCTGGTTGTCACAGTGTCTGGTTGTTCACAGTGTTTTCTTGTTCACGGTGTCTGCTTGTTCACGGTTTCTCACACTTAGGAAATAATATGTATTCAGACATAATAATTGATATTTATGGAATGAATCAAACTTAATCATTTTTCAGAGAAATCATTATAAAGTGAATCAAAAGATAGTGTATAGTAACCAAACTTAGTGTATATCAATTAAAATCATTGGATACATTTTACCAAAGAACTGTGCAATTGATATGATATAGATTTCATAGAGTTAACATGTTTTATAGAATGAATATGATTTTTTATCATTAAAACATGATTAATACATAAGGATTCTAACAATCTTCCCACTTTTGTAGAAAAAAAATCATGTATATTTAGAGTGTTTATTTGTTCTAGCATCATAGTTCAAATGTGCATGTAACATATATAGAGTGAGGGTTATCATATCCTATATGGGTCTTATTTTTCTCCACCTTTTTGGATTATCAAAAAGTATCATAAAAAATAATGACAAAAGAGACAAGAAAAGGAAAAATGTATTGAGGTGCATTACAAAAAGTAAAACAAAATTAACAATATTCACATCCCAAAAAAGTTAGAATTGTCTTTCTTCACTAGCTGGTCTTCTCTTTTCCCTTATTAAAAGTAGGAGAAGAGTCATCCAAAGGAACATAGGTTGAGGTAAAATAAGTTAGTGAGGTGGTTGATAGAGAAAGTAAAGGATAACCTTCAAAAATAGAGGGATCCAGAGTAGGTGCAGTAAAAGACAGAGGCAGTTGTTGATCAAGGATCACAAGCTAGATCTAACTTAGTGCTTGACTGAAAGACATAGAAGTGGAGGCTAGGGTAGAGGTGAATGTAGGAAAACTAGGCCTAATACGGGAAGACAAAGGAGACACAACATTTTTACTCTTTACATGAAGATATGGCCTCAGAAGCTTAACAAAATCCGCAATGATCTGTCTACCATACTGCTTAGTTTTCTTCAATTTTATCATTGTTTTCCATAAACTTTTCAAACTGACAAGTGAACTCTTTGATCTTTTGGAATTGAGTCATTAATTATTGAGTAACAGGAGTAATCCTCAGATTTTCTACAAGATATTTAAAATTAATGGTCATGTTAGTCTTTGAGAATATTCAGTTGAAGTAGAAATCCACTTTCTTGGCAATTTCTTGTTGAAAATAATTAGAAATATTTTAATGTATTTGGACCAGATCAATATCATTGTCACTATTAGTGATAAATTCATATTGGGAGTATTTATTGAAACCACTAAGAATAGTCTGAAGTTATTCATTGACCACAATTCTGAGCATGTCACTGTATAAGGAAGATTGAGATGATTTCCCAGTTTTCATAGAATTAGTGACTAATGAGGTGAGATATTTCAATTGATTTAACACTTTTTGAAGGCACCCCTTATACTCATAAGTGATCTTCTAATGATTAACCACAAGATCTTGCATTTCATTCACATTCTAATTGTTTGTTTCTTCTAGTTTTTCAGATAAGGAAGCTAAATCAAGTTGAATATGAGAGACATTATTCTGTGGGGATTGAGGAACAATAACTTCCATAGAATGAGAAGTAATCCATTATCTAGAATTTATCACATTCTGCATGTCTTCAATCATACCTATTAGAGTCTTCACTTTATCACTAAGTATTCTATTCTCAACTCTAACTTCAAAAATCTCATGAAGCATTTTGGGTTTTATTTTCCAAATAACTTTTTCCTACAACAGTGAGGCATCTCTCTCACATAAATTTGTTACATTGAGGAATCTCTCTCACCAAGGATGGTTGTTCTGGTGATGGTTCAGAGATAGTGAATGATATGGGCTCAGGTTCATTTTCAAGGGCAAGATTACAGATAGATTTCAATTGGAACATAGTGGAAATTTCAAGGCCTTTAACTTAGACTTCCTAAGAGTCATTTACATTATAAAAGATATGGAATTTATACCGAGTGTCTAATGGATTGGATCAATCAGGTTTGGTACATCAAAAGATTCCTGATTCGTGGGTTGCTCCACCTCAGCAGTTCCATCCTTCTCAGGACGGAGATGATGAGTGGCTTGATCTAGTTCCATGAATTAATATCTTTGTTCCTCTCTCATTTCCTATCTAGCCAAATGAAAATCCAACTCCATCATTTCCTTAGTTGAAGGAATGACTCCATGAACAGATTCTTCCACAGGGAGTTCCTCTAGGTCATCTTATTGCATAACAGGTAATTCTTCTTCTATACGATCTTCCATAGCATTCTCTTCGGTTTCCTTGAATACAAATTCTATTTAAACTTCGAGTTGATAATATTCTTCTTCTCTAAAATACTCAACTACTTCATCTGTTTCCAAACTAGGATCAGTAATAACTTTGGGTCTTGAAGGATTTCTACTAGATTGAACATTTCATAAATCCCATCATTATCTTCCACCCATGCCTTTTTACAAGTATCCTAGTTTGATTTCATCCTCATGATAATAAATTTTGAAATGATGAACTCACAATCCATGATAACATCTTCATTAGGTCCAGCCATACCTTTGGAATGAATCATGACTGATATAAGCCGAGAATAAAACAGGGATGTTGACTTTGATGTGGTTTTGATCAGCTCACACATATGGTGTGCGCCATACATTCAATGGGTGATCTTATGCCTATTTTTCATAAGATGAATTAGAAACACATCATGATTTTTCAATACAAAAAAATCCAATTTTATGGGGAAGGTCAAGTTCTATATAAACCGAAACCGAAGTCTATATTTTTTCCACATCAATAGCAATGGATCTCCTCTTGGTTATATTTACAGTTAAGCTTTTCAGGGCATCGTCCAAAAAACAATGAATTCACTAGAAGGTGGAGGTACTCTCTGATAGACCTCACATATGCCTTTATGAGGTAGCCTAAGGCATTCAACCAATAACCTCTAAGATAATGAGCATTTCTAGCTACTTATCTAGCTTCTCATAACATAAACATCTTTAAAATCAAAGGAGAATAGAACATAATGATAAAATTGTGCCACAATATTAGGGTAGATGTAAAGACCCGTATCTTGACTTACATGGACATTACATTACATTTGCGGAATACTTAGTACATAACAAAAACACACACACAAGGATCGTAATAGTTTAGTGTCTTTGGAAACTCGGAACGTAATCTTCTAATCGTGGTGAAAGATCTTCAACATCTCCTATAAAGATCTTCCCTTTTTTTTAGCTAAAACCTTTCTTTATATCCTGGGGAAAAGAAAACATAAAAGGGTGAGCTCAAATGCTCAGTAAGGGTAAACAAAAGAAATATCAATCACATCATATTCATAAGAACATAACATTTTGGAAATCTTAACCTGCAAAAGAGAGCATAATTTCATAACATGGGATAAATCATGGCAGTGAAATGTAATCACAATAATCATAACTTAAAACATGAAACTTTGTGGCATTCACACATAATCATAGAGAATCATTTCTTTTTAGTCATGACTCATTGCCAAGACTATCTTAGTGGACAAAGTCCCTTTCTGAATTGAGTAACCCTCGTTTCAGTCCTATTTCACTGAACCAGTATAACCTACCGTTCCAGCCATGTCTATCTCATGAGATATAAAATCTTTACCCAATGCATTGGAGGGAGATATAGGTCCCACCCATCTTATAATGAATCCTTTCTTATGTGTGCCACATAATCATAAATCATACATCATCGCATAACACATGTAACAAAAATGGGATTCTTGAAACATCATGATATCATAAATCAATTCATATAAGATAAAGGAATTCATAAAAATAATTCCATCACAACATGATCAAATCAATGTAATAATAGGGATAAAAACAGAACCCTTTATTATCTTAGATGGAAAATAATTTTGATAAAACACTTGAACTCCATTCTTGAGGAAAATATCCTTTCTTCTTCAAAAATACTTTTCCTTTCTTAACATGTCGTACAATTATAAACTAAAAGAAGTTGATTAAAAATAAACTTAAAAACTTGTAAAGGAAACTTCTTGGAAATAATGTTTTAGAAATCCATTCATGCCGTATAAGTTAAAAAAAACATTCTTCGTACTTTTGTCGGAAAAGTCAAAAAGTACCTCGTACAAAAAAACGACAAAAGATTCCTTTTATATTCTTTACTAAAAACTCACCGAAGGGTAAAATTGGATTTAAACTATTGTAAGTGGATGGAAACAATATTACATATTGAGGGAACATGTATGTGGATGATAAAATACACCCCAGTAAATACTTACGAATAAACAATCTCGGATAAAAATGAGATTGTGATATTTCCCTTACCTTAGGTCCGACTTTCTTTGTACGTGTCCGAACCTCCTGTATAATGATTTTCATAATGTTATTGACTTATTACAGAATCATATTCATTGTTATGATATCATATATGGTTCTCTTATGGCTTTATATTACCCGGTCTTTTGTAAATTCATGTTAAAGTAGCATTTTGGGTAAAATCGTCTTATTTGTCGTTCGTGTTTTTAACTTGTAATTATTAATATGATTACTTGGATCATGATTACTTATATCCAGAATTTAAAACATGATTTATATATAATATATATTCAGAATATACATATATATATTATATATTGATAATGGAATGAAATACACCGTTCATGGAGACGGTAGTCCGTACGTACGCATGAACGCTGTTTTCGTTTCCTTATTGAATTGAATGGAATTAAGTAGATGACATACATATAAATATACATAAATCCAGTATCATTATTATGTCATATATTTCATTATTACTTGTTATATATTCTTTATAATCATTTATGAATGGTTAATGTGGAGAATGAATCTCATCGCGTCGTGGAGACGGTAGTCCGTACGTACGCACGAGCGATGATATCATTTCTATAAATATTGAATTGAATTGGAGTGGATTATACAATATATCAGAATCAATATGATGTTGTAATAAGAATGTATAGTTATTCTTTACACCATTATACCCATCCATGTAAGGTGGTGGTGGAAAATAGATTACACCACGGCGTGGAGACGGTATTCCGTACGTACGCACGCGCGGTGATTTCTTTTTCCGTAGGATGGATAGATGATGAAATAGGGTTGTTTCATACTTATAATAACATATCAGTATATGAGTGATACTGATGTTATTACTTCATAATGAAACAACCTAAGAAGAAGAAGTGGAAGAAGAAATAAAGATGAAAGAATTGGTAACGGTAATTACCTCTTCTTTGAAGTACCTTTTGGAGACCTCCTCTTAGGGAACTAAAATTGGTCTTTGAGGAAGACCAGAACCTCTAGGATGTTGCTAGGGAAGTGGAGAAGAGATTTTGGCAGAGGTTGGCCGAGCTTGAGTGCTCAAATTGGTGTGAGGAGGAGGGGGAGGAGGTGTCCTTTTATAAGGGAGGAGAGGGGCACCTTAGGAATATCTCAAAATATTATTTTATATTAAAGTCAAAATCGGTTTATAATGGCTCCAAAGGGTCTTATTTAGAAGCTAAGGTGGGGATGGGCCGAAATTCTATCAACCAATAGGATTTAGACAAGTTTAGGGTATTATTTTAACCTTATCAATTAGATTTAACTCTAAGTTAAATAATTTAACTTTTACCATGTCTTTTTGTTTTCTTTCACTATATGGTTAATAGAATTACTATAACATGCCAAACGAACCTCAAATTGTTTATTATTAATATATATATCCTTATCTAAGTCATTTGGCCGAACCATAGATTTTTAGGAATAAAATAACAATTAGTAATATAATATTTTATTTAAAAACTATTTTGTGTCAATTTTGACACTATTTGATATATGATTTTTTTGAAAGTCATAAAAGAATTATATGTTCGAACCAAGTTGATTAAATCAACACTAAGATATCATATTAACCTAGAAAATTAGTGGAAATCATAAAAAGTCTTAAATTACATTTATTTTGGTATTTATATTATCAATTATGTCAATATTTCATTAATAAGATAATTACTGCATCATCTTTGTGTCATAAATATATTAAATTATTTGATGCCTAAAAATTAAAAATAAAATACCATCATGTAGGAAATCTTTCTAGATTTCTAATGAATATTTACAATCGAATTTATCTAATGTATAACCCCATATTAAAAATGATTTACTTATTAAACATTGATTTTAACTATTTTAACCCTTCTTTAAATAAATTAATAATAAATGTCCTAATCTAATCCAAGTGGGCCTAAATGGTCATATTTTATTCCTAAGTTTGTTTTTGGTCGAATTACACTTGTCCAATAGAATTAGGACATGTGTTAGTGTAATATTAATATCATATTTACCCTTAGTTACCCTATTTACTGTTAACCGCGGTAAAAAAGGTAAAAAGTTACTATTCACCAAAAAATTATTTTTATCTCATTGAACCACATTTTACTTACTGACATCAACCGTGTCTGTCGGATTTTTGAAATTCCATTCACAGAAGCGGTAAAATTATGTTTTATGCAAAATTCAGTTTTTAACCTACCACTTAGTGGTTTTACTATTCATCAAAAATTGAAAGTTTTCAGAAAAATACCAAAATTTCACCCTAGGCTAATTTCGATATTCTGAGTCCAAAAATGAAGTCCATTTTGAAAAATAAAATTTATAAAATTTCAAAAAGTGGTTATTACTATTCATAACGGCTAGTTTTAATAATATTTTAATAGCATATCGTTGTTTAGTGAAACTCGGTATTGCGTATTACACACGCTATCGAGGAAGGTCGCGATTGCGTGTAATGCAAGTCAAGTCAAGGATGCGTATTGTGCAAGTTCCTTTTGGTGTAGCGTACAACACAAGACATTAATAAAATTAAAAAGAATAGTTTTCATAAAATCTCGGGCTGTTACATTCTACCCCCCTTAAAATGAATTTCGCCCTCGAAATTCGTCGGGGTTATAAATAGTTTACTATTCGAAAGTTTCTTTAATAGAAACCCACATCGTAAAAAGGAATACCAAAACCAATATTTAAAAACAAAAGTATGAAACGTAACGGTTACCCAAATAAACCAATCACTGGGTTTCCACATAGGTGAAAATATGGATATGGAAGAGAAATCTAACCATCATGTTCTGATGGAGAGTGGTAGAGAACATGGCTATGGAGAAGCCAGTAATCACAAATCCATAGATTTGTGATGATATAAGGTACCATCAGATTCATCAGGTATAAGATCACTAGGACAACATTTTTGGTTTTCAAGATCATTTCCCTAAAGTTGAAAATTTGAATTAGAATAAATAATTACTTTATTTTGGTACAATCTCACTGTTGTTCGTGCCTTGAACAATTTCCACTTCATCTCTTAAATAAATGAAGTTGAATTTGTTATTCGTGAAGTGTTAGCAGATCATGTGATAGAACGACGGGTCATTCCATCTGTCTCAAACAAAAGGTTAGCAAAAATTATATATATAAGTCGATCTATAGTGAGATTAATCATATATGGTTCCTAAAATGGACTTATACCTCATATATCATACTGCTTAATATAATAAAACTAGTTTCTACTAAACAGGTACTTCCTGTAGGCCAGTGGTAGGTGATAAAGGCCAGTCGCACTTCGGTTGTGGGTTTGATTCCCACAGCCTTGTCCGAAGCGATGGGCTGTCACCCGTCCTGCAGGTTGTCCTTTTTCTAAAACTACATTACTATAACATCCCATCAATAATATCGAAAAAAACTTCTATCCTTAAACAATACTAATTTATGTCCAACATAATCCATTTCAATCTTTAGGCTTATCCATAATACTTTAGTCCACTCTCATGACATAGTGAAGATGATTACCGGAGATTTAATACCATCGTTGAACCCCATATATCATAAGATATGTTTTTTTGTCACATTCCAAACATTCAAAGTCCTTAATCATGTATTTTCTTGAATACCCATTGAACCTTAATGAAAACATGAATGCAGTTACCAAAATCCTCAAAATTCTATATACTCAAACCATGATATCACTTAGTCCTTATATCAATCATGAGCTCATGAATACTGTCAAATATTTCATTTTCTCGTTTTCCGCATATCATTCTTTTTCCAAAAAAATATCTCAATCACTTTCCATGGTTATTGGTACCATAAAATTATTGAAAACCACAATAGACCAATACATAAATATTCCAATACTCCATGATACAACATTATTTTGGAATCCTATTACATAAACAATTATTCATTCCACCACATCGTTGTCATATTCAACATCGCCAATAGTGATCGCATATGACTTCCCTTTGTCCTCTTCCTTAAGCGGTTGCTCATGTCGATCATCACTAACCCTTGTATTAGGGCATTTATTAGCATAATGCCCCATTTCCTTGCACTTGAAGCATTGAAGTGTTGGTGATGTGTTCTCTGCATTGTTTGCTTTATTCACATCATTAGAATCACTTTTTCCATTACTTCGACACTCAGCTACTCGATGACCTTCTTTTCCACACTTAAAGCATTTTCTAGTCCCGTTAAGACAATCTCCACCATGCTTCTTTCCACACTTTGTGCATAAGGAAACATTCATCTTCTTTTCACCGTTATTCTGAGATTTCTCCTTGAATTCCATCTTTCGTTTCTTGTCAAAACCATGAGATGGATATGTAACACCAACTTCCATTTCTACCTTGACAGCACAACGCACAATTTCTTCATAGCTACTGAAGTCTCTTATAGCTAATGCCCTTCGAAGACTTGGTTTTAAGCCACTGAAAAATCGATCAAATTTACTTTCAGGTTGGATGATAATGCCAGATGCATACCTTGCAAGTCTTGTAAAATTTGCTTCGTATATACCAACAGATTCATCATCCTTCTGCTTCATCTCAAGAAAATCCTTTTCCATCTTTGTTCAAAGAATACGAGAGAAGTACTTACTGAAAAACAAGTTCTTGAACTCGTCCCATTCCATGGACTCAATTTCATCTCTTTGCCTCGTATTCTTGATAAGATTCCACCATTGATCAGCTTCAACTTCCAAAAGATATACTGCTAAGATGCCTTTATCATGTTCAGAACATTGAAGAACTAAAAATATCTTTTCTGTGGTACTGATCCATTGTTCAGCAACAAGTGGATCGGTAGTCCCACTGAAAGAAGGTGGACGTTTCCTCATGAAGGACTCAATAGAATATTGTTCCCTTCTCTGCTCATTTGGAAGTCCATAATGATTCATAGCTTGTGTAAGTATAGCAATAAGATTTTGTACTCCATCTCCCATAACATTTGTTTGTTCAGGAGGGCAATCATTGCATTGTCCATTGCATTGATCAACACGGTTCCTTCGGGTTCCAGCCATCGTCTAAAACCCAAAAAGAATAGTGTGAGAGGAAAAAATCATGCTAGGGAAAACAACATAATAAAGGGGGAGTACCTTCAATATCTAACATCTTAGGTTTAATTCTATGATCGTTAGCGTAGTTCTAGTACTATAACCTATACGTATACTTAACCTTAGGGACATCCCTAGACATACCTTAGAAATATCTCTAGGGATCTCACTAAAGTTCTAGCATCCTAGTTTCCAAAGGTTGACTAAACCTTTCCTCTGATACCAACTGTAGAGACCCGCATCTTGACTTACATAGACATTACATTACATTTGCGGAATACTTAGTACATAACAAAAACACACACACAAGGATCGTAATAGTTTAGTGTCTTTGGAAACTCGGAACGTAATCTTCTAATCGTGGTGAAAGATCTTCAACATCTCCTATAAAGATCTTCCCTTTTTTAGCTAAAACCTTTCTTTATATCCTGGGGAAAAGAAAACATAAAAGGGCAAGCTCAAATGCTCAGTAAGGGTAAACAAAAGAAATATCAATCACATCGTATTCATAAGAACATAACATTTTGGAAATCTTAACCTGCAAAAGAGAGCATAATTTCATAACATGGGATAAATCATGGCAGTGAAATGTAATCACAATAATCATAACTTAAAACATGAAACTTTGTGGAATTCACACATAATCATAGAGAATCATTTCTTGTTAGTCATGACTCATTGCCATGACTATCTTAGTGGAAAAAGTCCCTTTCTGAATCGAGTAACCCTCGTTTCAGTCCTGTTTCACTGAACCGGTATAACCTACCGTTCCAGCCATGTCTATCTCACGAGATATAAAATCTTTACCCAATGCATTGGAGGGAGATATAGGTCCCACCCATCTTATAATGAATCCTTTCTTATGTGTGCCACATAATCATAAATCATACATCATCGCATAACACATGTAACAAAAATGGGATTCTTGAAACAACATGATATCATAAATCAATTCATATAAGATAAAGGAATTCATAAAAATAATTCCATCACAACATGATCAAATCAATGTAATAATAGGGATAAAAACAGAACCCTTTATTATCTTAGATGGAAAATAATTTTGATAAAACACTTGAACTCCATTCTTGAGGAAAATATCCTTTCTTCTTCAAAAATACTTTTCCTTTCTTAACAAGTCGTACAATTATAAACTAAAAGAAGTTGATTAAAAATAAACTTAAAAACTTGTAAAGGAAACTTCTTGGAAATAATGTTTTAGAAATCCATTCATGCCGTATAAGTTAAAAAACATTCTTCGTACTTTTGTCGGAAAAGTCAAAAAGTACCTCGTACAAAAAAACGACAAAAGATTCCTTTTATATTCTTTACTAAAAACTCACCGAAGGGAAAAATTGGATTTAAACTATTGTAAGTGGATGGAAACAATATTACATATTTAGGGAACATGGATGTGGATGATAAAATACACCTCAGTAAATACTTACGAATAAACAATCTCGGATAAAAATGAGATTGTGATATTTCCCTTACCTTAGGTCCGACTTGCTTTGTACGTGTCCGAACCTCCTGTATAATGATTTTCATAATGTTATTGACTTATTACAGAATCATATTCATTGTTATGATATCATATATGGTTCTCTTATGGCTTTATATTACCCGGTCTTTTGTAAATTCATGTTAAAGTATCATTTTGGGTAAAATCGTCTTATTTGTCGTTCGTGTTTTTAACTTGTAATTATTAATATGATTACTTGGATCATGATTACTTATATCCAGAATGTAAAACATGATTTATATATAATATATATTCAGAATATACATATATATATTATATATTGATAATTTTATGAAATACACCATTCATGGAGACAGTAGTCCGTACGTACGCATGAACGCTGTTTTCGTTTCCTTATTGAATTGAATGGAATTAAGTAGATGTCATACATATAAATATACATAAATCCAGTATCATTATTATGTAATATATTTCATTATTACTTGTTATATATGCTTTATAATCATTTATGAATGGTTAATGTGGAGAATGAATCTCATCGCGTCGTGGAGACGGTAGTCCGTACGTACGCACGAGCGATGATATCATTTCTAAAAATATTGAATTGAATTGGAGTGGATTATACAATATATCAGAATCAATATGATGTTTTAATATGAATGTATAGTTATTATTTACACCATTATACCCATCCATGTAAGGTGGTGGTGGAAAATAGATTACACCACGGCGTGGAGACGGTATTCCGTACGTACGCACGCGCGGTGATTTCTTTTTCCGTAGGATGGATAGATGGTGAAATAGGGTTGTTTCATACTTATAATAACATATAAGTATATGAGTGATACTGATGTTATTACTTCATAATGAAACAAACTAAGAAGAAGAAGTGGAAGAAGAAATAAAGATGAAAGAATTGGTAACGGTAATTACCTCTTCTTTGAAGCACCTTTTGGAGACCTCCTCTTAGGGAACTAAAATTGGTCTTTGAGGAAGACCAGAACCTCTAGGATGTTACTAGGGATGTGGAGAAGAGATTTTGGCAGAGGTTGGCCGAGATTGAGTGCTCAAATTGGTGTGAGGAGGAGGGGGAGGAGGTGTCCTTTTATAAGGGAGGAGAGGGGCACCTTAGGAATATCTCAAAATATTATTTTATATTAAAGTCAAAATCGGTTTATAATGGCTCCAATGGGTCTTATTTCGAAGCTAAGGTGGGGATGGGTCTAAATCCTATCAACCAACAGGATTTAGACAAGTTTAGGGTATTATTTTAACCTTATCAATTAGATTTAACTCTAAGTTAAATAATTTAACTTTTACCATGTCTTTTTGTTTGCTTTCTCTATATGGTTAATACACTTACTATAACATGCCAAACGAACCCCAAATTGTTTATTATTAATATATATATCCTTATCTATGTCATTTGGCCGAACCATAGATTTTTAAGAATAAAATAACAATTAGTAATATAATATTTGATTTAAAAACTATTTTGTGTCAATTTTGACACTATTTGATATATGATTTTTGTGAAAGTCATAACAGAATTATATGTTCGAACCAAGTTGATTAAATCAACAGTAATATATCATAGTAACCTAGAAAATTAGTGGAATTCATAAAAAGTCTTAAATTACATTTATTTTGGTATTTATATTATCAATTATGTCAATATTTCATTAATAAGATAATTACTACATCATCTTTGTGTAATAAATATATTAACTTATTTGATGTCTAAAAATTAAAAATAAAATACCATCATGTAGGAAATCTTTTTAGCTTTCTAATGAATATTTACAATAGAATTTATCTTATGTATAACCCCATATTAAAAATGATTTACTTATTAAACTTTGATTTTAACTATTTTAACCCTTCTTTAAATAAATTAATAATAAATGTCCAAATCTAATCCACGTGGGCCTAAATGGTCATATTTTATTCATAAGTTTGTTTTTGGTCGAATTACACTTGTCCAATAGAATTAGGAAATGTGTTAGGGTAATATTAATGTCATATTTACCCTTAGTTACCCTATTTACTCTTAACCGCGGTAAAAAAGGTAAAAAGTTACTATTCACCAAAAAATTATTTTTATCTCATTGAACCACATATTACATACTGACATCAACCGTGTCTGTCGGATTTTTGAAATTCCATTCACAGAAGCGGAAAATTAAGTTTTATGCAAAATTCAGTTTTTAACCTACCACTTAGTGGTTTTACTATTCATCAAAAATTGAAAGTTTTCAGAAAAATACCAAAATTTCACCCTAGGCTAATTTCGATATTCTGAGTCCAAAAATGAAGTCTATTTTGAAAAATAAAATTTATAAAATTTCAAAAAGTGGTTATTACTATTCATAACGGCTAGTTTTAATAATATTTTAATAGCATATCGTTGTTTAGTGAAACTCGGTATTGCTTATTACACATGCTATCGAGGAAGGTCGCGATTGTGTGTAATGCAAGGCAAGTCAAGGATGCGTATTGTGCAAGCTCCTTTTGGTGTAGCGTACAACAAAAAACATTAATAAAATTAAAAAGAATAGTTTTCATAAAATCTCGGGCTGTTACAGTAGATAGGTCTATCTTTCTTTGAAAATGAGTCTAACCATCCTTGCACATTCAAAACGTTTATAACCAGAGAATTATTTCAATGAAGCCACTCAGGACAGATCTCTTTCTCAGGTACCACTACTTGGTTCACCGGATATGGATTTCGAGGACCATCAGGTGCCAATTTAGGAGAAATTCGTGTCTTCTTTGAGATTCGTTTCTCAGGTGATGATGATGAAGGTCGTTTCATTAAGGGAATTAACCGATGGTTCAAGAGAGAGAAGGGTTGAAGGATTCAATAAGGGTTACAAATTCAGTGAATAAAAGTAATCTTGATTGAAGGAAAGGAGACACTTGTTTTATTTTATCATTTAGGAATACCGAAGGTCGCAAAAGTAAAAGCCCATGAAAATAAAAAGGTGGAATGAATAATTACCACGATATGGTTTTTAATTTGTAAATAAAATTTTTAAAAAATCATTACGGTGAGACCATATCAGTCATTACATTGAGGCAATGAATGAATTTTATGGTGAGACAGTTACTGATCCTTATAGTGAGATAGTGACTGGTCCTTATAGTGTGATAGTGACTGGTCCTTGTGGTGAGACAATGGCAGATCCTTTTGGTGAGATAGTTACTGTCAAACATTAATCATGAAATACCAACTGTGAGACCGTAAACATGAAACAATAATATATAAAATAGTAAGACATTTACTTAAGATTTATCATGCCTAATTCATTTATGATGTAGTCTATTCTTTCACAATTTAATGGTTTGGTAAATATATCAGTAGCCTGATACTTAATACCAATGAATTCCAAAGTGATATCACCATTTTGATAATGATCTCTAAAAAAGTGATGTCTTACATCAATATGATTCATCCTATAAAGTGAAAAAGTATTTTTCGAGATGTTAATAGCACTAGTATTGTCATCATTTATAGGTATATGCTTGAATTGATATCCATAGTCTAGTAATGTGTGTTTCTTCCACAATATTTGTACACATCTACTTCCTGCAACTATATATTCATCTTCTACAGTAGATAATGCAACGAAATTTTGTTTCTTACTACACCATGATACTTGTGACTTGCCTAAAAAGTGACATGTTCCAAGGGTACTTTTTCTATCTAACTTATAGAAACCAAAGTTTGCATCAAAATAACTAACTAATTCAAATGATTGTCCTCTTGGATAGAATAATCCAAGATTTGGGTGTATTATTGACGTATTTAAAATTTCTATTTAGATTATTTAAATGATATTCCTTAGGCTTTTCTTAAAAATGAGCACACATATGCACACTAAACATAATGTTAGGTCGACTAGATGTTGTGTAGAGTAATCATCCAATCATTCGTCTATAAGTGGTTTAATCAATAGATTTTCCATCTTCTTCAAGATCCAACATACAAGCGGTACACATGAGAGGGTCACTACTTGTATTTCTATCCAATCCAAAACATTTTAGAAGATATATAGTATATTAACATTATGTTAAAATAATACCTTCATTATTTTGAATGATTTAAAATTCGAGAAATTTTTTTAGTTCACCCATTAAACTCATTTCAAATTCATTTAGAATCATTTTAGAAAAATCAATACATAATGAATTTCATGAATATCAAAAGATTATGTCATCTAAAAATATTTGAACAACAAAAAAATCATTAGAATTTTTTTATAAATAGTGTAGGATCGTATATTCCGTTTTTAAAACCATTGAAAATAAGAAAATTACACAACCAATCAGACCAAGCTCTTGATGTTTTTTTAAACCTTATCAGGCTTTTGATAATATAAAAATATGATTTTGAAAATGGGGGTTTATAAATATAGGATGTTGTTCTAGAAATGAATCCTAATCTATATAACCATTAAAGAAGGCACATTTAACATCCATTTGATATATTTTTATGTTTAGATGCATAGCATAAGCAAGAAGGATTCTGATGGCATCAAGTTAAGATACTAGTGCATCGGTCTCCTCATAGTCAATTACTTCATCCTAACGATAGATATGTTAAAACATTCTAGACTTGTTTCTAACTATGTTACCAACATCATCTACCTTATGTCTAAACACCCATTTAGTAACTATGGTGAATGTGTCCTTAGGTCTTTCAAAAATTTTCCAAACTTTGTTCCTTTCAAACATATTAAGTTCTTCTTGCATAAAAAACACCGAAAATTCATCATTGATAGCAGCATTATTGTTTTTAAATTCATTTTGTGACAGGAAGACTTGTTGTTCAACCTTATTTCTAAGAGAATATCTAGTTTGAGTTCTTTTATCTAGGTCTCCTACAACAGTATCTAAAGGACGATTCTTAAGAGTTCTAACATCTCTAGAAAAGGTGGTTCTAGTGATTTTAGGTTCATCAATAGGGTCAGGTTCATTATGATTAGAGTCTATGGAGTTTCTAGAACTAGAAGTTTTAAATGTTTCTATTACAGAATGGTTTGAGGATTTCAAATTAATGTTCAGATTCAATACATCATCCTCCAGGTTATCTAGATTTGTTTTGGCTCTTGTTGATCTACTTCATCAAATTTGACATGGGAAGATTCTTCCACACATTTAGTTCTTTTATTGAACACTCTATAGGCTTCAATATACATGAAAAAACTTAACAGATGCCTTCATCACTCTTGGATGAAAATTTTTCAAGATTTTCCACAGTATTAAGAATATATACTTGCAACCAAAAAAATTAATGTAGTTATCCTTGGGTTTTTATTGTTCCATAACTCATAAAGATTCATTTTATGAATAGGTATGATCAATACTCTATTGATTTTAGAGCATGTTGTATTGATAGCTTCAGCCCAAAAATAAATATGTAGGTCATATTCACTAGTAATTGTTCTAGAAATATCTTGCAAGGTTCGATTTATTCTTTCTATAACTCAATTTTGTTGAGGTGTTCTAGGGGCAAAGAAATTGTCACTATAAACATTTTCTGAGAAAAAGGATTCAAACTATTGATTTTCAAACTCACGACCATGATCAGTTCTAAAGGATTTAATTCCATGTCCACTAACAGTTTCCACAGACTTGGTGTATTTAATAAATAAGAGAAGACTTAACTTTTGTGAGATATAAATAAGGTCCATGTATTTTTAGAAAAATAATCTACAAGAAGATAAATGTATTGCTTCCCATTATAACTAGAATGTCTAGATGGTCCAAAAAAATCCTTGTGAACTAGTTCGATAGGTTGAGAAGTTGACACTTCATTATTAGATTTGAAGGATATTTTGTGTTGTTTTCCCTTTTTAATGGGATTAAACACATTATCATTTGGTAACTCATGTTATGGTAAGTCTTTAAATAAGACTTTTCTAGTTAGCTTAATAAGGGAGTGAATATTATAGTGTCCTACTCTCCCATTCTAGAGCCAAGACCCTTTATGAAATACACTTAATAATGAAGCATTTTGAGAAGCTAAGGAATCTTTTTTAACAGATTAAATATTTTCATATCATAATTTAAAAAATACTAATTATTATTTATAATTAAAGACATTAAAAGAATCATTTTCAAATATAACATGAAATCCATCGTCAAATAATTGCAACATACTAAAAATATTATATTTTAACCCATTAACAAAAAGTACTTTAGAAATTAAAACTGAGTTAGAGTTACTTATTTGGATAAGGCCAATAATCTTTCATTTATCATTGTCACCAAATGTGACATATTCTCCATCTATTTTTATTAGGTTCTTGAAGCATGAGTAGTCTTCTATCATGTGTCTTGAACATCAAATGTACAATTACCATAAACTTTTAAAAGTACAATTTAAGCAGAATTTATAAAAAATGATTAAGAAAAAAAATAGATTTTGGTACCCGTACTTGTTTGGGTCTAGTAATATTAGTAAATCATGATTTAAGAACCCATATCTGACTCATAAGATTCCAATAACCATTAAGTAATGTATTTAAAAAGTGAACACTATTTAGTCCAGGAAAAAATTAAATAGTAGAAGGTCTATCATAAATTGAATTACATTATTTGTGTCCAGAACTGGGATTCAAATTATATATATCGTAGATTTCAAAACAAAATTATTTCTACGAATGTTTATTTTTTCATGTTGATAACCAATGCCAGTGTTATATTTAGGGGAAATATATTTACCTAGATTTTGAGTAAGGGTATTTTTCTAATTGGTAAACTTTTCTAGGCCACCCTTCAATTTCTCAGTATATATTTTTAATTTTTTATTCTCTTTGAGCAGTTGAGCACTTTTCTCTTTTTCAATTGTGAGTTCAGATTTAACAGTCACCATAAGAGCTTGTTGTTTCTTCAATTATTAATATTTTTATTTTATTTCATTGTGTTTTTCTTCAATAATGTTATAGTATTCAAACATTTATTCATTAATAATATTTTAAAAGTCACTCTCATCTCAATAATAGTATGAATTATGTACAGGAGGGTCAAGTGTTACCTCAAATGTTATTATCATAAAACACATATTGGCTTTGCCAGCTTGTTTATCATGTGATGTTTTTGAGTCACTTGAACTGTCCTCAGAAGCACTCTAGGATGCATTCATTTCCTTTTTATATGTATTGTCCTTTTCCTCATATCTATTTTTATACTTGATCTTTGGATAGTCACTATAATATGTCCTTTTCGCTTACATTCATAGCTGAAAATATCATCAGTCCTGTCACTTCTTTTCCAATCCTTCTTCCAACATCCTTTTTGGTCATATTTTCCCTTGAAGTTAGGATTTCATAAAAAGCTCTTCTTATTGTAAAATTTCTTGAATCTTCTAGCTAATTGAACTATCTACTCATCACATTCAGGTGATGATTTTTTACTTATGGAAATTTATACATAATCTTCCAATTTCCTTTTTGGTTCATCATCCTCTTCATTGTTGACTTTCATCTCTTTTTCATACATCATAAGTTTCCCAATGAGTTCTTTTACAGGTAGGTTAATGATATCACATGATTCTATAAAAGAGATAGAGGTTTTTCTCCATCTATCAGGAAGACATTTGAGAATTCTCCTGATCTGTTCCTTGGGAGTGAGTTCTCTTCCAAGAGAAATCATTGTGTTGACAATCCCATTGAACCTAAGATACATGTCGAATATAGGCTCATCAGGTTTCATATTAACATTATAATATTAAATATTATAAGTATTAAGTCTCATTTCTTTTACACTAGATGTTCCATCAAGTGAGACAGACAGGGTATCCCAAATATCATGGTATACAAGAAGAAATTATATTGAATTCATCATTTTTTATGGAGAAGAATAAAGCATTCATAGATTTTCAATTGTTATTGTAGGTTGTTTTGAATGTTTCATCTCAGGTGGATTGTATCAGTAGTTGGAATCTTATATTCATCTATAATGGAAGACCAAATTTTAAAACCTATACTCTCTAAATGCATTTTCATTATTATTTTCCATTGACCATAGTTGGTTATATTAAAGATTTGTGGTATATGTGTTGCAGCACCTTTCAATCTATTATCCATACTATCGAAATACTTTGAAAGAGCTAGACATTTAAAATTAACTGAAATTTACAAATCATCATAGTGCAACTACAATCACAGTTGAATAAGGTTAAAAAAAATTCGTAATAAAACTCCTCTGACACCAAATATTGGTAGGAGTTGATTACTCAAGAGGGGGGGGGGGGGTGAATTGAGTATCTATAAAAATTCCTTACTAAAATGTATCAATAAAAAGATTCCACCAAATGTTAAAAACAGCCCAGTTAATCAAGGTTATACTGTTTTAAGAGATTGACTGTTTAAATAACTTCTTTGAAGATTGATTAGTTATAAGTAATATTAATGTCAGTTATGAATATTAATTTTGATTCTATTATACTAAGTCAATACAATTATAACTCCTTTATAGGATTAACTATCAATGTAAATTTAGGGATTTCTGAATTTAACAATAAATAAGAAAAATAGAGAAGACTAAATTAAGCAGCACAACATATATGAAATAAGTGGTTCAGTCTCAAGCCTAGAACTAATCCAATCAATGTGGTGACCACCTTCCACTATGTAATTTATGTAAATAAACTTGTTCAACACCGTGGATCAGGTATAAACAATAGTAAGTAGGATTATCCAGGTTGCAGAGGGACCTCTTCCACAATTATTTGTGGGAAAAAACAACCAGGTGACAGAAGGACCTCTTCCACACATATTAGTGGGTATACAAATATAAAAATATTTTTTAGTAAGGATATCTTGTATCCTTCAATTTTATGTTGGATACATAGTGTATCGTTATACTGATAGAAACACTACTCAAAAGAGAGTAAAATGATACACAATAGAGAAGAAATATTGAGATAGGTTAAAAAATGCATTGAATGTTAGTATTTGAAACTCATGACTTATATGATAAAGAAGATGCATAAATCAAGTCCTAATATGGAAAAAAGAGTGTTTCAAGTCAGACTAATCTGGCATGTATTCTTTGTGATGTTTGACAGTGTGCAGATGTTCTCGATTCTAGGATTCTGTTGTGCTTCGTGTGTTCTCCAGCAGCATTGAGTTGCCTAAAAAATTATTTCATTAATAATTATCTATATGTAGTCTATTTTCGTTCGCATTCCCACCGGCTTAGTTTACTTTTTCAGATTATTCCATACTTCTTATTTTTCTTGGGCCACATTACTCTTTTATATTTAAGTGCATGTGTTTGAGCCAACATGTTGCATGTATTCTAAATGTCATACCTCGTACGGTAAGATGACATGTCTATAAATAAATATTAATTATATTAGTGCATTTATAATCTTCAAATATGACCATTAGAGATTAAATTGACAGACAACAAAACATATTAAGAAATGGTGTCACAGTATCTCATGGAAACAGTGTCTCCTTCACATAGTGTCTGGACTGGTCACAGTGTGTTGTGGTCACAGTGTCTGGTTTATGGTGTCTGGTTCACGGTGTCTCGATGTCATGGTCTGTTTTTCACGGTGTCTTGTTCATGGTGTCTTGTTCACGATGTCTTGTTCATGTTGTCTTGTTCACGGTGTGTTGTTCATAGTTCCTTGTTCATGGTGTGTTGTTCACGATGTTTGGTTGTCACGGTGTCTGTTTTTTCACGGTGTCTTCTTGTTCACTATGTCTCTCACATAGGAAAATATCTTTATTCAGACGTAAGCAGTGATATTTATGGAAATAATTAATCATAATCAATTTTCAGAGAAATAATTATAAAGTGAATCAAAAGATAGTGAATAGTAACCAAACTGAGTGTATATCACTTAAGATATTTGGATATCTTTTACTAAACAACTGTACATTTTATGTGAGATATATTACATTGATATATCATGTTTTATACAATAAATAGTATTTTTGATCATTAAAACATGATTAATAAATGAGGAGTCCAATAATGGTTTTATAAATGTTATTATGATTGATAAACCTGAAGGAAAAACATGGATGGAGTGATAAGAGTTTTAAAGAGATGCTATAATTTTTGAATGACATTATTTTTAAAGTAAATGATCTTATAGATTCACAATATAAGGCCAGGAAAATATTATGCCCAATGGGATTTGGGTACAAGAAAATATAAATCTTTCCGAGTGACTGTGTGCTACATAAAAATGAATATGAATTTTTTCATAGTGTTCTATATATGGGACATCATGGTATGAGTTGAAAGTAAAATCATAGGCTGACATAGATGTTTCAAAGACCCCTACCAAATCATTTTCGTATCTTTATATAATTCCACATTTCAAACTTTTATTGTATTTTTCACTTTATTCAAAAAATTTATGATGGAATTCAGATTAGAAGATATTTGATGGAAAAATATGTTATCCAGCTAATTTTCCATAGTCTGAAAATTTTCTACGAGTTTATATTCGGAAACGAAGTTAGAAATCACAGACAAGGACTTTACACAGATTTAATAAATCCTTATTGAAACCCTAGTTGCACCGATAGTTCATGGGCTATTTTATTGGTAATTTACAAATTATCTCTTGAATATTATATGAAGAGAAAATATTTAATGATTAGATTAATGATTTCTGGACCAAAATAACCCGTAAATGAAATTGATGTTTTCTCATTACCATTAATTGATGATTTAAAAATGTTATTAGAGGAAGCTATAATGGTGTATGATTCTTATGAAATAGAATATTTTCAACTACATGAAATGATTTCGTTCACTATAAATGAATTCTGAATATATGGAAATATGTTTGGATACAATGTTAAATGGAATGAAGCTTTTCAAATTTGTGAACAACAGACTTCATATTACCAACTGCATCATGGGAGAAAAATAGTATGCACAGTTCATCAATTTTTTTAACCTATGGATAAATCTTTTAGAATATTTAAAAGGATTTCAATAACCCACATTAATTTGGTATTTCTCCAAAACCATTATAAATGTTTCAATATTTTGAGAGGGTAAAAACATTTATGTGACATTTGAAAAGACATTTAAATCTTGTAATGATAGAAATATTTGGAAAACAATGGTATTTTTTAGCTACCATATTGGATATAACATGAGGTAATACATAAAATTGATTTCATGAATGGAGAGAAGTATATATGTGATAGTTTTATAGGAACATTGTTAGATATTAAAGAAAAGAAAAAATTTGGTGGAATGCAATACTGTATTTACTCTCAAGTGGGAATACATTTGGAGTAGGCTCCCATCCCTAATGGGAGGATAACTTTCCTACATATTATTGTCATACCTTATCCAAGAGAGAGAAAACTATCCATTTTCAATGTATTCATGATATAAAAGATCCACATGGTTATTCTATGATTGTAAAAAAATTTCTTTAGAAGTGTTGAAGATGACAAAAATAAAATCTCCTCACTTCCACATCATGATTCATCATATCCTACCTTTTGCATTGTGTGGAATACGCCCCACTCATGTTAGAGTTACTATAATAATGTTTTGTTATTTTTTAATTTAATTTGTAATAAGGTGATGGATTAAAATACTTTGATGTATTTTGAGAATGAAGTGGTTTTATACTTTTTCAATTGTAAATCTATTTCACTCCTTCATTTCTTGATATCATGGTGAATTTAAAGGTTCATTTAGTGTGAGATATAAATCGTTTTAGACCTATATATCTACGTTGGATGTATACTTTTTAATTTTATATGATGATATTAAAGTGGTATGTCAAGAATCCAAATTTATTGGAAGCATAAATTTCAGAAAACTCTATTTCTGAAAAGGTTACATAGTTTTGTACAAGATATTTCTCTTACATGGAGAACATTGATTTTCCTACATCTCTTCATGAACAAGTTTATTATTTTGAAAGGGGATTGATGGCTTGAAATTCAAATTATTAAAAGATGAAATGGTAAATTTGGAAATGTTATACATATTGAATAATATAGAGGATGCTAAACCATATATACCTTTTTATATTAATGAGTGGAAACAACATTGTCCAAACAAGAAATTTATATGGATTTTGAATGAGAATAAAAATATTTTTTCCATGGTTTAAAGAGACTGTGAAACCATATTAGTCAGAAACATTGAGTTTGTTAGTGGGAGTTCCATGTTTAAATTTGATAACATGGTCCATGTATGAAATTAATAGCTATACTTTTTATAAAAAGGATCCGGCCAACAGATGTGTGGTTCAGGATAGAAGTGTGTCGGTGTTCACACAGGTAATGAATTTTTCAAGTGCCAAATCAAAAATTTCAATCTCTACATAAAAATCATATTATAGAGTCTTTGAAGAAATATATGAGGTTTTTTACAATAAATTTCATGTTAAAGTGTTTATGTGTAAATGGTAAATCATTAACAATAGTGTTTAACATGATGAATTAGGAATGACACTAGCTAATATAAATAAATTTTAATACACAAATAATCCTTTTGTTATGGAAACACATGAAAAAAAATTCTATTTTATTGATCAATCTGAATGTTAGTGGGATATTTTTTATATGGATAAAATATTATGTAGGTGATGATAATATTGATGAATATGATGATTTATGTTTGATCCCTACATCTATGAAACAGTTAACAAATAATATTGATGAACACATAGAAGAAATAGTTTGTGACATATAGAATGATAATGAATAAGTAATTTGGGAAAAAAATCTTTAGTACATTCTGAATATTATAGGTAACATACGTTTAAATATTGTTTACATTTAAAAATTTCATAAGTTAGATATTTTAATTTTATATCATTAAATAAAACATGTATTGTAACCAATAAGATAATTTTTTTGTTTATATTAGTTTATTTTTATCTATATTTCTATGTTTACCATTATGAATTTTATATATTAATTGATATGTTTTAGAAATAATTATTTATTGTTCAACATTTTAAATAAAAAATAATACATTGTATAAGGGTATATTATTAAATAATTATTTTTTTTGTAAAAATGATTTATCAGGTTGGGGAATTTGTACTATTTCATTTAATCTCTCATTTTTAATGTGTATTTTTTATTCTATTATATCATTTCATCTCTCATTAATATTGTTAGAATTATATTTAACTATAACACAAATGAATAAAAAAGTGTATCATGGTTCAGTTTTTATTCTGTTTGATAATTGATAATTATTTATTTTCTTTTATATGCGATAATCAGGTTTTTATTTTTTGTACTAATTGATGTTTATAATAGATATATTTATTTATTAATATTTTAATAATATTTAATATAGTATATTGATAATTCACTTCAAAATAATTTTTTATTTTTTCTATAATTATTTGATGATGCACGATAATATAATGTAGAAGAGTTGAAACATTTAAAAATTTAATTTTATTTTTTAAAAAATTTTTATAGTTTTTTGTTTTCATTTAAATTTCCATAGTATGTGACTTCGTATAGTTTTTTACCTCCTTGTTTCTTCCTTTTCTGCTATTTTGTAGCTTCTTATTTTGGTGGAGTATGAATAATTATTCTATTTTTATTTGAAAAAAATTCATGTCAGTTATTGGATAATCGATGTGAAAAATGTGTTTCCACATTGGTTATTTTATAATCGGCTGGGAAAGCCAATTGCAGATATTGTTTTATAATGTCAGTTTTAGTTAACCGATATAAACATTTTATTTACTACATCATCTATAATAACATCCTCAATAACCATCCTTTAAAGGATTAAAACCCAACATAGAAACCAATTTAAGAACTAGTGTTTGTTTAATTTGATGTGATTCATGGCTTGAAATTTTTTTCTCTATATGGATATCACATCAATTTTGAGGAAGGGAAGTCACTTTTCATATTTCAAATGAATATGTGATCATCTATCTATGAAAAGATGAATATGAACTTCTAATAGAAATTCATTTCATATTTTGGGTCTCAATTCATAAAAATGATGGTTATCTGTCAGATGGTTTAGATGAAATTCAACATTAAAGATGCACCTATTTTATGGGAGTTTTTTGATTTATTTATAGAATAATTTATAGATCCTCTACCAAATTAGGATGTTTATTTTTCTATATAACTTATACATAGTGTTATAAATATTTGAAATACTTCTTATATAATGGCCCCAATTGAGTTGAAGATATTGATAAAGCCACTCCAATCGATTTCACATAAGGGATTCATATTTCCAATTGTTCCACCACATGGTTTACATGATCTATTTGTTAAGAAGAAATTTGGATCAATGAGACATTTCATTTATTATCAAGAATATAACAAGATCATTATCAATAAAAATATCATCTCCTGTGTCTTGAGGACTTATTTGATCAAAAAAACATAGATCAATACATTTTTATGATTTATCTTGATTCTGGATATCATCAACTGATGGTAAAAAAGGATGATATATCCAAGAAAAAATTCTATGTATGGTATGCAAACAATGAATTTATATTGATGGATTTTTGTCTTTTTAATTCCCCTTATATCTACATGTACATAATGAATAAAGACTTTAAATTATGTATTGACCTATTTGTGGTAGTCTTTATAGATGACATTATTATATATTAAATGATAAAGTTAGCAAATTGAGATCTCTTTATAAATTTTCTAAGTCCATGAAATGGGATACTATTTTTGAAAAATTTACCAATTATGAATTTTTGCGTTAGAAATTTTCATTTTTCGATCACATAATATTAGGAGAGGGTATATTTATTGATCATGTAAATAAATAAGATAGTAAACCTTATCCACGACAATGAATGGTAACTGATATATGAACTTTACATAGGTTGGATGCCTATTTTTTATGTTTTTTGAAAAATTTCTCTTCATTTTCTATTCCACTGTAATGTTTACTCAGAAATTAGTTATGATGATATGTACAGAAAAATGTGAATAGAATTTCATAGTGCTGCAAATAATGTTAATCAGTGAACCTATACTTGTACTACCTTTTAGTGGAAAAAGGTTTGGGATCTATAGTTATGCATCCAAGAAAGAGCTGGGTTGTGTTCTCATGAAAAATGATATAGGGATAGCTTATTCCTTAAATCAATTAAAAATATATGAAAAAAATTCCCAACTCATGACCTGAAGTAGCTATAATAATTTTTATATTAAAGATATATAGGAATTATCATTACAGATAAATATTGAACATGTATACTAATCATAATAATTTATGGAATATTTCCACTAAAAAGAGTTAAATATATTCCAAAGATGATTTTTTAGAGTTGATTATTGATTACGAGTACTCAATACTTTACAACCCTGGGAATTAAAACAAGGTGGAAGTTACTTTAATACCTAAGGACTGTACTAGTCTATATATTATGAGGATCACAAAAGATACAGTATTTATATATTTTCAAAGGATAAAATTAGATATAAAAAATAATGGGGATAAATATTATCTTTTTCAGATGAATTTTCAACCATATATACAAGTGAATATTAAAGATCCATAGATGGAAGATGTAGGGATAAAAATAAAGGACAGAACTATTAAAAAGTTTTATATTAATTTTGATAGAATAATAATGGTTAGTAAATTCGTTTTTGTCTATACAATACAATATTTCAAGAATGAATTGATTTATGAGGTGGTTTTTTTGGAATTCATTATTCATCTTGGATACACGATGATGTATAGAGACATAAAAGAGTATTTCTAGTGGAATAGAATTATGAGAGATTCTTGAGAGTATGATTATCAATGATTTGTTTTTTAGAAAGTAATGGATGAGGTATTGACGTATAAGGGGATGTTACAACCAACACAAATTCCAAAATATAAATGTGAATGCATCACCATGTATTTTTTAATTAGACATCCCAAAAAATCTAAAAATCATAATGTTGTAAGGGTTGTAGTTGATCTCCTAATGATGACGTCATTAATCATTTCTATAAAAGTTTATTTCTCTCTTAATCTGATTTCAGGAATATATATTTATAAAGTGGTGACATTTCCTAGAGTACGACTTTCTATTGTATCTGTTTACAGATTTGAGGATTTGCCTCAAATTCAAAAAATGTCTTTAGTTGGATGTGGATATAGATTAAGTTCTCAACACATATTATAATAATCATATAGATAGTTATTCTGAGAAGAAAACACAACCTCTAGAAGACATGTTGAGATCTTGTTATATGTATTTCAATAGTGTCTAGGATCAACACATACCTTTGGTAGAATTTCCATACAATAATAGCAATCACTCTAGAATTCAATTGGAGCCTTATGAATCCCTATATGTTAACATGTAAAGAACTCTTACACGCTGGATTAATTTTAGGTAAAGAAATCTATAGGTACCGATTCTAATTGAGAAAATTGAAGTGAATTCTTGAACAATTCAACAACACATAAGAGCAGTTTAGAGTTGGAAAAAAGTTATGATGATAATTGATTAAAATACCTTTATTTTGAAGTGGGTGAAAAGGTATTTCTATGAATATCTACCAACAATATATTGTTAATATTGGAAGATAAGGTAAATCTATAAATTAGATATATCATTCCATTTCAAATTCATGGTTTAATCGGGTTAATATCTTATTGATTAGTAATTCCCCCAAATATCCCTCAATTTCATAATGTGTTCCATGTATCTCTCCCGAGAAATTACACACATGATGTTTCATGTAAACATTATCTCCAACTATGTTGTATAATATTCAAAAAACATTTATTTTTTTAAATGAATAATGAAAATCTTCTTTTTGGTGAAAATTTTATTTTATTTTCAAATATTTATAAGGAGTAATTTTCTATTTCATTATATTTAAATTTTAATTAGTTTATTTTAATTTAGAATAATCAAATTATTGTATTTAAAAGGCATTTATACAATATTTTATTATAAAAACAAATTATGTTCTAAAAGGTAATTTTTCCTAAAAAAATTCATTCTGTTTTACAACAGTCATTGTAAATATAATTACCAAATATTTAAGTATTGAATTTTAAAAAATTGATTATAAATTTGGATTCATAGGGTCCAAATTAGATTAATAGTGCCCTTTTTTTCCAATATTAATTGTAACCTAGGTAAATTGTTTTACCATAATAAAAGGTAAATTGGGTAATTAAGGTTAAAATTAAAATGATAAAGAATATAAAATGACACAAAACAAGAAAACATTTACTAGATGGAGGTAATTAGACCTTTAAATCATAAGAATTAAAATTAATTTATTTAATGGAAAATGTCCACAAAAATGAATTATATAATATTTAAATCAATGAATGTTGAAAAATGTCACTTTCCTTGTCACGACCCGCCCTCGGGGTCCGTGCCGTGACTACCCCAAGCCCGCCTTCCATAGGCCAGGGGCTGGCGACTAGCACCAAGGCGTAAATCCCGGTAAAATGGGAAGGCATTGCCTTTGTAAAGTAAACAATCACCACAGAGAAAGCAAGCGGAAAGTAAACACTAAGCAAAAGCAGAGTACAACTGAAATTGCGGAAAAGTAAATGGGCCAGTATACAAACCCAAACTGAAAGTAAAGTACAACTCGAAAGGGAAAACAGCAACTGAAAGGTAAAAGCCGCTACACCGAGCTGTCCACTGGAAATCCCACCTGAAGGGTGGGTACAGATAGCTCCTCCGCTCCACGGGTCCCGCCGTCCGCTCCGAGCACGTCCCGCCCAGTGGTGCACCTCCGGGTACCATCCCGCTCTGCAAGCCTCAGCTATGGTCAACGTTGTCCGTCGTCTGCAACCAACACAACGTAGTGCGGGCAAAGCCCGTGCAGGGGTGAGTATAAGCTACTCAGTAGGGACCCCGAGACCCCTGAAGGTCTCTCAAATCCACAAAGGATAAACCACGAAGAAAGGAACAATCACGAAGTAATAACCGAAATTGCTTAGGTATATGCCCATACATATACCTAAGTCATAAATTTCAAATACGCTCCAACCTCAGATCCCATGTACAACTCAGTCCACACAGGAAAGTAAACGTATTCCACACAGGAAAGCAAAACGTAATCCACACAGGATAGCATAACACAATCCACACAGGAAAGCAGCAGGATTCAGCTCACACAGGTATACTTCTTCAAAGGACGATAAAGATGATCTCTGATCCATCTAAGTCGTCGGACCCACGAAGGATCGATAGGTAACTAACCCCCGCAAAAGACCCACACAGGATCGGGCCCACGTAGGACCTGTAGGCGCTGGTTCACACAGGACCGCTGAGCGCAAAGACCCACACAGGATCGGACCCACACAGGACCTGTAGCACTGATCCACGTAGGATCGCTGAGTGCTGTAGTCGTCGTCGTCGAATCCACACAGGATCTCTGTACTTTCGTCGTCGCAGTCACAGTAGCAGTAGCAGTAGCAGTATTAATCATAGTCGCAGCCAGCACTAGGGTTCCCGCACACAGCAAGCTCGTTCGGAGGGTCCGCTCCACGAGCCGAGAGGCTGATACATCAACTGTCACAATGTCCAGAGTTGATGTATCCAAAAGTTCCGTATCGTCAAAAGGAACTCAACGCAACAGACGGCAGGTCGATCGGACGCCCGGTCTGAGAGTTATTGGCATTTTCGTCCCCGGGGCCCGGTTGGTTTTTAAGGCAAAACCAACCCGACCATACTCCACCTGCGTCCAAACCTCGGGCAGAGTATGCCAAAAGATCCGTCTCACTAAGAGGAACACAACGCGGCTGACGACACGTCAATCGGACGTCCGTAGCTCAAGATATGAGCGTTTCCGCTCCGAAGGCCCAGTTGGTTTCGTGAACGAACCAACCCGGCCGAACTCAAAGTAATCTGAAACCTTGAGTGCGATATACCGAAACGACCGTCTCGATCCAAGGATCGCGTTTCCGCAGACGGTTCGTCAATCGGAGGTCCGTGGCTCAAGTTATGGCCAAAAGACCGAAACTGATCCGAAACGGGGGGGGGGGTCCACGACCCGGCCCGGCCGGCTGGCCGGCCGGCGGCGCGGCGGCCTCGTGCCGCACGGAGGCAGCACGCGGGGGGGGGGGGGGGGCAAAGCCCCCCCGCTTGATTGGGATGGCAGCGCGGCAATCAGCAGCGCCCCTTTGTTTTAAAAACGCCCCCCACGTGGGGGGCCTGCTTGAGCGGAAACCGGGGGGCCGCCTGCACCCCCTCAAGAAACCGCCTCCCCCAATTAAATGGGGGGGGCTTTATTGCTGGCCGGGGGATTAATTTCCCCCAGATTTGACCATCCGGCCGGCCAGCTGGCCGGCCGTTTTTCTCCAACGGGACCGGAAAATCCGGTCCCCTTTCCGGCTTCCGATGCCGGCGGCCCGGCCGCCGGTCTTCTCGTCCCACCGCGGCCCGGAACCGGCCACGGTGTTCGTCGTCCGGCGCGGTGCGACGGCACCACGCCCCTCCACCGCGCCTCCGATTCCTCTTGACGCGGCGCGACGGCGTCGCGTTCTTGATGATTCTTCCACGGCACGGCGCGACGGCGCCGCGCAAGATAAATATACAATTATCCGCATGGTGCGACGGCACCACGCCACCTTGCTTCCACCCGCAAGATAAATCAACATGAACGATGGAGGGGTTTCGGCCGTGTTCATGCTGTCCGGCCCCCTCACGTTAAATGATAACACAACTTAAAATCCTTACGTTAATCATGCATGAACCACGAACAATGATAAATAAATAAACAAAATACAACAACCCCTACCTTGGGTATAAGTTCGAAGATTTGTCAACGTCCCGCGGAAGATAACGTCACAGAGGTCGGGCGTCGCGGTAGTCGTTCGTCAAATCCGATGACGAAGAGGTCCGTCCGATTAGATACGTCATTGGCGAATCTTCGTATGCCGACGAAGGGAGTCCGAGGAGGAAGCGGCGTTCCCTCTCGTTGACACGGAAGACGAAGAAGAGAGGAGCGGCGTTCTTCGTCGGAACTTGAGCGTTCTTCGTCAAGTTGAGCGTTTTTCGTCAAGTTGAGCGTTCTTCGTCAAGTTGAAGAAGAAGGAGGAGGAGCTCTCAAAAATCATCTTAAGTTGGCTAAACAAAACTAACCAAATAAAATAAGGTTCCTCCTTATTTTATTTACCAAGCCAAGGAATTCAAAACTTCAAATTCAAAAACATAACACTAAATTAATTATACATGTCATGTGTAATTAATTAGATGTTAAGTTAACAAACTTTTAAGAGGGAGAGAGGGGAGTTTAATGGGGAAGATGAGAGGTTTAGGTTCATGTGGGTCCCACCACACTTAATCCTCTCAAGGGAGGTTATGTGGGTGTGGGTCCCACCCCTAACTCCCTTTGAGAGGAGTTAACCTACAAAAGTAAAATAAAAATAATTCCACATTTTTTTATTTAACTTTTTATAAATCTCCCAAAAACTAACTTTCGTCTCGCAACAAACGCAACTTCCAAAAAGGTCTCCTTAAGCGAATATCGGCGCTGCGAGTTCATCGGTGCCCTCGGATTTCAATTCCGAGCACCGGATCAAAAGTTAGGAATTCCCGCTCATTCGTTCACTGAACGTACCCGAGCCAAACTTCGGAAATTGATTCCGGGCACTCCGGGCCTCGAAATCAGGTGCCGTCTGAAACCGCGCTCTTGTAAAATTCCAAAGAAAATTAAGAAAAAATTTCCTTTGAATTTTACGGGTCTTTACATTACTCCCACCTCAGAGATTTACGTCCCCGTAAAGATACATCAAAAACTAGGGAAACAAATGAGGGTACTGAGCACGCATCTGAGCCTCCCGCTCCCATGTGCTCTCCTGGAGATTCCCGTGCTGTCATCTGATGCGCACAAGAGGAATCGATCGCCCACGCAGGACCCACTACTTTCGATCCTCTATCTCCACCGGGACCTCCGTAAAAGTCGCCCCATCATCAATGTCAAGCTCCCCATGATCAATGATGTGCGTCGGGTCGTGCACGTATCTCCTCAGCTAAGACACGTGGAAGACGTCGTGCACCCGGTGCAACTGAGGTGGTAGAGCCAGGCGATAAGCCACCTCACCAATCCTACTGAGCACCTGAAAGGGTCCGATGAAGCGCAGAGATAACTTGCCGCCTCGGCCAAATCTCTGAATACCACGTCGAGGTGAGACCCGCAAGAAGACGTGATCACCATCCTCGAACTCCAGTGGCATCCGCCTCCTGTCAGCATATGACTTCTGCCGGCTCCGAGCTACCCTCATCCGCTCCTGGATGACCTGGACCTTCTCTGTCGTAGCCTGGACCATCTCCGGTCCCACCAGTACTGACTCTCCAGGGTCTGTCCAGCACAAAGGAGATCTACAAGGTCGGCCGTACAACGCCTCGTACGGTGCCATCCCGATAGTGGAGTGGTAGCTGTTGTTGTACGCAAACTCCACCAAGGGTAGGTGGTCCTCCCAGCTATGACCAAAGTCGAGGACACATGCGCGGAGCATGTCCTCGAGAGTCTGAATGGTCCTCTCCGTCTGACCATCCGTCTGAGGGTGAAAGGCTGTGCTCAGACGTAGCTGCGTCCCGAACGCCTCCTGTAACCCCTTCCAAAGCCGGGAAGTAAAGCGAGCATCTCGATCGGAGACGATAGATGATGGCACACCGTGGAGCCGCACAATCTCCTGAACGTAGATACGTCCCAAGCTCTCCACTGAGCCCTGCTCTCTGATGGGTAAGAAGTGTGCCGACTTGGTGAGTCGGTCAACAATCACCCAGATGGAGTCGTGACCTCTGGAAGTACGTGGAAGTCCAGTCACAAAGTCCATAGATATGCCGTCCCACTTCCACTCCGGAACCTCCAAGGTCTGAACCAAGCCTGCTGGTACCTAATGCTCTACCTTCACCTACTGGCAGGTAAGGCATCGAGAAACGAACTCTGCTACTACCTTCTTCATGCCCGTCCACCAGTGCTGTCGTCTGAGGTCCTGGTACATCTTCGCCACTCCAGGATGTACCGCCAAAGGAGAAGTGTGAAACTCTCTCAGCACTTCCTCCCGCAAAGTGACTGGTACCATGGTACGTCCTCTGAAAAGGATGTCGTGCTCTGCTCCAAGGGAGAAAACCATCTGGTACCTGTCCCGAGGATATCTGTGCACGCTGTGTCTCACAGTCAGCGTCCCCATGCTGTGCCTCTCTGACTCACTGCAGTAGTGGAGGAGTGACTGTGAGAGACTGACGGAAGGCTGCTCCATCTCTATCCACGAAGGATATCTGCAAAGAGGCTAGCTGCTCTGTCGCCTCCTCAAGTAGTTGAATGCTCGTTCTCCTGTTGAGGGCATCGGCTACTACGTTCCCCTTCCCAGGAGTATAGACTATCTCAAAGTCATAGTCCTGGAGGAACTCGAGCCATCGTCACTATCTCAGGTTCAGGTCCTTCTGTGAGAAGATATACCTGAGACTCTGATGATCAGAAAAGACTGTAAAGCGCTCGCCCATCAGATAGTGTCACCATGTCTTCAGAGCGAAGACCACTGCTGCTAACTCCAGGTCACGGGTAGCGTAGTTCTGCTCATGCGGCCTCAACTGACGTGATCCATAGGCGATCACTGCCCGCTCCTGCATCAGAACACATCCGAGTCCGGTCCCTGATGCATCGCAGTAGACTACGTACCCTACTCCCTCCTCGGGCAACCTCAAGATAGGTGCGCTAGTCAATCTCTGTCTCAGCTCCTGGAAGCTCTGCTGACATCTGTCAGACCACACGAAGGGTTTCCCCTTCTTCGTCAAAGCTGTGAGTGATGCCGCAACTCTAGAGAAGTCTGGCACGAATCTACGATAGTATCCAACTAGTCCCAAGAAACTCCGAACCTCAGTCACGCTCCTGGGTGGCTCCCAAGCTAACACAGCCTCAATCTTCACGGGATCCACTGCAACTCCCACCTCAGAGATAACGTGTCCCAAGAAGTGGACCTCACGTATCCAGAACTGGCACTTTGAGAGCTTACCATAATGCTGGTGCTCTCGGAGTGTGTCTAGTACAACTCGCAAATGATAGGCGTGCTCCTCCTCTGTCGAAGAGTAAATCAAAATGTCGTCGATGAAGACCACGACAAACCGATCGAGGTATGGCTGAAAGATCCTGTTCATGAGAGCCATGAACACTGCTGGAGAATTGGTTACACCGAATGGCATAACCATGAACTCATAGTGGCCATACCGACATCTGAAGGCTGTCTTCTGCACATCCTCGTCTCTGACTCTGAGCTGATGATAGCCTGACCTGAGGTCTATCTTCGAGAACCACCGTGCTCCCTTGAGCTGATCAAAGAGGTCATCAATCCTCGGTTGCGGATACGTGTTCCTCATTGTCACCTGGATCAGGCGACGATAGCCAACACAAAGTCGCAAGCTCCCGTCCGCCTTCTTGGCGAACAAAATCGGGGAAGCCCAGGGTGAAACACTGGGTTAGATGAACCCCTTTCCCTGCAAGTCCTCCAACTGTACCCGTAGCTCTCGAAGCTCGGCAGGGGCCATCCGATATGCTGGAGTGGATATCGGGGCTGTCCCGGGGTACAAGTCAATATAAAAGTCTACCTCTCTACGAGGAGGTATCCCTAGAACATCGTCGGGAAAAACGTCCGCAAACTGATCCACCACTGCAGGAAAACCAAGACTCTGCACGTCAACTGCTCCAAGGATAAGGCTAGCCAACTGATGAGTGATGGGCTGTCCTCTCCTCCGCGAAATTCCATCCTGTGCTGCTAAGGCTCCCTTCTCGCCGGTGAAGGTGAACCTGCTCCCGTCGGTGCGTACACATCGCACCTTGCGCCTAAAACAGTCAATCTGTGCATGGACCGTAGATAGCCAATCCATGCCCAAGATGACGTCGTAAGGCCTCGACGCTGCTACAAGAAGATCCCAGCCGAAGCTCTCGCCTCCTATAGTAAGCTCACACTGCCGGCACCAGTGCGTAATCGTCGAGTCTGCTCCCGTAGGAGTCTCTAGCCGTAAGGATCGAGCCAACGACTCTGTCGGAATCTCCGAGCTCCGAACAAGGGCAGCGACTATGAAAGAGTGACTCACTCCTGTGTCTATAAGAACTGCATAAAGGGTGGAATAGACACAGATAGTACCTCGAATCATCTCGGGTGCGCCGTGGTCGTAGGCCTCTGCTGCCTGGAGCTGTGCCTGTCTCTGCCCGCCAGCTCCCTGTGGTCGGGGTGGACCTCCTGGTGGTGGTGGTGGCAGAGCCTCAAAGCGTCGCCCACCACCGGCTGCTCGTCCAGCTCCTCTGCCTCGTCCGCCTCCTCCCTGCGGACCTCCACAGTCGACCCTCTGCCTCTGCCTCGGTGGTCCCTCAACCGTATGCTGCTCCTCGACACGGCGGGTCGGGCAGTCACGAGCCATGTGGCCCTGCCCGCCGCACGAGTAGCACTGTCTGCCTCTCGAAAGACTGGCTCCATGATGTGTGCCCCGCACTGCTGAGCCAGTGTCCTGAGGTCGTCTTCCCGAAGGTCTGGTCTGCCTAGACCCCTGAGTCATCCGTCGACTGCCTGCTACAGATGACTCTGCCACGTGCCGCCCTGCGGTGGGTCGCTGTGCTGGTGTAGACTCAGCAAGGAAGCTCTCGATCAGAAGGGCCCTCTCCAGTACTCCTGTCTGAGTCAGTATGCTGAGGGAGATCAGCGATGCCCTGATCTCGTGTCTCAAACCCTGCTCGAAGGTCCGGGCCCGGAAGAATGGGTCTCGTACCATGTCGGTCGAGTAGCGCGAGAGATCGGTAAATCTCGCCGAGTACTGAGCGACCGTCATGATGCCCTGATGCAGCTGTAGAAGCTCCTGGATATGCACCGCACGAAGGGTGGCTGGGACGAACTCCGAGCGGAAGAGGCTCTCAAAGTCCGTCCAAAGGAGAGATGCCTCATCGTGCACTTGGAGCATCAAGCTCCACCATCGTCCTGCTGCTGGATGTAGTAGGCTCGCAGCGAGGATCACCATGAGGTCTGCTGGTGTCCTCACTAGCCTAAATACACGTACCACTGCCTCCAGCCAGTCCTCTGCTGCCTGGGGATCCGTCTCCCCGCGAAACCTGGGCGGTCGCTGGCGCTGAAACTCATGCAGTGCGCTGAGGCGACGTGCATCGTCAGCGGCTGCTGCTGGAAGCATCGGGGGCTCGGTAGGTAGATCTACCGCCGGTGCCACTGCTGAAAAAGGGCCCTGCACCGAGGCCTCGTCGCTCAGTGGGCTGTCGTCACGCTCGACTCTCGGAACCCTAGCTGGCTGCCGTCATGGGGCCATCCAGAAAAGGAAACAGGTGCGCCACGGTCAGAATAGTATACCTGGTGAGCTGATATAAGTAATCACAAAGAAAACTTTGAAACACACATGCAATCAATGTTTTCGTGCATTAAGTCAGAAATCAGAATTCAGGGTCCTGGTGTACGGATACGTCGGCCGCCGCACCAACACTGGACTCCCTGGACTGATAACCACACTCAATACGCTAAACATTATTGTTTCACATAGAAAAGATCAGTGTTCACGGTAGAAACGAACTCCTCTGATACCAATTTGTCACGACCCGCCCTCGGGGTCCGTGCCGTGACTACCCCAAGCCCGCCTTCCATAGGCCAGGGGCTGGAGACTAGCACCAAGGCGTAAATCCCGGTAAAATGGGAAGGCATTGCCTTTGTAAAGTAAACAATCACCACAGAGAAAGCAAGCGGAAAGTAAACACTAAGCAAAAGCAGAGTACAACTGAAAGTGTGGAAAAGTAAATGGGCCAGTATACAAACCCAAACTGAAAGTAAAGTACAACTCGAAAGGGAAAACAACAACTGAAAGGTAAAAGCCGCTACACCGAGCTGTCCACTGGAAATCCCACCTGAAGGGTGGGTACAGATAGCTCCTCCGCTCCACGGGTCCCGCTGTCCGCTCCGAGCACGTCCCGCCCAGTGGTCCACCTCCGGGTACCGTCCCGCTCTGCAAGCCTCAGCTAAGGTCAACGTTGTCCGTCGTCTGCAACCAACACAACGTAGTGCGGGCAAAGCCCGTGCAGGGGTGAGTATAAGCTACTCAGTAGGGACCCCGAGACCCCTGAAGGTCTCTCAAATCCACAAAGGATAAACCACGAAGAAAGGAACAATCACGAAGTAATAACCGACATTGCTTAGGTATATTCCCATACATATACCTAAGTCATCAATTTCAAATACGCTCCAACCTCCGAGCCCAAGTACAACTCAGTCCACACAGGAAAGTAAACGTATTCCACACAGGAAAGCAAAACGTAATCCACACAGGATAGCATAACACAATCCACACAGGAAAGCAGCAGGATTCAGCTCACATAGGTATACTTCTTCAAAGGACGATAAAGATGATCTCTGATCCATCAAATTCGTCGGACCCACGAAGGATCGATAGGTATCTAACCCCACAAAAGACCCACACAGGATCGGGCCCACGTAGGACCTGTAGGCGCTGGTTCACACAGGACCGCTGAGCGCAAAGACCCACACAGGATCGGACCCACACAGGATCGGGCCCACACAGGACCTGTAGCACTGATCCACGAAGGATCGCTGAGTGCTGTAGTCGTCGTCGTCGAATCCACACAGGATCTCTGTACTGTCGTCGTCACAGTCACAGTAGTAGTAGCAGTAGCAGTAGTAATCACAGTCACAGCCAGCACTAGGGTTCCCGCACACAGCAAGCTCGTTCGGAGGGTCCGCTCCACGAGCCGAGAGGCTGATACATCAACTTTCACAAAGTCCAAGGTTGATGTATCCAAAAGTTCCGTATCGTCAAAAGGAACTCAACGCAACAGACGACACGTCGATCGGACGCCCGGTCTGAGAGTTATTGGCATTTTCGTCCCCGGGGCCCGGTTGGTTTTTAAGGCAAAACCAACCCGACCGTACTCCACCTGCGTCCAAACCTCGGGCGGAGTATGCCAAAAGATCCGTCTCACTAAGAGGAACACAACGCGGCTGACGGCACGTCAATCAGACGTCCGTAGCTCAAGATATGAGCGTTTCCGCTCCGAAGGCCCGGTTGGTTTCGTGAACGAACCAACCTAGCCGAACTCAAAGTAATCGGAAACCTTGAGTGCGATATACCGAAATGACCGTCTCGATCCAAGGATCGCTTTTCCACAGAAGGTTCATCAATCGGAGGACCATGGCTCAAGTTATGGCCAAAAGACCGAAACTGATCCGAAACGGGGGGGCCCGGGTCCGGGCCGACCCGGCCCGGCCGGCGGCGCGGCGGCCTGGCGCCGCACGGAGGCAGCACGTGGGGGGGGGGGGGGCAAAGCCCCCCCGCTTGATTGGGATGGCGGCACGACAATCAGCCGCGCCCCTTTGTTTTAAAACCCCCCCCCCCCCCCACGTGGGGGGCCTGCTTGAGCGGAAACCGGGGGGCCGCCTACCCCCCCCCCCCCCCCCTCAAGAAACCGCCTCCCCCAATTAAATGGGGGGGGGGCATTATTGCTGGCCGGTGGATTAATTTCCATCGGATTTGACCATCCGGCCGGCCAGCTGGCCGTCCGGTTTTCTCCAACGGGACCGGAAAATCCGGTCCCCTTTCCGGCTTCCGACGCCGGCGGCCCGGCCGCCGGTCTTCTCGTCCCACTGTGGCCCGGAACCGGCTGCGGTGCGACGGCACCGCGCCCCTCCACCGCGCCTCCGATTCCTCTTGACGCGGCGCGACGACGTCGTGTTCTTGATGATTCTTCCACGGTGCGGCGTGACGGCGCCGCGCAAGATAAACATACAATTATCCGCGTGGTGCGACGACACCACGCCACCTTCTTCCACCCGCAAGATAAATCAACATGAACGATGGAGGGGGTTCGGCCGTGTTCATGCGGTCCGGCCCCCTCACGTTAAATGATAACACAACTTAAAATCCTTACGTTAATCATGCATGAACCACAAACAAGGATAAATAAATAAACAAAATACAATAAACCCTACCTTGGGTGTAAGTTTGAAGATTTGTCAACGTCCCACGGAAGACAACGTCGCGGAGGTCGGGCGTCGCGGTAGTCGTTCGTCAAATCCGATGACGAAGAGGTGCGTCCGATGAGATACGTCGTTGGCGAATCTTCGTATGCCGACGAAGGGAGTCCGAGGAGGAAGCGGCGTTCCCTCTCGTTGACACGGAAGACGAAGAAGAGAGGATCGGCGTTCTTCGTCGGAACTTGAGCGTTCTTCATCAAGTTGAGCGTTCTTCGTCAAGTTGAGTGTTCTTCGTCAAGTTGAAGAAGAAGAAGGAGGAGCTCTCAAAAATCCTCTTAAGTTGGCTAAACAAAACTAACCAAATAAAATAAGGTTCATCCTTATTTTATTTACCAACCCATGGAATTCAAAACTTCAAATTCAAAAACATAACACTTAATTAATTATACATGTCATGTGTAATTAATTAGATGTTAAGTTAACATACTTTTAAGAGGGAGAGAGGGGAGTTTAAGGGGGAAGATGAGAGGTTTTGGTTCGTGTGGGTCTCACCACACTTAATCCTCTCAAAGGAGGTTAAGTGGGTGTGGGTCCCACCCCTAACTCCCTTTGAGAGGAGTTAACCTACAAATGTAAAATAAAAATAATTCCACATTTTTTTATTTAACTTTTTATAAATCTCCCAAAAACTAAATTTCGTCTCGCAACAAACGCAACTTCCGAAAAGGTCTCCTTAAGCGAATATCGGAGCTGCGAGTTCATCAGTGCCCTCAGATTTCAATTCCGAGCACCAGATCAAAAGTTAGGAATTCCCGCTCGTTCGTTCACTGAACGTACCCGAGCCAAACTTCGGAAATTGATTTCGGGCACTCCGGGCCTCGGAATCAGCTGCCGTCTGAAACCGCGCTCTTGTAAAATTACAAAGAAAATTAAGAAAAAATTTCCTTTGAATTTTACGGGTCTTTACATTCCTTATCTTAAATATTCCTTATGTGTCTATATGGGGAGAATAGTATGTAACGAACAAATATAAATATAATAATATTACATAAAAACATAATTTCTTGATAGATTTTTTTGTGTTTTTGGCCCACATAGAAGATATTATGATATTTATAATATTTTACTTAATAAAAATTCAATGATTCCATAATCATGTTTTAAATAATATATCCTATATAATATAGAATTTCCTAATTGATATATTTCACTCTATTTATTCTTATTAAATATATGATATTTATCTTTATAATCATGTTTTAATTTTAATTTTTAGTAACATAATATGTATAATAAATAATTACACAATATTGATACCTTAACTATTTTATTAATTCAAATATCTAATTACTGTTAACAATAAAATAAAATAAATATTTTTTTAGAAAATTATTGTCATTAACAAATTTTATAGAAATTATTTTCCGTTTAAGGATATAATAAAATATATGTTTATAGTTAACTTGATGAATTGATATTTTTAAAAGCCCATGTCATGAATAGTGTCAATATTGACACCAGTTGTATTTCAGAAAAATGATATTTTATTAAATTTATTAAAATTCATAAAAATATCATTAAAATTTAAAAATAAAATTAATATGGTCTAATATTTAATAATTGGTTCATTTATGATGTAATTTATATCACATATGTAAAACTAACAACTTTTTAATTATGAAAAAGTTGTTATCGTACTTAAAATTAAAATAGGTTTACTACTGGTTAATCATATTGATATGGTATAAAATACTACCAAAATTAATCTAAAATATATATTTTTAAATTTTCATAATGATTTATCACATCTTATATTCAATTCCATTTAATTTTGGAAGTATTATAAATGATATTTTATTTATTATAAATGAGTGTTTTTTGAAATTCCAAAAGTTTCTCATACCCCATTTACAAAAGAGAACCTCCTCCCTAACATCGTCTCATCAAACTGAGCCTTCAATATCGACCTTACCCTTCCATGTTCTCTTGTAAAATTCCGTAGGAAAGTTTCTTATTTTCTTTTCATCTCTAAAGGTCTAACCCAGTTTCCCTATGATGAGATCAAACGTATGTTCTCCAATGAAAAGGTAATCATCTTTACCGACCCGTTCAAGATTATTTCTTCTTCTACTTATTCAATAAATATTTTTCAATTATAAAGTAATATGTCCAATATCACTAATGTTATAGGATGTTATTAGGATTTAGTGAACAACCACATTCCATATTTAAACAATCATATGAAAACAGCTTCGTAAGTGAATATGCACAACTTACTATCTTTACATTGTGGTGTAATAAATTTTTCAGCACCACTTTATCATTATGGGAATAATGATGAAAATTATATATATATATATGTAGATATATATTATATTTATCAAATTTTATGTTTCTATAAATGAAAATTAATATCCCATCTACTTTATTACCATTTCACCATGAAGGGAATGATACTATCGCTCATGCAGACGTACGACCTGTCGTCTCCATGATACACTATGATTCATTTTCCATGTTCACAATTAAATAAGTGTTGTATAATTTTATATAATGAATAAATATCATATATAATAACATAATATTATTTTGGAGAAGATGGAGATATATTTTATAATTGAGACTTATATGAAAAAAATCTACATAGGAAATTAAAGTAATTGACACCCACAAGAAGGGAAATATTGAAATATTATATGCAAATAGCTGATAAGATTATATTAGAAAATTTTATATGATATAATAAATCTGAATATGGTTCTGTTATAAATCAATAACATTATTTATACAATTATACACGAGTTTTAGAAACATACAAAGCAAATGAGACATAAGGTAAGAGTTACTTTCACAATCTCATTATTATTTAGGATTGTTTTTGTCTAAGTTTCTAATATGAAATATTTATCGTACATGACCATGATTCCTATAATTATTTCCAATTATTTTAATATTAATTACTTTTTTACACATATTTAAATTTTTACTATATGGTTTGAATGTAATATTTTCTCTATATGAAAAACGAGGTTCTTTTTGACTTTTCTAGATAAATAACAAAAGGAATGTCTTCTTATCTTATAAGGAATGAATGGGGTTTTCCACCTTTTTAATACCTTATGATATTGAATTTTACATTGCTATATTACATTGTTATTTTCAAATGAAATTTTTTATTTTAAAATTCATTATTATTTTAAGAAAAAATTAATTCATAATAGAAACGATGTTTTCTTCAAAAATTATTTCAATTGATCTTTTAAAATTAGTTTCTACATAAGCTATCATTATATAGTGTTACCTATCCTTTAATGGGGATATTTTTCATGAATAACATCATTAATATTTTTGTTATTGTTTTTTGAATATTATGAAGATATATTTATGAAACCTATTTTTTTCCATGGGTTATTCCATGATGGAATCATTATGAAGACCATTTATTTTCATGGGTTATGAAATTATAAATTAATTATGTTCTTTTATCACACACATATATTGTTTTTACTATATTATGGGTGGGACCTATATCACTATATGATATATTGGGTAAATATTTATATCTGATGATATACACAGGACTAGAATGGGATGTGCACCTACATCAGTAATAGTTAAGAAGAATGGGAGTAAACATGGTTTAGTAATACAAGGATATTAAGTGGGGGGTGGACTAATTTCATTGAGTAATTTTTTCCTATATAATGTTCTTTTTTTACCCTTGACTTATATGAATATTATTTTCAAATTTTTTTGTATTCTTTAGTTTCATGTCTTATGTTATACTCCCATAAATTATATCCTTTTATAATTATTTTCTTATGAAATTCTATGATGTAATCCATGACTCAATATCATGATCCTTAATACGTTGGATATAATTTTCAAAAGTTATTTGAATTTTCTTATTCCATTATGCTTATGTTATCTCCCTTGAATACACTTTTTGAGAATCTAATCATACCATTTCTTATGTAATTTTTCCCATGATATAAATTATTGTATTATGTAAGTTGTGTCAAAAATTATTCTAGTTAATGAGGAATAAGAGAGAGACATTGTAAGTGTATTATGAATTAGTTTTTTTTCCTATCTTCAAAATACACTAAACCGATAAAGTTATAGCATGGTTTTTGGTAATGGTTAATTAGTTAAATTAGATATTATGGCACCCAGAAATTTTGAATGATGTTGCATAATCTGATGGCATACCAATTAAAATTGATTGGGATATGTACATGGATCCATTTATCCACTTCACCAGTTTCATTGTAGATGTAGAACTAGGCCCAGATCTAATTGAGAAGGTAACTCTTATAATTGGTGATGATATTATTGTGTTGAAGTTCATTTATGAAAAAAATGCCAAAATTGTGCATGTATAGTAATTTTACATGTCATGACTCAAGTACCTGTATGCACTCTACAATCTGAATATTAATTTCTTTGAATGGAGAATATATGGGAAATTGTATTAAGAAGAGAAAAAATATACCTTCTTGGAAGGATGATGTAATTCTTCAGTTGCAACTGCCTGAGGAAGAAAAATATCCTTCTATGAGTTGTTATGGAATTGGAATTACTTACGATAATGTCAAATAGAATAATGATGTGTGGGTAGTTTTTCCATATTATGCAGACAAGAAAATGGTTGATGATAATGGTGTCTAGCCAAGTGACTCACCTAATGATTATGCATATAATTCTAAAAATATGATGTCATGGGCTATCATATTCTATGAAATGGAGAATGTCCACAATACTGATTTTTTAGCATAGGAAAAGGTGCTGACATGAAACAATCTAAAATAATATTGACTCATCAAATGACATGTGGGGAGGATGAATTGATGGTTGATCATGTGATTAATGAATAAATAAAATATAAGGTTGATCATAAAAATTCACATGAAAGGATGATTTCATCAGGTAACTAAAAGGTTATGAAATTTCTAGAATGTGACTTTGTAGGTAAATTAAAAATTATCAATTCCTAAAAAACCCATTTTGGATCATGAGGAATTTCGTATTGTTTCTTACAGAAAGAAGAATTCTTATCTGTGTCCTCTAGTGGTGGTAGAGAAAATGTTTGTAGGTATCCCTTCCCCTTTCTACGATAAAAATTATGTAGGTTCCATTGAGTTGAAAGATAAAGTTTTGGGCTCTCCTAGTATGAATCAGAAGATTCTTTCTCAGACTGAATAAATGAAGGTCGATGGGATGAATACTCCCATTATAGGAGACACATCTCTTGAAAAATGAAATTAACATCTGGATGATATCTCTAATTTTGAAAGCACTGATGTTGATAAATTACTTTAGAGGCCTAAATATCTTCCTAAAAGTATAGTAATATCAAGAGGAGTAGAGCGTGGTCGGGGAAGGGCTAACTTGTATATATTTCTAGAAAAAGAAATAAATATAAGTGAAATATTGAGGAAAAATATAGGTGGATATCTTTTTTATTTAGGTATTTTTCTTTAATTTCCCGTACAATTTTGGGTTATTATATTCATCTAGATTATAATAAAATAGGTACATCCTACATATTAACAAAAATCCATAATAACACCATTAAAAACAATATTTATCAAAATAACATTTTTAATTGGAAACACAGTTTGGAAATCATTTTATTTGGAAATCACATTAAAGAACATTTTATTTGAAAAGATCATCATCAACATACAAAATAGATATTTTAGAAAATTATGATCATTAGGGGGATAATTTTATACATTACATAAAATTTAAAAATAAAATTCCATTTTCATTGTAAAAAGGTTATGAAATTTATCTGTTCAAAAATATAAAGACGATTTCATTCCTATTTTTCATAGAATCCAATCCTATGTTGTTTTAAAATGATGTAAATATTCCATTAAAAACATTTTTCAAATATTAACATTGGGTGAAAATTCCTTTTATAAATTATTTTGAAAATGTTATAAATTTTTTTTAGAAACCATTTTTTGGAAGAAAATAGATTTTTTTTCCGAAGAGAGAATTGTGGATGGATTTTTAATATGGTTTTATAGAACATTTTTTTATTAAAAATGAGTGAAAAAATTGTTCTATTACATTAAAATATCATCAATATCTATAGGATAATGTAAATATTTTTTTATTAGTAAATGATCAAATAATATCCTTTAACATAAATTTTAGGGTACAAAATCTTGATCAAAATGAGGTTGTCAAATAAACCTTTACAATGATCGTAACATTGAAGTGAAAATTAAAATATGTTAAGATTATGTTTATCAACTATAAATCCATATGAATGAAGTTTAAATACAATATAAGGTAATGGAAATTTATTTCTCACATAATCATAGAATGATATAGTCAATTATGTGTAAGATTAACCTAATAAACAAAAAAATAGTTATGAAATCCCTTACCATGGGCTTCCTTTTTGTTGAACATGCCTTAAATTCTAGTATATTGGTATTAAATATTTTATTGTCTTATTACATAACCATATTAATATTTAAAAAATTATACAATGTCATTTTTTTATATCTTTTCACCTGTTTATTATTAATATTAAAAAATTCTAATTATTTCTGGTGTTTATTGCATTATTTTTCATAAGTTTTTGGTCAAAAATGTTTTGATTCATTTGTATGTTATATAGTTATATAATCCCTATAATAATAATAATCATGAAATAATTATCATATTTTTACATAAATTATTTTCTAAAAACCATTCATTAATGTTTTTTATAAAAAATGATTCATGTTATGATCATGGAGACGGTATGCTTTACATATGCCTGAGTAACGTGCCCATTTTTTAATGATAGATATGAAAATTTGGTATTCAATAATTAAAATTTTTAGAATCATAATAAAATAATATATACCATATTATATACAGTTATATATCATCAATTTTGTGTGGTGATTAAAAGTGAGTCACAGAACATCATGTAGGCAGTTGTCATCACGTACATTAATGATGTTATCGTACTTATGTTATTGAAAAGGAATGAATGAAAATGACATATATTATCATTAAAAATGATAAATATTTTATTAATTTAATAATTAAGTAATTTATATAAGATATATTTCATAAATTTATCTTTTTCACCTTCCATGTGGAACATTATTGAAAGACGAATCACCACGCTTTTCCAGACGGTAGTTCATTGTACACATGAGTCACATTTTCTCATCTCCTAAAAAATGAAAGGTAATAAACAATATATGACATATTTACATAATATGTATATATATGTTATAAATTATATATATATACATTATATCCATCATCATACCCAACATAGAGTGGTGGAATTGGAAAAATGTGTGACATCAGTTCACATGGTGGTATCCAGCCGTACACTTGAACAATAATTTTTCATCAAATTTTATGGAAGTGGAAATAGTTTTAGATCATTAAATAATTATAATCACATCATTTTAGAAATTCAATAATAATGTTTTCAAATTATCATGTTTTAATAAATATTCAAAGAGGTGCGTAATTAAGTAAAATAAAGATGCTTGTTGAAGAATATTACATCTTGTTTAGGTATCCTTCATATGATTGCACTAAATCCATCAAGGGAAGAATTTATTCCCAAAATAATAGTTATATGATTACAGGGAGTATTTTTAAATTTATGTTATTTTTATTATCAAAACCCATGTGGTTTGTAGGTGTAATGTGGAGAGGATAGGGGTGACCATTTATAAGTGGGGGAGAGGAAACACATGGTTTTTTTACAAGAATTAAGTGCTTCTAAATTTTTTATATGGAAAATGTGTACACAATGGCCCATTAATGAACTATATAAGTCTAATTTTTTATATGTGGTGATCAAATAGTTTTATACTATTTTATCGATCATTTTTACTCTTATCATTATGGATTAACCATTAGTAAACCCATTTTTATATTAATCGTGGTAATTAAATTTTTCTTCATTCACTATTATGTTTGGTCAAAAAATATGTTGACCATATAATAAGTTATAAATGATTATTCATAAAAATATGGAATTCAATTCTTAAAATTCATTTCATATAAGTAAAATATTTTAATTAAATATTAATACCATAGACACAACCAGAAATATCAGTTTTAAAAAGAAAACGTTAAAAAGATTACAAAGTTTTATATCAACATTATATTTGAAAATTATTCCAATAAATAAAATTACATTAATTGATATAAAATTGAACTAATTTTTTCTATAATCTATTAAAAATATAATTTAACAATATAAATTGTTTAAATGAAATGCTATTTTTCAATTAAAATTTATTATTTTCACTATTAAGCTAAAAATAAAATTTTTATAGAAAAATAAAAACAATATAGAATAAAATAATTTTGGTAAAATGATTTTAAAAATTAATTTTTCTTAAAAAAATTAAATCTTTATGTTAGAAAGATGTTTTATGTTGTGTGGGAAATGCACGACTGAACGATGTTTTAAAAAAGATACAATTTTTTACAAAACATATATTTTTTTAAATGGTTTTTATTTTATTTTTTTAAAAATTATTGATAAGAAAAAATTTATAAAATGTATATTTTCATAAGTTACATAATCCTATTCTTACCATCCATTCAACCATCTATTTTATAATTGTTACAAGGAATTATAATATTAATAGTATATTATTGTTCTGTAAAACCCAAACTCGTGTGTAATCGCATATTTTGAAAATACATGATATTGCATCTAATTAAAGTCAATATAAGTTTTCATGTAACACATGATAAAATTAGTCTTGGTGGTAACATAATACAGAATAAAATTTTTCAGTCCCATTTTTTAATTAATAAAATGTATTTATTTTTAAATATTGTGTGTTTCATGTTTTCTTTCATTTATAGAAATAATTTTCACTTTGAAAAAAGATATTTTATTTTATTTTTTATAAAAAGTATCTAATAATTATTAATATGGATATTGTTTATTTCAAAAATTCCTGAATTCATTAATTTTGAGTCTCTTTATTGAAAAAAACATTTCCCAAAAAATAAAATAAATCATCTTATCATAATCAAATTTTTATCAAACTCATTATTTAATATTTTAATAATAAATGTTAAATACTGTTGAGTATAATAATTATTTTTTAAAAATAAAATATAATAATTTATAATATTATGATCTAGATACATAACCCTTTGTTACACCAGTGAATTCACTAAGGGTATTGTGTGTGACGATGAGATGTTCATAGGCTAGTTCGATAAACATGGTTTGGGCCAGGCTATCATTGGGAATGAACTTCTCCATTAAATATTTTCATTCATAAATTAGTAATTGAATCTCGTATTTGGAATTATAATGTTAAAATACTAGTGATTCTCTCTACCTTCAACGAACCTATAAGTTGGATTTATGGGGTATGATCCCACTCATCAAGGTCCTCACTTGTTTCACCTATATCAATTGACCATTATCATAACCATTAATATATAAATAATAATGTAAAATTTAAAATGGGCATATTAGTAATGGTTATGGAGATTAAATATTTTTCAAATTTTCTAGACCATACAACTATTGATAATAGAAAATTGGTAAATGTATTTTCTATAACTTCATTACATAATAGTATATTTATTTATTCAATAATAGTGTATTTAATTTTTAAATGTTTGAGACAATGAAGAATTCCACTATTATTAACTTCATCCTTGAAATTTCCATTTCATGCCATAGAACAGATGAGGGTAATTTTATTTCATCGCATATTCTTGTTCCCTTATCGCTTCCTCAAACTCTTTGTTCCACCATAAAATTTTTATCAGGTGTGTATTTTTATATAACCATTCTTCAATGAATTAATATATTCATGTATGTATCCTTTTTATAAAATATCATTTTCTAATGGTACCACCTCTTAATCCATTATATGCGAGGGGGAAGGTATGTCCTTATTCAAGTGTAATATAACAACCCTCAATTTTCGAAAACTAACATTACATAACATTGGTAGAATATATAAAATATTATAAAATGTGACACCTAAAAACAATATTATTCTAGTTGATTTGGAAATAAGGAAATAAAATCCCTAGTACATTAGAGAACTACATTATCTCCCACCAGTTTCTTCATCACTAGCACACTTCTTAGATACATCATACTTAATGAAATTCATTATAAAAAGATAAAGGAAATATAAAAAAGGGTTAGATATGATCTAGTGAGGTACAAAAAGGGATATATAAAAGCATAATCTTGAGCATAATGGAATGATAACACGATAATGAAAATAGAAGATAATATAATTCATATCAAATATCGTATACCTAAATAATTGAATAATGATTTCCAGTTCATAAGACATGAACGATTAAGAAAAAATAACATAATCCATGAACCCATAAAAATGTAATGAGACATAAAATTATGGAATACACATAAGAATATAAAATTATTTCAATATTAGTCCAAGCATTTCTAGCAAGTCCATCTTAATTGTTTGGGATCACTACCCATACCACTATGGTAGTTATGGTTAACTCCTGTAATTATCATAGTAGAATAAGATCACTCATAATACCATATTGGTATCAATGGTTCAGTCCCACGGCCATCATAATATTCATGGTTCACTCCCAATACAATTTTAGTCAATATCATGAGATATAAATCTGTACCCTTGAATTTAATGGAGAAATATGTCCTACCTATCTCATTATGAAAAATACTTACATGTTCCATAAAATCATTAAAAATAAAATAATAATCTATGAGATGAAATGGATATCATATACCTGTTATAATATCATAACATTTGGAAGATGCTAAAGTTAGCATAAAAATTTCAAAAAAATGTTAATCCATAAAAATATACGGGTTTCAAAATCATATAAACTGTGAAAGAGAAAAAGATTTTATAATCATCATGATAGAAAAATATAAATCATTTTGGGAAACAATTTGAATAGAAAATTTTGATAATTTCTTCCAAATGAAATGAGTAACACCAATGGATTTCATTTATGATGGGAAATAATTTTGAAATATCTTCTAAATACATTTCATAGGGAAAATATTTTTTCTGTATTGAAAAAAAATTTCAATCAAAAGAAATTTTCAAGTACCATTTCATTTGATAATAGATTCTAAAAAATGTAAAATAATATTTGAAACCCCAAATAAATTAAAATAATTTTTTGTGAATATTATCACCATAGATCATTTCAAATCTTTTTGGAAAACTTTTTTGAAATAAAACAGATTTCTGTCTAATAAGAGAAATATGATCATATATATATTAAATATTTTTATTAATAAAATTAATTACCCAAGTGTGGAAATGTGTACTTATACATGTAAAAACATTTAATAATTAGATAATTAGGTAACTCGTTAGATTTCATGAGATATATATCTTAATATTGGATTAAAGGAATCATAATAATAAACAATCCCGATAACTGTCGTGATTGTATCAATAAACATTTACCACATGGTAACTTGGGATCATACTCTTCATGTAAGAAAATAAAATTCCATAAATCTTAATATATCATCAAAATTTTGATATTCAATGTATAAAATGTAAAATAGAAGTGTATACACCTCCAAAAATAAATTTTTTACATAATAAAACTAGAGTGTCAAGGAAGAAAAATTGTCACAAAACTATCTTACCGATGTGGTATCTTTTTAAATATAAAATCCATGAAATAATTTAAATATAATGGTTGTGAAAATACCGATATATTTATATTAAAAATTGTGTAATAAATTAATTGGAAGTATATACACCACATAAATTAAAAGAGTGGTCAACATGGGTGGTATCTTATGGATATAAAAATTGAGATGAAATTCCCTTATCTCGTGTGTTCACATTCGTCATAATTATTAAATCATCATGTACAATAAACATATGTTTATTATAAATCTAACATCGAACCATATTATAATATATAACAACATATATATTTTAATTGCGACTTTGTATTACCTTACTGTTAACAACTTAATGTTAAGGTTTCACTCCAAGTAATATCTTCTTTATTCATCTCATGGGTATTAGTTTGTTATATCTTTAGTCCTTATACATATATCATAATTTCAATAATGTAAACCATGAAATATAATACATTTTTGTTAGCTGATGATGCCTTAATTTTCTTGAATGCATCAAGCCTCCATCTAGGGATGGAATAGAGTGTTCGAGGGCTACTTCCATTGGAGTGGAAAACTCATTAACAATAACAAGAGAAGTTTATTCATCTCCAACAGATGTTCCTCTCGATGTATTTTTACTATGAGAAACAAGTTGGTCATGGAGCGAGGGGTTTTCCTTATAGAGTATTTGGGTGTTCCCATCTCACCCGGAAGAGTTCGCATTCAAAACATTGATCCACACCTTAGTAGGATCAATGACCAGTTTCATAATTGGAAGAACATTTATCTATCCTATGGGGGTCAGATCACATTGGTCAATAGCGTGATACTTTCTACCCCAGTTAATGCAATGTCGTCGATTAGAGCCCTGAAAACAGTTGTCAATAACATTAATAGGCTTCTAGACAAGTTTATATGGGATCCTTTTTCTGAGGGAAAAAAGCATTGGTTCTCCTAGCACAAGGTTGTGCCACCGGTTAGAGAGGGTGGTATCGATGTGCGCAATCTTATTGAAACCCTAAACTACATGCATGCAATGCTCGCTTGGAGTATTCTGGAGCAGCGCTTGTTGTGGGGGATAACCATGCACACCATTCACTCAGGTCATCACGATACAATATAGGACAAATACTCAATGGATAGTACGGTCCTGGGCCCCCTTTTTGAAAACCTCCGACCGCTGTCCCGTTGGATCATGGGGAGAGAGAACCTATCATTTTGGCATCAGAACTGGTGCGGTGAACGTTTAGGCTTCATGGGGTGCCCTCTTCCCACAATTTCATTCTAGGAAGCCACTAGGTTTCCTTCCTTCATCAAAGAAGAGTTGAATTAGGATCAGAAGTATTTTTTTTGATCTCATTGAACTCATGCCAGACATCGACAGATGTGTGTTCACACCTTCGCCATCGGTATTTTTCTCATTTAAGGATTTTCCACACACCTCATTTGTTTAGGCCCATGCGAACGATTGGGATGAGATCACCTAGGTTAAGATAATCCCTACTAAATTAAACTGCCTCACTTGGAGGATAAATAATGGAGTAGTTCAGACTAATGATAATATCAAGAGATGTGGTGTTTATCTAGCTTCTAAATTTGTGTGTTGTAAGTCTCATAGTGAAGAGAATTTGAACCATCTGTTTTTCAAAATTGAATGGGCAGACAAGGTATGATTTTATTTTGGGGAATTCATCGCCTTTTTGCAGGAGTAGTATGGATGTTCGCCACTTCCTAGAGAAATGGTACCATGGATCAAAAGGAGTTGGACTAGAGAGGCTGGCCTGAACAGCCATACTACAGGCCGATTGCTGGTGTTTGTGGAGGGCGAGGAACCAAATTAGGAATGAAGGGGGAAACTTGTCGGTTTATGTGATATTCGTGTGGATAAAGACTCTATTAGTTGATCTGGTCATGGTTATGTGGAACTAGAATGAAGCCCCTTCAATGAGTCAGTTTTTCTCGGGGTATAGGGTTGTGACCAACAATGTGAGAGGGAACAATTCGGTTCGCTGGTGACCCCAAAAAAATGGACTGAATCTTAACACGGATGGGTCTTGTGTTCTAGGAAATATACGTGGTGGTGGGGTGGTGCGTCCCACTAGTGGGTCTGTTTTCATGGCGTTTACTATCAGGCTTGGACATGGCTCTTTTTTGATGGTAGAAGCCATGGCAATGCTTACAGGGCTAAGGTTATGCCAACATAGGGGCTAGGTTATTATGGAGGTGGAAACCGACTCATTGATTATTCAAAACTCTTTACAAGACTATAGAAATCCACCTTGGGAGATTCACTATATCATCAGGAAGTGCAAATGCATCCTTTTCAACAATACTTAAGTTTCACACATGTAGAGGGAAGGGAACAATGTAGCGGATCATCTGGGAGCACTGGCATTCACTGGCTCAGAGAATGTGTGGGTTCATAATAGGACAAGCCTGAAGCCCCGTGGAGTGAATTTTATTTGAGGGGATTATCTTGGCCTCCATTATTTCAGTCCACCCAAGGAGTTGGTTGGCTTGTCTTGTTTCACCTTTTTGTCTGTTTTTTTCTTCTGTCTCTCCATATTTGAAAAAAAATACATTATGATGATGATGATGAGAAAATAAGGAATATTAGGTAATGTATTGATCATATTTTTTCCAAACATAATTGTTTTGAGAGGAGTTAGGATTGGGGAGAGGTTGTGGCCTTTTATTAGGGAGGGAAAGGGAAAACAAGGTATTTTTTAAAAAGAATTGTGTGTTCCCGAAGAATTACTTATTCCCAATGAGTCCAAATGGATCATTCGGGAACCATAGTGGAATATTATTTAAAATAAGTACATTCAATAAGTTTTGGAAAATATTTTAGGTTATTTTTATCCTATAGATTAAGGTTTAGTTCCTTTTTTAGCCAAATTGTACCTCAGACGATGTAAAAATAATTTTTAAGAGTGGTATATTTTTTTTTGATATTATCATATATAAAAATAAAACATTTTAAAATTGAGTATATAAATTTACAAATTTCAATCACATATGTGTAAAAATTTATTTTAATTCTAATCTCATGTATGTAGAGAGAAAGAGGGGTTTTAATGTGAGAATATGTGAATATTCATTTACAATATATATATAAATTCAATATAAAAATTATTCTAAGGAAAACAAATTTAGTAATATATATATAATTGATCTATTTTGACATTAAAGAAACCATAAATTATAATTTTACCATACTAATAAATTTGATGAAAAAACTTTTATTTAATATTTCCTATATTTCCCTATTCATCTAAAAAAAGATGTTTCTTGAAAAATTATGAAATATTCTCTCTAACATAATTTGAACATTATGAATTAAAAATCATTGTTTATTTTTTAAAATTAAATTTATAAATTTTTCTAAAATTAATTTTACTTTTTTTATAGAAGGAAATGAAAAGAAGGTAATTTGAGAAAATTGTATTATTAAACATATAATGATTCTTAATAAATTATATTTTTAATTATCATTATGTTTTATTTATAAAATATGATTATAAATAATATTTTAAAATTAGTTATTATTATTCATATTCATTTGCTTAACGTCTAGTTTATTGTTATCTCGTTTAAATAATAATAATAATAAAATGATGTTTCGTTGAAACTCGGTGTTACATGTAACATACACCAATTCATTGTTGTATGTAGTGTAAACCAATTAATTATCTTGTGAATGGTTTTTTTTGAATTAGTGCATTTGAATTCATCAATAAAACTTACTTCATTAAAAAGAGGTCCATAAAAATATGGGATGTCACATTCTACCCCTTAAAATGAATTTATCCTTTAAAATTCATCATTTGGGTAAAAATATGAGGACCCCTCTGCTTGATCAAATCCTCATTTCTGACTTATCTTCCTCTAACATTTTATTTTACAAAAAAATTACTAGGTAAGTAGTCTTGTTTTATAGAACATTCTCTGTACGTACAAGAAAATTAACTGGTTGTTCCTCATAATAATGATCTTTCCCCAATGGTATGACCTACAAGATCAGTGCTTGTGAGGGATCAGTTATCTACATTCTCATGAGTTATAGATGGAATTCATCAGGTAATTAGCAATGATTAGGAGGATGTTCCATGTGATAGGCTACCATAATGATATGATCAAAAATCACAATGGGACAAATATACCTAGGGATTATTTTTCCTTTATTATTGAATCTCATAACATTCTTCTAGGGTGGGGTTTTTAGAAAATATATCTCTACAATAATTTCAGTTCCCAATAGCATTCGTTCTCTATCTTCATCAAAACATCTTAGAGATATACATTTCTTCTATTAGTGGGATTCATAATGTTACATATGAAATCTTGATTTTAATCTATTGTTGTTAGACAAATTAACTAGAACAAGGTATTGAACCAAATAATATTTTAAATATATAGAATAATATCACATCATATCCTCTAGGGTTTCAATTTTTCTTTCATACGGACCACCTTTATTTGGATGATATGTATTGATAAAACCCAATTATCAATCATGTTCTTCCTAATAATTTTCTAAAACATTGATTTAAACCATAAACCTTGATCTGGTTCAATAGAATATGGTACTCCATTAGTAATTAATACTTCTTAAATGTATATATTGGAATGTTGGTCAATAGATAAGGATTCTATGATAGCGATGATTTGTGATGGCTTAGAAAGGTGATCGACTAACAACCATATTGAATTAAACCATTTAGAGGTTTTGGGTAGTCCAATTACAAAATCCATAGTTATGTTCTCCCATTTCCATTCTGGTATGGGTAATTGATGGAACATCCCCTTATACTTATTTCTTTCAGCATTAATATACCGTAATACTAAGCACCGATATACAAACATTGTGATATATTTCATCATTCCATCCCCCTAGATGTATTATTTTGAATACCTATATCTTCATACATACATGATGAATATAGAATGATGAACTATGATATTCATATAATAACACCTTATTCAGATTTTGTATAGAAGGAACACATCCATAGTTCCTAAACCTTATAATTCCATCACTATCAAGGTTAAGCTCATGAAATTTATACCATTATTTTATAGCTCATAATATTCCATTTGTGCCTCCTTAATTTTCACATGGATATAGTGTTAAAAATTAATTTCTTAAAGTTATGATTTTTCCCTTCCTTCTGGATTTCAAGATCTATCTTTTTAAAATCTATAAATACTTGATATTTCTTATTCATGTCATAGATAAGATTTTATCATCCTCTTTAATTAATGAATCATCTACCATGTTCGGTGTCCCGGGGTGGTAATGTATTTAGCAGTCATAATTCTTTATCAGTATGTACCACCTTCTCTAGATCATGTTATACTCATTATGTGTGAATATATATTTCATAATTTTATGATCGGTATATATATATATATATATATTTTCTATAATGATAATTCATCATCATATTTAATTAAAAAACCCACGGCTAACTCCAAATCTGGAATTTGGATGTTTTTGTCATGAATATTCATCTATTGAGAGGCATAAGTGATAACCATGTTATTCCCCATAAGAAAACATCCCAATATTTTTTTGGAAATATCACTATAGATTACAAACCCTTATACACTACATGATAATTTAATAATAGATGTGCTGACAGACCTTTTCTTTATTTTTATAAAATTTTTCTCACATTCATATTTCCATAGGAACATGACACCCTTAAAAGATAATATAGTCAACAGATTAGATATTCTTGAGAAATTTTCCACCAATATTAAATAATATCCATCTAAACAAAGATATATACAGATCTCATTCACTATTTTTTATTCCAGAATTTAATAGGCACATTCATCGATGGATCTACTAATTTACCATCTCTTGAGATTATATGACCCAAAATTGATATGTTTTCCAGGAAAAATTCACACTCTGTAAATTTTTCAAATAGTTTCTCCTTCTTTAAGGTCTCTAGAAAAATTTTCAATTCATATTGATTTAATTTATTTATCTTTTCATAAATATGAATATAATCTATAAAAACTTCCACAAACTGGTCAAGGCGATCTCTAAAGACTCTATTAATCAAATCAATGAAAAAATCAAGGGAATTAGTATGACCAAAATGAATAACTATATAATTATAGTGTTATAACTTCTACAAAATGTTTTCCTTGGTATATCCTCCTTCTTGACCCTCAATTGATGATGTCTAGAATAATGGTCAATCTTGGGAAGGTGTTGAGATCCATACAGTTGATCAATGAATTCATCTATATGAGGAGGAGGATACTTTTTCATGATTTTGATCTTGTTTAACTCTCGATAATCAATCCAGAGTCACATTGACCCATCAATATTTTTCTTAAAAAAACAAGTTCACCCCAACATCACACACTTGACAAAATGAACCCATTATTGTGATTTTCATGGAGTTTCTTCCTTATTTGTTATAACTCAATTGGGGACATTCTATAGGGAGTCAGTGAAATTGGTGTGTAACCATGTATGAGTTATAAGGAAAACACATGTTTTCATTTTGGTGAAAGGAATGGAAAATATTCTGGAAAGACATTCCCAAATTTTTAGACAATAGGCATATCATGGATGTCAATTTTCACCCAAACCATTAAAGATAATAGACCCTTCTGAATAAGAATTAAGACCCAAAAACATGATGTAACCTTCAATGTATGTTCATACTTATCATCACTTTGATGGACGATCATAGGGGGTTTGAAATATAATACATAACATTCATTTCTTATTAATTGATGTGGGTTTATGTAGAGAAAGGAAATCCATGCCGAATATGACATCAAATTCAAGAAATGTAAAAATGGCAATATTTTTAGGAAGAACATTCCCACAAACATCATCCGAAGTGGAATCATAAACATGGGATGAAATGATCAAACCATTGGTGGTTTTCAAATACAATTCAACACCAATTTTTTAGGAATCCCAATAACCATAACAAATTCTTCAGATTTGAAGGGTTCGTTAGATATAGAATCATGAAATACATTATCAGTTCTAGAGTGGATTATATGTGCGTCTCTCACCCCATTTTTATCTTACCCTTCTTTAGGAGTAGAGATTCAAGGAGTTTCACTTATACATGGACTCAATAGTTTTATGATGTTGATTATTATCACCAACCCTTGGATTTGTGTAGTGGATAGCATAATTTCCAATTAACATATACCCGATTCACTGAATTTGGGGAGGTTCATTTTGTTCCACTTTCGGTCAATTCTCACCATTATATAACTTCATCACTTCATTTTTCCAATATCATTCCTAATGTCCATACCTTAAATTATTAAAACATTTATTAGAACCCTTAATTAAATTTCCACCATGACTCTTCCCACACATAGAGCATAAAAGGAATATTGTCTTCTTCTCTTCATGTTTTTTATATTTTCCATTAAACTACATCATCTTTCTCTTGTCAAAACCATATTATAGATATGTGACAACAACCTTCATTACATCCTTGATTTCAAAACACAAAATATCATCACAGCTACAATAGTCTGTTATGTACAAATCCCATCTAATATATGGCAATAATCCACTAAAGAACCTATCATATTGAAAATTAGGATGGATGACAATTCCTAATGTGAGACTCACAAGTCTCGATAAATTTTACTCATAGGAACCAAAACATTCATTATCTATTTGCTTCAACTCAAGGAAATCATTATCAAATTTTTTTGTAATATTCTATGGAAACAACTTATTGAAAAATATGTTCATGTAATCATCCAAATAATTTGATCAATCTAATCTAGTTTCCTTATATTCTTGATTATAGTCCACCACTGATATGGTTCTCCTTCTAATCAATAAACATATAGAATTTCTTTCTCATGATAAAAAAACTAGATAATGAATAATATCTTCTATGTAGAATTGATTCATTATTTAGAAACAAGTGGATGAGAAGACTCTTTAAGAGAATGTAGATGTTGCCTCATGAAAGACTTAATAGAATGTTATTCTGTTCTTTTCTCAATTTGAATTCCATTATGATTCATATATCGAAAAATGTAGGTTAGCATAACAACAATACTTTTCATTCTATATCCCAATTTATTTATTTTATCTTGAGTAAAATCATTTCATTTTCCATCACAATCACCATTAATACTATTCCTTAAAGTTCCAGCCATTGAATATATCCAAATGTATAGATTAAGAAACAGTTTTCATAATGAGAAACCACATAATCCTAAAAATTCACTTATTGAATTTTTATATTATGAATCTTTCCTTAATCAATGACACCTTAGGATTATCCTATATTAATCATTACCAAATCTATTTAAATCCTTAAGCTGATTAAGCTTGAGATTGTTAATTTCCGATTACTATCCACTGGGAGAGTAAAACTAGGTGTGCAACCAAGCTCCTTGACATGTACATGATTATGTTGAGTCAGGCATGGAACACCTTGTCATAGTAATTAATCCTAGGTACATCTATTCCATAGCTGCATACCCTTGTATTGTCCATACAAGGATTTATTTCTAGGAAACCACTCACTATATCCTTTAACAAAATTATAGGAAATTCTTCTCTACTTTTAATTCTCCTTAAAATTATCCTTAAACATGTCATTAGGGTTCTCAATAAGGTTATATCATCCAAGATTCCAAACTTTAACTAAAAATTTTCATTAATACTATCTATATATACATAACTCATCATCCATTAATAGTACATAACTTTTTTAGAATACTTATAACATTACACAAAGAGATTTCCAAAGACTATAATAGTCTAGTTCCTTAGGGATCATGGAAACAAAAAATCACGTACATAAGTGAAGAACGTTATCTCCCTATAGGTTCATCATGACAATAAAACTTCATAAAGACATCATATTTAATGCATATCTATATAAACTAGTTACGGAAACATAAAATTTGGGTGATCTCATATGCTTACTTATGGTAAACATAGGAGAAATGTAAGCATAATCATGGATATAAGGGTATGATAACATAATCATTAAAAAAGACGATCGTAAAATTAATATCAAATAACATGTACATAAATCATCAAATAAATATTAAAAGATTCAAAAACATGAATCATAAGGAAATAAACAACATAATATGAGAAACAATAACATATGAATTAGACATTGAATTGTGGAATACACATAAGGAAATAAAACAATTTCCATATAATTCATTTAATTACTTCAAATGATATTTGAGTAGTAGATGTTCACACTCCATACCATCTTGGTAGTCATAGTTCACTCCCATAGACATATAATTAGTATTAATTCACTCCTCACACCATCTTGATAGTGATGGTTCACAGCTAACACCATCATTATAGTCAAGGTTAAAACGCAAGACCGTCAATGTCAATCTCTGGAGAAATAAATCCTTTCCCAATTCATTGGAGGGAGATATAGGTCCCACACATATATTAATGAAACCATAAATAAATGTTCCAAAAAAACTGGACAATCATATTATGACACCTGAAATGAATTGGGTATCATAATCAATAATCATATCAAAAATTATATAAAAATATACATGTGTCATAATCAATTTATCAAAAAAATAACATGTGGAAAGAATTTGGTTTCAAAATCGTATAACCCATGAAAGAGAAATGGGTATAAAAAAATCATTCCATAAAATTATAAACCATTTAGAGAATGAATATGAATGTAAACATTAAATTATTTCGCAAGAAAGGCATGTCAAACACCAATGGATGCAATATTATATTGGAATTAATTTTCAAATATCCTTCTAAAACATTTCATGAAGAAAATATCATTTCATCATTGAATTGTTTATGGAATTTTTGAAAGGCTTTTTCTTTTAAAATATATTTTAAAAAATATAAAGTAATATTGGGAAACCATAAAACATTTTAAAATCATTTTTCATTCAAAATTATCTTCAAATATCATTTTAAAATAACAATGAAACTGTTTTTAAGTAATTTTATTTTGAAAAAACAGAGAAATATAGTAATATTATTCATAAAAATATTTTTATAATTATAATAAGTACTAATGAGTAAAAAATAGTACTAATCAGTGGATATATTTTTAATAAACAAAGGACAAGGAATCACATGTGTCTTCTCAAGATAGGGGACATAATATTTCATCAACCAATGCAGAATTATAAACAATCCCGATAAATGAGGAGATTATTTAATTAAACATTTACCACATGGTAGCATGCGATAAAACTCTTCATGTAAAAAAAATTAAATTACATGAAGCTAACAATATCATGAAAAAAGGATATTCATCGGTTATCATGTCAAATAAAAGTATATATGCCTCGAAAAAAATTATATGCATAAAAACATGTGTATTATAGAAGGAAAATTAATACCAAACTATATTACAATCATTTTAATATTTCAAACTTAAAACCCTTGAAATTAATATCATAGAATGGATATGTAAATATATATAAATTTTTTAGTAATAATGTAAGATCCTAGTTTTTCAATCCGGCATGGATCCTTTATTTATAAGTATAAATCCTTATAATGGATGTAATATGGTTTTCTTAATGAGTTAGTAAAGGTTCTATGGGTTTCCCGGGTTTTTTAGAGTTCAGAACCCATCCTTTTGGAGGAAAAAGACCATGCGTACTATTTATGGCAAACAGTGTGGGATTTTTGCACGGTTTTCCAAACCATGCAGATGGTGTTTTTTCGGACAGAACCACCTCACAAAGTTGGTGCACAGACATGTGGTCTAACTATGTGACCATGTCATTTTCATAGGTAACCGTGGATGGATGTCACACAGTTTGATCAAACCAAGCAGAGTATGTGATTTGGGGATGTACATTTCTGTAATGTTTATGTACGGTTTAAATAACCATACGGAAAAACTGTGCATGAGTTCTGTTAGTGATAAATTTTCATTTCCCCCTTAATAGTCTAATTAAGTAACCCCTTCATCTCTAATATAAGTTTAGGCAGGATTGACCTATTTCTATCACTATTTGGATCTTTTTGAAGGTCAATTCTTGAGATCAATAGATATCATTTGTGTAGCATCCGATCAAGCTTTTTTTTGTCCCGTTCGATGCACAACGGTAATTAATAGAGTCCCATTTAGCCCTTCTTATTCTCTTTATATCTCGACCTAGGTATCACCATGTGAGCACTTTTCACATTTTCTTAGTTCTATACATATCAATGGAAAATAATGGGCTGAAACCAGAGGAGGACGATCGTACAACCATCATGTGGGTGGTCTATAACTTGCCCCTAATGTTTGTTTTTTAGTGGTCTTATGGGGCCTATAGGTTTTGTTGGAGACCTTTTATAAAATTTACATGCCATGATTATTCTTGTTAGAATCGTACGATTATGGTCTTTACAAATATGTTATTTTTTATTAATTTTTACACAAAGAACACAATCCACTTCATGTTGAAGGTTAGGACATAATTGGGTTTTTAGTGTTTTTGGCATGTTTGAGCCATCGTTCAGGTGTGCCTTTTCATGACCTTCTTATGGTTGGGTCTTCCTATAATAAATGGTTTATTGTTTAATAAGGATTTCATAATGTCGTGTACCATGAATGATCACCACTTGACCCGACTAAGGTAAGTGCTTCTAATGATTATGAAATGTTAAATGTGGAATATAAAGTATACTATGTATATAATATTGCCTTATTAAAAGATATTTAATATGGTATTTATGTATGTAGCACCCCTTTCTATGTTGATGGAAGGTAACTGAGTGAACCTCCATAATTGAATATGCTTTAATGGTTTACTAAGACTTAATTAAAAGGTTGCAATGCTACTTGTCATATCCACACTAATAGAAGAAAACACTTTGACCAATAAATAAATGGTTTCAACCCTACGTGAAATATACACACTAATGGATGGAAATACATGAACCAAATAAATTAATACATGATTACAATATTAAATAGGAATAGATTTACTCGAGCGTATCATGTATTATGATAAGAGAATACCTTGGGCCCTAGGAACCCCATTCCAATTCCAGGATGTGGTTTTCTTACATTGATACCTACCTTGATTCAGGTTCTTGACAATTACATAGATTCCTGGTATACAACTATTGGATCACATTAATTATTCCAAGATACCTCTAATATATTATTTGGATCCTGCAATTACAAGTAGGTTCCTTTGATACACTCCTTGGACCCAACCCTTTCTTAGCCATGTTTTACGTTGGATGCATTCCTTGGACTCTATCGGTGCTTTATTGTTTAATGACATGGATTATGCTCCATGGAATACACTTTTACCCCTTATCTAGTCTCAGGTAATACTAATTTATATTTTTGTGAGTTTACATTACATAGGTTTTTTACCATGGAACTCCCACACTAGATATCATTTTCAAGTTTCCTCTTAACATCGTGGGACCTTCACTACATATACTATCATGAGTTGATGTTGGTTTTGGATATGCCTCACATGTCCTATTAACATTAAATCATAATTACTTACTAAAATAAACTGGATACATGTTTAGACACCTTCCAAGGGTTAAGGAGGTACTTGGGTATTCATTTATTTTTTACATCTTTCTTTATTTTATATATGAATGCCTACATAATACTATATTACATTACATGGGAGGATATTATTAAAACCATTGGTGGTGGCCCACTGAGATTTATCTCATACCCTCTCTAGGCATCTTTTGCTACCCGGGGTAGATTATATGACTATAGGTGGGGAAAAAGGGAAGCATACAACTGCCAACACTTGATTGCGTGATGATAAATAGAGCTTGATAGTAGATGACTGAGTTGGATCTTGGGCTGCTTGGAGTAGCCTTTGTTTTCACTTAAATTTTGGAACATGTTATTCCTATTATCTTGTATCCATGCATTCCTATTTTCTAGTGACATGACATTAAATAATCTCCATTCAATTGATACAGTTATGGTTATTATCATTAACCTATTGCATCAGTATTCTTCTATTATTTTCTATTAAAATATATTTCATTGGATGTGCTACACTATGCTAATGAGGTTATAGTCTTCCCATGGGCACACCCTAGGCCCTCGCTACTATTTGCCAGCCTCTAGAATTTGTTAAGATGCACTTGAGCACATGTGGTCCATCAGGATCAAGTCCATTACTCAGTAGCCTAAGAATCTACTTCATAGAGGAGAGTCAAACATTCTACATACATGCGTTGGGATTCATCCAAGTGTTGGTGGTATGTGGTTACATAGGCCAGTTGTCATTAGGGCATGTTATGGGCTGACTTAAAGACTAACTTCTATGATATGTACATTCCATAGGCATTGAGGGATGACAGTACCATATAGATCATGCATATAGACTAGGGTTCTCTGTTAGTTATGAAATATTCAGCACTTTTTATTGATTTAATACACTTTCATCCACTTCTAGCTGGTGATAAGCTTTCACCTGTAAGAAATTTTGATTATAGAAATCAGTACACCATCTGAACTCAGGTGAATTTATTTCACCTTCATACCTTTTATAATTTTTTTGATCAGGACCTTATCTCTGAGTGTCACCTGAGGGATGATGCAAGTACAAGAATTAAATGATCAATGCCACGTCTGGCCATCATATCTTCCAGTGGGAGGAAATGATCCCTCTGGGTTTTTCATCAAGGTAGTGGTAGCCAAAGAATCCAATATTATAGCTCTGTTTTGTTTCATTAGCGTGGAAAATATGGGAATAAGAATCCATAATGTGATAAAGAACCCATAGAGTGCTGATCTTGGGGTCATAAGGGTCATCATCAGCGCTCTTACAATACCTTTCCACCAGCTTTGACTGGAAGACGGTCTGTTACAACTCCACATTCTAGAGAGAGTTGTGTTGTGTTGTGTTAAGAAGGGAGTTGGAATGACATCATCAACTTTGTACATGGATAATGTCATTGTCATGGTAGTCTGATCCCTGATCACCAGCAGCACCAGAAAAATAGTCATGATCATGGTATTCCATCTGTTTCACATGGCCATGGATCAGGTCAGTTGCATGCATTACATCCGATACTCGAGGATCAAGACGCAATACCAGCTAAATTTTAAGGCACTATTCTTGTAGCCTCTAAAACTGTCTCTACATTATTTGATACAGGTGCTTGAAACACTTTCAATTTTTATCTATCCTGGAATGTCTCAGGCTAGAGATACAAAATCAAAATATTTTAATGACCCACAATACACCATTGGGAGTACGGAAGGAGGGAATATTCTAGTGCAGTGACTATCCCCTTGAGGTAGGATGTTACCCTTTCTATTTTTATCTCATTGTTCTTGAAATTTCGTTCTTCGATGTCATTATTGGTATGGACTAGTTATTTCACTATCACGAATTTATAGACTTTTATCAACAGAAGGTTTCTTTTACATCACCATAAGGAAGAAGTTATATTTTCAAAGGTGAGTGGGATTTCTAGAATGGGAGATATGAACCGAAGCATCAAGGGATCAGTGAAGTGAACACACAGATTGAAAATAATTTCATAGATGATCATGGTTTTCTTCTAACTAATTTCTTTCTAGTAGTTGATCATTTTAGGGATATATTTCCGGATGGAATTTATGAATTACCTTCAAAAAGAGTGGTAGAGTTTACAAAAGAGCATGGTACAAGATAATATCAAGTGTCCATTCCTCTATAAAAGATGTCACCTATTGAGATTCATGATATCAAGCAGAAGATAGAGGACCAAGAGGAAAAAAGATTTATATGGCCCAATAAATAAACTTGTGGTTAACCCATGCATTATTCTAAGAAGGTGGAAAAAAGACTTTGCATATGCATGGATTATAAAAGGTTCAAACAGCTTATAGACAAGAACTGGAATCCACTTATTCATATAGATGATCTCTTTGTCTAATTCTGATGAGAAAAGGTGTTCTCTATGATTGACCTGAGATAAGGTCATCATCAAGTGTGAGTCCTACCCTCATACATTCCTTGTACAACATTCCACAACCTGTATGGTCTGTATATGTACCTTGTTATTCCGTTTGGTCTTAAAAATTATCCTTCCATTTTCATGGCTTTGATGAATAGGGGTTTCACACCTATTTGGACACTTTTTTCATGGTCTTTGTAGACGACATGTTGGTGTATTCTTTCCCCTGTATGGACCATTCCACTCATATTGAGATCATTTTGAGTACACTATGAGAGAATAAGCTTTATTCCATGCTTTCTAAATGAGACTACTTGATTGACATGGTACAATTATTGGGATATATCATCTCATAATCATGAGTATATGTTGATCCTAAAAAGGTTAGTGCAATAGTTTTTTGGGAGCAGTCCATGAATGTGTTGGATATCAGGATTTTCTTGGGGATAATTTGATATTACAAGCATTTTATATGGTACTTCTTGCACCTTTCTCAGACTATTACTAGACATACAATGAAGGTTTTTATGTTCATGTGTTTAGAAGCATACACAAAAGCCTTTCAGAAGCTGAATGTGAGGCTCATATCGACACAAATTCTGATTCTTCAAGAACATAGTAAGGGTTATATCCCCTTCAGTGATGAATCGGGCATTGGTTTAGGAGTAGTGTTGATGCAAGAAGAAAAATTCATTGTGTATGGATCTCTGTAGTTGGGGCCTCTTGAGAGTAATTACCTAATGTATGACCTTGAGCTAGAAGCAGTTGTCCATGCCTTACGTATCTGGAGACATTATAAGTTGGGTGAGTGATTTGTGGTGTATAATCCCACAAGAGTCTCATGTATTTCTTTTTCCAGTGTGACTTGAACCATAGACAACGAAGATGGGTCGAATTTCTAAAATCCTTTGATTTTGAGCTTGACTATATGCCTAGAAATGGAAATGTTGACAATTATTCACTAAGTCAGAAAACAAAAACGCAGGCCATATAGGAATCCAGTGATGAATTGATGTTAATGGCCCTCTTTTCAGGACTTCATCTAGAGTTTCATGACTGTCATGAGTAGTCTTACATATCATCCTTAATAGTAACAACTTTCCTCCTTGATAGGGTGAAAAGTAGGCACGTTTTAGATCCTAAATGTTTGGTTCATGGTGAGAGTATATCAAGAGATAACCCACCACTAGATTTGTATATGTAAAGTGACAATGTTTTCATTTACATGGACCTATCTAGGTTCCTCCAGATATGATAAAAAATATTATGAATGAGTTCAATGCTTCAATATGCGTAGTTCATCCCAAAATATAAAATATGTATCGAGATAAGAACACTAGTATTGGTGGCCGGGGGCAAAACATCAAATTGTACGCTTTATTACTAGTTCTTCCACCTATCAACAGGTGAAGGCGGATCCCCAAAGACCAGTAGGCATGTTACATTAACATCTTATCCCAAAATGGGAATGGTAAGATGTTTCTATGGTTTTCATAGTCAACTTTCCAAGGTCACTGAGGGGTAGTGATGCTATCTGGGTAGTGAGTGACATACAAACAAAATCAACCCACTTCATTATAATATGGGACACATTCTCAGTTGATGAGTTGGGAAGGCTCTATATCTGTGAGATCAAATGAAATCACATTGTTCCTCATATAATCGTTTTAGATAGTGATTCTTATTTCACTTCACAGTTCAGGAAGGGTTTGCAGAAAGCTGTGGGATCTCCGGTGTTTCAAAGCATAGCCTTTCACCCTCAGACTGTTGGAAAATCGGAATGAAAGATAAAAGTATTAGGGGATATGCCCCGAGCATGTGTCCATGATTTCAATAGTTCTTGGTAGAAGCATATCTATATTTTCAAGTTCCCTTATAATAATAGTTTTCAGATGATGATCTAGATAGATCATTTTGAGGCTTTTTTATGTGTGTCCATGTTGTTCACCCTTGTTCTTGCTAGGGGTAGGTGAGGTAGCCCTACTAGGTCGTCATCTTCTTCTGGAGACATTAGAAATGGTCCAGCTGATCAGGAAGCGTATGACTATTGCTCAGTCTAGACAGAAATCTTATGCTGATCACCGTCAATGACCACTTGAGTTCGATGTTGGTGATCTTATTTTCCTTTCGTTATTGCCCAGGCTTGGGAATAGATAGTTAAAGAAGAAGGGAAAGATGATTCCTCATTACATCAGACCATTTGATAATCTAGAGAGATTCGGGTGGTATCATATCAGTTTTTCTACCTTCAAGGTACTAATCCATGCATGGAGTCTTTCACATCTTACAAATTCTTCAATATAATGCTGACCCATCTCATACCTTTGATCCTGTGGACATTGACCAAGATGTCATTACTAAATTTGAGGAGTATCCCATATGCATCATTGACAACAACACAAAGGTTCTCTGAGTCAAGTTTTCCCCTCTTGTATGGATGTTATGGCATCACGACCGAGTAAAGGATAAGACATGGGAGAGGGAAGACTATCTACATGTGTAGTGGCCAAATTTTTTCTTTGACAGTGTTTCATTACCCTTAGAAGGAGAACTCGGGGTGGGGGGGGGGTGGTGGGAGGAGTTATTTGAATGGGGGGAAGACTGTAAGAACATGGTTTTCACTTAGGTATCGATCCATTATTTCTGAGTCTAAATCCTTAAAATAGACATAATATGGATTACTAATGAATTAGTAATGATTCCCAGGGTGTTAGGGGCTTTTTCAAAGCTCAGAAACTATCCTTTTGGAGAAAAAAGACCATGCATGCGGTTTAGAGTAAACTGTGTGAGATTTCCCCGTAGTTTTCGAAACCTTGCAGATAGTGTTTTTTTTGACTGATCCACCTCACATGGTTAGTGCACAACCATGTAGTATAACCTTGTGAGTGCACCTTTATTCTAGGTAACTTTGCATGGTGGCCACATAGATTGATCAAACCATGTGGATCATGTGATTTCAGGTTGAAATGTTCCGCATAGTTTGCGATAGTTTGACAAACTGTGAAGACAATCCATGCATGGGTTACTTTAAGGGTAAATTACCAGTTTATCCATTAATGATCTAATTAAGTCATAAATTATTCTTTAATCATAGTTTATGTGGTATTATCCAATTTCTCTCTCAATTTGGAGCTTTTTGATGGCTAAGGATAGGGATTATTATAACTTTTTCATCCGACATCCATTCTAGATTATGTTCATCACGTGTTATGTGAAATAGTAAGTACTAGATTCCTTGTTTTCCATTCTTATTTAATTTCTCTCTCAACCTAGGTATCTTCATGCAAGGATTTTTCAACTTTTCTTATATCTACTTCGATCTGAGGAAAATAAAGGGATGATACAGGGGGGGATGATCATATAACCATAAGCGTTCATTGATTTTTCCATTTTTAGTTTACATATCATCTGAACTAGAGCTTAACTTATTCATATTTTGATGGTTGGTTTATCTTGTTTTTTTATCTTCTTTAATTTGATATTTCCTTAGTTTTTTAATTATTGGTTGGAACATCTAAATGTTTTTTTATAACTCTTGTAAAATTATTTCATTCCCATATTTATTTAATTCAAATGATTTCATGATTCCTTATATTATAACATTTTTATATCCATTTCCTTCATCTTTGTCTTTGAATATAGTATCACAAACAATAACATAATATCATTCCAATATTTTGTGTGATTATTTATTCTAGAGCATGTAGTATCTTCCATTGGTTTTATACCTCAGAAATATTCCTTTCCTATATAATTAATCGAATTTTAATACTTTTTTACTTTTAGTTTTTTAGGAAGGGAATTACAAGTAGAAACAAGAATATAAAAGAAGGAATCATTTTTTACCACATTTCATATGGTGTTTATTCTTCTCCAAGTATTCATAGAGAATTATTTTAACTATTTATAGTCATAAAAACTTATTCTCTCAAGAAGTAGTTTGATATTTTATACTCTATAATCATATCTCACCCCATTATAATGATAGTAGAGTTATTAGTCACTACTGAATCATTTTATTATGGAGTATAAAGAGCACTATAAAAATATTGTATTGAATTCTATAATGGATAAGATTCAAATGATTTATATATACACTCATTTTAATTTTATGTTCTTTATTTTATAATTTATACACCTTTTCCTTCTCAATATCCATCTGAAATATTTTACACAATACTATAGCCTCATTTATTTGGTTTATAAACATTAAATGAGTCATAGTTGTAAAGTAATCTATTATGGTTATGAAATATAGAACAGATTTGGTGAAATGATATCTAATTGGACCAAATATATTTGAGTGAATATGATTACGAGGTTTTTTAAAAAAAAATTCACTAACCTCCGATGAATTTTGATGATCATTCGTCCTTTTATACATATTTCAAAAAAATAATGTTTTTTCTTATGTTGAAGAAGATATCTCACACCTTCTTCAAAAGATATTTTTAATATAATTTCTCGAAAATGAGGGCTAATTATCATGTTTCATAATTTATTTTCATAATTGGGACATAAATAAAATGTGTTATTTAGATCACTGATTGGGAACAAATTATCCCTAGTTTTATCTCCCTTGATACTTATAATTTCAGCATTTTAATGTTTTATAATAAAAAAATAATGTTTATAGAAAAATATATTCCCATCATAAATTAATTCGATTAAACTTATTAAATTGGGATTAAATCAATCAAAAAATACAATATCTATGGACTATAAATTTCTTGATTCAATTTCAGGCATTCCAACCCCGTGGATTATTACAGAAAAATCATTTCTGGTTGTATCAAAATCTATATCATATCCCTTATTGAATATTATTATTTTAATATCTCTTAACATATGATATGTTCACAAATTATCAAAAATCCTTATTTTTTCATTTTTTCGATTTTAATGAAATATTTATACTAATGGTTTTTATTAAATTTCCATCGTAATGTTCAGTTTCTTTCAAGATGAGTATACATTTTATGGGTAGAGTAGATATATGTTATTTTTAATGATGACTACATTGATCATACCTTCAATAAATATAATCAATAAATTCATACCTATTCTATATTTTGAACTTTTAAATTCAATAATATCCTTCTTAAAATTTTTATTTGACATCAGAACTTTATAACCAATTTAATCAAAGTTTCTCATCCTTTAATTATTCCCCCCTTTGATTTATGCATTTTCCAAGGAAGTTACATGTTATACAAGTAGATGTAATAATGTTTTATATTATATTAGTATCCCCAATAATAACCACTGAATCATAGTCTTACATGGAAATTATATTGTTGGTTGAAATATTAATTTTGAGGTTTATCAAAAATTTTATCACCCTTCATCCTTTGTTGTGGAATATTAGTTATCTCGGATAAAATTTCTTCTTATGATTAATTTTTAGATGATTTTGTTTTTACAATATAATTTTTAATCTATTAATTCTATAAACATTTCATTTATCTAATTTAATTATCTAAATTAATCTTAGAAAAATTTTCATTATCAAGTAGCGGCAAAACCAATTTTGTACAAATGGAATCTCTAAAAATTATTCAATATTTTTTTAACATATTATTTTTCTTAAAAAAAATCATCATATTTTTTTAGTGTATTTTCATCCTTAAGACATATTAAATGATTCTTTATCAATTCTTATTACTTCATGGATTTTTTTTTCATTTTCTTACTAAATATATTCTTATTATTCTACATTTATGATAAGGGATTCAAGTTTTTCAAGATATTCTTCTTATATTTTAAAGAAATATTCCATTCTATATTTCATACAATGAAATTTGGCTTCCTTTTTTATTATGGTGTTTTAGTTGAGACATGATTTATTATTTGGACTCAAGAAATATTCTCTATGTGTTTTTTCACACACTTTTTACTGACTATTATTAATTTTCATAAATTTCATAACATGATTAATTTATCTAGTGATGTTAGTAGGAATATATTCATCTGATGAATTTCATTCAGTTTTTTAATTCTCATATTCATTACCCACCATGATAATCCTTATTATCATTGAATATTTTCTTTTTCTCTCACTAAATTGTTTTATTTTTATATATTTTTACCCAACTTATTCTTCTCTGGGCTATTTGGATATTCATGTTTATCAAATTCACCCTATTAATTTCTTGGGTTGTTTGAGAAAAAGTTTCTGATTCCTCTACACCTAAAATATTTTATGATCAAGTTTGATATTATGATTGAATTTATTGTTTCTATGTTTCTTGGATAAAAAAATAAATTAACAATAGATATTATTAATCATCTTGAGTTTTAAGATCCAATATGCTTGATCACTCTTCTTATTCTTGAATTTTTCATTTCTACAATGTTTCAAAAGAAATATCTTTTCACCTTCTTCTTAATGAATAGATAATACTTAATTTCATAAGTTATGATAATTTTGTATAGATCATGAGTAAAACTACTTTCTCAAACCCTGATAACATATATTTCACGATCAAATAAGGAAGAAAATTTCACCATAAATTTTAGAAAATATATCTTTCTAAAAAAATTCTCTAAAACCTATGTTGTTAATTTTATCTCTAAACCTTCTGAAATATTAATCAATGGTCGCGTCCTCTACCATTTTGAGATCATAAAATGTACTTCTTCATATTTTATGTTTGTTTTCTTTCAATTTTTCACCACCAAAAAATGGGTTCATTTTTATTCCTAATTACTTTCTCAATTTATAATCTCATCATCATTCTAAATAATATTTCATATAATTGTCATAAGAGTTGAATTTCATGATTTTTCATGATCATCTATATTTATTAGGTGTGAAAAATCCATTTGATCGTCATTTTCATGAGGTATAAATACTAAATTTTTTTCAACCACATCATCTAGGAAATCTGAATGATGATATGGTATGAATATATTCTTTAAACCATAATATTTCAATACATTGAATGTAGGAAGTCATCTACTACTAATTGAATTTATATTCTCCATGTTTCATAAAATACATCTCCAAAGGAAACCATCCCTTTGATACCAATTGAAGTGACCTGGGATATAATTCCACCGAGAGGGGTATTGAATTAATTATATTATTTTACAGTTTAAATTATTGTAATATAAACCTCTTCAACATTTTATACTTTCAATTAGATAAATACTAAACTATAGTCTCGCCTGTATGAAAGTAATAGAATGATAAAATGAAGGGTTGATATTTTTTATGGTTTTGTCCCAATGTGCATACCTAAACATTGATCTGTTGAGAATCAATAGAGATATATATTATCCACTAATCTATTTGATAGGTATAAAAATTTAGTTGGGTAATAATCACACTAATCCCATTATAATGCGAATAAATCACACTTATCCCATGAATTTATTTTTTCACAAGTTAAAAAATTTCCCCCTACACACCAATGATATATCTCTTTAACCTCTAGATTTTCCATATATAAATTATATATTCTTTTGTGTTATTTTAGAAGGAGAATAATCAATTAATATAAACTCAATATTACGAAACATTACATCAAGAATGATTTCCCCCCAAATATTATGCTTTAATAAAAAAAATATTTTCATCTTTCTCTCAATAGCACACAAAAAAAATCACAAACATTTCATAGTGACCCTAATACCCCTTATATATCAACAACACACACAAAATTTAAGGCAAAATAATGGACTTATCAACGGTTACAAAATTTTAAACCTATGAAGTAATTACCGTGATCATTCTTTATTCACAATAAACAGGTGATTTTGCATCATGTGAATGTAGTTATGATGAATATAGGTCAGTTCAATGAACTTTTGAGGAAAATTAGTTTTGTGAATGAACTTTTCTAATATATAAATTAGTTTAATTCACATATAGTGAATGTACATAAAATAAACATACCTCATTTGGATATACATAAATTCCATCAAATTCAAGTGAATATATATTAGATGAATATACTTTAATTTTATATGATTTAGGTCAATTAATTTCTTGTAAACATACTTTAGATGATTGTAAATTAGTTGAACTTACATCAGTTGGATTTAATTAATTTGAACTCACTTCCTTCAGGTTTTCTTAAATTGAATGTACATCAATTGTATATACTTCAATTGAGTGTAATTAAATTTAATTCACGTTGTTGGACTTACATAATTTGATAATACATTAATTGGATTTACATCAATTTAACATAATTTAGTTCCATGAACATTTAGTAAAAATAATTCATATGAATTTACTTTAGTGGGATGTTAATTAATTTCAAATATCATATGATCAATATAAATCATATGAAAATGCATCAGTAGAATGTATATAAGTTGAACATGGATCATTTGAATTCACTTTAGTTGGACATATTTTAATTTAACATACATCTGTTTATGTACTTTTTTTGAGGGTACTTCTACTGAATTCACTTTAGTATAACACATATCAATTGATCGCACTATAGTTGGATGTAAATCTATTAAAAAACATCTATTGTATATACCTTAGGGTAACATACATCAACTTCTCATACATAGGTTCAATGAACTTTTGGTAAATAGACTTAATATTAGGATTCGTCAATTAATATTACTTCAATTTTTGTAACTATAGATGAACATATATCAGTTGTATATTATTTAATTACATATTATTTAATTAAATATTATTTAATTAAATATTATTTACTTGGACATACTTCAAAAAAAAATTCTATAAATTTTATGTGGAAATTTGATCATGTGAGTTCAACTTCCCCAATTATAACATATTCTTCTTAGCTTTAATAACTTTTATATCTTCAATCAAAGTGATATTTCTTCCTTGAACAATTACAATAGGAATCATTTTATATATTATCCATAACTTATGAGTTCGTCGAACAAATACCATATTGGTTTATTTGAAATAGAGTCATCCAAAAGTATAAAATCTCATTCTCAACATGGATCACTACTAGATATTTCTTCAAATAAGGAGATTTTTATCCTTAAAAATTATTTATACTAGGGAAACAACTACAATAACAGACCCATTAATAAGGGAAAAATATTTTTTAAAAAAATCATAAAATAAACATATAATATAAAAACATATTCAGGGGTGTTGAACACAACATAAAAGGGAACCATGTTGTTTAATATATAACATTTCTCAAAGAATAATAATTGAGAACAAGAAAAATATTATGGCCTATGTAAAATTTAATCATAAATCCTTGAAAGATATGGAAAGTAATTGAACTTCATATTTCATTAATAAAAGATAATCTAATATATGTTATCTAAAATAGATTTTTTATACACCATATATATTAAATTTTGTTTATAATACCAACCACACCTCAAAGAGAGGATTTTTTAAAAGTAAATATTACAACTTATCATGACATCCAAGAATATACCATAATATAATGTATCCCAAACATATTAAAATAATATATTAATTCAGTGCCATACTTGTATGAACCTGACCTTAAACATTTCATATTCTTGAATTAAGTTAATAATTCACATTTAACATCTTTTTAGGTTTATAGATTTAGAGAATTAGGTTATAACATATACATGACAACATGAATATTACATGTAGACACATCTACCCACTTTCCATTTTTTTCACAAAATAAAAATTCTTGAAAAAAAGTGTCATGTATTGTTCCATGTTTTAGATAGAATGACTTTTCCTTCATCCCATCCTTGACCCTATTCCACATTACAACCTGTGAAAAACATTTCAAAAACATGCAATGACAATAAAAAGCTTAGTAAGGGACACACAAAAAATGAAAATGGTTAGTTTTTTTCAAAACAACAAATAAACCATGAATAAATTAGCATAACTAATACTTTTAACCTTTATGAAGTAGTAAATTCTCTTTACTAAATAAAAGATCATTTCATACCCTTTTGAAAATATAAGATTACCATAAAACCCATATAATGAACACATAACATATAAATGAATATTGGGACATAAACATACTTTAATGGAATTACCATACGGTCGAATTCCACATATATTCACTAAATGTAATAGCCACAGGGCCGCCTTCCATACCCAATTAATTGGAGGTAATAATGTAACCAGCTATCCTGGTTTATCACGGAACTACCCGTCCTTTGGTTTATCACGTAACCACTTGTCAAATTTCCAAGTACCATTATAAAATCAGAACACAAAAAATATTGTACCTATAAACATTTCAATAATAAAATTTCTACATTACAATTACAATATATCATTTCAAGATATTGACATAATCAACGCTTAATCAAACCATTTTCAAAAACTTTTATAACATTTAATAAAGATATTTTTGAATCAAAGTGTACCATATGACATTGAAGATTTTAAAGTAATTACTATTTTAAAAAATTAATATCCATATAGATAAATACTAAAAATCATTTGAAAAACATGGAAATTAATGAGAACTATTTATAAGAACAATTCATTAAATCATTTAAAGAGATTTTTTAGTTAAAGTGTCTCATAACACTTAAGAAACACTTGACTAATAATAATTGAAAAATATAATAAAAAAATAAATAATATAATGAGAATAAAGATATTCATGATATAATATTCAAATGGGCAGTATATACACTATATAAAAGTGAATTGGCGCATAACAATAATGAAGTTTCAAGGGAATGTAAATTGAGACGAAATCCCTTATAAAGAGTTTATACTTAGATTAAAGATAAATCAATTACATAATTATGTGTGAAAAATAATAATACACTCAATATAAGTGTATATTAAGTGTAAAACAATAAAATTACATTCACACATATTTGTAACACGACATAATCAAGAATATTAAGTTTAACCTAAAGAATTGAATTTGGTTAAGATGTTCCCTTTCGACAACCTAATGACGTCACTTTAAAATTCATAAAAATAACATGATAAGAGAAAAAAGGGTATCTCATCACATAGACAAAAAATTTACAACATTGAGGATATATAAGAATATATTCCAACATTAGAAGATGTAAATTAAAAGACATAACAAAAATAAATCTTTAAAAAGAGGAGGGTGAAAGGTTCCTTTAACGATTTGGTAACATATGAAGCATTCACCATATGAAGGAAGGATCATAAAATGAATATTTAATTACCCATAAATTAATTTATATTATGCAACTAATACAATCATGGATAGTACATACACCAACAAATGTAAATAGTGGAAATATAGCATGAATCACACAGGAATAAGAATTGAGATGAAAACCCCTTACCATATTGTAATCAAAGAATTTGTATGAACAAAAGTTATTCAATGTCGATTTAATCAGAAAATACCATGGTTATAAAGATAATCATGATAATATATATCAAATGGAAGTACACAATATACCACATTCAATAAATAAGTGGCGAATGACAGAAATCTCACCGAATTAGAAGTGAGATAAGAAACCCCTTACCTCATGTCCGACATGATCCGTTCATTCTTTAATCTCATGAATAATAAAATATAGTTAATTTATAGTTTCTTCATTACATTGTTCAATTTTATCAATCCTTTTAAATCACTTATTACCATGTTATCGGCATTATGTAACCATTTAAGATAATAATAGGTGTTTTGTTGATATTTGGTACTGGAGTCAAAAATGGACTTCATATAATTAAAAATTGTTCATGTGGTCAAAATTTCAATATATCCAGAATTATATTAATTATTTATAAAAAATTTATATAATATATATCTACTATATACTTGTATTTATAATAGTACATAACATTTGGGGATAAGAAGTGAAATGCATCGTTCATGGAGATGGTAAGTCGTACGTATGCATGAATGCTACATCTATTTCTATTTTGTATTGTAATGGAATGGAAAATTAATGATACAAAATTATATAATAATTCCACTATAATAATATATATAAATTCATTAACTATACCCTTTATAAATTCCACATAAGGCATGAACGAGTCATATCACATTGAGGGGGTGGTAGTCTACACTTCCTCAAATGAGATTATCATATTTACCCACTATGGAGAACATAAAGGTATTCTATAAATGAAAATTACAGAAGCATGGAAACAATAATCATATAATATATATTTTATATAAATATAGTGACATAATAATGGCCAGCATGAGAGGCGGATGGAGATATTTGAACAATCATCGTCTCGTGAGGTAATAGTTCGCCATCGATAAAAAAAGTATGTTCTTTACCCATTAGATGGAGGTGTGTCTAAGTGTTGTTCGAATAAATATCATAAAAAAAACTTATTATATTGAGGATAATGGTTTAATTATAAAACAAATGAACAAAAAGTGTTTAGGTAGTTGGGGAAGTAAAATAAATGAAATGAATTTAAGAGAAACAGTTACCTTTAATTCGGGTAAATCCCATTGGTTTGAACTAGAAGAACTTCTTGAAGTCCGTTATGCCTAAGGTGAGGCTTCTATGAGGAAGATAGGGATATTTATAGCTTATGTTTTAAGGTTTTGTACATTCCAAGGGGTTTGAAAAGAGTGAGTAATGGGTTAGAGGTGAGGGCTTTTTATAAGGGGGCGGGAGGGGTTCTTTAGGATCATGTGAAAGGATTATTTTATTATATAATGATTTTAGGTTTCTAAAGGTCCAAAAATAATTAAAGACAAAGATAAGCTGACTCATGGTGAAAAGAAATTCATCCAATAAGAATTGTATAGGTTTTGGATTTTATTTTAATATTTATAATCATATTTATTTAAATTATTTATTAATTAGGTAAATACTGCATCATTTTAGTGTCATAATTAATTTTATTTATTGGATCTCTAGAAATTATAAAAAAAATTCCATGATGTATGAAATATTTTTAGAATTTAAATCAATATTTATAGTCAAAATCATAACTTATATAATCCCATGTAAAAATTACATTACTAAAATAAATTTGTTTTTGTCAATTTTGTCTTTACCTTAAATTAATTAATATAAAGTGTCATTATCACTCCCATGTGGCTCCATGGGGTCCGAAAATCAATCCAAGGATTCCCATGGTCGTCCATGAATCTTTAAATAAGTTTAGGACATGTGTGATGATAATTTTGTAATATTATAATATTCTTTTTACCTTGAATTATCCTATTTAACTTTAACTGTGGTAAATAAAAGTCATATGTTAGTATTCACCAAAACATATTATCATCTTGTTAAAAAAAATTCTACTAACTAATAACAACCATATATGTAGGCTTTTCGGAATTCAATTCAATGACGCGGTAAAATTTCATTTAAATGAAAATGTCGGTTTTTTAACTACTACTTTCTGGTTTCACTATTTATAAAAAATTGATGTTTTTCAAAAAAATACCAAAAATTCAGCCTCAGATATATTTTATACTCCGAATTAAAAAAATATTTCTATTTAACAAATGTTTAAACATAGAAGTTTCATTAATTAATTTAAAATTTATTTTTATTGTAAAAACAAATAGCGTGTTTTTAAGAAACCATCTCTATCAAAAGATTGATACTTGTTTATGTCTAATTTCATAGTGAAATTAATTCCAACTACCACCAATGGATTAAATTATAAAAATTTAATCTAATTAAACATTAAAAATAATTAAAATTATAATATATCCATGTAAATAAATTAGATAAAATAGAATATTTGAATTAAAATACATTTTTTTCACTCTTCGTGAAAAAAATAAATTTTATCAGAAAAATACCAAAAAAGTACCCAAAATAATTTTGATGTCCCGATTCTAACAGAATATTTTCTTATGTCAAATTGAAAATATAAAAGTGACCAAAACATGATTTACTGAGGGTTCACCATCAAAAAGTAGTAAAGCATCCCTTTAAAGTAAATTATGCTTAAAAATATATTCTTTCACATTTTAAGCCTCTATCTTTTATTGAATAAATGTAAAAACATTTTTCAAAAAATGAATAATCATATTTTAGTTAGTTCAGATCATTCCCTCCAGTACAACAGATAGACATTAACTACCATTTTAAATAATAATATTATATTGTTAGTAAGAAACGTAATATTTCAGAGAAACCTCATGTAGCATATCGGGTACATCATCGAACATAGAAACCCCTTTAAAGTAAAATAAATATTTAATTAAAAATTATTAAAGAAAATAAATATGTTATATTATTTATTTATCGGGGATTTTACATCCTTCCTCCATTTTGGGAATTACGTTCTCGCAATTTTAAAATTGGGCTTGGAAACATCATTAAATATCACACATCAGAAAAAGGGTAAATAAAACTAACAAATTAAAAGAAAGGAGGATATTTAAAAAGTCACCCAAGATAAACTATACTAGGATTCAATGAAAACATGGATATAGGGTAAATAAAACTAACAAATTAAAAGAAAGGATGATATTTAAAAAGGTCACCCGAGATAACCTATACTAAGATTCCATGAAAACATGGATATGGAAGTGAAAGTAAGTGTCATTTTCTGATGCAAAGTGATAGAAAACATGATTAGGAGAAAGATAACAATAAGAAAACAAATAATTTTTGATGGGTTAAATGATCATTGGTTTCCCAGTTTGAAAAGTAAACAGACAACATTTTTTTAATGTTCATTTTTTAAAGTTGTGGATTTATCTTATGATCCTAAATAAGAACATAAGTACACATACTTACTTGTTATATAGACATTCATCCATTACTAAATTTCTACCGCAAACTCTTCTTTGCTCAAAACGATGAGTATTCAAGTAGAATTGGACAAGAAATAGATCAAAAATCAAGTTCTTGAGAATAAAATTATCCACAAAATATGAACCGTATATTTTCCCTATATTTATATGTTAACCAAAACCAATATTGGTCAGTATCAGATCTGATAATCTCTAAAATGGTTATCCTTTATAAAAATAAATACTACTCTTAATCTCTAAAATCCATCAAAAGTAACCAATGTTCAAGAAAGACCATTCTATATACAATTGCCCTAATTTTTTTTTTAAAATAATCAAAACTAAAATTGAAACCCAAAACTCAGATGGATTTAAATCACATTGTCTTCTATAGTAAATCTTAACATTAATCTCAAAAACAACATCTTTTGTTAAAGTATTATATTGATGATTAATTAACCAAATTGAATATTCTATATGATAGGTTAATCATTTCCATAAACAACCCAAATCACCATATTTCCATAATAAAATCATAAATTCATATGAAATAAAATTTCAACGATTACTCCACAAATGATATCCCATTGTATTCTATTTTCCTTAGGCATATAGTGTTCCCAAAAGAGATAATATCTTCCAAAATAACAGGTATCACTTAACCACCAAATCATTTTCCTATAATAAGGATATCCATTTGAAAAAACAAAAGGTCAACTTATTCTTTATCCATAAAATAATTTAACTAAAAATAATTAGTCGTACTAACCAGGGACATCACATAGGCCAGTGGTAGGTGATAAATCCCAATTTCACTTTGGTTATGGGTTCTATTCCCATTTCTTTGTCCAACGCGATGGGTTGTCACACGGTCTTTGTGTTTTCATTTTTAAAAAACTACACAATTTCATAAAATTCAAAAAAATAGACAAATTCTCCCAAAATATCCATAACATAATTTATCCTTAAAGGTTATATAATATCATTCATTTTGCATGAAAAAATGTAATATCCATTTATCACCTCTAAAATAACTATGAAACTTTTAATTTGATCAACATTAAGGTTATTTCACTCATGCTTAAATTACACCCTAGCTTATAATATTATCTAAATCGACCTCTGATAGTAACTGTATTGACCTAGCCTTAAACATTTCATATTCTTTAATTACGTTAATAATTCACATTGAGGATATTTTTAGTTTTATAGATTTAGAGAATTAGATCATAACATTTACATAAAAACATGAATACTACATGTAGAAACATCTACCCGGTTTCCATTTTTCACAAAATAAAAATTATTGAAAGAAAGGGTCATGTCTAGTTCCATGTTTAAGACAACATGAATTTTCCTTGATCCCATCCATTACCCTATTCCACATTATGTCATGGAAAAAACTATTCAAAAACTTGGGAAGATCTTAAAAAATCTAAGTATGGGATATACAAAAAAAGACAAACATTTAGTTTTTTTTAAATCTACAAGTAAACCATTTATACTTTATCACAAGTAATACCATTCACCTTTATGATGTAGTAAATTCTCTTCACTAAATAAAAAATCATTGCATACCCTTCTGTAACCAAAATATTAACATAAAACCTATATAAAGAACAGATAACATATAAATGTAACTTAGGACATACACATACTTAAATGTAAGAACCATATAGTCGACTTCTAGTAATATTCCCTAAATGGAATATCCATATGGTTGAATTCCTTATCCAATGAATTTGAGGTTATCATTTAACCACCTGTCATGGTTTATCAGGACACCACCCGTCATTTTTTTATCATGTAACTAGCCATCAAATGTCCATGTACCATTATAAAATCATAACACATAAAATATTGTAAATATAAACATTTCACTAATAAAATATCCACATTACAATTACAGTATTTCATTTGAAGATATTGACATTAATAATTCTTAATAAAACCAATTTCATAACCATTTAAATCATTTAATAAAGAAATTTTTGAATCAAAGTGTCCCATACCACTTTGAAGAATTTAAAAAATTAATGTTTTAAAAAATTAATTTCTATATAAATAAATAATAAAAACCATTTTTAAAACATATATATTAATGATAAATAATTAGAAGAATAATTCTTTAAAGCTTTAAAAATGTTTTTTCAGTTAAAGAATCTCATAACACTTAAGAAACACTTGACTAAAAATAATTTAAGAATAGAATAAAAAAACTAATAATATAATGAAAATAAGGATATTGATGATATAATATTCCAATGGGCAGTATATACACTATATAAAAGTTAATTGGCACATAACAACAATGAAGTCTCAAGTGAATGTAAATTGAGATGAAATCCCTTATAAAGATGGTATCCTTATATTCAGGATAAATAAATTACATAATTATGTGTTAAAAATAATAATACACTCAAAATAAGTTAATATTAAGTGTGAAACAATAATAGGTCATTCACACATATTTATAACATTTCATAATCACGAAGTATAAGTTTAACCCAAAAATTGAAATTGGGTTTAGAAATTCCCAAACAGAAATTCGATAGACTAACAACGTAACATTAAAATTTAGAAAATAATTTTATGAGAGATAGAAGGGTATATCATCAGTTAGACATAAAATTTATATCATTCAGGATATATAAGAACATATCCCTACATTATAATATGTAAATTAAAAGGCATAACAAAAATAAGTCTTTAAGAAAGAGGAGGGTGAAATGTTCCCTTAATGTTTGGTTACATATAAAACATTCACCATATGAAAGAAGGATCATAAAATGGAGATTCAGTTACCCAAAAATTAATTCATATTACACAATGAATACATTCATTGGCAGTACATACACCACACAAAAAGAAATAGTGAAAATTTAGCAGGAATCTCACGGGAAAAAAAGTGAGATTAAAACCCCTTAAAACATTGTAATCAAACGAGTTGTTTGAAAAAAAGTTAATAAAAATCAATTTAATCTCAAAATACCATGAATATAAAAATAATAATTATAATATATATCATGTGGAAGTACACAATACACTAAATTCAATAAATAAGTGGCGAATAATTGAAATCTCAAAGAATTAAAAGATAGATATGAAATCCCTTTCCTCGTGTCTGATTTGACCCGTTCATTCTTTAATCTCTTGAATAATAAAATGATGTAAATTTATAATTTCTTAATAACCATTTCAATTTTACAATTCCTTTTAAATCACTTATTACCATTTTATAAACATTATGTAATCATTTATGTTAATAATGGTGGATTTGTCGATATTTGGTATTTGAGTCAAAAAAGGACATCTTATAATTACAAGTTGTTCATGTGGTCAAACATTCATTAGATATATAATGATATTAATTATTTAGATATAATATATAACATATATGTCATGTATATACATTTATTTATAATAGTACATAACTTTTGGAGATAACAAATGAAATGCATCGTTCTTGGAGACGCTAAGCTGTTCGTACGCAAAAACGCTACTTCCATTTCTATTTTATATTTTAAATGAATGGAAATGTAATGATAAAGGAGTATATTATAATTACTTTATAATATAATATATAATTTCATTAAATCTACCCTTTATACATTCCATACAAGGCATGAATGAGTCATATAACTTTGAGGTGGCGGTAGTCCGCACTTCTTCAATTGAGATTATCGTATTTCCCCACTATAGAAAACATAATGGTATTATATAAATGAAAAATATAGAAGCATTGAAACAATATAAATATATTATATATTATATATTAATACATTTCAATCATAATGGCCACCATTTGAGGCGGTTAGAGATATTTGAACAATCACTGTTTCATGAGGCAATAGTTCGTCGTCCCCAGAAATAGTATGTTATTTACCCATTAGATGGAGGTGTGTGTAAGTGTAGATAAAATACTTCTCTCAAAAAACCCAGTATATTAGGTATACTATTTATTTTATAAAATAATAAAATAAAAATATTTTAGGGAGTTGGAGAATTAAAATAATAGAAAATAATTTATGAGAAATTGTTACCTTTAATTCGGGTAACTCCCTTCAGTTTGAACCAAAATGGCTTCTTGAAGAGTATTCTCCAAAAGGTAAGGTTTGTAGGAGGAATATAGGGATCTTGATAGCTTTTTTGGGAATGTTTTGGATCATAAAAGAGGATTTATAATTGTGGGGAATGGGTTATAGGTGAGGGCTTTTTATAAGGGGGAGGAGGGGTTCTTTAGGAAAGTGTGAAAATATTAATTTATATTATAATGATTTTCAGTTTCGTAAGGCCCAAAACTAATTAAAGTCAAATATAAGATGAATAATGGTCAAAATATATTCATCCGATAAGAATTAGTCAGGTTTTTTATGTTATTTTAATATTTATAATTTTATTTATTTAAACTAATTATTAATGAAGTTAATACTACATCCTTTCTCTGTCGTAATTATGTTTATTTATTTGAAATCTAAAAATTATAAAAAACCCACGCAGTAGGAAATATTTTTATATTTATAATTAATATTTATATTCGAAATGAAAACTTATATAACCCCATGTTAAAATTACTTTACTAAAAGATATTTGTTTGTGTCATTTGGGTCATTAAAATAAATTAATTAATGAAAAGTGTCATTATCACTCCCATGTGGCTCCATGGGGTCCCAAAATATACCCAGGTATTCCCATGGTCTATCATGACTCATTTGATAAGGTTATGATAAGTGTGAAGATAATTTTGTTTAATTATAATATTCTTTTTTCCTTTGAATTATATTATTTACCATTAACCACGGAAAAGATAAGTCAAATGTTGCCGTTCAAAAAAAATAATTTTCAACTTATTGAACGAAATTTTCCTTAATAATAACATCCATGTATATTAGATTTTTAAAATTCAATATATAGGAGTGATAAAATTTCATTTCAATTAAAAAGAAATTATTTTATCTACTACTTATTGGTTTCAGTATTCATAAAAAAATGATGTTTTTCAGAAAAAATACCAATAATTCAGCCTTAGATATATTTGATATTCCAAATTCAAAAATGATGTCTATTTTAAAAAATTCAAAACATAGAAGTTTCATTAATTAATTTATAATTAATTCCAGTTGTCAAAAAAAATTGTCTGTTTTTAAGAAACAATATCTATCAAAAGATTAACACTTGTTTATGTCCAATTTCAAAGTGAAATTAATTCTAATGGCCACCATTGGATTAGATGGTAAAAATATAATCTAGATACACTTTAAAGGAAACTAAAATTATAATCTAACCACATAAATAAATTAGATTAAAAATTAGATATGAAATGGAATATAGTATATTTAACTCTCCATTAAAAAGTATTTTTATCCGAAAAATTCCCAAAAAATACCGAATGTAAATTTTAATGTCCCAATTATAAATAAGAATTTTATTTAATCAAATAATTCCGATAAAAGTGAAAAAAACATTATTTAAAAAGGGTTCACCATTAAAAGGTGGTAAATCAACCTTTTAATGTAAATTATGGTTAAAAATATATTTATTCACATTTTATGCCTCTAACATTTAATAGAACAATGTAAAAATATTTAACAAACATGAATAATCAGATTGTAGTAATTTCTATTCATTCCCTTCAATAAAATGACTATTCTTTAACTACTATTTAAAATAATAATATTATATTGTTAGTGTGTAACTAAGATTTCAAAGAAACCCGCTGTTGTGTATTTGTTAATTCATTGAACACGCAAATACCTTTAATGTAAAATTAATATCAAATTAAAAATTATTAATAAATACGAAAATGATATATTATTTATTTATCTGGGATGTTACAATACACATATTCATTAAAATTTATAGACTTGATAAATTGTTATTCTGTCAATTAATTATACACATTTTCCAAAATAGGTTTTTATAGTTTTGAATGATTGTACAATTTTCAAAATTGTGTTGTATGTGTTCATTCATCTATCAACATTAATCATTACCATAAATTTAATATTATTTTTCTGTATGGTATATAATTATTTAGGTTATTTTAAATTACCTTAATTAGTGTTTTAGTTATTATCCTCAATGAAAATTTCGATAACTATTGTTTTGCTTTGATTCTCCATGATCGATGTGTGTTTTCTTAATCAATGAGTTAAATATTGATATGAAATATCCCAAAGAAAAAAATCTCTATATTCTAATTTTTATCATATTGCATCAATATTTTCATCATTTATTAATTCATGACACAAATTTATTGTGTCTACAATTAGGTGTTACACCTAATCCAAACATTAACATAGCCTGATATAATGAATAATTATGAGATGATTTTATTAAAATATAAGTATTAAATAAGAATAATGATCATTAATAATGTTAATTAGAGTGACATATCAAAAATAGATGTAATTATAAGATGATATAATGTATATGAAAAAATTTCCTAAATTTGAATAAAATCTTAACCTCTTAGTACAATTATTTTAAATGATTAAATAATGTTGATAATTTTTGATCATATCATTAAAAGGGGTTTAATTTTTCCATAAAAAATATAAACAATTTATAAAAATCCTATTTATAATTTAATACCATCCTCATATTCAACCATGTAGGGAAGTGATAAATAATTAAAATCGTTTCATCAGGGATATGGTAGTCCACATAACACATGAACAAATTGTAGAGGCCCGAAGCCTGACGTACTTGGACATTACATTACTTTTGCGGAATACTTAGTACATAACAAAAACACACACACAAGGACTGTAATAGTTTAGTGTCTTTGGAAACTCGGAACGTAATCTTCTAATCGTGGTGAAAGATCTTCAATATCTCCCATAAAGATCTTCCCTTTTTTTTAACCTAAAAACTTTCTTTATATCCTGGGGAAAAGAAAACATAAAAGGGTGAGCTCAAATGCTCAGTAAGGGTAAACAAAAGAAAAATCAATCACATTATATTCATAAGAACATAACTTTTGGAAATCTTAACCTGCAAAAGAGAGCATAGTTTCATAACATGGTATAAATCATAGTAGTGAAATGAAATCCCAATAATCATAACTTAATACATGAAACTTTTTGGCATAAACACATAATCATAAATAATCATTTCTTGTTAGTCAAGACTCATTTCCAAGACTATCTTAGTGGACAAAGTCCCTTTCTGAATCGAGTAACCCTCGTTTCAGTCCTGTTTCACTGAACTGGTATAACCTACCATTTCAGCCATGTCTATCTCATGAGATATAAAATCTTTACCCAATGCATTGGAGGGAGATATAGGTCCCACCCATCTTATAATGAATCCTTTCTTACGTGTGCCACATAATCATAAATCATACATCATCGCATAAAACATGTAACAAAAATGGGATTCTTGAAACATCATGACATCATAAAAAAAATCATATAAGGTAAACGACTTCATAAAAATAATTCCCTCAAAACATAATCAAATCAATTGTAATAATAGGGATAAAAACAGAACCCTATATTATCTTAGATGGAAAATAATTTTGATAAAACATTTGAACTCCATTCTTGAGAAAAATATCCTTTCCACTTCAAAAACAGTTTTCCTTTCTTAACATGCCATACAACTTTAAACTAAAAGAATTTGATTAAAAATAAACTTGAAAACTTTTAAAGGAATATTCTTGGAAATAATTTTTTAAAAATCCATTCTGGCCGTATAAGTTAAAAAAACATTCTTCGTACTTTTGTCAGAAAAGTCAAAAAGTACCTCGTACGAAAAACGACAAAAGATTCCTTTCATATCCTTTACTAAAAACTCAACGAAGTGTAAAATTGGATTTAAAATATTGTAAGTGGATGTAAAAAATATTACATATTGAGGGAACATGGATGTGGATGATAAAATACACCCCAGTAAATACTTACGAATAAACAATCTCGGGTAAAAATGAGATTGTGATATTTTCCCTTACCTTAGGTCCGACTTGCTTTGTAAGTGTCCGAACCTCCTGTATAATGATTGAAATCATGTTATTGACTTATTCCAGAATCATATTCATTGTTATTATATCATATATGGTCCACTTATGACTTTATATTACCCGTTCTTTTGTAAATTCATGTTAAAGTAGCGTTTTGGGTAAAATCGTTTCATTTATCGTAGGTGTTTTGACATGTTGTTCTTGACATTATTAATACTTATATCTTGATTTACTTACTTCCAGAATATAAAATATGATTTATATATCATATATATTCAGTATATATATATATATAATAGATAGATAAATGAAATGAAAAACACCGTTCATGGAGACGGTAGTCCGTACGTACGCATGAACGCTGTTTTCATTTCCTTATTGTCTTGAATGGAAGTAAGTAGATGACATACATATATATATATACATGAATCCAGTAGCTTTATAATGTCATATATTTCATTATTATTTCTTATATATACTTTATAATAATTCTTAAATGGTTAACATGGAGAATGAATCTCATCGCATCGTGGAGACGGTAGTCCGTACGTACGCACGAGCGATGATATCGTTCCCATGGTCGTGGAATTGTGTTGAAGTGTATGTATGATATTTCAGTATCAATATAACTTTATAATAATCATATATAGTTACTCATTACACCATTATACACATCCAATTAATGTGGTGGAAGAAAATCGATTACACCACGGCGTGGAGACGATATTCCGTACGTACGGATGCGCGATGATTTCCTTTTTCCGTAGGATGGATAGAAGGTTAATTATAGTCGTTTCAAATTTATAATAACATATCAGTATATAATAAATACCGATGTTATTACTTTATCATGAAACAACTAAAGAAGAATAAGTTGAAGAAGAAAGAAATTGAAAAAGATCGGTAATGGATATTACCTCTTCTTTGAAACGCCTCTTTGAATCCTCCACTTAGGGAACTAAGATTTGTCTTTGAAGAAGACCAGGAACTCTAGGATTATTCTAGGGAAGTGGAGAATGGATTTTGGCAGGGGTTGGACGAGCTTGAGTGCTCAATTTTGGTGTGAGGAGGAGGGGGAGGAGGTGCCCTTTTATAAGGGAGGAGAGGGGCACCTTAGGAATATCTCAAAATATTATTTTATATTAAAGTCAAAATCGGTTTATATTGGTTTCAAAGGGTCTTATTTTGAAGATAAAGTGGGGATGGGTCGAAATCCTATCAACCAATAGGATTTAGACAAGTTTAGGTTATTATTGTAACCTTATCAATTAGATTTAACTCTAAGTTAAATAATTTAACTTTTACCGTGTCTTTTTGTTTTCTTTCACTATATGGTTAATACACTTACTATAACATGCCAAACGAACCCCAAATTGTTTATTATTAATATATATATCCTTATCTAATTCATTTGGCCGAACCTTAGATTTTTAGGAATAAAATAACAATTAGTAATATAATATTTGATTTAAAAACTATTTTGTATCAATTTTGACACTATTTGATATATGATTTTTGTGAAAGTCATAACAGAATTATATGTTCGAACCAAGTTTATTAAATCAACACTAATATATCATAGTAACCTAGAAAATTATTTGAATTCATAAAAAGTCTTAAATTACATTTATTTTGGTGTTTATAACATCAATTATGTCAATATTTCATTAATATGATAATTACTGCATCATCTTTGTGTCATAAATAAATTAAATTATTTGGTGTCTAAAAATCACAAATAAAATACCATTATGTAGGCAATCGTTTTAGCTTTTTAATGAATATTTACAATCTAATTTATCTTATGTATAACCCTATATTAAAAATGTTTTAGTAAATAAACTTTGATTTTAACTCTTTTAACACTTCTTTGAATTAAATAATAATAAATGTCCTAATCTAATCCAAGTGGGCCTAAATGATAATATTTAACACCTAAGGTTGTTTTTGGTCGAGATACACTTGTCAAATTGAGTTAGGATGTAACAACCCAAGATTTTATGAAAAATATTCTTTTTAATTTTATTAATGTCTTGTGTTGTACGCTACACCAAAAGGAGCTTACACAATACAAATCCTTGACTTGCCTTTCATTACACGCAATCACAACCTTCTTTGATAGCGTGTGTAGTACGCAATACTGAGTTTCAAGAAACAACAATATGCTATTAAAATATTATTAAAACTAGCCGTTATGAATAGTAATAACCACTTTTTAAATTTTAGAAATTCTAGCTCTCAAAATGGACTTCATTTTTGGATTCGGAGTATCGAATATAGCCTAAGGTGAAATTTTGGTACTTTTCGGATAACTTTCATATTCTAATGAATAGTGAAAATTACTAAATTATAATTAAAAACAACTTTTTTTAATCGAAATAATTAATAGTGATAAATTATTAATTTGAGTGGTTTTAAAGTATATTTAGAATATATTTTAATACAATGTTGGTCATTGGTTGTAATTTCACATTTAAACCAGACATAATCAAGTGTCAATCTTTTGATAGATTTTGTTTCTTAAAAAAACACGCTATTTGTTTTAACAGCGGGATTTAATTATAAAATTAATTAATGCAACTTCTATGTTATGAATTTGGTAAAATAGACTTCATTTTTGAATTCGGAATATGAAATATTGCTTAGGATGAAATTTTGGCATTTTTCTGAAAACTTTCAATTTTTGATGAATAGTGAAACCACTAAGTGGTAGGTTAAAAACGGAATTTTGCATAAAACTTAATTTTACCGCTTCTGTGAATGGAATTTCGAAAATCCGAGAGACACGGTTAATATCAAGGACTAAAATGTGGTTCAATGAGATGAAAATAATTTTTTGGTGAATAGTAACATTTTACTTTTTTTACCGCGGTTAATAGTAAATAGGGTAACTAAGGGTAAATATGATATTAATATTACCCTAACACATGTCCTAATTCTATTGGAAAAGTGTAATTCGACCAAAAACAAACTTAGGAATAAAATATGACCATTTTGGCCCACTTGGATTAGATTAAGACATTTATTATTAATTTATTTAAAGAAGGGTTAAAATAGTTAAAATCAAAGTTTAATAAGAAAATCATTTTTAATATGGGGTTATACATAAGATAAATTCGATTGTAAATATTAATTAGAAATATAACAATATTTCCTACATGATGGTATTTTATTTGTAATTTTTAGAAATCAAATAATTTAATTTATTTATGACACAAAGATGTTGCAGTAATTATCTTATTAATGAAATATTGACATAATTGATAATATAAATACCAAAATAAATGTAATTTAAGACTTTTTATGAATTGCACTAATTTTATAGGTTACTATGATATATTAGTGTTGATTTAATCAACTTGTTTCGAACATATAATTCTGTTATGACTTTCACAAAAATCATATATCAAATAGTGTCAAAATTGACACAAAATAGTTTTTAAATCAAATATTATATTATTAATTGTTATTTTATTCCTAAAAATCTAAGGTTCGTCCAAATGACTTATATAAGGATATATATATTAATAATAAACAATTTGGGGTTCGTTTGGCATGTTATAGTAAGTTTATTAACCATATAGTGAAAGAAAACAAAAAGACATGGTAAAAGTTAAATTATTTAACTTAGAGTTAAATCTAATTGATAAGGTTAAAATAATACCCTAAACTTGTCTAAATCTTATTGGTTGATAGGATTTCGACCCATCCCCACTTTAGCTTCGAAATAAGACCCTTTGGAACCATTATAAACCGATTTTGACTTTAATATAAAATAATATTTTGAGATATTCCTAAGGTGCCCCTCTCCTCCCTTATAAAAGGGCACCTCCTTCCCCTCCTCCTCACACCAATTTGAGCACTCAAGCTCGGCCAAACCCTGCCAAAATCTCCTCTCCACTTCCCTAGCAACATCCTAGAGGTTCTGGTCTTCCTCAAAGACCAATTTTAGTGCCCTCAGAGGAGGTCTCAAAGAGGCGCTTCAAAGAAGAGGTAATTACCGTTACCAATTCTTTCATCTTTATTTCTTCTTCCACTTCTTCTTCTTAGGTTGTTTCATTATGAAGTAATAACATCAGTATCACTCATATACTGATATGTTATTATAAGTATGAAACAACCCTATTTCACCATCTATCCATCCTACAGAAAAAGAAATCACCGCGCGTGTGTACGTACGGAATACCGTCTCCACGCCGTGGTGTAATCTATTTTCCACCACCACCTTACATGGATGGGTATAATGGTGTAAAGAATAACTATAAATAGTTATTACAACATTATATTGATTCTGATATATTGTATAATCCACTCCAATTCAATTCAATATTTATGGAAATGATATCATCGCTCGTGCGTACGTACGGACTACCGTCTCCACGACGCGATGAGATTCATTCTCCGTGTTAACCATTTAAGAATGAATATAAAGTATATATAAGAAATAATAATGAAATATATGACATTATAAAGCTACTTGATTTATGTATATATATATATGTATGTCATCTACTTACTTCCATTTCAAGACAATAAGGAATGGAAAACAGCGTTCATGCGTACCTACGGACTACCGTCTCCATGAACGGTGTTTTTCATTTTATTTATCTATCTATTATATATATATATACTGAATATATATGATATATAAATCATATTTTATATTCTGGAATTAAGTAAATCATGATATAAGTAATAATAATGTCAAGAACAACAAGTCAAAACACCTACGATAAATGAAACGATTTTACCCAAAACGCTTATTTAACATGGAATTTACAAAAGAACGGGTAATATAATGTCATAGGTGAACCATATATGATATCATTACAATGAATATGATTCTGTAATAAGTCAATGACATTATTTAAATCATCATACAGGAGGTTCGGACACATACGAAGCAAATCAGACCTAAGGTAAGGGAAAATATCACAATCTCACTTTTATCCAAGATTGTTTATACTTTGGTATTTACTGGGGTGTATTTTATCATCCACATCCATTTTCCCTCAATATTTAATATTGTTTCCATCCACTTACAATAGTTTAAATACAATTTTACCCTTCGGTGAGTTTTTAGTAAAGAATATGAAAGGAATCTTTTGTCGTTTTTTTCAAACGAGGTACTTTTTGACTTTTCCGACAAAAGTACGAAGAATGTTTTTCTTTAACTTATACGGCAAGAATGGATTTTTAAAACATTATTTCCAAGAATCTTCCTTTATAAGTTTTCAAGTTTATTTTTGATCAACTTCTTTTAGTATGACATGTTAAGAAAAGAAAAGTGTTTTTGAATAAGAAAGGATATTTTCCTCAAGAATGGAGTTCAAGTGTTTTATCAAAATTATTTTCCATCTAAGATAATAAAGGGTTCTGTTTTTAACCCTTTAATTACATTGATTTGATTATGTTATGAGGGAATTATTTTTATGATGTCATTTTCCTTATAAGATTTGTTTTATGATGTCATGATGTTTCAAGAATCCCATTTTTGTTACATGTGTTATGCGATGATGTATGTTTTATGATTATGTGGCACACATAAGAAAGGATTCATTATAAGATGGGTGGGACCTATATCTCCCTCCAATGCATTGGGTAAAGATTTTATATCTCATGAGATAGACATGGCTGAAATGGTAGGTTATACCGGTTCAGTGAAATAGGACTGAAACGAGGGTTACTCGATTCAGAAAGGGACTTTGTCCACTAAGATAGTCTTGGCAATGAGTCTTGACTAACAAGAAATGATTTTCTATGATTATGTGTGTATGCCACAAAGTTTAATGTTTTAAGTTATTATTATTGGGATTTCATTTCACTACTATGATTTATCCCATGTTATGAAATTATGCTCTCTTTTGTAGGTTAAGATTTCCAAAAGTTATGTTCTTATGAATATGATGTGATTGATTTTTCTTTTGTTTACCCTTACTGAGCATTTGAGATCACCCTTTTATGTTTTATTTTCCCCAGGATATAAAGAAAGGTTTTAGGTTAAAAAAAAGGGAAGATCTTTATGGGAGATATTGAAGATCTTTCACCACGATTAGAAGATTACGTTCCGAGTTTCCAAAGACACTAAACTATTATGATCCTTGTGTGTGTGTTTTTGTTATGTACTAAGTATTCCGCAAAAGTAATGTAATGTCCATGTACGTCAGGCTTCGGGTCTCTACAGTTGGTATCAGAGGAAAGGTTTAGTCAACCTTTGGAAACTAGGATGCGAAAACGTTAGTGAGATCCCTAGAGATATTTCTAAGGTATGTCTAGGGATGCCCCTAAGGATAAGTATACGTATAGGATATAGTCCTAGAAATATGGTAACGATATTAGATTAAACCAAAGATGTTAGATATTCCCCCTTTATTATGATTTTTGCCTCTCACACTATTCTTTTTGGGTTTTAGAAAATGGCTGGAAACATGGTGATTCGCGATAATGGAGGATATGATGGACAATGGAATGATATTGTTCATGAGAAACCAAATGAAATGGGATTTGGAAGTCCAAACATCATTATTATGCCGAATCAGCAATCTCATAATATGATCAATAAAGTAAAATTTGGTAAGTTTCCTGACTCGGCTAATAAGAGAAAGATGGAGTTTCATGATGATCATAGAGGAAAGAAAGTTCAATTTACCCTATGTAAATCATGTGGGAAGAGGCATCAAGGAGAATGTTTCAAGGGAACTGGAAGATGCTTTGGGTGTGGAAAAGAAGGACACAAAGCAAGTAAGTGCAAAGGAAAAGGTTCAGTTAACACCATGGATGAGGATAATGGTATTGCTAAGACATCAAAAATGGTTAAGTGTTTTAAATGTGGAATGTATGGGCATTATGCAAACAAATGCCCTAAGGGAAAGACTCATGAAGAGAATCAGTATGGTCATATGGGTAGTATTTATGTGCATGATGATGAAGAGACTACAAATGATATGTGAGATGAAAGAATTTTTGAAGCTCGGTCAATGGTTTAAGAATGTAGTGGAATGATTACATGTTTATCATGTGTAATGTTGTATAAGAAATCTCATGGTACTATGGAATAAAGAGACATCTAAGGATTGTTACACTGTTGTCTTTCCTTGAGTTATGAAAGTGTATGATTAATGGTACCACTATCCATGAAAGGTTATTCAGATATTTTTGGAATTTAGATGATATGCGCATAATGAAGGAATAATAAGATAATGAGGTGTTTGATTGTATTCATGAGCTCATGACTGATATAAGGAGAAGGTTATATCATGGTTTGAATATAGAGAATTTTTGGATTTTGGTATGTGGAAAGAGTTAACTTTTAACTGCATTCATGTTTTCACTAAGGTTCAATGGGTATTCAATAGAATACATGATTAAGGACTTTGAATGTTTGGAGTGTGACCAACAAAACATATCTTATGATATATGGGGATCGACGATGGTGTTAAATCTCTGGTAATTGTTTTCACTATATTATGAGAGTGGAATGTAGTATTATGGATAAGCCTAAAGATTAGAATGGATTATGTTGGACATAAGTTAGTATTGTTTAAGGATAGATGATTTTCGATATTATTGATGAGATGTTATAGTAATGTAGTTTTAGAAAAAGGACAACCTGCAGGACGGGCGACAGCCCATCGCGTCGGACAAGGCTGTGGGAATCGAACCCACAACTGAAGTGCGACTGCACTTTATCGCCTACCACTGGCCTACAGGAAGTCCCTGTTTAGTAGAAACTAGTTTTATTATATTAAGAAGTATGATATATGAAGTATAAGTCAATTTTAGGAACCATATATGATTAATCTCACTATAGAATGACTTATGTATATTTAATAACTTTTTCTAACCTTTTGTTTGAGACAGATGGAATGACCCGTCATTCTATCACATGATCTGCTAACACTTCACGAATAACAAATTTAACTTCATTTATTTAAGAGATGAAGTGAAAATTGTTCAAGGCACGAACAACAGTGAGATTGTACCAAAATAAAGTAAGTATTTATTCTAATTCAAATTTTCAACTTTAGGGAAATGATCTTGAAAACCAAAAATGTTGTCCTAGTGATCTTATACCTGATGAATCAGATGGTACCTTAGATCGTCACAAATTTATGGCTTTGTGATTTCTGGCTTTTCCGTAGCCATGTTCTCTACCACTCTCCATCAGAACATGATGGTTAGATTTCTCTTCCATATCCATATTTTCACCTATGTGGAAACCCAGTGATTAGTTTATTTGGGTAACCGTTACATTTCATACTTTTGTTTTTAAAGATAAGTTTTGGTATTCCTTTTTACGATGTGGGTTTCTATTAAAGAAACTTTCGAATAGTAAACCATTTATAACCCCGACGAATTTCGAGGGCGAAATTCATTTTAAGGGGAGTAGAATGTAACAACCCGAGATTTTATGAAAAATATTCTTTTTAATTTTATTAATGTCTTGTGTTGTACGCTACACCAAAAGGAGCTTACACAATACAAATCCTTGACTTTCCTTGCATTACACGCAATCACAACCTTCTTTGATAGCGTGTGTAGTATGCAATACTGAGTTTCACGAAACAACGATATGCTATTAAAATATTATTAAAACTAGCCGTTATGAATAGTAATAACCACTTTTTAAATTTTAGAAATTCTAGCTCTAAAAATGGACTTCATTTTTGGATTCGGAGTATCGAATTTAGCCTAAGGTGAAATTTTGGTACTTTTCGGATAACTTTCATATTCTAATGAATAGTGAAAATTACTAAATTATAATTAAAAACAACTTTTTTTAATCGAAATAATTAATAGTGATAAATTATTAATTTGAGTGGTTTTAAAGTATATTTAGAATATATTTTAATACAATGTTGGTCATTGGTTGTAATTTCACATTTAAACCAGACATAATCAAGTGTCAATCTTTTGATAGATTTTGTTTCTTAAAAAAACACGCTATTTGTTTTAACAGCGGGATTTAATTATAAAATTAATTAATGCAACTTCTATGTTATGAATTTGGTAAAATAGACTTCATTTTTGAATTTGGAATATGAAATATTGCTTAGGATGAAATTTTGGCATTTTTCTGAAAACTTTCAATTTTTGATGAATAGTGAAACCACTAAGTGGTAGGTTAAAAACGGAATTTTGCATAACACGTAATTTTACCGCTTCTGGGAATGGAATTTCGATGATTCGAGAGACACGGTTAATATCAAGGACTAAAATGTGGTTCAATGAGATGAAAATAATTTTTTGGTGAATAGTAACTTTTTACTTTTTTTACCGCGGTTAATAGTAAATAGGGTAACTAAGGGTAAATATGATATTAATATTACCCTAACACATGTCCTAATTCTATTGGACAAGTGTAATTCGACCAAAAACAAACTTAGGAATAAAATATGACCATTTAGGCCCACTTGGATTAGATCAGGACATTTATTATTAATTTATTTAAAGAAGGGTTAAAATAGTTAAAATCAAAGTTTAATAAGTAAATCATTTTTAATATGGGGTTATACATAAGATAAATTCGATTGTAAATATTAATTAGAAAGATAACAAGCTTTAATACATGATGGTATTTTATTTTTAATTTTTAGAAATCAAATAATTTAATTTATTTATGACACAAAGATGATGCAGTAATTATCTTATTAATGAAATATTGACATTATTGATAATATAAATACCAAAATAAATGTAATTTAAGACTTTTTCTGAATTACACTAATTTTATAGGTTACTATGATATATTAGTGTTGATTTAATCAACTTGTTTCGAACATATAATTCTGTTATGACTTTCACAAAAATCATATATCAAATAGTGTCAAAATTGACACAAAATAGTTTTTAAATAAAATATTATATTATTAATTGTTATTTTATTCCTAAAAATCTAAGGTTCGTCCACATGACTTAGATAAGGATATATATATTAATAATAAACGATTTGGGGTTCGTTTGGCATGTTATAGTAAGTTTATTAACCATATAGTGAAAGAAAACAAAAAGACATGGTAAAAGTTAAATTATTTAACTTAGAGTTAAATCTAATTGATAAGGTTAAAATAATACCCTAAACTTGTCTAAATATTATTGGTTGATAGGATTTCGACCCATCCCCACTTTAGCTTCGAAATAAGACCCTTTGGAACCATTATAAACCGATTTTGACTTTAATATAAAATAATATTTTGAGATATTTCTAAGGTGCCCCTCTCCTCCCTTATAAAAGGGCACCTCCTTCCCCTCCTCCTCACACCAATTTGAGCACTCAAGCTCGGCCAAACCCTGCCAAAATCTCTTCTCCACTTCCCTAGCAACATCCTAGAGGTTCTGGTCTTCCTCAAAGACCAATTTTAGTGCCCTCAGAGGAGGTCTCAAAGAGGCGCTTCAAAGAAGAGGTAATTACCGTTACCAATTCTTTCATCTTTATTTCTTCTTCCACTTCTTCTTCTTAGGTTGTTTCATTATGAAGTAATAACATCAGTATCACTCATATACTGATATGTTATTATAAGTATGAAACAACCCTATTTCACCATCTATCCATCCTACAGAAAAAGAAATCACCGCGCGTGTGTACGTACGGAATACCGTCTCCACGCCGTGGTGTAATCTATTTTCCACCACCACCTTACATGGATGGGTATAATGGTGTAAAGAATAACTATAAATAGTTATTACAACATCATATTGATTCTGATATATTGTATAATCCACTCCAATTCAATTCAATATTTATGGAAATGATATCATCGCTCGTGCGTACGTACGGACTACCGTCTCCACGACGCGATGAGATTCATTCTCCGTGTTAACCATTTAAGAATGATTATAAAGTATATATAAGAAATAATAATGAAATATATGACATTATAAAGCTACTGGATTTATGTATATATATATATATGTATGTCATCTACTTACTTCCATTTCAAGACAATAAGGAATGGAAAACAGCGTTCATGCGTACGTACGGACTACCGTCTCCATGAACGGTGTTTTTCATTTTATTTATCTATCTATTATATATATATATATACTGAATATATATGATATATAAATCATATTTTATATTCTGGAATTAAGTAAATCATGATATAAGTAATAATAATGTCAAGAACAACAAGTCAAAACACCTACGATAAATGAAACGATTTTACCCAAAACGCTTATTTAACATGGAATTTACAAAAGAACGGGTAATATAATGTCATAGGTGAACCATATATGATATCATAACAATGAATATGATTCTGTAATAAGTCAATGACATTATTTAAATCATCATACAGGAGGTTCGGACAAATACGAAGCAAATCGGACCTAAGGTAAGGGAAAATATCACAATCTCACTTTTATCCGAGATTGTTTATACTTTGGTATTTACTGGGGTGTATTTTATCATCCACATCCATGTTCCCTCAATATTTAATATTGTTTCCATCCAATTACAATAGTTTAAATCCAATTTTACCCTTCGGTGAGTTTTTAGTAAAGAATATGAAAGGAATCTTTTGTCGTTTTTTTCATACGAGGTACTTTTTGACTTTTCCGACAAAAGTACGAAGAATGTTTTTCTTTAACTTATACGGCAAGAATGGATTTTTAAAACATTATTTCCAAGAATCTTCCTTTATAAGTTTTCAAGTTTATTTTTGATCAACTTCTTTTAGTATGACATGTTAAGAAAAGAAAAGTGTTTTTGAATAAGAAAGGATATTTTCCTCAAGAATGGAGTTCAAGTATTTTATCAAAATTATTTTCCATCTAAGATAATAAAGGGTTCTGTTTTTATCCCTTTAATTACATTGATTTGATTATGTTATGAGGGAATTATTTTTATGAAGTCATTTTCCTTATAAGATTTGTTTTATAATGTCATGATGTTTCAAGAATCCCATTTTTGTTACATGTGTTATGCGATGATGTATGTTTTATGATTATGTGGCACACATAAGAAAGGATTCATTATAAGATGGGTGGGACCTATATCTCCCTCCAATGCATTGGGTAAAGATTTTATATCTCATGAGATAGACATGGCTGAAATGGTAGGTTATACCGGTTCAGTGAAACAGGACTGAAACGAGGGTTACTCGATTCAGAAAGGGACTTTGTCCACTAAGATAGTCTTGGAAATGAGTCTTGACTAACAAGAAATGATTTTCTATGATTATGTGTGTATGCCACAAAGTTTAATGTATTAAGTTATTATTATTGGGATTTCATTTCACTACTATGATTTATCCCATGTTATGAAATTATGCTCTCTTTTGCAGGTTAAGATTTCCAAAAGTTATGTTCTTATGAATATGATGTGATTGATTTTTCTTTTGTTTACCCTTACTGAGCATTTGAGATCACCCTTTTATGTTTTCTTTTCCCCAGGATATAAAGAAAGGTTTTAGGTTAAAAAAAAGGGAAGATCTTTATGGGAGATATTGAAGATCTTTCACCACGATTAGAAGATTACGTTCCGAGTTTCCAAAGACACTAAACTATTATGATCCTTGTGTGTGTGTTTTTGTTATGTACTAAGTATTCCGCAAAAGTAATGTAATGTCCATGTACGTCAGGCTTCGGGTCTCTACAGTTGGTATTAGAGGAAAGGTTTAGTTAACCTTTGGAAACTAGGATGCGAAAACGTTAGTGAGATCCCTAGAGATATTTCTAAGGTATGTCTAGGGATGCCCCTAAGGATAAGTATACGTATAGGATATAGTCCTAGAAATATGGTAACGATATTAGATTAAACCAAAGATGTTAGATATTCCCCCTTTATTATGATTTTTGCGTCTCACACTATTCTTTTTGTGTTTTAGAAAATGGCTGGAAACAAGGTGATTCACGATAATGGAGGATATGATGGACAATGGAATGATATTGTTCATGAGAAACCAAATGAAATGGGATTTGGAAGTCCAAACATCATTATTATGCCGAATCATCAATCTCATAATATGATCAATAAAGTAAAATTTGGTAAGTTTCCTGACTCGGCTAATAAGAGAAAGATGGAGTTTCATGATGATAATAGAGGAAAGAAAGTTCAATTTACCCTATGTAAATCATGTGGGAAGAGGCATCAAGGAGAATGTTTCAAGGGAACTGGAAGATGCTTTGGGTGTGGAAAAGAAGGACACAAAGCAAGTAAGTGCAAAGGAAAAGGTTCAGTTAACACCATGGATGAGGATAATGGTATTTCTAAGACATCAAAAATGGTTAAGTGTTTTAAATGTGGAATGTATGGGCATTATGCAAACAAATTCCCTAAGGGAAAGACTCATGAAGAGAATCAGTATGGTCATATGGGTAGTATTTATGTGGATGATGATGAAGAGACTACAAATGATATGTGAGATGAAAGAATTTTTGAAGCTCGGTCAATGGTTTAAGAATGTAGTGGAATGATTACATGTTTATCATGTGTAATGTTGTATAAGAAATCTCATGGTACTATGGAATAAAGAGACATCTAAGGATTGTTACACTGTTGTCTTTCCTTGAGTTATGAAAGTGTATGATTAATGGTACCACTATCCATGAAAGGTTATTCAGATATTTTTGGAATTTAGATGATATGCGCATAATGAAGGAATAATAAGATAATGAGGTGTTTGATTGTATTCATGAGCTCATGACTGATATAAGGAGAAGGTTATATCATGGTTTGAGTATAGAGAATTTTTGGATTTTGGTATGTGGAAAGAGTTAACTTTTAACTGCATTCATGTTTTCACTAAGGTTCAATGGGTATTCAATAGAATACATGATTAAGGACTTTGAATGTTTGGAGTGTGACCAACAAAACATATCTTATGATATATGGGGATTGACGATGGTGTTAAATCTCAGGTAATTGTTTTCACTATATTATGAGAGTGGACTGTAGTATTATGGATAAGCCTAAAGATTAGAATGGATTATGTTGGACATAAGTTAGTATTGTTTAAGGATAGAAGATTTTCGATATTATTGATGAGATGTTATAGTAATGTAGTTTTAGAAAAAGGACAACCTGCAGGACGGGCGACAGCCCATCGCGTCGGACAAGGCTGTGGGAATCGAACCCACAACTGAAGTGCGACTGGCCTTTATCGCCTACCACTGGCCTACAGGAAGTCCCTGTTTAGTAGAAACTAGTTTTATTATATTAAGCAGTATGATATATGAAGTATAAGTCAATTTTAGGAACCATATATGATTAATCTCACTATAGAATGACTTATGTATATTTAATAACTTTTTCTAACCTTTTGTTTGAGACAGATGGAATGACCCGTCATTCTATCACATGATCTGCTAACACTTCACGAATAACAAATTCAACTTCATTTATTTAAGAGATGAAGTGAAAATTGTTCAAGGCACGAACAACAGTGAGATTGTACCAAAATAAAGTAAGTATTTATTCTAATTCAAATTTTCAACTTTAGGGAAATGATCTTGAAAACCAAAAATGTTGTCCTAGTGATCTTATACCTGATGAATCAGATGGTACCTTAGATCGTCACAAATTTATGGCTTTGTGATTTCTGGCTTTTCCGTAGCCATGTTCTCTACCACTCTCCATCAGAACATGATGGTTAGATTTCTCTTCCATATCCATATTTTCACTTATGTGGAAACCCAGTGATTAGTTTATTTGGGTAACCGTTACATTTCATACTTTTGTTTTTAAAGATAAGTTTTGGTATTCCTTTTTACGATGTGGGTTTCTATTAAAGAAACTTTCGAATAGTAAACCATTTATAACCCCGACGAATTTCGAGGGCGAAATTCATTTTAAGGGGAGTAGAATGTAACAACCCGAGATTTTCTGAAAAATATTCTTTTTAATTTTATTAATGTCTTGTGTTGTACGCTACACCAAAAGGAGCTTACACAATACAAATCCTTGACTTTCCTTGCATTACACACAATCACAACCTTCTTTGATAGCGTGTGTAGTATGCAATACTGAGTTTCACGAAACAACGATATGCTATTAAAATATTATTAAAACTAGCCGTTATGAATAGTAATAACCACTTTTTAAATTTTAGAAATTCTAGCTCTCAAAATGGACTTCATTTTTGGATTCAGAGTATCGAATTTAGCCTAAGGTGAAATTTTGGTACTTTTCGGATAACTTTCATATTCTAATGAATAGTGAAAATTACTAAATTATAATTAAAAACAACTTTTTTTAATCGAAATAATTAATAGTGATAAATTATTAATTTGAGTGGTTTTAAAGTATATTTAGAATATATTTTAATACAATGTTGGTCATTGGTTGTAATTTCACATTTAAACCAGACATAATCAAGTGTCAATCTTTTGATAGATTTTGTTTCTTAAAAAAACACGCTATTTGTTTTAACAGCGGGATTTAATTATAAAATTAATTAATGCAACTTCTATGTTATGAATTTGGTAAAATAGACTTCATTTTTGAATTCGGAATATGAAATATTTCTTAGGATGAAATTTTGGCATTTTTCTGAAAACATTCAATTTTTGATGAATAGTGAAACCACTAAGTGGTAGGTTAAAAACGGAATTTTGCATAAAACGTAATTTTACCGCATCTGTGAATGGAATTTCGATGATCCGAGAGACACGGTTAATATCAAGGACTAAAATGTGGTTCAATGAGATGAAAATAATTTTTTGGTGAATAGTAACTTTTTACTTTTTTTACCGCGGTTAATAGTAAATAGGGTAACTAAGGGTAAATATGATATTAATATTACCCTAACACATGTCCTAATTCTATTGGACAAGTGTAATTCGACCAAAAACAAACTTAGGAATAAAATATGACCATTTAGGCCCACTTGGATTAGATTAGGACATTTATTATTAATTTATTTAAAGAAGGGTTAAAATAGTTAAAATCAAAGTTTAATAAGTAAATCATTTTTAATATGGGGTTATACATAAGATATATTCGATTGTAAATATTCATTAGAAAGATAAAAAGATTTCCTACATGATGGTATTTTATTTGTAATTTTTAGAAATCAAATAATTTAATTTATTTATGACACAAAGATGATGCAGTAATTATCTTATTAATGAAATATTGACATAATTGATAATATAAATACCAAAATAAATGTAATTTAAGACTTTTTATGAATTAAACTAATTTTATAGGTTACTATGATATATTAGTGTTGATTTAATCAACTTGTTTCGAACATATAATTCTGTTATGACTTTCAAAAAAATCATATATCAAATAGTGTCAAAATTGACACAAAATAGTTTTTAAATAAAATATTATATTATTAATTGTTATTTTATTCCTAAAAATCTAAGGTTCGGCAAAATGACTTAGATAAGGATATATATATTAATAATAAACGATTTGGGGTTCGTTTGGCATGTTATAGTAAGTTTATTAACCATATAGTGAAAGAAAACAAAAAGACATGGTAAAAGTTAAATTATTTATCTTAGAGTTAAATCTAATTGATAAGGTTAAAATAATACCCTAAACTTGTCTAAATCTTATTGGTTGATAGGATTTCGACCCATCCCCACTTTAGCTTCGAAATAAGACTTTTTGGAACCATTATAAACCGATTTTGACTTTAATATAAAATAATATTTTGAGATATTCCTAAGGTGCCCCTCTCCTCCCTTATAAAAGGGCACCTCCTTCCCCTCCTCCTCACACCAATTTGAGCACTCAAGCTCGGCCAAACCCTGCCAAAATATCCTCTCCACTTCCCTAGCAACATCCTAGAGGTTCTGGTCTTCCTCAAAGACCAATTTTAGTGCCCTAAGAGGAGGTCTCAAAGAGGCGCTTCAAAGAAGAGGTAATTACCGTTACCAATTCTTTCATCTTTATTTCTTCTTCCACTTCTTCTTCTTAGGTTGTTTCATTATGAAGTAATAACATCAGTATCACTCATATACTGATATGTTATTATAAGTATTAAACAACCCTATTTCACCATCTATCCATCCTACAAAAAAAGAAATCACCGCGCGTGTGTACGTACGGAATACCGTCTCCACGCCGTGGTGTAATCTATTTTCCACCACCACCTTACATGGATGGGTATAATGGTGTAAAGAATAACTATACATAGTTATTAAAACATCATATTGATTCTGATATATTGTATAATCCACTCCAATTCAATTCAATATTTATGGAAATGATATCATCGCTCGTGCGTACGTACGGACTACCGTCTCCACGACGCGATGAGATTCATTCTCCGTGTTAACCATTTAAGAATGATTATAAAGTATATATAAGAAATAATAATGAAATATATGACATTATAAAGCTACTGGATTTATGTATATATATATATGTATGTCATCTACTTACTTCCATTTCAAGACAATAAGGAATGGAAAACAACGTTCATGCGTACATACGGACTACCGTCTCCATGAACGGTGTTTTTCATTTTATTTATCTATCTATTATATATATATATACTGAATATATATGATATATAAATCATATTTTATATTCTGGAATTAAGTAAATCATGATATAAGTAATAATAATGTCAAGAACAACAAGTCAAAACACCTATGATAAATGAAACGATTTTACCCAAAACGCTTCTTTAAAATGGAATTTACAAAAGAACGGGTAATATAATGTCATAGGTGAACCATATATGATATCATAACAATGAATATGATTCTGTAATAAGTCAATGACATTATTTAAATCATCATACAGGAGGTTCGGACACATACGAAGCAAATCGGACCTAAGGTAAGGGAAAATATCACAATCTCACTTTTATCCGAGATTGTTTATACTTTGGTATTTACTGGGGTGTATTTTATCATCCACATCCATGTTCCCTCAATATGTAATATTGTTTCCATCCACTTACAATAGTTTAAATCCAATTTTACCCTTCGGTGAGTTTTTAGTAAAGAATATGAAAGGAATCTTTTGTCGTTTTTTTCATACGAGGTACTTTTGGACTTTTCCGACAAAAGTACGAAGAATGTTTTTCTTTAACTTATACGGCAAGAATGGATTTTTAAAACATTATTTCCAAGAATCTTCCTTTATAAGTTTTCAAGTTTATTTTTGATCAACTTCTTTTAGTATGACATTTTAAGAAAAGAAAAGTGTTTTTGAATAAGAAAGGATATTTTCCTCAAGAATGGAGTTCAAGTGTTTTATCAAAATTATTTTCCATATAAGATAATAAAGGGTTCTATTTTTATCCCTTTAATTACATTGATTTGATTATGTTATGAGGGAATTATTTTTATGAAGTCATTTTCCTTATAAGATTTGTTTTATGATGTCATGATGTTTCAAGAATCCCATTTTTGTTACATGTGTTATGCGATGATGTATGTTTTATGATTATGTGGCACACATAAGAAAGGATTCATTATAAGATGGGTGGGACCTATATCTCCCTCCAATGCATTGGGTAAAGATTTTATATCTCATGAGATAGACATGGCTAAAATGGTAGGTTATACCGGTTCAGTGAAACAGGACTGAAACGAGGGTTACTCGATTCAGAAAGGGACTTTGTCCACTAAGATAGTCTTGGCAATGAGTCTTGACTAACAAGAAATGATTTTCTATGATTATGTGTGTATGACACAAAGTTTAATGTTTTAAGTTATTATTATTGGGATTTCATTTCACTACTATGATTTATCCCATGTTATGAAATTATGCTCTCTTTTGCAGGTTAATATTTCCAAAAGTTATGTTCTTATGAATATGATGTGATTGATTTTTCTTTTGTTTACCCTTACTGAGCATTTGAGATCACCCTTTTATGTTTTCTTTTCCCCATGATATAAAGAAAGGTTTTAGGTTAAAAAAAAGGGAAGATCTTTATGGGAGATATTGAAGATCTTTCACCACGATTAGAAGATTACGTTCCGAGTTTCCAAAGACACTAAACTATTATGATCCTTGTGTGTGTGTTTTTGTTATGTACTAAGTATTCCGCAAAAGTAATGTAATGTCCATGTACGTCAGGCTTCGGGTCTCTACAGTTGGTATCAGAGGAAAGGTTTAGTCAACCTTTGGAAACTAGGATGCGAAAACGTTAGTGAGATCCCTAGAGATATTTCTAAGGTATGTCTAGGGATGCCCCTAAGGATAAGTATACGTATAGGATATAGTCCTAGAAATATGGTAACGATATTAGATTAAACCAAAGATGTTAGATATTCCCCCTTTATTATGATTTTTTCCTCTCACACTATTCTTTTTGGGTTTTAGAAAATGGCTGGAAACAAGGTGATTCACGATAATGGAGGATATGATGGACAATGGAATGATATTGTTCATGAGAAACCAAATGAAATGGGATTTGGAAGTCCAAACATCATTATTATGCCGAATCAGAAATCTCATAAAATGATCCATAAAGTAAAATTTGGTAAGTTTCCTGACTCGGCTAATAAGAGAAAGATGGAGTTTCATGATGATCATAGAGGAAAGAAAGTTCAATTTCCCCTATGTAAATCATGTGGGAAGAGGCATCAAGGAGAATGTTTCTAGGGAACTGGAAGATGCTTTGGGTGTGGAAAAGAAGGACACAAAGAAAGTAAGTGCAAAGGAAAAGGTTCAGTTAACACCATGGATGAGGATAATGGTATTGCTAAGACATCAAAAATGGTTAAGTGTTTTAAATGTGGAATGTATGGGCATTATGCAAACAAATGCCCTAAGGGAAAGACTCATGAAGAGAATCAGTATGGTCATATGTGTAGTATTTATGTGGATGATGATGAAGAGACTACAAATGATATGTGAGATGAAAGAATTTTTGAAGCTCGGTCAATGGTTTAAGAATGTAGTGGAATGATTACATGTTTATCATGTGTAATGTTGTATAAGAAATCTCATGGTACTATGGAATAAAGAGACATCTAAGGATTGTTACACTGTTTTCTTTCCTTGAGTTATGAAAGTGTATGATTAATGGTACCACTATCCATGAAAGGTTATTCAGATATTTTTGGAATTTAGATGATATGCACATAATGAAGGAATAATAAGATAATGAGGTGTTTGATTGTATTCATGAGCTCATGACTGATATAAGGAGAAGGTTATATCATGGTTTGAGTATAGAGAATTTTTGGATTTTGGTATGTGGAAAGAGTTAACTTTTAACTGCATTCATGTTTTCACTAAGGTTCAATGGGTATTCAATAGAATACATGATTAAGGACTTTGAATGATTGGAGTGTGACCAACAAAACATATCTTATGATATATGGGGATCGACGATGGTGTTAAATCTCTGGTAATTGTTTTCACTATATTATGAGAGTGGACTGTAGTATTATGGATAAGCCTAAAGATTAGAATGGATTATGTTGGACATAAGTTAGTATTGTTTAAGGATAGAAGATTTTCGATATTATTGATGAGATGTTATAGTAATGTAGTTTTAGAAAAAGGACAACCTGCAGGACGGGCGACAGCCCATCGCGTCGGACAAGGCTGTGGGAATCGAACCCACAACTGAAGTGCGATTGGCCTTTATCGCCTACCACTGGCCTACAGGAAGTCCCTGTTTAGTAGAAACTAGTTTTATTATATTAAGCAGTATGATATATGAAGTATAAGTCAATTTTAGGAACCATATATGATTAATCTCACTATAGAATGACTTATGTATATTTAATAACTTTTTCTAACCTTTTGTTTGAGACAGATGGAATGACCAGTCATTCTATCACATGATCTGCTAACACTTCACGAATAACAAATTCAACTTCATTTATTTAAGAGATGAAGTGAAAATTGTTCAAGGCACGAACAACAGTGAGATTGTACCAAAATAAAGTAAGTATTTATTCTAATTCAAATTTTCAACTTTAGGGAAATGATCTTGAAAACCAAAAATGTTGTCCTAGTGATCTTATACCTGATGAATCAGATGGTACCTTAGATCATCACAAATTTATGGATTTGTGATTTATGGCTTTTCCGTAGCCATGTTCTCTACCACTCTCCATCAGAACATGATGGTTAGATTTCTCTTCCATATCCATATTTTCACCTATGTGGAAACCCAGTGATTAGTTTATTTGGGTAACCGTTACATTTCATACTTTTGTTTTTAAAGATAAGTTTTGGTATTCCTTTTTACGATGTGGGTTTCTATTAAAGAAACTTTCGAATAGTAAACCATTTATAACCCCGACGAATTTCGAGGGCGAAATTCATTTTAAGGGGAGTAGAATGTAACAACCCGAGATTTTATGAAAAATATTCTTTTTAATTTTATTAATGTCTTGTGTTGTACGCTACACCAAAAGGAGATTACACAATACAAATCCTTGACTTTCCTTGCATTACACGCAATCACAACCTTCTTTGATAGCGTGTGTAGTACGCAATACTGAGTTTCACGAAACAACGATATGCTATTAAAATATTATTAAAACTAGCCGTTATGAATAGTAATAACCACTTTTTAAATTTTAGAAATTCTAGCTCTCAAAATGGACTTCATTTTTGGATTCGGAGTATCGAATTTAGCCTAAGTTGAAATTTTGGTACTTTTCGGATAACTTTCATATTCTAATGAATAGTGAAAATTACTAAATTATAATTAAAAACAACTTTTTTTAATCGAAATAATTAATAGTGATAAATTATTAATTTGAGTGGTTTTAAAGTATATTTAGAATATATTTTAATACAATGTTGGTCATTGGTTGTAATTTCACATTTAAACCAGACATAATCAAGTGTCAATCTTTTGATAGATTTTGTTTCTTAAAAAAACACGCTATTTGTTTTAACAGCGGGATTTACTTATAAAATTAATTAATGCAACTTCCATGTTATGAATTTGGTAAAATAGACTTCATTTTTGAATTCGGAATATGAAATATTGCTTAGGATGAAATTTTGGCATTTTTCTGAAAACTTTCAATTTTTGATGAATAGTGAAACCACTAAGTGGTAGGTTAAAAACGGAATTTTGCATAAAACGTAATTTTACCGCTTCTGTGAATGGAATTTCGAAGATCCGAGAGACACGGTTAATATCAAGGACTAAAATGTGGTTCAATGAGATGAAAATAATTTTTTGGTGAATAGTAACTTTTTACTTTTTTTACCGCGGTTAATAGTAAATAGGGTAACTAAGGGTAAATATGATATTAATATTACCCTAACACATGTCCTAATTCTATTGGACAAGTGTAATTCGACCAAAAACAAACTTAGGAATAAAATATGACCATTTAGGCCCACTTGGATTAGATTAGGACATTTATTATTAATTTATTTAAAGAAGGGTTAAAATAGTTAAAATCAAAGTTTAATAAGTAAATCATTTTTAATATGGGGTTATACATAAGATAAATTCGATTGTAAATATTCATTAGAAAGATAAAACTATTTCCTAAATGATGGTATTTTATTTTTAATTTTTAGAAATCAAATAATATAATTTATTTATGACACAATGATGATGCAGTAATTATCTTATTAATGAAATATTGACATAATTGATAATATAAATACCAAAATAAATGTAATTTAAGACTTTTTATGAATTACACTAATTTTATAGGTTACTATGATATATTAGTGTTGATTTAATCAACTTGTTTCGAACATATAATTCTGTTATTACTTTCACAAAAATCATATATCAAATAGTGTCAAAATTGACACAAAATAGTTTTTAAATCAAATATTATATTATTAATTGTTATGTTATTCCTAAAAATCTAAGGATCGGCCAAATGACTTAGATAAGGATATATATATTAATAATAAACGATTTGGGGTTCGTTTGGCATGTTATAGTAAGTTTATTAACCATATAGTGAAAAAAAACAAAAAGACATGGTAAAAGTTAAATTATTTAACTTAGAGTTAAATCTAATTGATAAGGTTAAAATAATACCCTAAACTTGTCTAAATCTTATTGGTTGATAGGATTTCGACCCATCCCCACTTTAGCTTCGAAATAAGACCCTTTGGAACCATTATAAACCGATTTTTACTTTAATATAAAATAATATTTTGAGATATTCCTAAGGTGCCCCTCTCCTCCCTTATAAAAGGGCACCTCCTTCCCCTCCTCCTCACACCAATTTGAGCACTCAAGCTCGGCCAACCCCTGCCAAAATCTACTCTCCACTTCCCTAGAAACATCCTAGAGGTTCTGGTGTTCCTCAAAGACCAATTTTAGTGCCCTAAGAGGAGGTCTCAAAGAGGCGCTTCAATGAAGAGGTAATTACCGTTACCAATTCTTTCATCTTTATTTCTTCTTCCACTTCTTCTTCTTAGGTTTTTTCATTATGAAGTAATAACATCAGTATCACTCATATACTGATATGTTATTATAAGTATGAAACAACCCTATTTCACCATCTATCCATCCTACAGAAAAAGAAATCACCGCGCGTGCGTACGTACGGAATACCGTCTCCACGCCGTGGTGTAATCTATTTTCCACCACCACCTTACATGGATGGGTATAATGGTGTAAAGAATAACTATACATAGTTATTACAACATCATATTGATTCTGATATATTGTATAATCTACTCCAATTCAATTCAATATTTATGGAAATGATATCAGCGCTCGTGCGTACGTACGGACTACCGTCTCCACGACGTGATGAGATTCATAATCCGTGTTAACCATTTAAGAATGATTATAAAGTATATATAAGAAATAATAATGAAATATATGACATTATAAAGCTACTGGATTTATGTATATATATATATGTATGTCATCTACTTACTTCCATTTCAAGACAATAAGGAATGGAAAACAGCGTTCATGCGTACGTACGGACTACCGTCTCCATGAACGGTGTTTTTCATTTTATTTATCTATCTATTATATATATATATACTGAATATATATGATATATAAATCAAATTTTATATTATGGAAGTAAGTAAATCATGATATAAGTAATAATAATGTCAAGAACAACAAGTCAAAACACCTACGATAAATGAAACGATTTTACCCAAAACGCTTCTTTAACATGGAATGTACAAAAGAACGGGTAATATAATGTCATAGGTGAACCATATATGACATCATAACAATGAATATGATTCTGTAATAAGTCAATGACATTATTTAAATCATCATACAGGAGGTTCGGACACATACGAAGCAAATCGGACCTAAGGTAAGGGAAAATATCAAAATCTCACTTTTATCCGAGATTGTTTATACTTTGGTATTTAATGGGGTGTATTTTATCATCCACATCCATGTTCCCTAAATATGTAATATTGTTTCAAGCCACTTACAATAGTTTAAATCCAATTTTACCCTTCGGTGAGTTTTTAGTAAAGAATATGAAAGGAATCTTTTGTCGTTTTTCATACGAGGTACTTTTTGACTTTTCCGACAAAAGTACGAAGAATGTTTTTCTTTAACTTATACGGAAAGAATGGATTTTTAAAACATTATTTCCAAGAATCTTCCTTTATATGTTTTCAAGTTTATTTTTGATCAACTTCTTTTAGTATGACATGTTAAGAAAAGAAAATTGTTTTTGAATAAGAAAGGATATTTTCCTCAAGAATGGAGTTCAAGTGTTTTATCAAAATTATTTTCCATCTAAGATAATAAAGGGTTCTGTTTTTATCCCTTTAATTACATTGATTTGATTATGTTATGAGGGAATTATTTTTATGAAGTCATTTGCCTTATAAGATTTGTTTTATGATGTCATGATGTTTCATGAATCCCATTTTTGTTACATGTGTTATGCGATGATCTATGTTTTATGATTATGTGGCACACATAAGAAAGGATTCATTATAAGATGGGTGGGACCTATATCTCCCTCCAATGAATTGGGTAAAGATTTTATATCTCATGAGATAGACATGGATGAAATGGTAGGTTATACCGGTTCAGTGAAACAGTACTGAAACGAGGGTTACTCGATTCAGAAAGGGACTTTGTCCACTAAGATAGTCTTGGCAATGAGTCTTGACTAACAAGAAATGATTTTCTATGATTATGTGTGTATGCCACAAAGTTTAATGTTTTAAGTTATGATTATTGGGATTTCATTTCACTACTATGATTTATCCCATGTTATGAAATTATGCTCTCTTTTGCAGGTTAAGATTTCCAAAAGTTATGTTCTTATGAATATGATGTGATTGATTTTTCTTTGGTTTACCCTTACTGAGCATTTGAGCTCACCCTTTTATGTTTTCTTTTCCCCAGGATATAAAGAAAGGTTTTAGGTAAAAAAAAGGGAAGATCTTTATGGGAGATATTGAAGATCTTTCACCACGATTAGAAGATTACGTTCCGAGTTTCCAAAGACACTAAACTATTACGATCCTTGTGTGTGTGTTTCTGTTATGTACTAAGTATTCCACAAAAGTAATGTAATGTCCATGTACGTCAGGCTTCGTGTCTCTACATAGGACATGTGTTAGGGTAATATTAATATCATTCTTACCCTTAATTACCCTATTTACTTTTAACCGTGGTAAATAAAAGTAAAAAGTTACTATTCACCAAAAATTATTTTCATCTCATTGAACCACATTTTACTTACTGACATCAACCGTGTCTCTCGGATTTTTGAAATTCCATTCACAGAAGCGGTAAAATTAAGTTTTATGAAAAATTCAGTTTTTTAACTACCACTTAGTAGTTTCACTATTCATCAAAAATTGATGTTTTTTAGAAAAATGCCAAAATTTCATCCTAAGCTATATTTCATATTCTGAATTCAAAAATGAAGTCTATTTTACCAAATTCATATCATAGAATTTGTATTAATTAATTTTATAATTAAACCCCGCTGTTTAAACAAATAGCGTGTTTTTAAGAAACAATATCTATCAAAAGATTGACACTTGTTTATGTCTGGTGTAAATGTGAAATTACATCCAATGACCAACATTGTATTGAATTGTAAAAATATATTCTAAATATACTTTAAAACCACTCAAATTAATAATGTATCACTATTAATTATTTCGATTAAAAAAGTTGTTTTTAATTAAAATTATTAATTTTCACTATTCATCAGAATATGAAAGTTATCCGAAAAGTACCAAAATTTCACCTTAGGCTAAATTCGATACTCTGAATCCAAAAATGAAGTCCATTTTGAGATCTAAAATATCTTAAATTTTAAAAGGTGGTTATTACTATTCATAACGGCTAGTTATAATAATATTTTAATAGCAGATCGTTGTTTAGTGAAACTCGGTATTGCGTACTACACACGCTATCGAGGAAGGTCGCGATTGCGTGTAATGCCAGGCAAGTCAAGGATGTGTGTTGTGCAAGCTCCTTTTGGTGTAGCGTACAACAGAAGAAATTAATTTAATTAAAAAGAATATTTTTCATAAAATCTCAGGCTGTTACATTCTACCCCCCTTAAAATGAATTTCTCCCTCGAAATTCGTCGGGGTTATAAATGGTTTACTATTAGAAAGTTTCTTTAATAGAAACCCACATCATAAAAAGGAATATCAAAACCAATCTTTAAAAATGAAAGTATGAAACGTAACGGTTACCCAAATAAACTAATCACTGGGTTTCCACAGAGGTGAAAATATGGATATGGAAGAGAAATCTAACCATCATGTTCTGATGGAGAGTGGTAGAGAACATGGCTATGGAATAGCTAGAAATCACAAAGCCATAAATTTGTGACGATCTAAGGTACCATCTGATTCATCAGGTATAAGATCACTAGGACAACATTTTTGGTTTTCAAGATCATTTCCCTAAAGTTGAAAATTTGAATTAGAATAAATACATACTTTATTTTGGTACAATCTCAATGTTGTTCGTGCCTTGAACAATTTCCACTTCATCTCTTAAATAAATGAAGTTGAATTTGTTATTCATGAAGTGTTAGCAGATCATGTGATAGAATGATGGGTCATTCCTTCTGTCTCAACCAAATGGTTAGCAAAAATTATATACATAAGTCGATCTATAGTGAGATTAATCATATATGGTTCCTAAAATGGACTTATACTTCATATATCATACTGCTTAATATAATAAAACTAGTTTCTACTAAACAGGGACTTCCTGTAGGCCAGTGGTAGGCGATAAAGGCCAGTCGCACTTCGGTTGTGGGTTCGATTCCCACAGCCTTGTCCGAAGCGATGGGCTGTCACCCGTCCTGCAGGTTGTCCTTTTTCTAAAACTACATTACTATAACATCCCATCAATAATATCGAAAAAAACTTCTATCCTTAAACAATACTCACTTATTTCTAACATAATCCATTCCAATATTTAGGCTTATCCATAATACTGCAGTCCATTCTCATAACACAGTGAAAACGATTACCAGAGATTTAACACCATCGTCGATCCCCATATATCATAAGATATGTTTTTTTGGTCACATTCCAAAAATTCAAAGTCCTTAATCATGTATTCTCTTGAATACCTTAGTGAAAACACGAACGTAGTTAAAAGATAACACTTTCCACATACCAAAATCCTCAAAATTCTATATACTCAAACCATGATATCACTTAGTCCTTATATCAATCATGAGCTCATGAATACTGTTAAACATTTCATTTTCTCGTTTTCCCTTCATTATTCGCATATCATCTTATTTCCAAAAAAAAAATATCTCAATCACTCTGAATACCACATTAGACCAATACATAAATATTCCAATACTTTATGATACAACATTATTTTGGAATCCCATTACATAAACAGTTAATCATTCCACCATATCGTTGTCATATTCAACATTTCCAATAGTGATCGAATGTGACTTCCCTTTGTCCTTAGCCTTCAGTGGTTGATCATGTTGATCATCACTAACCCTTGGATTAGGGAATTTATTAGCGTAATGCCCCATTTCCTTGCACTTGAAGCATTGAAGTGTTGGTGGTGCGTTCTCTGCAGTCTTTGCTTTATTCAAATCATTAGAATCCCTTTTTCCATTACTTCGACACTCAGCAGCTCGATGACATTATTTTCCACACTTAAAACATTTTCTAGTCCCTTTAAGACAATCTCCTCCATGCTTCTTTCCACACTTTGAGCATAAGGAAACATTCATTTTCTTTTCACCATTATTCTGAGATTTCTCCTTGAACTCCATCTTTCGTTTCTTTTCAAAACCATGAGATGGATATGTAACACCAACTTCCATTTCTACCTTCATAGCACAACGCACAATTTCTTCATAGCTACTGAAGTCTCGTATAGCTAATGCCCTTCGAAGACTTGGTTTTAAGCCACTGAAAAATCGATCAACTTTACTTTCAGGTTGGATGATAATGCCAGATGCATACCTTGCAAGTCTTGTAAAATTCGCTTCGTATATACCAACAGATTCATCATCCTTCTGTTTCAGCTCAAGAAACTCCTTTTCCATCTTCGTTCGAAGAATACGAGGGAAGTGCTTACTGAAAAACAAGTTCTTGAACTCGTCCCATTCCATGGAATCAATTTCATCTCTTTGCCTCATATTCTTGATAAGATTCCACCATTGATCAGCTTCACCTTCCAAACGATATACTGCTAAGATGACTTTATCATGTTCAGAACATTGAAGAACTGAAAATATCTTTTCAATGGTACTGATCCATTGTTCAGCAACAAGTGGATCAGAAGACCCATTAAAAGAAGGTGGACGTTGCCTCAAGAAGGACTCAATAGAATATTATTCCCTTCTCTGCTCATTTGGAAGTCCAGAATGATTCATAGCTTGTGTAAGTATAGCAATAAGATTTTTCACTCCATCTCCCATAACATTTGTTTGTTCAGGAGGACAATCATTGCATTGTCCATTGCATTGATCAACACGGTTTCTTCGGGTTCCAGCCATCGTCTAAAACCCAAAAAGAATAGTGTGAGAGGGAAAAATCATGCTAGGGAAAACAACATTATAAAGGGGGAGTATCCTCAATATCTAACTTATTAGGTTAAATTCTATGATCGTTACCATAGTTCTAGGACTATATCTTATACGTATACTTATCCTTAGGGACATCCCTAGACATACCTTAAAAATATCTCTAGGGATCTCACTAACGTTTTCGCATCCTAGTTTCCAAAGGTTGACTAAACCTTTTCTTTGATACCAACTATAGAGGCCCGAAGCCTGACGTACATGGACATTACATTACTTTTGCGGAATACTTAGTACATAACAAAAACACACAAACAAGGACCGTAATAGTTTAGTGTCTTTGGAAACTCAGAACGTAATCTTCTAATCGTGGTGAAAGATCTTCAATATCTCCCATAAAGATCTTCCCTTTTTTTAACCTAAAACCTTTCTTTATATCCTGGGGAAAAGAAAACATAAAAGGGTGATCTCAAATGCTCAGTAAGGGTAAACAAAAGAAAAATCAATCACATTATATTCATAAGAACATAACTTTTGGAAATCTTAACCTGCAAAAGAGAGCATAGTTTCATAACATGGGATAAATCATAGTAGTGAAATGAAATCCCAATAATCATAACTTAAAAACATGAAACTTTGTGGCATACACACATAATCATAAAGAATCATTTCTTGTTAGTCAAGACTCATTGACAAGACTATCTTAGTGGACAAAGTCCCTTTCTGAATCGAGTAACCCTCGTTTCAGTCCTGTTTCACTGAACCGGTATAACCTACCATTTCATCCATGTCTATCTCATGAGATATAAAATATTTAGCCAATGCATTGTAGGGAGATATAGGTCCCACCCATATTATAATGAATCCTTTCTTATGTGTGCCACATAATCATAAATCATACATCATCGCATAAAACATGTAACAAGAATGGGATTCTTGAAACATCATGACATCATAAAACAAATCATATAAGGTAAACGACTTCATAAAAATAATTCCCTCAAAACATAGTCAAATCAATTGTAATAATAGGGATAAAAACAGAACCCTATATTATCTTAGATGGAAAATAATTTTGATAAAACATTTGAACTCCAATCTTGAGGAAAATATCCTTTCCACTTCAAAAACATTTTTTCCTTTCTTAACATGCCATACAACATTAAACTAAAAGAAGTTGATTAAAAATAAACTTGAAAACTTTTAAAGGAATCTTCTTGGAAATAATGTTTTAAAAATCCATTCTTGTCGTATAAGTTAAAAAAACATTCTTCGTACTTTTGTTGGAAATGTCAAAAAGTACCTCGTACGAAAAACGACAAAAGATTCCTTTCATATCCTTTACTAAAAACTCACCGAAGGGTAAAATTGGATTTAAACTACTGTAAGTGGATAGAAACAATATTACATATTGAGGGAACAAGGATGTGGATGATAAAATACACCCCAGTAAATACTTACGAATAAACAATCTCGGATAAAAATGAGATTGTGATATTTTCCCTTACCTTAGGTCCGACTTGCTTTGTAAGTGTCTGAACCTCCTGTATAATGATTTAAATCATGTTATTGACTTATTACAGAATCATATTCATTGTTATTATATCATATATGGTCCACTTATGACTTTATATTACCCGTTCTTTTGTAAATTCATGTTAAAGTAGCGTTTTGGGTAAAATCGTTTCATTTATCGTAAGTGTTTTGACATGTTGTTCTTGACATTATTAATACTTATATCATGATTTAATTACTTCCAGAATATAAAATATGATTTATATAACATATATATTCATTATATATATATATAATAGATAGATAAATGAAATGAAAAACACCGTTCATGGAGACGGTAGTCCGTACGTACGCATGAACGCTGTTTTCCTTTCCTTATTGTCTTGAATGGAAGTAAGTAGATAACATACATATATATATATATACATGAATCCAGTAGCTTTATAATGTCATATATTTCATTATTATTTCTTATATATACTTTATAATCATTCTTAAATGGTTAACATGGAGAATGAATCTCATCGCATCGTGGAGACGGTAGTCCGTACGTACGCACGAGTGATCATATCGTTCCCATGGTCGTGGAATTGTGTTGAAGTGTATGTATACTATTTCAGTATCAATATAAATTTATAATAATCATATATAGTTACTCATTACACCATTATAACCATCCAATTAATGTGGTGGAGGAAAATAGATTACACCACGGCGTGGAGACGGTATTCCGTACGTACGCACGCGCGGTGATTTCCTTTTTCCGTAGGATGGATAGAAGGTTAATTATAGTTGTTTCATATTTATAATAACATATCAGTATATAAGAAATACTGATGTTATTACTTTATCATGAAACAACTAACGTAGACGAAGTTGAAGAAGAAAGAAATTGAAAAAGATCGGTAATGGATATTACCTCTTCTTTGAAACGCCTCTTTGAATCCTCCACTTAGGGAACTAAGATTTGTCTTTGAAGAAGACCAGGACCTCTAGGATTATTCTACGGAAGTGGATAAGGGATTTTGGCAGCGGTTGGATGAGCTTGAGTTCTCAATTTTGATGTGAGGAGGAGGGGGAGGAGGTGCCCTTTTATAAGGGAGGAGAGGGGCACCTTAGGAATATCTCAAAATATTATTTTATATTAAAGTCAAAATCGGTTTATAATGGTTCCAAAGGGTCTTATTTCGAAGATAAAGTGGGGATGGGTCAAAATCCTATCAACCAATAGGATTTAGACATGTTTAGGTTATTATTGTAACCTTATCAATTAGATTTAACTCTAAGTTAAATAATTTAACTTTTACCGTGTCTTTTTGTTTTCTTTCACTATATGGTTAATATACTTACTATAACATGCCAAACTAACCCCAAATTGTTTATTATTAATATATATATCCTTATATAAGTCATTTGGCCGATCCTTAGATTTTTAGGAATAAAATAACAATTAGTAATATAATATTTGATTTAAAAACTATTTTGTGTCAATTTTGACACTATTTGATATATGATTTTTGTGAAAGTCATAACAGAATTATATGTTCGAAACAAGTTGATTAAATCAACACTAATATATCATAGTAACCTATAAAATTTGTGTAATTCATAAAAAGTCTTAAATTACATTTATTTTGGTATTTATATTATCAATTATGTCAATATTTCATTAATAAGATAATTACTGCATCATCTTTGTGTCATAAATAAATTAAATTATTTGATTTCTAAAAATTACAAATAAAATACCATCATGTAGGAAATCTTGTTATCTTTCTAATTAATATTTACAATCGAATTTATCTTATGTATAACCCCATATTAAAAATGATTTACTTATTAAACTTTGATTTTAACTATTTTAACCCTTCTTTAAATAAATTAATAATAAATGTCCTAATCTAATCCAAGTGGGCCTAAATGGTCATATTTTATTCCTAAGTTTGTTTTTGGTCGAATTACACTTGTCCAATAGAATTAGGACATGTGTTAGGGTAATATTAATATCATTCTTACCCTTAATTACCCTATTTACTTTTAACTGTGGTAAATAAAAGTAAAAAGTTACTATTCACCAAAAATTATTTTCATCTCATTGAACCACATTTTACTTACTGACATCAACCGTGTCTCTCGGATTTTTGAAATTCCATTCACAGAAGCGGTAAAATTAAGTTTTATGAAAAATTCAGTTTTTTAACTACCACTTAGTAGTTTCACTATTCATCAAAAATTGATGTTTTTCAGAAAAATGCCAAAATTTCATCCTAAGCTATATTTCATATTATGAATTCAAAAATGAAGTCTATTTTACCAAATTCATATCATAGAAGTTGTATTAATTAATTTTATAATTAAATCCCGCTGTTAAAACAAATAGCGTGTTTTTAAGAAACAATATCTATCAAAAGATTGACACTTGTTTATGTCTGGTGTAAATGTGAAATTACATCCAATGACCAACATTGTATTGAATTGTAAAAATATATTATAAATATACTTTAAAACCACTAAAATTAGTAATTTATCACTATTAATTATTTCGATTAAAAAAGTTGTTTTTAATTAAAATTTAGTAAATTTCACTATTCATCAGAATATGAAAGTTATCCGAAAAGTACCAAAATTTCACCTTAGGCTAAATTCGATACTCCGAATCCAAAAATGAAGTCCATTTTGAGATCTAAAATATCTACAATTTTAAAAGGTTGTTATTACTATTCATAAGGGCTAGTTGTAATAATATTTTAATAGCATATCGTTGTTTAGTGAAACTCGGTATTGCGTACTACACACGCTATCGAGGAAGGTCGCGATTGCGTGTAATGCAAGGCAAGTCAAGGATGTGTATTTTGCAAGCTCCTTTTGGTGTAGCGTACAACAAAAGACATTAATTTAATTAAAAAGAATATTTTTCATAAAATCTCGGGCTTATACACAAATGGTTTTATTTTTAATAATGGACAAGGTATATGAATAAAAATTGATTATACCCATATTATTCTAACATTATATTATAAAAATGATATTAAAAAAATTATATTAGTGTGGTTTGAATAAATTTTAATGATTGTGATTATGAATTAAAGAAATAATGTTGATAAAACACACGTCAGGAAAATGTTTTTTAATTGGATGTCTCATGCGAATCGAATCCATTATTTTATCTTATTGAAATAATCTATCATTTTAGAAATTAAAACAATGATTGATGGAAATTTATTTATGAAACACTGAGAATAAATGAAAAGATAAATATAAAAACGTTATAGAAAATCAGTTAAAATTTCATAATGGAATATTTTTAACTAATTAATTAAATATATATTTACTAATCAATATAAATTGTTGATAAATTTTATGTATATAATTAGTCAATTTTTGGTAAAGTGCTTTTATTAATTAGATTTTATCTATTCCAAAATGGATTTTTTTTATTTTTTAAGAACATATTATATTTACTATTTTGAAAATTTCACTAAATTAAAATTAACTAAAGGTAAATTTTTTATTTTTTAGAATTTATTTTATTTTTTTAAATAGTTAAAGATATTAAGTTTTGAGAAAATGTATTTTATTTTCAATAAGGTAACAATTTTAAAAGTCAAATTATGTTTTTAATATTATTTAAAGTAACATTAAGATTCATTAGTTATATTTTATTACATTATTTCTTTTTAATAATATTAATATTATACTTGTTTATTAGTTTATTTATTTTGGTTCCAAAACAGGTTTTTCAAAAAATGGGTTTAAATTTGATAACGTTTCTACCATTTAATAAAGTAATATAATGCATAATGAGAAATGTTTTTAATAAAATGAACATATTTTATATCAATAAATACTAAAATATAACTAAATAATGATTATTATTACTCATAAAGTTAATATAAAATCTCATTTTTTCAGAAAAATATATTTCTTGAGAACCCATATTTTCATCATGTCCACTGGATTAATTTTAAAATAATTTTGTTATTTATATTAATTTAATTTGGTAAAGTATATTCTATATTTTTAATTATAGTAAAATATATTTCCTAATAAAGTCAATTTTTTATTAATTATATATTTATATAAAATGCTTACACAATGCCAAAAGAGAAATTATTTATTTAATAGAAAAATAAAATAAATGATACTCAAAATGAAAAAAGTAATTTGGATTGAATAAATTATTTTATATGATAAAATTTATATAAAAATATAACATGATAGATAGGAGTGAAAATAAAATATTTTTATTCTAACTTTGACTTCGCCTTTTTCATGTCAAGTTTAATGAATATTATTAAACATGACATTAATGTTATTTTACAAAAAATAATATTTTATTAAATGATTTTAAATTCATAAAAACATATCCCATTTTAATTAATTGGTATAAATTAAAAAATATCAATCATATCCCAATAATGGAACAATTTTACATTTATAATAATTACATTTCCCCCATATGTAGTAAAAAATTCATTAAAATTGTAAAGGGTTAAACAAGGTTTTGGGTGATTCATGCACTTTTGTTAAAATTAGTTTTACTAACACGTTTTATTATTACTATATAATATGTATTAAATATTTAAGACAAATGGTTAAAAATTAACTTATAATATTGATTTTATTTCATGTCTTAAATGATTAATTACATAGAAAAAAGGCTATTTTCCATAGGTAAAACAAAAATGAAAAAAGTATTAAAATATATAATTTATGAAAAAATGATAAAGAAAAATTTTGGTATGCTTTCGGTATTTATAAAATATAAAATACCATAATCCTTTATTTTGAAAATTATTAGGCATGTGGGGTGAGAGAGATATCTTATTATTGATGTTATTTAGTTATTCACAAAAATATCACTCCACAATTATAATAGGACACCTTCTATCCCCTACTATTCAGAAAATTAAATTATTTTTTGTGCCAATAAATTCACAAATAACTTCATTAATACCCTATCCAAATTATATAATCATTAGTTTGATAATAAATCCAGACTATGAATGCTTCTGTTGATTATCTAAAAAGGTTTTCCATAGAAGATGTATAATGGTTGACCATGTATCCTTATTTTATACCGTTTCCACCTTAGTCAAGTCCTATGATATAATGTGTATATAATAAAAAATGTATATAAAATATTCTCAAATGTTATTATGTTAGTGAAAAAACCAATATCAATTTCATGTTCCATCAAATTTGATAAGAAATCATCATTGATGTTTATGGAGAATACTGCCTCTCGAAATGATGTCATTCTTTTTTCCATCATTACCTCTCATATCTTGAAATAATGATTTATTTAAGGTATAAATATGTTATTTATCACATATTTCAACATAGAAATTTATGATATCACATATAAATTTTTATTTTCATCTTGTGAGGAATATAACAATGTCTCTAATTTGTATGGTGGACTTCCATCACCTGAAACAATGTGATTCTTTTTTCACCAATTAATTATATATAAGTTAATAACAAAAAATTTGATTAAAATATATAATATAAATTAAATAATTATAAAATTATTTAAATATTTAATTTTTTTCAAATATAATATATCATTTTTTACACTATAAAATGATAACATTCTCTGTATGTATGTGTGGACTACCACCTCCATGAAGCGTTGTGATTTTTTTTCACCATCGAAACAAATTGTTGATATATATATTGTTTTTTAATGAAAATAATATTTTATTTACTATATGATGATAATTATATAAATATATAATCTTACATGCCTAGATTCCTTAATTATCCTTGAAAATTGAAACATTTTTCATGCGTATATATGGCCTACCGTCTCCATGATTATAATATATATCATTTTTAAAAACCATCACTCATGATCTTTTTTAAATGAATAATTTTGATATATATATTATAATTATTTCATGGTTATTTTTAGGGATATTGTTTAAATAATGATCCATTTGAAAATATTAAACCGACCCAATCCATTTTAACATATATGCTGAATACACTCCAAATATCAAAAGTACACTGAAACATTTAAGTAATTGAGTGTATAATGGTAATAAGTGATATAAAAGTAATATTATACATGATAAAGGATCTCAATAAAGTATATAATTAACATGCGAAAATTATTTTTGAAGATAAAGATGAATGTTAAGAATCAAACTCAAGGTAATGGACTTCATCTCAATTACCTATCATTGAGCCATATTTTTTATGTTATACATCTATACTCTTATATGATGTGTATATATAGCCATTGTTTCATGTTATATCATGATTTAAATTAATAAAATTATTTTTTAAGACAATAGTGTCATTATTTCATGGAGATTATGATTTAAATATTGCAAAGGTGATAAGATACATTCATTTAAAAAAATTCCCTTTTAGAGTTTTTCTTACAAATCTTTCACTTCTATGTTCTTGATTTTTTAAAACGATTTTATTAAGGTTTTATTTGGAATTAAATATTTATAAATTAAATATTATGACTAATTTTAATTTAATTAAAACATATTCTATATGAATATTTTTACATTATTTATATGGAAATTTTTTGAAAATTAAAACATAATGTGATATTTTTCTCTTTTGGGGGATAATGAATTTTATCGCCACCCTGATTCTTATTTAATTTATGGATTATTTTTAAATAATTCATTTTTATATTAAATTAAAAACAATACTTACCCATATCTTGGTAATTTTTGTATTATTAATGGATTTCTAAAAGAAAATATTTTTTTTATATCCAAAATGGTTCTTCATATGGCTTTAATAGTGTTTTTAAATGGGTTTATGGTAAAAATTAAAAAGATAAAAATTTAATTCCATTATATGGTACTTTATCATTATATTAATAATTATTTATCTTAATACATCTTATATTATGGGTTTAGCTTCATTTTTTAACTTGAATGAGCCTCAAATGTCTTATTTAAATGTGTGATCCCTATTATAGCTCGTAAAAATGGGTGATCCTAATATTTCATATTATAATTGTGATCCCCATTATATATCTCCAATTCATTTGGTAATGATTATATTTTATGTTGACTATATGGTTATTCCAAATTAAAATAGTTTTTATTTTTTTTCTAAATACTATTATCTATGTTTCCCAAAATAGTTTTTTAGTTTCAATCAATGGTTTTTAAATTAAATATTTTAAAAAAGTGTCTGTGTTTTTTATGTAAAAATGATCAATTCATAGATTCAAAAAACATTAATGATAAAGATGAAAAACACATATTTTTTAATATTTTATCTGAACTATTGGTTTTTATTATTTTTAGTGCCTTACAATGATTTATCTAATATAAACTTATTTTAAATAGGTTTTTTAAGGTTTATAGACAACATTTGGAATGGATAAATGTGATGTTTAATGATTTAAATATTTTTCATGAAACAAAATCATTTATTTTTTTATAGGTTTTATATAATGTAAAAGATGGATAAAAATTATATGTTTCAACTTTTTATTTTATGTTTATGATATGTATGAGTTATATCTTATTCATCAAAAAATATAAACAAGAAAATATTATAAAATTGAAAGATATTTATTTTTTGATGCTCATGATTATTTCATGTTTTTGTTTTTGTTTTTACATTTGGTATTATAGTATTATTTAAATAAAATTAGAAGTTGTGATAACTCTAATATCTTTCCATTAAAGGATTTTACATTAAGTGTTAGATGAAACTACGTAGCATTTTAATATTTCTATTTTTTTCATCTAAATTATGTATGTTCAAAATGGATTTTCCTAAATAAAAGAGGGATGATATTGTGGAATGTTACTAATAAGAATATATCATTCCAAATCCGTATTTGAAATGGTTTTAATTAGATTTTTTTTGAAGTGATAGACCAGTTGACAGAAGTTTTAAATTGTATTGGTATCCATACTGAGGAGCAACCTGATCTACCATGAAATAACACGTCTAAAGTGGAGCGAGGAAATATCTACTATAATTATGATTCTCGTTAGACCCCTTGGTATTTGAATGATATATCAATTAATTGGAAAAGATATTCAATGGCATGGGGTGTTTTTAATGTTACAAGGTAACCATTTTAATTAATCTTTTTGAAGTAGAAAATGATCAATTTGTTCCTTTGTCTAAGAATACCATAGTGATATATAATTATGATTTTATAGAATGAGGCATATTTAATAATTTATTTACATAAAAATATTTCTAAATGTATTTCATCTTATGATGGGGAATAAATTATTGGTTTTTATGTAAAATTATGACTATTTAGTGGTTTTTTATAAGGAAAAGATCATTAGATTTTCTAGTTATATTCCAAATATTATTTGGGGCAGTGATGGAAGAATTCATCATTTCTACTCAAGATTGAACAAAGAATACAACACTATTATACAGAAAGATAATTTAATGTTTATGATAATGATTTTCCTTATACTAATAAATATTAGCTGGAGTTTTATGATACTTATTATTTAGGAGATAAAAAGTGTAAAAAATGTTCAAGTAAGCAGGAAATGAAAAAAATAAACCAAGAAGTCCAGAGGAAACCCTTAAACGTATTCATGTTATGGTTAATGATTTTTCTGAATGTTTTCCATAATATTTAAAGTTATAATTTTATGATATGTTTGGTCACAATGTTTATGAATATAAGTAAAATAGTAATGAAAAATCAAATACTACGATAACAAAAATCAAATAAATAGTGATATGTTTTATAAAACACCTCGACCCCATATCCCTAGATCCAATGCATTAATTTATTAAATTGGAATTATTGAAAGGAATCAAATACCAAATTTCAAATCATATTAGCATTCATAAAATAGAATATTACATACATGATACCCATAATTCATTGTTAAAATAAAATAAAACATGATAAATACCAAAATTAAATAAACTACATCCATGAATGCTTATCCAATGATTTATTCTTCATATAATAGGGGAATGAAACATAATAAGTGTGAGATCAAATGCTCAATAATGGTATGTTAAATTTATTAAATAATAAATAAACGGTGATAAAAAACATGGAAATAAAAATAATATATATCAAATAATATTCAAATTACTAGATAAAGAAATATCAATTAGACATGGTAAGAAACTGAAACACATGCCACCTAATCAATAAAACTAATAATAAAAACTATCCAGTTATATATAAATGAAGAATCTTATAGATATTAATAATATATTATTTCTCAATAAAATAAATTCTTAATTATTGGAAGGAATGTTTCTTTGGTACATGGAACCAATACTATCAAGACCATTCACAAGGATGTTTAAGACATATTGGTTACAAAGTAGTTTGGTTTTCCCAACATTAACTCTTCTATAATGGCCTTTCACAATATATTTTGTATCTTATTGGTGACAAAATTAATGTTTTTTCCTACTTAATTTTGTTCCATGAGACCACTGATACATCCTGGGGCTTTTATTAACTAGTCCTCAACCCATACAGAATACGTTAAATAGTCTCCAATCCAAGCCATACCTATCTTAAAAATCCCTAAAATAGCATAAATGATTTAATTGAAGAACAATTTTCCATAACATATATACATAGTGAATAAATAATCTTGATTTATCAACAATACCTTATAGGGGGATACATAATAATAAGGGTTGTTGACATTAAAACATTCTTGAAGAAAAATCATCTTTAAACATTCCAAATTGTCCCATAGCACATTGAAATGTTTAAAAAAATTCCTATTAAATAAATGAAACCTATAATATATGTAAAATAATTATATTCAATATATAACATTTCAAATTGTAGACTATAAATTGAATTGGTTCAATACAAAAATAAGTATCAAGGGAATCAAAATTGACAAAAAAATCACTTACTTTGACATTAATTTTATTTTCTGGTAATTATACTCCTTTATAGTGGTATAAAATAAGGTAATAACTTTTATTAGAACCCTATTAATGGTTATAATTTTATATACTAACTTTTTACAACATTTGATTACATGTTTTTTAACACTCTTTCATTATTTTAACAATTTCAGGTGTTAACTGTCTCATTCTCTCAAGTATGTTTTAACATGTGATTTTTTGTTCTTATTAATAAGAACATTATTTCATAATCTATATAATTTATGCCATTAATTAATTATCATATAAATTCATTATATATATATATTTATAGTAGTCCGTAATATTTATTGATTAGAAATGAAATGCACTGTTAATGGAGACTTTAAGTCATACGTACACATGAACGCAACATTAATTTATTAGTAGTATTAAAATAATGAAAAATATTTGATACATATGGGAATTATAATTTATTTATCATAAATAGTTTATATAAGTTACATATATTTAGCAAAATAATCCTCAATATGTCCCATGTAAAGTGTGAAGGAATCACATCCCATTGAAGGGGTGATAGTCAACACTTCCTCAAATGAAATTTTTATATTTACAAAAAAAAGAATGTATTAAAGGCATGTGTTATAATGGTAATAATATGTATAAAGAAATAATAAATATAATATATATCATATATAAATAGAGTTTGTAACATAATGGATGCCATTAGTGTTGATAATGGAAAAATGATTAATTCTGGTTTTGTGAACTAGTAGTCAGTATTACATTAATATAGTATATCTATTTCCAATTAAATGGAAATGTGTGTATGTATAGGTCAAACCATAATAAAAAAACATACTAGTATTGAGGATACCTGTTTTTATATAAAATAATTAAAATAATAATATTGAAGGTACAAGAGAATGTAAATAAAACTAGACATATTAAGGAAGTCTGTTACCTATTATTCATGTAATTCTATTTGGTTTCGAATAAAAAAATATGTCGATTACTTTATTTATAAATTTATACTTCTAGGTAGATGGTAGGGTGTTTTTGAGAGTAATTTTTTTGATGTTGTAAAATCCAATTTGGCTTGAGAGGTGTTTGGAAGGGGTGGATGTTTTTCATTTTTATTGTGGGGGATTTGTACTTTTTTAAATAACAAAGGGTATTCATTAGTGGGATGTTCACCCTATTAAATGTTCCTAAAAAATATAAAAACAATGTAATAATGTGGAATAATGGTCCTTTATATCCTTCACCACACAAAAATATGTTTAATTTAATAATTTGGTTCCTTGACTTCTAAGATTCCCCAATTTTATCAATTTTTTATTAATCTAATTATTTAAATAAGTAAGACTAAAATAATTTGTGAATTAATTGATAATATTTTCCCACTAAATTGTTAATATGATATCTAATTTATAAAATAAAAACCCCATGTTTTTTAGAAAATTATTTTCAATCAATCCCAAGTGACTTGCTAAAACACTACCCAAACTTGGGCTGTGTTAAAAATGTTTTATAGTATATGGGTCAATATGTTTATTATAAAAGATAATTTCTTCCATTAATAGACCATATTTTCTATTTATTAATACAAAAAATAACTTTTCATAATATTGGATTTTTATTAGTTTTAAATCACTTAATATAAAATCAGTTATTTTAAAATAAAAATAATATCAATTTTGAAATTAATAATTTAAATCTAAAAATAAAATATCAAAAAAATATTTCTATTAAAATATATTATTTTTAAATATGTATAACAAGACATATTAATCTAATAAAATAATAACATCAATAATTAAATCAATATTCAATACTTTGAATACTTATAATTACATGTCATGCAGTTAATTGTTAACTAAATTATCACAACATTGGTGTTTCTTATGGATTTTAAGTAACTAATAAATCAGTATAAATTATTGGTAAATTATTTTGTTAATAATAACCAATATATATTTCAAATGTATATGTAATGGTAAGGAATGTCCCCTTTTTTCCTTTTTCATTACATAACATTTTATATAAAGAATGTCCATTTAAATAGATCCCACTAACACAAGTAACTGAAACCATGATGATATATGGTTTTATTATTGTCATACTATGGAATTTGGACTACTTTCCATGTCATTTTGGTCATTATGATGAACATTTCGTCCCTTTTTAAGCTATCATACCTCAATCACCGTAATTATATTAATCAGATTCAATAATATTTTTTTTCATAAATTAAGTTGATCTTATTAGACCAAAAATATTTTACTAATTACAATTGTGTATTTTTATATTTAAAATTCCAATCATGAAGTGGGAAACTTAAGATTAATTATAATTATGCACACTTGAAAAAAAGCATGATTTTTAAATAGAAATGTTTAAAAGTTAAATAAGGATTTATATCTAATTTAAATAAAAATATTATGGAAATGACCTCAATTTTATTAATATATGAATAACAAATCTATTGTGACATTAAACATCAATTTAAAATATAATTTAACTATAATAAATATTTTAATGAAAATTATGTTAGTAACTGAATAACAATAATTTTTAATATTCATCAATAAATAATGGTACTCTGAAAAATCCCAAAAATTCACCCCAAGATAATATTCACAATCTATATTAAAAAATGTTGTTTATAAATATAATATTAATAATTATTTCCAAAAAACATCTAAAATATGTTCTCTATTAAAAGCCAATATAACCTTGTATTGTGTGTAATGCATGATAATTCAGTCTAGTGTGTAAGAAAAATAAGTTTAACATAGTTTTTTTTATAAAGAGGTAGAAAAAGAAAATTTATTTTAACATGAAAATTTTATAATTTCATGGGATGTTACATTCTCCCCAAATTATTAAAATTTCATCCTCCCAATTTCAAAATGATATTAGAAATCAATGATTTGATATTTGAAAATATATTTGTTGAAAACCCATTTCTTGAATAGGGTTAATAACTAATATTCTTAACATGAGATAATGTAATGTAAAAGGTCACTTGTTTGGGATCCCTAATTGGAGAACATAGGTGGTAAATAGTAACTATGATACGTAGAAAAAAAATCTAGCAATCATGTTATGATTGATTTGATAAATAAAATTAGTATAAGATATTTAACAATACGAATAGAAAAATATGTGATGATTTAAGGGGAAATTTGATTCATTATATACAAATGTATAAGGACAATAATTTTTTGTTTCAAGATCATGTTTTCTAGGATTTGGGGAATTTTTTCACACTTTAAACATATGAGTGAATATAATTATGTTATAAATTTCTTTAAGAGAATTATTATTATTTGGTCATGCCCTAGAATATTTCTACAGCATCTCATAGAATAATATTACTTTTACAGTGATGTAATATATTAATCTCTAAAACTAGATTCAATGTTCCACAAAATCCACTTCATAAATGGTAAACCTTACCCCAAGATTATGATCCTAGAGTTTTGAAATATGGTCACTAAATTTCAAAAATAATCTTATCATTTGACTTTATTAAATATGAAGCATCTCTAAATTTTCACATTCCAAACTTGTGAATTCCTTCATCATGTATCGTGTTGAAAATAAAGTGATAACTAGAATCACGTCAAAATATTTTTTGGATAACTAATTAATACTTACTCCTAAAGAATGACACATGTTATAGGTTATAATACTGAAATCCAAATGTGTTTTAAACAACATCAATGATAGAATTGGCCACTAGTCTATATGTCATTAATCTATTCCATGGTATTTTGAACGTGGCCAAATTGATCATGTGTTCCTCATTACCTCCATATAAGAAACATATTATGAGTTTTATTTCCCTCATTCATGTTTTTATGAAATTATAAACTCTATACTAAATAAAATTTCTTGGTACCATTTATTATATGATCTCAAATCCTTAATAAAATATTAGTTAAGTAAAATAATCATATATTTCATAACAATTATAACCCATAAATTAATGACAAAATATTCAAATAAAATAATTCCTGAATAGGTATATTAATCATTCATCTTCATCTTTAGTAATATAATGACTTTATCATTATCCAATAACATCATTTGTGTATATTCCATTTTCTCTTGAGAAATTTATTTCTATAGTGTCCCATTTCATTGCAAGTGAATCATTATACATTGGAAACCATTTTATTAGCCTTAAAATCAGATGAATGGTGAATATTTTTTCAAAACATGTAGAAAACTCCAATTGCATTTAATAAGGAATTTTTTTCTTAACACATTCATCACATATAGAAAAATCGTTCATCACCTTCGTCTTTTTTGACTCATTCCCAATTTTATGGGGAAAAGATGGACACTTCATGTTTAAGTTTCCTTTAGAGTCGTATTTATTGGATAACTCTTTACCCATTTCATTATACATGATACTGGGTCCTCTTGTGATGAAAATTTTTGGGAAATTATTCCCATTTTAAATACTGGTTTAAGACTATGAATGGTTTGATCCTTCATACTATTTAGATGACATATATTAGTGAGGTTCACATAATTTCTATTAAGAAATATTTTCAAATGAAGACATACACTAGGTTATATCATATTATAATTTATAATCCTAAAACAATCACAATACATTATAGAAATTGATAAATTTATTTATAGTTATCCATATAATAACAAATATGGTTTATTTGGTGAAATCTTTATATTCAAATCCATAAAAATGGTAGGTAAAGAAAATGTGAAATATCATAAGAATATTCCTAGGAGTTTCAAACTAAGTGTATAGTAAGTCCCATTTTCGTGTACCAAGTTACCCAATGTCATGTCCAGAATACCTTATGGGAGATATTACTCTTAGGTACATCTGTCCGAGGACAACATCCACTTGTAGTATTAAGAAAGGGATTTATTGTGAAGAATACTCACATAATCACTTCCTTACCAAAAATCTGGGATGTTATTGTTTACTTATACACAATTTCTATATTAGGATTGTGATCACTAATCTTACTTTTCTAAATATACTTTCCAAGGTTATTGTTAATGTTCATTTGGTACCAACATTTACCCTTTGTCCCTATAATCTTAGAGCTGATGCACATCAATATTACATAAGAATGATTATTATGGCTAAAATCACAAAGGTAAAATTAGTTTTGAGGTTTAGAAATACCAGATTATATACATGGTACCCATAATGAATTGGGAAAATACCAAAATACATGATACATAGTAAAATTTAATAAACTACATCACTGAGATCTTATTCACTATTTTCTTCTTCATAACAATGGGAATGGAAACATAATATGGGTGAGTTTAAATGATTAGTAATGGTACATAAAATAGAAACAATAATGAATAAATGGAAATAATACAACATGTAAATGAAAATAACTGATAACACATGATATTCAAATAACTATATAAAGAAATATAATAAAACCAAGGTAAGAAACCGATACACATTACAGTTCATCAAAGAAAAATATAATAAAAACATTCCATTGCTCTGTTGATGAAGAATCTCATGGATAATAATAATAAATGAGTTATCAATTAATTAAATCCTTAATTATTGGATTCTATGCTTCCATGGTATATAGAACCACTACAACCAAGGCCTTTCCCAAGACATTTTCAAACATATTGGTTAAAAATAAATTTTCCTTTCCTGTTATAAATCTACTGTCAATACCATTGAAAATATATTTTATTTCATAATGGTTACAACCAAAAGTGTTTTTTCTAACCTAATTTCCTCTCGTGACACTACTTATGAATCGAGGATTTCGTTAACTAATCCCCAACACCGAGGGAATTCCTTAAATGTTCTGCGACCCATGTATCACCTATCCAAAGAATTACTCAAATTGAATAATAAATTTAATTAATGAAAAATTTCTCTTATAATATATCCATATTGATTAAATAATATGGATTTAAAAATAATACCTCATAGGAGGATTAGTAGCTACAAGGGTTGTTGGCATTAAAACATTCTTGATGAAAAATAATTAATAAACATTCCAACATGTCCCATACCACATTCAAGAGTTTAAATAAAAATTCATTATTAATAAAATGAAACATATAATATCATTATAATAAGTATATTCATGATTTAACTTTTTAATGGGAATTATATACTTCATGTAAAAGATAATTGGTGCCTAAAAAAATAATCTCAATGGAATGTAAATTGAAATGAAATCCCTTACATTTACATTATTTTTTTTCTATGGTATTATCTTCCTATATAGTGGTTCAATATTTTATAAGAAATTATAACATAACCATAATAATTCTTATAATATCATATCTTATCTTATTACATTGTTTTATTAACTATTTCTTAACACTCATTGATTATTTTAACTCTTTAAGGTGTTATTTGCCACGTTTTAAAAGTGTGTTTTGACTTGTGATTTCTTCTTCCTAATAAATATACCGTAATTTAATCATATAAATAATTTAAACCTGGACTTAATTACCATATATATTCATTATATATTAATTTATAATAGTCCATAATATTTTGATATGAGAAATGAAATGCACCATTCCTAGAGATGGAAGGTTGTAAGAATCAATGAATACTACTTTAATTTCATTGTCGTATTAAAAGAATGGAAAATTAATGGTAAAAATATATATTAAAACTATAATACCATATAATTAAAATATTATTAAAAAAATCGTATTCTATTTGTTCTATGTAGAGCTGGAACAAATCAGAGCGCTTCGAGGGGGCAGTAGTACATAGTTCCTCAAATGATGTTATCATATTAACGCAAAATGAGAAGATTTAATGGTATGTGTCATAAAAGGATTACATAAGTATAAAGTCATAATAAATATCATATATATAATATATAGACACATTCTCAAACATAATGGACACAATTATTTGTGGTAAAGGAATAAATTAACAATCATAGTTTTGGGAGGCAATATTTCGTCGTATATAGAAACAATATGTTCCTTACCCATTAGATAGATGTTTGTATATATATTGGTATAAAAATTATCATAAAACATCATAAAATATTTCAATTATACTGTTTTTTTATATTCATTAAAATAATAATATTTCATTTCTTCGAAAATGGAAATAATACAAAAAATATTAAGGAGTTTTATTACATGTTAATCGGGTAACACATTTTTCATTGTACCGAAATTCATCCTTTTATGGCCTTCTACCCAAATGGATAATAATTGGTATATACTATTGTTTTTGGTAAACTATTTTTTAGATGTTGGATTATCCAAAGAGGATTGATAGGCATGAGGTAGGGGTATAGTTCTTGCCTTTTTATATTGGAGGGGGAGTGACACTCTAGTAAATACCAATAGTTATTCATTAATGGGAGGTCTAAATTACCTAACATGACTCTGAAATGAAAATAAAATGGGTTAAATGAGAATAATGGTCGATCAAAACATTCACTACACAATAATATGTCCATTTTAATAATTTAATTTCATAACTTCTTAAATTACCCAATATTATTATTTTGGTTTTTATTTATGCATGTTGTTTTCTAATATAAATAATTTAACCATTTAGAATAATATAAATTGAGAAATATATGAAAATATAGATCCAATAAATTATTAATATTATATATAATTTATAAAATAAAAAACTCATATGTTTTTTAAATTAATTTTAAATCAAACTCCAACGATATGCTAAAACACTACTTAAAACACGAACTATGTTAATAATGTTATTTATATTATATAGATCAATATATCAGATATATAATACCAATTTTTACATTAATATTTAATATTTAATATTTAATATTTATTAACAAATAAAAACACTTGGCATGTTATAGGATTTTTAATAATTTTATATTAGTTATAAATTATCATTTATTGTAAAATCACAATAATGTCATATTGGTATTATTTGTTTAATTTTTATTAAAATATATCAAAATAATATTATAAATCAAATATATTAAGTTTAAATCTATTTAATATTACATATTAATTGTAAAAATTAATTAATTAAAATAATTCAATGAATATAATTCACAATTTATATTTATAGTATCATTTGTTTTAGATATTAATTAACAAAATAAACAACACTTATTTGTTTCATAGGGATTATAAGTAAATAAAAATTCTCTAAAAATTGTATATAATTTATTATGATAACAATAACCATTCTATATTTAAAAAGGCTAAGTAAAATTGAAAATAATATGTTTTCTGCATATCTCAATTTTTTATAAATTTTAAAGGTAAGGAATGTTCCCTTTTTTTCTACTTTCTTACTTAACCTTTTATATATTCCAATTAATTTTTAATATATCCAACTAACAAATAAAATTAAAACCAGGTGAAGATATGTTCTACTTATTGGTATATGATGTATTTTGGATAAGTTTTTTCCGGCTATTCAGATCCTTAAGATTTAGGTTTAATACTTTATTAAGGTTAATCTTAACTTCAAAACTAATAAATGTTAGTCACATTCACTAATAATTTTGGTCAGAAATTATTTTCATCTTATTATAAATAAAATATTGCACTTAATAAAATAGTTTTTGTACATATTTCAAAATTAAACTCATAAAAGTTAGAAAATTATGATTAACTACAATCCTGCACACATGGAGAGAAATATGGGATTGAAAGTAGAAAAGTTCAATAGTTCAACAATTTATTACATCTAATTTAAATATAAAAACGATTCACATTTTCTAAAATGTATTAATGTATTCATAATTGATATATTATGGCTTTAAAACCCAATTGAAAATATAATTTAACACTAATCATTATTTAAAAGAAAAGGGTGTTAGTATATTCTGTTTGATGTGGGATCTATTATCAATCACTTAAATCCCTAATCATTGTGTATAAGAAGACTTATTATAGATGTCAATTATTACATGAATGATAATGATATCATTGTTGTATTTTTCACAATGATAAAAATATTGGAATAATGTGTGTTGGGAATATAGAGGTTCTTATTTAAACAATAAGTGCATGAGATTGGTTTAAAGGTCTTATACATTTAATCAAATGATTTTATTTCTCATATAAGTTTCAAGATGAATATAGAGTTTTGTGTAGATAATTTTGTAAAATCTTATTGTAAATTTTGAAGGCCCGTTGAAGTAAATATTTTTAATAGAAATATAAACTTCATTGTTCATAAATTATCTGATTAAGTTTATTCCTGTTTAATAATTATTTGTAGTTGGTTTCATGGTTTTTAGAAGGTTTAACTTAATTATAATAACATTTTGTGTTATATGTGATTAAATGGAAATATTTTGGTTATTCATAGGATAAAAAACTTTTATAAGGAATTATTAGAAATAATTTATTTTTCTTATAATTGTGTATGATTATATCAAAGGACAATAGATCACATTATAATAAAACCGTGTGTATATAAAATCATGGATCACAAATCAATAAACATGTGATTTAATATAAATATCAAATTAAAACCAATGTTTTATGAGATTAAATTTTAATTTCATAATGATATGGAAGAACAATATTTTTTGGAAATGTAATGAATAAGGAAAACATTGAGTTATTTAATATGATCTGAAATTTGTTTGACATTAAACTACAATTTCATATAACCATTTCAGATAAACTCATCATGTTTCTAATGAATCAAAATAAATATCATTGTCTTAAAAAGATAGGGGTGATCTATTTGTGATTAAAATGAGATATATAATATTTAATTGTATGATGTGTAATATTACCTTGAAGGATCAAGTGATATATAATAATAATTTTATTAGATAAGTAATTTAAACATCATTGTTATGATGATATAAAATATTCAACGTGTCGATACATAATAATGAAACACTATGTGAAACATTATGAGAAGTTATTCAATAATATATTGAACTAAAATATCATCGGTCATTTCACTTTTTCAATTCTATAAAAAGGATATTTCAATATGGATTGAGATTAAGAATTAAAAGGAAGATTTTAATGTATAATTAAATTTACATTTATATATATATATAAATGAACAATTAAAAGAAATGTTTTTCTAAATTACCTTGAATGATTTTTTCTATATATTTCAGATGAAGAGGATATATTTGTGGATGATATTAAAACAATAATATAAAATGATATTACAGGAATATTATTTCAATTTTCATCATATTAAGGGAATATTTAATAATTAATCTAATTAAAACTGAAGGGAATGAAACCATTATCTAGTTACCTATATAATGATGTAATTTTTTCAATGAAAATATTTAGATAACATCATGGGAGTTTGACTACAAAACTATCATTTAATGTTCACATGAAATCATTGGGATATTTTGGAAACATTATTATGGGAAAATAAATTAAAATATCTTTTGATGGTTATTATAATGATTTTATTTCAATATTACTTTAAAGATCTGGTTTCTAAATTCAATTGAATGAGACAATGAAGAGAATTAGGGAATACTAAATCAGAATTGGATAAGAAAATATTTAATTATGTTCTACTCATGGAATTATCTTGAACAAAATTTTATTATCAAAAGGGAAGGTTTTATAAATATATAAAATCATTTTATAGAATTTATGAAAAGGAATGCTATAAAATATAGTATATAAATTTGGGAAAATTAATTATAGTAATATATTTATGACGTGATATTAAATAATAATAATAAGAACATGTGTCCATTTTAAAATTTTGTTTCTTGATAAAGGAATAAGTAAAATATATAACAATATGTGACTCCTCAATAATGGGTTGACCATGATCTAGAAGTATTCAGTCAGTAATATTATTACCTAGAATACCAATAGTCAATACTATAATTATGTGGAAATTATCATCTTGCATTGAATTTGGAGATAGTGATTCAACCCACACATCCAAGAGTTTGTCAAACATATATTTTAAGAATAATAGTGTAATAAATGTTAAAATCAATAAAAAACTACTAGAAATGATGATAAAAAAATAAATCTTTCAACCCTGATCGTAGATAGAACATCATGTATATAATCATGTAATGCCTTAAATAAAGTAGTGAATAGAAGATATGAAGAGTTAGTCATCATTCATAAGTAGTGAAGCATGCATAATCTTTGTAATCATTGTTAGCCTTTCCCTAAACGTCCATCCTCTAACCTTATATTAACCATATAATAGTGAGTTGAATTGTGGATTTCGGTATATTGACACATAATTAGTGTACGATCATAAGTTGTATCCCTATATAGTGAAATATGAATATATATATATATATATATATTTCTTTTTTAAATATTTGTATATATTTTGGTCAGATGAACATTATGAGTAAAAGTGTAAAATATTTGTATCAATTTAGATAACCATATCTAATAAAGGGTAAAATTCGATCTATTGAAAATCATTAAATGGAAAAATATTTAATTCACCCATCTCTTGAAGTGAGAAGATTTATCTTTACCCTAATAGGACATAACAAAAAACAAAATACAACCTCCCAAATTAATTAAAATATAAATTTCTACATAATCTCGATGTACCATCCCTAACCAAACATATAATTTGCGATAATTCATATTTATCCGAGTTTTTTTTAGGCGTGTGACCATGCACATATTCATTATGGAACCTCCCACACGTGTAACACAATATAAAATATGTTATTATATTGAGGAACATGTTTACTAATTTGAATATGTAAAATACAATTATTTATTGAATATAAAATATGGATTTATGAGGCCTATATATTTTTTAATGTAATTTGATAGAGGATAGTTAATACATGGAGAACATGGGTTATGGATTGAAGTATCTATCTAATTCATAATGATGGTGGTTCCCATGATCGTTGGGAATGAAGATTGATATTAATTCAATTAGTAGTGACCAAATTCTAGTATCTTGACGCTGGTTCCATTTCATTACATTAACATAAGATATAAAGAATCACATCCCAGGGGATCGAATATTTTAGATGTCACGGTAAACTGGATATATACATTAGTCTTTTATTACATTTTAATTTACAAATTTTAAAAAATCTATAACAACATTATTCCTTCTAGAATATCCTTTAATATTAAATATATTACACTTCATGTAATATTTTGAAATAAAAATAATAATTATGAGATCAAATACTCAATAAGGGTAAAATATAGCTCAATAAATCATAAATCAATAAGAATGATCACTATTTAGTGTTATATAATTGAAAACGCATTCCATGTTATCAATAAAATGAGAATAAAATTGCACTCAGAAATAATTTCACTGTTAAAATCCCATCGATAATGATCAATATGGAAAGTTAAATAACTGAATGTAAATATCATTTAAATAGCTTTACATCAATTAGAAGATATGGTAAAACTAATATATAAAGGTAAATATATTAATAAAAATTCTATCTAAATAATAAAATGATACTGAAAAGCTTACAAATATGATTTCATTTTGGAAATATCATGGATAATAATAACTAAATTCTCAATAAATGACATGTTATATTATTGGAAGTAATGATTCAAGAACATCATTCCTCTATCATAAATATATTTCAAAATATGGTTTAAAGCTATAGGTTGAAACATGTTTAATATTATGTTACTGAATTGATAATGAGTTATATAGACATGTCGACATGCTTAATAATTTCAAGGCCCATAAAACAAATAGGTCTAAAGAATTCTACATATACTAGTCAATCGATTTAATTCATGAATCAATATTCCATAACATCAAATATCTATATAGTTTAAAGGATATGAATTTAGCAATATTTCCTGACATGAAAAAAAATATATTTAAATACAGTATAGTGTTTGTAGAAATGATATATGGTTTAATAAATTAACATATTTATGATAAAAAACATTGAAATTTAGAGGAAATTTTATTTTCAATTATCAAAGGGAAGTGTTCATTTCAATGGAATGTTATTAACTACAGAAATGAAACAAGGAAGAAAATATTAATATAGTCTTTCATCAAAATAATCATAAACCAGTGAAAGGAAGAATAGGTATAATATAAATACAACATTTCCCCATTGGAGTATATTTAAAATAGTGTTTTTTATTTATTAATATAAATAACACAACGAGATCATTAAAAATATTATTGAGGAAAATATCATTTTTATTTTTCTAAAAAAATTTTAAAACATAAAAAAATTTAAGAATACTTTTTTAATATATATTTTATAACCTATTAAATTATGTAATATTTTTATTTTTTATAAAAATACTTGTAGATATGAAAAAAATTTATCAAATAAATTACTACCATGTTACAATGTGATTTTATATATGTCATACAAGTTAATAAGATCTTTCTTTTTAAGATTTAAATTTTTTAAAAAGGTTACTTCTTTGAAAAAAAATGATATTATATTGAAAAAATCGTAAAAAGACAAAATGGGTTAAACTTTATTTAATAAATCATTTTGAAATGGAGAAAATATTTATTTAAAATATTTATAAAAAACATGTTTTTGGAATAAAAAATATTTCCAAACGAAGAGAGAGATTAAGATAGATTTTCATTAAAAATATTCTAAATTATTTTTTGTAGAAAATATTTTTGAAATTGTACCATTAATTTATGATTTAAATAAATACTAGGTTGTTATAAAATTAAAATGGTTTATTATACAATGAACAAGTAATTTATCCCAAACATAAATTATAAAATAAATAATCATGATTATAATGAGATTATGATCATAATGTTTTATATGAATTAATCATTTATTCGGATATATGTATAAAATGTAAATAAACAAAAAAAATCCTCAATATGATATAAAATAATAAAATATTACCTAAGAAAATATTCATAGAATATCATTGACAATGAAGAAGTAATATAACCCAATGAAAAGAATTTGAGTTATGAAATTCATTACCACTGGGTAACATTTAATTCAAATACCTATTGATAAAATAATTAAACATGAAACATTAAATTCCATGTGTAATGATTTTTAAGGAAATTATGTGTATAATGGATATTATTTACCCCAGAACAAAAAATAGGTGCATTACATATGATATGCCTCAATGAAATGAAATTGAGATTAAATCCATTATCTCACACATCCTTTTTTGTTAAAAATGAAAACAAATTATATATAATGGTTATAAACATGTTATTAACTTATTAATGAACTATATTAATATGTATAATTTCATATATCGTCCTTTTATTACATCTTAGAACTCATTCTTTAATAATCATTGATTTTATTCATTATTTATATTATTAATGGAAATTTCTTTCACACTCATGTTTGGTCAGGACAGAACCAGTCCTTACAGAAGTAATATAGTTATATAATTTCCATAACAATAATCTTGAATTAATTATCATATTTATACATCAATTATACTATTAAAACCATTCAATTAATATGGTTATGAAAAATGAAGTAAGTTGTGATCATGGAGACGGTAGGCCTTACATACACACTTACATTTTTCACTGATCATTATGCTAATTTATAAATTAATTTTTTATAATTATTTAATGATAATAATTATATATTATATACTTATATATATCATACTTGTTGTGTTTTTATGTAAATAGGATCACACTGCTCTTTGAAGTTGGTAGTCCACACGTATATAAAATGTGTTATCATCATTAAGTGAGTGAACAAGTAAGAATAAAACTGATATATTATATTTAAATAATGATAAATATGTCATTTATATCATACTTATATAACATATGTGACATATATTCATTTAATTTATCATTATACCCATACATGTCATGCGTTAGTAGACGATGAACTACATCACATTGCGAGGCTGTAGTCCATTTTGTACACGAATGATGTTATCATTTCCCCTATGGAATGGAAAGTAAAACATTGTATAAATGATATAGTTTCTCCATAGTTATAATTATTTTATTAATATAATCTATATAGTTTAGTTTCATAATTATACCCAACCATGAGTGTTGGCAACATAAAACTCATGACATCAGTTTTCAAGGCGGTTGTCTTCTATACACACGAATGAAAATTTGATAATCCATTTGACGGAAGTGGGGATGATTATATTCCATAAACCTAACATAAAATATATAATTATATTTAATTTATTGAGGTTATTTTATCATCATGTATTAATAATAATTTTAGAGTTAGATGTATAAATAAAATAAAAACTCATGTAGAAGAATGTTACCTCTTCTTCAGGTAGCCTCCTAAGGTGTACACCAAATCCATCTGTGGTTGTATTTATATTAAAAATAAGTCTTCAAGGATTGTGGTATATATTTTGGTTATTTATAAGTCATTTAATGTATGAAAAATATAGTTTTGATGATGTGAATAATGGAGGAGAGTTAGTGGCCTTTTTCGTGAGGTTAGTGACATACTTGTTATTTTTTGAAATGATTCAATCATACCCTCATTATTATCATAATAAAAGATGGAAAATGTTCCATTATCATAAATAGAATATATGAGGTCTACATATGGTCATAACATTTTTTTAGACAAGTTATAGGTTATTTTAAATACTTATCTTCTTACATTAACCCCTAGTAAATCCAGTTTACCTTAACAATGATAATTACTTTTTATTGTTTTAAATATTAATTTTTGTAAAATATTATGATAGAATTATTAAAAAATAAAGAATATTATATTTCAAAATGTAGAATACATTTTTTTAAAATTCAACTCAATGAATTGGATTATATTAAATTAAAATTAAATTCGTAGACTCGATGAGAATTCAGGGTTTTAAATAGGAGATGTTCAAAAGATTAAAATGTATTATATCAAAATTAAATTTGAATATAATTCCATGGACATAAATTAGATTAATTGAGATATTATTTAAATAATTTTACTTTAAAAAAATTATTAATATAATATAAAATTATAAATAATTTCAATGAAAATGATGTTTTTAATTAAAAATCATTAATTTGAATTATTCATTGTAAAATGAAACATTTCATAAGAATCCCAAAAAAATAACCCTAGGATAATTTTTATATTATGAATTGAAAAACTAAACTTAATATAAAAATTACACTTTATTAAATTCAAAAATATTATATCTATGTTATGCTCAAAAAGTGTGATGAATCTTCCGTTTAATAAAAAACATTTTCATTTAAAATGTTTTTTTTAAAATTTCTGTTATTTTTTTATTATCCAATATATAAAGACAATTTTTATAATTTAAATATTAATATCTATACCCGCTAATATAATGGATCTTTTATAAATATTATATTAAATAATAGTATTTTAATAATATGTCACATTTCATTTAAACAAAGTATTTCAGGCAACACAAGATAAATTCAGTGTTGTGTATAATAAGATATATTGAAGATATTTAATTTATCCAAAAATTAAATATATCAAAAATTATCTTGGTGATATATATTATTATAATATTTTTTGTGTTTGTCACATTCACTATCAAATACAATGTTCTTATTTTATAATTTTGTGGTTTTAGACTATTATAATTAAAAATGAATATTAATATGTTTGTAATAGGGTGTGGATAGATGTGACAGTTCCAATAATTATCTTGATTGACCAATTATATTTTATAGAAACTAACATCAGATTATTGAATGATTTTGTCCACATTAATGATGTATGTGTAGCTGATGTTGGAAAATATTTATTATCTATTATACTTATAAGAATGTTATATGTTTTTTCTATAATGAAATAATTGAATAATATATTGTTATCAATGCTTAATCTAGAATGATTTGGGATATTGAAGGCCCAAAATGATAAATTAATCATCCATGGATAAATGGATGATGATTTGAAAAGGATGAGGTTTAGATGGTTTTGGATATTGATATAATTGTACTAGGAAACATATTAAATAATAGTAAAACTATTAAAATTAGATTCAATGTGTGGAAAAATATTGTTAAATTAAAAAAAAAATCAAATGGTTCAAAAGGTTTAATTCTACTAATATATATGTTACTGATTTTTGTATAATTTTTTAATGTGATTTGAATCATTTAAAAATTGAAGGATTTAATTTGAATAAGATCATGATTTGTTTGAAATAGCCTATTATTTTAGAGTTCATTAAATATTAGATATTTCCCCAATCATATGGTTTTACATACTAACTAAAAAAATTCATATTTATTGGTAAAGATCATATGACTCTATATTCTTAACATTGAAAAATATAAGATTCCATGAATTTGTGCCTTTTGCTGTAGAAAGTATGACTTTTTCATGATCATATGACCTCTAAATAATATATGTCTTTATCTTAATACATCATCATAATAATTCACTAAGGCATGATTAATCAAAAGTTATTGAGTATATGTATTTAGTGTAAATTGGTAACATTTATTTAACAATGGAAATTTGAAATGTGTTTTAGTGTATGACATTTGAAATGAATTTTAAGTTCTTCATATGAATTTAGTTGATTATAATTTTTTTAATATTGTACACAACTGAACCCAAGTGTGAGTACTGAGTAAAGCATGGTAATAATATACATAATGTTTTTTTCAAAAAGATACTAAATGGAAATTGAAATTCCTTATTTAATATCTAAATTTATAAATAATTCTCATAATATTCTGATGTTCTTATAAATAGATCAAAATATCATGAAACATTGATGATCCATGATAAAATCTTTGTTTTATTTTTAATATAAAGATGATATGAAGGAATGTTATTTTTACATATCGGATTTTCAAATTTGAATATTTAAAATTCTTCATTGATTATAATAATAAAGATAAATATAAACATTCATTATTTGAGGATATTTCGATAATACACCACTAAGAGAAATTTGATTCATGCATATTAAGATAAGAGAAGTTGGATGTGAACTATTATCTTTTTTTAACTTATTCTCAATCTCATCAAGTTGTATTGAATCTATAAATATATATAACATTAATTTTCAAGCCATGTTCCAAGTATTAGGTCTTCATGAAATAAAATGGAAGAAAATGAGTTTGATATATTTTAGTGGAGAAATTTGGAGATGATTTATAGAAACTCATTCCTACTAGAATATACTTGATGATTTTATTTGGTGATTAAAAAATGAGAAATAAAATATATATGGAATTCTGTAGTTTACTATCAAGAAATTGTTGATGTAGTAAAAAGAATTTAGAAATAATGGGAACATCCACATAAAAAACAATCAATAGAAAAGTAAATCTATATCATAGGCATCAAATCCAATTGATATTTATATATAAAAATATATTAAATATTTGTTTTATGCTTCCTACATATAATAAGATAAATAATTATTGAGAATAAGTTTTTACTATTTGAAAATTTGTGAAGTGGAAGAGATGTTAGAAGAGAGGAACTAAAAAACTATTAAGTAAGAATATAATGAAATATGGTGAGCCTCTTATATGGTTTATCATCATCTATAAGTCAATTATAATTAAACAATGGACATTATTCTATGATCTAGTTATGGGAGTTGAACCAGTTAGATGAAATTTGAAATAGGGATAGACTAATTTTTTTATATGTATCTTAAATTTTGGAATCAATCCTCTCATATATTGAAAAGTGATTTATTTATTTGTGTTATGTATATCGAATACCAAAGACACCGATCTAAAATAGATTCTATATTTATTTGTGTTATTCAAGACATTCTTTCATTTAAAGACTTCGTGTGAGAAATAGAACATCCATATTAATTATGAAAAAGAATCTTATATAGACAATGTGATCAAACTAAAAATATTATATGAAATTAAATACATTCATACACATGGTTTGAAGACACAAAGCTTTTGGTAGTCATTGTAATTAAGGAGTTGACAATGTTACTCTGTGACTATTGTAAAAAAGTTGGTTATGGAAATTTTTTGAGAGTCATATAGGAATATGAATGGAGAGATATAGTGAATAGGGTTGAATCACCAACCATTTTAGTAAATAGTGGATTATTAAAAAATAGTACACTATAATGTTTTATGTTATATTTCTCTTTAAATAATTCTTTCAATATCTTGTAATACATAACACACCATGTTTAAATAAATTGTAATATAATATACCAATATAACACTGCTGTTAAATTAGTAGTTATAAACAGGGCTGAATAAATATTGAAAAATTAAGGATTTACACATTTATAAAAAGAGATAATTTCTTATAAATTTGTTTAAAATGAAAATAAAATCTTCCAAACATAAAATTCATATTTATCAAAAAACTAATATTTTAATTCAAGAATAGTGTTTCATACTAATAAAATAAATTAATTATAATTAGTGAATTAATTTAATGATATATATATATTATATAACGATTAACTTTTTTAAAATCACCTAATCTTTTTATGCATGGGATAAAAATAAATCAACTTTAATGAATACTAATGTATGTTTCAAAAAGGGATTTTCGTCACGTTTTGATTGCTTCTTTTAAAATAAATTTACAAATTTTATAGATATTAAATATTGAAAATGGATTTATTATTTTTATTTAGGATAATCATATTATTTAAATAATCCCTTTATATTGTTTTTCAGTATGAGTAAAACCCATTGTAAATTTATATCACCTATTTAAGGGTATAAAAAGTAAAATATTTTTAACACATTGTGATAAGGCATTCAAATATATGTAAAACGTATATTTAACCTATTAAATGGCTATATTTCATAAATTAACATCCATTTATTGATATATGGATTCTTGGTTCCATTATCATTGAATATTACCTTTATATAAATTTATGAAAAGAATAATTTCAAAATTTCACTCTCTTGTCAATAATATAACTAAAATTATTAAATAAGGATAGAAAGAGTATATATTATATTATAGATGGTTATATGAAGTATAAATTAATTTTCTATCATATTAATTAATTTTAAATTCTTAGGGATTGAATAATTAAAATAATTTATTAAACAACACTAAAAAAGTATTTAATCATTTAATGGAAAAATTATATAAATGATATTAAAAATATTAAATTTAATATAAATTGGAGGAGTTATAATGTTTTTGGAATTAATTATATAGATAATCCATATTTTGGATGTTTCAAATTATTATTTTATAATTACATTACTATCTTGATTTTATTAAAGCTTTATAAAATGCAGAGTACTAGAAATGACATTTATGAAATTTTCAGAAAAAAAAATATTTTATTAAATTGTAAAAAAATCATTAAAACCTTTAAATATGAAAAATAGGATAGAATATCATCTAAAATTTAACCACTTATCCATTTTTATGTCAATGATTACCTTATAATATAAATTACAACATAGAGATATTGAAATAGTTGTTATAATGGTTATTGTTAAAAATCGGTAACAAAGAGGATAAAATAAAAAATATGTTTTAAAATCAAACAAAAACACAAATAAATTTCATTTTTATGATATTTGGACATTTTAATATTTATATTTTATTAATTTTTAATTTATTTTTATTTTTATGTTTAATTATTTAATTATATTTCTATCTTTTTAAAATTCCTAGTGAGTCATTTCACTCCCTTGTTAATGGAAACACGTTATGTATTTTCTTTACACATTTTTGAGAAAACTAGATAAAATAACTCTAAATATCTGACTTTTATTCTTACCAATTCAATAATTTTTTGTTTTTTTAATCTAAAAATTCCATTATATGTATCCTTAAGAAAGGGTCAAAAGGAGGTGTACTGAAGAAGATATAATCATCATACCAAAACACATTCATTTTATTTCCCTTCCCACCTATTATAATTATATGGTATTTATCATAAAATAATATCTTCATTATACTAACTATATATAAATTTTATTATGGTTATGGATCCACCATAATACACACTTTATTCCATGAAATTGGATGTGAAAGTTTCACTCAGGAATACGTGTAGACTACCGCCACCACGTAGTGATACTTTTCATTTTCCATAACCGCCATTAATGAATTTATATTATATTGGGTTTAATCATAATATTTAATATTTATATTAAATATATACTTCTTGAGTTATAATTTCACATCTACCATCTTTCTCTCCAATCTATTGGAAATCCATAATGTCGCTCTTCTATGGGTGTAGATTTCCCCCTTGATGAAGTAATGTGATATGTTTTTCATTTTTTTAGATGGATGTTAAAAGGGGAAATTAAATAAAATATAAATTATATAATATTTTTTCTTTGATTTTGAATTATATTTTACCTTTCTTTCGGTCCATCTATCAAAAAGTTAAAACAATGTTCATGTATATGTATGACCTACCGTCAATGTGAATGTTGTAAATCATTTTTCAATCTATAACCATTACGAATGATTATAAATATTTATATAATGATTAAATGTAATATTTATATAATTATTGTAATTATGGAGATGATGTAATCATTATGAAATTAAAATTATTAAAACTAAATAATCTAAATTCTAATTAAAAACGAAACAAATTAGTCTCTTAAATGATATTTTTACAAGGAATTAGTAATAAATGGGTGCTGAAATATTTTAACCGGATCGTATATTATATTATCTATTTGTAAATGAATCTAGTATTGATTTATTATAACATTAAATTTATTATACAAGAGGTTATATAACATTTAATCAAAGATGAACTCAAGGATGGGGTTTAATGATACATTCTCATTATTTAACATGCTTCATTATAATTATGTTTAAAATTTTGAAATACCATGATATACCTATGAATACACTCTAAATATTTATTATTTTTAAATTATGTGTATATATTATATTATATTTCTATTCATTTTCCTCTTTTTAAGAAATCAAGAGACTGAATAAATGTTTATGAGTAAAACATCTTGTATCTCCCTCTTCGACTGAAAATTTATTTTCATCCATAACAATAATTTTGAAACTAATTTCATTTATATTTTTACTATTATTATATTATTTTTTAAATTAATTTTCAGCCATATTTTAATTTTTAAAATATTCTTTAATTTAATGTTCATTGCATTTTCTGAATGAGGAACTATTGACTTTTAATTTAATATTTTAAAACAATATTTGTTTTAATGTGCCTAAAATAAAAGGAAGATCCTTATTCCTTGAACTCTCAATGACATTAGTCCTAACATAAAATTTATCAATGATTATTTATTTAAAAACATTCATAAAGTGTTTAAAATATTTTATATTTTAAAGAAGTTATATCAATATTAAAATAAATTTTTCCTCAATAAGTATTTAATATATATTTTAAGGAATTATTTTATAAATATGAAATACTATGATGTTTCATATGTTTTACTAGGAATATAATCCAATGATATCATCGTTATTATGTCTCTTAGTGGATTATGATTATGATTGTGATATTTTTATTAATCCAATTTACTTTATATAGATTACTCTACGATGAAATGTTGAAATTTTTATGAAACAAATTTATTTTTCACCAGTTATGATATATGATGAATAATTTTCCACCATTTGATGAAAATATTATAATATTCTGAGTATGTGATGGTTGGGCGTATTGAATCCATCCAAATGCATTGGGTAAATATTGATAACTCATAAGTAAATTATGTTTTCTATGAGATTGAATGTATGTTCAAAATTATATGAATCTACATAGATTTCATTTCCATATGTTTATACTTGGACCTAGTCTTATATACATATGTTTATACATTGACACAATTTCTTCTCCATATATTTCTACTAGGATCTAATTTCATGTGTATAATTTAATGAGTGGACATGGTTCTATTTAAGAAGTTTCAAAAATTAATAGGATTATGTTTTTACAAAACTCTTATACTAATTTTATTCTCTCATGGAAAATGTTCATTGATTTCTTAATGGTTCATGTATTATGGACTGGAAATATTTATTCCATGTATCATGATTATGTTGAAAGATATGATTGGTATATCTTTTCAAATGTTAAGATTTTTTTCTCGGAAACATATGCACATGTTATGCATATGTGATCATTGATATCTCCATTTTTGGACCTTAATGAGAATCTAAACTCAAACATTATTTTTATTCTCTTCCCATGTCATGAAGAGATATGTTTAATGTATTATTTTTAATAAGGATACTTTGTGTTAAGATATTTAAGGTCATGGATGAAGATATTTCATTAAATAATAATATTAAGTATGAATTCTACAAAGACACTAAAAATATACAATTATAACATAGATAATATCATTATATAGTGAATAATCATCTAATAATATATAAAATCTAACTTTGAAACATATTGGTCTTTGTTCTTGGAATTAGAGAAAGGATTTGTAAATCAATGGAGATTAGTATTAATGGACTTTGTGGTAAACCCTAGGGATAATTTCAATTATAGGATAAAATTATAATGTTTTTATGAAATATATTACATGGTTTTTTAGAAATAAATACCTATATGGATAATTAAAATGTGAATGGTTTTAGAAGAGATGAAAATATGGGTGGTAGACCCAAAAGACTCGGTCGAGTATTTCTCAATGATAATTATGCTGAATGGTGAGTGTTACCTTACCATGTACCTATTTTGAATCACAAAGCTCATATAATTGGGTTAACATTAATTATTATTATGAACCACTATAAATTATTTGAATAGATAATTATCACATAAGTTGTTTTATAAATATATTATGTCATAGATAGTAAAGAAGTTTTCCGGATTTATAGATTATATAAATGATTTTTTATGATTATCTTCTTTCCCACTATGATTATTGTTGCCCATAATATGGTTTCTAAAATTATTTATTGGTCAGAACATGAAAAAAATGTTCAATTACTTAATATGATGTACATTACAGTGATACTCCACCTAAGAAAAATGTTTATGGGAGTTGTAATAGAGAATTGTGTTTCTAGGATCATAAAAAATTCCTAACCTATAAATAATGATATGATTTTAAATAATCAAATGAGAGAAAAATGTAATATTAAGTCTTTTAGGAGTGAACAACCACTTTATTTTAGTGGGTCTTATAATCCACTATTTTTTATGAAATCGATCAATACAATTGAAAAAATACATTCTAATCAGTGATGCTTAAAACATGAATAGGTTATTTTGGATGCCAATAAATTTTAAGGAAAAGATGACAAATGGTGGAATATAATATAGAATATACGCTAATAAAAATAAATTGACTCTATATAGAGGGATGAGTTTATGAGTTTTTTTAACAATTATATCCTTTACACACTTTATAAAATTGGGAATGGAAATCATTGATATTAATTAGATGGATGATGAATATCTTGGTAACTATAAGGAAACTTTTACATGTCTTTGGAGTACCCTTCTAGTAGTATCATCCAACAAGAATGTATATTTTAACAACTATTCAGTCACTTCAAAAATCATTTAATTTTTTTATCCATTAAATACATTGGAATCATTAATGAAATAATTCTACGTGCACTCAATATGTCAGTGAAAATTGGAACCTATTATGGTTATGGTGATATGAGAAGTAATATGTTATTTAATGGAATACCCAATGGTCTTTCCCATGGAGGGATGAAAAAGGTTAAACCTCTTACGGACCAAAAATTTTATAAAGAGTACTTAGGTGAATTCTGGAAAGGAATAAGAATATTTTTCGATTTTGGTATACTCGTCATTAAGAAAAAGAATGTTAATGTTGTGTGGGGAGGATATTAAATGAATTTAAAGGAGATATAGCTCAACAGAATAATCCACCCACACTCTAGTGTTTCAAAAGAAATAGTTATGTTGATTATACTATCTAACAATCAAATATAAAGGGTAATGATGATGATAATCTTATGAAACCTATTAATCAATGAAATAGGAAAACAACATGCTATCAATATTGAAGATGTGGATTAGTATTATGAAGTGGTTAAAAGAATGTATATAATCTACTCTAGAATAGTTAATGTATTCTTTTATTATGGATCAACCCACACATTTATCTCAATGAAATTTGATAAGGGTACCATAATTCCAGCCCAGTGATTAGATACTAAATGTTTCGTGAATACTCATAATAGTATGATTATTACATCTCAATTATATGATTAATCTCTGAGTGAGGTTTGTGGGAACGTTCTTTTAAAATATATTTATTGTCCCTATAGTGGAAAATGATGTTATGTTTTTCATATATTATCGTCCATTACATAATTACTATCTCATCATTAAAGGAAGAGAATTCATATTTGATATTTTGAACAAAAATATGATAATTTATCAGTGTGATGTTAAATTTTAAAAAAAACAACATAAATTGAATCCATTGTATATATCATGATACCTATTCAAATGGGTTGTTTATATCAGATTGTTGGAAAGAAAATCAATATCAGACATATTCCTATTTTATGATATATTGCATATTTTGTTCCAAAAGATTTTTTCGTCTTTCCTCTAACATGTGGTGTTTATTTTTCAATATAATTAAAACCTATTGATAAATCTATATAAATAATCGATATAGAATGGTCATTATTGAGATGTAGTAATGGAACTAGTGACATAAAGATAATATAAATAATGTATTAATTATTCCATGTGAGTCACAATGGGTTGACCCAATTCTTAATTAAGAATACATATGTATCAATGAAAATATGCCATAATTAATGTGAACTAAAGAAGATAACAATAACAAAAAAGTATCCCCTTCCTTGTATTGATGATTTTTTTTAATAAATTATGAAGATGTCGATGTTTTTCAATGAATGGTTTCTAATATTGAGATAAATTGTTTTGGGTCAACATAAAAAACATACAGAAGATAGCCTTCCATATATGGAATATACACTATGAATTTATAGTGATACCTTTTAGTATTAATAACACACATGTTGTATTAATGGATTTATTGAATGATGATTTTAGAGATTAACTTGATCAATTTTTGGTAGTATTTACGTATGATAGTAATGTATAATCAATAATTAAGGTCATGTAGATCATATGTAGAATTATTTTTAAAAAAATATTAATTTTTTGTTCGAATTATCTAATATGATCGTATACCAGTGGAAACATAAAAGACATACGATATTTAATATTGATGTCGATCAACTATTGTGACTATGATCCATAGGTTTCTTATTTTGGATGGATATTATTGATACATGATTGATAGTTTCTCATGGTTTTCTAACCAACTCATCATTTTCACTTGAAATCAATCAATATTCCTTATATAAATCAACGCGAGAAAAATTTCATTGGAACCCAGAAAATTTTAATTTGTTCACAAGTTTTTAAACTAACAAGTAGTGTAGTTGGGTTTGTGATATATATTATTACATAGAAGAAGGTACTAGGATGAGAACTCATTCGGAATGATATAGAGATAGTATATGCATCAAAACAAAAAAGGTTCTCCGTATAATTACCCAAATCATGAGTGGATGTTAGCTAAAATAATTTTTTTCATTAAATATAATGATTAATTATTGTTAGAAATATATGTATGATATATATAATGATCATACAATTGTAATGTATAAATTCACAAAACAAAATAGATGAATATATTCTTGAAATGATTTTTCGAGTTACTTAACAATTATTATTGTTAAATATAATAACAAAATAGAAAATAGAAAAAGGATAGAATATGCTATGAGTTGAATGGAATTAGAATTATCATATATGATAGGAGTTAAAAATGCTCTAATATATCATGGGATTCATAGGATGGGTAATGAATTCGTGATTGAATGGTGTAAATATTATCTAACTCAAATGAGTATCTAACTATCTATCTATGTAAATATAAAAGAGGTATATAGAGAAAATATAGTGTTTTAAAAAGAATGTGAGATGCTTTTAAAAGTTCTTTATTGATTTTTATAGAATAATAAGGTTCCATAACCATGTATCTCTTATTTTAACAACACATTTGAAGGAATAGTTGGATGAAGCCCACATTTCAATATTCTCTATTCATCATAGATCTATATAGATTTATAGAGATTTGAAATAATATTTTAGATGGGGAAACAAGAAAAGAGATATTTCAATGTATGTATATCAATTCTCAGTATGTCATTAAGTTAATTATAAAAGATAATATTCTAATGGGATATTACTACTATTTCATATTCTATAATGGAAATTGGAAAACAACACCATGGATTTTAACATTAGACTCCCCAAAAAAAATAAATTCTATAATGCTATTGTATTCGTTCACCATATGAATTTAGTACACTTCATTACTATTAGATAATATTTATCACTTAATTATATTTTTATAATATATATTATATAATTGGTATAGTTACATAGAATACAACATTATATTGTACATTATCAGGATCCACATCCTACATAAATAATATAGAAAATAATTTAGCGGGATATGGATTCATGTATTTTAATTTAATACAACATATTATCCATAAATATATATAATATTTCTTATAGAAACATTCAAATATATGAGAATATTTTGATGTCTCGTTGTATGGATTTTAATTGTGGTGGGGAATCAACACCTTCCTTTTGTCGAGTTTTCATTCAACAGTAGATTTCAATTGATAATTTAAATGGATCCTTATAAATCCATATATGGAAAGAGGTATAAGACTCAAATATTCTAGGATGAAGTTTGAGAAATAATACATTGGGACCTGATCTTACTAAGGAAATTACAGATAAAGATAGATCCACTAAACATAACCTCTTGGTAGCTCAGATTCTATAGAATTTTTATATATATAATCATCAACATGATTCAAAATTTGAGGTTTTTTTGAAGGTATTCCAATAAATTTATAAATGTAAGGTTATGATATTTTAAAATATGAGAAATTAGATCCCTAATAATATTTTCCACATCATGATTCATGATCATATAGGGATAATATATTATCATTCAGTGCTTCCATATAACCTATATCATCTTCACATTCTGTTCTCTATGTCTATTATCTGTAATTATATACCTTACTATTCATATGTACTAACCTTATTGATCATAACACTAGATCATGATCACTTAAATGAAGAATAACTTGTATAAGTATTATATTATAGAGAAAAATTTCTTTTAAACATTATATCTCACGTGGTTAATGATATTGGAGGATTAAGAAATTTAAATAAACTACATGCGAACTCATGTTTGTGATGAAATAAATATATCCTCTTTTTTAACATTCTAGTGATGTAATTTCAAAGGTGAAATTAATTTTAATGGGGTACGATATAAAACCCCTAGATTTAATTCCATATTTCTATTTAACTAAAATTAATTATGATTAATTATGATATATGAAACTCTATTTCTAAATGAACTATAATACAATATTTTGTTATAGGCTATCCAATAAACTGTAATTAATGAATAAAACTAATTAAATGTAAATAATTTATCATTTATAGTTTTTTAAAATAAATTCATTCTTTATCATTTTATTATAAATTAGAATAAAATATTCTGTTAGTAAAAAAATAAATTTACAAAAAAACTATGTGTGAAATGTGTTTTATCTTACATTAAAAAATTAATTAAAATTCTGGAATAGTTTTAATGGAATTAATGTATAATATATTCAAAAATTTTATTGATAATTAATATAATGTTTTTATCATGAATTGGATAACATAAATACTATTTTATTATTAAAAATGAATTATTCTAAAAGTGGTTTTCTACGAATTTTATATGATCATGTTGAATTAAATTACGAATAATTTTAGAAATTAAATCATTAAAATATGATTATATAATTGGAATTAAAAGGATCAAAATTTTTAAATAAGTCCCAATTATTTTTGGATGATAGGTATAGTAACCAAAGTAAATTTTTTTCAACCCCGGTAAAACTTAGATAAGTAAAATATAATTAAAACATTGGTTTATTTATTTAATATTTATATAAAAAAAGTATTCTACTATATGATTAGTTAAGTTAGACCCTATATTTTTGAAAATATTTTACTAAATGTACTTGATGTGGTATGGTCTTACTATCGACGATATTTGTTAGTGATGTTGGATTATGACCATCCATCCATTTTGTTACATAATTCCTGGAGACATGGGGTGTCACATATCTAGTGATGCTTGGGTGATTTCATGAAACTATTTTTACATCCATCCATTCTCAGGATAATATTTCATGATGTCTTAGTCTAGGGAGAGTCGTCTGCGGGGAGGGTGGTGGTTTCTTCTTACCATGTCATATTGGGAAAAACTATTGTAAGGATTCTTGTTCGGTGGTGGCATGGGTATGGTTTTTTTATTTCTATAAACTATTTCACAACACATATATTTATAAATGTGTTGAGGATGTGTTGGTATATATTATTTTCAAAGATGAGGATACCCATACAGTCTGATTGGAAATGTCAGGATGCACTTTTATAGAAAATTATTTATCAGTGGGCTTTCTTTCGAGAGTTATAATTTGGGAATTTAACGTTTTCTCCTAGTTTAAATATATGAAATTTATATCACATTCTATGTTTTGTGTGGTTTTCCATTCTTGGGGATATTCTTTATAATGACCACACCAGTTTGGATCATCCCAATTATGCTTTCACATACTTTAATTATCCAAAATAATGTTTATCTATATATTAATTCTTTCAATCTATGACATTCTATTATCTAGCTGATATTAATATTAAAATAATCTTTGAAATATGTTAATCAATGTTTATCTATGTTTATATTTCTTTTGAAATAATTCTAACTCAATCAGATATGTTTTTCATAAGTGTTAAGTCACTGATATGATTATAGCTACTCATACAGATCTATTGGTACCTATTCTACTGATAGACATAGTCACCGATAAGAAAATGTCACCAATACGCAGAGCTACCGGTATGTACAAGTCCACTGGTAAGCACATGTCACTGCTAGTTCAAGTCCACCTATACAGACAGCTATCGATAAAAGCAGAGCTACCGATAGACCAAGAGCTACCAATAGAACAAGTCTGCCGGTATGCATAATTCTATTTGTATACACTTGGTAAAAAATTAATATACCGATACAAATTCTACCGATATAGACTCACGAATACAAAAGAGCTACTGATACATGCGAGCTACCGATAGGCCAAGAGCTACCTATAGAAGGAGTCTCTTGTATATAGATCTACTGATACATAGAGTAACAGCTACCGATGCAAGGAGATAACGATACAAGGACAATGAGCTACCGATAAGAGATCACTATTATTCAAAGTCCACCATTATGTATCTACCGACAGAAAGCTACTGATGGAAGACTTACCAGTCACAGATTCCTAAACTCTACTTTTGTAAAAATTATTTATTTATTAAGCAATGGTCATATTTGATGATTTTAATGCAATTAATGTTATTTAATTATTTTTGTTGGAATGTCAGGGAACCCTACCTCGTACCTGTAAAAAGGTATCATTCCTATTTCCTGAGCTGAAAGCTATATAATGAAGGACAAAGGCCAGAAATATAGCAGTGCACAAAAAGGGAAAAAGAGTGCTGTAAAGGTGTGCATATAGAAAGACTATATCCATACTCAAAGAACACTGGACATACACGAAGAAATTCATACATGAAGAAAACATAAACTGAACTTCAGTCAAGGAGTGAAGAACTACAACGATCTCTTTATGCACTCAAGCTGATCAAACTGAACATGAAAGAAAACGACCCTCTGTTTTTCAAACAAAAATGAGAGAAGGACTCAAAACAATTTCGGACAAATCAAAAGCAGTCCAAAGCAGCACTATAATTCACTTGAGAATACTAAAATAATATCTACTCTCCTAGTGTTTCATTTATTTACATTTTTATCAGTGTGCGTGCTCTATATATTTTATACTCACACTGTCTCCTGTGCTGAAGTGGAGGATCTCTAAATCATCACACAAACATTCCATAACTCTTTTTTCCCACTGTGGATAGTGGTAGAGGTCATGTAGGACCTGGATAACCTATTTGATATTGTTCTTATTCCCACGTAGAACTATGGTAGAGGTATTAGTACCTGGATAGTCTTTTCACTGTTGTTTACACTGATCCAGGGTGTGGATCAAAATTATATAAATTGTTTGAGAGGACTAAGTCTCATCATGATACTAATACTCTGTGTTATATCTGCTGTGCATCTTAGATTAAGTCTAAAGTATACTATATATTTTATTTTTTGATACAACTAAATTTGAAATAAAAATATAATTTTAATTTACTCTGATAGTTAAATTTTCAAGTGTTTATACTTATTTTGAACCAGTAAATCAGTTTAAAAATATAATTTAATCTTATGATTAAATTAATTGAGACCTAATCAATCATTGAGAAACTAATTGAACATTTAAAATCTGTATAGATTCAGTACAGTTTAACTTATATTTTAAATTGGGGGATTCTAAGAGAAATCTTTTTAACATAAATTATAATTGGAACTCAATTTACCCCCTCTTGAGTATCCACTCTGACCAATATTTGGTGTCAGAGGATTGTATATTATTAAAGGTTTTTGAAACACTCTGTTTTTCAACTGTGATTTTCATTGTATCACAAAGAATTTCAATTTCTGTTAGTTTTAAATTTTATCTCTTTAAATACATTTTCTAAAATTGAATTATGGATAATATACTTGAAGGTGCTGCTACCAGCCGGACACCTTTTTTTAATGGTACAAATTATGCTCAGTGGCAGCTTAAAAGGAAAATTCAGTTTGAATGTATGGGATTTGATATCTGGACTGCTATAGAAACTCAATAAAAGATTCTAGAAACTGAAAGAACTACTTGGGATAAACCAACTAAAACTACATACAATAATAATTTTAATGCTATGAATGTCTTGTAATGTGATTTATGAGATGAAGAATTCAATCGCATATCTACTTATAAAATGGATTATTAAATTTGGGACACTTTGTCTATTTATCATGAGGGTACAACCAATGTCAATGAAATGATACTGAACACCTATAGCATTAAATATAATAATTTTAAAATGAAGCCCGATGAACCCATTTCTGACATGTATCTCAGGTTCAATGAGATTTTCAACACTATGAGTTCTCTTGGTAATATTGTTCCTACAAAATAACAGATCATGAGGATATTAAGATGTCTTCCAGAAATATGGTGAGGCACATATGCTTTTATTAGAGAATTGTGTGACATCAGCAAACTACCTGTTGAAGAATTAATTGGTAAGCTAATGATGTATGAGAAAGATATTATGGTCAACAAAGAAGAGGATGATGCACCAAGGAAGAAGTCATTAGCCTTCAAGACATATGCTTCAAAGAGTAAAGACAAAGGAAAAATTCAATGTGAAAGTGATAGTTCAAGAAGTGATGCTGAGATGGCACAAATAGAAAGAAAATTCAAGATGTTCTACAGGAAGAAGAAATTCTTCAGAAAATCAAATTACAATGGAAAATATGATAAGAAAGGTCATTGGAAGAAGGAATGGATGAATCCTGGTAAAAGTGATAAAATTTTCTACTATGAATGCAAAAGGGAAGGAAATGTAAAAGCAGACTGTCCAAAATTTTAGTTCAAAAAGAAATATGACCACAAGGAAAAAAAGTTTAAGAAATATGTAAAATCTACTTAGAGTGATTCAGAGTACAATTCAACTAATTCTGATTCTACTCAGGATGAAAAATCTCAAAAAGATAACATGTGTTTTATGAAAAACACATCTGAGGTAACATTGGATACTTCTGCTTTAAATTCATATTATTCTGGAGTTGATTCTGATTCTGAATCTGAAAATATGTCTAGTGAAGAATTATTTGAATATTGTAATATACTAGAAGAAACCTGTAATGAATTGAAGGACAAATATAAGACCTTGAAGAAACATCATGCTTTAACCAGCTCTGTTATATCTTCAAATGATATAGAAAAGGACAAGAATGCTCAATTACTTAATGAAAATACTGAACTAAAATTTTCTAATGAGAAATAAAGGAAGGAATTAGAAAAATTCAAAAATGTAAAATACACACTTACTCAAATGATAGTAAAACATATGGCACCAAAGTATTCTATTGGTTTAGGCTATCAGCCTTAAAGAGACAGATTACTAAAACTACATTTATTCCAAAATCTGGACAGAATGCTGCTAGTTCTTGTTATGGAAATTCATATGCGTCAACTAGTTATTCATATAGTTATAGATCAAATAAAGTTTATCTTTCAAAATCTATTGTTCTTCTAAGTTATATGATACCTATAAGAAACATCTGGGTACCTAAAGCTGTGCATGCTGACCTATCTGGACCCAAGAAGATCTGGGTACCGAAATCATTTTCAATACAAATATGTTTTATAGGAAACTTTCTTGAAGATTTATAATAAGAAGATATGGTACTTAGATAGTGGATGTCCAAGGCATATGACTAGGGACTAATATTACTTTAAGATCTTAATCAAAGTTGATGGAGGCCATGTCACCTTTGGTGATATCTCTAATGGAAAGATCATCGGCCTAGGCTAGATTAGTAACATTGATTCAATTCTGATTTCTAACGTGTTGTTTGTGGAAGTACATAAATATAATTTGATAACTATTTATCAGTTATGTGATGATGGTTTCAATGTTAAATTTGAAAAATATTCATGTAATTTTTTTAATTCCAAAAATGTTTTATTATTTTCTACTTTGAGAAATGAAAATGATTATGCTTTTGATTTGAATTATTTATCTTGACAAAACATTACTTACTTAAATGCTTTTCATAAAGAGTCTTGGATTTGACACAGAATATTAGGACACTGCAACATTCATTCACCTAGAAAATTGACTAGGAATAACATAGTTAGATACCTACCCAAACTTGAATTCCCATCAGACAAAGTTTTTAATCCCTGTCAAAAGGGAAAGAAATATATAGTTTCTTTAAAATCAAATAAAGAAGTTTCAACTTCTCAACCTCTCGAGTTGGTTTATATGGATTTGTTTGGACCTTCTAGAGTTTCTAGTTTAAATGGGAAGAACTACGTCTATGTCATAGTAGATGAATTTTCTAGATATACATGGGTATACTTCTTATCTGAAAAAAATGAAGATTGTCCTTACTTTATTAAATACTCAAAGTCTGTCGAAAACCTTAGTGGACTTAAGATTATGCCCCAGAGAAGTGACCATAGTTGTGAGTTTGAGAATCATGAGTTTCAATCTTACTGCTCACACAATGGCTATAGTAATACCTTTTCCTACCCTAGAACCCCTCAACAAGAAGGTGTAGTATAAAGAAGAAATATAACCCTTCAAGAAATAGCATGAACCATTCTTAATGAATATGACCTGCCTATTTATTTTTGGGCAGAAGCTGTAAATATAGCTTTCTATATTATCAATAGAGTCTTGATTAGACCCGTTCTCAAGAAGACCCCTTATGAGTTGTAGAATAATTTGAATCCTAAGGTTAGTTAATTTAGATTTTTGGTTGCAAAGTCTATATTCTAAATAAAAAGGATAATTTTGAAAAGTTTTCATCCAAAAGTGATGAAGGAATTTTTCTTGGTTATTCTTTCACTAGAAAATCCTATAGAGTCATTAATAAACGAACCAATTGTGGGGAAGAATATGTTCATAACAATTTTGATGAAACTGATCCACATGAACCTAAGTCCTCTCTTGAAAATATTGAAGAAGATTTGTCTATTCTGGACCATAATGGTAAAGTCAATGATCTTGTTGTAATGACATCCAGTTTTGGACATAATCTGGAATCTACTTCTATAGAACCCGAACATAGATACAAGCCTAAAATTTCTAGTCCTGCCTTTACTAGATCAACTAGGATTCTAAAGAATCATCATTTAGATGATGTTGTTGGTAATCTTGATATAGGGACACATACTAGATATTCTCTAAGAAACCAGGTTGAACATCAAGCCTTTCTTTCACAGTTAGAACCTAAAAATGTCAATGATGCAATCAATGATGAATTTTGAGTAATGTCTAGGCATGAATAATTAAGTCAAGTTGAACGAAACAATGTCTGGGAATTAGTTGATAGACCTAAGGACACTTTGACCATTGGCACTAAATAGGTTTTTAGTAACAAAGTTTATGAGTCTGGAAATATAATTGAAAACAAAGATAGGTTAGTTTCACTAGGATATTGTTAAGAGGAAAGAATAGACTACGTGGAATCCTTTTCCCCTGTATCAAGATTAGAATCTATTATGATCCTACTTGCCTATTCTCCTCATCTAAATTTCAAGTTACATCAAAAGGATTTTAAAAGTGATTCTCTAAATGGTTTTATAATTGAAGATGTTTTTGTTGAACAACCACCTAGATTTTCTAATCCTAATTTTCCAAATCATGTTTTCAAACTATCTAAAGCATTATATGGTCTGAAACATGCTCCACAAGCTTGGTATGATAGACTTAGTAATTTTCTTATTTAAAAAGGTTTTAGTAAAGGGATTTCTGATCCAACTATTTTTATTAAAAGAATTTCTAAATATATTTTGATAGTACAAATCAATTTTGATGAAATTATTTTTTGATCTTCTAAAAATTAATTATGTGCTGACTTTTCAACGAGTATGAAAAATGATTTTGAAATGAGATTAATGGTAGAACTCAAATATTTACTTGGATTTCAAGTTATACAAAATGAAACTTTTATTATTTTGAATCAAAGTAAATATAAAAAGGATCTTTTAAAACGTTTTGGTTTGGATAGTATTAAGGAACGTGATACACTTATGAGTACTGTCTGTAAATTGGTTGCCGATGAAACTGGGAAACCAGTGGATCAAACCAACTACAATGGTATGATTGGAAGCTTACTTTACCTTACTGATAGTAGACCAAATATCATGTTTAGTGTGTGTATGTGTGCAAGATTTCAAGATAATACTAAAGAATCAAATTTACTTTCTATTAAAATAATTTTTATGTATCTTAAACATACTGAAAATTTGGTATTGTTTTATTCAAAAGGATAATATTTTGAATTAATGAGTTGTTCAGATGCTGACTTTGCTGGTTTAAATATGGATAGAAAAAGCACATCTAGAAAATGTCATTTATTCGGGAAATCCTCAGTATCGTGGTGTAGTACGAAACAGAATTCTATAGCTTTGTCTACTACTGAAGTGGAGTATATAGCTGTTGGTAGTTTATGTCCACAAATTCTGTTGATGAAACTCACTCCTTTGGACTATGGATATGATTTTAATCATGTTTCAATTAACCGTGATAACACTAGTGAAATTGATATTTCAATGAACCCTATATCTCACTCTAGGACCAAACACATTGATGTAGGGAAAAATATCTTGAGAGACCACAACCAAAAGGTGATGTTACTCTTGAATTTATAGGTATTGTACATCAATTAGCTGACATTTTCACCAAACTTCTAATTTCGAATAGGTTAAGTTACAATAGAAATGAGTTAGGAATTATTAAACTTGACTGGTAGAAAACTCACTGATATACCTCACCGATATAAAACCTTAGTGATATACCTCACAGATATACATCACCGATATGAAACTTCACCGATATACCTCACCGATTAGGAATTCTCACCGATATACCCTATCGATAAGTATGCGCTGTTTTATCCTTCTTGCTGCCACTAAAATATGTATTGTTTATTCTTTACTTTTTATATTTTAGTAATTTTTTATATTTCCTAAATGATAAAACTAAGTCTTAATTACTTTTCAATCCTCCTAAAACAGTTTTCCCTCAAGCCTCAGCTCCTGAATCTCATGAAAACCATAAGTTCCTCGAAATAGAAATGGAAATAAATGCCTACTGTCAGAGATGACATTGATGAGGTGAATGCGAAGAAGTAGAAGACAGATCCAGAAGAAAGTTGCAGTGTTAGTAGAACATGGTCGGGGAGGCGGCCAGTGAACCCGCATTTAGAAAATAGAGTTATTTTGATCGAAAAAGATCTATGTGTGGAATTGATGTTTTCTAGATAATCATTACTTCTAGAGGTGCTCGAAAATCAGAAGTGGGTAGAGTTATTTTCGAACAACAATGGCCCCTACTCTCCGAAGTTGGTGAAATAGTTCTATGAGTTTGTAATATTATAGAAATCATAAGATGAGAACCAAATGATTTCACTTGTAAATGGAAAGGAGATAGCTTTTTCTTCTATTGGGTGGGCTGAATGCCTGAAGGTTCCACATGAAGGTGCTTCTGGATATTTCTTGAAATCAGTACCACCTACAAGTGACATATTTGATTATGAGACTACCTTAGATGATCTCAATGGTAGTTGAATGCAAAGGCAGGTGGTGGTTGCTGAAATGGATGGAGAGAACAGATTTTGTTTCAAGTTTGTTTAGTATGTTTTAATTCCTAAGTGAGGGGACTTTGAGAATTTAAGATATCAAGATATCTATCTGTTACATCTTTTGAGACATGGTGTGAAAGGGAATCTATGCAGGTTTCTAATGATTCAAATGGAGTATATGACTATAATTAAATCAAAAATCAATTCCTTATTCTTTTCCAAGTAGATCTTAGTCAAGATCAATGTGAAAGGGTATCTGAGTCTCAAGCTGGGACAGTGGTAGTAAGGAATAATTTTTGTATCACAAGCCCAGTTTGAAAATATATAAATATGAACTGGAATCCATGGAGAGGAGAGTGGGTTAATGATAATAAGAAGCTATATGATAAGTTCAATCACGTGGATCATCCTGCATGGCCTAAGGATGTAAGGGATCCAAGTCTAGGACCTAATATAGAAGAACCTGAGTACAATGTTGAGACTGATAAATAGGATACTTCTATAGTAGATGGAGGGGATCCAGACTTGCCTACAAGTTCTGATGCTGAAATTATATCTTGAGGAATGTAATCATTATTAGAATATGAAACACCTATTTATGAGGAAGACTAGCCAGCACCTGGGAATGAAGAAGAAATGGATAATCAATCTGAAGCCTCTGATTTTTTCTACTTAAGTCTGAGTCCATTGATTGGAAGCTCAGTTGTCCCTCTTAAGGATGTAGTGGGTGAGATGGAAGGACACGTGCCTAATCCAAAGAAGCCTTTTGTTGTTGGAGAAATTGATTTGATTGTAGAGGATTATTCTAAGGAGGAAAGACATGCGGTGAATGTTATTGAAGTACAAGAGAATGCACAAGTTGAGGGGGAGCATCCAACCAATTTTGGAAGTGCTTCAGTGGCTATTGAGTTTGAAGAATGGGAAGAGGACCTAGGGTTTGTAGTTTTTGTATTAGATTATCCAGATTATGATAATGAGACATCCCTTCAGAGACCAAAAATCAATTATGATATTCAGTCTGAGATACTACATGAATATGTGCTCAGAATACATGATCTAGATAAGCTAAATTCTGATCTTAAAATAGTTTTTTGGAAGAAATAATAAAAATAGAAGCTTCACTAGTGTCATTTATTCCATCGATTATGAATGACTCGGTGTCCAGTATAGTGTCTGAAAGAGCACCTGTTGTGGTTGCACCTGTAGAAATGATCACCAGGGATGACTTAGCATCATTAAAGGCTGAAATGAAGGATTCTTTGAGTGCTTATATTGCTGAGTTAAATTTTTTCTTTTTTGAAGAGATGATAAATTTGGAAAATTATTTTGAAATCTATCTTGGTTTTAATTTGTCATCCTTTGTGGCAGAGATAGTAGATGAAGTCACAACCTGCCATATTCAGTTGTCTAGTTTGGAAAAGGATGTTGAAGTTCTAAAGAAATTGGTTATCTCTCTGGAATACTATATGAGTTCAAAATCTCAAGCATAAAAGGATTTGGCCTATGTGAAAAGTGTGGTGAGATAGATGGTTTCACTTTTTGAAGGCTTTAAAAAGTCTATGGAGAATCATATCGGTGCCCATGATACTGTAGTGAAAAATATTATTAGTGGGATAACTAAGAGTTTCATGGAAACTTTGACCTTATATATTATTTCTCTTGCTTCTAGACCTTTAGTGGATTTGGGTCAGATTAGAGCTTTAATGAGGGAGGATCTTGGTTCAGCATCAACCAGTGTCTCTGTGGAGTCATCTGATCTGACCAAAGTGGTAACTTCTACTAGAGATACCACTAGAGATATCATAATGATTGTTCAAGACTATATGAGAGAAGCTTCTGATTCTCATAAAGAAGTGAAAGACAAGGTATATTATTATTTCCAAAAGGTTTATACCAAGAATCATCTTAACAACCATTCCAAACATCAGTTAGAAAACATGAAGTTACCTCCAGTCAATCAAGCCTTTAAAGAGAAAGTAAGAAAACTCAGAGAGATGACCCTGGCACTGGATAAATTCATGGAGAATAAAGACGATTCATTTCTACTATGGAAATATTAAGAGGAATCATTATAGATTTTAGAAATCTCTTGCTGCCTTTCATGCATGTTGATGCTCGACCAGTGATTATACCTCCAGCTTTACCTACATCTGCCTCTACTAATTCTCCTGCTCAGATGAATCTAGCCCAAGCAATCGAAACCCTTACTCATATGATCACTCAGAGAGCTACACAATACAGACCAGGAACAGTTTCAGTAGCTCAGCCACCTCTGATCATTTTTTGTGTCCCTAAGACTTCACCTATATCCACCACACCTGAATCCTCTTTTGATCCCAAAGGAATATCTAATGCTGAGGATATGGATTGATCAGTGTCTAGGATTTTTGATAAGAATCACCAGTATTTCTTTTTTGTTTTATTTATCTACTTCATTGTCTCTGTTTTCTCCAATAAATATATACGATCTTCATTTATTTTACTATCTGTTACTTCTCTTCCCCTGTATTTACTTCTTGTCCCACTTTTTTATTATCACAAAGGGGGATACATACTATCTAAGGGAAGCATATCTGGGGGAGAAATAATATATTTTATATTTAAAGGGGAGAAATACTATCTTTTATGAGGTTAATTCATTTTCCTCTGATCCATTTGATTTATATATTATCTTTTCTATATATGTTTTATAATACATTTTTTTCTCTGATACAATTCGATCTAATGTAGTATCCTCCGATGAATTACTAATTATATTGAGATTATAATATCATAAGTTGTGATTATCAAAAAGGGGGAGATTGTTGACCTGACCTATTTTGATAATCCCAATTATTCTTTCACATAATTTAATAATCCAAAATAATGTAAATCTATATATTAATTCTTTAAATATATGAAATTATATTATCAAGATGATAATAATATTAAAATAATCATTGAAATATGTTAATCAATGTTTATCTATGTTTATATGATTTTTGGAATAATTCTAACTCAATCAGATATGTTTTCCATAAGTGTGAAGTCACTGATATGCTTATTGCAACTGATACAAATCTAACGTACCTGGCCTACTGTTAGACATAGTCACCGATAAGCAATGGTCACTGATACGCAGTGCTACAGGTATGTATAAGTCCACTGGTAAGAACATGTCACTAATAGACCATGTCCACCGATACAGACAGCTACTGATAGAAGCAGAGCTACCAATAGACCAAGAGCTACCGATAGAACAAATCGGACAGTATGAATAAGTCTACTGGTATATATTTGGTACAGTATGAAGCTACCGATACAAAGTTTAGTGATACAGACTCATGAATACAAAAGAGACACCGATACAAGCGAACTACTGATAGACCAAGAGCTACCGATAGAAGGATTCACCGGTATATAGAGCTACTAATACACAGAGTAACAACTACCGATACAAGGACCTACTGGTACAAGTACAAAGAGCTAACGATAGGATATCACGACTATACAAAGTCCACCGTTTCATATCTACTGAATGAATTCTACTGATGAAAGACTTACCAGTCATCGATTCCTAAACTCTAATTTTTCCACATTATTTATTTATTAAGAAAAATTTATATTTGATTATTTTAATGTAATTAATGTTATTTAATGATAGTTTTTGGCCTGTCAGGGAACCGTACCTCGTACATGTAAAAAGGTAATCATTCCCATTTCTCGAGTTGAAAGCTATATAAGGAAGGAAAATGGTCGGACATAAAGAGGTGCACAAAAAAGAAAAAAGTGTGTTTTAAAGGTGTGAATACAGAAAGACTACATCCATACTCAAAGAACACTATACATATATGAAGCGATTCATAAAAGAAGAGAACCCAAACCGAACATTAGTAAAGGGGTGAAGAACTACAATGAGCTCTTCATGCACTCATACTGATCAAACTAACTAGAAAGAAAATGACCCTATGTTTTTCAAAACAAAAACCATAGAAGGAATCAGAAGCATTTCTGAAAAATCAAACGGAGTCCAGTGCTCCACTTAAAATCACTAGAGTATTCTAAACTCATATCTAATCTCATAGTGTTTCATTTATTTACATTTTGAGTAGTGTCTATGCTTTGTATATTTTATAATCACACTGTCTCCTTTGCTAAACTAGAGGATCTCTAAATCCTCACACAAACCATCCATAACTCTTTTTTTCCACTGTGGATAGTTGTAGAGGTCAAGTAGGACCTGGGTAGCCAATGTGATATTGCTCTTATTCACACGTCGAACTGTGGTAGAGGTATTAGTACCTGGATAGTATTTTCACTATTGTTTACCCCAATACATGATGTGTATTAAATTTAAATAAATTGTTTGAGAGGACTATGTCTCGTCTTGAGACTGAACCTCTTAGTAATATCTACTGTACATCTTAGATTAAGTCTAAAGTATACTATATATATTATTTTCCACTGCTATTTAATTTGAAATTCAAATCTATTTTAAATTTACTCTGATATTTAAATTAGTAAGTGTCTGTACTTATTGTGAACCTATAAGTCAGTTTCATAAGCTAATTTAATCTTCTAAATAAATTAACTGAGACCTAATCAATCTATGAGAATCTAATTTAACATTTACAATCTGTATAAATTCACTACTATTTAACTATGTTTTTAAATTGGGGGATTTTAAGAGAAATATTTTAAACATAAATTTTAATTGGAACTCAATTCACCCCCCTCTTGAGTATCCACTCACACCAACACTTTATAGTTATAAAAAATAAGTCTTTTTAACACAATTTTTGTGAATATAGGAAAATTCACCATGCTAGGTGAATCCTCTGTCTGCTGATGTTGTCAGTCATGAGGAATGGGATCTTGTTTATTAAGTTCCACATGCCCCCTCAAATTGATCCCTTGATCATGCTATCATGTTACCATCTTTTATCTATTATTATCATCTCCTAGAAAATAAGATAAGGCCTCTTCCATTTATGAATCATTGGATGGAGGTTCAACTAGGTTAGTAAAAGTTGGCGACCATGTATGTTACTCTATCAAATGTCGATAGTATTGTAAATAATGGTAAAATTTGGCATAGGTTTTTAGTGATTTATTTGGTCCCACAATAAAAAATTGTCTAAGGTTTTATATTTTATTGGTGTAGAATTTTTGATTATTGATTGTTCCATTAGGTTGAATTTTTGGGATTCATGTTCTATATAATAAGATCCTACTTCAACGCTTCATGGTTTTTATCTGAATAATTTTTTATATTTCAGAGGGATGGTGGAAATAATTTTTATCCTAGATTCATAATTATGAAACATTGGAAAATTTTTAAATCATATATATTGGATGGATGGTGATCATATCACTCATGGAAATGTAAATGAGGATCTAAAAATATATCAATCATCTATTAAACATGGTAGTTCTCTTGGGGACATGGTGTTGGATCTATTTGACAATGATATACATTATTATATGGAACTTTTGGGGCTTGGGTTATCATATAGAGAACAATTTTATTTAAAATTATGTTACTAAAAAAATAAATACAAGTTATAAAATTTAAAGCATAAAATACATGATAACATCATCATAATTTTTTAAATATTATTTCTTTCTAGGATTGAATTTATGGGATTCCATGAGATAATGACATTTAGTAGTTTTGGAGGAATAATTTAACCATATAGATCCTTGTGATTTTCTGTCAAAATATTTTCACAAATCATTCAATTGGTGAAACCCCTTCTTAATCTCTTTAGTATTTTATAATTGAAAAATTGGATAAAGAATAGCACAATGGGAGAAGCTCCTAAATTTTCAAGACAGATGTTTAAAATGATTTTTAAGAAGTATATGTAACACTATATAAGATGAATCAGAGTAGAAGTGATGAGTATTTTTTGCAAGTTGTGTAATTAATGACTATTGGGGAATTGTAGATCCCAATGGGTTATTGGGAATGTTATTTTTCATGGATCAATTATGTTGGTAAAATTAATAAAAATAAAGAGAATTTGGATAATTATAGATATTTGATTATCCAACATTCATGGAATTTAATAATATCCACAAAAAATATAATATATATTATGAATTCCTTTTATAATCACTCTCTTATAATGGATCAATATAATATTTTGGGTAGGACATCTAAAGGAGTTTCTATTAATTTTCATATTGACTGCGGGAAGATAAATTCTTTTAGATAGTGGGAAACTCCTCAGGGAAACCAGTTCAAGTTTCATCAACCGTTGGGCTAATATTTCATACAAAAAGGCTAAAAAAGGACCACCAGTTGTGTGAATCAAGGAGAAATGACAAAGAGTATTGTATTAAGGAGATCTTGGATGTGTTTGAGAATATGGAGGTATGTCTCCAAGAGGAGTGAAATAATGATCATTTTATCTATGTAGTTCAAAATCAAAATATTCTGTCTAAATTTTTTTTGAAATAGTTACAAGATACGAGTCAAGAGTGATATATAATTAGGAGGGGGACTATAACACGGTTTACATTCAGGCATTATTGAATGGGAATAATGGATTTTGAAGGATCAAACTATTTCATTAGTATGGATCTTATTCAAAATATGTGGAGGTGGCTTGGAGAATTTTTATGGTGCACTTTTAGAGCATGGTGGAAGGTTCCACCAATGAAGTTTAAGGAATAATCCTCGAGGGTTTTAGAGAGGAAATTTTTTGGATTAACATGGAATTTATATTTTGGGTCATTAATAACAATGACATGGAACAAATTTTCAATGACAAGGAGATTAAGGATACCATTTAAAACATGTAAAAAATAAGAAATTTTGGAAATGATTGATTGCTTAAGAAATTCTATTGGGATACAAGGGACATTGTCAAAGGATAGGTAAATAATAATGTATAATATTTTTTCATTGGATAATCCCTCGTGGAGGTGTTATTTCCTTTCATAGTGGTGTTGATTCAAAATATTAATTATACCATGATAATTACCCAAAATCACCCTATATGATTGTTTATGTTCTTATACACAATCATCACTTGCATCCTGAACATGAGGCATGGATGGTTTCTACCAAGGATACTTTAAGATGAACTGCATGGATTTATGAAGGGATAGAGCATACAAGGAATAGTCATAATAACCAAGTTAGTGGTAGATTATATTCATTTTATGGAGAATGGATAAACAATTTTGATCAACGTTCACAATGATATAATTTATGATCAGGTTGAGTGGATCTTCATTGTAAGTGTTATGAGGTGCTCCAAATTCATCATGATAATGTTTTTTTCTTCAGATTTTATACATCACTGTGGATTTCCATATAACACATTTTTATGAGTTTAGTATTTAATAATATGGTTAATGTATTATGCAATGATGACCCAATGTCACTGATTCTCTATATTCTTACATAGGATGCACTCACCATAAACATTATGTTTACATGGACAATAATAAAATATTATTTTATTAAAATAGATATTGTTCAGGATTTATGTCTCACCTCATGTTATATACTGAAATATTATTCTTTATTAATGGTAGGAGATGATCAATTAATGGTTTCAACACGATAATAGAGGTATACTGGGGATAGTGTGGGAATTGTGTTAATTCGGGTAAGAGTTGTGCATATATCACCAAGAACTACTATCACAGATAAGGGAAAATCATCCAATATTGGTTATTTATTCAAAATGGTAATCTAAAAAAGGAATACATTATATCTACCATATCCAATGGAATCATCAAGAATTTTTACTTTGAATTTATTGTCAATCTCATCACATCTAACATGTGTAATTGAAAAATTATACTCCTCTACTTGGGGGGGGGATGCGCTTGGGAGTAATGTGATTACATACAATCCCATGGATACTTTATACATCATCACATACCACAATGGTAGAATAAAAAACTAGAAAAAAATGAAATATATAATTTTGGATTCTAATTGAGAATGTAACTGTCATTGATAATCATGGAAAAGGATGGAAACACTAATTAAGTTTATGGGAACCAATCTTTATTGAATTAAAAAAAACGAAAAGTCTGAGGTGAAATAATATAGTAGATCATTAAAGTAATTTCATTTTATGATAGGTGTATAATGGCCATATATTATTAGGATTACATAGGATGGTATGATCATCCAAAAATAATGTCTAGACTAGTGTGCTACAGAATTCTGGGAATAGAGATTTGAGGGATTTAGTCAGATGGGTGGTGGTTCATAGAGATTTTAACTTTGGAAGGAGAACATTCAAGCTATGATTTTTATTTTATAGTGTTCCCTATGTCAGATATCTCATTTCATAGGAAGATAATACTTTCTGGTTTAATCATTACATCCCTCAAAAAGAAGTATATATTTTTTATGGGAATATTATCATTGTGTATGAACTCGACATATGTGTTTTTCTTAGTCAGTGTCTTTGTATTTCAATACAAGGAATTTCAATTCATTATTCAATGTATATAAATAGCCGGATTAATGAGTGAGAATGTTTTGGGGTAAATTGAAAATAATGAATAAATAATTGGTATGGATGATGAGGACTGATGTTGTCCCAACAAATGAGACATTGAAAAGTAGTTGTATATCTGTAGCCATGTAGTGTCTATTCTGCAAATATCTAGCCTCAAAATATAGATGGACAATATTTTTCACAGATGGATGATCTACCATTTTTTTGGTGAGTATTTGACATCATATAGTTATTTTTATTTATGGGGAGTATATATCTGACATTATTTTTTTATTCTTCTTAGGGACATGGAATCATAGTGAGGAAGTCATCTTTCATAGTTTTAATTTTGTAGATTTGGGATGGTTGTAATGGGAATCTCATAATAATGAATTGTAATAAAAGTGATCCTCAATCCACAACATTAAAATTTGGGTAAAATATATGTTTGAATACTTCAATGCACACATTTATGGATCAAGGTATTTTGAATTTTTTTGGATTATTTTACCAAATAAATTTAGATATATAGAGGAATTTCCCTGGGTATTTCAGGGAATCTAGGTTAGTTGAGGTCTCCATTGATTAAATTGAATATTTAATCCATTTTCATGGGGAAATGAGTAGTGGTGGTCTAGTTTGAGATTTCATAAGATCAATGGATTTTTATTTCAAAACCATTAAAGACTAACTGATTCTATTTGATTTGAATCATGATCCATGCCCTGTAAAATTTCATTGTGAAGGTTGTATAATTTTTTCTTACCTGATGTAAAATCTAACCCTTGAATTCTAGTGTCCTAAAATATGATCTTGGTGAATATACAATGGAATTAGTTTAATTTGGTTATGAAGTGTATGATTTTATTTGGGAAATGCATGAATGTTATTCACACAATGAGTGAATGTTATATCACTACTGGTAGTGTCACAAAAAAAGACAGCCCTATCAAGTGTCACATTCACTATCATCATATTGATCCCAAGAATTTGAAAAGTAAAAACATTATATGTGGTGAGGCCCTATTAATTCACCATTTTTAGAACCAATAGAAACCAACTTTTTTGAATAAAAATATAATTTTGAGTGAGTCAAACATTATATCATTAAAGTTAAATTAAATAGATAGTTTCCCAAATGAAATTGATGATATTTTATGAAAATAATATTTTATTAAATTCTTTATAAAATATAAAAATCATTCAATATGGAAAGTAGGATAGTATAGGTCCAAAAATATCTTCCCTTTTTTATTTGGGAGTCAATTATTTCATGGTGAGTAAAATTATGACCCTTCAAATTTTAAATATTTCTTACCATGGTTAAGGATTAAATGGATATTGAATGGGGTTAATAAAAAATATAAAGTTGAAAATGATACCAAAACGTGTATAAATTTCATTGGATGGCGATATTTGTACCTTTACCTATTTTTATTTCAATATATGTCCATTTTGAAACATTTTTCTTTAAAATGGATTTATTTTATTTTATTCTCTTAGATAATCCCAAATGTGTTCTTTCCCTCACATATAATATAGAACCCCTTATATTATTTCCTTACACCTTCTTGAGTAACATATCTCAACAAAAACCTACCCATTAACTAGTAATATATCCTATCTAGTATTTTATTGTCAATGTATTATTAAAATTTCACTGTAATGATCTTTATGAATTGTTCTAAAGGAGGCATACTGAATAAGTTGTAATCATATGACCTATCATATTTCAAGTTAATTCTAATTCTACGTCTTATAATTATATATCATTATTCATAAAGTCATAAATTAAGTACCTCTAATATTTTCAAATGTTATTATGGTTATGTAATCCCAAAAGATATCATTCTATTAATTCAAATCAGATGTGAAAGTTTCTCTAGGTCTTACATGTTGACTACCACCTCCATGCAACGATAAAAATTGTTTTCCACCACCACATTTAATGGATTTTTATTATTAAGGGTATAATGGTTATCAAGGATATTTATTATAAAATTATTATTTATTAATTTTAATATCACACCTATCTTCGTACCTTCCAATTCATTGGAAAATGATAATATCACTTGTGCATACGTGTAGATTTCCAACTCCATGAAGCGATGTGATATGGTTTTAGTTTACATTTTTACATGGAAAAAAGTTGGGATATATTTAATGAATATATATAATATAAATTATATAATAGTGATTAATGAAATGTTAATTATAATTTACCATCATTTTAATCCATTTGTTAAAATATTAAACTGATGTTCCTGTCTACATACGACATACCATCTTCATGAACTTTGTAATTCATATTGCAATATATAATATTTAAGGATGATTATTATATGTATATAGATAATATATATTGAATTTATATCATTTTAATTATTCTATATAATATGGATCCTTGTCAAATAAGAGGTATCAAAAAACTGAGTTAATATTCTCATGAAAAATGTAACTATTATCACCCAGAAATGACAGTTTTAATAATGAAATATTAATAATGGGTGATGAAATGTTATAATGAGAAAAAATAAGATATTTTATGTATTTATATGACTTTGGTATGTAATTATAAAAAAATTAAATTTATTATATAATATTTTTGAGATATTTTGAAATAATTTAATATCTAGTTAAATGTTTTATGTTAAAATATCATTGTTTATGGGGATTCTTTATGATTACGTTTCCAATGAATAACTTTTATGACCAAAATATCATACAACTAATGAATTTTATTCTCCTATGATTATTTCTAGATATTTAGATTTTTATATTAATTTTCATATTTAAAATAATTTAATATATTGTATGATTTTTTAAAGGAAAAAAGATATTATCTCTCCCCTCAGTCAAAAATCCATTTTCTTGAATATACGTTATTTCTAAACAATAGTTAAAGATTATTTTTACTAGTATCCAATGAATTTTTAAATTAATTTAAATCTATGTTTTACTTTCAGAAATAATTTTCTCATTATGATCTTCTTATTACTTTCTAAATGATGTATTTTTTATTTTTTACGAAAAATGTGATAAGATTTTCTGCCTTTGCAAAAATTTCTTGAATGGAATTTATCACATTAATAAACACACAATTATTTGAATAATCCATTATAATTTTCCAATTTTAGTTTCTAAGAAATCTTTTTTCCTTAATATTTTTATATTTTCTTTTGACTGTAATGATGTTATTTGAAGATGTAATGGATACATTCCTCAGGAAATATGAAAAAAAACATTTAAATCATTTTTCATATAACTATTTACTGTTATAAACATTTTAATAGAGATATGTTACAATGATAACATCCTTATTCTTTATTTATATTGTTTTTGACAATGATAAGGATGAGTTTATGAAAATTGTTTCGTTTCATTGGGTTATGTTGTGAATACATGTTAAAGTGTTTAAGGAAAAATTTTATTTTATAGGGGTTATGATATTGGAATAATGATGTAAAATATTGTTGTGTAAATATGATAGGATTATTAGTATGTGATAACTAGGTCAATTAAAACCCTTTAATGCATTTTGAATAATATAGATAACATGGGATTTAATTTGTTTATGCATGGACATATTTTCTTGTACCATGATTTATGTTTGGAACTAGATTTCATGTCTATAATTTTATATGTGGACCATGTTTCATGCCCATAATTTCATGTGTGGATATCGTTTCAGGTTCATCAATTTTTGTGAGGTCCTTATTTCATGTCCTTAATTTAATGATTGAATGTGTTTCTTTGTAAACATGTAAAAAATGTTATAATATAATGTTATTTCCATATTTCTTGGCCAATGTTATTCTCTCATTACTCATATTCATTTATTCATATATGATATATGATTAATATATAAAAAATGTTGGGAGTTTCTTTTAAAATCTATTTCGATGTTCTCATACCATAATGATCAGGTTATTCTCATGTGATCTTTAACATTTACTTTGTTTACCCATACATTGAATATAATCTTACTATTTCATATGTATCCATTCTCCAAGTTATTATGGAACATTTTATGTTGTGTATGTTTATGGTGAATATTGTGTTGGAATATATTTATGGGGTATGTTTAGAGAATTCAGGAAATAAAAATATTTTGTATGTAGTATCCAAACACAAAAAATATATACGAATAAATCATCGATCAAAATGTTATATAATAATTATTTCTCAAATAATATTTAATATGTGTTGATAAAAAGTATATATTTTACTATATAAATCATTAATTGGTGTGAAGAACCATCCCATAAAAATAGTAGGTATTTCTAGAAAACCTTATAAATATATGGAACCTTTTGGAAATTTTACATTCATGTGTGTTCATGATGATTTATAGGTTATAGTAATATTTATACATCTACATTGACCAAGAATATAAGGTAAATTATAAAAATGATTATATCAAAATTGAATATTCATAAATAGATATTTCATATATGTAGATAGATGGTAATTACATGACATAATGATTCATGGTAGAAATTTTTTGTTTCAAATATTTCAAAACATAGAAATAAGACCACCTAATCATAATAGTTATATGTTTCTCCCACTTATATCTTCATAACCATATCATACATAAATCGTTTCTTAATAACATGGGAAAGGAATACAAGAAAGCATGTGCTATGATTTTTAGTAAAAGTACTGGAGTCATGTTAAAATGATCATATTGCACATCATGATAATACTCATATGATAACATAATCACAACATTTGAAAATCATACTATACATATCAAAGATAATAATTTTGATTCATGGAAATAATCTTCATATTTTATTAGATATAAATCATAAATGATTTGATGAACCTGGTCTACTGGATCAAAATATATTCTTAGGACATGGAATTTATGAATATACATAAGCATAGAAAATCATATCCATTGTAGTCAATGATATTTTATAATATATCATAGTTAAATGGTTTCCCTTTACAAACCATCATTTTAGTCATGGTTCACTCTTAATAGTATCATAGTGGAGAAAGACCCTTATATAACTGTGTTACATCCACATTCCATCCCTATTTATCTCATGAGATATTAATATTAACCCAATTTAATGGAGGGATATATAGGTCACACATATTATATAACTAAAACAATACATATTTGCATCCCAATATTAATAATCATTCACTATATTATAAACCATTAAAATTAATGGGGTTCATAAACATTTGAATATAGAATAACATGTTTAAAAGATAGTAGTTTACTAAAACTCAGGCCACCCTAAACACAAACTATCCATAAAAATAATTATAATGGAATCTTGGGATTTTATTCTAATTAAATACTAGGAAAAAATTTATTTTAATTTATATCAATAATCAAATTATCATTAATACATTCATTAAGAAAATAAACATTACATTGTGAAGTCGTATATTTAAAAAATAAAAATATGAAAAATATTATGTAAAAAAATCATTGAAAATTAAAAGAGGAACATGTAAAGTATATTTCAAAACATTGAGCATCCATCGTGACGAAATGTTCAAATCAAGTCTTATATGTTAAAATAAATTAATCCAAACTATTTTCAGAAATGTTACAATGTACCTCATATGGAAAATTATAAGAATATCCCCTTGATTTTTATTAAAAAATGTAAAAATTGGTGAAAATAACATTAAAACAAATATTAGAATAGTTAAATCCTTCTTTAAAACATTTATAGAAAACATGGTTATTGATGAAAAAGATTTTTCAAATTATGAGAGAAATAGAGTAAATTTTTCATTAAACAAATTTACAGTATCCTAAGTACATAAGATAATAAAATGATAAAAAAATTCTTCTAAAAAATAAGAAAATAATAAGATACATCATGATTTTCTTGTGTGTTATATGATAATATTTCATTATCGAACACATAATCATAAATAATCATGATAAACAATGATATTGAACCATTAAACCCCACACATGAGGTTTTATTTCCATCAAAAATTTATGAACTACATGTATAATAAATACAGATTTATTATACATATTATTCCTAGGCCCTAAATAAATATATATACTAAACCATATATGATTTAATTTTACCCTTTAATCACTTATTTATTTCAAATTCTTCAATAAATTCACTATTTAGTGTGAAAATTGCTTTGTTTTTTAAAAGTATTATTATGTTAAGTATTTTTTAAAAAATATTGATCATAGTTCCATCATATAAAAAATATTAATCATGATATAAATATCAAATATATTCAACAAAAATATATTTATACAAATCCATAAAATTTAGGGATTGAAAAATGAATTACACTATTCATAGAGACAGTAAGCCCTACATATGCGTGATTATTTTTGACATTTTTCAACAGATGGATCAAAGGAAAGGTAATTATTAATTAAACTTAAAAAAATTATAACTATTTCATATATGATATATCTTTTATTCAAATTCATCTTCAATACCATTTTGAGAAATATTAATGAAAAAAAATTCACATCGCTTCATGGAGGTCATAGTCCGCACCAAACAAAAGAAATGTTATCATTTCCCAATGGTTTGGATGGTAAGAATATGGAAATTATGTTATCTTAACATATGCATAATTTTTTTTAAAAATATATTCCGTAAATACTAAACACATCATAATACCCATTTATAAAATATTTTGTTACAAAATCAATTATACCACTATGTGGTGAAAGTTAGTCACCCGTATGCACGAACGACAATTTCACATCCCATGTTATTGGAAAGATGGTTTGTAATGGTGTTTTAAAATAATTTATAATATTTTAGTATATTTAGGATACTGAAGATGTAATTTTATGAAAAATATAAACTATTTAGAAGAGGTAAAATTATTAAAGAAATAGATAGGCTTGGCTGGTTACTTATTTTTCAAAATGACTCGTTTATATCATCTATAAATGGATATAAGGTTGGAACTTTTGGAAGTCAAAAATTTCTAGGCCATGTACATAATATTTTTGAAGATAAATTTGTAGTGTTTAGTCGAGTGAGATGTTCAAATGTTTTGTAAAGAATACAAAGGTTGGTACCCTTTTATAATTGAGGTGTGGGGATGTCACAAATTTTATTAAAATATTAAATTAATATAAACTTATTTTCATGTAAAATTGGCTAAAATTATAAAATATTTTATTCTAATAAAACTGTGATTTGAAATAATGTCAAATAAATAAATTTATACCATTTTGGATAACATCGTTACGCTTACATTATAGTTTATACCACCCCCCAATTAAGATTTTTGATCACTAAAATAATTTTATGGTTTTATACCTTTTATGGGTTAATAATGTTACTTTAAACTTAATGAAGAACCATAAATTGTACATGGATTATATTTAAAGCCATATCCCATTCATTTAGAGGAATATAATAATTTTATGAATTTTATATCATCTAAAAAATATATTTTTTATTATAAAGAATACCTAATGTCAATTTTAACATTATTCATTTAATTTAACTTTATATTAATCATGAATAATGGTCAAATTGAATATGTTAATTAAACCATTATAATGATTTTATATATCTATTAAATTTATGGGACATTGTAAACATTTAAATTATATCACTTTTAATATTTTAAATATAATTTATTATATTTTTTATTAAATGTAAAAATAATTAAATGACATTTCATATGAAATTAAGGTCCTTATATAATTACTAAAAAGTTAAAAGAAAATATACCATGAAAATAATTTCATTAAACTCAAAATGGAAAACCATATACATTCATAACGTGTTGTTTTCCTTATGTGGCCTCATAAGAGATATAAAAAATAAAGAGACTGATACTTTTTAACTTATTTGATTTAAATATTGTATTGGTAATTCATAAATAAATTTTTTCATTTAACTAATAATTTTCATGTATAAGGTGAGAAATGAGAATTATGAAAAATAATTATGGACTTATCAGTTAAGTTTAATCATGATTTACCTTATTTACCATTCACCAAGGTGAAAAATATTACCATACTTATTATTTATACTGAACAAAAATAAAAGGGTCCAATTTAATAAATTTAAAACTCTAAATTATAAATTTTCAATTCATTTTTTCGAACTCTATACATATAAATGTAGAAATTAATTTTAATATGAGTGTGCAAAAAGTGACAAACCCAATTTTTTTGAAATATACATATTCATGCATAAAATGGGATTTATTGTTATTTTATTCGTAAAGAAAATTGTTGTATCAATTCTAAAATAATTAGTACGATAAAACTACATTTTTTAGAATTTTTTTTTAAATCTCATTTATTTTCAAATGTTTTTTATTTTAATTTCAATTTAATTTATTAATAATTATTTCATTTTATAAATGTGTAAACCATATTTTTCATAACTTATCTAGCTCTATTAACAATTACTAATTAAATTATTAGGTGATAATAAAATTCTATTAGTATATCACGGCTCATTTAAATATGTTTTTCATGTTACATAATCTGCCCAATAAATAAATTTTTTTTCTTAAATCTTAGTGTGTCTCCTTCCACCCCGTAAAAGTACCACACCCAAAAATTTTTGTTACTCTAGTATAAACAAATGAGGATACCTCTAACACATCATATCATTATTTTCCAACGTAGCTTCCTAAAATTGGAAAATTGTTCACCTAACAGTAACCAAGTGAGTGGTCTTTTTTCACTTTATCCCTACAGTCTAAAATCTCCACAAGGTTTTCATAATAAGAAATAACATTATCTAGGGGTATGACTTATGGATTTATAACATGTGAGTGGTTTTGAATGTACTTCTTCCGGGGACATACATGGATCCGGTCATTGAATTGAGAGATATTTAGTAAGAGTGTTAATCGATAAGTTACAATCTCAATATGATCAATAATTTTAAAGAGATCGATATTCATAGGACTTTAATTTAACTTGTTTTAATATCTCATCACCCAGATCTGGGGAGATATTCATGGGAATTCCTTTTCACCACCTTCAAACTCTAGATCTTTCAAAAAAAAAAATCAATATAACTTTTTATCAACTATAGGCTTCTCTTATTTGTTTTCGAATAACTCTAACAATGATTGCCATTACCTCAACTGGTGTCACAAACCCACCCAGGTCGACCCTAAACCGGTCAACCAAACCTGTCTGCGACATCTCGTGAATGGAATTCCCGATCCCCACCGGATGAAAACTATATTCGGGCATCAAAACATAAAAGAGGGAACTATTTGGAACATAAATAAAAGACAAGTATGTAAATAAAGGCTGATAGTAAAAAAATGAATACTTGCGTCGGGAAGAAAGTAAACTATACATACCATCACGTGACCTCAAAATTCACCTCCTAAAAAAGAACCAACCCCGATCCAACATTGAGTAGTTGATCCTAGATCCTGCACGAGAAACTGAACCTACAACTCGGATGATATAATAGGCATGATGACTGAGATTCGCCGTAGGGATGTCAAGAATAAACCACTGAATCCAACAAACCCCTATTCTGAAACATTCCACTAAAACATGTTTGAAATAAAGATATAAATATAGGGTTTTCACATTTTAAAATAACTAACATGTTGTTCCCAATTAAAACCCAACACATGCTACATACCATATCAAAAATAATTTTTCGTTTTATAAATAAAATCCAAAACATAAAATACTAAAGCTGGGATAGAGTAAAAAATGTAAAAAGCATGAAATTAAAATAAACTACTGAAACATAAAGTAAATATGAAATGTAATTAATCCAGTAACCATGGGTGATCTTAAACGTCCCTATAAGACCCTTGGATGTACTCGGTTTTGGAACCACCTATCGACATATGATGAAGATCCTAAGTCTATAACCAACTGGCCACCCTAACAAACCAATCTAGTGGCAGATCCCGCTTGGCCTAAAAAAAATCTTGGGGGTACCAACCCATCTAATCAGGGTTGGTCAACAACCATCACTTGATCTTCTAAAAGACGCCTAGGAACCCATGGTGGTTATAATAATACTGTAAATGTCGGAAGTCCCTTGCACCATTGACTCACCTCACCACACTTGCCTACCCCAAACAAGGATGATTCCTATGTGTTCACCCATTATGGGTTAACCTAGATTGGAGAACCCCATATAATTATATATAAGCATACATGTCATACATAAAAAGTTCCAACCACGTCATCAAATCATTCGGTTATCAAAACCACTTTATAAAACACATGGAGTTGTAAATAGGGCCTGTAGTTCCACACAATCAATGCCGTTATAAAAATATTGCATGATATCTTTTAAAACAACTCTAGAAATAACTTTTTTATTTAAAAAGCCAAACTGGCCTTTAGGTTCTTGGTTTCAAAGCATTACCATAAATGTATTTTGTGAAAAAATGTACAATTTTGTAAAACCAGCCAAACGACGCCTTACACCACACACTCAACTGAATATACACCAAAATCCAAATAGGAATATAGTCATGGATTTCATTTCAATCCTATTTAAACAACTACACGAAGAGACCTAAAATATTTAGAAAATTAGAACCGTTAAAAAACAGAGGTTTTAAGAATAATACACATTAAAGAGATGCTAAATAATATATATGAAACAATAAGTTCCCTAAAAGTTTTCTATAATAAAGCACCACTCAAAACATCCAAAATACCATTTAATGATAACGGAACATAGTTCTAGTCAAGATGGAAAGGCATAAAAACACTGCAATGAATAAACTTTCATGCTTATCAAGGTTAGAATAAAATTTATAAATTAAATGCAATCATACAAGTGTATATGGAAAACATTTGAAAGTGAGAATGGATGGAAATGCCTACCTCTACGAAGGCCACGTCAAGCTTTCTAACTCAATAAGTATCTCTCTCGCGTGCATGCACTTCCACACATATATATATATATACATCCTTAAACTGATGCATGTGTTCCCCATTCCATGAGGCAACATGCACAGAGAAGATACATATATATATACATATCCATACCTAGGAATATGTGTACACGCCTTTGAAACTGACCGCAACTCCCTACGATAAACCCCTCAGACAAAGAAACAACACAAATCCATAAAATAAAATTTAAGCCAAACAAAGCAATCAAGATATAATTTAAAAACCAACCCTACCATATTAATAATGTAAACAAGTAAAACCCAAATGAAATTTTCAGAATTTTTATTAAACAAAAATAAGAGAAAATCCCCCCAAAACACATCAATTTATTTTAAAAGATCAAAACAAATTTTATCAACACCCCAAGTGCATAAACAAACATTCAAAATTAAATAATCATGCTAAGGACCATTTTTTAACAATTCATCAATTCCAAAACATCAAAAAAAATCTAGACGAGAATACCATATCAATGTGAATTACATTTTTAAAATTATCAAAATATGATTTGGCACTTAAAAAAGAAAATTATCGTTGACACATGCAGCCGTGAACCAAGAAGTCACTCAAAACATTATTTTTACCAATTATAAAAATTTCAGAACTCTATAAAAAGATAATTGAGGGTATATAAAATCTGAGAATCAAGTTTTAAAACTAAATGAAAGAATTTAACCATTGGAATAATGTTCCAGAAATGAAATACACAAATTCACCTATCTCAGAGGTGCACGAATACCACGACAAATGCAAGGAAGGAAAAGAAAAATTTTGTATACCCTTCACACATTGTAAAAATTGAGAAACATGCACAAATAAAACACCCCTCGATTAGGTTTTGGATAACAAAAAGAATACTAAAAAAAGAAAGAGAATTCACAGAGAAGGATACCAGAGAGGGGGGAGTGTAACTTCCCAGTTCCGGAAGGCACCCAAAGGCGCCTTGTACCCGGTTGGTCACATGGCCTCAAGTGCATTTCCCCAAACGCCAGAGGCTGCCGACAAGTAGTGAGGCCCTTGGGTGTGATAGTGGGGAAACTATGCCCTCATTGGTAGAGTACACATGGGAAGTAAAAAACTCATACAATAGCTGAAGCCGTAAATATCCAACAAAAATAAACAGTTGAAGACTAAACAATAAACAACTGGATCACACATGTATATATTAAATGATTGTGATACATATGTCTAGAAATGAATCCAAACAAGTCACAATGATGAATAAAATACTAAACAAAATTACAAAAGAAAAATAGATAAGAAACTCCTCAGCATCGTAAGCCTCATCTTTCTCCAATGCTCTCCTGCTCTATATCAATCAAGTACCTAAAGATGAAGGCCACTTTCCCTTGTCTATGCCTACAGAAATATAATATGTTTGGGCCCAAAAGCATAAACCAAACAGAGTGTGAGGCTATATCCTAGTAGGAAACCACCCAATGATCTATGCCAAATAGTCAGTTAGTATATGGTAGGTAGAGTACAGTAAATAGTAAACAGTAAGCAATGAACAATATAATACACAGTAATAAACATTCCACTGATCAACAAGTAGCATTGAAGAAAACAGATAACCACAAACAGGAATCCCTCTAGGAAGTACTCATAGACATCCCCTCTGGTCCTATCCAAGAATTACCAATAACCCTTTGGGCAGTACACTCATCCTAACCCCTCTTGTTTTGTCATATGAAATTATAAGACTCTCTGAGGAAACACGCTAGTCAATTTCCTTTTTAATCTAAGGTAGTCAAGGACTCTATGAGGAAGACCATGTGGTCTAATACCCTTATAGTCCCAAGGTCTAGAGACTCTCTAAGGAAGATTACTCTGTCAATTACCACTATAGCCTCAGGTATATCACAGACTCTCTGTGGAAGCTCACTCAGTCAATTCCTCCTATATCCTGGAATGGTTTAACGAAATTCAATCAAAACACAGACTCTTCGACGAAGCTCACACAGTCTACCCTCGTATAGTCAATAATGCTCAAGAATCTCAGAGGAATCTCACTCGTTCCATCCTCTTGTAGCCTATAATTTCCAAGACTCTATAGGAATCTCACTCAGTCTATCCCCTATAGTCTATAATGTACAAGACTCTTTGAGGAAGCTCACTCAGTCTACCCCCTTATAGTCTATAGCACTAGGTTCTCACAGTCCCATTAAAGTATGTGTATAATAATTCTATAAGTCCAAAGTAAACCTATAGAGATACTTGGATAACCAGTCTATAGGGTATCAATAATGTCAGAGAACAACACTCTTTCCTACAGTCATAATGCATGGAAAACAGGTATAAAGGCGAAAGGTTGAACAAGGACAAAAGGTTGTAAACAGAACATGTCATGGGAAAAATATCCACAGATAGAAATTATCCTCATACATAACCAAATTACCTCTACACAAGCATTAAATCAAGGTAGGAAAACAATAGGGAAAAAATAGTAAACATGCAATACCCCTTTCAAGGGTATTGGTGGAAATTGCACATAAAACACAAAGGCATCGAACGGAAAGAAAAAACCCACCTACCTTGATGCTTGGAGATCAATATAATTGAACCACGATGCTTGAATCTCCTTATAACTTTTTATATCTATGAAAACATAAAAAACGTTCAAACTATGATAACATGAAAAATATGAGTAATAGTAAAACTAAGCTCTAGAAGAAGAAACAGATTACCGTTACGGTTCCAACGCAATCGACGGCGGTCAATTCAGAGAACCGACGGGGGCTTGGAGAATATTTACAATTGTATGAGACACTCTTGGTCGAAGAATCTAGAGACGAAGATAGTTTTTGGGTTAAACCCCGACCCCGGTTCGGTTAATGAAAAAAAGAAACTATACAACATGTACTATTGGAGTACATGGTGTATACTAGGATTTTCCGTACCCCACTTTAAGCAGCCTCCACATCACCCCTACATAGTTGCGTGTGTGGCCCAGACACGGCCAACACACAGCCTCGTGCAGCAATGGAGTATATGTCGTAAACTGATAAAGTACATGGCTTGTACTTCAAAAATTTCCAGAAACTCATCTTTTCTCAAAAACTCTTGAAAAAGGAAAAACATTCCTAAAAATAGGTCTGGGTTATTACAGGGAGTCAAGATAGTTTAGGATGGTGTGGCCAGAGTGGGTGAGGTCGGTCGGAGGTCAGAGAGATGGGGTGGTCGAACGGCACAGGGTTTCGTGGCGGGCAGCGGTGTAGGGAGGAGCAGGGGCGGCCAACGATGTAAAGAGGTGGATGAGAGGTGGGCTGCGACGTAGCGAGGAGGAGTCTGAGAGGCGGGCTACGGATAGAGGGAGCTCTGGTGAGGGGGAAAACTAGGAACAAACCAATGGGAGATGGCTACACGACCAAATGGGAAGAAGAGGAGGGCCACACCCTCGAGAAAAAAAAGAAACATGAAAAAAATAATGAAAAAAATTTAATAATAATAATAATAATAATATAAGAACTGAATAAAAAAAAATTCACAATAATAAATTATTACATTTCATTTTAAATAAAAATAATAATATTTATAAAAATTTAGTAATAATGGTATTGTTAATGTCTACACGAGATATTATTATTTTAAGCGTCACACAACTACACAGTCACCCAAGCAGAACGCACAGTCTCTACTAACGGTTCGGTGACTGCGCACCGGCCCAAAACCCATTAAAATATAAAACATCGAAAATATCAAACTGGGACCCAACTAAACCTTGTCCAAACAATGTGGGTCTGAGTAAAGAATCAAAATAAATTAAAAAAAGGTGATCGAGGTCGGGGTGTGACAATTCTCCCCTCCAGAGACACTTTCTGCACCCAGAAAGTTACCCAACCAACAGTTGACACAATTAGTGTCCATGGAAAGACCAACTAGAAGAAGCCGAGAGGCTCAGAGTGACCATTACCCACACATGTCACACCCAACCATCTCAAGAAAAATTACTTCTTGATGTTGTGGTGATAAAATGAAAGGGTTCTCCCCACCATAATAATTTACTAATACAAAAACCCTTGAAACCCGAAAAATCAACCCCTGGGGGGGGGGGAACACGGGAACTCCAAAACCAGACTCATCCCACCTTTTCTGTAGAGACCCGAAGCCTGACGTACATGGAAATTACATTACATTTTCAGAATACTTAATAAGTAACAAAAACAAACACACAAGGACCGTAATAGTTTAGTGTCTTTGGAAACTTGGAACGTAATCTTCTAATCATGGTGAAAGATCTTCAACATCTCCCATAAGATCTTCCCCTTTTTGTTTTCTTACCTAAAACCATTCTTTAAATCCTAGGGAAAATAAAACATATAAAGTGTGAGTTCAAATGCTCAGTAATGGTAACAAAAAAGAAATATCAATCACATCATATACATAAGAACATAACTTTTGGAAATCTTAACCTGAAAAAAAGATCATAATTTCATAACATGGGATAAATCATAGTAGTGAAATGTAATCCCAATAATAATAACTTAAAACATGAAACTTTGTGGAATACACACATAATCATAGAGAATAATTTCTTATTAGTCAAGACTCATTTCCAAGACTATCTTAGTGGACAAAGTCCATTTCTGAACCGAGTTCATTCCTCGTTTCAGTCTTGTTTCACTGAACCGGTTTAACCAGTTGTTCCAGCCATGTTTATCTCCTGAGATATAAAATCTATACCCAATGCATTGGAGGGAGATATAGTTCCCACCCATCTTATAATGACACCATTCATATGTGTCCCAAAAAATCATAAATCATACATCATTACATAACCCATGCAATAAAAATGGGAATCTTAAATATCATGACATCATAAAACAATTCATATAAGATAAAGGAATTCATCAAAATATTTCCATCACAACATAATCAAATCCATGTAATAATAGGGATAAAAATAGAACCCTATATTTTCTTTGATGGAAAATAATTTTGATAAAACACTTGAACTCAATTCTTGAGGAAAATATCCTTTCATATTCAAAAACATTTTCCTTTTTTAACATGACATACAATTTTAAACTAAAGAAGTTGATTAAAAATAAACTTGAAATCTTGTAAAGGAAGCTTCTTGGAAATAATGTTTTAAAAATCCATTCATGTCGTATAAGTGAAAAAAACATTCTTCGTACTTTTGTCAGAAAAGTCAAAAATTACCTCGTACAAAAAATGACAAAAGAATACTTTCATATCCTTTACTAAAAACTCCCCGAAGGGTAAAATTGGATTTAAACAATTGAAGGTGGATGGAAATAATATTACATATTTAGGAAACATGGATTTTGATGATAAAATACACCCTAGTAAATACTAATGTATAAACAATCTCGGATAAAAATGAGATTGTGATATTTCCCTTACCATAGGTCCGATTTGCTTCGTAATTGTCTGAAGCTCATGTATATTGATTTAAATAATGTAATTGACTTACTCCAGGATCATACTTATTGTTATGATATCATATATGGTCATATTCGTAGCTTCTTATTAGTAATATTTCATTACTAATTGTTATTCGGGTGTTTATTACTTTTTGTTCTAATGCGTGTTTTGTCGAATAAATTCTTATTCTTCTCTTTAGGTTATAGATACCTCATTTACATAATGGTATTAGTGTAATATATATCATATTCATTCATTAAATTCATTTATATAATCATTATGCAATGAAGATCATGTAGAACAAGTCGTATCACATCGTGGAGACGGTATTCCGTACGTACGCACGAGTGATGCTATCGTTCATGTGATCATGGAATTATATTGGAGTGTATGTATACTATTTCAGAATCAATATCACTTTATAATAGTCATATATAGTCATTATTTACACCATTATACCCATCCAAGTAAGGTGACGGTGGAAAATAGATTACACCACGCCGTGGAGACGGTATTCCGTACGTACGCACGCGCGGTGATTTCTTTTTTCGTAGGATGGATAGATGGTGAAATAGGGTTGTTTCATACTTATAATAACATATACGTATATGAGTGATACTGATGTTATTACTTCATAATGAAACAACTAAATAATAATAAGTGGAAGAAGAAATAAAGATGAAACAATCGGTAACGGACATTACCTCTTCTTTGAAGTGCTTCTTTGAGACCTCCATTTAGGGCACTAAAAAAGGTCTTTGAAGAAGACCAGAACCTCTAAGATGTTTCTAGGGAAGTGGAGAGGAGAAATTGGCAGGGGTTGGCCGATCATTAAGGCTCAAAGTGGTGTGAGGAAGAGGGGGAGGAGGTGCCCTTTTATAAGGGAGGAGGGGGCTCCTTTGAAAAAACTAAAAATATTATTTTATTATAAAGTCAAGTTCGGTTTTAAATAGCTCCAAATTGATTTATTTCGATTCTAAGGTGGGGATGGGTCGAAATACTCTCATCCAATAAAATTTAGACAAGTTTAAGTATCAATTTTAACTTTATCATTTAGATTTAACTTTAAGTTAGATAATTTAACTTTCACCGTGTCTTCGTGTTTTCTTACACTATAAGGTTAATAAACTTACTATATCAAGCCAAACGAACCCCAAGTTGTTTATTATTAATATATTGAACCTTATATAAGTCTTTTGGCCGAACCTTAGATTTTTAGGAATAAAATAACAATTAATAATATAATATTTGTTTTAAAAACTATTTTATGTCAATTTTGACACTATTTAGTAATTGATTTTTGTGAAAATCATAACAGAATGATTAGTTCTAAAAAGTAAATTAAATAAATACTAACATGTTATATTAACCTAGAAAATTATTTGAATTCATAAAAAGTCTGAAATTACATTTATTTGGCCTTTTATAACATCAATTATGTCAATATTTCATTAATAGGATAATTACTACATCATCATTGTGTCATAAATAAATTAAATTTTTTAAAGTCTAAAAATTACAAATAGAATATCATTATGTAGGAAAGATGTTTATCTTTCTAATTTATATTTATAGTCGAATTTATCTTATGTATAACCCCATATTAAAAATTATTTACTTATTAAAGTTTGATTTTAAATATTTTAACCCTTCTTTAAAGAAATTAATAATAAATGTCCTAATCTAATCCAAGTGTGCCTAAATGGTCATAGTTTATTCCTAAGGTTGTTTTTGGTAGAATTACACTTGTCAAATTGAATTAGGACACGTTTTAGAGTAATAATAATATCATTTTTACCCTTAATTACCCTATTTACTTTTAACCGTGGTAAAAAAACAAGTAAAAAGTTACTATTCACCAAAAATTATTTTCATCTCATTGAACCACATTTTAGTCCTTGATATTAACCGTGTCTCTCGGATTTTAGAAATTCCAATCACAGATGTGGTAAAATTTAGTTTTATGAAAAATTCAGTTTTTTAACTACCACTTAGTGGTTTCACTATTCATCAAAAAATGAAAGTTTCCAGAAAAGTACAAAAATTTAGGCCTAAGATATATTTGATATTATGAAAACAAAAATGATGTTTATTTTACGAAATTCAAAACATATCAGTTAAATTAACTAATTTGAAAATTAATTCACTTCTTCAAAACAAATAGCGTGTTTTTAAAAGATAATAACTATCAAAAGATTGACACTTGTTTATGTCTGGTTTAAATGTGAAATTGCATCCAATGAACAACATTGAATTAAATTGTAAAAATATATTCTAAATATACTTTAAAACCACTCAAATTAATAATTTATCACTATTAATTATTTCGATTAAAAAAGTTGTTTTTAATTAAAATATTGTGATTTTCATTATTCATCAGAATATGAAAGTTATCCGAAAAGTACCAAAATTTCACCCTAAGCTAATTTCGGTATTCTAAATCCAAAAATGAAGTCCATTTTGAAAAATAAAATTTACAAAATTTCAAAAAGTGGTAATAACAACTAGTTCAAACAATATTTTAATAGCGTATCGTTGTTTAGTGAAACTCGGTATTGCGTACTACACACGCTATCGAGGAAGGTCGCGATTGCATGTAATGCAAGGCAATTCAAGGATTCGTGTTGTGCAAGCTCCTTTTGGTGTAGCGTACAACACAAGACATTAATGAAATTAAGAATATTTTTCAAAAAATCTCGGGGTGTTACATTTTCATCGCTAAAAAAACATATCCACTATTCGGATTAAAACAATTACAAGGAAAATGAACACACTGGGGCACCAGGATAGAGAAATCCCCTAAAAAACTGAAACACACTAAACGAAAACACATTGAGAGGTTCTTGAACATATTAGGGGGCTAGAAACACCACCCATGAATTCATGAAACCAAACATTCCACTGATGAATGCAACATAGACCAAACCCGGAATCAGAATGAGTCTTCTTATTCAAGTGCCCTACACCCCTAAGAAAATACAAATGATTTAGAAGACACATTTAAAGGAGATGAGTCCACTTTGAATGTGGTACAATGAGCTCATCACACCACCGTAATGTCGATGGTTTTATGAAGCAGACACGAATCGAACAAGAAAAACATGGATATTTTTATCCCAAGGATGAAAACATTATTCAGACCGAGGATCCATACACCCCCAGCAACACCTGACTATGAGTGAGCTTCACCCTAAGACCTATGGATAGGGCAATAATGGTAGAAGCATCTCCTGCCTCACAATCAAGAATTTTTATCCTCCAGTCCCTTTCTATTTTCTCCCAAATGACACTTCTTTCAGAACTTTATCGGGTGGCCCAAACAGTCACATGGTAGCAAGACTTTGGAGGAATGAAACAAGGCGGCCTTGAAAGCCTAAACTGGCCACAATAGTTGCATGCAGGAGAACAGTCCAACAAACTAGGTGTCTCTATAGACGAGGATGGTTTCATGGATATAGGTTCCACTAGTCCCCACTTCTTTCTAGAAGTGGAACCTTCGCTGAAGTTGACCACCATTAATCACATCCAAAACTCTAATGACGGTGACACATATCAACATTACTAGTCCAGAACAGAACCCTCAAATAACTATGGGATAGTACGAACCTTAACTACCATTGGAGTTCCCAACAAGCCAATGACACACTATCTTTCTGAACTATACAACTGCCTTTAACAAACATCGATTACCTCAATAAGAAGGAAACACATAAAAAGAACTTAGAACTGGGTATAACTCGTTAACAACTTTTGGAATCTTTTTGGGACGCACACTCATAACAACTTGTAAAACATCATTGAAACCTGCATCAAGCCAAAACTCAATCAAATCTACAAGACAAGCCAAGTAAAACAACCCCATAATCCCAACATATTCAAACAAAAGTAAAATTTTCTATTCTAAAAACCATTATTTATTTAATATTTTAATCTCACCTGTGGAACCTTATAAACATCCACTTGTATGATTATTCAGTATCTCTCACATCATCTACGAACAAGTACCCCCACGCACTCTCCATAAATACCCACATATTTGTAACCCACCATTAGGAGTGCCAAGGTTCAAAGACAAATTTTACTTACTAAATCCAAACACATACCAAGTTTTTCCAAACCGATACACTTTCTCTTTAAAACCCAATTTTTTTTATTAATTTCAAAAACAATTTGGAAGAAACTCCTTTTTTCATTTTTAAATCAGTTTCATTTTTAACACACACATACATAAACTGAGTTCAAAATGAAACACAACCAACTATAAACCATCATAATGAGGAACTAGTGTCTCTTCTTATCCTGGTGATATTGTGGTGAGCCATGACCCAATTAAGGAATAACACTAAGATAACATTAAATCGGGAACTTGGACTCCACATGGGTCACCACCCCATGTGGGCCACAACGTGATCTGATTTTCCCCCATTTTTATTCTTCAATCTAGAACACCCAATGGCAAAAGGCTCAAATCTCAGACTACCCCTGGTAACTAAGGTATCATTGCGAGTGTTGGTGATCCGGAACCGACCTGTAACCTACCTCTCGATCCCTGATAGTCCTAATATTCATCTACCGGAATCCCCAAATAACATGGTCCTCCTCTGATTCACTTTTTTCACAAACCAACCCAGGTTGACCTTGAATCGATCACCCAAGCTGGTTTGCGACATGGCCCGAAGGGCATTTCCGATCCCCAACCACTGGAAACTAGTGTCGACAATCAAAACATAATAGAGGAAATGATTTTTTCCATAAATAAAAGAGATATATGTAAATAAATACTGACAGTAAAAAAATGAATAATAGGAGTAGGAAGAAACTAAACTGTACTTACCTCCTTATGACCTCGTAGGTCACCACCCAACATAGAACCAATCCTACTCCAACATTGACCCGCTGAACCTAGAACCTACATGAGAAATTGAACCTGCAATTAGAAAGATATAATAGTTGTGTGCATTGAGATGCACAGTAGAGATGTCAATAATAAACGACTGAATAAAATAGTTCCCTTTTCAAAATAGTCCACTAACACATTTTTGAAATACAGATATAAAAGTATGGTTTTCAAATTTTATAATAATCAACATGTTGTTCCCATTGAAAAACACAACACATGCTACATACCACATCCAAAAACATTTTTTATTGTATAAATAAAATCCACAACATATAATACTGAAGATGGGATATAGTAAATCAAGTAAATAGGGTGAACTGAAAACAAGCTAGTGAAACAGAAAGTAAAAAAGAAATGTTAATAATCCAGTAACTATGGGTGATCCTAAAAATCCCTAGAATACCCCTGGATGTACTTGGTTTCAGAACCACCTACCAGAGTATGGTGAAGCTCCAAAGTCTATAACCAATTGGCCACCCTAACTGAACAATCCTACAGAAAATACCGCTTGTCCTGACAACAAATCCATGGAGAATCGGCCCTTCTAACCAGGGATGGTTAGAAACCATCACTTGATCTTATGAATGATTCCTAGGAACCCATGGTGGTTATAATAATACTATGTATATAGGAAGGCCCTCGAACGCGTGACTCATCTCACCAAACTTGACTACCCCAAACAAGGATGCTTCCTATGAGTTCACCCATGATGGGTTACCCTAAAAACGGTCACCCCGTGTACTTATATTTATGTATACATGTCAAACATACAAAGTTCCAACCAGGACTTAAAATCATTTGGTTATCAAAACTACTTTATTAAACAATTTGAGTTGTAAATCGGACCTCTAGTTCCACACAATCAATGAATTTATGAAAAAAATTCATGATCTCTTCTAAAAAAACTCTAGGCATCAGTTTTGTATTTAAAAATACAAGTGGGCCTTTAGGTTCTAGGTTCAAAGCATCACCATAAAATTATTTTGTTATACTATGTTCAATTTTGTAAAACAATCCAAATTAGGCCTTACAACACACACTCAACAAGATATACAAAAAAACCCCAATAGGTATGTATTCATAGATTTATTTTCAAACCAATTTAAAGAACCGCATGAAGAGACCCGCAACAATTAGTGAACATGAACCATTTATAAAACTGAGGTTTAGAGAAAAATATCCATTCAAGAGATGTGGAATCATTTCTACAAAACACAAAGTTCCATAAAATGTTTCTATAAGAAAGCACTACTCAAACCATACCACAAAACCATTTGAAGATAAAGGTATTTAGTTCAAACCGATTTGGAAAGGTATAAAAACAATGCAATGAATAAACTATCATGTTTATCAAGTTGAGAATAAAATTTATAATTGAAATAAAATCATACAAGTGCCTATAAAAAACTTTGGAAAGGGAGAAAGGATGAAAACTCCAACCTCAAAAAGGTCACGTCAAGCTCTCTAACTCAAGAAGAATCTCTCTTGCATGCACATCCATATATATATATATATAAATCCTAAAAATGATGCACATTTTCCCCGCACCATGAGGGAACATGCACACTAAAGATACATATATCTATAAATATCCTTATATGGGAATATGCATGCACACCTTCGAAACATACCACAACTCCCTACGATAATCCCTCGAGACTCAAAAACACCACAAATCACTAAAATAAAATTTAGGGAAAACAAGGAAATCAAGATACAATTTACAAACCAACCCAAAAAAATAAAATGTTTACAAGTAAAACCAATATCACATTTTCCACCTTTTTATGAAACAAAACTAAGAGCAGTACCCCCCAAAACACATCAATTTATTTTACAAGATCATATCACATTTTGTCTACACCCCAAGTGCATAGAGGCATAAAAATAATTAATGAATCACGCTAATGAAAAATATTAAATAATTAATCAACTCCAAAGAATCACAAAATGCTAGATGAGAATACTATAGCATTGTGAATTAAAATTTAAAAATTATCAAAATAAGATTCGGAACCTAAACAACAAAATCATCGTAGACACAGGGAAACGTGAACTAGGAACTCACTGAAAATATATTTTTAACAAATTCTAAAAATTTAAGAACTCTATAGAAAGATAATAAAGGGCATATCCAATCTTTAAATCATGTTTTAAAACGAAATGAACGAATTCACACATTATTGGAGTGTTCCAAATATGAAATCAAAACATTTTCCTACCTTGGAGGTGCGCGTATATAGTCGTGCATCCATGGGAGGGATAGGAGAATTTTACGGACCCTTCGCACAACATAAAAAATGAAAAACGTGCATAAATAAAAACCCCTTAACTATGGTTCAGACAACACAAAGAAAACCACCAAAAAATAAAGAGAATTCATTCAGAATGATACCAGAGAGGGCAATAGAGTCACACCGGTTGAGGGTGGTGCGACCCGAGAAAGAGAGGTCGGTCGGAGGTCAGGGAGCCATGGTGGTTGGATGGCATAAGGATCCACAGTGGGTAGCAGGGCAGGGAGGAGCAGTGGCGGATGATGACATTGGGAGGAGGCCAAGTGGCGGGCTACACAGTTAGGAGGAGGAGGTCGGGAAGCAGGCTGCGAACGGAGCGAGCTCAGGTGAGGGGTCATATGTAGGAACTGACCAATATGGGTAGGGGTGTTGCGCTACTAAAGGGGAATAATTAGAGGGCCACACCCTAGTGAAAAAAAAGAAACATGAAAAAAAATTAATGAAAAAAGAACTAATAATAATAATCATTATAATCATAATCATAATAATAATCATAATAATAATAATATAACAACTCATTAAAAAAAATTAACCCTATTAAAATTTTCTGTTTCATTTTAAATAATAATAATAATATTTACAACAATTTAGTAATAATGATAATGTTATTTTCTACATAAGATATTATTATTTTATGCACCACACAACCACACTATCACCAGGACAGATGCCCGGTAACTGCTAACGGTTTGGTATCTGCGGACTATCCAAGAGCCCATCAAAACATCATACTTCGAAAATTTCAAACCGAGACCCAACTAAATCGTGTCCAAAATATGCAATACTGAGTAAAGAATCCAAATAAAATAATATAATTAGGGGTCTGAGGTCTGTTTGTGACAGATAGATTAGGTACCAATAGATTTTTATATCTATCTTTATTTCACAATGATATAGTTTTTTTCATCTTATAATTGAGAGATTCACATGGATCCATTCGAATGTTAGAGTGAAATATGTGGGTGTAAGAAAATTTCACCATGGGATGGTTTTAATAACAATATTCTATGAAATAACTAGGTAAATATATCAAAATGACTTCTAGATTTTTATGGTCTTCTCACACAATCCATCATTCTATGGATGGCCAGTAGTGATGAAAAATAACACTATATAGAAGTCCACTAGATGACTTATACAAAAATTAAAAGAAATCATGGGATCCCAATCATATATAATTTGTTGGGGTGCACCATTAAATATTAAATATTTTATAAAGTTTTATTTATTTTATTGATAAAGATAAATATATTATCTAGTAGAAATAAAGTGTGTTTACATTTGAAGGTGATCAAATCTGACCCCTATAGTATTATTCCATTTACTTGTTTTTGGGATTATGATGAGAAAATACATGGTGATGTTTTTCAATTTCCATTTTGTTATGGGAAATGGTTTTAAAATTACCACAGATATATATCTTCCATCCTTATCTTTCTGTCCTACCATGAACTAAGAAGCATACATGACAATATATCTCTTTATGAAATCCCAATAAAAATACACTATTGGATGTATAAACATCTTCATACATACATGATGAATATAAAATGATGAAATTTGAGCATCATACAAAACCTACTTCTTCATATATCTTATTTAAGGGACATATACATACTTTTTAAACCTTATAATTCAATCATAATAATGTTGAAATATGCAACATTTCATAATATCTATTAAATATCTATATCATTGTAATACACTTCATTAATATTTAAATGAATATATGGTTAAAAATTTATTTGAGAAAGTTAATATTTTTTCCCTTCCATAAAGATTTCAAGATCCATCCTATGGTAGTCCAAAATTATCATATTTTAATTGATCATTACCTTAGATAAGAAATCATGATCATTTCAGCTTACGATATATTCCACCTTGATTTATATCATATGGTGGAAATGTATTGAGAATTATTAATCATTAATGACATGAAATTACCTTCTTTGGAGAATATCTATCATTAATAATATACATCAAACTTCTAGGATTAATAAATATTAAATTTCTTTCTCCATATAGATAATACATTCACATCTTTAATGAAATAATTACTCCATGTAATTATAAGACCGATTTGTGTAATTTTTCCCAATGTCCTTAAATTGCTGTCCATCTTAAGCTATAACCATATGATTCATCATGATGATTCATCCTAGTAAAATCATTGATGTATCATTATAAATTACAAAACCTTCTCTATTATAGGGTAGTTTAAGCATAGGTTCATCAACTTTATTCTCATTGGTTCCTTGAAACATTCCTCACATTCATCTATCTAATGGGACCGAGATCTATTTCTATTTATCTTGGTGAGTGGATTTGATAGCTTTGAAAATTTCTCTTCAAAAATATAACAATATTCAAGATAACTAATTATACTATGGATCTGATTTACTTGGTTTTTATGGTAAATGGTAAATAAAATCTATATTTTAATGCTATACCGATATACCATTATTATCTTTTATATGAACCCAGAATGATTCCATCATAAGATAAAATTTACAATTGATAATGTTTTTATATAGCCTCCCCATACTCAGGGTCTTCAGAAAAAAACCTCAAGCAATCTTCCTGATCATCATTAGACTTTGAATATTTACGAATTTGATCTATAAAGACTACCAAAAACAGATCACGGTACTCAATAGAGACACTATTCATTAAATTCATGAAGATAATATAGGCCTATGAAAGAACAAATTTCATAACCATAAATTAATAGTGTTCATGACTTCTTTGAAATATTTGTCTTTGGTATATGCTCATTTTTAAACCTCATTTGATAATATATAGAATAATGGTAAAATTTTGAAAAGTATTTACCTATATGAAATTGGTCAAAAAATTCCTCAATAGGGGGCATAGGAAACTTGTTATTGATAGTGATCTAGATATATTCTGAACAATCATTAAATAGTCACATTGATCCATATTTATTATCCACAAAAAATAGGTGCTCTCAAAGTGATTTAAATGGCTGATTGAATCCATTTTTGTGATTGTCTAGGAGTTTCCTCTTCAATTATTCCAACTCAATCAGGATCATTTTTTATAGATTCCATGAAATTTGTGTTGGTATAGATATGAGTTATATTGAAAATAAATCTTTGTAACACTATTTCAGACACAGAAATTCATGATGTAATAAGTCAATGAAGTCTCACTAAATATAAACATATTTTATGTTGATGTTTTCCCTAACCATATGATATAAACATTACATTTTAATGCCAATCATGACCCAAAAGATAGATATAATTTCTATCTAATTTTCATTTCTTCAATCACACTAACAGATAACCATATGTTATTTTGGAATATCATATACAACTTCCATTCCTTAGAATCTAATGTGATTTTTATGTAATGAAATCCATCTTATGCCCTAAATAATATTGAATTCAACTAGAGGAATAATTAAAATTTTGGTAGGAAACACAATCTCAAAAACATCAACAAGGGATGAATCATATACTTTGGATGCGATCATCATAACAATTTGGGTTTTTATTACTAACATAACATCTAATGTTTGAGCGGGTACTATGATACCCTTACAACATTATTTATATATAAATGAGTGTGTGGATCCATAATCAAATAAGACATTATAAGTTATATGGTGGATGGTAATTATTCCTTTAATTATGTTGTTGTCATATCAAACATAAAAATTATGATTTCTTGATATTTCACTTTTTACCTTGGTTTGAGTGGTTTTTGAAGCCGATCATCATTATTAACCTACTTATCTAAGAATTAGATAATATATTTTTACAATCATTTCAACTAAAACAGTCAATTGTGGGAGTTGTATTCTATAGTTCTTTCTCTCTGTTCACATCATTAAGTAAATTTATTCCATCACTTAATTATTCTATTTCCAAGTGACCAACCATCACACACCTAAAATATTTACCAATATCCTTATGTAAATTTATCCCATGCTTCTTTTCACATTTTATGAATAAATAAAAACTCATCATATTCTCAATTTTTTTTATATTGTCTATTATATTTGATTTTTCTTTTCTATTTAAAACCACAATAATTTTAGGTTCTGTAATATCCATATCCACATCGATTTCAAATAAAAAAACAACTTTATATATTCTAAATCCTCTTATGGATAAATCTCTTCAGAGACATGGTTTTAATACACTGAATAATTTATCATCTTTAACTTCATTTTGGAATAAATACATGAAGAGTAACGCGCAAGTTATGTAAAATATTCCTTATATTTAACAATGTATTCATGATCCTTCTATTAAAACCCAATAAATTAATTCACTATTTTCATAAAAATAATATAAGGAAATTACTCATTCATGAATAATATATTAAATTCATCCCACTCCATAGCATAAATTTCATCATTCTACATTGTGTTCATTATAAGAGTCAACCATTGAGTCACTTCCCATTAAAAATAATCAAACTCCCAAATACCATTGACAGATGCTGAACAGAATATAACAGAACCATTCTATTTAGCGGTACTAATTGATTAAATAGTTACTAGGGGTCGATGGATCCATTATAATATGGTGGATGTTTCCACATAAAGGAATCAACAATTTTTGTTCCCTATTTTCCTCATTTATTAGATCAGAATGATTCCGATCCTGATAATTTTCACAATGATTAGAAATGAATTTTTTTATTCAAACTCCAATTACATTCTATTTCATTAGGGAACAATAATTTATTTGTAAAAAACATTCAGATTTTACACAATTTATTCAGCTTCAAAACATTGAATAAAACAAAATACATAGTGTGAGAAAAAAAATTATAGTATGAAGTAAAATAATAATGAAACATCATATATAGGATTTGACAATTTAGAATCCTTCTTATATGATTTTTTTTAACATTAGTAATTCATTACCATTAATAAAACATTATGATGTTATCCTATAGTTATAATCTTCCCCATTATTCTCACTAAATATTTTGGACCATTATTCCAAAAGATATTTATACCACGATATGATACCAACTATAGCGACCTTAAAATATCATTCACTAATATTAAAACTAATTAGAATAAAATTAATTATATAATATGAAGATCCATATGAAAATCATATAGGTGTTGTATCTTGGTAAACGTTGAATTATAAATAATTGGTTTATAATATTTGGACTTAATATCCAACTCAGGTCTTCGTTCCTATAGCAAAAAAAAAATTCTTCAACTCTTATGAATAGAAATAAAATGGGTGTTAGTTTATGCTAATTTTGGGTACAAAAGGATTATAAAAACGATCATATAATCCTAACATGAGAAAAGGGGAATTAAAACATGATGTTAAAATTTTAGTACCCAAACGTTTATATCATAAATCATAATCATGATTTGTTGGATAAATCATGAAAACTTAAAAGTTGAGATTCATAAATGAATTAAAGAAAATTAGCAATGAAATCATAATATAGGTATAATGCTTGTAATTATGGAATACCCATAATCATAGAAAATAATTTATATATCATAGATGTAACTTTTTCAAGACAATAATATTGAAATGGTTCCACTACAAAACTATTATTTTATTCTAGGTTCATTAAAAAATATTATCATAGGAAATTGAGCCCCTTATGGAAATGAGTTTACCCCCAATTCAAGACATATTTATCTCATATGGTATAAATCGTTACCCAATGCATTAGAGATAGATATAGGTCCCAAAAAACATATAATTAAAACCAAAAATATAAATTACACAATATTATAAACCATTAATCAAATAATAACCCGTGAAAAGAAATGGGTTTCATAATAATTTCATCATAGAATTAACCATGGAAAAGAAAAGGGTTTTACAAAAATAATTCCATAATAAACAAAAACCATCCATAAAAATAATAATAATTATATCCATGTATTTTATTTTAATTAATTAATAAGAAACATTTAAGGTTATCACAATTTAATAATCAAAATTTTATTAAAAAATTCCTCATGAAAATTACATTTTAATTTTGAAATAACATATTTGAAATTAAACAATTTATAAAATAACATGCATAACATTTTATTTGAAAATAGAAATTGTAACTTGTAATAAAAGAATCAAAGAAAATGAGTATTAATGATGTGGGATGTTATGTCTACTCTATATTATCTAAAAATGCATTCCTTTCAAACTTGTTTTTAAAAATTCATAGAGTGGCTCATTTGGAAAATCATAAGATGATTCATTTCAAAAAGTTTTTTTAAACATATAAATTTGGTAAAAATTATGTTAAAAATAATATTATATTAGTAAAAATTAGATTTAATACATTATTAGAATACATTGATATGGAAACAAAATTACTTCAACCGGATATAAAAATAATGATGGTTTTACTTAAGAACACTTTTTTGTATATTGAGTACATGAGATAGGAAAAATTAGGGAGAATCATATATTATAATAAAATTGACAGGTGATAATAAATTTCATGAGTTTATTTATAGTTATATCATAATATTTTTTCATTTAAAAAAATTCACTAACAATCTCGATCAAGAATGATATTCTAAAATAAAACCCCTTACCATAGCTCTGACTTCCATTATAGATTTCCAAACCACATACATAATAAATACTGTTTTTTATTTATATTATTCAAAAACTATACATATATATGTATATATATGACACCATATATAATTATTTTCACCCTTATTACCCATTTCTTAGTAATTCCCAATTATAATAGCTATTCTTGGAGATAATTAAATCATTTTCAAGTAATTCTTCGTTTGGTAATTTAGGTCCTTGTACATTCATCATAGTTTCATAATCTAAATAATTATAAAAATAATTTAAATATATTATATAAAAATAATAAATATATTTATAATCACCCAAAATATTTAGGGTAAAAAAACTGAATCATATAGTTCATTGAGACAGTAAATCATACCTACATGTTAACGATGATTTCATTTTTAAATAGATTGAAAAATAAGGATAATTGTTAATTCACATTTAATAGACAATTATTATGTCATATATATCATATATATTTTCATATTCATCATAATTACCTTCAATGTAAAACATAAATGACAAATTATTCAGATGGGTTTGTAGAAGTGGTAGTCCACTTGGGTGCATGAGTGATGTTTTCATTTATCTAAGTGTTGTACGGTAAAAAGTCAGACATGTAATACTCATTAAATAAATAATTATTTCAAAAATATACTTTATAAATATTAAACCCACCAATATACCCATCCCTAAATTATGGTCATTAAAAATGATTTTTATATATATGTGTAGATTGTATGTCATTCAAATGAATGGGTGATACTTTAACTTATTAATTGATGTAAAGATAGTGTTTTATCATTTTTTGATAATAATAGTAGCATTTATGTATGTTTAGGATACTGATGAAATTACATAATGAATAATTTAACATATTTAAATGGAGGTAACATAACAATTTATAATAAATTGACCAGTCTAGGTGATTACCACTTTCGAGAAATGACTTCTTTAGTTCACCATTAAATGGATATATGGTAAGCTTTTTGGGAATAAAAATATTCTAGCGTGTTTCTATAGAATTTTTTATGATATATTTTAGAGTTTGGTCAATCTAGAATGCTCAATGTTGTATGAATAATAGAAAAGATGATGCCCATTTATATGGAAATGATGGCATAATCTTGATATTTATTAAAATATTAAATCAAAAAAATTAATTTTGTTGTTGAAAAGGAACCATATTGATAATATTAATGTATAATATTAGTATAAGTACACATTATTTCATTAAATAATATCTTAACACGTTTGGGTATCATTTTTACCCTTTTCATATATTTTTATCCCCAATTAACCTTTTTGACAATTATTAAAATATTGCAGTCATATACCATGTAAGGGTTAATAATTTTACAATAAAATGGAAAACAATCCATAAATGGACCATGGTTGATGTTTTAGACTATATACGTAATTATTTCATATCTAATTTTTTATTAAATTTTATATCATCTAATAAAATATTATTTATTATAAAATCTCATTAGCTCCATTTTTTCACTATTTAATTAATTGAATAATAAATAAGTCATGAAAAAAGATAAATTTGAATCTACTGATATTAGACCACCCAAATACATTCTATATATTTATAATATTTGGGGCACACATTAACTCATTCAAATTCTGTCAACATTAATATTTTTAAAAACATATATTATAAATTTTTATTAAATGGAAAGATATTACATTGGTGTTTATAGGAATTTAAGGTCATTATATAATTACATGAAAATAAAAGTAAATTTATAAAAGGAAAATAAATCATTAAAAGAAAAATAGACACTTATATTCATTCATAAATTTATTTTTTTCCATTTTGGACACATAAGAGTTATTAAAAGTAAAGACAATAACTTATTTGTATATTTCATTTATTTATATAATATATCGTTCATTTTCAAAGAAAATAGTCAATTAATCTAATAAATTTCTATACAAAAGCGAAAAGTGCTGAATAATCATAATACTATGAGAAATATAAGGAATTAATATGTCATTCTCACATAGTTTTAGCCTAAAATAACTTGGTTTACCCATTATAAAAGTAATAACTTTTACCATAGTAACTATCTATATTGAAAAAAGGGGTATATTTAGTAAATTTGAACCACAAAATTTCAAATATTGTATTAATTTTAAAAAATTCAATACTTATGAAAGAAAAAAAATAAAATTAAGTCCCCATATTTCTTTGAAATCATATTTTAATAAAAATACATTTTAAAGAAAAAATAAATTTGTTATAATCATATTCATAATAAAAAAATGAATACAAAAATATATTATTGAAAATATAATATAAATCATTCATTAAAATTATTTAGTAAAAGTGATAAATATAATTTTTTAGGATTAAAATATATTTCACATAAATAAACAGTTTTTCAGAAAAAATATCCTTTATTTTCAAATGACATTAATTTTCATTAACTATTAATTGATTACTAATTATTTGATTTTATACATGTTCAAACCATTGGTTCTTATAGTGTAGTTTATTTATTTATAATTTCAAATCCAATAACTCATTGATAATAATATTTTAATATTATATTATGGTTCATCTGAACACTCTATTACGAGTATTTCCAAATATGAATGAAATTTGCCTTTTTAGGTAACAAAATTTGTAATATCAGAAGGCTCTATAGGGAAAAAGTTACAGAGATTATTTATAATTTAGTTCAAATTAAAAATACATGGTACATCCCCTTTCTATTGTGTGGACCGATCTAAAGGATTATTTCAATTACCATTAGTCATCAAACAACATAGAATTTATTTCTCATATGTAGTTGAAGGAAATTTAATAGGATGATATAGGTAAATCCGTATATAGGGAGGTTCCATACTTTTACTAAATGTTTCAAACAGTTCCATCAAATTTGATCTGAATACTCAATTTCATTCTCAAAATGAGGGAGTTGGTATATGAAATTATTCTATGTTGCGGTATAATTACCCATCTCAAGTGATATGGGAAAGTGTATTCTATGTCAAGGCGTCAGCCCCACCAATGAAATAGTGGAATGGGTATACCTTGTCCTGGAATTTAAGGACCATCCATAAAAATCTCTAATAACCTATTTCTAGATTATAGTTTATATAATAATAAGATATATATATATATATATATATACTCCATATATCATCCTCATTATGTGTTGAGTGAAAATCATTATCCGTGTGTAAAAAACATAAAAATCATTGATTTTAACAATATGAAAAAATAGACATTTATCTTTTGAGAACAATAGATATCATATCAACATGAAATAATATGTGTGCACACTATGAATGATAGATCATGAATTCCATTACGTAAAATAACCACAAGTAAATATTTTTGGATAGTGATTAGCATACTAAGGTATTAATAAGTGTCACATTTGGGGAATGTAATAAATATGTTCCATGTTATAGTGACTACATTAAAATCAAGGTTATATGTGTCTATAATTTTTCATGGATATTTAATCAGGAAAAACCAAGTACGGAGTTAATCATGGAATTTATCATAACCCATTCCTACAATATACAACATCAAATATGGTTATAATATTACATAATAGTTAGGATGAACCATTAACATTTCCCAAACATTACTAAATTTAGGTTTTCATGAAATAAATGTATTATTAAAATCAAATCAGTAGTAAAAGTGGTTGAATAAAGTAGTGCAGATAAAATGAATTTATTGTGCGTTGGAATTTCTAAATAATTGAAAAAATAATAAGTGTTATTTTCGTAACAAATTGGTTTAGAAAAACAAGAATTTATGTATATTTGCAAAAAAAATTCCAAATACATATATTAAATTGTATCCCTCATCTAATACAACTCTTAATGAATTTTTTGTTAGGATCATTAGCTTATAACACAGTTAGACCATGGTGAATTGATGTGAACATTTGGGAAACCAAGATTGTTGGACACAAGTGTATGCCAAAATAAAATATAGTCGATCATTTTTATCCTCAATGTCATGTTCATATCATATTCAAAACTAGGATCTTGTGAGATCATATAATGGCATAAAAAATATATGGAATACTACACATAATGCATCTTATAATATATCTCTAAAGGATAGTATCTAAAGAAAAACGTTACAGGAATTGTACAACCAAGAAATGTTCTTATATATATAAAATAATTAAAATAATCCAAATAAGAACACTTAATAGATTTTATAAGTGAATCAAAAATTATCACTAAATTTAAACAATAATAACATTCATAATTTAAGTATTACCAAAAAAAATTTCTTTTTAAATATATTAATATCTATTGAATGGATTGAAAACAATTCTCAAATATCTATAAAAATACTATAAACGTCTTATACATAATATAGAAAAATAGATTGAGAACACATAAATTCATTGACACAAAATATGGATCAATATTTATTACAGATTGATGAATAATTAGTAGTGGAAATATATTCAGAAATACTTATTAATTCACAAAAGTGTTGATAACACCGACATAAATTATTAGCAATATTCATCATAGAATCAATCATTATGGTGTGACTTGAAGTCACTAAACATCCCTTAATAATAATTTTTTAAAATTAAATGATCCCATAAACAATGTAAACTAATTTCTAAAATTAACTAAGGAAACTCATTAAGTTAAAAGACAAAAATAATACTTCTAAAATCTATTAAATATCAGGAGAACTGAAATCCACATTAATTTAATAGAGAATAAATTAATACAAAAAATATTACAATAACCCTCAAAATAATCATTATTAATCCATTTTATACCAATATAGTAATTAATGGATTAAAAACCATTCACTATGGATTCCTCGAGACATTGAAATTGGAATCCCCTTTTTTATAGGTGATTTTTCTATATCATGATAAAATAAAAATTGTGATACCAAACAAAAAAGAGTAAAATAATGGAGATAGGAGGGTAAAGGTATATCATATTATTTCCTTGTATTCATAAAAAAACAATTTTTATCATACATGAATCAATAATGGGAACCATCAATAACCAAATAGCTGAGAGAAGCCAGAATAGGGGCACCAAACTAAGGAAAAGAAAATTTGATCAAAAGAATATTAATTTTAATTAAAATAAAAAAGGATAAAGGATAATAAATACTTTTGAAATTGGAAAATTTATTTAGTAATAACATGTACATGGTATAGTCCCACCATGTTCCCACCTCCACTAATTATCCCACTAGGTATCCAATCTCACATACAGTCTAAATACTCAATTGAAACAGTTATTCTTCTAACTAAACCCACTGAACCTCTAGCCTAACCTCAAACAAAATCTAATAAAACATAATATTACATCATAAATATTTATAATTATAATTTGGTTCATAAAATAAATATTATCGCCCAAAAATTTAAAGAATAAATTCATTATTATAATTTACCATTTCTCTAAATTATTTCTTTATTTTGATCCACACTGATATAGATATTACACCTTAGTTGTTTAAATATTTAATAATAAATTATATGGATTTTTCACATTTAATCTCTAGGTTGATTTATACTCAATGGATCAATTTATTATAGCTCCATTTTGGTATAAGATTATATGTTATATTTATTTATGGGTATTTGACACGTGGATCAAGAGTGGGTATGTTTAGTTTAAGTCATCCTTGAGTTACGTGAAAACATTATATCTTATGGTGTGTATAGAGAATAAATATTTTTTATCTACCCCATCATTCCAAATATTACATGGGAGTATATATTGGTGATGAACATTAAGTGAGTAGTTTTATTTGGTATTAAAATACACAATATTGATGGAAAATCTATGACTTGTGTTTTAGCCTATGAGATTCTTTTAGGTATGTAATTTTGATGAAACAATGGTACTTAAGGACATTGAACCTTATGGGTGTTTAAATTTTTAATAGGAATGATATATTAGTGATCTTGATATTAGAATTAGCATACTTTTAATGCATATTTATTAGCATAATTAAAATTCTGTTTGATTTTTTATTTATATAAATGAGTTTTTTAAGGTGTCCCTAATGAGTGAGCATTTACACTGAGAATACAGAATACTTTATATAGAAAATTAGTATGTAAATGATTAATGTTATAGAATTTATTTATGGTAGGAGTGATCAATTATATGATGTTATAATATGAGAAATGACTTTAATAATATATTGGAAATGAATGTAAGGATAGTGATTCTTGAGAGGGAAGCTTTTTATATGAGAGGGAAGCATGGTATATTATAAATAATTAGTATAAGTCTTATTATTATATAATACAAATCATGTCATTATGATTTGAGAAATATAAATCGGTATAAATGGACTGTGTTCAAAAAAATTATTTCATTTATATTTACAAAAGATGGGGATTTACTATTTTTAGTAGTAAATGTGATACTCTATTACATTGGGGATGAGAAAGATAACATACATGCAATATATGTGGAATGAAATATTCTATGGCCTAGTATTTGCCTTATATGGAGGGATCAATGCCTTTTTAGGTGTGATAATCATATAATGATAAATATGTCATGTAAATGGGTGTTTTTTCTGAAATTATCTTGGATATGTAAATTAAATTTTGTATTTCCCCTTACTATTGTGGGGAAGTTATGGTAGTGGTTATCAATTCTAAAATGATTCATTCATTTCACTTTTTGGATTCTGTTAGGATTAGTTGGGGAATGGTCTATCCCATGAGAGCTATATGGGAGAAGAGCCCTAATTGGTTCTTACGTATCATGATGGGTTCTCAATCCTCTTAATTTACCATGTCTTCTTATTTCTTGGCCATATAGTCATGATGTATCTTAACAAATGATCAAAGTTTTCTATGATCAGGTTTGAGGTGGTGTAACACTATGATATTATAGAATATATCCTTATATAAATTTATATATTGTTTATAACACGTGTTATTTGTTACACCCAAAAAAACAACAAAATATTAAAAAAATCATTTAAAAAAATCTATAATCAACACAAATTTGTTAAACCATTTAAAGTGAATATTGTTTAAGAAAAATAATTACTATGAGATGATATTGAAAAATAATATTCTAAATAATAACCATTCTATTAATTTATGTATATTATTCAGAATATATTGTTTAAAATGTAAATAATAAAAATAATATAAAGTAAAAATTATATTTTAATTTATAATAATAAAAGTTACTTAGTATAATTTATTTAATTTTTTTAAAAAGGTTTATTGTTAGTATAAAATTATGGTTTTATTAAAAAATTATGATTATTGTTGTTTTATCATTATATAATCCGTAAATATAAGAATAAAAACCCATTATGTAATAATATATTTATTTAAGGATTGCTAATTTATATTTTAAAGTATTCATTGATCTTTTAAAATGCATGTTGAACTCAAAGAACTAAAATAAGACCATACATATAAAAAATCATTTCAGTGTTTGCATTGAATCATGAATGAGGATGCTTAATTTAGATTTTGGAGTTTTGTTTCAAAGGATCATACAAATTTTTTACAATATATAAATTTTTTCAATGAAAATAAAAAACCATTATCATTTCAACTTATACATAATTTTTAAACATAAAAAATTATTTGGTCTAAAAACATTTTATTTGGGATAAATTCAGTTATTTAAAAATTTTATTTTTATACATTTAATAATTTTTTATGAAAACATGATATCCATATTTGATATTACAAGTCTGAAATTATTTAATAAAGTCAATTTAAATTTTGGACGTTAAAATTAATAAAAAAGGATAAAAATTTGTTACCTCTGTAAAAAGTAAAAATTTTAAAATGTATTTTTATAAGGGAAGAGGTAAAAAGATGTAAAAACATATTTAAAAATTGATATTTGAGGTTTAGATCAACTAAAAGTCTCCTCTTGTTAATTTTTTTGATTTTTTAATCTCAGATTCATTTAATAGTAAAATAACATTTTTGAAATTCCATGGGTATTTTCCATACCATCCTTCTCTTCACTTATAAAAATATACTACTTCGATAACATCTCGACTCTCTTATACATCAAATTTATTATTTAAATTATTCTATATTTGTACTAATATAAACCTCTCCCGTTTATATAGTCTTATTTTCACCATTATATTTCTCAATGGATTCTTTTCCAATGATTTTTCCAAGATAAAACTCAAGATTCCAACATTAGTTATAGTTTCACTTATTTTTTATTTTATACGAATCCTAACTAAATAAGATATAATTATTTTAATATAGTGAATTAAATATAATTTTTATAATTAATTTTCATTTTATTAATTGGATAATAATTACTCAATCCTTTCTATCCACTATGAACCCAATGTAACATCAATTGTGTGTATGTGTGGATTACCGCCTACATTTAGTGATATTAAAATTTTTCATCACTTCTCCCCATGGATGGTATATATGATGTATTTTAGAAATAGATTTGTCTTATATTTCACAAAAAATATCATAAAATGATTATATTTCACAAACCATCATCTCTTCAATTCATTGATAAATTTTATAATTAATATTGTATAATTGTAGACTACTACCATTCAAATGAAAATGTTCATTTTTAATCTCCATCCATCATTTATGGATCCACGATTTTTTTTATTAAGGATAAATGATTTCAATGATTTTTTTTTATTTTTTATCCTTCATTTTATCATTGTCTAAACATATCCCCTTACTTATTATATCATTATAACATGTTTCCATTTGGGTTGATTTAGTTTCCTAAAAAAAAATTTAAAATTTTTATTTCATAATTTTTTAATGGGATTTCATATGATGTAAATATGATGTAATAATTTAATATTTATTAATGTTGTATTATTTTAAATATATTTTGTTAACAATTAAAATATGTAATTATATATCCCATTTTTATAATTAATAAAGCTGAAAAATGAAATTGTTGCTCGTGTTTAACAAGTCATATTCATTTATTTTACCTAATAATAAATTCTACATAAGTAATCATATAAAAATATTGATTATTTAATAATAAATTTTATAGTAATTTTGAACATGAAATAAATTTTGTGACAAATTATCCCATATATAATAATTTTGTATGAAAAAATAACTACAGGTTCTAACACCCAATAATGAACAAAAAATATAATCAGTTATTATATTATCAGTATATAGTAATTAAATAATTTTAAAATTTTATTTATATTTATATTAATATTATGATTTAATTTTTTGTGGTATTCATGTTTAGTATATATGTGGATATATCACAAATGAGTATGTTTGAATATAAGGTAAGCATATTCTATGTCTTAGATTTTTGAGCTTGAGATATTAATTATATTAATCTAGTATTTTCTATTTATGGTGTATCTATTAGATATTAACTTATTGTAATCATAATTTTCATTTAATATAGTTTATTTTTAAAACTATATCATTTTATACCACTCATGGGTCTTCTATTTTAATGATAACAAAATTATAAGGGTTTTACAACCCAATATCACTCCATTTAGACATGTTTTAATTTTATACACATATTCATAGATTATATAGTGTATATAATTTCCATGAATTTATTTTGTTATACTACATGGTTAAATTCATGATATTAATATAACCATTTTTGTTCATTTTTCTAATTATATTGGATTAAAAAATTACTAAAGAGGAATGGTTTTTCACCTCAAATTCCTCTCTTTCAGTTATGATAATTATTATGCAACAAATTTATATTATGTGGTATATATTTGACTGATTTTTGATTTTATAAAATTAAATAAACTTTATTCACTGTAATTTATATTGAAGTTTACATCCCTTTTAAGTGGTTTTACTTAAAATTTCAAAAATTGTAAGGGGGTTTTAAGACTCAAATATTTTTCATTGAGTCAAAATCACTCTTCCATGACTAATAATTTTTAGTATCGAAATATTATAACATATAATGAGTTTGTGTTGTTCTTAAACCTTATTTTAGGGTTAAATCTTGTTTTGAACCAAATTCCTCTTCCTTGATGATTCTATTTTTGTCGATTAATTTTTCTTATAAACAATTCCCATCATTTTAATGGATTTTTAATTGATATAAATTTTTTACATCCCAAAAAAAACCTCCTTTCATTCTGTAAAATTAAATTATTTTTATCTCCAATGATCATGTATTCCACTATATTGATTTTGAAACTATTTTTTCACAAATTTAACAATGTGGGTTTTCAACAAGGGCATTTCAAAATATTCAAAATATTTTCCATCCATTCAATAAAAAATGTTTTATTTTCCTATCCCAAATTTTAATATCATCAATTTCTATTGAAGAATAATTTTTAGAACTGTTTATATTTTTTTCAAAATTATTCACTTTCCCTCATTAAAATAAAAAACAATAGAAATTCACTTCACCAATTATAAAATTGTTGGAAAGGTTTTTGTAAAAACTTATGAATTTTCACTTTAGTTTTTCTTCCATAATTATATCTAATGAAGTGATTTTCTAATCATAATATTATATTATGATATGATTCCTTTCTAAAAAGTTTATTTTTTATATCCCATTATATTTTATGTTATGTTATGTTATGGTTTTATGGATTTTTCTAATCTTGTTAATTTTCCAATAGTTCAATAAAATGAGTTTTTGATTGATTTTAAGTGGCACTCATAATTATAGATGATGATTTATAGGGTCTTATGTCACCATTAATTGAATTGGATCAATTTTATATCATCTATGGTAAAAAACAATAAGATGTTTTTTTCACTTTCCAAATGGTAGACAGAAGAATTTATCCCAAGACAAAGCGTACACTGAAGGATTTATCATATTTTAAAGGGTACACAAGAGGAGTATCATAAAGAAAAAGGTTACACATTAGGATTTATAATAATAAATAGTAGTATGTAATAGATTTTACCCAAATCCAAAGATTACACTAGACAATTATCAAAACACGAAGAGGGTACATTGGTGGATATCCCATTCCTTCAATATGATAAATGTTGTGATGGGTATACTTGGAATATGTTTTATATTCTAACATTTATGACACAATCTTATGTCATAATCTTCTTCATATTTTATACTCCCTAACTCATGTTTAATGTATTATGATTCTGCAGACATTTTACATCATATAGGTTATCTTTTTTTGGAATAAGTCCCCTTTTATCTCATTTATAAATATTATTAATCCATATTTTAAAAAAACTATACCCTTAAAAATGGTTTCTTATATTTTTATGATCTGACCCTTGACAACATGTTGATTATTTTTCCCTTACAATGAAATTTAGGTCACCCATTTCTTATGTTTATCCCTTAGTTTATGATGATAGGTTTAGCTTATGGAAAATATAGAAATAAGTCTAAGGGAATTTAATTATAGTGAAATGGTTTTATATTAAGATGATTATATAGAAAATCCCTAACACACTAAATATTTTAATATTTTTTTATATTAATATATTTATAAATATTATCCAAATTGTTAAATTAATTTATTATTTGATTTATATTTATCATGGTTCAGTTTAGTTTATATAATATTATGGTTGAAATATTTTGGGATTAGTTTATAGAACATTAAATAAAACTGTAATGATAATTATATATATCGAATACCATCTTGATTTTTTATAAAATAGAGTTTATATGGTTCTCCAATAAATTATATCTTAATTTGAATGCCACATGTGGAAGAAGGATCCATTACATATTTACTATAAAGTAATAACCATAAAAATAGTGTGTTTGTAATTAACTCACTCGTCACCTGGTTTATGAAAATGATTCATAACATCATATAATGTCTGAAACGCCCAAGGTATGTGGTTTTATTAATCCATATTCTCTTCATGAACTATTATAGAGGATTTATTTAACTAACTAGTATAACAAGAGAACTAAAATTGGTAATGACTATGTAATTATGATTAAAACCTATATATTCATTAGTTCTGTTATTTATTTCATTTACGTTTTATTTAATCTGGAATATGTTTTTTAATTTTATACATTTAATTTTGTATCATTATTAAGATAACATTATTTAATGTTTTTATGGGACTGAAGGGAGATAACTCGACAATGGGTGTAATGGACTGCGTAGAAATTTTCCAAACAAGAAACCCAATGGGAAAGAAAATGTAGTGAGAACCTTCATGAAAATTCTATCAACGTTTATGACAATGAATTCAAACCATGTTGATATCCCATGTTTATCAATAAATGGGAATATTTCTATCAATTTTTTCATGATTCAATAGATACTAATAATCATTATATATCTCGATCAACTAATTACTGAGAAATGGGGAAATATAGAAAAAAATATTCTCTCTTTTATATAGATATCATTTATCACCCCTGGTTTTAAGAGATATTTTTAATATTCCTTTTCATTTAATAATTATTAATTATGACATTAATTTAAAATAAATTTTCTCTATTATTTTAAATGGATTGAAATATGTGGAGAAAATATTTTCCTTGAGATATAAACCATCCCAAATACATAATTTTCATTCTTCAGTGGTACATTAAAACAATATTAAATAAAAATATTTATTTTACACCGTGTATTACTACCCTTTATGGTTAAATTATATCCATTAAAAGAGAAAAACATATTCTAAAATAGATAAAAAATAGAACAATTTTCCTAACTAAGAAATATCATGGATCATATTCCATATTCATGATCACAAATAGCTAAAAACCAATATTGAAGAAGAGAACTACAAACGAAAAATATTTATGAAAAATATAAAATAAGAATCTTTCCTTATGATGTTAGAGTGGAATGAGAGATTTATTTTGAATGCTTATATATACGAATGAATTATAGTTGTTGAATATATGGTTTTTTCAATTATGGTCAAGTGAAATATAGTTATAGAAATTATGGTAGTTGGGAGTAAAATTTACATGTATACAAATGATGAGTAGTGTTAAGTGGTAAATTTAATATGATATTACTCATATTGAAATAAATATATAACATTAAAATATTATATATATATATATATATATATTTACATATTGTTTATAAATAGTATGAATAAAAAAATATTAGATGTTACATATTCATAACTAAAATAAATACTTCAATACTAATGAATTTTTAAAGAGTAAATTTTAAAAGGTAAATAATTAATTAATGGTATTTTATAAAGTGTATTTTATTTTAAAGTAATATTTATTTTTGAAAAAAAAAATTTATTAAGATTTTTATATTTTTTCCTAATAAAATAAATTGGAAAACATAAAATATTATTATATATTAAAAAATATATTAACATAATATAAATTTTTAAAATATATGAAATAACATAAGGAACACTTAATGCTTAAAAACATCATCATCCAATAAAAGATATTTTATTTATATTTTATATTTTCATTAAAAAATGAAATACATAAATTTCAATAATTATATTTTAGAATATAATATAACTTTTTTATTTAATTATATATATATTATCCTAAGATTAATTCATGATATATTTATGAAATAATTGATTTTTAGGTGAATAGTAAAAATATGGAGTTTGCTAAAACTATCCATTTTATAATAAAATAATGAATGGAAGGATTACTAAATCCATACTATATAAAATAAATTAGTAATAAGTGATAAAAATCATATAAAATTAAAATGTTTAATTTATAATAGTGATTATCTATATTTTTCAAACTCAATTTATATTACAAACTTAAAAATATTAGTATGTGTTTATAATTTTTTTTGACATTTTCACTATTTAAAATTAAATATAAAAAATAAATATTTTATTTTATTTCAAAAAGTAAATAAAATATAACAATTTTAATGTAATTTTTGTGAATAAAAATCATAGTATTAGAATTAGTGACATTTACCACAATAGTGGTAAAATGGTTTCTCCAACTAATTGTTTTATTATCATGTAATTTATTAACTAATCAATAAAATTGATCCCATTTAAATTATGACTCTAATATTATGTTAAATCAGATATATACAAATATATTTTTACTCATTATATTTCCTATAAATAGTAAATATTTTTAAATAAAAAATATTTTTTAAATGTAATTTTTCAATAAAATGGGTTTTATATTATATTATTTAATATAATAGTCTATTTTCTCAAATTTATAAACTGAATTAGATCAAATTGAGATTATATTTTGTTTTAAGACATGAAATTTTTGAAATATGGTTACATTATTTTTCTATATAAATTATAAATCACCCATTTAAAAACTTTTTTCTATATTAAACATCAAAACAGAGAAATGTAAAAAATCTATGGAAGAAGACATGAAACTAGTTTAAAAAAATATCAAAATGTATTTTATGTGGTTTTATCACCCAAAGTTCACCCAAGAATCTATTATTATGAAATTTTGCGGCTATGGAATATGCAAAATTGTATTGATAGTGTGAGATGGTGAAGGGTATTCCCAAATGTTTTTATTTGTTCACTAAAAAAAGGGATCACTTCCACCCGTCTATATTTTCAATTATCAATAAAATTTACATTGATAATCTACCCAAAATACCCATAATAGAAGTATTTTTTCTCATCATTACTCCCATATGCTTTATAAGTTAGCTTAAGGCAATCACATCTAAGAAAATATCTAAGAGATGATCAATTATCCAATGTAAGTATTAGCTTCTTGACATCTTTTCCACTATAACTATTTTTGTCAAAATATATTATATCAATAAAAATATAAGGACATAAGTATAATTAATATAATGATATCATAATTTTTTAATTAAAAATATTATTCCTTCCTGTCGATCTACTGATAAAAAGAAAAGTGTTGTTCATACATTATATGGACTACAGCCTCTACAAAGCCCCATCTTTCATTTCTCGTCACTATAAACAATGGATGATCAGTATGATATTTTGGATTAATAAATATAATACATTTAATATAAATATTACTCTAAACATTTATATTATATTTTTCCTTATTTACTTTTCAATCTTTTGTAAATTGAAACATTAATCATGTGTATGGGAATACCCACACCTCTACGAGAAATGAGTTCCATTTTCACCACCAAAAATCATGTAGTGACCCTGAACACAGTTTCCCAAAGATGGTTTATACTTTAATAAATTTTAATATGATATAAGAAATCATATCCCAAATTACTGAATAGTTCAGTAGTCTTGGTAAATAATATATATTCTTTAAATTCACATTACGTTTTAAAATATAATATACACAATGTATTTTTGTTAGGAATTCAATAATTACAAATGGAATATACCTATATATCAATCATGAAACACTTCCTTGTATCAAAGGGAAAATAAATCATAAGAAAGTGGTGAGATCTGATTCTCAATAAGGGTAATCTTATAATGGAATCTATGAATAAATAAGTCATAATCAATATGGAATAAAAAATAACTGGATCAAAAGACATTTAGTTAATAATGTGGGGATAATATTGTAGAAATAAATTATGATCAAATAATACCATATAAATAATTATATGGTCTTGAAAACATAACCCTATATATTCTAACTAATCAAATAATCACATTGAGTATAAATAACTGAATTCATAATGATGGAAATAAAAATCATGGTCAACTAAAGAATTTCATTGAAGCCATGTTCCCAGAAATCTAATACCATTGAGTTCTTTTGATGAGAAATATATACCAATAGGTATTGACCTAGCCAGAACCCAATCTATTTTTTCTGATGATGCCTAGAGGTGCATCGAGGGGCTGTAATTGTCTATTCCTGTCACATACTAAGTGTAATACATTCCTCATATGAAACAGGTGAAACCGAATTCATATAGAAAATTATCTTTAATCTATAATATTAAATTTATATACTTCTTCCAATTCGAAAAAATTATCATAAACTATCCAAAGTAAAATGAATGGTATCAACACAATACATCCCCAGTCAATACTATCATAAAACATATGATGAAGTAATAGGGACGATATTGCTAGAGTATATCACTGTTAAATAATAAGTAATATCTAGAAAATTCATCATTGTTGTAAAATTATCATTAAATATATCTTAGATCATTTAATGAGGAAAATAAAATTTCATTTATAATCTACCTTTTCATTTTAAGACTTAAAAATTCATAAAATTTTATGAAAATTATTTTCATTCAAAATAAATTTTAAAAACATATAATTATCATAATATTAGGAATAAAAATTATTTAAAAATAACTTTATATACATGAAAATGAATCTTCTGAAAATAAAAATCCAAAAAGTTAATAATTCCATAAAAGTCTTATTATTTTAAAAAAACATTGCTATTACACTATAAAAAGTTTAGTAAATATCCCCTTATTAAAATATTAGAAGAAATTTTCTTTCAAAACTATAATGGATAAAAATGATTTAAAATATAAATTTTTTAATTCTAAAATATATTTTATAACATGTTCATAAAACCTTATATAGGAAGAAAAATTATTTTCGACTGAAATGGAGAAATAAAGTTAGATTATCTGAAAAATATTTGATTATTCATTTTATGTATCAAATATAGATAAAATTGAAATATTTCATGAATCATTTCATGAATAACTATAGTATAAGAGGGTATAATTTTTTCATAAGATATATACATTATATAATTTCACCAAGGTAGACATAAATAAATAAGACCTCATTAATCATGATATTGAGAAATAACCTCATACAACATTGGTAATCGTTGAATCATAAGCCCCATGGAGGAAATAAATTACATGAAACAACAAATAAAGTGATGATAAATGAATTCATGATATAATATATAAAATTAATATCATATACAACATAAAAATAAATAAGTGGTGAATATGGTGTGTGTCTCTTGTAAGAAAAGGTGAGATGTGAAACTCTTACATTGAGTCTCACTCATTACATACATTCAATTTATTCCTTAATAATAAACATATGATAAGTATTTTATTATTTAATAAAATTTTAATTTGTATTATTTATTTTATTTTTCTTATTATCATTTTACATATGATTACTTAATCAATTAAATTAACATCACATGTTTCTATGATATTTTACTTATGTGTAAAAATGAAATTGTTAATCTAACTATGATCAATGAGGTAATATTTTATAATATCAAGAATAATATTCATGTAATAATTATAAAATCCAAATTGTACTTTTGAAACCAATCCTGGAATAAGGATATTAAAAATGAACCCCATTAGAATCGTGGAGAAGGATGGCCATATGTACACTTAAGTAGCATTTTCATTTTTTCAATGATAAATTTGGGAAGTAGGTACGTAATATTTTTCCATTATATAAGGATAATAATGTCATCTAAAAATATTACTAATTTAAATATACTTATATGTGTAATATATGTGTTGTGGTGATGAAAATAGAGTTTAATCTCTTTGTGAAGGAAGTAGTCAATACACACACGAACAATATTATCATTTTTCAGTGAAAAAAAGAAAATGATGTATATTATCTTTTATAAATGATAAATATGTCATTAATATCATTATTATTTTATTTTTTATCACATTTATGAGATAAATATTTTGATACTACATTGTAAAGCATATGTGAAAAAATAATCGCATCACTTCGTGAGGTCGTAGTCCGCCGTACACATGAGCGACGTTATCACACCCCCTACAGAATTGAAATTAAAAAAAAGATTATATATAATATAATGAATAAAATTGTATAATTATGTTATATATGTCACATATATATCTAGATACTCTTTAGATCCATAATCATACACAAATGTGATTAATGGTAATAGAAAAATGAATTTTATCAGTTTTTGAAGTTGTAGTCTTCCATACACACAATTGATAATTTCATAAACCATTAGATTGATGTGGGTATGTATATAATTAATTAAGAGTAAAAAATAATAGTATATTTTTTTAATTTTATTAAAATATTTTAATAATAATTGAACGATGTGGTGGATGAAATAATATAAAAACACTCATTAATGAATGCTACCACTTCTTTGGGTGACTACCATAGGTTTTCACCAAAATCATTTTTGTGATGGATTTATGAAAAAAATAAGGATTAAAGGATTATTTTAAGGAAGTTGGGAATTTATTATTGTATGTATGTTCTAATCATAAAGGGTTTTATAGTGTTTATAGAGATTAGATTTGGTGGTCTTTTAAAAGTTTGTTTACTAGTACACATGCAATTTTTAGACGAAAAAGTTGTAACGACATTTTAAAAATGTAAAAAAGGGTAAAAAATATATTATTATTGATTATTATACATTATAATATCGTATTAGTTCCATAAAATAAATTTTAAACATGATTATAGCTTATTTTAAAACATATCATTTTAGTTGAACCCACAAGTAAAACAGTTTTTACCATAACGATGGTAATTAATTTTAATTATTTCACTATTCATTTTGGTTAGAAAATATTTTTACCTTAATAGATAATATAAAATTTTATTATTAAGAATATGGAATCTATTTTACCAAAATTCATTCTATAAATTTTAAAATATTAATATTACATTAATTCCTTTGATGAGATGAAAAAGAGGGTTTTAAAAGAGAAAATGTTCAAATGTTTATAGAGTGTTTATATCCAATTTAAATATAAAATATTTTTCCAATGAAACAATTAAAGCAATATATATAAATATTATGTTTTAATATTTTATATTTAAAACCAATTAACAAAATAATTTATCTTTGTAAATAATTTAAATATATATAATGTTTTAGATTATTTATTTTTCACTCTTCATAATGAAAGGAAACATATCTAAAAATCCCAAAACTTCTGTCTAATATAATTTTTATATTATGACATCAAAATTAATCATATTTTTTCAAATTAATTTTATACAAGTGTTTTAAAATAATTTCAAATTATGTGTACATATCGTTACTAAATATTATTTAAGAAAAAATATGATTTTTCAAAAAAAATATGATTTTTTAAATGATTCTTATTTTAATTCAAATAAATATGCTACCATATGAATCATAATTTAGTTAGAACTATTCATAACCACATATTTAGTGTCTCTTTTATGATGTTATGATATAATATGGTTAATTTAGTCTTACTGTTGCATGTTCTATAAGATAAAAATGAGATTAAATTTAATGAAATATATTTTATGGGTTTATTAAGAAGGGTGTTGAGTGTTGCATACTCAATCGAAAACAACATTATAATTTTAGAATTACTCAGTGTTCCATTATTCCGACTATAAATAAATTGTTTCCTTTCAATTTAATTTTTATCTTAGTAATCATGGTATTTATATTAAAAAATTACATTATTAATGTTTTATATCATGAAAAGGAATAATAAAACAACATCTTAATAATAGTGAAAGGAAGTAAGAAGGACCTCCCAAATAACACAGTACTATGTTTCCATGTAGTTTAAAATTGGTGGTATGTTAAAATGGATTCATGAAGGATAATAACAACACCAATGTATTAATATAGAGTGATATATATATAGTGACCATCTCTTAATATACATTGACATTACACCATTTTTATAGAATACATAATACATTACTCACAGAGAAGCCAAATCATCATATTAAATTATTTTTTTGGAAACATTGAAATATAAAAATTGGTACATATGTGAGCTACATTATAACCCACTAGATTCCTCACAACTATCACCCTTCTTAGAGACACCATACATAATACATATCTTTATAATACGAGGAATGTAAAAATAAAAGGGGGTTAGATAAGATGATCAATATGTGTAAAAAAGTGAGATATTTATGAATAAACATGATTATAACTGTGTGAGAATTTTATCACAAAATTATAAGATAATATCCTATATATCAAATATAATAAAAAGAACCACAATATAAATATTCGAAATTTATAAGACATTTTTTCATAAGGGAATCAGAAGCATAATCAATGAAAGAATAACATAGAAATAAGATATGGAATTATGAAAGTTAGATAAGCTTATAAAACTATTCCCATAGTATATAATAAAAACTCTAATATTTTCTGGGTTGTCTATTTTTAAATTTAATTTCTTCGACATCATGGATTTTACACAACACCAGCTCAAATGAACAATGATATATGAATAAAAATAATTTTTTCAAAACTTCTATTATAACCTATCCATTTAATTTGTTGGAATGAAAAATGTTAACCAAAAGATGAATTTTTTATATTATACATTTAATCAAATTATTTTATTGTTTTTCAAATGATTTTAGAGGCATAAGATAAAAATGAATCCAATTTTATACATTAAATGCATATATTTTTTATAAAGCATGTTTTAATACCTTTTAATGGGGATATTATTTTTTAATATAAATTTCTACAATTTTATAGAATCTATTGGAAAAAAATTTATTTTTAAAAAATTTATTCTAAAATTATCTTAAGGTCATATTTTTTTATTTTTTTTAAATATTTGTTTTCCAACGAATTGTGAGAAATAAAAATTTTGATTAAATTGTGGATTTCCATATATTAAATATATATTTATTATGTGAATTATATATCAAAAATGAATGTATTAAAATTTTTTTTCTTATAAATGAATATATAATATATTTATATAAGGGATATAACTGAACAAATTTTTTAAAATGTTAAATTATGTATTGTTATTTTTTGGAGATACAAATGTTTATTTAAAATTTTATAATTAATGTAATGATTTAAATTAAATTTTTTTTTCACAAAATATATTGATAAATTCATAATATTTTTGTATTATTATAAGAATTTTTTATAATACTTTAATTAATTTTCTATGTTAAATAAAATCAGTCTTGATTTTAGAATCTGTGTTTTTCAAATAACTGATGATTTTAATTAAAATTAAATTTATCATATTTTGAAAATTATTTTTATAAAATTGAGTCTATTTATAATTATAGATGTATATAAATGGCTATGTAATTTTTTTTAATATTTTTATAAAATACTTAAATATTTTTTGAATAGTAAAACATGGTAATGTAAACTATATATTTATTATAAGGTAAACTCAATATTACATGAATCAATGCTTATGTGGTCACAATAATCTCCAAATTACATTAATTATTTTAATATATTTAGTGATAATTCTTAATCTATTTATAATATTGGTAAAAAATATGAATCAAATTAATTAATTTATCAGAAAACACCCCTTTACATCACTAAAAATACCACCTATCACGACTTGTTTCCTCACATCTCCAATGAATTTAAGATTGTCTGATTACTTCCAAAAACTCACCAAATCCTCTCCCTCAAGTTTTGATTTTGTTTTGGTATCCCACAGAAGGAAATTTCAAGGTTCTATAAGGATATTCTCGAGGAGTGGAATTCAAGAGGTAAAATCCCCTTTCAATCTTTTAGTTTTCATTTAGTTTCTTTTATTTTATCATCCATTACATACCTCATATTTATAAACATTCATGGTAAATTTGTTATCTTATATGTAATTTAATGATATTATGATAATTTTATATCCACAATCAATTATTTTCTCTTCCACATTTTGCTCTAAAAATGAAAATGTCGCATCTGAGGTGTTGCTTCACGACCATTGTAGTTGATGATTTAATTGTTTTCTAATAGCTCCTTAAAGGATTTTCATAAAACCATTTTTATTTTTTAAAAATATTATAATATGTATATTAAAACATATTTATTGTTCTATAAATATTATATATATATTTATATTATATTAAATAATAACAGAAAACTGCATTGTAATGTTTGAAAAAACACAAAAATTATTCAGACTGTTGTCCTTAACTTTTAATCTAATGAATCATCGTCATATATGGAAACAATTATATATAAGACCATTAAATATATTTTATTATCTTTTATGGAATATAACATCAATTATAAATAACAATTCCCATTTTACATGATCTTTCGTATTTGTATACATGTGAACTTATCATAAAAACCAAGGAAACAAACCCTTCTGAAAGATGAAATTGGATAACATAACTCATCCAAAAGACCATAAATGAACCCAGAAATTTTTTAATAAATAATGTAAATTTTTATTAGTTTTGAATTAAATTAATAATGAATATAATTTCATTATCCATGATGTTATGTAAGTGAAAAATTCTTTTCGATATTAAGTAAGGGTTTTCTCATGGTACTTTTATTTCTATAATATAGGACTTGTTCACAAATATTTCATGTGTATAGTGTATATACCATCCTATTTTAGGTATCATATCAAGAATATATTTTTATTTATGGTATTAATTGTTTCCTTTTTTTATGCTTAATTATATGAGGAATAATATTGACTGTTTGTAAGGTTGTAAGGGATTCTCCCCAAACCTATATTTTTCATTCAGATTGCAATTTCTCTCTCTCTTAACCCTAATGAATTTATTAATTATTAGAATATAATACTCCTAAATTATTCATTTATTTTCCAAATAATTTATATATCTCATATCATCTTTATTTGAAGGGTAAATGCATAATTTATAAGGTTCCCATCTTAATTTCTCTCGATAAGCAAGCATAATTAAAGGGAACTTCCCAATTTCATACCCAATTTTATATATACTTCATCATATATTTTAATTAACCAATATTTATCTAAAATAAATAGTTTTTTTCAGTAAAATATATTATAGATAAATTTTTATTTTATGCGTACATTTAGTCCTTTATCTATATTAAAAACTCTATAATATTTTCCCTTAAACAGCACTAAAGTGGAACATTTATAAAGAATCTTATTTTTTTTATAATTTTCCCTTAATTATTACATATTTTATGCCACAAAAATAATTTCATTTTATTTAATATTTTTATTCTTGGATATACATATTTTATATATAATTTTTGTTTCGCGCGGAATTCGGGGATGACCTCCTGGACGGGAGATTCAAACGTTCCGATCGGTTTCTAACGGGTTTGTTCGTAGAACCGGAAACATCCAATGATTCCACATCTGTTTGGACCTACTTTCCAAAGGCAGGTTCTCATTAGCTTGTGGACTGATAAGGCTTAGGAATTTGCATTGGTCGAGAGGATGGGAGGTCGGACTCATCACACCTTTTTGAGGGGAATTATTGTCTACTCCGGGACTCTCTTTATAGATTTAAGTTATGTTCGTGAATCCTTATTATATTACCAAGTATAAAATGAGCTTTTCTTTAGTTTTAACAATGAATGATTAAATATGCAAGAAATTCAGAGAATCTTTTATATGTATTCGAGGTTCTTCATCAATAGAGAATCATCCATATCTGTTTAGAGATTCTTGGTTAATGGTATCCTTCAAAACATTTATATAAAAGTCTCTTGGTCATTATGATGACCAGGCTGGTTTTAAAGCCACTCAGTGGGGCACTTGAAGTTTATCGTCATTCAGAAGGACATAGATTATTTCAAAGTTGGGATCGAACCCATAAATGGGCTACCTACGTATCCTTTGTTTTGGAAAAGGAATCAGAACCCACGTAGTTCGAGGAATGGGGTATGATGTTTATGATTGATGGCTCAAAGATGAATGTCATAATTACTTTTACACTCTAAGCTCACGTGAGTCATGCTCGGTGTGAGAAACAAGAGGTATTGGTAAAATTTAGACAATTGTGCCATGAAAGATGCAATCATAAGAATTTGTTTGGGGCTTATGTATAGATGACTTCCCAGATAGATGAAGGTTTAGGATTTACTTTTAGGGAGAGAATCCATGAACATGGTCCACAAAGTTATATGTGCTTCATGGATATTTGAATACTCTAATATTGGGGCTTACTCCTAAGGAGGATGCCCAAGTTAGGAGGGGACTTATGATTGGGTTTTATTCCTGAAAAGGAAACCCAAATCAAAGGTAATTTATGACTGGTTAAGAGAATTTTAAGGGGACTTGGGGCTTATTCCTGAAAAGGAAGCCCAAGGTTATGACTGAGACTTATTCCTGAAAAAGAGACCCAGGTTAGGGATTAAGGTTTGGGGCTTACTCCTGAAGAGGATGCCCATATTTGAGGTTGGGGCTTATTCTTAAGAAAGATGCCCAAGATTAGAGGACTTGATTGGGGCTTACTCCTGAGGAAGATGCCCAGATCAAAGGTTTTATAACTGGGGATTATTCCTGGAAAGGAGACCCAGGTTAAGGATTCTCTCATCTTAAAGGATGAGGTTGAATGAATGAACTCTCAATCTTTGGTGACATAAAGATGTTTAAATCACTAGGTTTTGAGAGATATTTCACAGAATTCCTTTCAGACAAGGATGTCAAATCATGAAATCATGCCATAAATGGTTTTGAAGAGTATCTTGAAGACTGAATCTTGAATAGGAAAGGTGAAATGGCTTAAGAGGGGAAAAATGGGAAAGATGGGAACCCAAAAAGATAGGGGCGCGCAAGTATTAAAAGTCACGCAATTCCTGCGGCGGCGCGCAAGTATTGGTCGCGCAAGTCTACTTGCGCGACATGAGGGATACTTGCGCGATTTTCAACCAGAGTTGAAATACTTGAGGGACTCTTTATTAAACCCTTTATATTCCTCTTGATGTTCTTCCAGAGAAGGGACGCGCAAGTTATATTGAAGGAATTAAGTCGGTGCACAAGTGTTTGATAAGTTTCAACACTTAGGCCTTCCTTCTTCCCTTTAGATCTTCCATTCTAGGTAAGAAATTACCTTAGATTTGTTCTGGAAGCTTTGAGAAGAGACATGGGCGTCGGGAGCTTCAATCCGGGTTTCTGGAAAAAGATCCTCTCGAATGGGGGGCCCACAGGGTCTATTTATAGGCAAAAGAAGACCCAGGGCGGTTACCGAGCGGTTACCAATTAGGTCGCGCAAGTCACCTGCGCGACCAAGGTAGCCGCGCAAGTATACTTGCGCAGCAGTGGTATCACTTGCGCGGTGGTTTTGCTGTTGATCCTTTGTTCATGCCTTTGTCGATTTTTGACATTTTCATCAAAGGATGAATCACTTTCAGCTGAGATATTCCCTTTTCCGATCTTTAGATTCTGTGACGAAAGAAGCGTCAACAAAAGTCCCCCCTCAGAGTCGGATCCGGAGAGAAATGAGGATTTGACTCTGAGGAAATAGAATCCCTCCAAAGGAAAAGGGAGGCGCGCAAGTCTTCAGTGCGCAGAGGGAGGCGCGCAAGTCTGCGTCGCGCAGGCCTTAAGCGCTCTGGGTACGGCGCGCAGGTAGGCTTCCGAGCCTATAAATACCCAGCCTCATCTCCGTTACATGCATCTGGATTTCTGGATTTCTCGAGCTCTCGCCGCGCAAGTCTTAGTCGCCGCGCAAGTCTCTTGTTTTCACTGTTTCCTCACTGCCGCGCTACTCTCAAGGTAATAGGGCTTGCGCGGTAATACTTGCGCGGCATAAACTTGCGTGGCACATGTACCACTTGCGCGACATCTCCATACTTGCGCGCCTTAATGCCTTAGCCATTTTTTCCAAATTCATTCACAAATTTTATGAAAAAATAAACCCACTTAAGAGTTTAATTTATTCAACTCTTGTGCAGATTCAATGGCTCTTAGACCTGGATTAATTGATGAACTGGCTAGCAAGCGGATAGATGATATGATGAATATCATTGGCCCTGATTATTATACTGTCAAAGACAGTACTCTTCCAGATTTGGCTAAGTATCTGAAGAAATATCATCGCGACTTTCCTCCCTGCACTTATCTACCTTTGTATGGTCATGGTCATCTGCAAGAAGTCATTATTCCAGAAGTAAAGAATTATCTTCCATTTTCTTGGTTTCAGAATTATACCAATTTTGCTTCAACAAATATCTCAGGCGGAGGAGTATTTCAAACTGCTGGAACAATGGAGAAGGCTTATGTGATGCATCATAGCCCTTGAACACCAGATCCGAAAAAACATACACCTGAGCTTCAACCACATTATCATCCTTCAATCTTCCGAAATGCTCAGATGGATCAATCCAAAGGCTGGAAGAAAAGTTGGGATTTCCGTCCTGGGGGAGGTGTGAAGCCAACTTGGATGTGGGTGTACTGGGTGCGACAGACTTGCGCAGAGTTTATTGAGGATCTGAAGAGAGCTGCAATATATGAGGCTGTTTGGGTTGGGCAAACATATATTTACAGACATGATAACTTCGTGCCAGAGATACTCAGCCATTGGAGCCCAGCGACTAATTCTTTCCATTTGACTCATGGAGAAGTAGGTATCAGTTTGTGGGATGTCCACAAGATTTCAGGAGCTCCAATCTTGGGTGATATGTATGATGAATTCATTCCTCCCAAGGTGACTTGGAATGATCCAGAGAAGACTACTGCTTTGGCTCGAGAATTATTTAAAATCTTTCACAGGCTCAAGAGTTCATAGACCTCATTAACTCATTTTAGAAAAGATATCCTTCCGGAAGAATGGATGAATGTGTTTCTAACTGAGAAGAAAGGGATGGAGCCAAAAGAAAAAGGATCCAAGAAGAATAAATCCAAGGATACCCGGCCCAGACATCCTACCACTTGTCCAAAACCTGGGAAGAGAGGAGCTCCTGGCACATTCTGGCCAACTCTAGAAGCAGGAGAGTTTGAAAAATGGGGGTATGAAGTGAATCAAAGAATTCCAAAGAAAACTCGTCTGGCGGGTTTCTTGGCAATGTGGCTCAGTGTTTATCTCTTGCCGGTCAGGGATTCAAAGGGAGGCGTTAGGCTAGGGACCTTCGTTATTGCGGCCAAGTTGGCTGAGGGAAAAATGGTTGGGTTAGCTACCCCCATTTTAGCAAAGATTCACAGGAGTTTACTTCACGTCTTCCAGGGTAAATCTCCTTTAAGAATAGTGGGACCATTCCAGGTTTTGTGGGGATGGATCGCCACTCACTTCAGGACTTACAATGTACAGAATGGATTACAAATTCCTGGAAGCTCTTTCAGACCGTCAGTGCAAGCATTCTCTGGAATTGCTCCATTAGATGTTAATGGTTATGACATGAAAGTAAGACTAAGCATGTATAAGGAATTCAACTTCTTTCCTTATGGAAGTCCGCCATCCGGGCGGTTTGTTGATGATGGGAAAGCCCATTTGGATTTGAGGGCATACATGCTAGCTTGCAGGTATGGCGTGTTAGTAGCCAGGATTGATGGAGAAATCATATGCGAGGCCTATGCTCCATATGGATTTGCACGCCAATTCAAATGTTTGCAACAGATTGTTGTATCCCCTCCAGTACATGTCAGGTTAGAGCAACATCCGATGGTTGCTCGACAACTATGGTTGCTGACATCAAGAGAGAAGACTGGGGCAGTATTTGATCTACCAGTTGAAAAAGCGGCACATTATCTGACTACATTTTATGCCGAACACTGGATAGCATCATACCCTAAAGGGATATTGAATCATCCAGTATATCAAGTGGGAAAGAGGAAGAGGACTGTAGAGAAAGAAACTCTTCCTCATGAAGGTGACGCTTCTCCACCTGAAATAGGTTCAACAGACTCCTCTTCTAGAACTGATTCATCGGATCATCACGATGGGGATGATGAGGCACAACCGGCAGCAAAACGGTTTCGTGCACGATACAATCCTCCGGCCAGAGTTAAAAGACCCACTCTATCAGCTCCTGGTGAGTTATTTGATTGTAATAACTTCAATCACTGCTACTTTATAAAGTAATAAGTCTCACTTTCTTATTCTCTATCTGTAGTTGCAGGAGTCGGGAAGAAATTAAAATAAAAAATTGTAGGACCTTCCTCCCAGCCTTTATATCTAAGACCAGAGGCTGTTCAGCTATGGCAGAGCTTATACTGTGATACTGAGACCGCCTGGCTGGATTTGTGTGAGGGCCTACAACTTCCTTGGATAGGATATCTTCTAGCTTCTAAAGACCTTCAATACGGAGATAACCCCAATGAAGTGCGAGCTTACATCAGAGAGCTGGAAATGCTCATATATGCCACCGATAATTCGGTTCCTATCACCAGGCGGGTGAAGGAAATGATTGATCGTGGCACCACTGAGGGGGCTGGTGGTTCTGGAGATGAGGAATGGCAAGAGTACGTGGCTCCTGAAGATGTAAGTTTTCCTTCCTTATTTTCTTTGCAACTTGAATTTAGCTGAAGCTTTGTTACTTAAGGAAGTTATTTTCTTCATCTTGCAGCTTGCAAAGAAAGGAACCGGGGTTCCTTCTCCACAATATAGCCCTGGTGGTACTGCTATCGGGGCTGCTGCTGATTCTCCTCGCGAACCAGGCGAGATATCTCCAGGCCAGCAGGCCATGAATGAGGCACTGGACATAGCCTTTCATTCGCCAATCCAAGTGCCAATAAGGGAGACTACTGATACTCCGAAAAAACAAAAGAAGCCAAGGCAACGAAGGAGGAAATCCCTAGCTAAACGTTTCATTAGCAGTGGTAAGTCCTTCGAACAATCATGAGTTTATACCCATAATCATATGGTTACTCATATTTCCGAGGATTGCAGGGGCTTCTTCAATTTCTCCCTTGAGGGAAGGGACTGATCCTTCTTCAAAGGTCGTGGAGGGTGCTGTAGAACAATCATAGACTCAGGCTGACTTGGTTGCTCCTAGAGAAGAGCTACCATCCATTCCCAGTATCCCTCCTATTACTGAAGATGCTGTCCAGGGTCAGGGGTTGCAGGACATAAGTCGGCAAGAAGACGTAGCAAATGCTCCCACTGGTGAGACTAATCAAGATTCTGAAGTATCATTGGATGAAATGATGAATCAAGGAATGACTTTTGAAGAATTTTATAATCATGCTGAGTTGTCATGTGATTTAGAAGACCTTGGGTGTGAGTGTTACCCTTCGCCCAAATTTTTTCTTAAAAAAAATATACTTCTAACCATGATGTAAAATAATATGCAGTTTCTTCCGTAGAAGCTGCTGAACTGCCAATGCCCGAAGAGGGTGTGGACACTGATGTTAACCCTATCATTGCAGAAACATTAGCTCAAGTAGAGCTAAATCCAATAAACTCTCCTGAGACCCATCTTGAAAATCCTGTTGAAACTGGGAAAGATAAGGAGAAGTCTTCTCAGGTTGCTGAACCACCATTGGGTAATGGATAACAATATTTGTGATTGTACTTTATTCGCAAGACAATCCATTCTTTTGTTATCCTTTGAAGCTGACTAAACCTTTCAATTAATCATGCAGGACCATCAACTGCAATGACTAGACCCGAAGATGAGGCCTCAGCCTCTGTCCCAACGGGAATTGAAAGTGAAGAAGCACAAGTCAGGGGGGAAAGAGCAGGACAAGGCACCTCCCTAAGTGCGCTAATTCCAGATTACATACACCCTTCTGACGATGATATTGAATCAGATCCAGATATGCATAAAGCATTCAGCTTTTCACGACGTAAGGCATGGAATAACATATGGAACATCATATCAGGGGTGCCTTTAGAAGAGCTACCATCAAAAATTTCCCGATTGTCATCCCAATTTGTTATAATGGGACTTGGTGGTTTTGGGTATGAAAAGATCCATGCTGCGGTGAAACAGATCATTTTCAAGAGGGAGCAAATGCAGATAAGCCGCGAAGATTTGACCAGAGTGAAATTGTCAGTCAACATAGGCGAATTTGAGGCTGCGATATCCCAGGCTGAAGCTGATTATGCTGTCAAGATGAAGGATCTGAAGCAAAAAATCAAAGAAAAGGTCGTCCAGCAGGTGCAACTCCAGCAACAGTTAGATGCTGTTACTGGGGAACTTGATCAGCTTAATACATCATTGGATGAAACTCATATGAATGGCATGAAAGCCATTGCAGATGCTAAGAAGGCACTTCAGCAAGCTGAAAAGAGTGAAGCTGGTCAAGTGCACGAGCTTCAAGTAACTGTTGATAAGGCTCAGGATGCTATACATCAAATGAAGACTTATGTTGACAATCTTCTGTAATTCTTGAAAAAGAGAAGAGATTCCAGTCTGTGGATGTCCTTCTAACTCTTGTGTATCAATGAAAAACACTTTTGTCTTCAATCATTTGTACTTGCATTCTTCCATTACCTGCTTCAAATTTACTTAAGCCAATGGGCCTAGTAAGCATAGTTTGATTTTTACTAGGATTATTACAAATAACCCTACAAACATTGAACCTTTTAACTGCTCAATATTACCTAAATCATACAAAAAATGTATATTTAGTGAACTGGAACTTGACTTTTATTCAGAGTTCCATTTTCTTTTGTGTGGGCAGTTTAAAGTCATGCACGCTGGACATAAAGGGGCTAATGTTTAAGGTCGAAATAGCTTTGACCGAAAATGGATTAAAAAATGGATTCGATTCCTTGACAATTTATCTGAAAACATATTACCATACTCAAGTATGAGGGGGAAAAATGTAAATTATGGCTTAAGAATATTTGAATCTGAGGAATGCTATGAAAAAAGAGCTAAAAGGCATTAGAAGAAGTAGTTTCCAAGAATGAAGTTACTATTATTTAACAAAACCCGTTAGGGGGTTGAAATATGCAGGGCCACCTATGGGCATTGGCTGCATAGTCAAATAAAATAGCATCTTTTGGCTGACAAGTCTGTTATGTGGACTGTTTATGCAAGGCCACCTATGGGCACGTGCTGCATAGTCGGGCAAAAAGAACTCCCAGAAATTTACTTTCCTAGTGCTAAAAGCCAGTGGAAGTTTATGGAGATTCAAATTTTCTAAAGCATAGAGTTTGTGGTATGGAAAGAGGTACTTGAATATGGAGAAGATATTTCCAAACAAGAATATCAAAGAACTGGATGAATATCACTCCTACGAAGGTCTGACTCAAACGTAGGGAAGAAGAATAAACCATAGACTTGAATACTTTCAGATCATGAAAAAGGATATGGGACAAATATGTTAAGGATGGCTATTTTTGCGGATCCCTACATACTATCGTTTTAAGACAAATAAGGACAAAAGAGGCATTCTTCCCAAGAATGAAGTTACTATTATTTAACAAAACCCGTTTGGGGGTTCAAATATGTAGGGCCACCTATGGTCATTGGCTGCATAGTTAAATAAAATAGCATCTTTTGGCTGACAAGTCTGTTATGTGGACTGTTTATGCAAGGCCACCTATGGGCACGTGCTGCATAGTCAGGCAAAAGAATTCTCAGAAGTTTGACATTTTTGTGACTAGAAGTCATGAAAAGGGTTATGAAGATCTGAAAATATTTAAGGTTAGGATTATAACACATAAAGATGGGTATTGTCCAATGTATATAGAGATACATAGGTCAATGAAAACCATAATCATGTTGTGGCTGGGTCCTAAATTGAAATTTTGGACTTCACTACGTATCTCATAAGAATGAGAATCAAGCCATACGTAGTTCTTGACATGTAGTTTAACGTCGTGCAGGACGAAAGTATGAGTGATCTTAGTTTAGGGTCATAGAATTCGGACCATAATAATGAATACACAGTGTGTGTTTTCATGAGGACTTTTCAGCCAAGGGACTTAAAGTGAAATTTGGGGTTAGGCCCAAAAAACTTGGGACTGGATTCGAGGGACACTCGAATGTTCCTACGTATCCCATAAGGATGGGAATCAAGTCCACGTAGTTCTAGAACTACCCTTTGTACAAATTTGGTTCGTACATGTGAAGGGTGAAAGGGGACTTTAGTGCAATGATGGTTTTAACCTAAGATAAAAAGTTTAGGTATTACCATGTATGTACGTAGTCTTTTGAAAATGAAAACAATGATTGAAAAAGAATCAATGTTAATAATGGTTCATTCTCAAATGAGGAAATGAAAGAATATTGTAGTTTATTGTCATACCGTACAAAAGTGTTGTATAGTTTAACGTCATATAACAAGGACGAAAGTGAATCAAATGTAATGATATTGATTCCAGGGGCGGTTTCACAAATCAACATCATATGAGGTTGTGGTGAACCAATGTGAAGAGATTGTTTTTGGGCTTGAACCTTGGGAGGTTGCCTACATACCCAGCCTGGTGGGCAAGGATCAAAGTCCATGTAGTTCAATTAAAGAATGAATCAATGATCAAGTTGTTCTTGTGGACAATGATCTAATAAAAAAAATTGTTGGGACTTACACATGGTTAGTGGCCCAAAGGGAGTGTTATGGTTGATGTTCGCTCTAAGCTCACGTGAGTCATACTCGGTGTGAGAAACAAGAGGTAATAACAACCTTAACGATGTACAGTTTAATGTCATGTAGGACATAAAAAAGGGGACTATGCAGTTTAAAGTCTTGCAGTTAGGACTATTGGTGCTGCATAGTTTAGTGTCATGTAGTAGGGACAAAATACAGTTTAATGTCATGTAGGACCTATCAAAGATTTTCTGTACAGTTTAGCGTCATGTAGTTAGGACGATGGGGATAAAATAGTTTAACGTCATATTGGACGAAAGGGGGACTGTGCAGTTTAATGTCATGCAGTAAGGACAAAAGAGTGTACCATTTTAACGTCATGTCGGACGAAGGTGCGCATAGTTTAAGGTCATATGCATGGACCGTGAATGTTGCAGTTTAATGTCATACTGGACTTTTGAGATTATATAGTTTAACGTCTTTCCGGACGTGAGGGACTTTTATACAGTTTAGCGTCATGTAATTTAGGACGTCACAGTTTAACGTCTTGCTGGACATAAGGGATTTGCAAATAGTTTATGGTCATATACATGGACCAGGGATGATGCAGTTTAAGGTCATACTGGACGGTTTAGGGAACTTTTTCACAGTTTAATGTCGTGTGGGACGAAGTTGCAGTTTAAAGTCATACTGGACCATTGCTGTATAGTTTAACGTCATATAGCAAGGACGAACTGGTGCTTTACAGTTTAAAGTCATGTAGCTAGGACTAAGGTGAACCAATATGAGGATATCAGTTCTGGGGACTTTTTACAGTTTAACGTCATGTTGGATGATGAAAGTGCCACACAGTTTAATGTCATGTTGCTAGGACACAATATAGTTTAATGTCATCTTGGACATTGAAGGTGACACAGTTTAACGTCATGTTGGACGAAGTTGCAGTTTAAGGTCATACTGGACCATTGCTGTATGAACCAATTGTAAGAGTCTTGGTTCTGGAAACAATATTTTGTGTTTATACAAAATACTTCTTCAGAAATCTGGCATTAGTTGGAGTCGTGATGTGTTCTCCATCCATTGAGATCAGAGAATACGCTCCATTGGAGTAGACCTTATGTATTGAATAAGGTCCTTCCCAATTTGGTTCAAGCTTGGGAGGCTTCTTTCCTGGTATCATTGGTGTTCTGAGAACCAATACCAATTCTCCCTGAATGAATGAACGAAGACGAACTTTTTTGTTAAAAGCTCGTGCTATCCGATTCTGATAGATTTCCAAGTGGTGCAAAGTGCACAATCATTTCTCATCTAACTGTTCCAATTCATTCAACCGCTTTTGGGATTGCTCATCTGTTGATAATTGATCACAAATGGCTATTCTGAGTGAGGGCAATTGAACTTAAATTGGTAAGACTGCTTCTGTTCCATATACCAATGAATATGGAGTAGACCGCGTTGCATTGCGAGTGGTAGTCCGATAAGCCCATAAAGCATGATAGAGTTTATCAGGCCATGACCTCTTATCTTTATCCACCATCTTTTGCAGTATATTTGAAAGAGTCTTGTTGAAGGCCTCTATCTGGCCATTAGCCGCTGCATGATATCGAGATGAATGGTTGGACTTAATGTTGTATTCTTGATACAATTTCTTTACCTTAGAAGAACAGAAGTTGGTGCCGTTGTCCGTCAATATGGTATGAGGGACACCAAATATAGTAATGATGTTAGACTTAATGAAGCTAAAAATGCATTTAGAACTGACTTCTTTGAGAGGTACTGCCTCTGCCCATTTGGAAAAGAAATCAGTAGCAGTAAGAATGTACTTAAACTGCTTGGCCGTTGCTGAAGGGTAAGGTCCCACCACATCCATTCCCCATGTGGAAAATGGCCATGAGTATTTAGCTGTATGAAGCAACTCTGGAGGTTGATGAATGAAGTTGGAATATACTTGGCATGAATGACACTTCTTTGTAAAATTAACACAATCTTGTATCATTGAAGGCCAGAAGTATCCAAGCCTTCGAATTTGATCAGACAGTCTATGTCCAGACTGGTGGGCACCACAGACTCCTGCATGCACTTCTTTTATGACAACCATTGTCTCTTCACCATCAATACATCTGAAGAGAACTCCATCAAAACCACATTTGTAGAAAATTTTCTCGAGGTGGTTTGGACCATCATAAAGAGTAAAATTGACCACACGTCGCCGAATTTGTTCTTTCTCGGCTCTATCAGGTGGAAGTGTTCCATTTTGAAGGTATTCCTTGATAGGTGACATCCGTCCTGTAGTATGACCATACGGTTCAGGAATGGGACTAATTTCATTAATTTCCTCTGTTTTGACTTGAACATAAGGTGAAATTGCACGACGGTGGGCAATACCAATGGTTGTCTCGTCCCGATTTGGATCTGCTAAAGCTGTGGCTATATTAGCCAGTGCATCAGCTTGAGCATTTTGTGATCTTGGGACATAAGAAAATGTCGGTTCTGAAGGGAATTCCGACATTAACTCTCTGACATAATCATACAAAGGGATTAGTTCTTCTTTTCTGATGGCATAATCCCCATTGACTTGTTTGATTACCAGGTCTGAATCACCTTTCACCTTTATGTGATTTACTTGTGCTTGAAGTGCTAACTCCAAGCTTGAAATGAGAGCTTGGTATTCAGCTTCATTATTGGTACCACCTTCCCACAACAAAAAGGAATAAGGTAACACTGCCTTATCTGGAGAAATGAGCACAATTCCTAAACCAACTTTGTTGAATTTAGGATTTTCCATTTTCTTCCCTGTTGGACTTCTAGAAGCACCATCAAAATACATTTCCCATGTTTGAGGACTCTCTTGAATAGAGAAAATTTCTTCATCAGGGAGTTCGATATCTGAATATGTGTCTTCCACTGAAGGATGTTCAGCCAGGAAACCAGCCAGAGCTTGGCCCTTAATTGCCTTTTGAGACACATACTGGATTTCGAACTGCTATAGAATAACCTCCCACCTTGCCAGACGTCCTGTAAGCATTGGACGACTAAGGCTGAATTTGAGTGGATTATTACGAGATACCAATTGGACCTCGTGATGTTGCAGGTAGTGTCTCAGTTTCTGAACTGCAAATATTAATGCTAGGCAGCACTTTTCAATACTCGAATATCGGGTTTATGCTTCAAGCATAGTTCTACTAAGATAGTAGAGACTATTTTCATTCCCAGCATCATTCTTTTGAGCGAGAAAGGCACCCAATGATCGCTCTAAAGCTGTCACATAGAGGATAAGAGGCCTACCCTCAACAGGTGGCATGAGTACTGGTGGACTCAAGAGGTATTTCTTGAGAACATCAAATGCTTCTTGACATTCTTTAGTCCACTGGTAAGTGACTCCTTTCTTCAATAATTTGGTAAAAGGTAAACTTTTGCCTGCCAAATTGGCGATGAAACGCCGAATATAGGCTAAGTGTCCTTGAAGTCCTCTTAATTATTTCAAATTCTGAGGAGGTGACATACCAAGGATTGATTTGGTCTTCTCAGGATCGACTTCAATACCACGATGGCGTACAACAAAGCCGAGGAATTTTCCTGAGGTTACCCCAAAATCACATTTTAAGGGGTTCATCTTCAAATTATGTTGCCGAAGCTTGTGGAATATGATTTCCAAATCAGCCAAGTGATCAAAAAGTTGTTTGGATTTAACCACCAAATCATCTACATAGCATTCAACAAATTTCCCTAGAAAAGGTTTGAAGATATGATGCATGGAGCGTTGATATGTTTCACCTTCATTCTTTAAACCAAAGGGCATCACCCGGTAACAAAACACACCTTGAGGAGCTCTGAAGGCTGTATATTCCTCATCTTCTGGGACCATTCGGATCTGATTATATCCATAATATCCATCCATGAAAGAAAGTACTTCATAGCCAGCCGTCGCATCAATTAAGAGTTCTGTAATCGGAACTGGAAAATCATCTTTCGGACAATACCGATTAAGATCTCTAAAATCGATGCAAACCCTAATTTGTCTGTTCTTCTTATTTACAGGGACAATATTAGCCAACCACTTGGGATATTGAACTTCTCTGACGATGTTAGCTTTGATAAGCTTATCCACTTCAGCCTCGATTTTTGAAGCATAGGTTGGGTGTGTTCTTCTCGCGGCTTGCTTGAATCCTCGATGTTCTTTTGGAAAACCCAAATGATGGGTGGCAACATCAGGATCAAGTCCAGGCATCTCTGTATAATTCCAAGCAAAAATATCTTTATTTTGCTTTAGAAAAGAAATATACATCTCTTGTTCTTCAAGGGTCATGGCCGCACTAATTAAAGTGGGGCGTGGATCTTTCTCTGTACCCAGATTTACTTCTCTGAGTTCATCCACAGTGGTAGAGATACCCTCTTCAAATGCTGGAGGAGCATCTCTAAGATCTTACTCTTCCTCTTCATCATGTGTTATTTCTTCCGTTTCTACTTGCAAAGTAGATGAAACAACGAAATTCTCATGATCATAAGAGATTTCAAAATTTTCACATTTTGAAGAAGAAGCTTCCATTTCCGACCCTATTGATGATAAAGGGTCTTCTTTGGGAAATAAAGAGGAGATGATGGATTGAGAATCGACATCAATATTCACCTCTGGTGTTGCTATAACTTCTTCTGGCCTGATTAGCGAAGTATAGACTTGTTGGATTTCAGCAGACGAAATGAAAACGTCACCACTTATGCTTTCATCACTGCTTGGTATGTTACCAATTTCTCCCATGTTGTCTGGCTCGATTGCCGTAATTGACATTATGGATCTTTCCATAAGAGTATTTTGATTTGGGCCTATTTTGTCAATTTGACTGATAGGTAACACATAATCTGTACTCACATGTGAAAATGGATTTATTGGAATTTTTTCCAAACCATATGGAGCATTAACTTTGGTAATTTCCTTCATTTTAGATTTTTCTCTTTCTTTCATGTGATAAAATTCCGCCTCAATGTATTGAGACTCACATGTCTTGAACGGGGCCTTATCACCATACAATGTTCCAACTTGACCATCGAAACAGTATTTGAGACATTGATGGTATGATGACGGAATAGCTGCATGCTGATGTAGCCAGGGTCTTCCAAGCAAGATATTGAAAGCTGAGTCCTGATCAACAATCATGAAATCCGAATTGGAAACAAGATCTCCAAACTGAGTTCTGAGCGTAACTTCTCCCAGTGGTTCTTGTTCATTTTTATCATATCCTTGCAACATCATGGTAGAAGGAGATAAATCAGATTCCGTGAGGCCCAATCGACGAAGTGTACGAATGGGCACGAGGTTGACTCCTGAACCATTGTCAATAAAAGCTCTTCGAACATCTATACCATTGACTTTTCCAGATAAGTACAAAGGTTTTATGTTCCCATGCACAACATCATCTTCATCTTTATCAGTAAAAGATATCACTGCATGACATTCTGCAGGATTATTCTCTATGTGATAAATTTCAGCTGCAGCAATTTCAGCTTCAAACTCTTGAGGACTTGACAAAGCTTCGATGAGTGCTTCCCGAAGATCTCTTGATAGATTCAAAGCATCCAAAATTGATAATTTGGCTGGTACTTGGGCCAAGTGTTTCAATATATCATACTATTGATCTAGAGGCCTGCGTTTCCCAATAAGAATATGCGGTTTAGCAGGTACCTTGGAAGCAGATGCTTTGGAAGCTGATGCATCTTGTATAGAAGTTGGCAACATCTTTGGTTTTGGAAAATTAGACTGATTAGATCCATTTACTTGCTGAGATAAAGAAGATGGAACCTTTAATCGATCTTCCAAAATAACTGTGCCGAAGCTGAGTTGGCCATTGGCAGAAGAACTTGCTTGTTCTTTTTGAGCTCGCTGAAGGGCTCTACCACGAGTTTCTGCTGCATATACAGTGCTAGCAGAGGTAGAATTAGAGTAGTGGCTTCGGAAAGATCCACGTCTTACCCTATATCCTGAACCTCTAGAACTTCCTCGGGTTCCCTTATTTGATACAGGGAATTCAGGCTCATCAAGACTGGAATATGAATCTGTTAATTGAATCATATTAACAGAACCAAAGATTAACTCTTCGTCTGATAAAGACTCTGCCTGGTTAGCCTGTTTAGGCTGTGCCGTTTGGTGGGACGGTGCCCGTGGCTTTGAAGTAGATGGCATGAAATCTGCCAGAGTCAAAGACAATTTAGGCTTTGATGCATACTCATCTTCTCCTGATTCCTCTTTCTTCTTTGAATTGTGCTGCCCTTTTGAGGATTTGTCCTTTGATGGAGGCTTTACTGCAGCTTTTGTAGGAGACACAATTGGCTTCTTCAATTGTGTTCGCAAAATGGAATGGGTCCGATTGATTGTCTTTCTGACCATCCAATCATCATATTTTTTCGCAGATTTGCTTTTGACTTCCTGCCACTCGCCTCCTTCTTCTGGATCTGTAGTGGTAATACACGCTACATGAGCTGAAGAACCCTTCAATTTGACTTGTCCCAAGTCGACCATCTTTTGCAGGAGGTCTTTAAAGACAAAACACTCCGGGATGGGATGCCCCAACATTTGATGAAAGGGACAATAATTGGGACGGTCTTCATCTCCTTCCTTGTTTGGCCTCTTGGGCACTAGTAATTGAACCAAATTATTTTCCAGAGCTGAAATGAAGTAACCAGGAACTTGCTCACTTCGGAAAGAGTATGTTTTACTCTTCATATCCTCAAATTGTTTTCGTCGTTGATCTTTTTGATCATTTGGATGAAATAGCCTTTGTTGTTGGCGTTCAGGAGGTGGAGCTCTTCGAGAAGATGAAGGTTTTGAAGTAGAAATAGGTACAGGTGCCTGTTTAAGCATAACTGTAGCAGTTTCTGCTTTACCTATTCTTCTTCCTGGGGCTGATGGAATTACACGAGATTTAACCTTAGCCTGTATAAGGGAATCTTCAATCTGTTGAGCGATTGAAGTAAGGTCTCGAAACCCTCCTGTGTATTTCACAGGGATCAATGGCGTGCGTAATTCGTCACGCAAATTTTCCACACAGATTGGCAACAATTCCTCCTGAGGGAGTGATAAACTCAAGGAATACGTTAATCCCTTCCAACGAGCAATGAAATCAGAGACTCTTTCATTCTCCCTTTGCTTGCAGTTTGTAAGATCGAAAACTGTCGTTTCTGGAAAAGTTGAGCTAAACTGAAGAAGGAATTTTTGACGAAGATCCTCCCATCTGATGAATGACCGGGATTTCAAGCTTGTATACCAGACAAAAGCTGGTCCTTGCAAGGTTCGTACGAAGCATCTGAGTTTCACTGCTTCTTGCTGCTCTGGAGTTCCCATCATAGGATCACAACAAGATACGTAATGCGTCAAATGTTGTTCAGGGTCGCCTGATCCATTGAATGTAGGGAAAAAAGGGTTTCCAAAACTGGATGGAGGAGAAATTGAATCTACCCATTCAGGGTAAACTTTCTTTTCAGGTTTAACTTGCGCCCATTTCCCTTCCATAGTTTCTAACCGAGCTGTTAATGACTTAATAGTAGTTATTAACTTTTGAGAAACGTCAGGTTGAACTTGGTTTTGGGTAGGTGCAATGAATGGAGCCTGGACAGACGTGGTGGTTGGTGGTGCAACTGATGGTAGTGCTGCCAACCGTTGTTGCGTTTGACCCATAGGATTAGACCTCTGTGGGTGTACTGACAAAGGAGGATATTCTTGATCCATCTCAGTAGTTACAACAAATTCCTTCGGCTGTCGGACTTCAGTATTCTTAAGAAGAAGACTATTCTGAAGTAGTTCTGCATTCAACCTTCTTAATTATTTCATTTCTTCCTCCTGTTGTGCAAACCTTTGCTCTAATGAGAGTGATTGACCTCCTTCAGAGGAAGGGTGAGAAGTAACCTGATTCTTACCTTTCCCCTTATTGGATCCTTTTTGGAGAGGGGGAAGTGGGTTACTTGAAGGAATACCCATATTTTGGGTAACCCTTTGATTACGTGTGCACACACCTTCTTCATTTAGGTCTGTGTGCGCAACTTCTTGAGCAGGAACCTCTTCGTCTGATCCCTCTGATTGAGCCTCATCTGGTGAATCAGCAGCAACGGCATTGATGACATTAATGGATGCATATTTCATGGAATCCTTTCTATCAGCATTTCTGTGATATTGTCTCCTTCTATGTCCATGATGAGACATGGCATTCCGTTGACTTGATCCCTCAGGAATTTCTTGAAGAACCGTTACTCGGAGAGAATCTCCTGACATCTTGGCTCTTCGTTCCTCTTGAGGCTTATTCCCTAATCGAGAGAATACTGACTTTCTCTGAGGGATGGATTGAATATTTGAAAAAGTCCCCAGTCCGGTGGACTGGGGGTGTTCCTGCTGCTTCCGCTCAACTCCTCGAATCCCATTCGTTGACTCTGAGGGTTGGGTTAGAGAAGTCCCTAGTCAGGAAAGCTGGGGTGTCTCTTGACATGCTATGTCTGAGATCTTTTTGAAATCTCTCTTGATCTTTCGAATCTTAGTTCGGAAATTAGCGGGATGCATTAACCTGTATCCACTTTTATCACCTGGTTCAACAGATCATTGGATGATTTCCAAAACTTCTGTCATTTGATGACGTGTTTGCTCCAGACGAGAGGCTTGTGCAATATTCTCGCCTGCTTGATGTAGGAGCAATTCGACAACCTGTTCTCTATATACTTGATTTTGAGAGGAACTAGTTGAAGAATGTTCTCGACCAATATTTTGATTATGAACAAAGCCCATTGACTGTGGCCGGCCATGGGCAATAACATTGCATGAGACCATTTTCGTCGGGCTTTGCTGACCGGAAAGCACTGTGAAATGTAGAGCTCCGTGAACACCCCATCCTCTGATATGAACATTAGATGGAGCATTGGAAATTAACTGACGCAATCTTCTTAGTGCGCCAAGGCATGAACGTTGAAGGGTTCTCTGTTGCTTTTCAGCCTTTGGATACCGAGAGACTGATAGAGATGCCAAATCAATCTGGCGTTGTAACCCTTCTATTATCTTAAGATGATTTTCATATTCATCGTAAGATAATACCTTCTTCTTTAATTGACAAAGAGTTTTCCATATGTTGAGACGAATATCATGGATTCCATCATCCGTCAACATCTTTGGAATGTCGTACTGGGAATCAGCCAAAGGCAAAAACATGACTGGTACTTCACATTTTGCCAGTTTTTTCCTCATGTTCAGCATTTCCACTTTATCATTAAATGAAGATTCTTCTACCTGTTTGGACCAGAGTTGGTGTTTCCTTGTTGCTTCATCGGATTCAACAAGATTAGTAGAGGAATCACTATTCATGCTGGAAGATGAATGACCCAGGGAAGGTTCAGAGAATAACCTGAACCCCAGGCTATCTTCTGATGGAGAAAGAGTTTCACCTACCGATAGTAAAGCATCAGACATGACTGGTTTTACGTTTGCAAGTGCCTCGAGATAGGAGGGCTTTCTCGTCACTACATTGCCTTCTGAAGAATTCTCCAGGCAATGTGAATCACTACTGCGGAGAGGACTTTCGCAGCGAAGTTCATCACCATGAGGAGGACCATCATGATGGGTTATAGCAAAAGATGAGATCTCTTGCTCCTTAGTCTTCTGACCACACAGAGGGTTCCTGTGGCTCTCATCTGAAGAAGAAACTTCAAGATTGACCGAATTTTCATGAAGCAAGTCTTCATGAGGAAGTGTCTGTTGAAGATCTTCAAAATTAATGTTCCTGTTATTGGGAACTGAGGGAGTAGAATCTTGAATTCCGACAGATAAATGTCTGAGGGCTTCAAGAACTCCAGCATCGAGCAAGGCTTGGTTGCAGATTGGCCTTTGATCTCCTGACTGTGCTGGGCGGATCTTTTTCTTAGATGCCTTCTTACTCTCTTTAGAAACCACTTGATGACGAAAGTGATTGCTCTGAGCAGGTGTATGTGCCTGATCAGGAAAGATGGTCAGGTTAGGCTGACGATCATCACTCAAATCAGGCGTATGTTCCTGACTTGGTTGTCCGTATGATATGGGGGAGTATGCCCCATAACCCTCTTGGACTGGAACAGATGTGTGTGTCTGTTCCGGAGTGAATTGTTGATGTGTCACTCCATTTCTAGGGATAGATTTATGTGTCTGTCCCTGAGATGATGCTGAAGTTGTTATGATATCCTGGCAAGCATCCAGAATATGAGCAGGAATTTGCTTCTGCTCTTTCATCATTGACAAAATATGCTTGGTGACATCAGCCGCCGGAACAGGGATATACGTCCATTCCGGGCTTGGAGTAGGTGTATGTGCCTACTCTTGTCCTCCTTTTCCTGTCAGTGAATCCTGACAGTACTCAAGTGTGGTGGCAGAGAGTTTAGTCTGCCCCCTGTTTGTCGTCGGGACATTCCGACTGACTTCTCCGTGTGCTACCAAGCGAGACTGTTGGTAGGCCTGATTAGTATTAGCAGGTGTATGTGCCTGCTGATTACACTTCGCCAAACGCGGTTGACGAGATCCATCATATGTAGTCAGACGAGCCTGCTGACTAACTGGTGATGTATAAGCAGGTGTATGTTCCTGCCTATGGTACTCCGCCGGAATTTCCTGGCGGGATCGGCTTGATGCTGTCAGACGATTCTGCTGGACAACTGAATTAAAACGGGAAGGTGTGTGTGCCTGCTCGTTGTTTGCCACCAAGTTAGGTTGGTGGACTTCTCCGGAGATGGCAGGGATGACAACCTGCCTATTGTTAACCGGATTCCGTCTCTGGCGGTTCATCTTGCCTGCTCGGGTTCGAGGAACCTGAGCTGAATTCCTGGAGTCGGTACCCTCATCATGTTGAGGGCGCACTACCGCACGAGTCTGGCGGCGATTGTTGATGGGAGCCCTTGAGAAGGACTCCTGTCTTTTTGAATTAAGGCCCCGAGGGACCTGCTCATTCACTTCCTCGGAGTAAGGGAGTGAATGGAAATTGCGTTCCGGGGATAACGACCCGAAACGGTTAGAGACGGTAGTCAGCACCGCCTGCTTCTTGATTGCTGGCCGCCGTTGTCCGGACGACCAGGTAGAATTGTTAACTTGGAGGGCTTGACGAGCGGCCTCCAGAGTTGGGATAGTACCGTTGCGACGGTACTCCTTAACCAGTGCATTAGAAACACAGCGTTGAAGACGCTGAGTTGGTGATGTCATCCTCAGAGCGGATGACGTTCCAGTAGGAGTAGCAGCATTGGTTTTCACAGCAGCAGACCTCACAGTAGAGGTGTTCACAGCAGCAGTATTCACAGGGGTGAATATAAGGGAAGCCATTTTTTGCAGAAGATCTTGAAAAAAAGATTGCCTGTTCCATGTAACAGACATAATCAAGATGAATCTGGCTACTGCATCTTTTGGATGATCATATGTCAATGATTGCCTTGTTTGCCCAAGGGGCCTAACAGATAAGAAGAACATCACTTTAACTTGGTTAAGGATTCACGTCGGGTTCACCATTTTTGTTTCGCGCGGAATCCGGGGATGACCTCATGGGCGGGAGATTCAAACGTTCCGATCGGTTTCTAATGGGTTTGTTCGTAGAACCGGAAACATCCAATGATTCCACATCCGTTTGGACCTACTTTCCAAAGGCAGGCGCTCAATAGCTTGTGGACTGATGAGGCTTAGGAATTTGCATTGGTCGAGAGGATGGGAGGTCGGACTCATCACACCTTTTTGAGGGGAATTATTGTCTACTCCGGGACTCTCTTTATAGATTTATGTTATGTTCGCGAATCTTTATTATATTACCAAGTATAAAATGAGCTTTTCTTTAGTTTTAACAATCAATGATTAAATATGCAAGAAATTTAGAGAATCTTTTATATGTATTCGAGGTTCTTCATCAATAGAGAATCATCCATATCTGTTTAGCGATTCATGGTTAATGGTATCCTTCAAAACATTTATATAAAAGTCTCTTGGTCATTATGATGACCAGGCTGGTTTTAAAGCCACTCAGTGGGGCACTTGAAGTTTATCGTCATTCAGAAGGACATAGATTATTTCAAAGTTGGGATCGAACCCATAAATGGGCTACCTACGTATCCTTTGTTTTGGAAAAGGAATCAGAACCCACATAGTTCAAGGAATGGGGTATGATGTTTATGATTGATGGCTCAAAGATGAATGTCATAATTACTTTTACACTCTAAGCTCACGTGAGTCATGATCGGTGTGAGAAACAAGAGGTATTGGTAAAATTTAGACAATTGTGCCATGAAAGATGCAATCATAAGAATTTGTTTGGGGCTTATGTATAGATGACTGCCCAGATAGATGAAGGTTTAGGATTTACTATTAGGGAGAAAATCCATGAACAGGGTCCACAAAGTTATATGTACTTCATGGAGATTTGAATACTCTAATCTTGGGGCTTACTCCTAAGGAGGATGCCCATGTTAGGAGGGGACTTATGATTGGGTTTTATTCCTGAAAAGGAAACCCAAATCAAAAGTAATTTATGACTGGTTAAGAGAATTTTAAGGGGACTTGGGGCTTATTCCTGAAAAGGAAGCCCAAGGTTATGACTGAGTCTTATTCCTGAAAAAGAGACCCAGGTTAGTGATTAAGGTTTGGGGCTTACTCCTGAAGAGGATGCCCATATTTGAGGTTGGGGCTTATTCTTAAGAAAGATGCCCAAGATTAGAGGACTTGATTGGGGATTACTCCTGAGGAAGATGCCTAGATCAAAGGTTTTATAACTGGGTATTATTCCTGAAAAGGAGACCCAGGTTAAGGATTCTCTCATATTAAAGGATGAGGTTGAATGAATGAACTCTCAATCTTTGGTGACATAAAGATGTTTAAATCACTAGGTTTTGAGAGATATTTCAAAGAATTCCTTTCAGACAAGGATGTCAAATCAAGAAATCATGCCATAAATGGTTTTGAAGAGTATCTTGAAGACTGAATCTTGAATAGGAAAGGTGAAATGGCTTAAGAGGGGAAAAATGGGCAAGATGGGCACCCAAAAAGATAGGGGCGTGCAAGTATTAAAAGTAGCGCAAGTCCTGCGGCGGCGCGCAAGTATTGGTCGCGCAAGTCTACTTGCGCGACATGAGGGATACTTGCGCGATTTTCAACCAGAGTTGAAATACTTGAGCGACTCTTTATTAAACCCTTTATAATCCTCTTGATGTTCTTCCAGAGAAGGGAAGCGCAAGTTATATTGAAGGAATTAAGTCGGCGCGCAAGTGATTGATAAGTTTCAACACTTAGGCCTTCCTTCTTCCCTTTAGATCTTCCATTCTAGGTAAGAAATTACCTTAGAAGTGTTCTGGAAGCTTTGAGAAGAGACTTGGGCGTCGGGAGCTTCAATCCGGGTTTTTGGAAAAAGATCCTCTCGAATGGGGGGCCCACAGGGTCTATTTATAGGCAAAAGAAGACCCAGGGCGGTTACCGAGCGGTTACCAATTAGGTCGCACAAGTCACCTGCGCGACCAAGGTAGCCGCGCAAGTATACTTGCGCGGCAGTGGTATCACTTGCGCGGTGGTTTTGCTGTTGATACTTTGTTCATGCCTTTGTCGATTTTTGAAGTTTTCTTCAAAGGATGAATCACTTTCAACTGAGATATTCCCTTTTCTGATCTTTAGATTCTGTGACGAAAGGAGCGTCAACAATATTATAAAAAATAAAAATGATTTTCCAAATGTAAAAATGTATTTCTCTCAAAACATCATCAATTATTTTATTTGATTATTTCCGTCTATTATTTTGATTCAAATATTTCAATTGATATGGGAAACTAGTTTGAAATTAACTTTTAAAATCTATTATTCCAAATATGAAAAATTCATTGGAATTATTAAGTGATGGGTGGGGCCCGCTATAGCCCCTTGATGCATCAGTAGTTCTAATAAGACAAACTAGACTAGGTTTTTACCCATTAATGTATGGTGTCTAGGAAAAATAATTTATGGTATGTTTTTGATGACTAACATTATTCATTCTCTCATTATGACACTAATAATAGATATGTAGTCCATGTGATTTATCTATTAGTGGAATATCTATGGTTAATTTTCTTTCTCATATTATTATTTATGCAATTATTTAATAAGTAATTATTTCTTCTATATTATAATAAAGATTATGTTTTAATGGCCTATATTTCAGTTATTCACCATCAATTATATTTTATATTTATTTATTATAGTATCCTATATATTTCTTACCCTTACTAGCATCTGAGTTCACAACATTATCATGTTTTATTTTTCCTTAGGATGAAAATGTGTAAATTATGAATGAATGACATGGATAATCATAGAGTATAGTAATGTTTCTAATTGATTATATATAACTTTTTATTTTATGTTTTAATTTATCAATTACATTTTTATCTGATTATCTAATTCTTTTAAACTACTCAGTCCATGAAGATGTGAATTAATTGTTTATTATAGTAATGTAATAAAGAAAGGCTTATTCTATAGGCTACTAGTTTTGGCGTATTTATAGTTGGAATTAGATGATGATTAGTAGAAACCCTAGAAAACCTATTTATTAAAGATTATCTTTGTAGAATAACCCTAATATAGACTTTGAGGACATTCATAGAAGAACATAATATAATTTTGGTAAGTTATAAATTTTGTTGGTATCCCTAAAAATGCATCCATTTCCAGATAATATAAGTGGTTGTTGTTCTGTGATAGATGTACCTAGGGGTAAAAAATTTAACATCGTGTGTTGGTCCTCACACGACGTAACCCGCTACACAACAACAAGCCTTACTGCACACCTAGTGTGACACATTCGAGAGATATGCTTTGGATAATAAACATTTTCTTTAAGAACTCTTATGAATTATTTGAACATATAAAGATAATTAATAAACTGGGACAAACCAATGGGGTTTAGGGTTTAAAATATAGTTCCATGATACTCTATAAATTATTATATATTTTTAACACTATGACTATTGTTACTCACAATAGCATTTCTGGTTATAGTCGTTGGATGGATCCCAAATTAGTCATGTTAATATTGATCATGATGGAAAAGGTTACAAAGATGAGAAACTAAATTTGATGTTTATAGAATTAAATTATATTGTGTTCTTGACTAAGAAATTTTCCTAAAATATTATTAACAAAATATACGTTAAATAACTCCTTAACTCACCAAATTATAGAACGAGGGAGTTTTCAAAGTACTCTAGTGGTGGAGAACATAGAGTGAATAAGGATCGATTTCCATTCGGAAAGAAATGTGGATGGATAACCCAAGGAACCTCTATAAATATATTAGATAAATAATTTATGTTTTGTGAATAAGGACATAAATCAAAGAATTAATGATGAAAAATGGAGGGATAAATGAAAGCAAATAAAACACATCCTAAGAATCCATTTTTAGATCATTTCATTAATTCTGGAGAATCTGTGCATTGCCCGAGTGAATTTCATATTCAATATGATAAAATATAAAACATGTAAGGACCAATATAGAATTAAATTGAATATGTATTTATGTATTGGGGTTGTATTGATAACATAAGTGATTATCTGTATTTTAATAAATTCCATCATATCTATTTTGGAAGTTAGATTAGTTATGTTTTTTTTAAGGACAACCTAAAAGCTAGTTGATAACCCATCTTGTCTATCATGGTTGTGGGGTTTGATCCCACAACCAAAGGGAAGCATGGGTGCAATTCATATCACCACCCATACTAAATTCCTAATTAGGATGACCTTTTTTATATATTATTGATAAATGTTATTTTTATTTATGGACAATTGTTTATCAAATTGATAATCATGGGATTGGAAAATTATTTGGTTTCTAAGTGAATAATGTTATTTCAAAAGACATATAATATTTTATTAAATTAATGTTTACTTATATTTTAGAGTCAAATATGATTTAATTGTGGAATTTTGGTGATTTGGGGTAAACTGAGGAAATGGTTAGCATATCATGAAAATTTTCAAACCGTTTTAGACTCTGAATTTGGATCGATTTATTCTATATGATTATTAGGGTTGGAATGGATTAATTTTAAATTTGGATATTATTATTTGTGATTAAATTATGACATATTGGAACTGTGCGATAATTTTTTTGGTTTCAGTAAATATTTAAAGGTTGAATGAATGAATTTTGAATCTTATTATACATAAAAGTTTTTCAGGAATGAAAAAATAAATTTGGGCTTTAATTTCAATGTGTAAGGGTTGAAGTGAAAATTTACCAAAGCATAACCAAAGGATGGGATTATAATTAGGTAATGGATAACAATCAACTATGGTTATTTTTTCAAATACTTTTTTAAATAATAAAATAATCTTTCAACACTAGGAAAAATATTTTGGAACATAAACATAATCTAGTTACATTTATTTCTTGAGAAATCAATTTTCTTTTAACCGATCAAATGATATAGTTTTTTGTTATGGTTAAGTTTCTGATGGCCATTGTCTCAATCACTCGGTATTATAACATGATAGTTATATTTCTTTTCTATTTACATTTTATGGTTTTTCCTATAATGATTTCCTACCCAAAATCCTATTTTTCATTTGAAATTCATATTTATAATTCCATATTATTATGAGGATATTTTATTAATCCTATTTCAGATGTGTGTTTGCGATAAAGTAATATTGAATTATAATCCTTTGAATTTGGAAGTGAAAATTCAAATTGTGATGATAAAATTTATTAATATATGTGAGAATTTAACAGCTCAATATTATATGGTATGTCTCTTTTTGAATTTAATTTCATCAATAGCATGGGTTTCACACAATACCAAGCTTAAATGATCAAGGATATGCAATTAACAATAATTATTTTCAAATGACCTTTATAGCCTCATTTTTAAATTAGTGATAATAAATATTATTATCCAAATTATGAAATTTAGTTGTTATAAATTTAATCCAATGTTTTTACATTCATAAAAATCATTTTATAGGTGTAATATGATAATGAATCAATATTTATGCATTAAAATGAAATATTTTTTCTAAAGGATGTTTTAGCACCTTTTAATGGAGAATTTTTTTAACTATAATTAGAAACATTAATAATTTATATTTAAAAAATTAAACGTCATTTTTAAAATTTAAATGTTAAATTTATCTAAAGGTTAAATTATCTAATATTTATGAAAATATTTATATTCCAATGAATAGCGATAAATACTTGTTTTTATTAAACTGCTAATTTCATTATATTAAAATACTAGTTATGATTTGAATTATAACTCACCTATAAAATAATAAACAAATTTTATGTATCTTATCAATTTAAATAATATATATATATATCATGGAATATGTAAATAAATTATTTATAAATGATAAATTAGGTGTTTTTATTTTCGATGTTCTTTTTCAATTTTATAATTAATTTTAACAATAATTAAAAATTATTTTAAAAAAATATAATATCTATTTAATACATTTTTTCTGATTATAATATAATATTTTTATTATAGCTTAATTTAATTTTCAAAGTGTCTTAAAATTTTTTATAATTATAAAATCTATATGTTTCTAATAAATGATAGTTTTAATTAAAAATTAAATTTATCATATTAATAAAATTATTTTCATAAAATTGTTCTCATATCTTAATTCTACACATAAAAAAATTAGTTTGATGTTCTTGAATTTTTATAAAATACTTGATTTTTGTGAATAGTAAAATATAGTAATATATTATATATTCAAATTTTAAGTTAAATACAATATTCCATGAGTCATTTAGGAAATAATAACCATAATACAATACTCCACATCATCATTTTAATTTTTTTAGTGATAATGATAAAATTATTCATTGCCTTGAGAAAAAATAATAAATAAATGAATTAAATAATTGAAAAACAAACATCTACACCACAATAAATACCACCCTCGCCACCTCTTCTTCTCAAACGTCCAAAGCCTTTAATATTTTCACATTTGTTCCCAATAACACTCCTATTCTTATTATATATGTTATTGTCTTAAATGACTCACAAAAAATTACATATCAACGTTCTGTAAGGAAGTTCTCAAGGATAAGAATTCCAGAGGTAAAATACTCTTTCATTCTATTATTTTTTTCCTTTTATTTAATTACATTATCCTTCAGTCACCAACTTTATCCAAACAATTATTATAACAAAAATATCTTAAATATACTGATATTTAATTATCATAATGGAATATCCACCGTGAATTCTTTTCAGATCCATATTTTGTTTTAAAAATGAAATAGTTGTTTGTGAGATTTCGATTCTCAACCATAATGGATGATGAATTTTCATTTTCTAATATATCCTTCAAGGTTATTCATAAAATAATTTTTATAGATAAAAAATATTATAATATGTATATTTCAACTTATTTTGTGCTCTTTAACTATTATATATAAATAATATTAGATAATAAAACAAAACTCATGTGTGATGATTGAAAAAAATTCCAAAATAATTCAAATAGTTATCATTAACGTTTTATCTAATAAAACATCATAATATGTAGAAAAAAATGATATATAAGACCATTAATTCTCATATATGGTTTTTTATAACATATAATTTCACTTATGGATAAAAATACCCATTTCAATAGATCATTAGTACATGTATACAACTGAAATAATCCTGAAAAGAATAGAAGTAATCATTTTTGAATGACAAAATTGAATCTTATAAGTCATAAAATATAAAAAAATTAACTCAATAAAATTATAATAAATAAAATTAATTTTCAATTGGTTCATATTTAAATTATCAATAAATCTAGTTTTATTTTCTAGGTTCTTAAGTACATGAACACAATGCTTTCAAACATAAGATAAGGGTTTTCTCATCTCACTTTTATTTCTGGGAGATATGATTTATTTTCCACTATTACTTGTTTGTGGTGTATGTATACATGAATTTTATGTATCATATCATATATTTAATTATCTTCATGGAATTCAATTTTTCTTTTGATTATCATTAATTCTAAAGGGCATATAGTTTAATTGTTTTCAATGTGGTAATTGATTCTCCCCAAACCTCCATTTTTAATACATGATATGTTTTATCTCCCTTTACCCCAATTTAATTATTAATTATTTTTATTTACACCTCTTAAATTCACTATGTATATTATAAACATATTTAGCAATCTCAAAAATTCATTTATTATAGAGAGATATATAATTTATATGGTTAATTATTAATTTTTCCCGATAAGGAATCTCGATTAAAGATAATTTCCCAATTTCAATCCCATTTCCATGTATACTCCATAATATTTTTTAATCCACCAAATCATTTCGAAAATATATTTGTTTTCAAGAAAGAAAATTATATTTCATTCAATGTATTATGAAAACAAGCATTCTTTTTTTCACTTTAAATATTCTAATATTTTCCATTAAGCACTTTTTACAAGTTTTCACTTCAGTTAAACGTCCTTTATTCATCAAACATATTTTTATTTTCCTTATTTTTTCACTTCTAGGAAATTCTTGTTTGAAATATGAATTTATGACCAATAAAAAATACTTTCCAAATGAAGTATATATTCCAAAATCAAAAGGTATATCTCTCAAGAATATATTGAGGACTTGGTTAGAGTATTTTCAAATATGATTATGATTCAAATATCTCAAAGTGGAAAGGGGAATTTTTATTTATGTAATATTTTTCAATTTATTTTTTGACATAAAAATAATTAATTGGAATTAATAATTCATTAGAGGGGCCCTCTATAGCCCCTCGATGCATCAGTTTGTCACAAGGGACAGATTATACCACATTTTTACACATTTATATATGTTGACTTGGATGAAGAAGTTATAGTATGTTAATGATGAACATAATTATGTGTTGCCTTATTATGATAATATTAATAGAATGTCCATGTTATTATTCTTCTAGTTCAATATCCATGTTTAGGATTATTTCTCATGTGAGTATTTATCGAATTATTTAATTAGTTTTCATTCATGCCATATTGTGCTCAAGATTATGTTTAAAGGCCTTGTATTTTTAATTATTCAACAAGCCTTATTGTTTATGTTTATTTATGATTTCATTAGGTGTATTTCATTCCCTTACTAAGAATCTAAGCTTGCCCATTTTTTATAATTTATTTTTAACTCAGGATGGAAATATATATAATATGAATGACATTGAGGGATAATCTATTATTTTATGGATGTTTCCAATATATTTATTATGTTGTTTTTCATTTCAATTTGTAATGTAATTATTATGATTGTATTTTTATTCAAATTATACTAAAATACATCATCCATCAGGATGTGAGATCCTTGTTTATTATACCAACATAGAAAATAAAGGCACCAACTCTAGGCTATTGTGGTTGGGGTCCATATAGTCTATGAATCAATATCATATCCACAATAGTAGTATGGGTTTACTCCACATTAAATCTTCATCACCATGGTACACTTACATGAATATATTAGCAGTCAAGGATCACTCCAAAGACATTATAATCAAAAAATGTCCTTTTGGTGAACTTTGTTCACTAACACTTCCATCCATTTCTATCCCCTAAGATATAAATCATTACCCAATGAATTTGATGGATATTTATATCCAAACCATGTCATAACAAAATCATACATATGTGTTTCACTTGATCATAAACATTAATTATATCAAAACCCATCAAATGAAATCTGTATCATAAAAATGATATCACATCAAAACCTATTGAAAATTTAATGGTTTTATGATCTTTTAATCCAATTATATTCCATAAAAATAAGAGGTATTAATAGTCATATAACTCATTTAATAGAAATGGGTTAAATAAACATTGGAGCATCAAAATATAAACCATTCAAAGAAAGAACATAATTGTTACCGTTAAGTAATATAGCCATAAAGTCATGTGTTACCCCAATTATGCCATCATATATAGAAAATGATTTAAAAATCTCCTTTAGAAACATTTCTAAGTTAAAAAAATCTTTCTTCTTTGAAAAAAGCTTTTTCATGTATAATACATATTTTAAAAAAAGTTTTCTTAGAAAATAGCTTTGAAAACAAATAAAGTATGATTTTAAAACATAAAAGATTTTAAAAATACTTTTTCAAGGAAAATGATATGTAAATAAAAAATCTTAAAATATTTTTTGAAAAACATTTAAAACATGGTTATTGAAATAAAACAGAATTCGGATCAAAGAGATAAATAAGGTCATATTTTCTTAAAAAATATTTTATTTGTTATAGTAAGAACCAAAGAGTGCGAAGTTGGTACTATTATATAAATTTATCATTAATAACAATATTATAATAAAATTCATTGGTTTTATTTATATATGGATCATAATATTTCATTAGTGGAATCATAATAATAAGACCCCATAAATAGTGAGAATGCTCCAATAAACTCTAACCACATTGGTATCATTGATTAAAAATCACTATGTAAGAAAAAAAAATTAATGAAGCATAATATTTCAACAAATGAAAGATATTAATTATATAACATCTAAAATGTAGGTATATACACCTCATAAAAGAATATTGGTTCATAGAAAAACATGTGTCTTAAAGAACGAAAATTGAGACAAAACTGCAATACTGATTTGGTATCTTAAGAACTGTAAAACAACATGAAATGGATATCATAACATGGGAATTTAAATAACCATAAGAATAATTATAATAATTTTATAACTCATTCATTGGTAGTATATACCATATATAAATTGAACAAGTGGTGAATATTGCATAAATCTCAAAGAAATACAGGTGCGACTAGAAATCCCATTACCTTATATATTAAATATTTTCATACTCATTCAGACCTATTGTATAATAAATATATGTTTATTATAGATATTTTACATAACTATATTAATATATATATATAATAAAATATATTATTTTATTATGACTTTATTTTACCCATTTATTAACAATACATTGTTAATGTTACCATTCGGGTGATATCCGCATTATTTTCCATTAATTGTTTTACTTATTATTATAGATCCTCTTACTTAAGAAATGATTTATTTATTTAAATAATTTTTATAAAGATATTAATAAAATATATATTCATTATATAAATTTTTATAATAATCTTTTAATGTAATAAAATGAAAATGAAATACATCATTCATGGACATTGTATGTCGTACATACTCTTGAATGTTGGTTCTATTTAATTACCATTTCTAAAGAGATAATGTAAATGAAATAAATGTATATATTTATATAAATTCAAAAATAAAAGTATTATTATTATTTTATATTTATCATATAAATTTATTAAACTCATCTGTAAAACATACCTTATAATGTCTGAACGAATCACATCGCTTTGAGGACGTGGTAGTCCACACATCTACAAACGATGTTATCATATTTAAAAAAAATGTAAAACATGAAGTTTTGTTTGGTATAATAATTATTGACATAAAAATACATCATAAATATCTTATATAAAATTTGAAAATAGTATGTTTGTCAAAATTACCATTGATGATTGGTGGTAAAGGAAAAACAAACTACATCGTTTCACGAGGCAGTAGTCGACCGTACAATTGATTGATAAGTTAATTACCCATTAAATGGAATTTTATGCAGGTGTAGGTATAACCCATAGAATAAAAAAACAATATTTAGTGTAATTAGGTTATTACGTAATCATTTATTAATAATATTTGAGGGGTACATAATTAAAATAAATATAAAATATCTTTTGGAAGGATGATATCTCTTCTTAGGGTTATTGTAACACCCCGAGATTTAATGAAAAATATTCTATTAATTTCATTGATTCATTTTGTTGTACGCTTAACCAAAATTATCTTATGCTATACGCAACACCGTATTAGCTTATATTTTACGCAAACACTATTCTTGGCTTCGGTTTCACGCAAGAGAAAACTTCCACAATAGCGTGTGTTGTACGCAATATTGTGTTTCACTAAAAATGATATATTGTTATAATACTATTATTAACGAGACATTATGAATTGTTGTAACTAGATTTTTAATTTTATGATTTTATAATTCATCTTGCACATTTTATAGAAGATCGTATGAGAACAAAATAAATGTTTTGGGTAAAATAAGAATGTTTCAAAAAATGCAGTGTTTCCGTATTTTGATGGAGCACCCACATTAAATTAGGTTTTTTACATGTTTATAAGTTAAATTTGACAAAATAAAATTCTTCTTTTGAATCAGGATATAAAAATTTACTTTGGTAAAATTTTTAATATTTTTCTGATAGGTTTCTTATTTTAAATGAATATTAAAAATATGATAAATTTTAATAAAAAACAAATTTTTTCATCGAGACAATTTATATGGTTAAATTATAACATTGATTTGTTTTAATGTATAAATAGAAAAAAAAATTACCAATTAAGATAATGTAAGTCATTATCATTAATTTTACACTAAATTCATAAGTAAAAAGACTTCAATATTTTGTAACGTTTTAACTTATAAAACCTTTTTTCTCAATAGCGGGATTAATTTTAATTTAAATACATCAACTTCTGTGTTTTGAATTTGGAAAAATGTATTCCATATTTGGAATTAGTAGGACCAAATTATGTTAATAATCTACTTTTTCTTTTTAGGCATTATGAATTGTAAGTACGGTAAATTTCCTTTACCGTAGTTAAAGGTAAATTGGGTAATTAAGGGTAAATATAATATTATAAAATTACCCTAACACTTGGCTTTAATGTAATTGGATGATTATATTTTTCCATATATCATACTTGGGTCGAAATTTAGTCTAATGGAACCCACTTTTATTTGATTAAGACCTTTTCTTTATTTAAAGGAAAGTGAAATATGGCTCACTCAAACTTTAATAATTAGATTATTTTTAATATAATGTTATACAGAATATAAATTCTATTATAAATACTCATTCTAAATCTAAAATGTTTTTCTTTATCATGGTAATTTATTTGTAATTTTTATGTAATTTTTATTTACCTTAATATCTTATAAATTAATTATGTAAAATTATTTTTTTAGTGAAAAATCAATAATATAGTTTTTATTAAAATAAAAAATTCTATCAAAAGAACCAAAAACTTGAATGAAAAGTATTTTTCGAGTATAAATACATCCTAATAATCCAAGGGTTGATTCTTGGACCATTTGGTGACTTATAAAACCGATTAGGACATTTGTATTATTTTATTTTAAATGATGTCAAGTATGTCACCTTCATAATTTAAAAAATATAACTATTTAAATGTTTTAATTTTAAGATGATAAATTCTAGTAAATATATTATTAATAAATTTAGTGTATTTATATTTATCATAGTATTTTATTTTTAATTTTTATGCAACAAATAAGGATATTAAATAATTATACAAAAATGTTGTAGTAATTATTTTATTAAGAGATATACAAAATAAGTGGTTTTAAATATATTAAAATAAATAATTTATGAACAAATTAATGTTCCCCATAAATTGTTTTGATGAATATTACATGTTAGGAATCTATTATATATTTTATTCATAACATATATTCTGTGTGGGTTTTATTTAAATTCAAATAATAAATACTGTCAAAATTGAAACTATTGATATTTTATAAAAATAACATATTATTAAATTATTTAAAAATAACAAAAATATTTAAAAACTATAAAATTAAAATTATATGGTCTAAAAGGTAATAATTTATCAAATTATGGGAAATTGACAACATTTAAGTATGTATTTAGAATAATTTAAAGTTTTGAATATTATTACAACAAATAAAATTAAATAGATTAAATAATGATAAATCAAGATGATAAGGTTTAAAATAAATGTAAAACATGTATAAATTTTATTGGATGATGATATTACAGCCTTATCGGATCTCATATTCTAATTGAGTCATTTTTGGAAGTTATTAAGTGGGTTTTTAGTTTATTATTAATTAATATTTTTAAGGTTTCCAAAAGTTCTCCTCTCCTCTCATATATAAGGGCACCTCCTTACCTCTCCTAGTCACTCAATTTTGAGAATTGAAGTTCAGAAAACCCCTTCCAATTTCTCTTCTCAACCTCTCTAGTTATATTATATAGGCTCTCCTCTTTTCAAAATACCAACTATAGTGCCTTGATAGGAATCTTAAAAGAGGTGTGTCGAAGAAGAGGTAATCTCTTCTACCGATTCTTTCATGTTTCATTCTTCTTAAACTTCATATTCTTTCGTTGTTTCATTATAAAGTAATAACATAAGTATCACTAATATACTGATATGTTATTATAAATATTAAATATCCCCATTTCACCTTTTATCCATCCTATGGAAAATGAAATCATTGTGCCTGCGTATGTACGGAATACAGTCTCCACGCTGTGGTGTAATCTGTTTTTCCACAACCAGTTTACTTGGATGGAAATAAAATTGCAAAAGATAACTATATATGGTTAATATAAATTCATACTGATTCTGAGAAATTATATCTTCCACTATAATTCCATTCAATAATTATGGGAATGATATAATTGCTCGTTCGTACGTACGGGTTACCGTCTCCACAAGGCGATGAGATTTATTGTCCAAGGTAACCATTCAAGAATGATTATGATGTATATATAATGAATAATAATCATATATATAACATAAAAATACTACTGGATTTATGTATATATATATATATCATCTACTTAATTTTATTCAAGTCAACAAGGAAAGGAAAACAACGTTCATGCGTACGTACGACCTACCGTCTCCATGAACGGTGTGGTTCTTTTCATTTATCTATCTATTATATATATATATATATATAATTAATATATATGATATATAAATCATGTTTTAAATTCTGGAAGTTATTAAATAATGATATAACTAATATTAATATCTAGACCAACAAGTCCAAACACGTACGCTAAATGAAACGATTTTACCAAAAACGCATCTTTAACATTGAATTGACAAAAGAACGGTTAATATAAAGTCATAAGTGTATCATATATGACATCATGAATATTATTATGGTTCTGTAATAAGATAATAAAACGTTTATACCCACTATAAAGGAGTTTTAGACACGTAAAAAAGAAATTGGACCTAAGGTAAGGGATAATTTTTCAAATCACATTTTTATCCCAGATTTCTTATACGTAAGTATTTACCGGGGTTATATTTTTTTCATCCATGTCCACAAATATGTTTTTCATAAAGTGTTTAATATTCTTAAAATTAAATGATAAATTCATGTTTACCGCTTTTGACTTTTAATTTGTGTTATGGAATGAATCTTTCTTTTGTTTACCATTCATGGTACTTTTTGACTATTCCAGCAAAAGTACAAGAAGAATGATTTTTTAACTTATACAAAGTGCATGGATTTTTACGGTTTTTTAACCACTTATTTCAATGAATCTTACTATAAAATATTTGAGGATTATTTTAAAAAAATCTCTTTCTTTTAAAAATTCATGGAATTTTGAGAAAAGAAAATGACTTTGAAGAAGAAACGATATTTTCCTCAAGAATTCATTTCAAGTGTTTTGTAAAAACTATTTTACATATAAGATGAAATTATTTAATATGTTTATGTTTCAAGTATAATTTCTCTATTATTTATATGGTTTTATTCTTCTTATGATTAAATGATATTATTTTGTTTCATATGGATTACGTTAAGAAGGAATGATGTTTATGAAACCCATTTTATTCTTTGGGTTATGATGAATGATTTATGTTTATTTTGTGGAAAAAGTAAGAATGATTTCATTATGAGATGGTTGGGACCTATATCTCCGTCCAATTAATTGGGTAATGATTTATATCTCATGAGATAGGCATGGCTGGAAGGACAAGTTAATCCAGAAAAGTGATACAGGAGTGGAATGAGGAGTAAACTCGATTTTGTAAGGGACTTTGTCCACATAGATGGTCTTGGAAGCAATTCCCTAGCTACTATGGAAATAATATCATGTGGTTAATGGTTTCCATTATTAAAATTTTTTATATGATATTTTATCATGATTAATGCTTCATTATGATCTATGCCTTACGTACTCCTTGTTTTTTGACATTACTCAATATTTTGATGTGTAAACATTATGTTCATGTTTTTAAGTTCAAATTTATATGTTTTGTTTTACATTCTCTAGGCTTACCCTTACTGAGAATTTGAGCTCACCATTTATATGTTTTATTTTACCTAGGATTTAATGAAAGGATTTAGGTATGTAAAAAAATGGGGAATATCTTTATGGGAGATGTTGAAGATCTTTCCCCTTGATTAGAAGATTATGTTCCGAGTTTCCAAAGAAACTAAACTATTACGGTCCTTGAGTGTTGGTTCTTGTTATGTATTAATTATTCCTAAAATGTAATGTAATTTCCATGTACATCAAGCTTGGGTCTCTATAGTTACCCCTCTTTGTTTTCAATGAAGGGAATCGTGGGATGGATTTCTGCACAAATGGTGAATTCTAGGATAAAGGTAGGGATGTTTGGACAAGATATTGGTTTGTTTATGGAGATCCAAATGGATTTATATGTGAGAATAAGATGAGGGGTGAGTGACTTTTTATAGTGGTGGATGAGAGGAATTCTAGTAAATATAAATAAGAAATATTTATTAAGTTGTCTCCCTTATATAATGTTCTTCCAGTAATTGTTAAAAAAATTTATCCAAGAGGGAACTAATCAAAATATTTCCATCCAATATCATTTTTACATGTATATAGGTTATTTGGAAACTTTAGTTAATGCTTAAATACTTTGTAAAATATGTTTTACATTAATTTCTAAAAATAATTTTAATTACATTCAATAATTATTCTGGTAAAAAACTAGTTTATCCCATTTTACATTATGTATTTTTCTGATTCTAAATATTGAAAATGTTTATTTAAAATGTATAATAATATAAGTGGCATAAATTAATTTAAAATTATTATCACATATGGGTTGTGACAGTGGTTTTATATGTTATTATATTTAAATTTTTTAAATGTTATTGTACTCAATTTAAAATTGAAATTAGATAAAATAACCCAAATTATATCAATTGAAAAAAATTATATAATTAAAATTTTAAAAAATAAAAATATTATTTATAAATATTAATAAATTATATGAATAATGCATTTCTAATATAAAATTTAGTATTTTTCTCTATTAATTTATAAATGATGTTTTTCATAAAAAACCCAAAAATTCCCCCTAATATAATTTTGAAATTTATAACTCAAAAATATATATTTTTTAAAATAAATTTCTAATGGTTTCTAAAATTAATATTATATTTTTTCACAGAAGGACATAAAAAGAAGTTCAGTTTAGAAATTAGTATTTTCAGAAAAAAAAGAATTATGAAAATAATATATGTTTTATTAAAAATATGTTAATTTTTTATTAAAAACATTATAAATTATATTTTAAAAATATTTTTTATTATTCATATAACTATGTTTAATGCCTATTTTATAACTATACCATTTTAACAATTATAATAATTAATGTTATTTTTCAAAAAATCAGTGTTGTGTATAACACAAGTTAAGCTGATTTTCTGTCTAGTGTAGTATTATCTTGGTGTGTTATATAATGATATCAAAAAATTATGTAGCATAAAATTTAATACCTCAAATAATATTAATTTTTTAAAATATTTGTTCATATAAACATTCTGTGTAACATTGTACCCCCTGTAAAATGATTTTTCCCTTGAAATTCATTATTCTGACACAAAAAATGAGAATTCTTATGCTTCATCATATCTTAAAGTTCTCATGTAGCTTCCTCTAACTGGTGAATTATAAAAAAAATTGAACAGGTGGGTGGTTTATTTAGTATAACATTCACTGTATGATCTATAATTTTAATTATTTTTCCTTGTAAGAATGATCATGATCTAGCAGTAGGATATCTATGGTTAGTATATTTGAAGGGTCAGCTATGTCGTTCCTTAAGAGAGATACATGGAACTTATCATGGGATTAAGATATATTTGGAAGAATTTCCATGTGATAGGCTACAGTCTTGATATTGTTAAGAATTTTAAAGGGACTGATATAACTATGGATTAATATGCCTTTATTATTGGATCTCATAACCATCAACAAGGGAGATATTTATAGAAACACATTCTCAAAAACATAAAATTAAAGATCACTTTGATTCTTATCATCATAATATTTATTTTGACATTGAGCTGCCTCGATATGTTGTTGAATGGAACTGTACCTCTCTTCCATTTCATCAGTGATCTCAGTTCCCAATATCATCCATTCACCAAATTCATTCCAACAATGTAGATCTCCATGTTTCATTCTATAGTGGTCTTCATAAGGTTAAATATAAAATCTTGAGTGAAATATACTATGGTAATAACACTTAATTAGATGAATGTATAGATCTAAAACACCTTTGAAATCAAGAGAACCAGATCTCAACATATCCCTTAGGGTTTGAAATGTTCTATTAGACTGACCATCTATCTGAGGATAATAATATGGTTCGAAATAAAATTCTACATTAAGGTATTGTTAAAGACTTTTCAATAACATTGAGGTAAACATTAGATCAAGATAAGATACATTGTAATGTTGTACTCCCTGCATCATTACAACTTCATAAATGTAAATACTGTAAATATGATCTATAGATAAGACTTATATGATTAGAATAATGTTTTATGACTTAGTAAAGAGATTTACTACAACCCATAGAGCATTTAAAACTTTAGTTGTTCTTGGGGTCTAATGAAGAAATCCATACTGATGGTGTCCCTTTTCCAGTCTTGTATGGGTAATGGATGCAAAAAACCCTTCGAATTTTGTATTTCATCCTTAAGATGATGGCATACCAAGGACTGAGATATTGTGTCTGTAAAATCACTAATTGTAATATCGCTGAGTTTCTATATAATATTTTTTAAAGTGTATGGAATTATTTAAAGAACTCACGCTTTGACGGAACGAGATTTCGAGTCCCGGTTATCCTGGAACTAAATTTTGATCTTTTTTAGCTTGATTAAGTAAATATTAATGTGTATTTTTATAAATTTTAAACCATTGTGTAGATCAAAAATATGATCACACTATTGAACTCATAATACCGAGATTCTCATAGAGGTGATTTAACATCGACCGTCATGAGTCAGATGAAAAAGAAAATTTTCAGACTTTTTAGAAAATAATAAAATAGCAGTAAAATATAATTTTTTCACTTTTCTCATCATTCAAAATTGTACAAAGGAGTTGTAGTGTGTCAATGAGGTGCATTAAAGGAAGATCCTTAATGTACACTTTTTCTAAGCATAATTAAAATGTTTTTTCATAAATGAAGCATCAAAACGACACGACGTGGAAGCTTAATAGAAATGTTGCAACACATTTTCTTTTAATTAGATAACACATTAGAGAGTTGAGAATTAAATCGTCGAAATTCTCAGACAAACCTATATCAAGGATTACCTATAATGATGAACAATAAATGCTAGATGGATCGCTAGCAATGTCGACGATTTACGAATAATAGGACCTGGAATTGACGAATGCCAATAGAGCTTCAATCATTGAGGGCAGAGCACCTCAATGGAGAACATCAATCAAGGAAAGTTTTTTTTTCTATTTTCCCCATTTTTATTCTAAAAAGATGAACACAAATCATCCCATTAATTGGTTGATCAATGAACTATTCATTAATAATATATGGTGTTATTTATGATTTTTCTTCAGCAGGATTAAATTAATGATGGCAGAAATGTGATCCTGAGCCTTTACATTTCTTTTAAACTTTTAACGTAGTGGGTTAGAGATGATAGAAACAAGGATCAACCCCCACCCCCCAATTGTGATTTCCATGTAGATTAACATTCAAAATGGTATCAAGTAATTTTCAAGGCCTTCATAAGGAATACGAAACCCCACGAAGGCCAGAGGAACTATTTGGGTGAAAATCGGACGAAATGTGTGGACCTAGTGGGCCGATGAAATACTCATCGAAGTGTTAGTATCGAAAACCGCCTATGGTGGCCTACGTTGGTGTTCATAGTCATGTGGTGTAGTTCCACGACTGTGCAGAAGAGGTGACTTCCATGTCTGTCCTTGGACGCGGGGAAGTAGGAGGAGCTACTTGCTAGGTCGTGTGTTGGTGGCAGAGATGTGGCCCCTCATGCGTGTTGGTGGAGTGGATCATAGTCTTCGGATTCTCCTCCTTGGATGATGTGGTCCCCTGACCACATGTGGGGAATTCAGAAAGCCATGTTCACTTGAACGCAATAGTAAAGGCAGACCCGTGGATGACCCGCGGGGTGGGGGGAGCCAGACGCGGTATCCCGCACATCCCATCTAGGAAGAATGAGCTGGGTGTCAGCCGTACCTAGGTCGGAAAGGATCCAGGTTAGTTTAGCATACTCAATTTAGGTTCTTGGATGATGGGTCAGGTCGGTTCGGTCAACCCAGGTTAGACCAGACCAATACCCAACCAGTCCCTTTTTGTAAAACCTGCTAATATCATTCAAACTGGGGTTCTATTTGACGAGCCGTTTATGGATTTAGAACCTTCATGAAATTGAGAAACTTATGGGATTATCTATGGAGGATTTCATGGAAGTTGAAATTTGATGAATGGATTGAGGTTCTCTTCTCTACGAATCAAGCACACTACACGCAGAATCCCTACGGTTGGGTGAGACAAAAAGACTGCTGACATGTGACGCTGTGTGGATCGGAGACGATGGCACAATCGGAAGAGGATTGTGTGTGTCCCGACAGGCCCAAGGTTATTAGTAGCTTCTTTGTGATCTCGCAGACCTGTGGTACACAACATGATGGGTAACTCAATATTTCCATGGTTGGAAGAGGCATCTATGTGACCTTAAAATCCCACTATGGGGAGATATTTTTTTGACCCATCATACCCACGATACTCATCAGGGTTGAGTACCAAAATATTCCTAGGATAGTTGGAATGGGATTTTGTGTTACCAGGTAGGCCCACTATACTCATTGATGAATATTTATCCAGCAACCCAAGGTGTTCGACGATACGGTTGATGGTCTTAGTTTCATACTCTATAATATACCTTGTGTGTACAGTATTGCTTTATGATCATTCTTCATGATAATGATTTTTGGTTTGATTGTGAATTTTGTTGTGGTATTTTTTTGTATTTTGGGGTCCCTACTGTTTATTTTATTACTCACCCTTACAGGGGCTTCGCTCACACGTGTTGCATCTAGTGCAGATGATTGCCACCTTGATGTGGGACTTGGTGACACAAGATCTGGTGGTGCTCGGTGAGACCATTCAGGCGGGATATACTTATATTACTCCAAGATTATACTCTTCACTTACCCATAATGGTGGGTTTTTCAGTGGACAACATACAGATTTTACTTTTACTCTCCTATTTTCAGTTTATCTTTCATTGAGATTGTATTCTAGCCCATTTATACTATATTTTATACATTTACTCAGTGGCTGTTTAGTGGCATACATATTTACATTACCATATTTTGGGAAGTGGATGTGTGTGCATGCATATAGGTACTCCGTAAAATTCATCTCATTTGCAGTTTGAGGCCTAAATGCTAGTTTCCAACCCATGGACATCGAGAGGTGGGCTTGGGGTGTGTCACTGCATGGGCCCCGAGGGATGGGTCAGGACACTATTCATGGCCTCTCATTATAATAATTCTTTCATGTCTGTATACATCATCATACATCCATGATGAATAGATAATGATGAGATTTTATCTTCACCAAACATGTCCTTCTTCAAATATGGTATGGATAAAATACATACATGATTCCTAAACCATATCATTCTATCCTAATCAGTATTAAACTTATGAACATTTATAACATTGTTTCGTAGCTATACATCATCCATCTACTTCTCGTTAGCAATAATATTGATTGATGGTTGAATATTAAATTGTGTAAGATGATATTTCCTCCTTCCACTATGATTTCTAGACCCATGCTTTAAAAATTTAGAAATATTTGATTTTTTCCAAATCTCATCATGGATAAGATAGCATGATCCTTTCGACTCAAATCATCATCCACCTTGTTTTCTTTCATAGTGTGGTAATGTATTGGGAAGTCATAATTATTTATCATCCCAAACCATATTCTCTAGTTCATGTTCATCTCCTTCTATGTGAATACATATTAATGATTTTTTTGATAAGTATATATGTTAAATTTTCTTTATAATGATAATACCTTCATATCATTAATGGCATAATTAATAAAGTTAACTCTAAATCATGAGTTGGGTAATTTTTATAATAATATTCCAATTTACTTAGGAATATTCTATAACCAATTTGTTTTTCAGGAGAACACTTCTCAATCCAATCTAGGATATAACACTATAGATTCAAGATCCTTCTCCACTCTAGGGTAATGTATGAATAGGTGTGTTGAACTAACTTCTCTCAGTTCTTTGTAATTTTCCTCACATTCATTTTTCTAGAGGAACGTGGAACCCTTTGGAGTTTACATGGTCACAAGATTATATATTCATGATAAATTCAACACAAATCCCAAATAATATCTTCCTAATACAAGAAAATTATGGGTTTTATCATCATGGTTTCCTTATTCCAACATTCAACAGCCTCTACCATTGATATATATAATGTAATACCCTTTATCGTTATTATATGACCCATGAATAAAACTTTTTATAGCCAAATTATACACTTGGAAAATATTTCACACATTTTCACCTTATTTAGGTTCTTTTGAATAGTTTTCAAGTGGTCTTTGTTCTCTTCATTTCTCTTTTAATTGTTAAGAATATAATCTATAAAGATAACTGAAAAATGATTGAGAAAGTATTTAAATACTCTATTTATCAAAACCATGATGATACCAGTGTAATTAGTAAGGCGAAATGGAAGTAATATATATTCACAGTTTCTATACCTTGTACAGAATGTATTCTTGGGTAAATCCTCCTTCTTGACCATCAATATATGATATACCAAATGAATCTCCATCATGGAAACATATTTAGATCTATTAATTTGATCAACCAATTCATCAATACATGGACGAGGATCCTTTTTCATGATCTTGATCTTTTTCGAATCCCATAAAACAATGTAGCATTCTATCAATCCATATTACTTTTTCAAAAATAATACAAAAGGTGCACCCCATGGTGACACTTGTGGCTGAGTGAATCGCATATCATGATTTTCATAGATTTAATTATCCAGTACCTTTAACTTAATGTGGAAATTATATATCGATTCATAGATGTTTTTGTAAAAATAGCTATGAGTTCTATAGAGATCTGGACTTCATGTTTTAGTGTATTGATAGGAAAATATAGTAAAATTACAACCATAAATTCATGAACAAGAGGCACCTCATTGATATTGATTTTACCCCAACCCTTTGAGATAAACATTCCTTCTGAATGTTAATTAAGACCCTTACATTGAATGGATCCTATATTAGAGTTTCACATATATCATCACATTGATAGATGATCAAAGGATGGTTTGAAATATCAAAAATATCATCACCTCCTCGATAATTAATGTGGTTTTTATGAAGATAATGACAGAACATGCCTAATATTATATTAAATTAAACTATGTGAAGAATGCATAGATATGAAGGTAATACAATCCCACAAATTTCAACTAGTGGGGAATAATAGACTTGAGATGAAATAATTATACCATTAGGGGGATTCACTATCAATTCTACATCTATTAATTTTTTTGAATCATAATACCATTAGAAAAATATTTAAATTTCAATGATTTTGTAGATCCCGTATCAAAAAAGACATTATTTATTCTATAGAAGATGTAAATTGTACCATTCACCATCTAATTATCACTCCCCTTAGAAGAAAGAGTGATCACATGATATTTCCTCATATCACATTGATTAAGAGGTTGTTAAATTCAATCATCATCATTAACCTTTTGGTTTGGTAACTATTTTTCATAATGGTCATTCTCTTTTCACATGTAAAACAAAATCAGGGGAGGTGAATTATATAAATCTTCCTCCACATTCACATAGTTATCTAAATTCTTCCTATAACTTTGGTAATCAAATGTGTTATAAATATCCCTTATAAACATAAAACATTTATTGGACCCCTTAATAAAATTTACATCATTTTTATTTTCACACATAGTTCATAACGGAATATTTATATTCATTTTCCCATGGTTTTTAGATTTCCCTTTGTAATCTATTTACTTTTTCTTGTTAAAAAAATCATATTGATATCAAACTCAGACCTCCATTTGATCCTTGATTTAACAATACACAATATCTTCATAGATATTAATTTCCCTTATAGCCAACGTCCATATGAGTCATGTATTTAAGACACTGAATTACCAATTGACATTAATTTTGGGTTGAATGATAATAACATAATCATACCTTGCAAGACTTCTGAAATTAGCCTCGTAGATTCTAATGGAATCTTCATAGTTTTTATTTAACTCATGGAAATATTTCTACATATTTCAATGAATAATATGTGGAATATTTTATTGGAAAATATGGTATTAAACATTTCAAAATCTATGTATTAAATTACATTTTAATTCCATGTATTCGTGATTATAGTCCACTACTAGTCTTTTTCTCCTTATAAGAAATAAATTGACAGAATTAGTTTGTAATTTTTTTAACACTCTAAAATGGAGAATACATTTTCAATGCTATTGATCAATTATCTAGAAACATGTGGTTCAAAATACCTAGTGAGAGAATGTGTTTGATTCCTCATAAAGGACTTAATAGATTCTTGTTCCCTAATTTTCACATTTGGATGTCTTACATGATTCTTAGTTTGGTAAATTTTGGTGATCATAACATTGATATATTCTACTCCAGATGCCATATCATTTGGTTACTCTTGATTAAAATCATTGAATTTCACTTTTCAATCACCATCAATGTGGTTCTTTCTTTTTCTTTCCATTGAATAAAACAAAAAATCATAGATTAAGAATCAGTTATCATTATGAGGAACCACATAATCATGAAAAAACCACTTATATGATTTTTAAATTATGAAACCTTCATTTATAAATTAAATTATATTTCTATTCAAGGTTATTCATATCCAACTTATATTTATATACATAATGGTTATTCTTGAAGAATTTCATGATTCCTAAATCATATCTTCAATAGAATCAAACCAAGTGTGTATCACGTCTTATTATCATTCCCTAGTTCTCAATCACGTCATGCTCAAAACGATCTTTTCAGGGTTCTTACACTTAAGAAAATTGATTCTAGACCACATTCACTTATATTATTAAGATAGGGAAGTATTTCTAGGAAACTACTCACTTCATCCCATACCATAATGCCATGAACATTTCATATACTTTTCTTTACACATAGACATGTCATTATACATGTCCTTAGGGTTCTCAGTATGGTTTCCTCATCATAGTTTCTTAAGGATATCTAAAATTTAACTTTGATTCCAACTATAGTGACCCGCTCATTACACACATTAATATAGAAATATTTTTACAGATGTCTAAATTCATTAAACTAATAGATCCCCAAATACCTTATTATTATACTCCCTTTGGAAACATGGGATCATAATAATTATTACCTAAGTGAGTTACATTATCTCCCCCTTGATTATTAATGACTAGAACCCTCCTTAGACACACCATAAATTATACTTATCCTTATAACCTGTGAAAATAATAGATAAAAATGGATGAGATTACATTCTAAATAAGGGTAAAAATGTGAGATATATAGTCATTAACATGATCATAATATTATTAAAATGTGTACATAACATTATAATATCATACCATGTATATCAAAGATCATGGAAATTAATCAATTGATAATTATTGGTTTTTATTAGACATGAATCATAAGGGAATAATGAGATTAATCCAAAAAATCATAAAATAGGGAAAATACATGTAATTATGACAGACACATAAGAATATAAAATTATTTACATAGTAGATAATCTATTTACTATAAGTCCATATTAGTTGTATGGGTTCACTCCACATACCATCTTGGAAGTCATGGTTCTCTCTCATGACCGTCTTAGTAGTCAAGTTCTACTCCTAAGAACATCTTATCAAACAAAGTCCTTTACTGACCCAAGTTCACTCCACATTCCATCCTTATTTATCTCATGAGATTTAAATCATTTCTTAATTCATTATATGGAAATATAGGCCCCACCAGTCTCATATGTAAATCATACATATGTTTCAAACAAATCACAGACATCAATCATGACATAACCCATGAAATGAAATTGATATCATAAACCTATAATCATGTCATAAAATATAGAAATGGTATTGGTTTCATAATTATTTCATCAAAGAAAAACCCATGAAAATAATCCAATTTCAAATGGATATAATCTTTTTAAGAGAAATGGGTTACATAAAATTCATTTCATCAAAACCAAAATCATTTAGATAAATAATATGGATGTTACTCTTGAATAATATCCCCAAAATAATATTAGTAACACCAAAGGATGTAATATTATATGGAAAATAATTTTTAAATATCATTTAAATACATTTCGTGAGGAAAACCTCATTTCTACTATGAAAAACTATTTTTAATCATAAATCATTTTTGGAATCCATTTTTCATGAAAATACCTTTGAAAAATAATAAATTATTCTCTAAAAACATTAAACATTTTAAAAATAATTTTTTATTATGAATGATATTAAAATATCATTTTTGAAAATAATTTTTGAAAATAATTTTTAAATCATTGATTTTGAAATAAAATATATTTTAAACTAAAGAGAGTAATATGTTCATATTCTATTAAAAATATTTATAAATTATATTAAGTTAATAAATAGTGTGAAAATGGAAATAATAAATAAATAGCTCACGAATAAAATAGGATAATAAAATTTATGAGATTTATTGAGATATGGATCATAGGATTTCATCAATGGATCCATAATTATAAATAATCCCTCTATATAATGATTTTGTTGCAATAAAATCTTACCAATTTGGTAACATTGAATAAAATTACCAATTTTAGAAACATTACATAGAATGAAGCTTAATATATCATGAAATGTTGGATATTCATTATATAACAAGTCAAATGTTAGTATTTGAACCTCATATAAAATAATATATGTGCATTGAAAACATCTGTTTCAAAGAATGTAAATTATAACAAAACTACCTTAATGATTTGGTAACTTTTGAACTAAAAACCCCACGAAATAGACAAAATAAAATAGTAACGTTAATACCCATAAATTTATGTATAATAATCATATAATACATAATTATATACACCACGAAATAGAAATGAGTTGGGAATAATATATAAGTCTCATAGAAATTAAAGATATACTAGAAATCACATTACTTTATTTTTAGAATTTCATAATACTCATTAGAAACACCTATATAATAAATTTATGTTTGTTTAAAATATTTAAAAGTACCATATTTTTAAATTAAATAACATATATTATTTTGTAATGACATTATATATTAATTTTTTAATAACAATCCCATGTTAATGTTACGGTTCAGGTAATATCCACATCGTTTTCTGTATATGTTTGTAATTATTCTTCATGATCCTATTACATAATTAATTACATTCTTATTTATGGAATGAAAAATATTGTATTAATATAATATAAATTAAATTCATTTAATATTTATAATAATTAATAAAAGGCATAAGTAGAAAATAAAATTCACTATTCATTGAGATGGTAGGTCGTACATACACTTGAATGCATATTCCATTTAATTATCATTTTGAAATAAATAAATTAAATGAAATATATTTATATACATAAATATTGTATCCTTATAATTTCATATTTATCACATTACATTACTAAAACAATCCAAAATACATGTCATTTAATGTGTGAACTAATTTTATAACATTGAGGAGGCGGTAGTCCATGTGCCCACAAACAAAATTATCATATTTTAAAAAATGGATATCATGATGTTTTTTGTTTTATAATAATTATAAAATCATAAATACATCATAAATATAATTTATAGCATATAATGGTATTATTTACTTTATAATTATAAGTAATGATAAGTGGTAATGTAAAACAAATAACATCATTTCGTGAAGCATTTTTCTATCATACACATGAACAAAATTTTTGTTACACATTTTATAGAAGTGTGTATATTTGTAGTTAAAAACCTTAGAATTAATATATATAATAATATTTAGGATATTGATGTTATTATATAATCTCATAACAATAATATTTTATGTGGGGAGATTTAATATAAAACAAAACATCTTGTGGCATGATATTACCTCTTCTTTGGTTAAATCCTCTTGGTTTCTAGAAAAGTGAACCCTTGGATAAAATTCCTCCCAAATGGAGGATTATATTATGAATGTAGGAAAATAAGGAGAATTTTTTTTTTCTGGATATTTCTATAAAATTTGACTTGAAGTTGTGAATAAATTATGTGGGTGAGTGTCCTTTTATAGTGGAGGAGTGTCATTTTAAAAATATAAAAATAAAAACACTATTTACATCACCCTTAAATAATTTGCCTCTCGTAGTTGTAAATATTCATTACAAGATGGTACATGATAAAAAAATTTCCATAAAATGGATTCTGTACATGTGTCTTGGTTATTTGGGGACTTAAGTTATTTTTTAACCACTATGTAATCGTGTTTTTACCTTTTTTGTTGTAATAATTTTTTAAAAAGTTTAACTAATATTTTAGGCTGTTAACTAATTTGACCATATTTGAAATTATTAATAAAAATGATTCCAAATATTTATTCAATTTCCAAATTCTAATCACATAGTTTGAAGAAATAAAATTAAAATTATTCATATAGACTTTTTTTGCGACAATAGTTTTTAAGATAAAATGTTTAACAAATTTAAATGTTCTTATATTCAATTTCATTTTCAAATTGTTTCCATTTTCTTAAATTGGATTAATTAATATATTATTGATAGAATTACACTTTAAACCCAAATTAAAATATAATTTTATCATATAAAATAATTATATTAAATGATGTTTGGAATTATAATTCAGTATTTTTTACTATTCATCCAGCAATGGAGTTTTACAAAAAAATACACACAAAATTACCGTACAATAATAGTGAAATTATTAATTCCAAAATTTATTTTATTTTATAAACTTAAATTTCGAAAATTATATAAAATTAATTTTATTATTATTCTTTTAGGTACATAAAAATAATATCAATTGAGAAAATATTATTTCCAAAAATACAAAGTCTATACCATAAAAATAAGATACTTTATTAAAAATATTTCTTTTATAAATACATTATAAAAATATTTTAAATGTTTTTATTATTATTCAAATTATTATGTTTAATGGTCTTTTTAAAATTATCTCTTTTATAAAATTATAATATGAGAATGTTGATTCGTAGAAACTAAATGTTCTGTGTAATGCAAGCAAAGTTGATGTAGCGTGTAGAAGAGGATTATCTTGGTATTTCATATAATAAAATCCTAACTTATCCTTTCATGAAATACAAAAAATCAAATAAAATAAATTTATTTCAAAATAAAATGTTCATAAAAACTTGAAGTGTTTCAATATAGATCTTTGATCTCGATAATGTGGGTGATATAATGAATATTAATGATATAAAAATAATAAATATAAAAAGGATTTATTGGGAAATTTTATTCATCTGATACTTATGTAATTGCATAATATTTTTGTTTTAATATAAATTTCCTATATATGAGATATTATTTTACAATATATAAATATAAGGGAATATAATTACTTGATATGTTTCTATTTTATAATTGTAATTTTATCCTTTGGTTGGGCTTCAATCAATTTCCGGTTGATCACTTGCAATAAGAAATAAGTATCCACAATCCATTTTTTATTCCAAAATTAGTAAAATTAAATTTTAAATGGTAATAAGATCCACAATATTATAATAATGTATTTCTTATATCACTATTTATTATTACAATAAAATGGTTAGTATAGGTTATCCAATATTAAGAATCATTTCCATGTTGATGTAATGCATTACTCTCCAAACCACATCTAATGTTAAACATAAACCATTTCATAAATTTCAATCCGTATGACCCCTCCAAATGTTTAGGATATATAACATTAGAAATAAGTTCTCTATATTCTAAAAAAAATCTTATCATTAATCTCACAAGAAATTTGAAGTAACTCTTATTCATTACGTAACAAACATGGGAATACCATTTCCATGTATTCTCTTGTATCATGGTAATAACCTTAATTATTAAAAAACCATATTGATAATATGAATGGTTTCTTTTTTTTCTTCCATATAATAGAAATTATTGGATATATTTCTTGAATCCAAAAAATTGTGTTAACAACATTAATGGTAGCATAATCCACTTTGTAACACGCCGACCCTAGTTACCAAGAGTCGGTGCATTATTACATAACATTGGCATGATCAAAAGAAAGATCAAATCTCAATAGACCGATTAGTTTAATAGCCTTGGAAACACTATATATATTAATAATTCTTACATTTCATCATAAAAATGAAAACTACAACAACATTGTCTCCATAGTCCACAATCATATCCCCACATACTATTCCAGTAGGTCATTCATAAATTACTTCTTCACATCTTGGGAAAAATAAAACATTGAAAGGGGTGAGATTAGATGCTCAGTAAGGATAACAATATAGAGAAAACTTTCATAAATAAACATAGACATTTAAGGAAATGTATAACTAAAACAAAATCCTTTTAATCTTTAACATTAGCATAATATGGAAAATATAAAATGATATAATTCCATTTACCTATTCATATGGATATTCTACTAGTCGAATAATCACTTGCAATATCAATAACCACTTTCATAATGATGGAATGCATAATGTCAGACTATCATAACCACGTAGCCAAGGCCTCATGCCAAGACTACAAATAATATTTTTTCAAGGCCTCGTTCCAAGGCACTAGTTCATCTCATGGGACCTACCGATGGATCAAGGAGCTATAGCGGGCTCCACTCGTCACTTATTAAGTCCAATGCATTCCTCATATGAACAGGTTTAAACATAATATAAACATTCTTATTAAAACCAGCATACGAAATTTCAATACATTCTCCATAAACCATGAATGGTATAAAATTAACACATCCACAGTCAAACATATCACAAAAAATTCAATACAATATGGAATTTTTGTATCATAATAAATCGACTTCAAATAAGATTAATATCCATCAAATGATGTTGACATAGATGAAATCAAAACAATTTGAGAGAAATATCTCTTTTCATGAAATCATTTAAAAGTAAAACAATTCTACAAAAAACTTAATTTTGAAAATATTCTTATAAGCTTGTAAGTGAAGCTTCGATGAGTTTATAATGGCATAAAATAGCCGCATCCACCGTATAAGTTAAAAAAAGGCATTCTTAGCTTAATTCTATTGAAAAGGTAAAAAAGAACCTTATTTGGAAAAAGACATGAACATTCCTTTATAAACTTCTTATTAAAAGTAAAACAAGGGTATAAATGAAATTAACACATATTCTTTGAAATTGTATGAATGTTTTGAAATACATTTTTAAGAAACATGGATGTGGATGATAAAGAGGTCCCAATAAATAATTATGTACAATGAACCTCAGATAATGAAGAGATTGTGAAATAACCCTTACATTCTACTTATCCTTGGATTATGGTAGGTTATACTCCTTTATAATGGTGAAATAATTTATATTGAATTATACAATAATCATATATATTAATATGATATCATATATTATCTCTTAACATTGCTTTGTTAAAAAAATCTTAGTATTATCGTCGTTTTGGGTGTTAACTTACTCGTTTTATTTTATATGCTTTGTTACATAAGCCGTGTTTGTTATAGATATGTTGTATCATATTCATATCCATAATGATATTATGTCTTTAAAAATTATTTTTAACCATCAAATGAAAATCAATATTGAATGTATACGATATGGAATTAATTTCACCACGTTCGTGGAGACGGTAGTTCGTACGTCCGCACGAGCGACAATATCATTCATTTGATATTAAAATAATACATAATTGGATATTATATCATATTGAAAGAATAATGATCATGTTATATTTATTATTTACATGAATTATACATCATTATTATACCCATATAAATAATAATATATTTAATAACAATTACACCACAACGTGGAGACGGTAGGTCGTACGTACGCACATATGGTGACATGTCATTCAAGAGATGGATTGAATAATGAATTTTTTTGTTCCATAATTATAATAACATAACAGTATATAGAAGATACTGGAGTTATTATTTTAGAATGTAAATAACAAGGAAATAAGAAGTTGTAGAAGAAAAGAACTTTAAAGAGGGTGGTGAAGATGTTACCTCTTCTTCGGGTTCTTCCTTTTTATTTGTTCAAAATGGATCCTTAGGGTGGCTTTCTGATCAAACTAACTCCTCTAAGATGAAGTGAGGGATGTTGAGAGAGTATTTGGGCTGGGGTTTGCCGTACCCAAAGGCAATGAAGGTGTAAAGTAATGAGAAGGGGGAGTTCTCTTTTATAAGAGGGGTGAAGCGGCTCTTTAGGAAAAGCTAGAAATATTATTTTATAATAAATTTATCATCCATTTATAAGAGCTCAAAAGTGTAATATTTAGAGGTTATGGTGGGGATAGATCTCAAACCACTCAAACAATATTTTTTAGACATTTTTTGGTCATTATATTATCCTTATCTTTTAGATTAAACTCTTAGTTAATTAGATTGACATTTACCATGTCACTTTGTATTTTTATATTATATAGTTAATAAACATCCCATATACAACCAAGAGCCCCCCATGTGGTCCATAAATGATACACCTATCATGAAATAAGTCTCTTGGAAAAACCTTATATTTTTAGGAATTGAATATCAATTAATAATATAATATTCGTTTTAAGAACTCTTTTATGACAATTTGGACAATATTTAATAATTTATTTTTGATAAAGTCTTAAAAACATTATTACTTAGGAGATATTTAATTTAATCAATTATAACATGTCTCCGTAACCTATGAAATTTATTTATGTCATCAAAACTTTCAAATTATATTTATTTTAACATTTATAATACCAATTATTTGGTTCTTTCATTAATAAGGAAAATACTGCATCATTATTGTGTCATATATATTTTTACATTTTCAATGTCTAAAAATTATAAATAAAATACCATTATGTAGGAAATCTTTTTGTCTTTCTAATTAATATTAATATTCGAAACTCCAACATATATATCCCTATGTAATAATTGTTTTCCTAAAAGATATATGCTTATGTGATTTTTGTATTTATTTTAACTTAATTAATATAACGTGTCCCTATCACCTACAAGTGGCTCCATGTGGTCCCAAAATCTACCCAAAGATGCCCATGATCGGACATGTATCCACCAATAAGGTTTTGACACGTTTTAATGTAATTTTTTATTATTATAATATTATTTTATAAACCTTATTTACCGGAATTACCCTTTAACCATGGTAAATAAAATATTTACCGAAGTAATTATTCAAAATGTATAAAAATAAAAGTTACCTATTTACACAATTTGTACATACTGATTTAAAATATGCAATCCATTTTTCCAAATTCAAAACACAAAAGTGGCATAAGTTAATTTAAAATTAATTCTAGCTCTCAAAACAAAATGCGTTTTTTTAAGATATAATCACTATCAAAAGATTGATACTTGTTTATGTCTGGTTTAATTGTGAAATTATGTACAATGACCAACATTTTATTAAATGGTAAAAATATATTCTAAATATACTTTAATACCACTAAAGTCATAATTTATCACTATCAATTATTTTGATTAAAAAAATTTGTTTTTAATTAAAATTTATTAATTTTCATTATTCATCAAAATATAAAAGTTATTCTTAAAGCTCCAAAATTTCACCCTAGTCTAAATTCGATATTCCGAATCCAAAACTGAAGTCTATTTTGAGAGATAAAATTTATAAAATTTCAAAATGTAGCTATTACTATTCATAACGGCTGGTTTGATTGGTTGTGGTGTGTGTTAGAACTCGCAATTGCGTATAACACACACTACTATATTATTCAAAGAGAAGCGTATCGTGGAAGCTTGGGGTGTTACATTCTCCACTCCTTCAAATAATTTCGTCCTCAAAATTTTTAGATTATTATTGCATAAAATGAATCGGGTGATTCTTCATCAGATGTTCCTCGTGTTCCCATGTTGCCTCTTCCATTTTTTGGTTTCTCTAGAGAACTTTTACCAGAAGAGTCGTCCAGTTTCTCAGCACCCGTTCTCTCATATATAGAATCCTGATGGGCTCTTCACAATAAGATAGATCAGGTTCCAGTTCTAATTTCACATAGGTGAGTACATACATTGGGTCAGGCATGTATTTCCACAACAGTGATACGTGAAACACATCGTGAACTTTGGGGAGACTTGGAGGCATTTCCAAACGGTAAGCTACAATGCCAATTCATTCTAGAATTTCGAATGGTCAAATATACCTGGGACTTAGTTCACCTTTCTTACGGAAATGTATAAATCCCTTCCATGCAGATACCTTCAAGAAAACATGATCTCCTACCTGAAATTCCAAATCCTTCCTTCATTTGTCAGCATTGTTCTTCTGCCTACTTTGAGCTACTTTGATGTGGTTTTGGATTACCTTCACCTTCTCAATCATTTCCTCCAACAGTTCTGGGCCTAAATTTTTTCTTTTACCAACATCATCCCAACAGGTTGGTGTGAAACATCTCTTTCCTTATGAAGCTTCATATGGTGCCATCTGAATACTCAAATCGAAGCTATTGTTATAGGAAAATTCAACCAGAGGTAAATAATAATCCCACATACCCTGAAAGTCAAGTGAGCATGATCCCAACATGTATTCTAATGTTTGAATAGTCTATTTTTATTGTCCATCTGTTTGAGGGTGGTAGGCAGTTCTCAAACCAAGTTAAGTATCCAGGGTTTTCTGAATACTTTTCCAGAATCTTGAAGTAAAATGGGGATCACGATCAGAAACAATCGATAGGGGTACTCCATGAAGTCTCACAACTTCATTAATATATAGTCTTAATAGACGTTCCAGTGGTTGATCTTTTCTTATAGCAATAAAATGTGATTTCATGGTAAGGCGATCATTAATAACCAATATTGCATCGTTCCATCTAGGAGTCTTTAGTAGCCCCATGACAAATTCCATAGTAATATTTTCCCATTTCCACTCCGGTATGGGAAGATGTTTCGTGACTCCTCCAAGTTGTTTCCTTCCAGCTTTCACTTGTTGAAAAACCACATATCCTGACAAAAAATCAGCAATCTCCCTCTTCATGTTGTCCGAGGAAAAATTTTCCTTCAAATCTCTAAACATTTTAGTGCTCTCAAAGTATATAGAGAAATTGGAACTATGAGAATCATCCAACAATTCACTTTTTAGATCTGGTATATTGGGAACACAAATTCTCTTCACAAACTTGAGAATTACATCTTTATATACAATGTCACTCAATTCTTCATCATTCACAGCTTTAATCATCTTTTGTAACTCTTCATCACTGGTCTGAGAACTCTTTATAATTTATAGTAATGATGGTTTGGAAAACATTTGAAAAAGCATTGATGTTCAACCTTCCATGGTGTTTCCCATATCCAACTTTATTAGATCCATGAAAATAGGATCCCTTTCAATTCTCATCAAGTTCAAAACTCCATGATCTTTTCTGCTCAAAGCACCTTCCACCTTATTTGCCTTCCCCGGGTGGTAGTGTATCATGAAATCATAATCCTTGTGTAGTTCAAGCCATCTCATTTTCCTCATGTTGAGTTCTTTCAATGAGAAAATATATTTCAAACTCTTTTGATCAGTATAAATCTCACATTTCTCACCATAGAGATAATTTCTCCATATCATCAAAGCGAAGATTACTAAATCTAACTAAAGATTGTGAGTTAGATATTTCTTCTCATGATTTTTTAGCCATCACGATGCATAGGCTTTAACCCTACCATTTTTCATAAGGACACAACCTAGTCCTTTCATTGATGCATCACTATAAATAACTAACCCATAATTTTTTGATGGTAGAGTCAATATAGGATAATTGAATAATCTTCTCTTAAGTTCTTCAAAAAATCTTCACCCTCTTTTGTCCAAACAAATTTAACCCCTTTACATGTGAGCTTTGTTAATGGGTTTGCTAATCGGGCAAAATTCTGGACGAAACGTCGATAATAACCTGCTAAACCAATAAAATTGCGTAACTCAGTTATATTCATCAGTGCTAGCCATTATTGGATTGCCTTGGTCTTAGAAGGATCAATGGAAATTCTATCCTTAGAGACAATATTTCCATGAAAAGAAATCTCTCGAAGCCAGAATTCACACTTGCTAAAAATCCCATATAATTCATGTATTCTCAGTGTCTTCAGGATAATGTGCAAGTTATTTTCATGATGTTCATAGCTTTTAGAGTATACTAAGATATCATCAATAAATAACACTTCAAAATCATCGAGATATTCCATGAAAATTCTGTTCATTAAATCCATGAACACAGAGGGAGCATTAGTCAATCCAAAAGGCATTACTGTAAAATCATATTGCTCGTACCTGGTTCGAAATGCTTTCTTCGGAATGTCATCCTTCTTTACACACAACTGATGATATCCAGATCGAAGGTCAATCTTTGAAAAATATTGCGCTCCATGTAGTTGGTCAAATTAATCATCAATGCAAGGTAGGGAATACTTGTTCTTTATTGTTATAGCATTGATCTCCCTATAGTCGATACATAACTTCATAGATCCATCTTTCTTTTTTACAAAAAGAACATGGTCTCCCCATGGAGAAACACTATAGTCAATAAATCCCATATTACTCAATTCCTCTAGTTTTTCTTTAGTTCAACTAATTCTACAGTGGCCATTCTATAAGGGGTCATTGATATGGGCCTTGATCTATGAATTAAATTAATGGAAAAATCAACTTCTTCTTCCAGAAGATGTCCAGGTAAATCTTCTGGAAACACATCTAAATATTCTTTCACAAAAGGTAGATCCTCTATTTGAACATTCCCTTCCTCGCCCTCATTCATTTCATTCTCTTCCTCCCCGATAAATGAATTTAGTTGATCTACTGGGGGTGGATCTAAATAAGACTTAGGTGGTGACGATTTTTCTCTAAAGATAAGGTCTTCCTTATCATCAGCATCAAATATTATAACCTCCTTGTTCTTACAAAACATTTTTGCATCATGATCCGAAAGCCAATCCATACCGAGGATTATATGAAATGCAGTCATGGGTATGATGATGAGATCAGCAGATAAAGAACATTTATATGCCCTAATGGGAACAGATCCACAGAAATTTATAGCAATGATACTTCCCTTAAGTATTTTCACTAACAACTCCTTTGTTAAATCAAGTTGGAAATATATAATTTTCATAGAAAACTGGAAATATATGAAACAATGTGATGATCCAGAATCAAATAAAGCATTTTCTAAACTTGAGGAAACAATTAAATTACCTTCAACTATGTCTTTTAGAGCTTCTACCTCAGTAGTAGTGACAACATAAGCTTGGCCTTGATCCATTGGCCTTTTACGAGGCAAGTTCCCCTGACTCTTAGAAAATTCATTTTCATAATGTCCCATCTCTCTAAAATTATATCATTCCATATTGATAGAAACCCTCATTCCATTGCAATCATGAGCTTGGTGGCCTTTTTCAACGCACTTGTAACAGACTCCCATTCCATTTAAGCAAGTACCAAGGTGTTTCTTCCCACATTTACTGCAAGATGGATTTTCAACGTTTCCCTTCCTCTGCTTATTTCCACTAACAGATTGATTAGCAAATCTCTTCTTATCTTTTGTTTCTTTAAAGTCAAAAAACTTTGAGAATTCCTTTTCTATCTTGATAACACATGAGACAATGTTTTCGTACGACGAGAAGGATTGTGAGACTAATGCTCGACGAAGAAATGGTTTTAACCCATCAAATAAATGATCAATCTTACTTCTTGGGTTACGTATATAATCTCCAGCATACCTTGCTAACCTTGTAATGTTAGCCTCAAACTTTGCGACATTCTCATCCTTATTTTGACTCAGACTAAGAAATTACTTTTCCATATCTTCTCGATGGTCAACATGAAAGTATTTTTCTAAAAATAGCTCATTGAACTCCCCCCATTCTATATTTCATACTTCATCATCTTCCTTCTTGTTTTGAATCAATGGCCACCATTGATCAGCATCTCCAGTGAGGCGGTAAAATGCCATGATAACTTTTTCCCTTTCAGTACTCCCCAAAGCATAAAATATTTTCTCTAGGGAACATATCCATTGCTCAGCTACCAATCGATTTATACTCCGATTGAATTTTTGTGGTTGTTTCCACATGAAGCGATATAACATTGATCCTCCATACTGTGGATCAGGGTGCTCTATATGGGTAAGGTTATTATTCATAACCTGAGTGAGTTGTCCCAGTATGGTGACAAACTGATCTGCACCATTTGCATCACCGGCTCCACTATAACTATCTTGAGCAGGAGGGAAATATCTATATGGAGTGCGTGCATTGATACAGTTTCTATTTCTTCCACTAGGAGCAATTTCTAAACAATGGCATAAAATAGATCATTTTATGAATCAAAATACATAATTCCATACTTGTAAAACACTTAACATAAATTAAACTATTTATGGATATAATCCATAATAATAAAATATGTTTTCTTTGAGAAATTATATACTCATAAACCCTTCATAATGGTTTGTAATGAAAATGAGAGTTATCCTAAGAATATCCCCCTGGGAGTGTCGTAACCAAGAGTGCAGCATGGCCCGATGTCATGCACTAGTTCTTGTTCGAGTCTAGCTCAAAGCGGTGTTTTTGGGTTTTACCCCTAGGTACATCTGTGCCAGAGCCGCCTCTACTTGCTCGTATCCAGACGGGGATGTATTGCTTGAAAAACTCACAAAATATCTACAATAAAACAATTCATGAAGTTCTTCTATACTAATCATCAATGTCCTTATTTGGTCTATATGCTCTAATCAGAGTTTATCTAAATCTATCTTCCACAATTTGTACTAAACTTCCTCTGATACCAACTTTAACGCCCAGACCCCAATTACCTAGTGTCGGTGCATTATTACATAACATTGGCATTATCATAAGAAAGATCAAATTTCGAAAGACTGACTAGTTTAGTAGCCTTGAAAACACAAGATATATTCATAAGTCTTACATTACATCATAAAAATGAAAACTACAACAACATAGTCTCCATAGTCCACACTCATATCCCCACATACTATCCCAGTAGGTCATTCATAAATTACTTCTTCACATCCTGGAAAAAATAAAACATTGAAAGGGGTGAGCTCAGATGCTCAGTTAGGATAACCATATAGCGGAAACATTCATAAATAAACAAAAACATTTAAGGCAATGTATAACTAAAACAAAATCCTTTTAAACTTGAACTTCAGCATAATGTGGAAAAGATAAAATGAAATAATTCCATTTAATTATTCACATGGATATTCTACTAGTCTAATAATCACATGAAATATCAATAACCACTTTCATAATGATGGAATGCATAATTCCAGACTATCAAAACCACCTAGCCAAGGCCTCCTGCCAAGACTACAAATACGATTTAGTCAAGGACTCGTTCCAAGACACTAGCTTGTCTTATGAGACCTACCGATGCATCGAGGAGCTATAGCGGGCTCCACACATTACTTATAAAGTCCAATGCATTCCTCATATGAATAGCTTTAAACATAACATAAACATTCATATTAAAACTAGTATATGAAATGTCAATACATTCTCCATAAAACGTGAATGGTATAAAAATAACACATCCAAAGTCAAACATATCACAAAAAATTCAATATAATATGGATGTTTTGTATCATAATAAATCAACTTCCAATAAGCTTAAAATCAATCAAAGGATGTTGACATATATGAAATCAAAACTATTTGAGAGAAATATATCTTTTTTTGAAATCATTTAAATGTCACACAATTATAAAGAAAAACTTTATTTGGAAAATATACTTATTATCTTGTAAGGGAAGCTTCAACAATTTTATGATGGCATAAAATAGCCGCATCCTCTATATAAGTTAAAAAAAAGACATTCTTACCATAAATCTGTCGAAAAGGTTAAAAAGGACATTATTTGGAAAACGATATGAATATTCCTTTATGAAAATATTATAAAAATTAAAACATGGGTATAAATGAATTTAACCCATATTATGAAAAATAGTAATAATTTTTCGAAATGCATTTTTAAGAAACATGGATATGAATGATATAGAGGTTCCAGTAGATAATTACATACAAACAACCTCGGATAATGAAGAGATTGTGAAATAACCCTTATCTTGTAATTTTCCATGGTTGATCGTAGGTTAACCTCATTTATAATGGTGAAATAATTGTTATTGAATTATACAATTATCATATATATTAATATGATATCATATATGATCTTTTAATATCGCCTTGTTAATAAAATCTTAGTATTATCGTCATTTTGGGTGTTAACTTACTCGTTTTCTTTAATATGTTTTGTTACATAAGTCATGTTTTTATGGATATGTTGTATCATATTCACATCCAAAATTATATTAAGTCTTTAAACATTATTTTTAACCATCAAATGAAAATCATTCTTGAATGGATACGATGGGGAATGAATCTCATCTCATTTGTGGAGACTGTAGTCCGTACGTACGCATGAGTGACAATATCATTCTTTTAATATTAAAATAATACATAATTGGATGTTATATCATATAGAAAGAATGATTATAATTTTATATTAATTATTTACATGAATTATACATCATTATTATACCCATTTAAATAATAATATATTTAATAACAATTACACTACAACATGGAGACGGTAGGCCGCACATATGCACGTATGGTGACATGTCATTCAAGGGATGGATAGAATAATGAATTTGATTGTTCCATAATTATAATAACATCACGGTATATAGAAGATACCCAAATTATTATTTTAGAATAGAAATAACAATGAAAGAATGATTTTAAGAAGAAAGGAACTTTAAGGAGGGTGGTAGAGACGTTACCTCTTATTCGGGTTCTTCCTTTTGATTTGATCAAAAGGGCTCCATAGGGTGGCTTTCTGATCAAACTAAGGCCTCTATGATTAAGTGAGATAAGTTGAGAAAGTATTTGGGCAGGGGATTTCCAATCCAAAATCTTTGAACGTGTTAATTAATGAGAAGGGGGAGTGCCCTTTTATAGGAGGGGTGAGGGGCTCTTTAGGAAAAGCTAGAAATATTATTTTATAATAAATTTATATTTGGTTTCTAATGGTTCCAAAGTGGATTATTTAAAGGTTAAGGTGGGGATAGGTAGAAAACCACTCAACCAATATATTTTAGACAATGTTTTAGTCATTATATTATCCTTATCTTTTAGATTAAACTCTTAGTTAATTAGATTGACATTTACCATGTATCCTTGTATTTTTATATTATATAGTTAATGAACATACCATATACATCCAAAAGACCCCCAAAGTGGTCCATTAGTGATACATCTATCATTATATAAGTCTCTGGGCCTATCCTTATATTTTTGGGAATTGAATATCAATTAATAATATAATATTTGTTTTAAAAACTCTTTTATTTCAATTTTGACAATATTTAATAATTGATTTTTGATAAAGTATTAACAACATGATTACTTCGAACTGAATTAATTTAATCAATTCTAAAATGTCATATTAACCTAATAGATTCGTTTATGTCATAAAAATTTTTAAATTATATTTATTTTAACATTTAAAATACCAATTATTTGATTCTTTAATTAATAAGGAAAATACTGCATCATTATTGTGTCATATATATTTTTTCTTTTTCAATTTCTAAAAATTATAAATAAAATACCATTATGTATGAAATATTTTAATATTTCTAATGAATATTTATTGTTGAAAATCCATCATATATAACCCATATGTAAAAATTGTTTTTCTAAAAGATATATGCTTATGTCATTTTTTTATTTCTTTTAACTTAATTAATATAAAGTGTACCTATCACCTACAAGTGGCTCCATGGGGTCCCAAAATCGACCCAAATATTCCCATGGTCGGAAATGCATCCAAAAATAAGGTTAGGACACGTTTTAGGGTAATTTTTTAATATTATAACATTATTTTTAAGCCTTATTTACCGGATTTACCCTTTAACCATGGTAAATAAAATATTTACCGAATAAATTATTCAAAATGGCTAAGAATAAAAGTTAACTATTTACAAAATTTGGATATCCTGATTCCAAATATGGAATCCATTTTTCCAAATTCAAAAAACAGAAGTGGCAGAAATAAATTTAAAATTAATTCCTGCTGTCAAAACAAAAAGCATGTTTTTATGATATAATAACTATCAATATATTGATACTTGTTTATGTCCGGTTTAATTGTGAAACTATGTCCAATGACCAAAATTGTATTAAATGGTAAAAATAAATTCTAAATATACATTATTACCACTCAAATTAATAATTTATAACAATTATTTTTTTTGATTAAAAAAGTTGTTTTTAATTAAAATTTATTAATTTTCATTATTCATCAAAATATAAAAGTTATCCGAAAAGTACCAAAATTTCACTCTAGAATAAATTTGATATTCCTAATCCAAAAATGAAGTCCATTTTGAGAGATAAAATTTATAAAACTTCAAAAAATTGGTATTACTATTTTAACGGCTAGTTTGATTGGTTGTGGTGTGTGTTAGAACTCAAAGTTGCGTATAACACACGCTACTGTATTATTCAAAGAGAAGCGTACCATGTAATATTGGGGTGTTACAAAATTTGTCAAAAAGTATATAATTTGTTTTGAGGAAGTTAGTACTATCAAATTTATATTATCTTTGTCAATCATTTCATTATCTACAAAACCTTACCATAACATCAAGAATATATTAAGGGTTATTTTTCCCTTGATCGTGTGTTATCCTAGATGTTCAAATTCCCACATAATCATTTTTCTTGATCATATATATCAGTCAACGTACTATTCCAAGTAATTAATGAAAAATTACTATAGTACAATCCATATACATTTCATAATTCTTATAACCCATATATTTTTGATAAAATACTAAAATGACATAATTATTGAATCTAAACAAAATAACTTTAATCATTCTACTTTTTATGTAGTAATATCATAAAATTGACCATGATAAATTATCTACCATTGAGTTATATTCCATTGATGTTTCGTGATTTCATTTTTATAGTTCCCCATCTCCATATATTTTAAGAATTGAAAATTATAAACATTTTTCATTCCCTTAGAATCATAATCATGGTGTATATTCTCTCTACACTTGTAGAAAAATCCCATTACCTTTATAAATTTATCATGGTTTTTCTTTTCCCAATTATCACATGTGTCAAAATACTTCTTTATCTTCTTCCCTTTATCTATATTTTTCTTTTTCGTATACATCATATCTTAAAACACATTGAAACCATAATACATAGATAATTTATTTCCAATTTTATTTGATCATGCTAATATATTCTAGTATAATGATAATATTTGGTTGATGTACGTGTTTAAACCTATTAATGAAATGATTATTCATGCTCTTTAGATTATGTTCATTTATGAGAATGTCATTACCTTTACTAAGAAATATTTATATATGATTGAACACACTATATTATATTATATATATAGAGACCCTGACTCCCAAAACCAAGATCTAGGGTCTTACTACCTTACATTGTCTTAATATAAAAGTAATTTCATCTCTATGTACTGAATACTAGAGTATTACTGATAAAATAAATATATAGTTTTTTCTTACTATACATTTAAATACTCAAATTATAATAAATTTTTTCATGAATAACATTATTACATCTAGAATATTCTTTTATATCATTCATTGTATACTTCATGGAATCCTGGGGATATAAAAAAATAAGGAAAATCTAAAATGAACACAAAGTGTTTAGTATAGGGAATGATATCATGAATCAGTAATTAATAATCAATATGGATCGGTATAAAACTAAACATGCATTCCAATTAAATAATCAGATAAGGTATCATAAATATAGAAATGTAAATAACTAATCACACATTTCATTTAAATTACTTTTTAATGAATAATTAATTTGGAAATGTAAATAATTGAACCCATATTCCAATTAAATAAATTATAAAATAAATATTCAATATAAAAAAAATAACTAAAAACACATGATATTTAATTTTGTAACTAAGAAGGAATTTAATCTATATCTTTTTATACAGAAAAAATATCATATATTATCGTACCAAAATTATGAATTAATGAAATTGTAAATTATTAGGATTTATTATCTCAAACATCATGGTACCTCTACTATCGACATATTTTACAATACAATTTAACAAACAACTAGAAACTCGTTGAATAGTAGCGAAATTGATTTGTCTCATAAGGCATGTTGATGCATTGTGGGGATATATAATGATGATTCCCAACCATCACATCATGTACAAAACATTTCTCATTTATCAAATAATATATTTAATTCATCAATAAATATTTATAACATAAATTATCTGTATTGAGTAATGGATACCGATTTATCAATATTTTCCATGTCAAACAAATAACATTCATATTAAAACACCACATATATATATATAAATCAGATATGATTTAATAAATAATAATATCCATGAAAAATAATTTGGATATTTAGGTTAACTATAATGTCTAATTATCATAGTAATGTGAACATTTAGAGGGAATGTTATTAACTACAAAAATGAATCAAGGAAGTGGATTATCAATACATTCCGTAATTAAAATTTTCATAAAACATCTAGGGGAAGAATTATAATGGTATCGATAAATACCTATTTGATTTATAATAAATAACGTGTTCATTGATAAAAATAAATACTATAATATATCTTTTAATAAATTATTTAGGAAAATATAATTTTTTTGAAGACTACTTTTAAATTATTTTCATTCAAAATGTCATTTAAAAATATATTTTACAAAAAATTATTCTTGTATAATTTATAAGTAATATTCAAAAAATAATTTTGATTATGATGGGTAATTTAATAAAATTTTAAAATTAAAAAAACAACCTTATTGTTACACTGCATAATTTTTTGTAAAGTCCCTTGTTCAAGAAAATAATAAAACTATTTCATTCACAATTTAATTACAAGCCAGATGGTAATTTTTTTCCAAATGAAAAAATATTAAATTGAAAAAAATAAGTGTAAAAAGGGTTGAATATGATTTCTGAATATTATTTTGAAATGGTTATGAACATCTTTTATATAATTTTAAGAAAACATGTTTTCGGAAGAAAATAGATTTCTCATCAAAAGTAAAAATCAAGTTTGGATTTCAAAAAGAATTGTCTCAATTAACTTAAGTAACAAAGAGTAAAAAATGATACTATTACATGAAAATATATTCAATGAAAAATGGTAATTAGAATAAAATGGTTATACTATATAATGATCAAATAATTTCATTCAACTGAAATTCCAGAATAAACAATCTCGATTAGAATGAGATTATAAAATAAACCCCTCAAGTGATCATATTGTTAATGTGAGAATAAAACAATGAATAAATTCTTTTTTCAGATTTAAATACATATAAAGAATCATAAATCGAAAATAATTTAACCAAATGTCATTTTACATATAATCTTCGAATATTGAATATATTGAGTAAGTAAAAAACCCAATGAAATGAAATTGAATTATAAAATTCTTTTCCACATTGTGGATTTCAATTTAAATACCCTTAGATGATATAATTGTTATTTAAACATAAAATAACCTTATTCATGATGTTTTCATGATATTACATTTATGAGGTAAATTATGCATACAATATAAAATAAATTAGGTTTATAACCTTACAATATTCCTTAATGAAATGAAATTAAGGAATAATATCTTAACATTATCTTACTTTTGTTTTAAAGAACTTTATAATCCATTATAATGGATTAAATAATTCAATTAAATCTTTTTCAAAACATAGTCATAATTATGATATAATATAGTATCCTTTTATACAATCATATCACCCATTCGTTAATAATTTTCATAATTTTAGGTATCTTTTGCCTTGTTTTTTAGTATGTTTTACCATGTTATTTTTTTCTCCTCATACATAGATAATGATTTAATCATATAAAGAATTTAAACTATGATATAAATATTATATATATTTATTTATTATATATTTATTTATTTTAATTCAGAAATTTTGCTTATATGAAATGACAAACACTATTCATGAAGACAGTGGGTCATATATACACATGAATGTTGTCTATATTTTATTGTCATATTGAAGAAAAGAAGATTAGATGATATATATAAATATATATTATTTTAATATAATTCTTAGGTCATATATAACACATATATATTTTTAAAACCATCATTAATTCTTTCTATGAAATCATGAATGAATCACATTACTATCCGTGGCAGTAGTCCTTCATACACAAAAATAGTGATATCGTATTTCAATAAAATGGAATGCATGATTCTATGTGTCTTATACTAAAACAATAGGAAAAATAATAACATAATTATAATCTATATTGTATATAAACTATAAATAAATCATTATTCTCAACCCTCAATAGTGGCAATATAAAAAAATGACATCGGTTCATGGAGTTTTTGTCATATGTGCATTCGAATGATGATTACATAACCCATTTGAAGGAAGTGTGTGAATTTATAATTTTTTTTATTGAAGTAACAAAATAAATATTTATTTAAGATAGTATGGTTATTAAAAATTCATTATAAAATTTTAATTAATAGAGGTGGAGAATGAATCATAATAAAAGCGCTTTGAGAAGAACATTATCTCTTCTTCGGTTACACTCCATTGGTTTGAGCTAAAACCTTCCAGGGTTGGATTAATTCCAACAATATGACTAATAAGACCACATAAGGTATGTTTTTAATTTATTTGTTTTGGTATTTTACGAACTAATGTTCTTTAAAGGAGTGAAGTGGATAGAAAACTCGGCAGCCTTTTATTAGTGGGGTGAGAGTCACAATTATAAATTTTTTGAAAGAGTGATTTCCATCTATGTTGGGTTCATGTCATTAAGCCCCAATAATACTTTATTATAGATAATATATTCATTATTATTGAAATATTTCCATAAAATGGCTTTTGGAAAATATTTAGTTCATTTTTATACATTATTGTCTATGTTTAACGACTTAGTAATCTCGTTTTTATCATAATCAATGCAATTAATTTTCACAGTTTTTTCTATTGATTTTTGGGAAAAAATAATTTAAATTTATTATACATTATAATTTTGTTTCAAAATATTTATTCTATTCTTTCAAAATTCAATACACAGAAGTGGAAATTATTTATTTAAAATTAATCCCATAGATGTGATGAGAAAGGGAGTATTTAAAGTGAAAATGTTCAAATTTTTACAATGATTTTATACAAAATTTAAATGTTAAAATGTTTTTATTTACCCAAATTTTTATTAATATATTTATAATTTAACTATTCTAAAAATAAAATAGATTCAAAATATAATATATTCTTAAAGAATATTTACAAAACAGAGGACTTTGCAATTAAAAATCTATATTTTTCACTAATCATCAATAAAACTCCTCATAAAAATATCAAAAATTCACAATAAGATATTTTTTCAATAATTATTTTTATATTTAATTATATGAATTAAGCTCAATTAAAAAATCTCATACAAAAATACATTTTTTCAGAAAAAAATTATTTCTTCCTTTAAATGATACTATCTTATTTATAATTATTACATATCAAATAAACATGTGTAATATATATATTTTAATAAAATATTTATTCTTATTTAGTCCCTCCATTTCCATTTCTATGTGAAAATTTTCATATCATGTGATAATATATATAATATTTTTTGGTAAAAATCAGTCTTGTGTGTAACACAAAATGCTGAACAACCCTTATTTTTTTTGTAACACAAGATGAACATAGAGTTTAATGCACTAAAAATATAGAATATTTTTATTTTATTCAAAATAGTAAATATATTTTAATGTCTTTTTATGTAATATTCCAGTATATACTTTTTGTCATGTTCTACTAAGGTTATTGAATAAAATGTTACTCTTTTAGAATTTTGAGGGTGATAAATTATTCCCACCTTAAATCAACAACATTGTGATAATTTAAACTTGATCTCGGTAATTAAGGTTATAATATTTGAAAATAACATTTTTGAAAAACCCACATTGTAATTATTTTAATAAATTCCTCCTTTAAAATATAAAAAAATGATGTACAACAGCCATCTGAAATAATATATAACTAAGTTTTTATGTAAGAGAACATTAGTCTCAAAGGAAGATGTGCTCATAAAAAAAATAATAGAAAACTATACATATTTAATGTGGTCATGGATCATTAGAATTTAATAGACAAATGGTATGTTAAGGGGATCAAAACCATAAATACATATTTATTTTTTAAACCATATTATTCATCAGATAGGAATATAATAGGGTACTATTTTTTATTTCAACATCATTTTAATAATGATAAGGACTTGTTTTACTGTCTAGAATGTATGGAAATATATCAATTTGATACATTTCTATTTCTTCAACACTATTTTATTTTTTGGTTGCACCAAAATAAATTCACAATTTATCCCTCTACATTAAGAAATGAATATCCCAAATCCAATTTTTTATAACTACATCTATAAAATCCACTTTTAACGGATCATAAGATCCATAAAGGAGTGAAATGTATTTTCTTCTATCATTAAATATTTACCTAATAAAATATGGCCACTACTTTAGTTACTAATCCTAGAAATTAAAAATAATGGATCATTATTAATATTTTTTTTATTTTTTTAACTTAAACAATGACATCTTAACCAGGACATCATGTTGGCTATTGGTAGAAACTAAACACTTATTTTTTTTTTCTATCATGGGTACAAGCCCCACCATATTATTGGATCTAACAGGATTCCACCCTATATTTGTTTTTTCCATTTTATATACTATATTAATATAATTCATATAATGTTCCCAAAAAATATGATGGACATTATAGAAAAAAAATATCATTAAATAAAATTTTTACAAAAAAATTAAATAAAACATATTTATTTTTATAAATTCTAATAATATTATATAATATTTAGTACAATTTAATTAATGATCATATTAAGCAAAAATCCTATCAATACATCAAAACTTATATCTATAATATATAAAGGATTTATTCTGAAATAAATTTTACACTAAAACATCTATATACATCAAATTTTTCATAAATTTTCTTCCATCGTGCCAGTCTCTCATCACATTAAACCTAAAATTATTTGTTTAATAATTTTAAAATATAAACTATTTTAAACATATTAAACTATGATGGTATCCATAACTCTTATTCTAATGAATATATATTTACTTCTAAAGTATAACTGAATCCTTAGAAGTATCCTGCTTTTTTAAACCTACATTACCATTGGAAAAAATTTATAATAATCAATTATTGAACCTTGATTCATATATATTTTATCTATTTTATTTCCAGATAGGGGTTTCCTTGGTCTTGGGAGTATCCTTGGTCATTAATTGTCATTATCTATTAAAATACTTCATAATTGTTTATAAATAACATCTAATTATTTTAATCATGTTGAAAAGGAGTGTCAAACCATATATGAAGTATGGCTCACTACAATGTACCAATTAATTCCCAATTCAATATCAATGAAATTTTGTTGTTATAATTACCCCTTGGTACATATGTACCTTACAAAATTCCACTAGTAGTATATATAAATGGAGGAATTAATAGAAATATCAAATAAATATCTTATTTTAAAAATAACAAGGATGTTATTCCTTACATATCCTCCATTTCTATAAATGGGTTATGTTCCCAGATCTATGTTTCTCTAAATATACATCTCAAGGTTTCTACTAAACAACCTTTGATACCAATTATTGTGACCCTGACACCAAAAGCCAGAAGCTGGTGTCTTACTACATTACATTGGCATAAGATATAAGGAAACACATCCAACTGTAATGAATCGTTTAGTCATATTGGTAAACTTGATATATAATTGTGTCTTACATTATATTAGAATACACATGTCATAACATGATTTTTTCTTGGGAATAACATTATTCCCTCTATCATATTCTTACATATTTGTCCTAGTAAACTTCATGGAATCCCATGTGAAAGAAAACAAAATAAGAATGAGCTCAAATACTCATTAATAGTTATGTTGAGTACAAGCTAACATGAATCATTAATTAATAATAAGTATAGAGTAGTAAATAAATGAGCAATCATTCCATTTAAATTATTATATAAAGTATAATCAATATATAAAGATAAATAATTGATCCCACATTCTATTTGAATAACTAAATTTGGAATAATCAATATGGAAATGAAAATAATTGAATACATATTCCATTTAAATAATTATATAATGAATAATCAATATAAAGGATGAATAAATAAAAATAAAAAACATTTAATCAATAAATTATGAATTAAATGAATCCATTTATTTTTTATAGTGAAAACCTCATAGATAATATTAATTAAATTATAAATGTAGGAAATTCTTAATTATTGGATGTCGTGATATCATATATCATGCTACATATACCATCATGACATTTTACATGGAGGTTTAATATATAGGTAAGAACTCATTTAATTATATCATAACTAACTTGTATTGATATACCTACTATACAATGATGGGATAAATATATTTCCTCCCCACCCATCACATTAGTTACAAAACATTCCTCTTATTTCTAATAATAAATTTATTTCATTTATCAATATTCTTTTATAACAAATATCTTTATTGAGTAACTGATACATATTTATAAATATTTTCCTAGTTAAAAAAATAACAATCAAATTAAACACCCTTTTTATAAATGAGATACTGTTTAATAGTAATACTATCGTTGATAATTAATTCGGTTATTTTGGGGGAAATTTAATTTGCACTGATCATTAGTAAGTGAAAATTTCAAGGGAATCTTATTGAGTACAATAATGAATCAAGCGAATTTTCAATATATTCCTTAGTCGTAATGAATATAAACCATATGGAAGATGAATCTGGATAGTATAATAATATACTCATTAGAGTAATAATATTTCTTTGCTGTAATTGATAAATATATATACCATGAAGGAACATTAATAAGACATTGAAAAAATTATCCTTTTCATTATGAAAGGTTTTTATAAATTAATTTTATTTAAATAAATTGAAAAAATATTACTTAATAAAATCCTCATAAGCATGAAAATGAATATACGAATAAATAACAATTGTCATGGTATTTAATTTTATATATTAATTAAATGTTAAAAACATTCCTTGGGTACTGTAAAAATCTTAGCAAAGTACAATGTTCAGAAGATGACAAGATTGTTCCTTTCGCATTTTCGGTAAAGGAAAAAAGAATATAGTTTTGAAAAATAAATATGATTCATTTAAATAAAAATTAATGAGAAAAAATGGGATAAAGTTATTTTTTAAATAATTTCATAAATGTGAAAACATTTTTAAAATGTTTTTATGAACTATGGTTTTGGAAGAAAATAGATTTCTGACTGAAGATTAAAATGAATTTGTATTTTCTCAAAACTATTTATAAATTAATTTAATTTCCCAAGAGTGTCGCAATCCTATTATTAATATAAAATATAATGAATAGCGTGAATATAATCAAATTAATTGGTTTTATTATAAAATTATCAAATAATTTCCTTGAAATAAATTTTAAAAATAAACTATCTTAGTTAGAATGAGATTGTGAAATAAATTCATCAAATGTTCATAACATTAAAGTGAGAATCAACCAATGAATAAACATTGAGTATGGAATGTTAACACACATAAAAAAGTATTAATGAAAAAAATAAATAATCAAAAGTATTACAAATATTATATTATAATATTAATGACAATGAAGAAGTAATATAACCTAATGAAAATAAATTCAGTTATTCAATTTTTTACCACATAGTAATATTTTTCTAAAATTACCTTCTATTAAAAAATCAAATTGAATATTAAAATACCAAAAATAATAGTTTTTTATTGATATTAAAATTTAAATATTAATTAAAAACACTATTTAATAAAATAGGAACCTAACATTATAATATGCCTCAACAAAATGAAATTCCGATGAACTCCCATGTCATTTGCTTCCTTTTGTTTGAATGTTATTTATCCTCATTTATAATGGTTATAATAATATTATTAAATTACACAAAAACTATATCAATATTTATAAAATATTATATTTTCTTTTTAAAACATCTTACCACATGTTTGTTAATAATATTTTATGATTTTTATTTTTTCACGTCTTAATTACCTTTTTTTGAGTATTTTTTGACATATAAATATTTAGTTCATTTTAATTTGATAATGATTTTTTAATATCCATAATTTTAACCATGATTCATATATAATATATATTCATTATGTATATATTTAGTGCAATCCATAAAATTTTATGATAGGAAATGAAATACACCATGCAGGAAGATGGTAGGTTGGACGTATACATGAATGTTGTTTTCATTTTGTTATTATATTAAAATAAGAAATAGAATATTGTACACATATATATATTATTAAAGTATAATTTTAATTCATTTTTTCATATATTTTTATTAAAACCATCCTTAATACATTCTTTTTGTATCGTGATATAATCACATTGCTTCGTGAGGCGACAGTTCGTCAAACAGACAAGCTACAATGTCATATTCCAAAAATAATGGCTAGAATGAATTTATGTTCGAAATAATAATATATGAATTATAATAACATAATAAATATCATAAATATTATATTTAACTATAAATACTTCCTTATTTACAACATCAAAAGGTTGTAATGGATAAAAATAAATTTTAAATTATGTGTGCAAAGCATGATTAAATCGTCTTTTAGAAGAATATAGTTTTTTCAGATTTTTTTTTTCATATGAATGATTCTTTTCTTATTTATAATATATGAATTAATTCTAATCATATGTCAAATATATATTTTAATAATTTATTTGTTCATACTTATTACCACCATTTCAATCACAAGGTGGTAATTTTCTTACTAAATAATAATATTAATAATATTTTATTGTTCGGTAATACATAGACTTGCATGTAACACAATATATAGAAGAAACTTTTTGATGCAAGTAATAAAAGATAATAATAGAGCGTAATGAATTAATATATATATAATTTATTTAATTTTGTTAAAATAATACATATACTTTAATGTCTCATGATGTTATATTCCCTTCAATGATTTGTGTTATGTGTCAAATACGCTATTGAATAAAATGTTATTCTTTAAAACTTATCCAGGTGTTATAATATCATTATGAAATAAGTGTTATAATCATACAAATTGAAGAATAATTAAAAATTTTATAATGATAAAACATAATGAAAACATTTTTACAAAACATGGTTTAGGATGAAAAAGATTATTCGAATGAAGAGTGAAATAAAGTCGGATTTTGATGAAAAAATTTTCATAATAAATTTAAGTACCAAATAGAGGGAAAATTATACTATTTATTTAAAAATATCATCAATATATTAAATAATATAAAATATGATTATTTTAATGTTTAAATAACAAGTAATCCCCTGAGGAATATTTAAATAAAAATAATCTCAAAAAATGATGACATTGTGAAATAAATTATAACCAATTTTGTAACATTTGAATCAAAACCCCACGAATGAAATAAATATAAATTAAACATTAAATAAAATTAAGATAAATGGGTTTATAACATAAAAAATGAACTAACATTTTATAAACCACAAAAAATAAATATATGTGGATTATGAAGTATATGTAATAGGATTAAAGGAGACACGAGAATCCCTTAACATGATTCGAAATGATCACGTATGTTCTTTATGATTTTGAAAAATAAAATTATGAAAATTAATTACTTTCTTAAAAACATTTAATTTTATTATATCTTTTATTTCATCATTACCGTGTTTTATATTATTACATAATCAATTAAATTTATATCATGTTTTTAAAGATGTTTTTATTATGTGTCAATAATGAAATCAGTAGGTTAAAAATGGTCATAGAGGTCATTTTTAAACATATCAAAAATAATAACAAGGAAATAATAATCATATTTATACATAAATTACAATTTTGAAAACTATAATGGAATATGATAATTAAAAATGGACTACGTTAAAATCAAATACCCAATAGATATTATATAGACATGTGTATCAATTCGATTTTTAAAATATCATTATGGTAAGAAAGTACGAAATATTATTTATCTACAAAATGATATTAATTTCATTAATAAAAAATTGTTTCTCATAATAAACTTATATATATATGTCATCCATGTGGTTTAGTGTTGAAAATAGAGTTAGATATCTTCATGAATGCGGCAGTCCACACGTATATGAAGATTATTATAATTTTTCAATGTGAAAAATAAAATGATATATATTATCATTTCAAAATGATATATAGGAAATTATTAACAATATTATGTAATTTATATTAAATATATTCATTACCTTTATCATTATTACCTTTCATGTAATGTGGTAGTTAAAAATAAATTGCATCGCTTCACGAGCCGATTATCCACCGTTCACACGAGTAGTTTTCTTGTATCCAATATATTGATTTGAATGTAACAAAATTATATATGATATTATTATAAAATAGGTATAAATATATTATTATTATTTATATATATACTCTATATTATTTATAATAACCAACTATTATAGGTGGTTGTGAAAAAATGAATGCCATCAATTGGTGAGGAAGTAGCGTGTCATAGACACAAATAATGATTTCATAACATATTTGATGGATATGGGAATGGTTGTAAGTAATTAACATAAAATAAAAATAATCTCAGTTTTTTTAAGACATAATTTTTATTATATCATCATGGTCTAATAATAATATAAGGTTGTTGGGGAATAAATAAAACAATAACTCTCATTGAAGAACATTATATCTTCTTCTGGTTATCTCCTAAGGGTTATACCGAAACCCTTACTATGTTGTATTTATACCGAAAATAATATTTATAATATGAGTTTATTTAATTTAGGACATTATTTATTCAGTTATATTATGAACCAAACCTTTTCGATGGTGTGAAAAAGTGAGGAGAGGGGGTGACCCTTTATAAGTGAGGTGAGTGGGACACATATAATTTATAAGAAGAAAAAGTTATACCCAGAGTTTACAAATTAAAAAAGTGTAAAATATTCATTATTATCAATAATTATACCTTATAAAGTCTAAATATTTCTATTAAATACATTTATGATAATTTTTTTGGTCATTTTTACCCCTATCATTTTATTTCAACCCCTAGTAAATTAGTTCCAACCTTAATCGCATCAATTAATTTTTATTATTTTCATAATTCATTTTGGAAACTAATTAAGTTGAAATTAATAAATAATATAAATTATTATTATTAAAAATATGGAATCCATTTTCTCAAATTCCATTAACATATTTTTTAAATTATAACATAAAATTATCCCCGCATACATTTTAAGTGAGGGGGATTTCAAAGAAAAAATGTTCAAAAGTTTTCAAAGTTTTTATAACAACATTATAGATAAAAATTAATCCAAACAACCAAATATGATTAATAAATAAATAAATAATGTGTTTTAACATTAAAAATAAAAATAATAATTTAACATTCAGTGTAATTTAAATTAAAAAAAATCATAAATCATGTATTTTCACTATTCATCAAAAAATAAAACTTTCTAGAAAATAAAAAAAATCACTTATGATATTTCTAATATGATGATTTAAAAAATGGAATTTATTTTTTAAAATAATTATAAAAAAATCAGATGTAATTTAAAATTATGCATGAAGTTTTTGACTACACCATATAATAGAAAAAATATCAATTTCCAAAAAACATTTTCTTTTTTAATGATTGTTGTTTTTTTAAAATAAATATATAACCATAATGTGCATAATTTGTATAGTAATATCCATACCCATGAATTTAGTATCTGTTTTATTACCTTTACATTTATTAAACAATTTCAATTACATTTGTATTAATTGAATAAATATTGTATCATTGTTTCTTTATAATTAATTATAATTATTCCATAAATAAAAACAAAAAATATTTAAAATTATAATAAAATAATTATTCTTTGAAATAAAAATTTATATTTTAAATTAATTTTATTCTATCTCTTCCAAAATAAATTATATATTTTAAAAGAATGTGATTGAACTTTTTGGCTTTATCTTTAGCATAAATATTATAAAAGTAAAAAATATAGATAGATAGGGAAAAAGTATATTTTTTTATGTTTATATTATTATAAAAAAAATATACTTATAAAATCAAATAAAATAACGTTTTTAATGAATTTTATGTCTTATCAATTTAATTTTTTACAATAATTACTCGATTTACCCTTAATGAAGTAAAAAATATTTAATACAATTACAATTGAAAATGATAAAAATAAAATGGATTTGTTTAAAAAAAATATGAATAATAATTTAAAATATTTATACATTTGTTATGATTTAATCACTAGAAGTTGTAGAAATAAATTCTAATATAAATTCTTAAAAGGCGGTAAAAAAAATTTATTTGAAAGTTGATTTTTATGCCTAAAAATTAAAATATATCAAATTATATATTTTTTATTATAATGATATAATATTTTATATTATAAAAATTAAAGGATCTAATCATATCTTCATGGAGAAATTAAAAAGATAACTGTTATTTTAAATTACATGATTTTATAAAATACAATGACATTATTTGAAAAAATTATTTTTGACTTTTAACTGAGAAATTATTTGTTTTTGAACAATAAAAGAAAATTTACCTCAATATAATATTCAATTTATTACAGAAAAAATAATATCCTCTCATTATAATTTCATTTACAAAAATAAAAAAAATTATAATATCTGTCAAAAACTATGATAAATTGTTTTTTGAAGAAAACTTATTATTGAAAAATTAAATAGATATAATGGAAATTGAGTACTTATTTCATATGAATTAATAAATAATTTTTCCAAAATTAAATATTTATACCTATTTCCAATAATATTTTTATTCCAATTAATACTCATCAATATAATGACTTGGAGAAAATAGTCATATAATAAAACATTTTATACTATGTTGTGGTTCATTTATTGTTAGTATTGCGTGTAAAAAAGATAACAATGAAATAAAATTTATTCAAAGAGACCTATATATTAAAATTTTGTGGTGTTATATTCTACCCCCTTATAATAATATCTCTCTAGAAATTATTTCACTCTGATTTAGACAATTAAAGATACATCTACCTCATCACATCCTTAGGTTCCAGTGTATCTTCCATATTTTTATGATTTCACCATAAAACATTGACCAGTTCAGTGGTATTGTTACTCAAAAATTTATCTATATTATACCTAATGTCTACTAGTTTGTCTTGGTATGATATATAATTCTCTAGTGGTATGCATATTGGATTCAGTACCGGTGAAAGATCAGGTATTTACTACCTTGTGAGAGATATGTGGAACACGTCATCAACTTTAGAGTGTCTTTTTGGAAGAACTGGCGATAAGATACCATCCCAATATTATCTCGAATTTAGAAGGAACCAATATTTCATTGGATAATGATTCCTTTCAATCCAACATCTCATAACATTATTCTAAGGGGGTATTTTTAGGAAAAAATTCTCAATATCCTCAAAAAAATTTATCTTAATGATAATTATTGTCATTTTTTCAAATGTGAGTTATCCTTATGTATTTCTGAATGGATCTGACCATATCCGTTTCTTCCTCAACTATACTATGTCTCAATAACATTATTTCATTAAATCTGTCACAACATTTTTTAGTTCTACACTTCTTACTATATAGTTCTTCAGAAAGATCCATCTAAATAATTGAGTTAAATCAATTCTTATAAAAACAATCCTCTCGAGGAAGGTGTTGATCGCATAAAAATTTGAAATCTATAGAGAATCCTTTCATCATATATTTTATAATTTTAATGGTCCTCTTAGATTGACCATCTATTTAAGGATGATATATTTTACTAAAAATAAACTCTATATATTGATCAAACTAAGGACTAATCTAGAACATTGAGGAAAACCTCATATCCCAATAAGAAATGATTTATAGTGGTACTAAAAAAAATATAAACAATTACTTAATGTATAACTATGTAATCAGATCAAGATAAATACAATATCTTATAGAGATAAAATATTTGTATTTCAATTGGGTTTTTCTATGAAATTAATTTTATTATTTTCTTTAGTTATTTTTCGGAGTCTAATGATGAACTGCAATGTAATGTTTTCCCTTTTCCAATATGGTATAGGTAATTCTGATATCATCCCCTTAGAATTCTATATCACAAAATAACTTCTTGAAACCCTTGTAAATGGAATATATACTCAATAATATCGTTTTTCATGTTAAACCACTTGATATACTCTTTAAAACACTACTTTTATTCAAATATTAAGGTTAAATATATAACAATACACTATTGGGTTCATAAAATTTCTCATTCATCATGTATTGTATTGACAAAATACAGAATATATTCCAATCCCTTATCATTCTATCATGATCAAGGATGATCTCACGAACATTCCATACCTTATTTTGAAATTCCATATCTATATTCTATTCCTTTTAAATCCTCTATTGGATGGATAGTTGAACATTCATTTGAGAAAGATAATAGTTTTTCCATTTTATCATTATTTCATGTTGAAAATTATGAAAATCCATATATATTGGATCTATTTCAATCATCATCATGGAAACAATATCATGTTATTCATGAATCATAGCATCAACCACCTAGTTTTATTTCTTAGGGTGGGAATATATTGCATAGTCATAATATTTTATTAAATCAACCCTTCCTATCAAGTGCATATTCATTTCAATTTGTGTAAACATATACTTGAATATTTTACATTTAGTATACATATCATCTATTTAACCATAAAGGTAATTCCTATATAACTTTAATGAAAAAAGTCTTCTACCAACTCTAAATAATGAGCCAGGAAATTATTCTCACAAGTTTTAAATTACTTAGAAGCATAATATTTCACTATATCATTTTGCATCACGATTTATCACATTCCATTCCATTCCATAATTCATCATTATAATACAAAAACACTTTTCAATTACAATGTTCTGTAATCATATGCACATCTACTAAAATATTATTATGTTCATTGAAAATTTCCCACATTCATCCATCTAAAAGAACATAGAAATATTTTGATTCATCTCATTTAGTTGATTAGATTGTGTGGGTAAATATATTAAAAGAAAAAATATCAAAATATAAAAACAAAAATATCCTACTTATCATCAATTTTTTTTGTCATTTATCATATAACATTAGTCTTTGAAATATCCCCCAATATACTCTCAAATGAAATTATATTACCCCGGAATGAGACTTTTTTCAGCCAGTATTCACATTGGATAAATTTGGAATATTTTCTCACCTTCATCATGGTAATCGTAATAATACTCTAATTTTCTTCATGATCCTCCTTGATAATCAAATATGTTTGAATATTGATTATAAAGAGTACCCAAAACTAATCATGTTAATATCTGAAGAATGAATTATTTAAATACATAATGATAGCATGACCATTTAAGTCCAAATAGACATACAATAAATTTATAACAACAATGCCTTATACCAATGGTTATCTTGGGTATATCCTACTTTTTGATACTTATATTATGATATCTAAATTTAGGATCAACTTTTGTAAAAATATAAAGCTCGCCATAATTGATCAAAATATCATAGATACTAGTTAGTGTATATTTTTCTTAATATTGATCTTGTTATTTTTTTATTATCAATGCAGTGTTGCATTGAACTGTGATTCATGTTAACAAAAAGAATAGGTCCAACCAATAGTGAATAATCTAGATGAATGAATACCATATCTATATTATCATGGAGTTTCTTCTTTATGTCATGTCACGTAATCAATGTCATTTTATCTAGAGTTGCTGAAATAAGTGCATCACCAGTTATGATTTCTATTGAAATTCAACATAATAATTTCAGGGAATACTGGGAAAATTTTATGCAAAAAAATAAAAAACTACCATAAAATACAAATATCGTTAATTTTGATATTATCCCCAACTATCTAAGATATATATCACAATTTATTATGTTGTAAACCTTGTATAATTGATGTAATTTCCACTTGGATTTTAGGTTTATCCTCACACTAATAAACAATAATATTTTGTTTTGAGAAATAGAATATACCATCAAATCCTTGAAAATTAATATGGGATCTGGGATAAGAGAGAAAATCGAAGACCAAAACCACATCGAATGTTACTAGGGGAAGAATAACATGGTTGTTATGAAGAAAATACCGATAAACTTTTATTAGATAGGTGTTATAGACATGATATGTTATCAAGTTACCATTTGGAGTATTCAATACCAGCTCAACATCTAATCATTGATGTGGTGATGGGATACCCATTGAAAATTATTTAAAAATGAAATATTAGATACAAAATAAATCAAATATAACATGTTCCCTTTAAGAACAGATAAAAAGTGTGCCTTTCACAACATTATAAGGGACTCCTACTTTAGTTTTATTAATTTTATAAGCTCTGAATTTTCCCCTTAACTTATTTTGTGGTATGTCCACTTGATGATAATGAAATTTGTTTGAATAATGACACATATAATTATAATAGAAGAATTGTATAGAAGATGTTCTTATATTTACCTCACATTAAATATCCTTATGTCCCCTTTCAATGCATTTTAGGGATATTGATGTTCCCATTAATCTATAACCTTATTTTTTATTTCCACTATTATCACATATTGTAATATCATCCTCTATTTCATCATCATTGAAAAATTCCTTTTTTTCTTGGTACTCAACCAAAATATTTTATTTATTAGTTCCATTAAAGGTATAAGATGAATAAAATTTTGATATAATCTAGATAATATTCTTTATCTATCTAGATGGAACAGGAAACTATATCATCATATGATAAAAATGTATGACAAACTAGTTCACTTTAGAGAATAGTTTTAAGCACATCAATGAAATTGTTAATATTTCTTTCTAGATTATGAAGGTTTTTTATATAATACCTAGATGATATTGAAAGGTAACCCTCATACTCTACCAGAAAATTTTCTTCCTTCAAAATTAATGTTAATAACATCCACTCCATTTCATCACATTATTCTTGAGGGAAGTATTTCTTGGAAAACATCACCTTAAAAGTTATATATTTCATTATTTCTATTTTTTTACCTATTTAGTGTTTTAGATCTATGACCACCATAGATCATCATCTCATATTGAAATATACAGTTCCAGAATATCTGTTTCACTTTCATTATAACTCAAATAAAGGAATATTTTATTGAAGGATGTAATATATTGTTCACTTATTAATGGAATAGTATATCGATTAAAATATATATCCTTTTTTCACATGAAGAGCCCCAAAATAGGTTAATCAAATTATGTAATAACTGGTTATTATATATTGTAAAAATAATTAATCATATCTAGAGCCATTTTTTATATTATGGACTTGATCTGTATTGTTCTAACACCATTTTTATAGGATTACCTGGACGTACCATAAAAATATTGACTATTGGTAATGATATTATTTTTTTATAACCACTCACCACACAGGGTCACAAATATAATTATCTCATAATCGTTTAGTGTTTTGAGCCATAAAATAAAAATTAAATAAATGGTAAATTTTCTCGAATATAAAAAGGTTTTATCATAATTATCTTTTTTTTCTATGTTTACTTAAAATCTAATTCTAAGTGTTATTAATAAAAATTCTATGATACCAACTTTAAAAACCCTGAATCTAGTAACCCATAGCCGATGATTACTTTATTACATTGATACAAGATACACAGAATCTCACCAACCATAATTGGTCTATTTAACAGTATTTGAAAAATATATGCACATGTGATTCCAATAATAAATTGGAAATATAAAATACATATCATATGAAAAATTCTTTCTTAATAAATGAAATTTATATTTTTTGGAATTCATGATCATGGCCTCACGATCGAGATATCATGAATCATGTCATTGTTGCCTCTAAACTAATATATCATTTTTAATAAATGGGTATGTGGAAAAAATACCCATGTAATAATTTATTATAGATATTGTGTCTCATGAGACATGTTCATTAATTTAGGGTCAATTAATAACTCTCCCCACCACCACACCTTCATATCTTTTGTATTCTTTTTAATTTTAATGAATAATAAAATTCATCCCAAAATTCCTTCAAATGAAATAATTATCTATATTTAATCATGAATGAAATGTCAATAATTTCTTATAACAAACAATCTAGAGAATGAATAGTTATAGTATCATTGGATCATATTCCTATTATCAACAATGGGCATTATCATGGTCAAAAATACCTCTAAAATATCACTATATTATTTACTGAAATGAATTCCCTTTTGACATTGGAATAATTTATTAATACATGTTAATTTCCCAAATATTTACTAAAACATTTTCATTACAAACATTACAATGGTTGGAGAGAAATCGTCAAAACATTGATCATTCTTGATGGATTAAAAATCTATCCATGCATTGTATGTTAAAATATTTAATTATTAATTTTTATTGTAAAATTTCAAAATTAACTCATTCCGAAAATGTAAAGAAGATTATTTCTACACAATTTTTATATAATTTCAAACATGGGAAAAATGAATTTTAAAATCATAATTTAATAGTGAAAATTTTCATGAAAAAATTTCAAATAAAATATGGATATGGATGAAAAATATTCCTACCCAAGGAATAAATAAGGTCTATTTTTCTTAAATATATTTTCTTTATCTTTTTATGTTATCGTTAAAGGTAGTTTCTACTATAACTTAAATGTTTCTTTAATAAAAAATATACAAAACAATTATGGGGATTTATTCGATAATGAAGTAACCTAGGGTAACATCTAAAATTAGTAGAAAGACAAATTTTCCACTATCTCAAAGAGTGTTGCTAATCGCCATGGCCTGACGACTAGTTGTAGGGAATCAAAAATTAGAGAAGAATAATAATTTCACCGAAACTGAAAAAAGATAAATGGAATATATATATATATATATATATATATGAAGGAATCTAAAAACATCTAAAATTTCATAATCATAGAAAATTGGTGTAACAATACAAAAAAAAACCTGAAGGATAAAAATCCTTGTTACATGTCCAACAACCCAAAATAGACAACCTAAAATACCAAAAAACAACTCCACATAATATGAATTAAGAATACCACATTGTCACTACAAACAACCCATACATATTTTATATGAAGATGACACCTTAGTGGAGTGTCTTTCCTTTTCCAACAGTAAAATAATATACATGGTCTACACATTCCTTAGGGAATGTGTATGATGTGTTCTAAACATAATAAATAAAATACCACAAACGAATTCTATATCAATTTATTTTACAATAATATAAAAATTATAGAATTATAGAAAATAAGGAATTATAAATTGTTCAAATATTTTTAGATTTATATAACTGTATATAGTACCAATTTATACGCAGTTTTAAAATAAAGACAACTAAAATAGTTTCAATGAATAATTTATATAAAACCAATTAATTTTATAAAAATTGTTATAATAAATAAAAAATTGTACAAAACCCAAGGATAAAGTTAAAACGTTTATAATATCATAATAGTTCATGATATCTATATAACTTTTACCACAAGAATAATTTAGAACCAGTGTACACTCTAGTCCCTAGAACCTATGCATCAATGTCCAAGGAATAGAGAAACAGTCAGGGAAGTGAACCCCCCACATAAAATTTCAATTAGCTACTAGATACCATGAATATATGATCTAGGATATTAAATCACATATCAATTTTAACATCCCCAAAAATTCAATGGACAGTCTCTAATTATAGCCCTTAACCAAGATAAACCTGGATCGAATGTGATATATTTTAAAAATAAATTTCAATTGTTTTCTAAATTTTCATAAACCATTCAAAAAACCTATACAAATACATTCATTGACAAAATATTTTCAAAATTTACATAACAATAATTTATAATACACATTTCGTCAACTAAATGTGACTAAACATATCTTTTATTGAAAACTGATTTACCTATACAAATCAATAATTCAAGAACCATGTCATTCAATTTAGAAAATTTTCATAAAACTAATTTCATACATGTTTTATCAAATATAGTCTATATAAATTACCACCTACCTCAATCATATAACACATATAAGTGGACATGTAAACAACACACTATAGGTGTTGAAGAGGAATAAAAGGAAATTTAATAGAAGTATGTATTATTATTATCACATCTTATAATTGAGTTACACATATTAGTGTTTTAGTATAGAATACTTATCAACACATACCTTGATAATGTCACATTCCTAACCACAATTTACATAAGGATCATACCCCTAATCAAAACTATTCAACAATAACATTAAGGGATTGAGTGAAAATGAATCTGAATCAGGAAACCCCAAAAATGAATCCAAAATCCAAGGACACAAAGATGATAAATGAAGGAACTGAGAAATGATTTACCAAATATACCAAATAAGGTTAAAAAAATTAGTTTTAGATCAATCAACAAATGTATATGTTTTGGAAGGTATGGAATGAACCAAAAATTCTGGAGTATCCTAAGGGTTGGAGAGGGAATAGAATGATGAATGAGAAGAGGAATTGGAAATAAAAGGTGTAAAGCCAAACTAAGAATAATGAATTCGCATTTTTAGTCACCAATACAAATCATTAATCCTCTAGGTTTCACGTACACTTAATGATTCATCGCCTCATTTAAAAAAACTTTGACAACTCATTCACAATGTAAATTAAATTCTTATCATCAACCTGACTCATAGACTCATCCATGAAAAAATATCATTTTTTATTTTCATACCTAAATAAATATATGTTATTATAATATCATATATGATCCATTAAAAAAATTTCAATCACTCATTTATTGACAATTCATTATTAAAATAATTATTTTTCATTATTAACAATTCCATCTTTCATGAGAACGTCGGTTTTATAGTTAAAGTCCTTCTACATTAATAATGGTTACATCGACTATATAATTTTAATAATGATATAAATATCATATATATTCACTATATATATTAATTTTTATAATGAAGATATAAAATTTGACTAACATCATTCATGGATATGGTAGGTTGTATGTGCACATGAATGTTGTTTCAAATGATCGATGAATGAAATGCATGATACCTAAGTAATAAATCACCATATTTGAATAATTATTATTTCATATATATTAATTGAACTTATCCTCATTATTATTGATTTAATGAGTAAATGAACAAAAAAATCACATCACTTCATAGAGGAGGCAGTCCACATATATGCATGAGTGACAATATACTTTTCTAATAGATTGGAACATAAGAAGGTAGATTTGAAATTATAATCCTTTGAGAATTGTTATTTCATAAATACCATAAAAAACATTAACCCCATAATAATAAAAATCCATGACATATAGTGATGGAAAATGAATTGTTTCTCTATATGGAAGTGATAGTCCACAAGTACACATGAGTGATTATTTCACTTCTCAGATGATGGAACCATGGGTGAATAATGGTGGTTATATAATAATAATATAATTTTAGTATTTCTAGGATTATTAATATACTAATTAATAACTAATATATCATGTATAGAATGGCTATAAGAAGAAAAAAATTAAATTGGGTTGGCTAGGATGATTTCGTCTTCATTAATAGACCTCATTTACTTCGCTTCTTAAGTTCCATTGAAATATAATATCAAGGCCATCATAACTTCTAAATATTGTATATGGATTTTAAAATATAACTGGGATGATGATGTTTGGTATAGATATCTCATATTGTTGTAATGAAAATTGAAAAAAAGGTATGCTTTCATAAGTGAGGAGAGGGGTAATCTTGTAATAACATAATGTATTAAATTAATATAAATTAGTTTTCAACAAAACATAGAGAACAATTTATGTAATGAAAATATATGATGTGGATGTGTTTTAAAACACTAGTTAAATAAAATTCGGGCATGTTTTGATTACGGTTTCACCAAAATATATTTATTTTAACCACGCATAAACAATTTCTAGAATTTTTTCAATATGAATTTTTTTTCTATTTAAGAGTTAAGAATCATGTCGTAAAAGAAAAAGTTACCCATAAATGGGTCATAGTATATATATTTAACTATATACCATTCTCTGGCCCAAATAGATTATTTTTATGAATTTAAATAACTTAATAAATTATTATTTTTCCATTAAATACCATTAAAGTCATTTTCACACTATTCATTTGTTTTGACTTTAAATATTTAAGGATTAAGATGTAATTAAAATATAAAGTATTGAACCAAATATATTATATTATATTTATCAAAAAATTATTGAAAAATTTAATTGATAAAATTTATATTACTTGTTATGTTTTCAATATTATTTATTTTAATATTATGCTAATAAAATAAATATTGTGTCGGTGTTTGGTAAGCATTTAATGTACCTATACAATAATCAAAATTTAAAAATTAATTACCATGGTAAAAATTAATTTTTATCTAAAATAAACATTTATATCAGAACATATGTTTTTATCCCGGAACAAAAATATAATACATATTAAAACAAAGAGAGTTAAATATTTAATTTTATATTCTACATAAATATTATATAGATCATACAAAAATATAAATAGAAAAAATTCATATTTTTGAATTTTGGATGACTAAAAATAAAACAGTACCAAAAAATGAAATAATGGAATGTTTTTCTTCAATTTAAATCCTTATCACATTATTTTTTAACCATAATTCTCTAATTTACCCACAAATAGGAGAAAAATATTTACTACAGTTTCAAAACATAATGAAAAAAATAACTAGATCGTATTTACCAAAAAATCCCAACCTGATTCCAAATATTGAATCGATTTTTCAATAATCAATTACAATAATTTAATTAATTCAATTTTATTATTAATAAAAAAAACAAAATTATTTTTTTTGGAAAATTTATTTTGAAGGAAGTCACTAGTAAATAGAGTATATATTATAAAAATTACCATGTACCAATGTATATAGGGATAAAATCATAAAAAACCCATATAATGGTGGATTTCATCACCATTTGGATAATATCAATGGATCATGACTATAGTTCCCCCTAGATAACTATTTCTCTCAATCCTCTAGGGATGCGGTCCCATGCATTAGGTAATATTAATAGGGATCTATCAAGAGGATGATTTGTACCCTTATAAGATGGTAAATTCCCTCTTGTGAGATGGGTTATCATGGAGAGGTGGGGCCTAAACAATAATGAAATAATCTATATACATGATCCTTTGTAAATACTCATTATTGATTAACTAAGGATTCTGAATCTCATGTTTCATTTAGGCAATATTCTCATTGTGAGGAAATATCTCAAAAATTACAGTTGACTAATGGGTTAAGGTTGTGGTATGGTCTTTTCATTTATAAGTTTTAATAACGAGATAATTAGGCCAAAATGGTTTATTTTGTGGAGGATAGATTGCCTAGTTATACCTATGACATCAATTATGTATACAATCTTCAGTTATTTTATCATTAGGGGAATTTTCAATTGGTGGTACAACAATATTTGGTACATTTTCCATCCCTTCTGTTGAAGTGTAAATTTTTTACTTAAAATGTAATTTAACAGTATATATTTTATAGAGATAGATTCATCATATGTATTAATATTATATATGGCTACATCAGATTTAGATTACTAATCAATGATGTCATCATTATTAGCTTCAGTGATTGATCTTCTAAAGTGGATTATGATATTGTGTCTCTTATAACATTCTTCCCTTTTATTATAATTAAATTTATGTGATGATATATGGGATTATTTTTTGGTTTATGATTTTAATGTAATTATAATAGATAAATTTTGATAAAATAAAACAATTTCAATGGTTCTTAGTATATATCATTGTTTCCAACAGCCTTGTAAAAATTTATTTCCTTTGAAGATTCTCGAATAAAATGAAATCCACTTTTGACCTAGTCATTGTTGTGGGGAATGCTAGTTGAAATATGAATTATTTTATCCTAGTGAATAAGGGGTTTTTATAGTAAAAAATTATCCCTTTGATTTATGTTGTGGAGATCCATATAGTTTTGTATTAGTACTTATATCTTCATTTATTTTTTATTATCTGTCTCTTTTCATAACAAACATGAAATTTTTAGTCGGCACTTCGAGAAATTATAGGATATAAGACATATCCTACAATTTTATAATTATGTTCATAAATAATGTTCCATGATCCAAAACTGAGTTAATTTTAATGATAATAATTATCCTTTTCCAATATATAATTGGGGTACTTTCGAGAGTGATTCAATATTTTTTGACACCATTTATGAAATTGAACACATCGGTTGGTGATTTCACCCAATGAAAGATCTTCAGAATTTCCACAGATAGTCCCTCTATAGTAATTATTTGTACTTAAGGTGATACAACCTAAATACCCAATAAATATAATATATATTTGTAATTTTATTATAATAACCCACTTGTCATATCATCTCTTTCGATATAAATATATACTTAATAGATGTCCCTATAACAAGTCATATTGTAAAACTTTTACAATTCATAATTTCAACATATGAGTTAATAATAACATATGAATGGAATTTAATTTATGATATATTATATAATGTGAATGATAAATGTTATCATTCCATTATATTAATTATAATTCATTCATTAAAATAATCATTTCACTAGATAGAACATAATAGTTAATTTTTCCACATGTTCCTAGAAGGAGAATATAATTTTTTTGTTAATAATATGTTTTGTTATGAATATGTAAATGTTTCATAGTCTTAGTGGGCAGACCAAGGTTTATATAAGGAAGAATTTCCCATTAAGGTGGTTCAGTGATCCTTGTGCAAGCCTCAAACTAAATTTCTATGAGATTAGAATATCCCATTATATCATTAAGTTTTCCACCGAGTGGTGTTATCTTTTTGAAATGAACTAAAATAGGATACATCATATTTTATGTTATAAAATATTTCAAACAATAAATATTTCTTGTGAATAATGTTTTAGGTTAGAAAATGTACATATCATTAAATTAAGGGGATTTTCCTGTTGGGTAATATCAGATTGAATAATGGTCTTGTTATAGGATTAGTGAGTCCCATTGATAATGAAATTTTTCTCAATTTTTTTTTACCTAAATAGGGAATTAATAATAATTATTAGTTTATAATCATACAAAATTTTAGTAATCATTAATTTGATAAATTATTATTAAACACTATAATAGTTGAAACATTATAGAAAATCTTGATAGCTTTCGTAAGATGGATGTTAATCATTGAAACTCTATATTTAATAGAGAGAATATATAAATACATATTTTATATATTATAAAAAAATTCAAGATAACTGTAAAACCATAATAAACATGTCCCTAAATGATCCAAATCAAATAACCGAAGAACCCAAAAAATGGGTTAGAGGTAAACCTTACATTAGGATTAAATCATTGTTGTATATGAAGGGTCAAAATTATGTTTTAGGGATTTAAATTCAGAATTTTTAAAATATTATACCTCTTATCCCTTTATTTCTATAATTTTCATTTTCTAAATATGATCCATCATCATGAAATTAAAAAATATTTATCAAACTCAATGATAATGCATGACTTCTTGATATCAACTAGAGAGTTCTATTTATTTATTCATGGTATTCATTAAATCCTCTTTATTTTTTTGTTACCAAAATGATAGATCTAATATTTTTAATAATGTTAACTATAATTTCATGGTTTTATTAACCTAGAATTTGATATATTAATAGTAATTATTACATTGTTTGTTTTTACTTAAATTTATTGTTAATTTAAAAAACATAATCATTTTATAATTGAACATATATTATATAATATTTTTAATACAATCATATCATTTTATACAAAGATCTATATTATGAAATTCATTTTTATTGGATAACAAATGTAATGAGACACATATAATGCATAATTTTTATTCGATAAATATAAAATATTTAGACCTAAATTATTATCACAACGTGGTCCCTAGAATAATTATAACACCCTATAAATTTAAAGGGTTAAAATGGAAAATTTTGTGACAAATTGTAATAACAAAAACATTAATTTTTTGATAAAACCTTGTTATAACTCTAATGTTAGATAGGTATGTTTTAGAGTGGTTATGTTGATGGGTGACATCTTGAGATATTTCCTTGGGTGTGTTCTAATAAGGAAAAGGCATACTAGAAATAACATTTCTTGTCATATACACAAATTGTAAAAATTAGGATGTTGAAACCATATCACACCCATGACAGAACTAAATAAGATAAAAATTTGAGTGAATCTATAGAAAACACCTAAAATCATTTTATCTCCCTATGATACCTCAATTTTATGAACTTTTAAGGTCATAAATGCATGAGAAACTTGAGTATTGGAATATGAACACTCTTCCAATCCAGGATAGTTTTCCATAATTATCTGGTCATGACAATTTCTAAAATTATCTAAAAAGGATAAACATTTTTTGGATCACATGAAATACATATAATAATAACTTCTATAAAGCCCATATTACCAAATGTTTTCATATTCTTGAAAATAATTTTAAAATATATTGGGAATATATTTAGATACAAAAATATAACATGTATTTCTTATTAATATACACCTCCTCTTCCATTAAAAGTGTTTTCAATGTTATTTATCCTTTTTTAGTATCGTTATTTTATTGGTTGTAATTTTATTCTTCATATTAAATTTATATTAGCCTTATCTTCATATAATACTCTATTTTAATTCTATTTTGGTGTTTGAACCTTATTGATCCCCACTATTGTCAATAATACACCTGATCACAAGTATTTAAACAATAAAAATCTCCCATAGGGATGAATTAGTGTTGAAACCATGTCTTTAAACATTCAAATTTTATGTTTATCATTTTCATAGACATAATATAATATTTTTTTATGTTTACTTTAATCACCTAAATGATTATCTAAGAAATATTTATTTCACCAGCACTTTTATACCTTGATCAATGAGGTGGATGGGTTCTGTACTTGGAGATCACTAAGGGAATTAAATTTTCAAATTCATGGAAGATTTGAGTTACCACACATATATGGTATTGTAATAATTATATGAATATTTTAATATTTATTAGATAATTATTTTCCCTCTAGGTTATTTTTATTAGAGTATTTTCTTTTATTTCTTACATCATTAATTCTATATAAATTATGTATTTTATATTTAAAATATTTTATTATGTCAATTTAATAATCCCTCATATTTTATTATTTTTATAATTTTTAGAAATCCAAAAATATAATATTTTAACCATGAATAGTTATTATTTTAACACAAAACAAACCTCTAGTTAGACAACCCTAGTGATACATTTTATAACATGGAGAAAAATAATTATTCTTCAATATATCATTCTGTGTTGAGCACATGGAAACATGGAACTATTTTCAAGGATTCACTGTTTCATACACTCACTACTTTTATTTAAAATTTTGTGAATAATTTTCAATTGTATACTTTATAAAAAAATATTAACACATGTTTCCAATATTTATTCCAATTCAAATTATTATTCCTAGAATAATTACTCATAGGTTTAAACACAATAATAATATGTTTATAATGATGAATAATCCTAGTTACAAGGATATAGAGCGGAAATGTTTTTTGCAGAAAATGAATAGGTGGATGAATATGTATATGCCATTAATGAGAAGAAACGTTTTTAGTAACTAGATCTAGTGGGGGTAATGTAACCCCATTAATTTTCCATGATAAAGAACATGATGAGGATATGATTCAATTATAATAAGATCAATTCAAATTCTGTTAATCATTTCTAAAAGATGTTCTAAATGAAGATATTCCATGTCATATATATGTAGGAGATAAATATGATTTTCGTAATTATTTTCCATATTTTGAATAACATTAAAATATAATTTATTCTTAAATAAATGTCAATGAAAATCAGTGGCTTTCAATATTTCACATTATTTTGATGAAGAAAAATATAAAGTGGTATAATTTGAATAGAAAATTGAGAAAATTGACTATATTTCTCTATCCACAGCAACACATCTCAAATGGCACTGGGGAATTAAAGTAAATTTGAATTTTACCCAATTAAAAGAGAATATATTTTTCAAAACACATTTCATTTTGAATTTATTAATTCTATATTTAAAATAGATAACCTATAAATATGATGATGATGACGATGAATATGATGATTAACCTATGGGGGAACAAATTAAGCTCCCTAATTTGGATGAGAAAATTTTTTAGATAGAGTAAATGGGGAGGCCTCACTGTCATTTCCTACGGAAACTAAATTACATGATATTTTACATGATGGGTAATATATCTATATTTAATAATATTAGGTTAATTAACATAAAAATAAAATTGTCACTAACTTTGGTTGTATAAAATTTATGGATGAAATAGTATTAAATGAGTATCCCTTGTATTATGTTACTGACAAATGCTCCAAATAAGTCGTGAGTAAATCAAATGAGGAGGACTCGTTCATTTTTCTTCTCCCACTATACATGTTGTACAATATTTGAGTTGATATGGAACTATTACAAACAATATATGGATTCCAAAAAAATTAGGAAACCATAATGGAAATTAAATATTTTGGTGGTTCATAGGAAATAAAAAAGACCCACCATAGGATTTGGAAGGGCCAGTTGCAATTTCTTGAATAGGGTAAGTACATACCTTGATCCTCTTTGGGGTTTTTCATCCAAAATATATCTTCATTTCTCATCACTTTTATTTTTACTATTTTTTGGTTTTTAATAAATTTATTAATAATTCTTTTGACTCACATTACAATTTCTAGTGTACTAGTATATCAGATCTTAAGTTAATGGAATAATTTGGATATAATGTCTGGTTGTGTCTCTCCGTGACTTTTGTTCAACTACCCTTATATTTTTATTTTGTTAATATTAAATGAAGGGTAGTTAAATATTATGTTTGTGTGGATTCCAATGTATTTTTTTGTAATTTTATAGACATTTTCTTTCTTATATTCATGTTTTTTATGATTAATTATATTATTTATTTTATTATCATTTTTTTGTTATTTAGGATAGTGATTTGGGCATTAAAAGTTCCCTTTATAATGAAAAATGTCAGACTCCGATTAAATAATTCATTAATTTTGATTTTGTTTAATTTATCTGATTTTTTTGAGAGATTCATTACTTTTTTCATGGAAATTTTTGTTTAGGACAAGAATAAGTAGTATAAATGGATGAAAATTTAGTGAAACTAAACTTAAATTGTGAGGAAATTTGATCATTAAACACTACCTTGAGTAAAGTTCCAAATGTAAAAAATTAAAATGTCAGAAAGATTAATAAAAATATATTCATAATTCATTTGAAACATGGTAAAATAAACGATTAACATCCCAAAGTGATGCTTTGAGTCAATAATCCAAGGCGTGTGACTAAATAAATTCCATTTTACAATTCAATAGGTTATTAGGGTATGAAATAACATGATAAAATTCATTAATTACCAAATTTAAAAAAATATTTATATTTACATTAGGGGAACATTTAACTCTAGTGGATGAAAGTGTAAGTCAAATTTTATGAATATCATTTGGGTTATATCAAGGAAGTGGGAAATAGATCTTTGTTTAAGATCATTCTAAAGATGAAATTATTATTGTGTTAATTTATAAAATTTTAATCCCACAAAATTATTTAATAATACAATATTTTAACTTGATCATTTTTTTTATTTAAATTATGGAACATAACCATCACTATGTAAACACATAGATACATCAAATTACAATTTTTTATTGAAATTTTGTCTCGGGATCATAAATTTTCCACAATTTTTTTTTATAAACTAGAAATGATAATCAGATTCATCTTTTAGAATCTATATTATGCTTACAGAGATAATCCCATCAATATCTATATCTCCTTTTAGTGAAACAATATAGTAAAAATTATCAAAACCATCAACATTTGGAACTTCCTCAAGCTTAACTACCTCTTCTGATGAAAAAACTCACTAATATTGGATGTTTATATCAAAGGGACTGTAGCTAGATCCATAAACATCATTATCAGGAAGGTTATTCCCCAATTTACTTGGTGGAATAGAAGAATATTCCATGTCCGTCCATGTGGAATATATTGTTTTACTATGATTTCTCTAACAAAAATTACTAGCATTGAGATTAAATATTAGGGGAGGTCTTGAATATGAAATGAAAAAATTTATTTACATGCTTGAGATTTTTGAATACCTTTATCTTTTTTCCTTTAATATAATGGATTTTACCTGTTAATTTAACATCAAAAGTGATATAAATTTTAGCCTTCCATGTCTTGTTCTCTACTTATTAATGTGCCTCAACCACAGTTCTTCCACAGACCCTGGAATTGAAATAACTAGATTTAGTATAATACATGGACAATATAAAAGAATTAAATTTTTTTGTATGATGTATAAGACATGAAACATGTAACCCTGAGTCGAAAAGAACTGTAATTTAGTATACTGTTATAGACTAATTGTTAAATTATCGAGTACGAATATCAATAAATAAATTATAAAACTTATATATTTTGCACATTTATAAAATAAATTCAATTATAATCTATTAATTATAATTAGAATAATTATCATTTAATTTAAATATAATAATTTCTCAAAAACACATTATTTTTCTAAAAGGCATGTTCCCTTTCAATTTTCACATGTACATTAATATTAATTTTAAAAAAATTTAGAACATTTGTTTTAAAAAAAGAAATGAATTTTTAAAATCAACATATCAATATTATCTTTGAGTGTTTTCTTGAAATTTTTTTATCAATAATAATTTTTCAATGAATAAGGAAAAATACATGGTTTTCAACGAAAATCGTGATTTCATTTGATGAAATTAAGGGTACCATTTTTATTTAAATTTATTTTAATAGTAAAAATTGTTAAATTATATTATAATAAATACAATTTATTTCAATGAAATAAATTTCATTTCAAATTTATGAATTTAAGCATTCTATACTTTTGAGAAGACTAATTTATCATCGCTTCTTTGGGATTATTTTTAAATTAAATTCTAAATCATCATTTTAATGAATTTTGAAAAATGTATTTCAAAAATTTAATTATAATATAAAATATTTTATAATTTTTTCATATTAATTTTTTTTTCAAAATGAATAATAAAAATAGTAGAAATTAATTATTGTGGTTAATGTTAAAATTTCATTACTACGGGTTTAATGAAAAACGATAAGGGTTACCATAATATATAAACACGTCAAATTCAAATATATATCCATATTTTAACCTGATATATCCTAAGGTTCTATGATGATCTATCATGGAGGCTTGTGGCATGCGAAAAATATGTGTACTAATTGTTCTTTTCAAGAAATTCATGTGTGTCCTCTCCCCCACTATAAAAAGGAAACCCCACATATATCCTATTAACACTCCCAAATCCTTTTGTTTTATCCAATTCTAACCAAATTCAATTATTTTCTCCAAACAGCTTATAGGCCATGATTTTATTTTAAATCTAACCTATGGAGGATATATAAATAAATCCATAGATATTTTCTGAAAAAAGAGGTAACATTCTTAACCATGAACTTTCAATTTATATCTTCTTATAACCCAAAAAATATATAAATTAATATGATTAACTAATAACATAATTATCTCGCATATAATAATATATTATATGTTAATGTAATTATTTATATCAATCTCACCTTACATCAAATTTAAAACAAATCTATCAATCTTGTGTACAACTAATTACCTCCTCGAGAATTGATTTAATTCATTTTCCATCACTATCTCTATGGATTTCATATAATGAAAGATTTAACATATTTATATGATATTTATAAATTTATTATTCTTATATAATTATAATATAACATATACCTTGTTACCTTTCAATCCATTGGAAAATACTAATGCCGCTCATGTGTGCATATGGAATATCGTATCCACGTAGCGATGTGAAGTGTTTTTCATTTTATTTTTTCATGTATTGTAATTAGGATATATATAAAAAATATAATTGAAATAATTTAATGAATAATGGTTCTAAAAGTTAAAATATTATTTACCTTTCTTATGTTCCATATGTGGGAAAAATTGAAATTATATTCCTGCTTTTGTACGTCCTACCATCTTTAGGAATGGTGTAACTCATTTCACTACAATAAAATAGTCCATTAAGCACTAAATTGGACTTTATAAGTGATACAGAATAACTGAATACTCAAGATAGATTAAAATCCCTAGATTTTTATCAATACATTTAGAAGCACTGAGAAAGGGGAATGGTATAGTGTACTACAACATAACACTAAAACACCAGTGCAGCGTGCATTAATAGCCCACCACATCACAAAAAACACAATGAAATGATAAAATTCAATTTTAAATACAGAATTTAATTGAAATAAAATTTACAACACAAATACAAGAAAAAATAAAATATTCTACATATTTCAAGCATTGGTTTATACAATTATATATGTATAAATTATTACATACATTAAAAACAACATTATTCCATTGTCTTTTTATTCTAACCCCTTCTAGAGAAAAAATTTAGAGGTATATGAAATCAATTATTATATTGGTAAAAATATAAAGAAATAAATCAAAAGAAACTATTAATTTTAATACAAAATTTTAGTGACACCAAGAACACTGTATATATGAATGAGTTGCGGTTGATTTTTTCACATCACACCATTTCTTGGTCATATTCCATAAATATATTTTAGGAAATTAACTAAATATGTATAAGAAAACAATTATGAGGAAATTAACTAATTAATGGAATATATAATGCTGAGAAAATAATCAAGTATCATTTTCTTAGTTTTGGATATGTGATGCATGTTTTAAACTAAAATGTGACTTATATATTGAAAGGTCACAATTGGAGGCATACCAGTCACAACCAGAGAATACTGAGGTGTGGATGAATCCTACAAATCTAAAATTCCATATGGATCATTTATATAAAGTATCAAAACAATCTAAAAGTTTTTTCTCAGTTTCCAGTTCGTCCCATGTCTTTTTTTACTAAAATATCTTTTTAATTGGAAACACACACATTAACTCATACTGATCACATCATGTGTTGGATTGATGTGATATTATATCCTACACATCAAAAATGAGTTATTAATAATTTAAATAAATTATCAATACAATCTGAGTGGGTTTTAGTTGTTTTTAGTTTGTGAACCTTTTTGAACTAAAGTGCCGATTTGAAACTAATGGCAGATTCCTTGATTCATACTAAGAACATAATGCATGACTTTGATTTGAGGCTGATTAATACATGTAAAAAATGAATTCTGTATAATTTTCCAAAATTATCAAAATAATATTAATGTTTCTCAAAATTTTGAGTTGGTCAGCTGGCCTTTTTCTAAAATTGATGTCAATTTTAAATAAAAAGACACACTTTGAGTCATATCGGTCCCACTATTCATTAGATTGAGGTGAGTCTCATTATATCACATCAAAAATGAATTATAAATTTCTTTAAAAAATTATAAAAAAATCAAAATGTTTTTTCCTTGTATTAATTAGGTTAGTGGATCTTTTTATTAAAATTTATATCAATTTTAAATAAAAAGATTCACTTGGAGTCATACCAGTCACATCATTCATAAAACTGTGGTTTAGTTAATTACTACACATCCAAATCGTACTATCGAACATTTTAAAAAATTATCAAACCAATTCCAATGAATTTATATGGTTCTCAGTTAGTCACTTGTATTTTTTACTAAAATGTATTTTTAAACTAAAAACATGCACTTTGAATCATACAGATCACATCATGTTTCAGATTGATGTGACACAAATTCACACAAATCACAAATGACTTATGAATTGACTTATAAAATTATCATCAAAATATGAGTGTGTTTTTTTAGGGAGTGATACTTTTTGAACAAAACGACCAATTTTAAACTCATAACAAACACATTGCGTGATATCAAGAAAATCATGTATTGGTTTGAGATTCCATTGATTCATAAATAGTAAAATTGACTTACGAAACATTTAAATAAATTATCAAAATAATATTAATTTTTTTTATTTGTTATGAGTACTTCAGTTGTCCTTCTTACAATAATTTATGTTAAATTAAAATAAAAAGACACATTTGGAGTCAAACCGGTCATATCATTCATTATATTAAGGTGATACTAATTTTTTTATCGTTCAAATGAAACATTGATATTTTTCTTAATGTATCAAAATAATAATTATTTTATTCATCAGTTTTCAGTACGTCACTTGGTTTTTTTTAAAATATCAATTTAAACTAGAAACACAGAATTTTACTCATATTGGTCACATTGTGTGTCATTTTAATGTTGGACTGATTCCATCACATCACAAATGAATTGTGTATTTATTTCCTAAATTACCTAGAAAATACATGTATGTTTATCTATTTTAATTGTGTGATATTTTCAAAACTAAACTATCAATTTTAAACTAATAAAAAACACATGGAGTCATACCGGGAATATCATTTATCATATTGAGGTGAAAATGATTCTTACACAACACATATGACTTATAGATCATTTCTCTAATGTATAAATCTAATCCAATTTTTTTTCTCTATTAGGAGCTAGTTGGTTTTCACTTTTATCAAAATATCTATCAATTTTAAATAAAAATATGTACTTTGATTCATTATAGTCACACCATGCATCGAATTGAGGTTTTGATGATTCCTATTTATCCTAAATAGTTTATAGATCAGTTTTTAAAGTATAATAACAAACAGAATATGTTTTCTGGACATTGAGTATGTTAGTTGTCTGTTTTACTAAAATTAATTTCAATTTTAAATAAAAATAAGTGCACAATGTCATACTAGTCACACCGTTTGTTGGATTGATGTGTTTATGGTTCCTACATGTCCCATAGTCTCAAAATATTCTTAACTTCCAAGGTTAACACAATTTCTATTTCCTTTATATGTATAACTTCTAACACAACATATTTAGTTGATGTTCATAGCTGAATAAACATTTTTAATTATTGAATGTCATAAGAGTAGAGGATTATCATGTACCAATTATATAATGAGAATTCACCATAGTAGGCACATGTGAATCCTATATTCTTATGAATTTCAACAAATAAAAATGTTTTTCGGCTTACCACATCGAATCAATATGTTGTGTGGTAAGATATATAGTGAAAGTAAATGAAAATGAAAAGCATGGAAACATTGGTAGAGAAAAACATTTTATCTCTTTTGTGTCTTGTTTCATAATGATGACATACATATATGACTTCACTAAATATCCATGAAAAAGCTAAATAAGTTATATATAAAGTTGGTAACGAAATTAACATACAGATATTATAAGTAGTTATGAAAAAATTAATTAAATTTGTAGTCAAAATTCACCTTTTCTTGATGGTTAAATGTATGCTTGATGTATTTTCATATTTTCATTATTTTAGTTTTTGGCTCAAAGTCCAATCCCTCAAGATAAAGAGAATATTCTAACAACCCACCCTAACTCAAACTAATGATTCCACAAATAAAAGAAAATAATTATTATCTGAGTAATACTAAAAAGAATCAAATTAAATAGTAATATGAAACAAAACATTAAACATATGGATAATCATTTTATTGTGAAAACATTGTTGACCATGGAAATATGCTACTGATAAACAAAAAATGTTGATAAAAATAAAAATTTATCTCATTAAATAATCAATCAATGAGTGAGGAGGATGAGGAGAAAATAAGATACCATGTACTATTTCTTTAAATAATATGAGTGAAAGTACAGATATACTATTGGGATTATAAAATATTATTTTTTTTATAATAAATAAATAAATAAACTAAATATATTCATTATCAAACGTGAATGTTTGATATAATTATAATATGGGAAACTCAAAATTTTTTATTTAAAATATATTCAGTATGATTTGTTGAAAATGGGAAAAGGAATTTAGGAAACTAATTAATCAACTACAGTAGTTGTTATATTAGTAATCCATAAAAATATGAGGGTTATAAAAAAAATTCATACTCATCAACTCATCATTCAAATAGTTACCATTGAATTTTATTGTTTGGAACTCTTCCTCAAACTCTTTTGGACATGCACTTATGTTATTTGTAATGCTCAAAGTAGTTGTCTTGTGTATGATTACTATCTTTAATACTGTTAAAATAAACAAAAAAGAGATAGCGTGTGAGTCCCAAATAAAAATTGGAATAATAAATTCTTGAGAGATGAAATAGATGACGATGACCGTTGTACTACATTTTGTTCTCTAAAGGGGTAATTCATCCCAGTTGTGATAATTACTTGGGATTTAATCATACATTCCTAATTGTGAAATCAAAAAGAAATGTAAAATAATGAATTATTTTTAAATGTATTAATGTAAAAAATACATAGTGTTTATTAGTTTGGTAATGAAATAAATGACGTGATTTTTAAGAAGTATAAATGTGTTGGCTGTCATTTCAAATAGGGCTATATTTTTACAAAGGTGTAATAAACTATCTAAACAATTATTTTATTTTATTTTCGTAATAATTTGTTGTAATTGTGTTTGAAAGATGAAATTTATTTATGGTAGAAACAAATTGATCATATTAGAGAATGAGACAATTAAATTCTGACATAAAATTGGTGGGATGAGATGTCTTTTTAACGATAAGTTAAAATTTATTAATATTTTTTACAAATTATGATGGGGATATTATTAATAATTAAAATATTGAGGAATTGTTGAATGATATTATGGTTTAATTGAGTAGTATAGGGGGTGTAAACCGGGATAAGGTAGACTCAAACTGAAACATTTATAGTGAGGAAAATGAAGAATGATTGTCAACTCCAAGAAATACAAGCAAGGTTGAAATCAACGAATACAATTACATTTGTGATCAGACAGTTTCGGTGAAAACATAGAGGTGTAAGACTCTAAATTGCCTCATTTTTTTCAAGTAGAGCCTAAATAATTAGGATATTCTAAAAATTTTGATAATTGGATCAAATCTATTCATTTGAATCATCATCAAAATAAGAACAATGTGACATGGTACATTCTTCAACAGCTTGAAGAAAAAAATGCTATTAAATAATTATTTTTATAAGATAATGAAATCACTAAGGACCTTTTATTTAAGGTAGGATCAATAATAAAGATTGATTGGTTTTTATCAAGGTAGAGTTGATCACAACCTCTACATCAAGAATGAGATTGATCAAAGGTTATTGGTACTCATATATGTTAAAGACATAATATTTTAGGATGAAACAAACCATACTGAAATTTTTATGGATCATAAGAGGTACTATATAAGGATTACAATGATTGGTGAAACATTTTCCCTGGTTTATTTGTGAGTCAAGGAAATCATATCACATTAATTTCACAATAAAAAGTGAAAAGGAGGTTTCCATGTGATTTTCATTGGAATTTTACAAACCAATGTCGACATCAACCTATATATGGGTTAATGTTTTCAAATATTACGATTGAAAAGATGTAGATGTCCTTAAATATGGGTATTGGGACCCTCTTATAGCTAATAAAAACATGATCCAACATTGGGATTGATATATTTGAAGTAGTATTGTAAAATTTTTGTCTCAACGAAAGCCACATGATATCAAAGAATGTGATTCTTCAATAAACCTAAAACAATTGTTGATTTTTTTTCTTTTATTATAGGATGGTAAAACATGAGTTGTTGGTATATAGGGATGTGGGATAAGAAGGTTTAGTGGATAACAGAGGGAATGTAAGGACATTAAAAAATCTATATTTTATTATAGCATTGCTTTGTTCAATCGTTGAATCATTCGATCCGTGGATTCGAGCCTTGGAATAGATGGATCCTTGATTCTTTCTTTGAATTGAGATTTTATTGGACAACGAGGAGAACCGGTAGCATGGGGATTCCATGGAGGGCTTCAGATATCAAAAGCTGGTGTGCAATCATTAGGGTTCTTAAAATAGATTGGGACATATATATCAGTGCTTCCAGAAAATTACTCATAATGATCTCTTTCATCATCACTAATTTATTCAGAGCTGATAAGAGGAACCATTATTAGTTATTTTATAATGCTGATAAAGGTGGATAATAATGAGTAAAAAATGTTTCTGTTGATAGAGATTGATTTTATCAATGTTTTTTCGCACTGATAAATCTCGATCATTATTAATACTGGTAAAGTAAAGATAAATAATTATAATAATTATTTAATGTATACATGTTATATATATTTAGAATAATTAAAATAATACTTTTTATAATACAATAGTTTTATAATTCTTGTAATGTAAAATTGTTTATTTATAATTATATAAATACATTTCAAAAATCATACATATATATAAATATATATATATATATATATTTAATTAATTTAAATATATATATTTAATATATATATATATATATAATAATTATATGTAATCATAAATATATTAAATTTATTCATTATTTAGATAATTTTTTTATAATTTAATATATATATATATATATCTATCTATATTATTACTTTAAAATTTTTCTTTACATATCTATTATTATACTAGTCTAAAAATAATAAATATATATTTATAAATATTTTAATTTATAACTAATTTTTTAGTGATACATTTTTCTCATTATTAATGAAAATATAATCTTATGTGCATGCATGTTAAAAATTAGTAAAATTAAATTTTACAAAGGAGTAAAAAATAACAATATTAGATAAAATAGATATATTTTATTAATAAAAAAAAATTATAAATAATAATATATTTTGAACAAATAAAAATACATATTGAAAATATTAATACAAAAAAAATAAATATATAAAAAGTAAATAATATAAATTTACTAATTTCCAGAAAAAATATTTCTATGTTTGAATTGTATAATAAATTCATTAATATTTCATATATGTGATATCAATAAAATGCATTTGATCGATGATAAATCAAAATATAAAATAACATTCAATTATTTCCATTACTCGATACAATTAGTTGGTATTTTGAATTCAAATTAATTTTTAATTATAGACCACGATTCACTGAATATATTATTATTTTATCTAAAGCATAAATATTTTGTATTATATAAATCACATTAATATAAATTCCTATAAATATAATATAATATTCATTAACATTATTAGAAATTATTTAACTAATAAAATTTTTAATATTTTTTTCTATTTATTTTAATTTTTATATGTTTTGTTTTCCTTTTACATATATTTATATATTTAATTTATTTTATTCATGAGGCACTTTCCATGCTCTTTATAGAGGGTTCTCTCTACACTCGTCTTCTCCCTTCCTTTGCGATTTCAGTGCTCATCCAGGGATCATTCCCTTCACTCTCGGCTCCCCCCCTTGCTCTTGGTCTCTCCTCTCCTCTATTCCATTGAATTGACGGCTTTATTTGGGGTTCTCTTATTTCGACAGTCAAACGTATGTCATTTTTATGCACGTCTTCAGATTAACCTACTCGTGCCTCTAGTTCGTTCTTGTCTCTCTCAGTGAAGAATTTTGTGGAGTTATACTATAAACTTTAGGATTTTGGTTCCATGGATGTTGGTATTCCATCCCCTAATAGAGTTGGTATTTTACCCTCAGGTTCCCAAACACACACTGACCTATGGTTCCACCGCTTCACTTAGGTTGGAGTTGGAGAAATTGGTATATAGTGTTTTGCGAATTATAGTTTTTGGATGTTGAGGATCCTGTTAGGGTTTCATCCCCATCTTTCTCTAGGGTTTCATTCTCAGACTTGATCAAGTTTTTTCCCATGTTTTATGTTTCACATTTTGGTCTTCTTTCTGGATATCATTTTTTATTTTTCTCAGTGCTCTCATTTTCTTGTATAAGCATTTTTAGATGATAATTCATGATTGTTGCTTTTATATATTGGTTTTTTCATTCTAGTGGTGTTTAATGGTTTTGTGGATGGAGATTATGATTACAAGTTGGTGATTTTGAGATGATGTGAAGATAGTGAAGGAGATGCAAAGATTTAGAGATGTGGTATCATTGGGGATTCATCCTACCTCTGTTATCTTGGTTATCTGATTTTTCACTAAGATTCCATAATTCTCTAGAAGGTGGAGTAGTATGGTGATCTACATTGTTCAATGGGACGTGAGTTCGAGCATCCAGTTCTCAGAGATCGATAGTGATGATTGATCTCTAATGGTGTCTCACAATAGTAAAACTTTTGCTGATAACTGATTCTGGTTGTTCCGTATATTGATGATGGGGGTGATGATCGATGTCTATAGTGGGGAAAATGATCTGATGGCTGAGTCTTCATTATCAATGTGTGTGTATCGAGGTGATGGTGATAGATGAATAATGATTGTCTGACAGCTTCTTTATTTTCAAATTTTGAAATGGATATTTTGTTAGTGGCATTATAGAGTCGAGTTAATTGGAATTTTGAATCATTTAATTTTGTTTAATGGCCAATTTTATATGAGAGATATGTATTTTTGGGGTTATTTTCTTGAGCATTTTGTCTGGTTGGAGATTTTTAATGGTGCACACTTTTCCTTTAAATTTTTTTTAGAACATCAAAAAAATATTGATAGTGGTCTCTATTTATTTAATTAAAACTATTTGTTAAAATTTATAATTTATATAAATTATAATAATTATATTCAATTTTATTAATATTTTTAAATTAATATTTTTTTAATAAACACCATTTTCTTTTTTATTTATTTCATTATATTATTTTATATGATCTTTTAACAGTGCTAAGAAAGTGTTGATAAAGGATTTTTTGATGGGTACTAAAAATAATGTGCTGAAAATGATTACCATTTATTAGTGTTATGAATAAATTTCTGATAAAGGGTATCCTTTTTGAATGCTGGAAATAAAACTCTAATAAATGGAAAACCTTATCTACACCAAAAAATCTGATGTTAAATGTTTTCATTTATGAGTGTTGTAAAAAATCAGTGAGAAAAGGAACCCTTATTAGTTCTTTTTCCACACTGTTATAGGCTAGTTTTGTAGTAGTGTCTACCCATATCTAAATTTTATATACTATTATATATATATTGATTATAAAGGAGATTTAAATAATTGTTAACAATATGTAGATTATTTAACCTTTATTAATGTTATTGGATTGACACTACTGAAATGAAAAATACAAGAAAAAATGAATTATCATCTCAAATAATGATTTTAACAAATAATTCTTAATAACTTTGTCATAATAGACATTACATAAATAATATATGGTATGAAACATAAGACTATGTGTTTAAATGGATTAATAAATAATCTATTTTTATTTTATAATATGTAAAAACATGATCGAAGAAAATCAAACCTGAGGTATAGGTTTCTCATCTCACATTCATTTCCATCAGATGTATGCAATATTCACCCCATAATTATTCTGTGTGGTGTATTAAATTCCCATTGGATATGTTTTATCATAAATCCATTTACCTTACTGATATTTTGAGTTTAATTTGGTGTAATTTATTTCATAGGTTTTATGATTTAGATGTTACCAAAGTGGTAGAGATTTATGTTACAATATCATTATTTATCAGGATTATTTCAGATAATGTTTCCAATGAAGAAATATTTTAATCTTGATTTTAAAAATGTCATGAATTTAATTATACTCTATTAATTTACTAAAATACATGTTTTACTCATATTTTTTCATCCATAAGAACAAAATAGGCTAAAATAATTCTTTTAATGAAAATCGACATCATTTAACCATTTGACTAAAACAACTTTTCCTTCCATATCCATGCTTTCTAAATAAATTCAATTTTTTTATGTTCTTATATGACCATTCAAGGTTACTTAAATTAATGATTTAATTTTTATTAAAAAATTATAAATAAACTTCTAATTTTTATAGAAATAATGTGTTCTTGACTTTTCTTACCAATGTGAAAGGGATCTATGGTTTTATATTCTAGTAATTAAAATGAAATTCCCACTATCATGACCACTCATTTCATTCAAGAATCTTTTAAAATTTTTCATTCATCTTTTCAAAAAAATTCTAATATAATGAATTTTTTTTAAATATTTTTTTAATATGAAAATGACATTTTCTCCAATTTTTTTAATTGAATTGATATCGAATTTATATTCATCAATGAAAAAATACTAACTATATTTAGTCTAAATTGTTAATATATATTTATTTTACAATAATTATTATTTCTCTTAGTGGTTTATTGTTAGTTTCACTAGGGATTCACTCTATTGAGATCAGTCACCAAATTTCTCTTAATGGTTTATGATTATATTTATTTGTTAGGTAATGTATTAGAATTTTTTAAGCTAGTTATTCAATAAGAATATTTATGTTTACTGTGTTTCACCCACTTTCATAAGGGGAATCCATTGGGATAATTAATTTATGGGAGGTACCTTCTATATCCCCATGATGCATTGGTGGGAATCCTGAGGAATACTATATTGGGTTTTGGCTGAGGACTTACCCATTTCTATAGATATATTTCCAAAATGCATCAATTGATTTTAAGATTTCATAGATTAGGGAATTAATGATATGTTTTAGATGATTAGAATTATTCATTCAATCATTATAAATTATCTTTTTTATTTCAGTGTGATTATTTTAAATTATTTATATAAAAAATGAGTTTCTATGTCATTAGATTATTTATATAGAATTATTTGATCATCACATATTACTTTCATATTACAAATCATGATCTATTTATTTATTAAATTTCTTGTGTTTTATTTTTTTAACATTCCATATTGATTATGCCATCTTTTTTCCTGAGAACTTTCATTTTTAGTATATCCTTACTGAGTATTAGTGCTCACCCATTTTTTTCATTCTTTCCACCGGATTCCAAGTAGTGTGTTATGATTGATATATAAGGACATTATAGAGTAAATAATAATGATCTCATAGAAAATACATTGTTTCATTTTATATTTTCATGTTTATGCTAAATATATATATATAGTTTTCCATTTAAACTAAACTATTCTATCTCCTTGGATGTGATCACTTGTATTTAGCGCCAATATAATAATGTAACCACTAAATCTGAGATAATAGGGTCAGGTTAATTATAAGAATGACCTAGATGATTGTTATTAAAAAAATAAAATAGATTAGTTCCCTAGTTTACCTTCTATTGGTAACCTTACAAATAATTTTCAATCCAAATCGTGCTGGAAAATTTTCAAGAAACATATAGTTCCGAAAACAATTAGAGAAATCTAATGCCTAATTCCATTTTTTCTACGTTTTTGGTATTGGTAATATTTCAAAAATGTAATGACCTATATTTTTTAATTTTAATTCACTTATATATATATATATATTCATTCCTTATTTTGTTATGCAATTATATAAAACAGAATAAATTTATTTCATTTATTATTTGGACTATTCAAAAATATATACGAAATGTTATTTCCATTCATGAAAGATTGTTAATCATCAAAATAATTGATAATATATATGATTTATATTGATGATTGAGATTATTTTATATTAAGGGTTCTAATAAAATCTAATTGATAAAGAAGGAAAAAATAAATGTCTTCAACTTATTTGATTATACACTTTTAATTCCATATAGTAGAGCTTCCAAAAGAGATGAAATCATATTGATTTAATATAATACAACCCAATGATTATATTCAACAAATAAAACTATATTTAACCCATTTATAGAATAATTTTAAGCTAATAGAGATCACTTCCCAAATAATATTAACGGAATAACCTCATAAAATTACTAATATTGCTTAACATTCCCTTTAGGTGTACAATAGTGTGATAAGGGATTATATATCAAGACCTAAGTACTATAAATCTATGTATCCTCATTTTATAAAGAATATAATAATTATTTTTCCCCTTCATTATTACTCTATATCTATATATGATTATATAATAAGTATGATAAAAATACATCTTCTTTTGAATAATCAAGAACAATATTTTTGAGAAATATATAGTTTAAATTAAAATTATATTTGTGATAACACCAATAATTTTTACATATATTTTTTTGTTAAAATTTATCCACAAATAATATTTATTTTAAATGATGATATAATTTATTTACTACCCTAGTAATTTTTATAATGTTCAAAAAGTTGTTTACGGTGTAAAAACTCGTATTTTTCAATAAATATGAATTTTTATTAAAAATTGGAAAATATTATATTTATAAAAATATATTGGTGAAATAAATGTCATTGTTTAAAGTAACAAATCAATATTATATAATGATAAATTTTTCATAATTTTTTGAGTTTGTAAAAAGAATTGGAAAAATAAAGTATTGTATTAATATACGATAAATATTTTTAAATAATAAAGGTATAGAGGTGATGAAGTAAATACTATAAATATAATACATTGTAAAAAATAGTTTTTACCATTTAAATAATTCATTTTTAATTAATTTTATTTGTTTTACAATCAAATAACGAATCCTATAAGAAATATATTATATTTTAAGGATTTAAAAACAATTATTTGTGAACATAACTCACTTAAAAATAATTAATGGTATTATTCTAATGATTTTAGATCTTAAAAAAATTAAATATTAAAATAAACCAAAATTTAAATGAATTTTTTTTCCAAAAACCATGGCATGATTTTTGGTTTTTAAAATTTTATTACATAGGGTCCAAAAACAATGTTAGGAAAATATTTAAATAATTATTCTCTATTTTTTCAATAAATACCCACGAAGCCTCCAATTCCTATTGACTTAGAACCCATTGAAAAAAATTCTCTCAATGTAACTCTTTAAATCCCTGTTAATGGGTTCCTGATATTTAAGAATAACCTCTCAATATTTTATAAAAAACATCTCAAGTAAGGTGTTCTATTACTCTTTCTCTTTATTGAAGTAGTTCCTTGGTATTTCACCTATTTATTTCATATTTTTCATTTTTTATTATTTTTTAAACAATTGTCTACACTTAATAGGATTCCAACGTAATGATATATCCCTTATATCTCTCATTATACTCTCCCACATACCATTATGTACCCACTTTATACAACCAAATATTATCCCATGTATTTTCCAAGAAAAACCATTATATGCTGAGTAATCATACTCATTTTCACTCAAGGGAATTAACCTCCTTCTTACTATCCTCAGTTGGTTGGGTAATTCCTTATTTTGTATCCAATAATCCATAATATATGGATTAAAATTGAATAAATACATTTTAATATTGTTTAAAATATGATGAACACAAATTCATATATATGATATGAATGTGGTAGGTGGGAAATGAATTGCAATACCCTCCAATGAATTGGTTAATTTTATAATCTATTGAGATTCAATATATGGTTTATGGGCGGCTAAACTAAGAAAGCTATATTTTTATGTCTTCATTTTTTCACTTGACATATCCTTATGATATCATGTTTTATGATGTTTTATATGTCATATAATTTATTGACTTTTAAGATTATGTAACAATACTATATTCATGATTTTGATTCTCATGTTTCTATGTCACCTTTTTATGCCCCGTGAATCACATTAATTACTTTTCATTTTTTTATTCCTTAATTATTCAATTGTTGGGATTTCTAGCTCACTACTTTCTTATGTACGTATCTAGGTTATCCAATGTTTTATTAGAAGGTAAACATAATATAAGGGAGTGTTAAATATATTATAAATAATACCATTGTATCCCTATTTAAACATATTATTTTATGTTCTTTATTTCTAAAATACACCAGGCCTTTTAATTTTTAGTATTTATATTACTTGTTTCATTTAGTAATAAATAATGAAATAAAATTTATTATATATTTGGTTTTTTTTTCAAATCACTTCCTAATATCAATATAGTTAATTCATCAACAAGATGAATTTAAATCTAGTTTATGGAAACCCAAATGCAGATGATAGATGGTTTAAAAAAATTTAAATCTAGGATCCAATTAAACATTTTCCTCTCAGGTTTTAATAAATCATAATGATTGTTAATCCATAATAAATAATTATAAGTTTTAGAAACAAAAATTTAAAAGAAATTAAGAATATATAATCAGACTTACTAAATGTGATTTGATATCCTTGTTAGAGGTTTATGAAAGTAATGATAAATTAAAAAATCAATATTCTATTTTAGGATCATAATTAATCTTCTTTAATTACTATTCCAGAACGCCATTTATGAAACATATTCCTCCCATTATGAATAGTGATCTAAGGATATTGTTATTATTTTAATGGTAAGAGTTTTTTGGATACTTCTCAAGAGATCCAAATCATGTATATTATATAGAATAGTAAAATATGGACTATTAAATATGAAAAGATCATTTTCAGTCATATGTTCTTCATTTTTTTTTAATTTTGATTCAATTTTTGATAGATAAAGTTATTTTTTGATATGTATACACAGTTTATGATCTTGTTATGATCTCCTAAAACCCATTTGTAGTACTAAAGCCACATACATCAATCAATATATATTTTTATTCACTATTTTAATAAATATCATAAATATTGTAGTCTTTGTAATTCTATATCATAATATATGACATAATTTGTATAAATTACAACAGTTAGATCATGGAATAAATCCATTTTAATTAATCATATTTTAGGGAAGTTATTTATCATAACAAACAATGTTGTGTAATATTATGGGGTTTTTCAATGACATGTCCTTAAATGAATATGAATGAAATTTGGTTACCTAAAACAATTGTCATAACATTCTAAAAGTTTATGTTTTATAATTAATTAAGATATACATTTTACAATATATAACATCCAACCTTTTTACTACATAACATTCCATTATATTTTACAAATTGAGGATCTTTAAAGTATAGTGTATTAGAAAAAGGAACATAATACATGAAAACATTTAACATTATTCTAATCCACTTTAATATATTTTTCATTTGTTCATCATAATTAAAATTACTCTAACTCATAACATGGGGACATACATAAACGGAACGGCTATGTAGTAGGCCTTGTAAGGGAAAGCTTGATTAACAATTTACAGGTGAACTTGAGAGATAACTACATGAACATGAAGAATATCATACCAATAATAAAACTAATTTTTACATGATAATGTGGCTACAAATTTAATTTATATAGTTGTAAGAATATCACCAAGGTCTATCCCTATGATGTCCTAAAAATTACCATGGTTATTCACTATGGAATCCTAAAACATGTCATATATAGAGATTAAATTCTTTACCAAATGAATTGGGGTTCTACCTGGGAGAACCATTAATATATATTTATTTTCATGTGTTCCACTTATATAATAATAAAATATTTCATAAAAACCCCAAACAGAATAGAAGAAATGTGTTTCATATAAAAATCATGGTAATTTAAAATCATTTTAAAAAAAACATGATCATTGTATCTTTCATAACCCATGGAAAGTGAATAATGGTTTTATGTATGTCAATTATAGGATAAATAAATCATTTAACATATATATAAATACCCATGGAAAATTTATAGGTTTTATTATTCCCAAAATTAATATAATATAATATCCTGAGAAAAAAGAGCGAGATTTTGAGATGAAAATTATACACCAGAATAGGAATAAAATATAGTTTAATAAGAATTAAAAATACTGGGGATAGTGGTAAACCATTCATAAAAGAATCCTAATAATGTATATGGACATAATAAAGTGTAAATAATAACATCGTATGTAAATTTGAAATACATGAAACATAAAAGAGAACATGAAAGGAAAATAAAATATGGGAATTACATTACCCTGAAGAGTAACTTCCAAAACAACAGGAACGAGACCACAAAATCCTAAGGACACAATGGGAGGACTCCTAGTGAGGTTATAATCTTATAAATATTAGGGGGATGATTTTTCAAAGAAATAAAATAAATGAATGGCTTGTAATTAATAGTAAAATATAGGCAGATTTTTATTAATATCTGAGGACATCTCATTCGTGGTATTTACAAAACCATGGGCTTTATTGTGGTATATTTCAATGGATTTATCCACTTGGGACACCTCATATAATATTTTAATCTATATAATTTTACCATAATTTAAATTACAAATTACAACATTATGATATCACAATAGACACCGAAAACTCTGAAACTGTATTTCTAATATCACAAAAACAAAACATTTTTAAAAATTATAAATAAATCACCCTAACCTAATATTGATGTTATGAATTGAAAAATTAAATCCATTTTATGAAAATAATTTTTAAAATTTGAGATATTTAATTTTCATATAAAATTACTTTTTACTAATAAATACTAACACATAACTAATAATTTCTAAAATAGTTATTTACTTATACTATTATATCAAATAACCATTAAAGATTCATAAATTTCATTTAAACTTTTGTAGGTGAGGTTACTATTACATTGGCCATAATACTATTCATAAGGTTAATATTACTATTTATAAGTTATTATTCACAAAAAAATTCAATTGATCTTATCATACTCTAAATTTCATACTAATCACAACAAAATATGCCTATTTTTTTAAATATAATTTCACAGTATCAATTATTGAAAGTATAAAAAAATATTTTAAAATACTCTTTTTTTCATTATTAGTCAATAATATAAATCTTCTTAAAAAATACTTAAAATTTGTACTAGATTAATTTTTTACATTTGAAATTCAAAAATGATTATTATCTTTCCATAAAAATAAATTGAAATTCTATTTATACAAATGAAATACATAATGTAAATATGGTCACATTACATAACCCATTATAACACATGTATAAGAAATACGAGTATTCTTTAAAATGGTTATAAAATATTTGGGAGGTTCAGACAACATTGATCAAGTGGTGATTTCTATCAACATCAACTTCTCTCGTAGGAAACATAGTTCAAGCTCAACATATTGATGTTCATCATGGTTTTGGTCTAGAGAAAATCACTATGATGCAACCTCCTTCAAAATCCCAAATAAATGGGCTTCATAAGTAATGATTCTACTGGTAGAGGTCAATGACTCAACTTTCTGCATTAATTATTCATTATCATTTCTATTTAGAAACAATAATTATAACATTAATATTTAATATTATTTCTAATAGTCATATTAAACAATGATCATAAAATAGTCAAACCCGAATGGTCACATTACATTTATACTTATATTTTGTTTTGATTGTTACAAAGTTAGGCATACTTTTTTAGTAAACATAATATAATTCCAATGTTATGGTATTCACATTTTCCACGCTTAAGAAATTTCATCCCAAAAATTTCTAATTGTACCCTCAGAAGGGAAACATTGTGGGTACTTCTTCCTCAAAGATACCTCTAGTACTCAAATGGATTCATCATATTTGTGGTTCCTCCACAACTCTTTAACAAGGTGGTTAGTCTTGTTGCGTAGAACCTTTTTCATACAATACAATATCTACATCAACTGAACCACAAAAGAGAGGTCATGTTCCAGTTGTACCATGTATAGATTTAATACATGTTAAGGGTTATGTATGTAATTCATTAAGAGGTAAACGTGGAATACATCTTGTACTTGTTCAATATTTATAGGAGATATGAGTCGATATTCCACTTCTCCTATGTGATCAAGGATTTCATAGGGGCCAATGTATTCAGGGTTGAGCTTCCCATTCTTCTCAAACCATATGAATCTCTTCCAATGTGAAATTAGAATAAATATTTGTTCATCAAACACAAACTCTAAGTCCAATCAAGGGTTCTCCACATAAATCCTCTACCAACTCCAAGAATTATTTATGTTTTGTTGGATGGATTGAACATTTTATATGTTATCTTATAAAAGATTAGGCCCAATATTTTTTCTCTCAACATCTTCATCGCTACAAGAATGATTTATACATTACATTCCACATAGATCTTCATAGGGTTCCATTTGAATGCTCAAATGGAGTCTGTTGTTGTAAGAGATGTCATTAAATTTGATATGTTGATCCCATGAAAATTTAAATTCCATTGATCATGTTCTCAACACATCCATGATTTTTTGAATAGTTATTCTGACTAGACATCTATTTGAGGATGATAGGTCCTTCTGAAATTTAATTTGGTACATCGAATATGTTGAAGACTTTTCCAAAATATTTATGTGAGCCTTGGATCATGATCAGATACAATATAAATTTGAACTCCATACATCCTTAACACATCCTTCACATAAATCTTACCATGTTGATCAAGATATGTATCTTCCCAAATAAAGATAAAATGGGCAGTCTTCATGAGATTGTCCATCATAACCCATATTGAATTTTTTCCCTTGGATGTTCTCAAGGAGACCAGTGACAAAGTCTATAGTTATATTATCCCACTTCCATGCTGGTATTATTAGCTTTTATAATACCCCTTTAAAATTTTTTCACTCTACATTCACTTACTATTATACCAGTCACCTTGTAGTGTAGTCAGCTATCTCCCCTATATTATTATCCCACAAATAATAATCATGAAGTTCCCGACACATATTTGTGCTTCTCTGATTTATATAGAATTTAAAACTATGAGCATAATCCATTATTTCTATCCATATTTCTATAATTTATTGAACACATAGTCTGATACAAAATTTCAGTATTACTTTTTCATAAATATTGAACAGAGGAAACATCACATCCATCACATCCCCAAACTTCTTTTGTAACAAAGAACCTTATTTTAGAGAAATCATGAAATTTTCTTGTAATGATGGTTATGAAATCATTTGTGATAGGGTTGATTATTCCTCTTACCCTAAAATTCTTATCTACAGTTTTACTATATCATTGATCAAGGAATCCCTTTTATTCCTCATCATTTCAATAACAAGAGGGTCTTTCCTACTTCATTCATCAGTGACTTAATTTCCTCTTCCTAGTAGATAACTAATTGGATAGTCATAGTATTTAAGAAGATCCAACCATATGCTATTCCTCATGTTCATTTCCCTTTTAATGAAAATATAATGCAACATTTGATGGTTTATATATATATATATCCCATTTATCCTCATAAAGATATTTTATCAATATAATCATAGAAAAACAACCACAACGATCACAAGATCATGCTTTGAATAATTCTTCTAATGAGTCATTAGCTATCGAGATGCATAAGGAATGATATTTTAGTTTTTCATGAGGACACAGTCAAGAACATTTATATATGCATAAAAAAATGACGAATCCTTCTCCAATTGAGGGAAGAGTTAACAAGGTTAAGTAACCAGACTCTTATTCGGCTCATGGAAACATTCCTCACACTACTTTTTCTAGATGAACATGACCCCTTTTCCAGTTAACATGGCTAATTGATTATAATGTTGTGTCAATTCAAGAAACCTCTTATAATATACAGCTAAACCTATGAAAATATAAATCTTAGTTATAGTTATAGGATGAGGCCACTCCTCTACAAATTTTTTCTTTTCATGTCCAACTAAAATTCATTAAATGGTTACAATGTACCCCAATAATGAAACTTTTTCTAACCAAAAGTCACACTTCTTGAACATTCAAAAAATATTATCCTTCCAAATATGTTGAAAAACAACCCTTATATAACCCTCATGCTACTCAAAACTTTTAGAATATATCATAATACAATCAATAAAAACTACTACAATGATATCAATGTATTCCATAATTATTATATTAATCAAATCCATAAAAATAGCAAGTGCATTAGATAAGACGAAGGGTATAACAACAAACTCATAATGCACATATCTTGATCAGAAGGTGGTTTTTGGAATATCTTCTTTCTTCCCCATAAATTAATGATAACTAGAATAATGATCAGTCTTGGGGAAGAAATGAGCCCCACAAAGTTAGTCAAATATTTCATCAATTCGTGGAAGAGGCTAGTATTTCATCATAGTGATCTCTTTCAGTTCTCTATAATCACTACATAGCCACATTAATCCATCCTTCTTCACAAATAGAATTGGTTCTTCACAAGGAGACACACTATGGTGGATTAACCCCTTCTCCAAATGTTATTGGAGTTGTTTCATTAATTCCACCAGATCTACATTTATCATCTTATATGGGGTCTTGATATCCGATTTGATCCAAGTATGAGATTAATGGAGAACTATACCTCTCTTTACGGGGAAGGTACAGTAAAATCCCCAGTCAATACACCAATGTATTCATGAATGATGGGGACATCCTCTATTAATATACTTTCATTTTCTTCTTCATCTTCACCTATCAAGTCCATATAAAATGATCCAAGTGGTGCTTCTTGAACAAACTAATGTTGAGATATCTACCAATTAAAGATATTTGTAGGTTATCCATTCAATAATATATATATTTCATTTCTTTTTAATTTGATCTTAGCATTATAATTTTAAAGCCAATGCTCCCCAAAAATAATGTCGAATTCCAGTATGGGAATGACTACAAAATGTGCGATAATATTTTTCTCACTAAAGTAAATAATAGTGTTTGTAAACATTGATGGTTCTTGGATAATCCCACCAAGATCCTTCACAGATTACTCTAATTTTAGAATTTCAAGAGTTTATTCTAAATTCATTGAAAATGTGGAGGAAATAAAGGAATGCGTAGACCATAATAAAATAATGTATTTACTAGATTTTAGGGAACAAAACTAGTGTACCTCCCCCAACAGAATTTGGAGCTTTGACTTCATCTATTGTGATAAGAAAATTACGACCGTTATCCATTATCCTATGCTAAGTCATATGGTAATTCAAAACCACATCCCTTGGATTTGGATAGCAATTGGAAAATATCCTAAGCTATCAATACTTACAGAATCAGACTTTTGGTAGAGAATTCATTATATTCCTTTGGTATTTAGTGTTGGGGTGTTGAGGCTTTACCTAACTAAGACAATTCAATGTGATATGGACATCTCTTCAACACACGTAGCATTTCCCACTCACTATTAGGCAGTTTAATGAATGCTTCTTCCCACATTTATACAGGTGGAAACTTTTTCATTATTTCCCACTCATCCATAATCAAAAGATCCTCCCAAATCATAGATCCATTGATCTCTTATTTTCATTGGATTTTTGAGACCACAACATATCACCAAACTCAAATTCAACCTTCACATCACTCTGCACGATCTCCTCATAGATATCATTGTCTAGGTTTGGAAGATTCTTTTGTAGATGTGGTATTAGTCCACCTATGAGTCAATCAACCGTCCCATTAGGATTCATGAAATATCATGAGGTGTATGGATAAGTCTTATGAAGTTCATCTCATAGATTCCTACATATTAATTATTCATCTTATAGAGCTAGAGAAATTCCATTTCCATATTCATTCTCATAAAACGAGGGAAATACTTATTGAACAAGATCCACATAAACTCTTCCCACTCTATAGCTTCAATATCGCCATTTAGCCCTAATTTTTTAATTAGTAACTGCCACTGATCTGCTTCTCCCTCTAAGTGGTAAATATATAGGTTGAGCTAATTTTGTTCTAAATAGTAGAGTATAGAAAATATCTTTTCAATAGAGTTTATCAACTGTTTAGAAATCAATGGGTTGTCAGATCCACTGATCATTAGTGATCCTTTTCATATAAAGGAATCAGTATAAATTTGTTCCCTTCAGGGTGAAATCAATATCTCAGAATTATTCAAGTTTATTCCCATAACTTGAGTCACTCTTTTCATTATTCTCATGAAGGTTTCCATTCCAGCTTCCATCAGAGGGTCGTCGGTGTGTAGTCCATTGTGGTCAATATTTTCCTGTTTCCTCCAATTTCCTAAAATTTTCAAAAATAATAATACTTTTAGGAGAAAAATATTTCATTTATGAATCTTTTAATACTAAATTATTTTGATGTCTTAAAACTTCATAGTTAAACATATTAAAATTTATCCACAATTAAATTTCTATATAAATCCTTTATAATGATTCAGAAGAAGCTTGTGAGTAACCAGACGCATCACCTAGGACTGTCAAACCATGAGTGCAGCATGTCCCATTGTCATGCCCCAGTTACCATTTGACTCTAGTCCAAAGCGGTGTTTTCAGTTTTTACCCCAAGATACATATGGGCCATATCCACATCCACTTGTTCGTATCCAGATAGAGTCTTATTTGTTCTGAAACTAATTACTGAATATATCATTAAAATACATGAAGATTTACTATATTTAAATTTCTAATTAGGTTTTTTTTCAAATGTTTTCATATCTTAATTTCCACAATTAAATTAGGTATCCTTTGATTCTAACTATTAAATCCCTTTATTTTATTACATAACATTGCATTAAATTTTAAAAATAGAGGATCTTTAATGTTTACCGTCTTGAAAAAAGTGACATAATACAATAAAAAATTTAAATTTATTAACATACACTTGAAAGGGTTCCTTATTTTTTTCATCCTATGTAAAATTATTCCAAATCATAACATTGGCAAATTCATCAAAGGAAAGGGTCAGCAGAATTCCTAGCAAGGGAAAAACAATTGAAATAATTTATATGTAAACACGAGGGATATCTACAAGAACATGATGAATATCCTATAGGCTAGAGAAAGTGGCATATAATAAATATAATAACCAGAATTATAAAATGATAATGTGGCTAAAATATTTAATTTATAAATTCTTAAGCATCACCATGGTCCATCCCCAAGGGATCATATAAATTATTGAGTTTATTCACTAAGGAATCGTAAAACATGTTATCTCTAGAAAATAATTTCTTTACCCAGTGAATTAGTGAACTATTAGGGTGAACCTTCAATATGTATTTATTTTTATGTGATACACATATATTTTAATCATAAACTTCATAAATAACCCATAGAGAATAAAATAAATGTTTTTCATATGAAAATCATTTTTATTTATAAGTGTTTTTAAAACATCACCATCATGTCATTTATAATCAAAAAAAGATAATAAGGGTTTTATGTAAATAAATTATAATATAAAATAAATCCATTTTTCATATTTATGAATACCCCTAGAAATTAAAGAGTTTTCAGTATTCACATAATGGAAATAAATGAATTTTATGGGAAAAAGAGAGAGATTTTGATACGAAAATTCTGCATAATAATGAGTATAAAACAGAGTTTTATGAATCATTAAAAAGATATTAGTCAAGGGTTATCCATTCTTTTAAAATTCATAATATAGTAGAGGGAATGATAAAAATGGAAATAAGAACATAGTATCAAAATTTGGAAAACATTCCTCGGAAAAGATAATTTTAAATGAAAAGAGAAGTTGGAAAATCCCTTACCTTAAAGAGTAACTTCTAAAACTCTAGGATCATGACATTGAGGGCTTGAGGACACCTTGGGAAAACTCCTTTTAAGGTTATAATATCAGATCCTCGAGATTATTATTTTGGAATCAAATAAAACAATGAAATGAATTGTTATTTAAACTAAAAGAGATGGAGTTTTTTGTTAATTTTTGAGGAAATATCAATAGTGGTATTTGCCAAACCATGGGCTTTCCCGTGTTATTTGACCATGGCGTTTACTACTTATGACACATCGTATAATATTTTAAACTACATGAGTAAAAAATAATGTTAAATTACATATTACATTATTATGATGTAACAAAACAAACTGAAAACTCAAAAGCTGTATTTTTACTATTCACTGATAAATAGAAAAACATAAAAATTTCATAAAATCAACCTAAAAAATATCAATGTTTTGAATTCACAAATGAAGTCAATTTTATGGAAATTATTTTCTAAATATATTAAATTAAATTTTTTATATTAATTCAATATTAACTCAAAAAAATACTAATACATAACTAATAATTTATAAAATAATTATTTAGTTATAATATTATATCACATTAAAATTCAAGATTCGTAAATTAAATTTATACGTCAATAGGTGGAGTTACTATTATTGTGGTCATATTATAATTAATAAGGGTAATATAACTATTCATATGTTATTATGCACCAAAAATTAAGTTGATCTTATCAAACTCCAAATTTCATACTAATCACTGCCATATATGTCAATTTTTCGAAAATAATTTATCTATATAATTTATTTAAAATATAAAAAATATTTTAAAAAATATTTTTTTTCAAAATTCTTCAATAATATGAAACATCTCAGAAAAATAATAATAATTCATAATAGATTAATTTTGACATTTGAAATTCAAAAATGATGATCATTTTACTATAATAAGAAATAACAATTTTATTTATACAAATGGAATATATAATATAAATTAGGTCTCATTACATAACGCCTTATAACACTTGTATAGGACATGCGAGTAATGTGTCAAATAGTAATAGAATCTTTAGTTGGCTCAGACAACATTTCCCATGTGGTGATTTCTATTATCTTGATCTTCACCAGTTGAAAATTTTGTTCAAGCTTATCATATTGTAGCATAGCTTGGGCTTGGTCTAGAGTATTGCCAAGTGATGTAACCTCCTTCCCAAACAAGAAAAAATGGTCTTCCTATGGCATGATTCTACTGGTAGTGGCTATCGACACTTCTTTCTACATTAATTATCCATTATTATTTTTATTTGGAAACAATAATTATATCAATAAAAATTATTATTATTTTCAATATTCATATTAACCAACAGTCATATAACAATAAAATCCCGATCGTCACATTTTATTGATAACAATATATTTTTAATTTTTATGAAATATTAGTAAATGAATTTTTCAGAAACAAAATAATATTCAAAAGATCGAGCCGTTATAGAACATTTGTTAACATATGTGATGTTATCAATTGAATTTTATGATTCATAACCCCCATTATCAATCATAAAATACAATATACTCCTAAAATATTAAAAATTATTTATTCTACTATTTTTTCAATATTATATATATTTTTTTATTAATGATAAATATTAGAAATTATTATTAGATTTTTTTTATAATAAAACTATATATGAAAAACACATACCAATATATCATGTTTACCAACAGAATGAAGTGTTTAATTATTTTTTTTTCAATGATCATATATTCAAATTGTTAGATAATAGTTAATATTATGTATACTTAATTTTGTTAATAAATTGGTTATTATAAGTATTAAATTCATGTATTAATTTATATGTGAGTTAAAATAATATTAATTTTTCATCTACCTTAACCATGGCATGTAATTAAATTTATTTTCGTAAATTTATTTATGTAGTATAGTTGTAAATCTTATGTTTTAGAGTTATGTTGAATTGGATTCTCTCTCGATTCATGTATCACTGGGTACTTGTAATTTGGGTCACACTTCCCACTAGCTGATATGCTTACTCACTATCTAGATATATTGAGTTTAGTTTTATATGGATTTGAGATAACTCATTTAGATATTATTAACTCCATTTATTTATAAATATTTACCTTAAATTTTCATATACCTCATTGATGTAGCGAATTTGGATATGTGTGAATCAATCTGACTTATATTTTTCGGTTATTAATTCATGTTATAGGTTAATTAAATAATTACTCATTAATATGAAGTAAACGTATTAATTTCATGTATAAAATATGTATTCCAAAATAAAATCATTATAATAATGAATATATAAAAAGAATAAAATATGAGATAGTTAATATTGTTTATGATGAAATTGTTATAAATTTAATACGTATGTAATGCTCCTAAAATTGTGTAATCTTCTTAAAGTGAAAAACTAAAATTCTATGTGTTCTGTTCCAATGTAAAATATAACATTTCAAGACCCTAATCATCAAACTAAATATTTTCATGCACTAAAATGGTTCCCATATATTATATTATATAATTCATGAGAGGTGTTCTTAACCCTTATGGTTGGGTAACCAAATTTTAACGTGGTCATTGGGTGAGACGTGGATAAGAAACCCTAAGGATTAGGAAACCAAATGATTAGATCTGAGTATTATCTATATAATTTATATATACATAGGGTCTCCCACAGAACTATATCTCGGTCATATTAAATTTAATTTGGATGATTATGTACCTAAGTGATGAGATTTAGTTTGTAATAGTGTCAGTGGTTAGTGAAATATGGATATTTTCTCACTAAATGGTTATGATGTAAAGTGAAATCATTTTTTATGGAATTATTTTTTTTATAAGTACTAGATTTAAAGATATAACACAAGACACTCTCCCAAAGATTTTTCATTGTTATAAATTATGACATACATCATTTATATCTTTTTTTGGAATATTATAGGTAAAACATATAAAATGCTTCTAGATTGGTCAATATTGTTAAGAAAAGTTCTAAAAGAGAGTAATTTATAACAACTACTTGGTAATGTTATAGCTATAAATTTTTTTAACTCTGACTCATGTGTATTATATTCATGGTGTGAATCAAACATCTGTGCATATAAACATTGAATTTGATATTAGAGGGAATTTAAAATGGTTAAAGTATATATTCTTGTTGTAAAGGGAGAAATATTATCTTCATTAGATATTAGAACATATGAGATAAATTAGCATAGTGTATCATGTCAAGAATCATAGATCTATTATAATGTTCTTGATGTAAACATTTATTTTTTTCAATAGCTTGTTCGGACAAGATGATGTTTTTATTAATTATGTATGGAAACGAATATATATATATATATATATATATATGAAATTTTTATGAGGTGAGGAATATATTAATTGTTTTATACATTATATAAATGGATATTATGGGAAATAAAATTCATAAGTAGAAGTTCATGGTTTATTCTAACTCCACCAAACATTGGAATTGGAGCCTTTGACATATAAAAAAGAATCACATTAAGATGATCCATACACATTAATATTCTAATTCATTTTGAGATTCCACAAACATACACTCCATGTTTCGGTGCTAAAAAAATAAATATATTATCTTAGATAGTAAGTGAGATTAACCAATATATATATATATCATATAATTTTACAAATTTAGACATTACATCTAATGAATAATAACGCATTATCGGAAACCAATGTATTAGGGTGTTCAAAAATTAGCTACATTAATATTTTATATAATTTTTTTAACATCGCTCCAAGAATCACTCCATAATAAAGTGTTCTAAATATAGAAGGGCTTAGATAAAACACTCAATAACGGAAAACCCCAAAAATGGATCATAATGTTTTTAGATCTAAATCATAATGTAAAACCAGACCATGAGAGAAATATCATATTTTAAAATAATATAGAGAAATAATAAATGATTGTAAGAATTAAGAAAATTCATATAACCCCAAATGATCATACATATACCTTGGAACTTGTTTTGAGAGAAATGAGACAATAATCAAGATTCATTGTGCAAAAAATAAGCATGTTCCATAACATATAATATGCGTATTTCTTGAGATTGTGGGTATAATTGCACTATTGTATAAGGATAAGAATATGATATTATAACATTTTGAACATAGATTATCCAAAATTATGAACTAGAAAAATAATTTGAACATATATTAACTTGAATTATTTCCACTCACAGGTGTGTGGACAAATTATAACACATTTTATGTCCTCACACACCCATATGAATATAGCTTCACAAAAATTATTTCAATCAACAAATTCATTACCTCTTGATGTTAAAAACATTAAAAAAATAATGTAGTGGGATATATAAGACCCTACACATCATATAATGATCTTCCATAAATATCCGTCCTATATAAAATAAATCATATCAAAGAGATCCCTTTGAAGGAAAATGTTTTTTTATCATTTTCAAAATTTATCACATAAAATCACATCATGAATTCAAGAAGATGATACCAAAAATAAAATCACCTGCTAATATTATCTCATAATGGGATTTAGATGGTGAATCATGAAACATAACTCCATATGTAATATATATTTTATTGATATAGATTTAAATTGAAGAAAACCCATTAAATTATTTTTATGAAAACATTTCTGATCAATATCATAAAATGGTTATGTTGTGAATCATTTTTAAAAATTATCTGCAAAGAGACAACTTGAATAAAATTTAAAAATATAATTTTAAGTAGAATATTAATAAATAAAACTATAATATAAATAGAGGGAAATTAAATAAATATTATGTGGGTGATGAAATATATGATTTTGAAAAGAAGATATGTTTTAATATTTTAAAATATCATTGTTGGAAGCCACATCTCTCAAAGAGTAAAACATTTATCTTTTGTGAAGTGGTAAAGACATTTATTCCCACAATATGAGATAGAACATATTTGGTATTCAATATAATAATCTGAAAATATTATATAGAGAAATAATATGGACATAGAAGATAAAGATATTAGTGTATAGGGTTGTGATTGTTATTGAAAACACTTTTTTTTAAAGAATGAAATACGTAAAAGAGTTATATTTTGATGAAAAAATGTAAGTTAAGTAGAAAAAATAATAATTTCTCGTGGTATGAAATTTTTTTTTAATATAATAAAATTTATAACAATAATTTCATGGGATAAGAAAAATTATTTATCAATGAAAAAGTGGTTGAGTCGATAAAACCCTTACAACTTAGGTAACCATTGACTTAAAAATGTTGAAAGAGAAACAATTAAATAAATATTTAATTATCATTCGTAAAAATGTATTTTTAGTGACATGTGTCATAGGGTTTTTAAGCACACCATGTAAATGAAAAATGGGTGCTTAAAAGAAAAATGTACCCTAATATTGGTGAATTGAGATTAAACCCTTACCTTAGATTCATTCTTTATCGGAAAAGATCTAAAATTATGTACAATAAATATAACTACTTTAATAAGTTATTTTATAATATTATTGAAATATATTGAATTCAAAATATTTAAAAATATGAATTTATTTAACATTAATATATTAAATTATTGTTTATTTTTCATCATTGGATTGTAGTAATTTTTTTCTGCACACATGGTAATAGTGATTTGGAAACTAATATATTAACACTATCTTAATAATTAATAAATAATTAATTTACTAGAATCGATATAGTATTATCATTTATATAATTCTAAATTCCTTCCTTGATTTTTTTTGTTAAGATTTGTGAAGATGAAATCTCTGATGAGTTTGTATGAGTAATTTTTATTGAACAAAGGTTTTTATATTAATAACAAGTTGAAATATTAAAATTACCCAAAAAATATAATAATGTAAAAAATATATGTTTTGTTGATTAAATATATTATTATAATCATTAATGTAATGAGGTGTTGAAAAATTAAATACATCATTCATGGAGGTGGTAGTCCGCACAAAATACAAGAAATGTTGGCATTTTCTAATGGATGGGAGAGAGATATATGATTCTTATTCCATAAACATAATAAAAATTTAGTATACTGATGATACTAATTTAATTATATTTTTATGTTTATAATAGATTTCAATTATCAATGGATGATAATGATACAAATGAAAAGGATAGGAAGTGTATAATACTCACGTTGAGGAATTGAATCTTATCTTGAAGGGCCCCTTGGAAATAAGTGAATTTGGACACTGTAATGAATCCATGGGATTAAAAATATGGAATATGGATATATGGGAGTTCAAATTATAATATTATTTGGAAAATTTAAATATATAATTGTTGATTTAATTTGTTGGAACTCAAATCATGTTATAGTAGAAAAGATGGGAATTTCCTGGGAAACAAAATTCAATTGAAGGTTATGATTGAATAACCTCATATTTTTCAATTGTAGGAGAAACTTATTGATAATAAACATGTGTTTTACAATAATACCTAAATATTTTCTATTATAAGGCCTTTTTTCATGTTGATTTAGTAAACTTCAAGCAATGGTGGACTCCCTTTTTTACCCTTTAAGGTTGATTAAATATTTAGTATGGTGATTGCATTTATGAATACAAATATAAGATGGCCCGTAATTCAAAATTTTTATTTGATTAATATGTATTTAGTATCAATTTAATAGAATTAAATGATAAATAATATAAAATTATCATATAAATTAAAATGTAAGATACTGAAAAATATTTTATTTGTAGATAAATGACTTTTTATTCATTAAGAGTTTTTATTATTATTTCCTATGACAGTGGATGTGAGTGAATATATGTATATATATTTACTTAAAAATCATATTATATTCATCCATAAAAAATAATTTTATTATTTCGTTAAAATTTATAGAATGTTTATGAAAACAAATTTTCTAAAAATACCTTTTTTATCATGGTAACTAAAATTTAAATTGGTGACCTATTTATTTATATTGAAAATTATAATGAACTTATTATAGAATTAGGGAATACTTATTAAAAATATTAAACACATTTTACTTGAATAAATTTCTAGAGTTGATTAAAACTTATTTTAATATACATGCGAATAACAGATAAAACCAATTTTGTAACAAATATATTTTTAGAAGAAAATGAATTTATTCTTAATACATAATTAAAGATAACTAATTAATGGATTTATTTTATTTACTTATATATATTATCAATATTAAAATAATTATTTTTAATTGATTAATTATAAAACATTCAAAACTTATGTTATTTGAAAATATCATTTTTTTATAAAATATTATCCCCAAATTTATATTAAAATTTACTATTTATATTCCAAAATTTTAAATATTTTCAATATAATGATAATAAAATTATTCTATAAATTATATTCAGACATCATATCATACATTATTATTATTATTATTATTATTTAACACATAAAACCATTTTTATAAATAACTATTTTAATTAATTATTATATTTTTGTTTCATGCCCCATCATTGGTGGAAATGAGATATGGGTTGTGGGTAAGGGGTAGGTCGCATGGTCATGTCCCTAGTACAATGTGTTTTCTACCATTTCATTGATTAAATTTTATTACATGGTGGTGGATGTAGTCATCCTTATATATTATTATTTCATTCCATATTGTATATGTGTTATATTATTTGAATTGTTTTCTATCAATACACTAATATATTTTACCAATAAGATACATTTATATCCAATGACTATATATTCAGTTAACATATTTTGAAGGACCATATTTATAATAGAAAATGTTTGTTCCTACATATAGCCTTACAATCATCTTAAGAGTAATTAATCTAATTTTTGTTTTCTCTCAATATGTCGGTAACATTTCTAATTATCATCATTAATTAAATTATTTTAATTAGGATGAATAAAATTATGGAATTCCATGATTATTAAGATTCTATATTGGTGGTATTTTTATTAACAAAAATATTTATTCCTCCTTTACCTTTCTTAATGACAATTCGTATTAAATTATAATAATATTTTATTATTTACCATATATTATACTATTTTTTACTTAATAAAATGTATTGTGTTTCATATTATATTTTGTCTCACGTGAAATAATCAATTAAATAAAATTTTCTATTTAAATAGAAATTAATACTAAAATATTAGTTACTTTCATTCAACTAAGTAAATTAATTAAATAGTCAAAATTTTATTTTTCATTTACTAATAAACATGGATAACAGTATCAAAAAGTTAAAAAATACTAAAGATATAATTCTTAATGAGATATATAACAAAGTGGCCATGGTTAACCAATCATGTAACTCAAAACACTCCACTAGAGGGAATGAGGCATGTTTTCGATCCCGTTGATCTCAAAACTATTGACATGGTATTACAATTTGAAATGTTGGAATGACTTCATACTCCAAAAAATAATATTGAAAAATTTGTTCTAGATAGAAATCCATAATTAATTCTCCATACATTTTATAATAATTCCCCATGAATAAAATAGATATGAAAAGAATCCAACAAAACATGGAACAACATTAAATGATATCCAAATCAAATGATTTACACATTAATAAAATAATTTTAAAAAAATCATTTACAAACCACAATATGAAAACGTTATTAAATAACATATGTTTGGGAACTCTAATACTTAAAAGTGACCTAAACTAGTCTAATAAGATTAGTAGATAAACCAAACCATCAATATGTGACTCAAAATTCACCAATATAACACAAAACACCAACTTTCAAACTTAGTTTACTTATAAATCAACCTTAATTCAAGACTTAGGAAATCTAATCAAGAAAATAACACTACATATCCACCAATTTGATAATATAGGGTGTGAGAGAAAGGTTATTAGGGTACCACCATAAGTAGATTTAAATAAATTTATCAAAGAAACCAATAATTATAGATTGATCATAAGTAATAGAAAAATATATTTTTACTTCCATTCAATAATATGGAAGTAAATAAACCACACATCATTTATTTTTTTAACCCATAAATTTAAAATAACATTCCCGAAGGACTCCTTGTAAAGTAATTGTCATTTCACAACTGAACTTCCCCTTTTTTAATAAACATAAATTATTAGAGTGTATCTATTTAGTTTTTCGTAAAATTAACATCAAAATATTTATAATAAAATATAACACTTCGATAAATGCTTTCTCCATTTATCCTTCAAAATCATTACACACATTCCAAATAAGATGGGCAATGGGAAAGGGTGAAACCATAATAGAATATAATAACCATGAAAAGGTCATAAATATTGATAATAATGAAATGGATGAAATTAGACAACATCAAGGAAATACAAAAAACAAAATAAAGTCATCATTATAATATCAATCCAATAAATAAGAAACTAACCTGAAAATTAGAGAAATGGTCATAATATGTGATACATATCATGAGGAAATTATCTAGGGAAAAAGGTAAATACTATATTTACATAAGTGGAACCAACTATTGGTAAGTTAATATTCACCTAACTCATCACATATATCTTTACTAACTATATGCATCAGTGACACATCTCGTAGCTAAATCATAACATTCTACTATGAATTATTTGCTAGTGTCTAACACTCAACAAGTATGGAAGATTTCCCTTGATTTCCCACTTATTAGCCAAGGGATCCTCATGGAACATCTAAAGGATGTGTTCCACTATCAAAACCTATTAACCATATGATAGTTACATATCCCAATAGAAATATAACACAATAATCATACACATTCAACATTCAAAACATCACCTTCAATGATGATCCACTATCCTAAACTAAAAAACACGATTCATGATTCATTTAGCAAAAAAACATGTATAAACTTATAATCAATGGGTTGTATATTGAGAAAAACAATGTTTTATCCATGAACCATTTAAATTACTCTTTCAAAAAGGATTAAAAAAATGTCTTTACCATGTACCCAATAACCACACTTCGAACCCATATTATCTAACCACCACTAAAAATGATGTGTTAATCCAAGGGAACATACCACAACATGAAATTATAATCTAAATATATTCAACAAAATATACTAAGGATCCTATAAATTTACATACCACCTTTTAATAATAATGAAACAACATTAAGATAAAGAAACTCCCCACTTTAAAAATCAATCTAGGCCTGTAACATCATCACGAATCATTTTTTTTATAAAATCCTATAATTATCATTTTATCAAAGACATAGGATTCATACAATATAAGTTTAAATCAATGTTAATTTCATGAAATAAATTCATTAATTTTCAGGAAGGAAAATACTTTAGATTATTTAAATCCATTAACACTAATCTATTTTTCATATACCATGTTATTTTTGTTAGAATACATACTATAAACACAGAAAATAATATTAAAAAAAGTAAAAGGAATTGAAATGGAAAATCCAACCACAACATAAATAACCATGTCTCATATGAAAACATCAGTTCGATTAAGTCTTAAGAGATGTTACCCAACCACTAGAAACTAAAACCACTAAAAGATAAAAATCTCTATAATTATAAATCTACCAACATGTCCACTGTGGTGAGAGAATATAGAAGAAATAGATAAGAACCAATAATATAATAATGTATAACCCAAAAATTTAAATATAGGTATGAAACCACCATGATACCACTAAAATAAAACCATATAATATGTTCTAAGAGGAAGATATGGAATTTGGAGGGACCATAGACATGGGGATCGAATGGGGTAATAGTTTTGTAGAATAAATGATTAAAATGAGTGTGAAAAGAAACAAATATGAAAAACCATGATGATATCATGGTTTACCCACACGGTTCACTACACCATATAGAAACCATGGGATCTCTACTATCAAAACCATAAGAGGTCAAGTGGTTTCTACATTGTGGTTTTCAAAATCTTATTTCCCTTAAAATTATCAAATATTTCTCCCCAAGATACCCTACACTCATGATAGAAGTTAACATTATAAACATAAATTAGAAAAATACATTTCAGGTTTTCATGATTATCCCCACATTTCTACTTCCTTCCCTAAGAAATTCAGTGGAAGCTTAGGGGAAATGGTAATTTCCATACCACAACTCTATTAATAAGATCCTATCAACATCCCAAATTCATGGTGAAGGAACCAAGAACACGAGATGCAAGTGTCAAACTCCATCGAAAAACAATTCCAATATTGTTCAATATTTACAATCCTCTGATTCTCTACAACATCAAAAGACTATATAATATTCATAGAATGACACTCTATGATCTGATGCTAAAACAAAATCATTACATTTCATTCTCTGGTACTGATATACATGACCATGTTTAAATAATTAAAAAATTTACAACACCAATAGGATAATATTATATCACTTACAAACCCAAATAAATTTTCAGTTTAGAGTTTTATAGAATTTTTAAAAACTCTTTTAATGTATATTTTTCTAAATAGATTCCATTTTTTTCAAAATAAAATTTCTTTATAAAAACAATCATGCTTCACTAAATATAATATTCATATATAGAACTCTATCATTATTAACATTTCTAATCATCCTTAAAGCCTATGAAAAAACATATAAAAAGTTCGGATGAACCCAAAAAATATTAGTAAGGCTCATTAATGTAATAAATAAGTTATTTAATTGAAAAACACAAAAACCCCTTAAATTTATTACCTTTAACACAATATTTATTATGTGTATAAAATAAATCATATTTTTTTTAAAACACTAACTATTTTCCCAAAATAATTTATTTAAAACCCATACTAGGTAAATAGATATACATTTATAAAAAAAATATAATTATAATCACGACCCTTGTTAAAATAGTGTAAAAATTAACTATATCCTAGTTAATTCCAAAGGATGAACCTTGGTGGTTAAGCCCATAGTTCTATCCTTTTAAGATATGTATCATTACTCAATGCATTGAATAACTAAATTGGGATCACATGTTAATATATCATTTATTGGGATCATAGATCCATATTAGAAATATTAGGACTACCCATTGAACATTTATAATGTTCACGTGTTATATGATTGATAAAAAAATTTATGCTTCCACATTTTCAATGTAAGACATAGAAAAACTATTTAAAACCCGTATGAAAAATAATTTTGCATATAGAAATAACATTTCCTTTTAAAAAATAATTTTCTATAAAAATCCCAGAATAAAGGGAAGTTATTATTCTAATTAAAGAAAATATGGAATATTTTAATGGAATAAAAAACATTAAATAACAATTTCTGTTTTAGGAAATGGATTTGACACCATATACATTAAAATATAACATTTATTTTTCCATTGAAAGGAATGTAAAATAAAGAAAAAGGTTCTTTTTTAAAATACATTGAAAGAAATTAAAAATACACATAAAATTTCTATTATAAATGATTTATTTCAACATAAATACACATATAAAAAAATATTTACAATATTGATAGGAAATCAAAAAAATTATAAAATAAATCATCAAAATATTTAACATGAGGTTTAATGTTAAAGTGTCCCTTTCTTTGAGACTGACTCATCTTTTATGTTCTTAATCATTCTAAATAAAAAACATTTGTATATTATTTATTTAATTAGAACGGTTTTCATGTTAATTATTTCTTTTATATTATTTATTAAAATTTAATATTAAATTACTTAATTAGTAAATATAATTGGAGGAGTTTTGATGATATTTGAATCATATGTCCAAAATGAATACGATAAGTTGACTACAGTCAAAGAGATCATTATTCAAAAATATTTAAAAAAATTACCATGAAATAATTATTATTTTTATACATATATTATACTTTTAAAAACAATTATGAAAATTATTTTGGAAAAATTAACTACTTTACAATCCTGGAGAAGGTATGTTGTACACACACAGGAGTGACATTTCATTTTTCAATGAAGATGATAGAAATAAGGTAAGTATTACATTCTCCTATATAATTATGAGTATATAAGAAATATAATATAATTTATTTAAATAAACACACACACACACAAACACACACATATATATATAATCCATGTGTTGTGGTTATGAAAAACATATAATTTCACTTTGTTGAGGTGGTAATCCACAAGTATATAGGAACACCATTTTAATGTTTCAAAGGATATAAATATTCAAAAATTAATGATATATTATTTTTACATAATGAGACTTTGGTCATTAATTTAATATATATATATACATTAAATAAATCATTATTACCATCCACAAGAGACAATTATATATAATGAATTACCTCAGTTTGTGATACAATAGTCCACTGTACACACAAATGGGAATTTCATTTCCAATTTGATCATATAGGGGATGAATATAGGATCTGAAATTTACATAACAACATCATAATAAATTTGACATACTAATTTTTATTATTTCATAATGTTTTCATAATATATAAATTATGTATAATGGAAATAAAATTAAAACATAAATTTTAAAAAATTCTATTCTTTGGGATGCCTCCTTTTCTTCACAAATTAATCCATATAAGCTTTCTGTTCTTCCAAAAATAACACCTATATACTTTTTGAAGGATTTTGGATGGACTTTTTTCTGGTATTAGTTGAACTAAATGTCTCTTTAAGTGTGTATAAGAGATGAGAGTGGATTCCCATTTATGAGTGGATATTAACACTTCAAATTACTTAAAATATTAAATTAAAATAAATTAATTTTCAAATTAAAATCTCTCCGAATAGATATAATTATAATATATGAAAAGGATATATCTAAATTTAAAATTCCTACAATATTTGGACATGTTTACTTGATATTTTTACCCTTTTCATTTTGTTTTATCCCCTGTTAACCAATTGATAATTATCACAACATCAAAGTCGTTTAATCTAAAAAGCCAAAAAAAGTACTATAAAAGGAAATTTGAACAATAAATGGATGATGAAGGATATTATAAACCATATCCAATTAACTTGGTTGAGTATAATATTTTTATTACTTTTATATAGTTTCAGATAATATTTATTATTATAAAATATCACTAATGTCATTTTAGAAAATACATTATATATTATAATAGAATATGTGTCTAAATAATGTTAAATAGTTCAAAAATGTCATTTTTTGAAATATAAATTGGTTTTTATTTTAATATAATCATCCGATAAATTTTTTTTTGTTATTTTAATTCTTATATTATGTATTAACTCCCTTTGATAACCAATTTTAACCCCAATTATGATAATAATATTTTCAATATTAAAGGGTTATAATTTTAATTATGAGGTGAAATTTGTATCATTAATGTAGAAGTCAATAAATTTTAAACCATTTATCATCATAATTTTACTATTTCAAATGTTTTAAAATTTTTAAATAATTTGATGAAATACTAATTAACCTAATATATAATTATTTTCATTTTTGACACTATTAATTTAATTTGACATTCAAATCATTATAAAAGAAATGTAATTCAAATATAAACCTATAAATTCCCTAAAATGTTATATAAATCTATATAATTCATGGGAAATGTGAATCACTAAATGAATATTTACTTCGTGGTTTTAACAATCATTTATTTTATTTTTTTAATACTTGAGCAAGAACCATGTCAGCACTGTGTAAGCATTTATTGTAACTATTTCCATTATTGAATCCTAAAAAATTTAAAATCACAAAAATAAAAAATTTATGTTTAATATAAATCATTATATTCTTCCAATATATATAATTACTCACATTTATTTCTTTATAACTTCTTTAATATGTTTTTTTAAAATATCTAGCCTTAAAAAATCAATTCATTGGAATTTGGAAATGATTCATATCATATAATACAAATATTAAAAAATATCAATAACCATAATGATTTATAAATAAAATTTAGAAAAATATTCAATCAAATAATTTTTCCTTCTTTATTTTTATCATTAGGATACCAAATTGTATTGTTATAGTGTTTTACAAGTAGTGTGTTAACACTAAAAATGATTTCCATATTTATCATTAATTGAATTATATTTTATTAGATTATAATTTTTTTATAAGATATTTTTATTATATTATCATAAATAATTTTTAAATATGTAAAAAAAATTATCTTATCGTATTTATTTTTTCTAGACATAATAAAAGATACTATATTTCCTAACATGTGTATATTTTATTATTCACCAAATAATTTATTTCTTCAGAAACATATAAATATAATAATATTAGAGAAAATAAAACTTTTTAAATAAATATAATAATTCAATTCAATAAATTTAAAATCTAAAAAGCATTTGAATTTAATTTTAATATAAACTCATAAAATAAAACAAAATAGATTTTAGAGAGATAACTTTTTGATGCCTAAAAAGGAACCTATTCTAAAAAATCAAGTATGAATAATATCCCTTTATCATTAATTATATTATTTATAAATAAAGTATTATTATCTTAATTTAAGGAGAAATTTAAATAATAGTGTTAATTTTTAATGAAAATAAATGAACATTTTACAAAATGTAGTACTTTTCACTATTCACTGAAAATTTAATCTTCTTAGAAAAATCTAAAAAATTCACCTTATGTAGATTATTAAAATTATTATTTTTTATCTAATAAAATATCTCAAATTTTAGAAAATAAAAAAATGTATTTTCTTTAATGAAGAAATAGAAAATATGTTTGAGTAAAACTTAATTTTTATGTTTAAAAAAGACTATTAAAAAATAGGGTTCTTATTTAATAATAAATTATTAGTATGTTTATATTATTTAGAAAATTTTTATATATTTATTAATTATGTTAATAATATAAATACCATATAATTTAATGCAAAGGTTATAACTATTTAGTAGAAATATTTTTATTTCACGGTTCATTTATAATTATTGTTTCACGTTTATTCAAAATCAAACCAACCATTATTTTAAAAACATGAGTTGTTGGATAAGGAATTATAATTAGAAGAAAAATAAGGGTGTAATATAAGATAAGGAATTAGGATGGCCAGTCTTTTTATCTATATTAAAAGTTTGAACCCTAACATACACACATATCATAACTCACAAGTGCTTCCCGACTCCCAAGTTAGACCAATGGTGAAAAGATAAAAAACAACTTTGGATCATATGAAGTCATATGAATAATAAAAAAAGTAAAACCAAACCAAAATCATCCCTAAAGATAAATTCCTTAATAATGGGGACTAAACATGAATACACATTAAATTTATCCCCACCATTTATAATTTATATCAAATTGTTAAATAAAATACATAAACACAAAAGAATGATCACATTAAAAATACATGCTACTATAGAACATTAGGGGAAATGATAATATTTCATCAATTATAGGTGACCATATTACAACCATCTCGAAAGCCAATAAAATAAAAGATCCCCACATAATATAACAAAGGTATCCAAACTAGATAACTAAGATAATGAATTAAATTAACCAATGAGAAATACCCTATACAATAACATTCCTCAGTAAGGTGTGTTAGGTTTTTTACGACTAGTTATAAAACAACACAAAAGGTAAATCATCCCCCAACTCATGGATCCACCACCCATTGTGATTGTAAAAGAAATATACTAACTTAAGAACTCTCATGACCAAACCAAAAAAATTATCAAATTATCCCCATTAACATATTCCTCGTGGATTAAATCCCCATGTTTTCTACTAAAAACCCTCAACCCATGGTCCACAATATTAACAAAATATTAATATAATAATAGTTTATGAAAACATGAAAATTTCAAATGATATGAATACTAAGTCAAAATCGTTCTCTTATTTTGAAACAACTGATACATTTTATACTAATGATATAGAAAAAGTCCCAAAGTAATATATATTAAAAAATATAATCCTCAAAAAACCATAAAATATATTATAAGTCTCCAATGAATGTATAATTCCATTCTACTATCAAAATCAAACCCGGGTCTGAGAATTATTCTACAGAACAACAATCATTTTACAAAACCTCTGAGTGAGGTCAATATATACCCAATGCTAATAGGTTATTTTGGATATTAAATAGGGTCTTTGCATACCTAGATTTTTAATTTTTACAACATATCATTATCTATTTCATTAATATGAAACGGAAAAAATACTGAATATAGCTTCCCATCATCATCACATTCCCAATTATTCTTTTTTATAATTTGATCTTTCTAACAAACATTCAATAAATAAAATACATTCCTAATTATCACTTCTTCTACATAAAACTATTGGATTAATGAGACTTTATAATAACCCCAACATGGAACCTCAAATGGATGGGAATGTATAGTGATCTTCAAAAAATCTAAAACCACCCCTTCAAACAAGGATGTAGTGTACCTCAACCTATAGGATTAGAGAGATTCATGTGAACCAAAATCGCTTCTACCAAAGTGAGACACTCTATCACCTCTTGGGATCCTAAAATGCCACAATGCCCAAGATGATGTTGAGTAAAAAACTCTCACACAATATCTATGATTGGAGAAGAAAATGACCATACAACTCCATCTAGAGTTTTGGAAGATTTAGAGACTACAAAGATAACTCTTGGATCATTATAATAGATACGCAAGGAAATCCATTATTCAATTGTCCATTATATTATTGGGTTTACATTATAAATCATTACCAATGTTAAACATTTAAATAAACCATCCAAAACCCCAATAAAAATGATAAAACATATCATATCAGACAAATCAATGACACAAAATACCATTTATAATATTTTTTAAAAAATTCACAATATTTCCATCTTACAACTTAAAAATACCACATTGGTCCATAAAAAATCACTTTTGGAAATACGAAACATAACTAAAATAATTCATTTACATGATAAAAAAACACCACCATACATGAAGTCACCACTATTAACATGAAACTAATAATATGATTTCCTTAAAAACACAATATTCCAAAACCTTTTTATCCATCTATACCATTTATTCCAATGCTCAAAACTATTTTTAAATCCAACAAAAATAACCCAAAACATGGTTTCAAAACATGCCTCAATACCAAGGAATACAATATTTACATTAATTTTGATAAAAAAATCCATAAAAATCACATAATTTAACATAAATATCCTAATAAATAACAATCATGGTTTAAATCACCAAAGGAATGAAATAAAACACCAAAAATGCATCACCATCCATCTTTTTTGTGAAACTCTTTTTCAGAGAGTGGTAAAAAATATGTGAGTTTCACTATAAGGTGTTGAGAAAGATTCTATATAGAATGTGAACAGTTTTATCGACCATACACCTTAACTATATGCAATTGTATTTTCCCCAATTTTACCCCAAAAATTGAAATTTCATGAAACTTCTCTTTGGAACTCCATATAACATAGTGTGGCATAAAACAATATCAAAATAAATTAATATATAATTATAAATGAAAATTTAATAAAAAGTTCCAAAGAATCATTTGTAACTTATGTTTTAAATGGCAACAAAATATTCATTCACACTTCAGTTCCCATTAATCAAACTCTTATGGCCCTAACTTCATTCTACAATCAACCCACAAAATTACAAGAGGGGTTTAATACAATTTTGGGACAAAATATTTGGAGTAAAATCAAAACCACATTGATTCAATCCTTATCATGGTGTGATGAGAATAAGGTATTACATAAATATACTACTGTAGTAATCCTTGTTATTCACCAAAAGAGAAGTGCACACAAAAAGTTTATAAGACTTTTTTAGTTATTTGATAAATTTTGATTTATATTGGGTTGATAAATTGAGAGTTCAGAAAGTATATTGATTTATTTGATTTAAAACAATTGATTAATATAATTATCTAAGGACTCCTGGATATAAATATAGTTATTTTATCATGGTTTTTTCAAATAATGCTAATTCTTATTCTACTATCCAATAAGCGAGATATTTCTATATTTATTAATCTCTCTCTTTCTCCCTTATCCTGATGGTGAGGTTGAGTATATCCCTACATGAAATATAAAATTTTTAAACATCATTCTCATGAGTTTGGTGTTTTAATAATTACATTTTATTAATTAGGTAAATTTGTAATTATTTCTTATTATTACCTTTTGTATCAATTTTCCCACTCTAAATTCCACACACCTGTTGGTTATATTATACAATCACCACCCAATATTAGCGTGTTCCATCATATACTTACACAAAGGGGGCGGAAAAAGATATGGTTTCGTGACTAAGGCTATAAAAATATACAGAACCATCCTTAATCCAATTACATTATAAATTAAAATTTTAAATTACAAATTGAAACCATTTAGAAGAATAAATACCTGTTTTTATTTAATTTATTCACAAAATAACACAAGCATAAAAAATATTTGAAAATAAAATAAAATAAAAGGGAAAAGGAAAGAAGTGTTTTATCATTACATAATCCTGATATTACCCACATTAATCATTATTAATTAAAATTCCCTAGGACTTATATTTATTAACATAATTCTCGCCCTTAATGCATAATAATTTCTCAATAAATTTTTTAAAATCAACCAGGGTCATCAAGGGGTCATAATTTGTGGTATAGTTATTAATTAACCACAAAAATAATTTGTATTCTCTTGAATACACTTTTTTACATCATAAAATTAGGATAATCGTGTAAATTTATTATTTGAGCACACTGAAATTACTTTATAACTTGATATTGTGGCCTAAAAATTGTAGGGTGCGTCAAGGCTTGACATATATGTGTTATTCCATGACATATGTGCTTTTATACCAGAATGAAAACATTTTCCCTTAAGGATTGTCTTAATCCTTAAATTCATAAATATTTACCTATGTAAATTAGTGGTTTCCATTATATTTTTCTCTATATTGAAATGTTTTTTATATTTAATATGTGGACTTGGTCCTTATACTACTATAGGTCATTAGGAATCAATTAAATTGTGATGTCATCATATTTTATCCCATTTTTAGTCAATATCTAAATCATTATTTGAAACCTAAAACCCCTTAAATATTGGAATAATTGACCAATTAATAATTATAAAACATTCATTTTTATATAAAAAACATGAATAAAATGGTTCCATCAATCACCCAAATTGCTTCACCACACATATCAAGGCATGTTAAAGATAACCCATCACTAGAAACTAGTTCCATTATATCACATGTGAAAAAATTGTAATTATTTAACCATCAAAAACATAAATATTAACAATAGGTTCTAGTGGAAAAAAATTATGTTAGCTCCAAACATTGGATAATAATTCACAAAGAATAAAATTTTAAGATCCTAGATTTTATGGAGGTATGTACTTGATTAAATCTTGGTTTCAATATCATTTTTTAGATAATGAAATTCTTCCTAGATATATGAGGAAGATGAGGGTGTTACAGAGGATCAGGGAATGAATGGAAGGAAAAATGATCCAATTTGTCAAAGGTGCATATTTGGTTCCCGTTTATGAAACATGGGTGGACTAACTATGAAAATCGTGCAACCTTCAGAAATTTCATATTTCATGGTTTATGCACGGTTAGTCAAACCCTGCAGAACTCCAAATCTAGTAATGCGACCCAAATCACCTTGGATCGTGGATTGCACATGTTTTTGCAAATAATTCATGTAAACCATGTATCTTAGTAAAGTTTAAAAAATTACAAAATTGTCGCTATGGGATTTTTTTCCCACTCTTTTTTCTTATCAATTTCCTTCCTCGTAGACCTAGTGATGAACCCTAGTGACCATGATTAGAAATGGGTGATTCTCCTTCAACCCTAATCTATTTTTATAACTTTAAATTTTGTATCAATGCTTTGGGTATGTCTAATCTCTCTATTGCTTCTCTTTTTAAGATTCAGACTTGTATCTTGGGAAATCGCCTTTTGAATCCCTAAATCCTTTTTCCTATGGTTGTTTCTTGGATAAGGCTTTATGGGGTGTTTTAATATGGATAAAAGATAATTATTTGTAGTGTTTTCATCAATATATTCAAGGTAGATAGTCTACATTTCATTTCCCATTGTTTTTATAAGATTATGTTCATATAAGCTTGTATTCTTTCCTTACCTTATTTTGTTCTTATTTACATTAGTGATAAATGGTAATATGGGTACCTAAATGGAATAAAAAACCCATCATCATCCTTTTAGTATGCATAAGAAATGACTTTACCGATTTAGGATCACCCATTGGGTGCATCGACTTTCCTGAACTTGATTACAAGAAATGTTAATTGCGATATTATCTTTTTGTTTTGTATATCCCATTTTGAACATGTACATTAGATGATGTGATAATTAATAAAAAAACATAGATAGTCGTGTCTATATGTGTATAATAGATATGTGATTGTTTTCATGGAAAGAAAAATTCCATAAATAGGATTAATAAGAATGTTCTAACTGAATTGTGTTTTTGACATGAAATGAATAATTGGTTAATACATGCGAAATGATAAACAGTTTATGAGAGCTAACATATGATGATGGTTTAACAGGTTAAATTCATTAATTTATGGGGACTTGGGAATAATATTTGAGAGTTTATAAAATTAAATGGTAATTATGATAAATTACTAGGTGGTTTAAGTAGTAAATTTGTTGTCGAATAATGTTAATTCCCATATTTATTGTTCTGTTTTATGTTTCTATTATTATTGGTTATGTTTGGTTGTTATATGTTATATGTGTGGTGAATGGATAAATTAAAAGTTTCACATGGTTTTGTAGAGTGGTTTATTTCCATGAGGTTGTATAATAATTGGTCATGCTATAATGAGGCTCTAAACTCCACCCAAAAAAAGAATGGATTAAGGAAGTGGGAAGAGTCGTATTCCCCTAATGGATGCATTTGATTAGACTACATGGACCAAGGATTCAAAGTGAGTGTGTTGTATATATGATTATGTGTTATCCCTTGTGAGATAGGGAACTTGATTTATCTCCCATTATGCATTATTATTGATAAATATTCCAAATCAATTAAACACAATATGGAAGTGAATTAAGTATTTAATATGGTATAAGTAATGAAATTGGGAATATTACTAGGAATGACTTAAGTAAACCCAGTTAACTAATATCATCAAACTATCTTTTATTTACATGTAATATATTATAAATTTCATGAATTGTTTATCTAGACTATATATTTTTTAGACACCATTGGTGGATGCCTATTGAGATATACTGACACCGTGCTCGAGACACCATTGCGGACTGGAGTAGATTTCCTGGTTTCAGGTCATCAAAAGTGAAAAGGAATGTGGTAGAGAGTTTAATTGGGCATGACACATTCATGGATGAGGTTATAGACTTAGATTCAATACCCATTTAACAATTCCACTTTTTTACTTCATTTTAGTTTTGTTTTCTATCACATTTGGGCACATATATCATGACATACCATATTTATTATTGGTGTGGTCTATAACTAGGATTGAGAGATGTATTATTATTCATGTTATTGGTTATTTCATATTGTTTCCGCTATTTAATTTTTTAATCTAATATGGATTACTCTGTTAAAGAGGGTATAGTCTCTCCATGTGAATTATTTACACCCCCTTTTCTACTCAGCAACTTATGGTTTATAGGTCGATGTGCTTGAGATCATGTGGCGACATAGCATGGGAAACTAATTTGTGGCTTCTAGAACGAGGAAATTTCAATGTGGATTTCTATTTGGCAATGGGATACCGAAGATTAGGAATGTTTTAGTCCTTGGTAATGAGCTCATTCTTGGGAGTAGCTCACCCATGTATGGGGAAACCCTAAGTGACCCTAGGTGTTAATTATTGTTCTTATTGTTCATTGTTACATGTGATGACATTTAACAATTGGGCAATTCACTTGTTTACAACTCATTGTTTTTTGATATTCTTTTCATGGGAACAATGGCATGGGGATGTGAATTAATACATCATTATAGGAACCTAGGTATATAAGTGGCATGAATCATGACAGACACACATGGGATCAGTGTGGAGGGTGTAAAAGGTATAATTCATTTCATATACATGGAAACATGAAGAAAATTGTGTCTCATAAAATGGTATATAGGGGTAAAAAGGGAAATGAAAGGAAATATTGGTTAATGAATTGGTTGTAATGAAGGGTTTAATTTGAGTTAAAATTTGGAATTCAATAAGTAATGGGGTGGGAAATGTACCTAAGAGGAAAGGTTTATGTTGTAAGTACGGAGATATATTTAAACTAGTGTCTAAGGTAATGTTTGGGACCATGTGAGTTAGATTCCCAAATATAATCATGTCCCGCGATAGGGATGGTTGAGGGTAGTGTTTTTTGTATGTTTGATGACTCTTGGGTTATTGTATGTGAATGAGTTTTTAGGGATATGAGAGATCCTTATTTAATAAAAACATCAAGATATTTTTGTTTTGTGTTCTAAAGATCATATTTGGAATTGTGGAAAAAAATTTCCATGAAGACATGTTATGGTTAGGAGGAAAGAGGATGATACTCAAAATTCCACTCTAGTAGCTGATAAATAGAAGATGGTGATATAATATAATTTGGAATATATGTTTTGTGAGAACCTTTCTTGCATTATGAAAATGATGGAATGGGACCTTGGGCGGGTTGTGTCGAGCATGTTTGTGTTAGACAAAAAATTTCATATATATCATCCTCTATCATTTACTATAGAGGGTGGAGAATATGTATAAGTGTTCTAGAAAGTGTCCATACTGGAAAATAATGACTGTTTGGAGACTACTTATTAGAAGCGATTCATGTTGGAGGCCTATATATTGAGAGGAATGGAAAAGTGTTAGTGGGACATGATGGTGCATACTGGACATCCTGAAAGAATGTAATGGAATGACTTAATTGAAACATTTATTGAGAATTTAAATCTAGAGACCCTGAGGCAGGATAAGGATACATATTTTATATGTTTTACCCAAAGGTAAATGTCAGTTATGGATTATGTTATTCATTTCATCGATTTCTGATGCTTCATTCCATCATTGGATGGAGATGAGGAAAGTGTGGAGAAACATTTATAGCATGGGATTAGGAATGAAATCAGGTCCCATTTTAATATTTTTACATTTAAATTTTTTTTAAAAGGGAGTGGATTTTGACATTATCATATAAAGGAATATTAAGGGAGATTCATGTAGTGGACTTGTGGTACCTGCTGGGTGGACGGGTGGTGGGATTCTGAAGAAAGGAAGGATCATTTTTGGAGTTTCTGCCATGGTGGAAGCACATAGAGCATACTGATAGAACGTTATCCTCTCAAGGTGGAGATCAAGTGTTCTATTTCCTTTGTGGAAGGTCATGAAACATGTGTGGTCTGTGTCACTACTAACCAGTTATGTGCCGGTTTTGACGAATAATGGGGTACGTATATAGGTTCTGCAATAACCCTCAACATTTTGTAATTGATGGACTTCATTGGTTGATACAGAGTGTAGGAAGGGGTCGATTACCCCTTTTCAAGAAGGTAGTTGGAGTTACGTGGGTCTTACTGATAGGGGTGGTGGACTTGACACTCTAGGGAGAGAGAATCTATACAAATAGTCCAATGTAGTGCTGGTTACTTAGATCATGGCCTAGGGTAAAGGGGCAGGTATGCTTCATGTTGTTTATTTTAAACCTATAGGTGGTGAGGCTAGACCATCTATAGTTTGAGATATGTTTCATATAGCTATTATGATTTCCAGAACATTATTTTATATATGCACCACACACTCTATTATCTCTACTCAATTTTATGTGCTATTGGGACATCCAGTGGAATTTGTGAGTGGGGTTATGTCGATTGATTATTTATTAGGGGTGTGAGATAAGGGTATCATGCGATTCATTATTTTTGTACTATAGTATGGTGGATACTCATTAATGTGGGACTTTTTTCACATCAATTCAAATTTTGATATGTTATTTTTATGGGTTGGTTGGTGTTCTGTGAGGTCCATATCGATTATTATAGTCACTATGTAACATTCATGTATCTCGATGGAGACACTTTTGTCCTTTGTGGTGAGTGGGATGATTGAGTGAGCCATGAAAGAACAGTTTCTGAATAGTATTAGAATAGTCATCCCAATTATCTTGTCTTATACTGGAAGATGATGGAGTTGATAAATATTTCCTTCCTCCTATGGTATATTAGTTTCTAAATGTGTTTCTTGAGTATTTTAGGGGGATTCCACCCATGAGAGGCATTGAATTTATGATCAACTTTCTTCCCGGGGATGAACCCATTTCTATTTCACTATATAGAATAGTTCCAACGTAACTCCGAATCCTTAAGGTTTGGTTGATGGATTTGGATAGAAGAGGGTTCATTCATCCCAATACATCTCTTAGAGGATCAATAGTGATGTTTTCTAAGGAGGGTTGATCATTGTGGTTGTGTGTTGATTATAGGGTGTTGAATAACATTATGCTTAAGAACTGATTCCTTCTTCATTGAATAGACAATCTGTTTGACCAGTGGATCGGTTATTTGGTTTTCTCTAAGATTGTTTTAAAACCGGGATATCACCATCATAGTGTGAGGTCTTCTGATATGACTTGAAATGCATTCTAACAAAGTTAAGGGTTGTATGAGTTTTGGTGTTCTCTTTTATGTTAAATAATGTACCATATGTGTTCATGGATTTATCAATCTGAATACTTCACCCATATCTAGATTTATTTGTGGTTTTCATTACCGATGACATATTGGTGAACTTAGGAACTTATGATGATCATTCCCAACACCTTGACTTCATCCTGAGTACCCTAATTGAGAATATTATATACTCCATGAAATCAAAATTGCATTTCTATATTGATAATATTAACTTATTAGGTCACATTATCTTCGACGCAAGTGTGTCGGTGGATGCGAAGAAAGTACATGATTTTGTGTCTTGGGAGTAGCCCAAGAATGTCTCTGACATCTATTTTTTCTAGGATTCTATGGTTATTATCCTATATTAATTAAATATTTCTCCTATTTGGAATTTCCACTATTTTTCTTAACCGTGAATGGAGTTATCTTTTAGTGGTTTGGGCCATTCGGAAATTTTTTTCAAGAGTTGAAGAAGTGGTTGACAAACACACTGATCCTGATCATACCCAAACCATATAGGTGGTGCACCGTATTCTATAATGTGTTTGGTGTTAGACATGGGATAGTATTGATGTAGTATGATAAATTTATAACATATGGGTTATGGTATTAGAGGCCTCATGAAAGAAATTACACAACTCATGATCTTAATTTGGTCGTGGTGGTTTGTAACTTAATTTGAAGGAGGCATTACTTATTGGGGGAGTGGTTTAAGGTATATACCAACCATAAAATTCATAATTACATATTCTAAAATCCAAAATTAATCTTTAATAGGGAATATGTGTTGATTACCTGATGAATTTTTAACTTCAATTTTTTTTACAAATTGAAAGAATTATAATACTGTTCTGGATGCCCTTATTCTAAAGAATCAATCAGGTGATTCTGGAATTCCACATGGAAAATTCATGAAACCACTTTTTCAATTATAATATGAAATTCTCATAATCAATAAAACCATTTTCATGGCCTAATAACCTTATAAAATCTACACTCAAACCACTTTCACTTTAAAATGTACTTTCCTTCATTTTCACAATTCCCAAAATACATTAAAAATGCGTTACAAAACCCAATATTCCAAGGTAATTAATTTTATGTTAAAAATACTAACATCAATATAATTCTCAGCTCATGTTCCTTTAAAAACCCACTTCACCATAACCATAAAAACAATTTTAAGAAGCACCACAACAAATCACCTATAAATGTTCTCCATTTTCCATTAAAAATCACGTTTTCACCACATACTCATGTCAAAAAATTAGAAAAATACATTTTTAAGAATACCATAAATACATGGAACACATTAATATAGAAATATATGAGTATAAAAAGTATATAAAAATTTTAAACCATGAAGCCACCTACCACATATGTAGATATATCTTATGGAAAATGATGAGAAAATGCAACCACAACACCACCAGAACCTAGAAAGGTAAGAACTAGCCAAGGAAATAAATATCAAACAATAAGAAAAAATATTAGAACATAAAAAAGACTACCCAGCCTAATTGAGATATGAAATACTATGAGGAAAGAATAGAATCCCTAAAAATAGGTGAATACAAGGAGGAGAACCACTTACTTAAAAATTCCTTGGAGTTTCCAACCCAAATACACCACATAAATGTATATATGAAGAAGCTATGGGAGGTAGGGGTGGTTCTTAGGTCTGGAGATCCCAAATGGGGGATAAAGGGGTGGATATGGGGTTAAAAATCAGAGTGAGATAAAAATAAAAAACAAATTTTCATTGACCAGGACATCATGCAATGTTAGCCTGCATGGTTTTTCAAATCATAAAACGATTGTACGCCCCACTATATCTAAGAGTAACCTACCATATATTTATCTCAAATATCTTAACTATAAATTTTCAATCCATGCGGTATCTTTTTTCTGAAATCTCCAACCTAACACACAATTACCCCGGTCGGTGTGTACAATGTCCAATATTCGTGCACTGAACATACACCATTGAATGTTTGGACCAATCATCTCATTTTTCTCAAAAAATTACAAGAAAACCCAATAGAAAAATCTATAATAAATAAAAATTTAATAATAACATCAAAATTTAGACATTTGACTAATGGTTCCTAAGAGAAAAGTTGAGAACCAAAATGAACAAGCTGATTCATACGACTTTGAATCCCAGCCAAATGTGTTTTTCAAAAAAATTGTCTTGACCGATGAACGAGATATTTTCTGCTTCATTAGGTCTAGTTATGGTAGGTATAATGCCTAGAATTATACGAGGATTCTCCAAATGGATGATATTCCGGAAGCGGAGACGTCAATAGCATGGTGCAATGAAATTTTGAAGAGAATCAATTTCTTTCTATGGAGGATCAGAAATAAGGTTGTTCCAACTGAGGAGAATATCCAGTGCAATGGAATATCCATGGAATCTTGATGCCACTATTACGATAGACCAAAGGCAAAGTTGATTCTATATCTATTTTTTCAAGGCTAGCGGGCCTCCTATCTTTGGTCCTTCATCAATCCACACCCGAACATTGATAACAATTTCCTCTCTCTGAAGGAACTCATGATAGAGTTGTTTTGGGATACATTGTATAGATCTTGGGAATGCACAACACGAATAATTATCCTTGTTTCCATTTACTGGGTCATTTGGGAGGCGATGAATCGAGTTCAACTGGGGTCCAAGCGATATCTGTTGTACCTTCAGATGCAGCTAAGATAAACAATCTTTGAGTTTTCCTCGCTATTTAATGGAGGGAACACATCAGCCATAATTTTCAACCTTATGCACCACCCACACATACAGATCAGAGGAAGTTGACATTGGTTTAGGTGGCCGCTCCCAGATAGTGGTTTGAAACTGAACATTGATGGATCCTACATAGATGGGGTTATGAGAGGCGGTGGGGTTCTTAAAGATTCATGGGGATTAGTTCATGTTGTATTAAATTCTTTTTATGGTCCGAGTAACTTTTTGGGTATGGTGGTTCGAGGTCTGTTTTATGGTTTAACGTTATATAAGAGTTGGGGGCATCAAGGGAAGGAGATTGAGTCAGACTCAGAAGACCTTGTGAAGGCTTTACAGGGTCGAGGGGTGTTACCTTGGGAGCTAATGTGTCTCATCCGTAGATGTAAGGTGGAGACCAATCAAGGTAGGAAGGTTCGTCATAGTTGGAGGGAGACCAATTATGCGGTGGAGATGCTAGCTCACATGGGTCGTCAGGATGAATAGCTAAGGGTTTATAGTAGTCTTAACTCTCTGCCCGTTGAGTGTATCAGGGTTATGCGAGGGGATTCTCTCAGCCTACATAATTTTCTCCCCCCTTCAAGTGTTTGCCTCATGTGAATTTATTTTTTTCCTTTTATTTTCCTCAATAAATAGAATAACATTCAGTCAGGTGTGACAATTCACCCTACCATAATTCTTTCCACCCCAGGAAAGCCATAACCAGCCATGATATGTAAAAAATGGTACTCCTCCAAACCTCAATGAGTTTCCCAATGAATTTCAAATGAGAAGAAACTAAGAACCCCCAAAAAAATACGTTCATAATTTTGAGCTATGGATTTCAGAATATAATCCATATTATATGGAATCTGCCCCCAAAAAATGGAAATACCTCATGTTGATCAATCAAAAGAAGAATAATTTTCACCATCTTATAATCGATCCTTTTAGGAAAAGAAATTATTTGATATTAGGAAGAGAAACTAGTATCTCTTACCTGAAACAAAAAAGTGACCCCAAACCCCATTTCAATAAACACTTCCACATCCTTGATTCAACATCACCGTCGGGCATATGCCAACCACAATGATTACTCAGAGAGGAAACTTGAAATCAGATAGTTCCAAATGAGACTATCCATGGATAAACTAACACCAGAAAAAACCCGATTATCAGAAGGATTCATCAACAGAATCCCCACCATTTGAAATGTGCTATCACCGATTTACTCTAGAAAAAATTTCTGCAATACATGTGATGGGACTCCCCACAACATAAACCAACTGAATTAACTGACCATCATATACTGTCATGGGAACATGAAAAGGTCCAACAATGAAACTTCTTACACAGAACTAATCTCCACCATAAGGGGATTGATAAATAAACTACAATATTGAATGGAAATCAATATACAATTCACCGTTCCCACGAAACATGACCACTTCTAGATGAGAACAACCCAAACCGAAACAGATTCACAAGGATGACCACATAGAGACAACACAATAGATATTCTCAATAAAAAATACAAAACCACTTGGGTTTCATGAAAATGAGACAACCACATGTCCATATAACCAAGGAGGAATTCTTAGACTACAAGGGTTGTGATAACGAAACAAGACCACAATACCATTTCTGTAAAGGGAAAAATCCTAGGGGAAGAAAATACCACATGGAACATAAATTCTATGAATTTTAACACTAGAGAGAAAAGCTAGAATAACATAATTCACACCCCTGGGGTTCCGGATTGCATGCGAGATTCACTCTGAGGCCAATGGATAAACCCTTGATATTGAAGCATCTCCTCCCTCATAATTAGTAGATAAGAGTCCTAGTTCAAAAAAATTTCTTTGGCTTCATAGGCAACCACAGAACATTCCTAGTAGAACTGGAAGAACACAACACCATACATGACTCATATTTCTCCAAAATGGAACTTTTACCAAGATAGTGCCTTAGAAAATGCACACACATCGTCCATTTTTATACCAATAAAAAACAACCAGAATAAAGAACACCCATAAGGAAACACCTTTTATAATGGAGAAATACAATATTTCTAAAAGAAAAGACACACTTATATTAAAATAATATTCCTCAAAAGAGTCACAATCCAACTCTTATATCTCTAAAAAAAAGATCAAAACCACAGAACACCACCAAAAAACAATTATAACAATGGAGGAATTAAAAATAAAAGGGGACATTAAACAGATCCCCGAATGGACCAAAATTTTATACAAATAGACAAGAATTCTTCTTATGAAAATGTATGTGAAATTGATGGAATAGATTGATCCAATGCATTAAATAATCCTATAAGAGGTCTGAAGTCCATGTTTAACAATGTGGATATCACTAAAATCCCATTACATTTTCCACTATCCCCACTATAATTTCTATCAACCCTTCCAGAACATACCTACAAACATAAAGGTGGAAATCATAACCATTAACAACTCTAGAAACTGAAGAAACTAAGTCTTCATCAATTCCTCCCACATCCACTCTTCCACGGTGAGAGGATCCAATACACTGGAAAACAGATGGTGGTCTAAATTTCTTAAACTAAAGGAGAATGTCCTTAAGTTGGTCAACTAGAGGGTCTCCCAATGGTGAATCAATCAAGGAAGCACTTTGAATATGCATTGATTCTTTAGGGGAGAATACACTAGACTTTATGGAAATTGAGGACCCCATAAAACAAGTCCATCATCCAAAATTACAATAAAAAACATCGAACAAAAAATGGAACCCACTAAAAGGAATCCCAGAACATATTTGGAACGAACCAATTGAGAATAATATAAAATTCAACTTAATGACTAAAGAGAAATCTTGAAACATCATTCAAACAAGGAGATCATTCAAACATAAAAAAATATTACAAGAATTATTCCCAAACCACCAAGATACACACCACACAAACAATAGTTTTCAAAACATCACATTTTCTCAAGAAAAAAATCGTTGAAAATAAAACATGATTGGTCAGTTTCACATTCACCAAAGGTATTCCATGGGGTCTCACACATTCATATTCGCATGCTAATCAGAGTAATCATTCACTTTCCATACATATCCTATGATGTTGTTCACTCATGGGGATACCAAATGTCAAAATAAAACTTTTCCACTTTCCAAAACAAACATTCATCCAACACTTCCATCTTCTCAATCCACCTAATACTTAATAAATTCATAAATTAGTTCAAAATATATCTAGTTACAAATAAAAAGACAATTTTCAAACTCCGCACATCAATCCCAAAAAATCTCACCCCATTTAAAATAATTTCCAAATTCCAATTTATCTTTTTTAAAAAACATTTCAACTATTCAAAAAGTCCCAATTAAAAAATATTTCTAAAACCAAACCATGAAATAGATAGTGTTTTCTAGACCATCAATTCTGATAAACTGAAAATTTTGACTAAAAAATTAAATCTTATTGATATCATCCCCATATACTATAGAATAATTTGATATGAATCAAATTTTACAAATCTTCATTCAAAATGACACTAAAAATGCAATCTTCATCTTTTCGAAACCAAAACTTTTCCACTTCAATATCCAATTTTCACAATTCCAATGAAATAGGGTTTGAAATTATTATTTTTAAACCTAAGAAGACACAAAAAAATTCAAGAAGAAACTAGTGCTGATGGGGGGCTCTGACATATTGATGGAAGTGAAATGCCAATCATACCACCATCATGGATAGAGTTTTAATACTATGTGCCTGAATTCACTTGGATTTAAATACCCTACAAGCTTACTGAGATTATTGGCCCATCAATCTTTTATATATCAACATGAAAAAAACCTATAAAAACCAATAAGACCAAAAGGAAACTAACATTCCATGTCAACTCATGTCCTGCCAGAAGGCTTGCTGGGAAAGCTCCCTACATATAACCTAAACTTCATTTCCTAAAAATCCAAGCTCTGATATATAAAAACTATTTCCTTAAAAATGTGAGCTAGAAAGAGCATGACCTACTATAATACAATTTTTTTATTGAGCCATGTCAAGATGTTATCCAAAATGGTGCCTGACTCGGTCCATGGCATGGCTCAAGGGGTGTTCCCGATCCCCACAGGATGGAAACAAGTTTCTAAGTAACAAAAAAATCCTTTGGGAACGATTTTACCTAATCACATAAACATATATAAGAAATAATAATAAATAACCCAAAACATAATTTAAAGAATCAAACATGGAATAACCAATTTTGAAAATTATGTTTACTTAATTTAACAAAATCCAAAATAGTTACATAAAAAGGAATAAAAATTGTCTAAAGGAAAACCTCCATGGAATTAGAGGAGAAACATCCTCAAGACACCTCCACTACAAACCACAAAGAGAAGACCACTAGATACCTTGAAACACCAACATCGTATATCTTATGTTTACCTGGGTCAAACATAAGAAAGTATAGATACACCAAAAGGTGTATGTAGGGTGTGCACGAAATCCCAAAAGGATAAAACCCGAAGAAAAATATTCCATGCAACAACATTATTAGAATAATTAACAAGAACATTTATACATAATCCTTTTAAACCATTTCATGAATGTATTTTAATGAAAACCCATTTATAGCAAAACACTTTTAAGGAAAAAACTAAAAGGTAATATTTAAAAAGGCTCCATTACCAAGATAAAATTACATAAAAATAAATGATATTCACTCAATCCAACCATATGCTAATGGATGGTGTAACATCACATATGTCTCAAGAGAGAACCATTTTTATATCCTAATGTATAATCTAGCTCGAGTGAGACACTAGAACCTCATTCCTTAGAAAAACTTGGTATAGTAACAAATACCATCATCCTCCTCATGAAAGATCCACTAGAGAGCCGACAAATCGAAAAAAGTAGTGGTGGTCAACCATAATCATAGTTTTGTTAGTTTTTTATCATTAATCTAGATAGGTGAAACCAAGAAAATCCACATTTGTATCACATGCATACTATTTCTAGTGTACCTACTAGATACCCGATATTCTCTTTGTGATAAATTACATGTTAACGTGTCACAAATAGAATCACTTCAAAACACACATTCCAAAATTTATAAATACACTACAAAATCACTATATTCATAAACCATACCACTTTTCACTTTACCCAGACCAAAACCATTTTCAAGTACATTTTCTACGACATTTAAAATTCAAGAAACTCCTTTTTCAATTACCATTAGAAAGTTACATAATCAATTTAAACATTTTCATGGGCCAATACCCATTTCAAACCCATTAACAAACCACTTTTACATTAAAATATTATTTTCTTCATTTTCACAATTCACAAAACACATTAAAGATGAACGAAAAACCCCAAAATGTTGAATTAATCAGTTTTACATTAAAAAACAACCTTAACACTTATTAACACCTAAAGGTAATTTACAAACCCACTTCACACATTTCATATAACAATAAAAACAAATTTAAGAAGAACCATATCAAAACACTTACAAATGTTCCCCATTTTCAACTAAAAATCCAATTTTCATTACATACGCATGTTAAAACGTTACCAAAATAGATTTCTCAACACACCATAAATTCATATAAAAAATATACCATGGAAAAAATATATATCAATAGAATACAAAAATGTTTATCCATGGAACCACCTGCCTAATATGTATACATTTCCAGAAAATGATGCAATCCCACAACCACACAACTAATAGACCCTAGAAATGTAATACTCTACCTTGGAAATAGTTATTGAACCCTATGAAACATGATCTAACAATATTATAATACAAAACAAGATAGAAATATGAAACCCCATGATATAATAACACAAACCCTTGAAAAGATGGAAACAAGGGGGAGAACCATATACTTGAACATTTTATAGATTTTCAATGAAAAATCCACCACAAAAATTGATATCTGAAGAATCCATCGGAGGGGTAGGGGGTGACTCAGTTTAGAAATCCTAAATGGGGGAGAGAGGGGTGGATTTTTGGATAAATATATGGTGGGGGATAGGATAATAAAAACCCAATTTTTAAAGACATAGAAATCATGCATGGTTATCCTACATGGGTTATCTAACCGTCCGGTAACCATGAACCCCTCTCTATTGAAGAGGCAACTAGCACACGGTTATCCCACACAGACTAACGAGTTGTGTTGTATCTTTTGCATGAAAACTCCAACATACCATAAAGGAACATGGTTCAAGGTTCATTGTTTTTACTAATCGTGAACCAACCCTACACCACTAACATTTTGGCCCAAACATCTCATTTTTATCCAAAAAAAGATAAGAAATGACAATGGAAAAATCTAGACTAAATATAAAAAAATTATATACTTCAATAGTTCAGAATCATAACACTCGGTTTTAGAAAGAGAAGTCAAGACCCAAAACAAACCAGATCCAAGAGAGAAAATAAAAACATAGGAACGATAATGAGTGTTATATAATATGAAGAATGAAATATAATAATAAAATTTGAAAAATGTAGTTTTATAGCAACATGTATGGTATTAAAAAAGATTATCCATATTTTCCATTTTTCATAAAATACTTTGATTCTATTTTTTCATTACTTATTGTTTTATTTTTCACTACTATTATTTCATCTATAAAATGAGGATGAGGACCAGAAAATAAAAAAATTACTTCCAAATAATTAGAAACAAAAAAATTGATAATGTAGATAAAATATAATTTTATAATGTATAATCATAACCATCATTGTATTAGAATTTAATTTATAGAAAGAATACTAAAATAATTCCACAAACATTTTATTATGTTTGTATTCTATAAAATCAAATACAAAAATATTATCATCTTTGAAATATCAATTTCATTAGTCTTTAATGTTATTAAAATAGTTAGGGTAATTCATGAGAAAAATATTAGGGTTTGTTGTTCACATTCATTTAATATCTACACGGTTACTAATGTCTTAGTGATTTAATTAAATATATTTTTAGAAATTTAACATTGGAATTAATGTGATGAAAATTCAATCATCTATGAATTTTGGGATTATATTGAGACATATATCATTCATGGTGTATTTGGGATACTCAGAGAAATTATGTAGTGATTGTATATTGATTAGTGAAACCCATGATAATATGATGGAGTGATTGGAGGATGAAAAATCAATGTAATAAGAAGTAGTAGTCCACTATACACTTGGTATAAGGAAAGTATGATTTTATTGAGGAAACTAATGGGTAAAACCTCCTTATATGACCTGTAGAAGCTTGATTATATTATAACAAACATTTGTAGGACACTATATTTCATGTTGATGGATACTAGGAATCTAGTTGACCTAGGTACCATTATTTAAAAATAGGGTCAGTTTCATCTTTTTATACTCTGTCATCTTATCCCACAAAGGGATTCCTTCATTTGTTATCTATGTAGTTTAGATGAGACACATATATGATACTCAATTTGTTAATATTATTCACACAATATTTCCTTCAAGATATAAGGTGTTCCAAAGGTATTTTCTTCCACCAATTTAGGGTAAACCCTCCTCTAATATCATATCTCAAATTCCATTCTTTCTATTTTATTTGATATAAATTATGATAATGTATTTTGGAATCTAATTTTAAAAATTCTTAGTGAAATGGCATCATGGTCCGACGATTTTTTATTTCTTGGATAGGGGAATATTATATAGGTTTTTACATTTTTCAACAAGGAAGAAGAGGTGTCATTAATTTTAAGGGTTTCATGTTTTTCAGTGGAATTATAAAATTTTATTTTGAAAAGGATTGGGTAATTTTTTTATTATAATATTGGATATATTTAAAGATATTATTTCATGGGTTTTTTTGTTTTAGTTATTCTTGACACATGTATGAAATTTATATGGGTGTTGTTGATGGGGAAAATTTTAATCGATTATTTTAGTTGTTGTTAGTGTTCATTAGAGAATATATAGCACACTATTTAATTTTTATTGCTGGTTGTCTCATTCATACCAATAATTATTAAAGCTATGTCTATGATATGATGACCAATCTTTATTCCAATCAATAATAATTCATATAAGTATATTTATATATTTTTGAATTTGTGGTTTTTCTAGATTTTTATTCAAATAATTAGTTAATGGAATTCAGTGTGATTTCATATGAACCAATGTAATATTTTTTGTTTATTCTTATATTATTTAGAAAATAATTTAATATCCAAATTGATTTTTGGTTCAGAAAATTCCATTACAACGTATGTTTATTTCGAATGTTTTAGTGTGAATATGTTGTTATTATTAATATTTAATTTGAATATTCCAGTAAAGAATGTCTAATGTGTCATGTACCACCACCATTGAGACCCTTGGCCTATACTGAAGGTGAGAGTGATCCTTGAATCCCTCCTACAATAAGATGTAGGTTGGTGACTAGCACTAAGTGTGTAAATTAAAAAAATGGGAGGCATTACCCTAATAAATTCCTTGAACATAATTACAAAACAAACAATCAACAACATAATATCAATTAATAACCAATATCATATAATTGATTGTAAATGTTATTGAAATTAATATATATTAGAAAATATTAGATTCCCAAAGAAAACTCATACTGTAGCATCCACAACAATAATCCCTGGTCATTGAGATAGTAATTCCTAGCCCAAGATCCAAATCTCCCAAGGAATCATTTAGATTAAATTTATATATAGGGGTGAGAATATATGAATATTCAGTGCGATCTTCATCAATAACTTTGATGTAATGGCGGATGACTTATGTTAATTCCACTATGAATAATTAGAATAACAAACACACATTAATACTTGGTTAGCCATCCCAACCTCATAATGTCACACTCACCAATTATCACATCCATGTATAATCAGATAATATTATTAAAAATATCGAAGGGTACCCTGACCCACTTACCCACTATTTGGTCACAATATTTACCCAATGAAATATTCCCCAATTCCATTATTCCACATATACCATCATAACCATATCCACACCATCACATATCACATAACTAAAACATAATCACATAACCACATATCCAAATCCACATATCACATATCTATATGAAAACCATATATCACATTTTTTGTATAGTTGTATATCATGAACATGATGTAAATCTACCACATTCCAATATCCAACTTGGAATTTCCACCACTATATACTACATCATCATCTCATCTTCAAAACATAAATCAAACTTTTGGATTATAGACCTCAATGTCAATTAATAATAACCTCTGACCATCATAGTCATTCCATATCTATAATAGAGAGTGGGGAAGAGGAAATATTCCCTCATCAATTTCCCTCACCAAACTGGATGTTTTGGGACTGAATTTAAATCCTAAAACATTGGGGTTTTGGTAAGGATACCAGATCAGAGTGGGGTTGGAATAAAATAACAATGAAAATAAAATATACACATCACAACCACGCATACAATCCCACAGTAAAGGGTTATTATAATGAAGTTTTATTTTCCTGGCCCGCCCCCTGTTTCCCATGTCATGATTACCCCAATTCATCCACCAATATGAAAGGGGCTTGAGAATAGAACCAATTAGGAATATTTCAAAAATGAGAGTCCTTAGACTATGTACCTGCACAGATGCACACAAATCCAAACCAAATATACTGTGAAGTAAAAAACTAAGGAATTTACGCATGAAACTCATAAAAAAAACACAAACAGAGTCCAATAGAATGTAAAGTATAAAGTTGGTCCCATGTTGTGATTATCCTCTCATCTGATAAGTGAGGGGTTAGAGACTATTTCCGAGTAGAAATATCCTACAAATAGAATCATAAGCCTATGTACATCAACACTCGCACACAACTCCAAAACAAAGATATTGGGAAGTAAAAATTCAAGGATGTTATTCTTGAAACCACTAATTACAACACAACCATTGTGAATTTGTATGTTAAGTATTATGTGGAAAAATCATCATGTATACAAACTCATGAAAAGAAATATATAAAATAAGTAAAACCCCAATTCCCTGGAGCTTGTCCACTAAGAACCCTACTTGAGGGGAGGGTGAAGTGTAGATGTTTGAATCCGTAGGAGTACACCTCATATGTCTAGTCTCATTAGTACCTCATGATCCTGGTCCTCTATGGACATTGTCAATGTGTTATACATTTGCACAATACATGACATGTGTAGGAAAAGCCTGAGTAGGGGTGGGTAAAATAATAATTAGTAGCACACTGTGAAACCACACAACTAAATCAGAAGGGAAAACCCACAATGAAATGCACAGTCATCTCCATATAGTTATATGAATATACATATACTATGAACATCCATATATAATCGTTTTGGAAACTAAGAATCATAAGCTTCCAACCTCATATCCAACAACCAGATTCTAATCATAAGTTTCAAAGTAAACATATAGAACCATATAAAACATTCTCCATGAGCTCAGTTTTCCATGATGGCACCCATCTAGGTGGTACACACAATCAAGAACAACTCTACCATTACTAATTGTACACCCAAGAGAGTTTGATCTATCAAGAACATCCTACTGGGTCCAACTCCATTTCCCAGTACCGAAGTTTCAGTCATAGTTGGCTTGCACCCAATGCAATACTATGGAAAGCCAAGTGTACAGGCCTACCCTCCCCACTATACACATATAAGGGAGCCCTTCCCCTAACCATCTCACAAAACATTCGTCCCTCCTATAAAGAGTGTTCGACACCTCATTAAGTCGAGGGAGAATTATATTTTATCAAAGTAAGGTTCTCATCATGTGGATTAGCCCACTCCTCGCAAATTTTTCAGAAAGCTGAGGAATCTCCAACTATAAAGGAGGATACACTCTATGTAGCTACATGGGATGGGGGAGTGAAACTATGTATGTGAGGAACCGCGCCCGGATTCTATAGGTGAGTACAACTAATTAACAACATGCCCCCTAATCCCATGGGGTTATTAATTTGTTTGTTATGGACCTGCACCCTACTTGGTAGGTGAGTACTACTCAGTGATTAGGGGACCCACGCCTGTGTACAATAGGGGTGTACCATCCTAGTTAGTTCACAAGTGGAGGACCCATGCCTTGGAACAACATGAGTGTAACAACTCCTGTCATTCCACGTGTGGAGGACCCATGCACTAGAACAAAAGGGGGTTACCGAATCCTATCATAAGATACCCACAGACTACCCTGGTGTGTAGTTATGACTCTATATACATTAGACACGGAGGACCCATGCCCTAGTCTTATAGGGGAGTACCGACTCCACAGATAGAGGAAATATTCCATGTTCTCAAAGGGGAGAACCTACACATCCTTCATGAACATCTTCGAGAACCTGTATCCCAGTCCCTCATGGGAGTAGTACCGACGGATGAAGCTAAACAATGTAAATGAACCAACTCCCACAATGCGGGGAGGCCCAAATTTATGAAATATGCAGATTCCGGATCAAGTGTGCTAGTACTGGGAGGACCTACTTCCTAAACCATAAGGATGTCTGTAAACAGTCACAAAACTCACATAGTGTATCTCAAAAAGGACTCTCTATCCTCATGGGTCCCAACACTGCAGACGACTCATCAAAAAGACCCTTCATTTGAATGTTATGATAATTTTAGTGAAAATGGGTCGATTAAGTCCATGTTCGGACCGACCTGACATTGCCTGACCTAGCTGGGTCTAGGTCTCCTAACAGCTGGGTCCTCCTCCGGCCTGGCCCACTTTGGCGGGCCGGTTTTCGTCTAGCCGGGCCACCCAATAGCCTGGTCCCCTTTGTTACATCCATGTCTAGCTTATATATGGATGCTCGCCGCATCCCTTTCAAACCACGCGACCTGTAGTTGGTTGGTGCCTCCTCCACATGTGGTCATGTGGCCTGCATGCCATTGCACACTCGCAGGATGACCACAGATCTTCTGGCCTGATGTGGCAGCCCCCCAGGGCCACAGTTCCACACCACCGCGGATGACATAGTCACGAACTCTAATGCCGTAGTGGGCTGGTGGGTGTCTTTCATGGGCTTCCAGATGCACTATGGAGGTACGTTCTTTGATCTGGAAGACGTTCTAGAGTCCATGAGTCATGTTCTTCATCTCTGGAAGTTTAAATCCAAGTTTATATCCACCAAGGTTCAATTTAATTCGAGTGACAATATCTCATGCACTACCATAATCTGTTTGCCACAATCGTCATTTCACCTCAGTCATGTCATGTCCATTCCAGATCCAATACGTCGGATCATTTTTCCAAGAAACAGTTGTGCAATGATCGGTCAATCATCAACCCATGAAGAATGTGAAGAACGTGGGGGAGAAAAGCACAACAATCATCGCATGGATCGAACCTCATCCTTTTTTTTCATTCCAACCTCGATCTAATCTATTAGATGGATCAAGAAAATTATGATCATACTAGAAATTGTTTAAATGACCATCAATCCACAATAATCCCCACAAGGTGGAACCAATCCCACAACAATGTTCATGATCCCTTAATCTTCCAATTCGTCGATCGATTCACATTCATTGTAGGAATTCAAATTCATGGAAAAGATGTAATTTAAATAACAACCCCAACCTCATGTTGGATCACTTGAACACATTTATTGAAGTTGTGTCACCACGTCAATAATTGTTCCACCAATGTTTGTCAATTCGTAATTTCTTGATCAAATACCGACCTTTGATCTATGTTCATCAGTGAGAGTGTCTTTTCATCTTTTCCTTAGGGAAACTGTAGAGGAATTTTCCAGAATTATGAATTCTAATGCTGGACCCGTTCCTCGATTAATGGAGGAAACACATTATTGCATTAACACATTTCAGCTTTACTATTTTGATTTGAAACAATTTCTCCACGCTACATCATTTATGATCGGAGACTAGGTCACATCATCACTACATCATTGTGTCACCACTGTGTGGAATGTTAAAAAAGGAAATAAAATAAACTTCCTTTTGCATAATTATTCTCCATTTAAAAAATAAATTTTTTTTATGTTTTTACCTTTGACCTACGCCAGTTGAGGTGAGGGTTCTCCAAAGGAATGTACACCCTCATGAGCTCAACTGTACTCTCCTATTTCCAATTCGAGTTACTGTTTATGAGTTATATGAATTCTAAAAATAAAATAATTTTATTTAATAATTTTATTTACACTCATGTCCAAAAAAATGCATTCCACATTTTCTTGCGCTGACTAATATTAGGATTTTCCTAACGATAGAACATTCCCACAAGCTCAATAGTACCTCTTGGATTTCCAATGTGATTTACAGTTTATGAGTTATATGGATTTTGAAAATAGAATATTTTTATTTATTTATTTTATTTATGGTCACATCTTAAAAACTACTTTCTATACTTGGCTCATGCCAACCAATGTTAGGTTCCACATATGGAAATAACTTCATTACAATCTCAACAGTACTCGTAGATTTCAATCTGAGTTACCATTTATGACATATTAGGATGTGAAAAATAAAATATTTTTATATAATTATTTTATTTTAATTTATGTCATTTGCTGGTATTCTGATTGGAGACCCGTGATGACTAAACATAACACTTTCATAGGGTAAACCTACCATCCTGAACATAATGGTTCCCTTAGATTATTGATCTAGAAATCCATTTATGAGTTATTACAGTTTTTCTAGAAAACCATTCATGAGTTCTTTTTAAAAATATAACATTTTTTGATTTATCATTTCGGGAACATTGGTCGTCGGAATCCCACACTGTCTTAGCACCTGGTCTTATAATTTTCCAATGAATTCACTAAAACTAAAACATGGAAAATCAGAGTGATTAAATTCACCCCACCTTAAGACATTATGTCTTCAAAAAGCCAAACAAGGTTTACTCAATAAAAAGGTTAGTGTACTGAATATGAACATGAGCCACCCACTACAACATTATCATATTATGATATCTTTGTTTCCATTGGACAAGCACCGAGGGAATAGATTATCAATGAAAGAACACTATTTTTTCAAAAAGTCATATGAAAGAGTATAGTCAGTGATGGATGGGTTTCCTTTTTACGGACCAAGGAAACGTCATTCCATTATTATGGAAACACCACAACCTTGTTCCTAAAACAGAAAATTTGGGAATGAATGATAGTAGTCCATACCATGATTGTTGTCATGAGGCCTCAATGCTATGTCTAAGAGATTCCAACCGCTAGTCTCACCTCTAAGATTTGGGTCACACTATCAGCTCTAGTGTGTGATCATTGGGTCTCCTCTAGTATGAATGTCAAAGAGTGAGGGATAGGGCCATGGTTTGACCATAACCTCTATGTTTCAACTAAAACACATGAAAAAAATAAGGACAACCATCTCTTCTTTCCATTAATATGACAGAAAAAATGAAAAAGACACAGGTTATACCTCAAATATCTCATGGTGTCTATTGATCATAAACCATGACCGCATTCAGTTGTCGTCACCCCATCTTCTAGATCTTTGTTCTTGGGGTAGACCACCTAATACTCTTCAATCTCCTTTTCCTCACCCACTATCTTGCAGAACTCCTTTCTCCAAAAACTATCTTAGCCAAAGCATCTTGTTAGTTGGCTCACTTTTAGTGGAATAACAGGATAGAAAATAACTATAGAGATGACCCTAACCATTGAAAGAATAACACATATTCTCGTGTGTCTAATCTATTCCTCAGTTTTTTATTTGAACTATAGTCCAACAAATCTGAGTTTGAGCATGGGTATGCCTCCGATACCATGATCCGGTCACCTGTCGGCTCCTTGCTCCAGCAGACACCTCTATCTCATGACCACTACTGTGGGTTTAATCCATCTGTTCTTCAACAAGATAACTCTCGACCACCAGGGCTCACTCCAATAACCCAACATAAGGGGAATATTTACTAGAAACACTATGGTCCTGATCTCTTGGCATAATTACTACTCAAAGTTTCGAGCTCAGAAAAACTATTATCACACCATGTCCATGGAGTACAACAACTAGTTGGTAAACCTCTCCAAAAATTCAACCTCTATCATCTTGCTCATTCGAAGCTATAAAATCTCATGGATACATATTGCCCTTAGTGTGGCTAGGTAAAACTCTTCCCTGATGAGTTGTTCAAACTCCCCCTGAGTGAGTGTCACCTCATCATGCAACTATATCACAAAGCACCACCAGTGTTCTGCTGAGCCCTAAATAATTCTCATAGCTAGGACAACCATCATATCAGTAGGTTTCCTCACAATGTGGAAATCCTTAGTGACATCCATGATCCTGTAATCTACGGAATTGTGTTCTTCATCACCTCTATATCTCAAAGATAACTACCTCTAGAACTCATGTAGTTCACTCATCCTCTGCACATCCTTGGCCCAAACTGCCGGTAAAATACGATGCTCTCTGGGTGGTGGCGGCACTGGTAGACCACCCAGAGGCAATGCCTCAAAATCAGTTCCCAACACTGAATCCTCATTACATGGAATATCATCGTCATGATCATGTTATAGTATCCTCTCTACCTATTATCATGGAGGCATCCTAAAATTGATCAATATGGACCTTGGTTAATAGAGTATATCTGAATAGATGGCTCAAAAAATACATTCAAAACACAAATCATTCCTATATGATGCATGTACAATTTATTTCCTGATGACCAGTGTCCTAATAAACCAAGTTGAAATGAATGTTATAATAGCCCAATTGAATGGATATGTCAGCCGACACACCAAAATAAGGACCTCTCGCCTGAGATCCAAACTCGATATATCATATGATTGTCGCAATGAAACACAAACCAAGCTCACGAAACTATGTTCCTACGATAGAACCAACCACCTATGATACCATTCTTTCCTGACCTTCCCCTCGAGGCGTGTTTCATGACTACCCCTACTTCCACCTTCGATAGACCGGGGGATGATGACTAGCATCGAGTAGGAATATCTCAAAAATGGGAGGCATTATCCTAAGTACCTGCACACATGCACACAACTCCATACAAAAGATACTATGAAGTAAAAATCCAACTAAGTTATGCATGTAGACCACTATGTAAAACAAAACTAGAGTTAAAGAGAAAGTAAAGTACAAAGTGGAAAACCGGGCTAGTATACAATCCAACCCGTAAAAAATAAAAGAAAAGTAATTCCCTAAAACATTGAAGATCATTCATCGAGAACCCTACTTGAAGGGTAGCTGAAGTGTAGCTTCATGAAGCTGTTTGAGTATGACTCGTCTGTCTGATCTCTCTGAGCACCACCTGGTCCTAGTCCTCTATGTAATCCATCAATGCGATGAACATATTCACAAGACACAAAACGTGTAGGAAAAGCCCATGCAGGGTTGAGTAAATAAATAATTTGTAGGATACCCTGAAACAACAAAGGTAAAGCACAACGTAAAAATGAAAAATAAATGAATAGTCATCTCCACATAGGTATATTATCATACGTATATGAAGAACATCCATATATACTTGTTTCATACAAAATGAATCATAAGATTCCATCATCATATCTAGAAATAGGATTCTCATCATAGTATCTAAATACAACACATAAAACTTGGTGAAACACACTCAACAAGCTTAGTTATCCTAGATGGCACCCGTATGAGAGGTACACTCTATCGGGAACAACTCTATCATTCTTAATTGAATTTCCGGAAGAACATGATCTGTAGGGATCATCCTAAAAATTCCAAATGCAGTGCCAAGAACCTGAGGTTTAATCATTATTTTCATCCACCCAATGCAATACTATGGAATGCCAAGTGGAGAGGCCCACCCTCACCACTGTACAACGATGAGGGATCCCTACTCTTAACCATCTTGTGAAACCTCTGATGCTCCTATAAGCAGTTTCTCTCTCCTCAATCCATTGAGGGAGCAGTAGATCCTATCTAGGTAACATTCTCATCAAGAGGATGGGCCCACCCAATTAAATTGTATCCGAAAACTGGGGGATCTCCAACTCCAATGGGGGACCCACTCCCCTCTACTACTTAGGATGGGGTAGTGAAACTCTGTAAGTGAGGACATGCACCATAATCACATAAGAGAGTACAAATCAAGAATAAATTGTACCCTAATCCCACATGAGAGTACAACATCATGATTTTGAGGACCTTCACCCTACCAGATAGGGGAGTACTACTCAGTGACTAGAGGACCCACGCCCGGGTACCACATGAGAGTACCAACCATATAAGTTCCCATGTGGAGGACTCGACCCCTAGAACAACAGGGGAATACTGACTTCTATTAGTTCACATTTGGATGACCCACACCCTGGAACAATGGGGGAGTACCGAATCCTATCATAGAGGACATTCCCCTACCCTATTGGGGAGTTCTGACTCTTTGTACATTAGACATGGATGACCCGTACCTTAGTCCTATAGGGGAGTACAGGCTCCACGGGAAGAGGAACTTCTCCCTAGTCACAGAGGGGAGTACCTACCCTTATTTTATGACCATCTCTAGGACCCTACCCCCATGTACCTCATGGGAGTAACCCCTCCCTGGGGAAGCTACCCAAAGGAAATGAACCCACTCCCATGATGTGGGGAGTCGTATTCTTACAAAACATGTTGATTCCCACTCAAATATGCTTGTACCGGTAGGAGATACACCACAAACCATTAGGAATTCAATAAAATTACACAAAAAAACTCATTTAAAGTATCTCAAGAGGACAATTTCTTTGCAAGGGTCATTATTCCATAGATGGATCTACAAATAGATTCTGTTTTTTTAAAGTTATGCATATTTTTAGCAAAAAGGTGTTTATTGAGTCTGGGTCTAGATCGACCTGACCCAGCTTGGGGTATGCCGACCTGGCCTGACTCGATTCGGCCTAGCCCAAAGTCCAGGCCCTTTGGGCCTGCTCGTCTCGTCCCATTGAGTTGTGGATCCATCCCACTAGGCTACACAAAGGCCTAGTCATCCTCTGGCACGACCTGCTCTAGCGGACCAGTTTTCTTCTAGCAGGGGTGCCCAATAGCCCAGTCTCATTTAGGTCGGCCCTATATAGCATGGACGCACCATCTTTCTGGGTTACCATAAGATTATGCGACTATTATTTGGATGGAAGCCTCCCCCGGATGTGGTATCACGGCGTGCGTGACTTCGAACACCTGTGGTCTGGTCGCATAGTCTTCTAGCCCAACCGCAAGTATTTTGCCATGACGTAGCGGCCCTCCGGCTCCATTGTTCTTCACCACTGTATAATCCATGTTCGTGGCCTCAGATATCGCGGTGTACCAGTGGGGTCTTCCATTGGGCCCCAAATGCACTATGGGTGACCTTTTATTGTTTTGGAAGACATTTTTGAGGTCCTCGGGTCGTGTTCTTCATTGTCGTGGGTTTAAATCCTTGTTGCGATCCATCGCTGTACAATGTTGTTAGAGTGACAATATCTGATGAAAAAACTTCATCTATTTTTCACCACAATCGTCGCACCTCTATCATGACGTGTCCATTCTAAATCCAATTTTTCATATCATTGTACCAAGAAATGGTGGTGCAATGATGAATTGTTCTTCATAAAACGAACGAAGCGAAGAACATTGGGGGGAAAAATAGTAATATACTCGAGGATTGAACCTCATACATGTGTTTGTTATAACCTTGATCTGATCCATTATAAGGATCATTTATATGATGAACAAAATATAAACCAATCAAATGACCACCAATCCCCAATAAACTCCGCTAGGTGAAACCCATCCCGCAAAAATACGCATGATCAGTGAATCGAACCATTCATCCATCGATTCTCATTCAACATAAGAATTCAAAGACAGGAAAAAGGTATACTTTAAATAACATACCCCACCTCATGTTGGATCTCTAGAATATGTTTATTGAAGTCGTTCTAGAACATTAATCCTTGTTCCACCAGCATTCATTAATTCGCAGCCACTTGATCGAATACCGACCTCTGATCTGTCGCCTTCAGTGAGTGAGTATACTCCTCGTTGCCTTAGGAAAACAATAGAGGAGATCCATATAAATGTAAATTCTAATGTTGGACGCTATAATTGATTAATTCAGAAAACATGTTATCAAATTAACATGTTTCGGCATTACTGTTTCACATTGAAACTGTTTTACCACTCTACTTCATTTAAGATAGAAGAATAGGTCACTCCATCGGTGCATCGTTGTGTCTCCATGGAGTGAAATGTAAAAATTTAAATAAAATAATATTTTTTATGTTTATAATAATCCCCATTTAAAAAAATTAAAAATAAACATTTTACCCTCGACCTTCACGGATCGAGGTAAGGATCTGCGTAATGAATGCACACCATCATGTGCTCTATAGTACACTCGAATTTCCAATCCGAGTAACTGTTTATGAGTTATTTGGATCTAAAAAGTAAAAAAAATATTTAGTAGTTTTATATATAGTCGCATCCCAAAAAAATACTTTCCACAATTGGCCTACAATGACCAATGATAGGCTCCACCTAGGGAAAGACCATCCTCACAAGCTCAACGGTCCTCTCAGATTTCTAATTTCAGTTTCTGTTTATGATTTATATGGATTTGAAAATTAATATAATAATATTTAAGAATTTTATTTATGGTCTCATCCCAAAAACTAATTTCCACTATTATCACGTGTGAACCAATGTTAGGATCCTTCAAACGAAAGCACATTTAATGAGATCAAAGATACACCCATATTTCTAATCAGAGTTACTATTATGAGTTATAAGGATTTGAAATATTAAATAATTTTATTTAATAATGTTATTTACGGTGATTCCATTTTTGGGTTTTCTCATTGGAAACCCGTGCTGAATAAACATAAGTCATTAATATGGTAAACCCACCATCTTGAACGCAGTGGTGACCTCATATTTTTGATCTAGGAATCCATTTATGAGTTATTTGACTTTTTCTGGAAAACCACTCATGCATGTAATTTAATTACATAACATTTTTTGATGGGTAATTTTGGGAACTATGGGCCTCGTAATCACACACCGTCTCAGAACATAGTCTCTAAATATTCCAAATAAGATTCTAAAAATAGGAACAAGTAAATACATGTCGTTAAATTCTACCCACATTAAGGATTTACTACCACTAATATACAAAATAGGGTTAATCGATCAAAAGTTGAGAGTACTGAGGATGAATATGAGCCTCCCTCTCCCATGTCATCCTCTTAAGATGAAATTGTTTCCTTTAGACACACACTAAGGAAAAAATCGTCTATGAAGGGTCCCATTTTCTCTGCAAATACTATGCAAGAGCATACCCGGCGCAGCCTGGGTTTCCTTCTCACTGACCAGGGAACCATCATTAAATTACTATGGATACACCGTACCCTTTTTTCTAAAATATTTTATCTGAGCATGAATGATAGTAGTCCATAATAAGAATGACATAGTAAGGCCTCAATGCTATGATAAAGAGATCACAGTGGCAACTCTAGTCTCCAAGATTCGAGTCACACTCTCAGCACCAGTGTGTGATCATGGGGTGTCCTCCAGTTGGAGTCTCTAAGAATGAGGGTAAACTCCAGGGTTTAAACATAATTTCTATGTATCAAAAACAACTCATTGAAAAATGGCAGAAAACTATATCATGAGTCTTTCAATATGACAACAAAAAAGAAAAATACATAGGTCATCCATCAAATCTCTCCTGGAGTCTCTTGGTCAAAGGCAATGAATAGAGGCACTTTTCCTTTCCCACATCCTCCAACTCCATGAGCCTAGCGTGGACCACCTGCTTCTCTTCCATATCATCCACTTCACTCGCCATCTTACGGAATTACTTGTTCCAAGCGATGTCTCTCCCAAAGGATTCTCATCAGCCGACACCCACCTAGTGGCATGATGGGACATATATTCTATAATATGATGCCCCTGACCATTACAAGCATAACGCCACCTCTCCTATGGCTAATATTTTTCATGAAACATATCTTGCGCCATATTCCCATGAATATGAGTTCAGGAATGGTTATGCCTACTATGCCACAATACCATCTGATGTCCTCTACTAGCACCTGCAGATGCCTCTGTCGCATGACCTCTGTTATAGGTCACATCAATCTGTTCCTCAACTAGAAAACTCTCGACCACCAAGGATCTCTCTAGAACCCCAGTATTAGTTGGAATATTTAGAAGAATCATTAAGGCCTTGATTTCTCAACGTATTCCTTGATCAATGGTTTGAGCTCTGAATAAATTAGACTCTCACTATGTCCAGGGATTACTGTGACTACCCAGCGAACCTCGCCAAAAACTCCACCACTCTCAGGATTCCCATTAAAAGTTGTAGAATCTCCTGGATACGTATCGACCCTAGTTTGGCTGGGTAAAAATCATCCTTGAAGAGTCATTCAAACTCCTCCAAAGTGAGTTTCACCTCATCAAGCAACAGTATAACCAAGATCTACCAACGACCAGTCATTCAATGATGAATTTTTTCATCTAGGACTACCATATGATCAGGAGGTGTCCTCACTATGTGTAAAACGTGAGTGACTATCTCGAGCAAGTAATATACGGCCTGGGGGTTTATATCACTCTGATATCTTAATGATTCCTACATTTAGAACTCATGTTTCTCACTCATTATCCACGCAACCATGACTCAATATTCTGTTAAAACATGCTACTCTTCGCATGGTGGTGGCATTGACAGACCACCCAGAGCCAACTCCTCAAAGTGAGTGCCAAAAACTAGTGCCTCGTCACAGGGAATATCATCAACATGATCATCTTGTATAATCCTATATTCTTTCCATCATAGAGGAATTCTAAAATGTATGAAGATGTACAATGATTAATAAAGTATATCTGGAGTGCTGACTCAAAAAAGTATTGGAAAACAAAAACAATTCTTATATAATGCATGTACAATTTATTTCCTGAGGAACAATGTCCTAATGCATCAATTTGAATAGAAGGTTATCAGAGTCCTAGTGAATGGATACATTAGCTTCCATACTAATAGTATAATATTTGGAATGAGATCCAATCTTGAATCATCTTAATACTGTATCTATGAAAACAAAACCAATCTCATGACACCGTGGTCCTAAGGTAGAATTGACCTCCTATGATACGACTATGTCACGACCCATTTCCTAGGGCCTATTTCGTGACTAACCCAATCCAACTATCGATAGTTCAGTGGCTGGAGACTAGCACATGGTAGGCATATCCATCAAATTAGAGGAATTAGCCTATGTAACTACACACACACACACAACTCCAAACCAAAGATACTGGGATGTAAAAAACCAAATAATTTATGCATAAATACCAAAAAATAAAATATAACCACAATAAAACAGAAAGTAACGTATAATGTGGAAAACTGGGCCAGTATATAAGCCCACCAAAAGAACAAAAAAACACAAGTAAAACCCCTTATCCTTGAAGCTCGTCCGCCGAGAACCCTACTAAGTGGTATTTGAAGGGTAGATACCGGAAGTCATACGAGTATTCCTCATATGTCTAATCTCACTGAGGACCACATGGTCATGGACCTTTACGGACTCTATCACAGCTTCAAACATCGGCACAAGACATGACACATTTGGGCTAAGCCAACGCAGGGGAGAGTAAAACAATAATCTTAAGGAAACCACGAAACCACAAAGGTAAAGAACATGGGGAATAAAAAAAAGCACTTCAAAGTCATATCTACACTATTATATTCACATACATACACCAAGAATATCTAGATATAGTCATTTCATAAAATATGAATCATAAGCTTCCATCCTCATATCCAACAATAGGATTATAATCATACTTTCAGAAGTCAACACATAAAACCAGGTGAAACATGATCCACGAGATTAGTCATCCAAGATGGAACCCATCAGAGAGGTAAAATCCATCCGGAAAAATTATATCATTGATAATGGTACATCAGTGTGAACTTCCTCCATCGGTAACTTCTTAATAGGTCCATCTCCAGTTCCCAACACTGATGGATCATTCAACATTGCCTTGCACCCAACGCAAGACTAAAGAAACCCAAGTGGAGGGCCATCCCTCACCACTATACATAGATGAGGGAGCACTTCTTATAACCATATCATGAAACCACTATTTCATTTATAAGGAGTGTAGAACACATCATTCCATCAAGGTAGAACTAGTTCTTATCTATGAAACATTCTCATCCATTGGATGTGATTTCTCCTCACAACCGTGTATAATAGCCAAGGGAGCTCGAACTTCAATGGAGGACCCTCTCCCCGCCACTACTCAAGAGAGTGGAGTGAAACTCCATAAGTGAGGACCCACACCCTAATCCCACTGGAGAGTTAGACCCATGAAGAACACACACCCTGATCTTATAGGGGACTATGAATTTGTAACTTGAGGACCAGAACCCTACCATGTAGGGGATTACTACACAGCGACTAGAGGACTCGCGCCCTCATACAAAAGGGGAGTACCAACCCCGTCAGTTCACTTGTGGAGGAATCACACCATGGTATTTCTGAATCCTATCAGTCCACTTGTGGATGAAATGAACCTTGGAACAATAAGGGAGTACTGTCTCTAATCATAGAGGACCCACAACCTACCATGTAAGAGAGTTTGGACTCTATGTACGTTAGACATGGAGGGCCCACGTCTTTGTCCTAGAGGGGAGTACAGACTCCATGGATAGAGGACCCACTCCTTGGTCTCATAGGGGAGTACCTAATCTTCCTTCATAAACAACTCTGTGAAACTGCACCATATTTTCTCACCGAAATAACACCCCTGGAAGAAGATACCCGAATGAATTGAAATCGCTCCTATGAAGTGTGGACTTCCAACATTACGAAACATGCAGATTCCAGCTCAAGTGTGCTTATACCGGTAGGACCTACTCCTCGAACCATTAGGTTTTCTATAAACATCCAAAAAACATTTTTTGGAGTATCTAAAAAAGGACAGTCTCTTCGGAATTGTACTAATGTAATAGACTAATCATCAAACAGACACTCCAATTGAAAGTTATGCGATTTTTAGTGAAAACGGGCTGGTTGAGACTGTGTTCGGACAGACCCCTCCTAGCCCGAGGTCCGCCGACCCTTCCCCACCCGGTCGGGTCTATGCTAACCAGATATGGGTTGACCCATTACACCAGCAGGGCATGGCCCTTGGTCCGTGGCTCCAGCCCGCCATTCCGCTCAATGGCTCGACCCTCCTTCAGCCCATCCTGGTTTGGAGGGCCAATTTATATCTAGTCAGGTCACCCAAAAACCCATTCCTCATTGGATTGACACTGTCTAGCCTCAACATGGTGTCTTTTCGCATCACCTTGGCACCATGTGGCTGGTAGTTGGTCTTCTTCCTCCCTCGTATGCGGTCCCATGACTGTCAGGCTATCCCACACCCATGGCCCAACCGCGGGCCTTCCAGACAGACGCAGTGCCCCACCAGTGCCACCATTCCTCACCGTTGTGGCCCACCAAGCTGTATCCTACGCTGCCACTGCGAGCTTGTGGGGTATTCCACAGGCCACCGAAGGCACTTCAATGGTCCGTTTTTTGATCTAGAAGATGTTTCAGGGTCATCGGGTCGCGTTCTTCATCGTCAGGGGGTGATTAAATCATTGGTGTGGTCGACCTTGGTTCAATGTTGTTTGAGTGATGATATCTCCAGCAAAACCTTGATCTGTTCACCACCTTCTTCAGATATTTTCTCCAAGAAACGGTTGTTCAACGATCGATCATTTGGAAACCTTTGATGAATGTGAATAACATGTGGGAGAAATGTACAATAACCAACCCAAGGATCAATCCTGGGCTTTGTTTTCATTATGGCCTTAATCTGATCAATTAGAAGGATTATGAAACTGATGAAAAATCTAGAAATAAATTAAACAATCATCAATCCTTAAAAAACCCCACAAGGTGAAACCCATTCTAAAAAAAAATCCTTGAATCAACCTGTTCATCGATCGATTCACATTCACTTTAGGAATTTAGGGACGAGGAAAATATTGAATTTAAATAACAACCCCTAACTCATGGAAGATTTATTGCAGACTTAAATAGAATTTGTGTCTCTATGTTTATCCTTGTTCCATCGGCGTTTGTCTATTCATCGCCGCTTGATGGAATCTCGACTGTCGATCTATCTTCTTCTACGAGATAGTCACCTCCTCCTTGCCTTAGTGAAATAGAGGAGGAATTATACAACATTAATAATTCTAACATTGGACCACGTCCTAGATTAATGGAAAAAACACATTATCTTGTTAACGCATTTTAGCGTTACTGTTTCGCTTTGAAGAAACATCGCCACACTACATCATTTATGAATGGAGATCATGTTTCTCCCTCACTGCATCAAAATGTGTCCATGGAGTGAAACATTAAAAATAAAATAAAATATACTTATTTATGTTTATATTATTCTCCTAAAAAATATAAAAAATATCTTTTAACCCTAGAATTGTGTCGGTCGAGGCTAGGGTCCACCTATGGAAAGAACACACTCAGGGGATCAATTGTACTCTAGGATTTCCCATCCGAGTTATAGTTAATGAGTTATATGGATTTGAAAAATAAAATAATATTTATTTAATTATTTTATTTACGGTCACATCTAAAAAAAAGGTTGTCCACAGTTGGCATGAACCATCCTATTTTTGGATCTGCGTAAGGAAATAACATCTTTACATGCACAATATTACTCTTATATTTCCATTCTATGTTACGATTTTTGTTTATAAGGATTTGATAAATAATATAATTTTTTATAAATATTTTTTTAGAGTCACATCCCCATATCTACTTCCCACAGTCGGCCCGCGTCGGCCAATGTTAGCATCCACCGAAGGAAACTACATCCTCACGAGCTCAATCATGCTCTCATATTTCAAATATGTGCTTCTGGTTATGAGGTATATGATTTTATAAATAAAATAAATTTATTTAATTATTTAATTTATGGTTATTCCATTTTCGGGTTTTCTCATTGGAGACTCGGAACTACTAAAATTATGTAATTCCTAGGGTAAAACTACCATTACAAACACAATGGTACCCTCAGATTTATTATTAGATCGTCAATATATGAGTTATTACACTTTTTAATGAAAACCACTCTCATGTGCTATTTAAAAACTTATCATTTTTAGACAGATCATTCTGGGTACTCCAAGCATCGGAATCGCACACTGTCTCATTGTCTAGTCTCATTATTTTCTGTAAAATTTTCTAATAATAGAAATGGGAAAATATGATTTGTTACATCTATAAGAACACACAATCATTTCCATCTCTCTAAAATCTTCCACCAATAACTATTACCACATCTACAATATCAACTATCCATTTTATTTCCCAAAAAATATCAACAACCATAATAATAAATTCCCATTTAATCAAACAATTAACAAAAAAAATTACTATTTTTTAACCATAATATATTCATTATGCCATTCAGTAATAATTTTTAATGAATCACCATCATTTTCATCCCATGAATTTCAGTTAAATTATTATTAACCTTACAATTAACCAACATAATTCAATTATAGCACACATCTAATTTCATACATATACCACAATATTATTTTATTATATATTACAATTTAAATAAATTATATAGTCTAGATAGAATATAATACCTGAAACACTGAACTAAAATGGACCATGATATTTTTTATTGATATAAAATATTACAATTCATGATTAATATTAATATATTCTGATAATAAAATATTGATAATCCTTAAGAAATGAAAAGGTGGAATAAAAGACCATGTAAATAAAAAGACCTCGAACATGGAATCCATATCATCATGGTTTGAATGAAATATCATACCATTGATTTTAACTATATAAAGAAAAAAAGATCAAAAATACATTAGAAATTTTGACAATGATGTAATTGAATATGTTTAATTTTTCAAGATATTTATTAAAGACTATATAAAAGAATTTGAAATAGTCAATAAACATATGATCATTGGACATATAACCCTTGGACATATGGACATTAGATATATTGTCACTATATATACTAGATACCGAATAATAAGAATCATTTTTTTTGTAATTTTTAGTAAAAATCATAAAAAATAAATAATAAAATAATAAAATAAAAAACATTTGATTAAAATATTGAGTAATTTTTATTCATTAATGATTATGTTATTATTATATTTCATTTTAAAAAACTATTTTTCTTAATTGATTAAAATTAATTAAATAAATCTAAATAAAATCGATTTATAAAATTGAATTTTATAGGATAAATATTTATTTTTTAGAGGATGTGATTTAAATATTATAATGTAAAATGAGGAATATTTTATAAATAATTTTTTAATGTGATTGGTTTTAGATATTAATAGATTAAATTTAAAACATTTAATTTATGATTCAAATAAAATGTTTTAATGAATAAAAAAATTTATTTACAATTATTTAATTTTTAATTTATAGAAAATAAGATTAATAACACTTACAATTTAAGAATTATTTTTTCCATAAAACTATTATTTCAATATATTTTATGTTTTCGTTAGAAGAATTAATATTTATAAGTTATATTATATTACATAGAGTCCAAATTTTTTATCATCATTTTGAATTTTTTTAATAATTTTATTTTTAATTTTATACGAAAAAAATAAGTTACTATGTTAAAAATTTAGTTACCAGAAAAAAGGTAAAATGAGGTGAAAAGTATTAAATTAAGTGGTATGGAGTTAAAATATCATGAGTACTAATTTATAAATTGTGTGGATATGGGTATTCATGGCCCGTATCTATTATTTTTCAAAGTCATATCAACATTCCTTTTAAAATGACTACATTATAGACTAAAGAATTTATATTTGAAGAAGTTCCCCTAAAAACACACCTATAAAAATCCCTCCATCTAACCTACCAAACAAATATTTTCCACCTATTATATCTTGAATAACTGAATATTTTTCCATTATAAAGCATAATTATAAATTGGTTTTCTTATGTTTCTAGAAGGTTTCCTAAATTATTCATTTTAATGAAAGCATGTCATGAATGAGTGAAATAATAAATGAGTTTTAAAAAAATTCCCGAAATTTGGGAGTATAGGTAGGGGTTTCTTGCCTAAATTTTCATTCATCAAGAAATAATTCATATTCAACACCATTGTCTTTTATTTTTTGTATGTACTATCAATAGATTATTTTCTACACATCTCATGAAATTTATGGGATTTATAAATACATCATAGTTTTTTTATTTCAAGGGGTATTAATTCAAAAGATCCCAAATGTTTAAGGGTATTATACCATTATCACATTGAAATTAGCACTCTTTTGGAATAAATTTATATTGTGTGGAATTATATTTATTTTTTAAAAATACCATATATTTCCTTCTCATAGGGTAATTTCTATGATTTATATGTCTTCTTACCATTTACATCCCTTTGGAATCAAAATTAAAAAAAGGTTCATGTATATGAAATTGAAATAATCCCTTATTGTGGTTGAGAATATTTCTCTTACATTTCTATATTCATTACATTGTTCAAAAAATCTTCTTATCTAAATTTTATGATTTTATAAGGTCCTTTTTCTATTGAATTTACTTTTCATACAAAATGGATATTTTTTTATGTATAATAATTTTCTCCCAACATTGTGTTTCGTAAAAAAAAATATTGAGAGAAATTTTTTAATTATTTCATGGTTCACATTATATAAACATAAATATCATTAGAAAATTATGAAATATTTTTTTTAATATTTTCCACCTGAATACCTTTTGTAACTATATTTTTCAATTTTTATTACAATATTTTCTTTCTATATTTTCATAGGTTTCCAAAATAAATTTTATTTATTTTATTTTACAGATTAGATTTTTTAAAATACAGTTTTTCAAAAATATAAAGGTTATTTATTCTTATTTTTAAAATTATTTCTTAATTCTCATAAAAACCATTTTCCATCTTTGTAAACAATTTAAATTTTTATTATGGTTTACTTGGGATATTATCTAATGATACCATCCACCCTATTTAATTTGGTTTCTTAAGAAAATTTCATATTTAAATTTTTATAAAACCCATTTTATAACTCAGATTTAAAAAAATTTATTATAGAATTATGACTTTTTATATTCATATATCCCACATATGTATGGTGTATCATTATCTTACATCTGGGTCTGATATATCTTTCAGATGAATTGGGAAATTTTCTATATATCTTGGGAAGACGAGGAATAAAGATCTAATTAAAACTCATATATGAATTTATCTACTACGTGATGGGTTAGCTAAGAATTATATATACCTATAATATATTGGGAAATCCTTATATCAAATGATATGACATGTAAGCTATTTGGTTTAAAACCCAATCTATTATTGGAAATTTTCAAATATATGATGATGGTTTTGGCAGTGATCCTTGACATGAGAAATAATTTTCTATTTTTATGTATATGAAAATTTTTAATTTTAATGTTATGTTTCCATGGCTCGTGATTATTGACTCATTTTTTCCACTAATTTTACAACTTTCATATGTTATGTGAAAAACATTATTCCATGTGTCATGTGTTATGTTCTATGTTTCATTAGTTATTATTCATGTATGTTATGTCCCTAAAAATTGTTTTGTTCTCACACGCACATTATCCTTTGATTATCACTTATTGTAATAAATTTCATTATCTCATGTAAAAACATAATGAGAATCCAATGTCGAATTTTCTATTTTTTATATTCCATAGGATATGAATAAGTATATAATTTATGGTATTTCTAAAATGGTGTAATTCGAAAAGACTATTAGTGGGTGATGTTGATGATGTTGTAAAAACATTTGATAATGTATATGAGCTTTAATTAATAAATAATTTTTTGTTCTGTGGTGGAATTTATTAGGAGATATCTTTTTTAAATTATGTAAATGATGTGTTCTATTTGCATGATATGATATGGTTTTCTCAGTTGACATTGGTGTAGGGTTTAGTTATTTTTGAGGATTTGGTTATTAATAAAATTATGATAGAATTTAAAACAACATATAATGAAATAAAATTGATGAATGATGATCATAAAATGTCATAGGTTGAATTTAAGGTATAATAATTTTGGAAATAATAGAATTAATTTCACTTAAAATATGATTTATTATTCTAAATATTTTTTCTTGATACTCATTATAACAATTTTGTTTTTAGTATGGGATGAAAGACAAAATCCTAAAATTGTGGTGGTGATGAGTACAATCAATATTGAAAATATATAATCAGTTAATAGTTATATAAATTAATTAATATCTTGAAATGTCTCTATCTCTATTGATTCATATATCTAATGACTAGATTCTAAATTTTTTATGGAAACTCATAGTGGTTCTTAGATTGCATCTCAATTCTATAACTTATTTTAGGAATAATTTTATTGGAATTTGATTCTTGTAGTTATTATTTATATTATATTAGTGAAATTTATATGATATTAGGCATATATTAACCCACTTTACCTATATTCCATGTTAATATTTGGGATATGGAAGAAACGTTTCATATCCTCAATAATCCTTTGACCAGTTATCAGTGTAATGATAAATCTAAAATCCCTATGGAAGTTACATAAACAATATGGATAATAATCACCAATCATGATGGGTATTTAACAAAAATATTTTGTGATAAATTAAATAATGAGTTAATGTTTATTTTGAATAAATACATTGATGTTTTTATTAATATTTTCATAGTCATTTCCTAGACATTGAAGTTGAGTTTTCTAAATAATACACACATAGTTCTATACCTATATCAAATACAGTTTATTGAATGGACCAGTTTGAATTGGTGAAATTGAAGAAGATTCTCCAAGAGAACCAAAATAATGGTTTTATATTCCAAACTAATTTTTTATAGAGTTTCCAATTCACATTGTTAAGAATAAATATCGATTTTTTTGAATCTATATAGATTCTCGTGAACATAAAAAAGACAACAATAACAAACAAGTATCCTTTAACATATATCGATGACTCGTTCGATCAAATATTTTTGGCTCAATACTTATAAAAAGTTTCTATTGGATTTGGATGTCACCAATTATGTTCTAAAAGATTAAATATACATATGAAATTTTATTTTACAAAATACAAGGACTAAAAACTAATAATTAATTAAATGTTATTTACAAATTCTCTCTCTATCTTCATGGTTCTAATGAATAACAGATTTATAGATTACCTCAACCAATTAATGGGTTTTTTATAAATAATATTATCATATATTACAAGATCAAGGAATATCATTCATACTATTTAAGGATTTTTCTAAAGAACACTAGATGGGTGAAACTATACTCCATTTTAGGAATTATGAATTTTGGCTACTAGAAGTATCATTCTGGGGTTATATAATAAAAACTTATCATATATATTTTTATCCTTCAATGATTTTTGGGATTGAGAAATGAACCAAATATACCACAATAATATATATCTATAGTTTTCAGGTATTATTTAGATACTATTGACATTTTTTGAGATAATATTTATAATTATCAAACACACGAACCATGCTAACTCTAAAGGGGTTGAATTTATTTAAGAAAGATAAATGTGATGAATATGTCATGGTTATTATGATAATGTTGGTCACTACTCCTATACCCACATAAAATTATAGTGGAGAAGTTTTTTTGATTTACTAGGATACATAAAATAAGAAATGGGGATGAATCCTCATGGAAAATAAAATGGTGTTATCTAAAGCCTCAAATAAATTAATGATTCATGAAAAAGTAATTATGTTGATGATTTAGATATAGTAGTTGTCATATTTTCATAGATGATATAGAGGCATTATCTACATGGTAAAAAGTGTGAAAAATATTTTAATCAAAAGAGTAAATATTATACTCACATAGAAGGATTTGAATATGTTCCCAAGGATATAATTGAAGTTGACAAAAAACTACAAAAACTCAATATATTTCAACCCTTGGAACGAAAAAAGTGTATTGCATCACTAAAAATGAATGATCATTATACCATATCTATGATGAGGATTGATTGATACATAATACTCAAGGATAAGTAATTAATAAACATTGAAATCCAATGGAAAATGGAGAAATCATGTATTTCAAAAATACACACTCAACCATTTTCCTATGTGATGATAAAGGAGGTGTATAAGGATGATATAGTCATATAGAAAGTGAAACAAAATATTCTAGAGTTAAAATTTTACAATAATTTAAATATACCATTTTGGAAACAAATACTTTTTTCAGCAATACTATAATCAAATAAAGAAATACTTGATAAAAACATAACTCATCAATATCTATCCATCCAAAATTTACAATGATTTATATATATCTCATGAATCATTTTTTATGGGACAATATGAATAGGGATTTCATAGAGTTTATATCTTGATTCATGGTATGTATTTAAGGTAAGGTGGAATGATATAAATCAAATGGGATTATTCAACCACTACATATAACTATATAAAAATATGAATAAATCTTAATGGATTTTCTAAGACATCCCAATTATTATAAAGTCTACATTTTTATTTGGTATATTGGTTATTATCATAAATATTCATTACATTTCAATTCTATTTAATAATATTTCTCACGTGATCAAATTTCAAAGACATATATAAAGGGAGTGAAACGGTTGTATGGTGTACTAAACCCAACAAACTATGATTTATATCTAAGGATTATCTAGATTTTATATATGATTCTCTAATAATAATTTTATATTGATCGATGATTTACTACATCTTATCTTCTTTAAAATGATGGTCAATGTAAAAGGACCCAATCGAATTTGAATATTATTTTGTTTTCATGTTAAATATATTTAAAGGGAGGATGGGATCAATTGAATTTCGTAGTAGAGTTCTCATATAACAGTTGTTTCCATTCTAAAATTAGAATTTAAAAATATGAGGTTATATATTTTTAGAGGTGTAAACTATAAAATGTCAGGATAATGTTGTGAAGCGTAATCCACTTGGATATGATTCTGAAAAAGAAATATTATATAATATTCATAAAATCAGTGAATAATTATAAATTAAAAATTTTTATAGAAGATTCATTCTGATAATATTCACTGAGATTAGAATTTTGAAGTTGGTGCCAAGGCATTACTTTAAATATCATTATGGTAGAGGGTTATGAGATTTTGGGAAAAATGAATGTTGAGGTATAGATACATAATCTATTTTTAAATCATTAATCATGTAGGAATGATATCTTATCATCTCTCAAATTTAGTAAAAACTGTATAGTGAATGGAATGTTCTATGTATCACTTTTGGGGAATTATATATTTATCCCTTCACATGTTATTAACTCAAATGTTTTACATCTAGAAAATGATCTATCTTACCTGGAATAACCAATATAAATGACATTTCATAGAGATAAATTACTATGAAACAAGATCAATCAGATGGTTTATATTATATATACGAGTAATAAGTTTGAGGTATGAATATTAGAACATAAATATAAATGAGATAGAAGAACCATCATTTACTATTTTCCGAGTAATGCAATTTCAAGGGAGAAATTTTTTAACGAGTTATAATGTAACAACCTATGATTTATATATGAATTTCACCTTTAAAAAATAACACTTATTTCATGGATTATAATTCATGAGACACTAATCTAAATTGAATGATGAAATATTTTATTGAGATAAAATACTAAAACACGTGAAAAAAATTGTACATTATTATAATGCAATATGAAGTCTCATTAAGAAAAATACTAGTGGAAGAAACCCATAAGAAAATTAAAAACCATGGACATGAAATCCTATTCTTCATGGTTTTCACTGAAAATGATATATCCCATTATAACATTGTCAAAATGCGAAAAAATTATAATATAATAATTTTTTGGGAACGAATTAAATGAATTTGAAGGATGATTTTAGATATATATATATATACTACCTTACATGGGAAATCAATATGTTCACTGGACATATGGATGTGGGAAATATGAACACTAGATATATGGTTTCTTTCCACTTTGTATCTACATATCTTTTAAAATTACAACCTCAAACACCTTGGAATGAATATTTATGGAAATTCCACTCAAAGATAACTTATAAAATGAACTTTCTTCAACCCCAAAATAACCACTTTTTTATTAGTTTTATATTGAACCCCTACCTCTATTTCCACTCTCATGAACTTCATATATATTTTTTAGATTTTGAATCAAAGAATGAGTCCTAAATCCTTCATTATGAAGGATCATGTGTTAAGAAAGAGAAAATTCATCAAAGGTAAACTTGATTTTGTGGTTTATGTGAGTAAAGATAATTATTTTCTATCTAAAGATTCATTAATTGAAATTTGATTCATATTCACCACTTGATTTATTTATTATGGCATATATACTACTCATAGATGTATTTTTATTATATTTTTCAGTAAATTAAAAGTATCTATAAATCTATCTTTTTTTCTTCCATTCATGGGTTATTGAGTAATATGATACTAATCTCATTGGTGATTATTTCTAGTACCACCTTGAAATTTATTTTTTTACTAACATATAATTTGGGGAAATATAATGTTATTTATCCAAAAGCATCCATCTATTTTTTTCTCTAGTTATTTATATGGTTTATGTACTATAATTTGTACTTATACCAATATATATATATATATATATTGTCACTTTTCTAATGGATTTGAATAATTTTATTACACCAAAGGTTTTAATTGACCATTTTGATATGTGTATATAGGTTGGGCTATAATAGCCATTTCATAAAACCAGACATATAACTGTAACCTATATGAACATTTTTTATAACAAGCAGAATATGTTCATGTATATACTAGTCTACCCGATCCACTTTATATTTTTATATATGAATTATACAATGTATATTTTATCATAGTCAATGATTACCTTCCTTTATCATTTGATTATACTTTTATTCATCATTTTTTATTGATTTTAAGATAAATAATCAAGGTATATTTTTTTACATTTTATCTTAATCTATCCTATTAATTTTGAAATTTCATGACAAATATTATGTATTGAACAACCAAATAATATATATTTCATTTTCTGATGTAATTTTGAAAGAGAAAGTGTGAAATCTATATATAACTAGTCCTAGTCCCCTATTTAAATGAATAAAATGTAATTTTTATTCAGAGGAGATATCTCAGACCATGTTGGTTGAACATGAAATGCCTTATTACATTTAGAGGCAAGAAATTTGAAAAAAAAACATTCAAAATAAATGTTATTTCATGTAAATTTCGATATTTATCTTAATGTGATGTATTATATGTAAACAACATGTTTGATGTAATCATGGTACTAAAAAGTTCTCCTAAAAGTTTTATTGGAACCTAGTGTATATTTGAAAAAAAATTTAATGTATTATTTTAAGTGGAAATGAATATGAAATTAATATTTTCGTGGTTCTTGGAGAGTTTTTAAACATTGATATCCATCCTAAGGAATTATATTATTTATGTTAGAAGAGTTTGTTATTTGATTTGAAGATTTTACATAATCTATAATAATATAATGAGATGTTTTCTTAAATAATATCTAGATGAAAAAAATACCAATATCCAGTAGTCCATATTAGTTATTGTTTCTATTTTCTTTAAAACCCATCCTTAGTTGAATTTTATACTTTCAGTGAGAATGTTGTGAGAATTGGAATATTTATTTTCTCATGGAAACTCACTACTTAGTGCATCTAATACTTGGATCTCCCAACATAAATGAGTTACATTGTCACATATAGATATAATTGGAAGCTAATTTCTTAGATGACAGACATGAGAAGAAGGGGAAAAATGTTGATGATATAATTTATTACAATTATCTACCTGATGGAATTATGAAACTTTTTTAATAGGATCTTTGTAAAATTCAATACTTACAAATTTTTCAACATCATTTTTTATAGTAAAAGTGTCCTGTCCACCTAGGAATGATCTCATCATTCTCATTAAAAAATCTCTCTATATCATATAAGGGTAAGTATATTTTAGTTATATATCATTAATATTTTATATTAAAGGAATATAAATTTATCTCATGATCCCCATGTGGGTCAAGATGATCCTTTTTCATGAATTAATTAATTTCTAGCTTGTTTGAATTCCACAAGCTCCCCCCAATGAGTGTAAATAATATTTCCCTATTGAATTGATTTTTTTTTAAAAAATCATGATTAATAAGAATATTTTTATAAATTAAAGCCTAATAGAGTTTAACCATATCCTCTAAAAACAGGTTCATGTCATTTCTCCAAGATTAATCGTGTATGGTTATGAATGTGTCACTTCTTAGGGTCAATTTCTAAGTATAGCTAGGTGTTCTTCATCAAATTGGTAGGGTCTAGTGGTTTCTAATATATCAAAATGTTTAAATTTATTTTTTTCCATTTTCCAAAAATATATATTGAGTACCACTCATCCTTATTATTATCATGATCTTTCTATATCATGTACAAAATGTTTAATTTTAGTTATTAAATAGTTAAATTAATTTCTTATTATGAAGTTTCACTAGATGCATAATACTTTTTACTATATTTTTATTTATACCCTCGAATGTTTCAAATGAATATTCTTATTTTTAGAATCACCATGTCTTAAACTTTCTCTTAATTAGTGAAGGGAAACTTATCAAATATGGAAACTTATCAATGAACCCCTTAAAATAAAATGGATGGTATACCATAATGAAATCATTAATAAAAGTATAGGAATATTCTAAGGGAACGCCATTTAATAAGGGTAGAAATCTATTTGATTGATTTTCAACTTAAATACCTTGATTTTAGTGATACACATATGCTTTATTTCCTCTCAAACACTTAGGTTATATCAAGATCCTTCATTATTGGGGAAATTAGATTTTAGACCACACCAAATAAAACTAATTAAATAAATATAAACCTTTGAAAAATGAATTAAACTATATTTAAAACTAATAAACAATGAGAACAAAAACAAACCAATTAGAAAAAATTAACATGAATTTAACTAAAAAACTAAACTAAATATAATAAATAAAAGTTAAAATCATACAAAATTGACTTGAAACAAATAAAATTATATAAAATAAACCTAAATTGAATATAATTAAACTAACATGAATGAATATTTACTAATCCAGCATGAACAAACCAATCCAATCTAAACTAAACTGAACTAAATCAAAAATTAATAGTAATAAAAAAACAAATAAAACTGAAGATATTTGAACCAAATCAAATTGAATCAAGAGTCATTATATTATATAATTTAAAATGTAACATTTTTAAATAAAATACTATTTGTGATGAAATAAATCAAAATATACTAGATAGAATCAAAATAACCTGATTCATGATCATACCAACTGTATTTAGTATGAGGATTGTTGTATTGTATTAATATAAAATAGAAAATTTCATTATTGTTATGAGTTTTATAATTATAATATATTATTTGTATATTAATAAAAATAATTTTTCTATAATGGAATGGATAAATTTTTGATATATGATACATATCAAATATCAAATGAGGTTCATAAATTATTTATTTTATTTTTAATTTAACAATACTTTAGATAGATGAATTATTTGATTTCCATGACGTTATTATTTTAGAACACCTTGGTATGGTTTGAAATAATTTATATACCATATTTAAAAAATGTTATCTTTTAAATAAAACATTATGCTCAGTATCATAATATTGATAACTGACAATCATAGACTTTTTATGATCAAAATGAAAGCTGTGAAATGAATAATTTAATATTCGGTTGATTTATTTTTTTAATCATCATTAGAAAGACAGAATAATAATGGAAAATATTATTAAATGAGTACACGCGAGGTAATCAATTAACATGATGCTTTTGATAGAGTGAAAAAAATTGTAGATGTTTTTGGGACTATTATATATTTCTAGAATTTGGTAAAATAAAAAATGGATAATTATTAATGTGACTGTAGCATAGGAAAAGTATGTATGGAATTTCTAATACAACCATCGATTATATTTATACATTTTTGAATGTCTTAATGATAATTTATACATTCCCCCAAATCATTATAAATCATGGTTGATAATTAACCAAATTTTATTTTACACAAATAAAAATCATAATTTTTTGAATTTTTATAAACTATTCTCTAAGGAATAAATGATCTTAAATGAATTTAAATTAAGTGTTACATTTAAAAAAAATAAAAATGAATTATTAACACTATCTTCAATAACAAAAAATGTAATTTTGAACATTTCATTGATTCTTTGGCTTCAAAATCATTTTATATTGTTGGAATCTCAGCAAATAAGTGATATCATGATTTTTGGTGAATTATGGATAATAATGAGTTGGTTCATCCAATAGATGGATTAACACTGTATAAATATCATTTATGGTATCCTAATTTTGTTACTCAGGTCGGTATTACAATGTTTAGTATATCATGTAATAAGTTTTATCAATTTGGTAAAATTCATACTCTTCACAACAAGTGGCTACTTTTCAACTATATTTATTACTTTCATCCATGGATGTATATGAAAAAATCATTCCCATTGTTGAATCATGTCATATATTAATGTTATAATATCTAGGATTACATAAATGTTTGCCTTGAAATTTATTAATAGTTATGAATTTTTTTTAGAAAGTGGTGTTTTACACCTATGATGATTATTTGAAGTATATATTTATAATTTAGGTTTCTATAATGTGTAAAATAAATTATTTACCTTCTTATACAATGATGAAAAGATATTGAACAATGGAATTACTATCATACCATCGTATTATAATGATTACATAACCCATAAGACTTAAGTATCATCATAGTTTTAGTTTCATAGGTTATCGATGATTCATGGAAGTGGATTGTCTATATAAGAATAACCATTAAGGATTTAAGAATACTATTTAGTCTAAGATACCACCTCAGTATATGTTTGAAACATATGTTTATAATTATTATCAATATTTTTTTTAATTTTTTAAAATTCATATAAAATATAGAAAGAATAAAATTGCATCAACTTAATCCAATTATAGTTAGAAGAGGAAAACTATCATATTTCATTTTCCATATTAGTTAGTAAATTTGTTACTTAATAGTTTTATTTTAATGAACATTGTGACCAATATATGTGAAATTATGATTTCAGTTATTCTAAATATCATGTGGAAGACCAAATCTGATTTATCATCTTAGTGTGACTTGGTGGATTAGAGTATTAGACTAGAACTATATCTTTTAAATATTGGTGGAAATATCTGGAATGATCCTTGTTATAAATATACAATGAAACATTTAAATAATAAATTTCATGATTCACTGGAGAAATTATAGTTTACTAAGGTAAATTCATGTAATATATCAAGATAGTCCATTAAAATAGAGTTGATAATGAAATCTATAAAATCTCACTACATTCTCATACTTCTCAATAGAATGATTCCAATAAAAATTTATAATTTAATTTCTTATAATTTAAGGATATAGTAACTCAGTTGTGGAATTTTAATAAACTTATATGATATAATTGTTTTGCATGTATTTCTTGATAAAATTTATAGAAGTGGAACCATTATTTTTATGTGAGTTACTGAAAATGTTTCCTCTATCATTTTTCACTTGAATACTTAATTAATCGTTAGATCTTCAACCTGTAATACATCATAGGGAACAAATATTTTTTATAAAAAAATAAACATTCACTCAATTAATTCTTACATTCATAATAGAAATCATCTTAAAGGTTTCATTTTGAAGGGTTACATAGCTTCAGAATGTATGGATTTGTATTCAATATATTTATAGGATGTGAGAATGATACATAGCAAGTAAATGAGAACTAAATACTATAAGTATGAGAATATTTGAATACACATTTCCATTAATAACCAAACATGGGGAATTATTCGATCATACACATTGGATACATTATCACTTGAAGAGTGGGAGATGGATTATTAATCATTTTTATTTAAATCTGATTTGTTCGATGAATAAATAGCATAATAAATTTGACCTTTTATAGGTTATCTTATTATAGATAGCTTCACATAAATCATAAAATATTAGTAACTTCTTATATAATGTACAAAAATAATTTATAAGAAGAATTCATCTTTAATTTTTTTGAGAGAGGGAGAGACTTTTTAGAAAAAAAAAATGTTAGAAGTTTTTCTTACATCAAAGGTACAGACAGTACATTAATACAAATAAGAAATTAAATATTTAATTAATTTTAATGTTCCTATATATTTAGGAGTGAACATGACCACAAATCATGATAGTGTTATGATAACCACAATTGTGGTATATTATTCTAGTGAATTAGATTATAGGACTCAATTTTATAACACTCTATGATATTATTATTAATTTTCCTTTAATGAAATTCTATATGAAATAGATTTATTCACATGAAACAGTAATCTGAAACAAACAAAATTTATTTTATTAAGCTAAAAGTACAAGTAGTTAATATAAATTTATAGTGTAGATTTTAAGATAGAAGGTATAAATATACATAATAAAATTATAAAGTATATTCAGAAAGAAATGGTTTTTTATAGTACGAACTCATTGATAAAATTTTATTATTGTAGGTTAATAATTAATAAAACTAGTACTCACCCATTCTATTTCATGACACATTCGATTACTGGTTTTTCATATAATAAGAGATTAGTATTTATAAATGTTGAGATGAAATAATAATGTTGAAAAAATTATAATTATATTTTAATAGTTAATAATAATAGAATATAAGTGGATAAAATATGGATACCCCATTTAAATAGTTGGAAAAAAATGATAAATTTAATATAAAGGAATACCTAATTTTTGAGGATCGAGATTTGAATTCAAATTCAACTGCATTCATGAAAACATTAATGCGTGCAGTGAATTTTGTAATACAACCGATGAATAGTAGCACTGGGGAAACCTTAATGCAGAAACATTGTACTGATCACAAATGATAAATCATACCAATTGTCAGAGAAGAAAATATAGTTCATTACCACTATGGTGTATAGGGTTGTGTGCATGATATCAAACATGACCTGTGTGGCTGTGGTTTTTTCACAGTTTAATCATCACATGTTTGATCTGATGTATGCAAAGAGGGTATTTGTGGACCGATAGACTTCCAATTATCACCTCTTGCAATATCTACATGGTTAATCATGAAAATCATGAATGAAATTAGATAATAGCAATTATTATGGAAAAATGTAAATAAAAACAAAAATAATTTAAAATAATGTAAACCGAATGGACCTAAGAAGTCCCTAGATCATTGTAGAGGTGATTGAGAAGGCTAGAGTAGCGAAGGCAGGATCGTGTTGACATGATCATCTGCCTCATAATAATTTTTCTGATCTTTCAGTTTGTAGAAAAGCAGTGATCAGAGAGATGATGAATGTTATGAAAACCATCCCATTCTCCAAGTACTTGTCCAGTGTCAGATTGCATTAGTTTTGATGCCACTTGGCTTCTTTTAGGTATCTCCTACACAACAAACCTCCATTAGATACCCTATTCTATTATCATTCAATATTAAAATATAATTATAATTTTTTCAACATTATTGTTTCTTCTAAACATTTATAAACATTTATGTTTTTTAAAAGGATATAACCCCAAAAAAAATTAATTACTGAAATTGGAAATGAAATAAGAAACCCTATTAATGTGAGAAAACATTATTGAAAATAACAATAATGATAACAAAAAATAGCTGAAACAAATTGTGAGAGTGACATGTGGATATAGTGAAGGACAATATTAGTAGAGATAGTATATGCGAACACTAAAAGAATTTGAATCAAAACTGGATAGCTTTGGAGTGGCCTGCAATAGCACTAAATCAGAAGCCTGTCAGGTTATAAATATTTGGATACTTGACTGGAAGAAATATATCCCTAACATCACAATTCAAACATCATCACTAATGAAAACAAATGAAACATTTAGCTAACAGAAGTTGAAGAACAATAATTTGCATCCTTCTGCAATTCAGTTATAAAGAAAGGGCACCAGAAATCAAATGGAAATATAGAGTTTGCAAACACAAAAATAATTTGATCAGAACTGGATAGCAGTTTTCATACCTAATGCAAAGGTAGGATACTTATACCATGTGTGAATGGTTGTGACCCAATTTGAGATCAGGATGAAGAGTCACAGATATGAAGATCGGGATAATGAGGTTTTGTTAGACGCAACTTCCCACAGCCACAACATGCTAGTTGGCATAGGAGCAGTAGGGATGTAGATGCACTGATATGGCCAAGAACACTGGGAACAGCTAATTGAAAACCAAAAATCCATGGATTAGTCAAATGTATTCGTCTGCATTGAGGGGTTCAAAGCAGTGGATAAAAATCAGAAGGATACCTCAACCCATCGATGAAGTGGATGTTAGCCAATTCGCAAGCCGGTTAAACCCTCACGGAGGTGAAGTCTGGGATGACGAAGGTTGTAGGGTCTCCATTTATTTCATCGAGCACGAGCATGTCATAGTAGGAGTACACAGGGATGCAGAGACGCAGGTAAAAGTTTTCGGCCATCGGTGGAGGTTTACCTCTAACCCTAGATAGTGAATAAATGTTACGTGAAATGGAATCAGAACCGATGAAGGTAGGAACCGTCACTACAAGATAGGAGAAGGTACCTTTTTGAGGAAAATGTCGACTGATTTGAGCGAAGAAGGGCGTTTTAGCACGGCGGTAGGGAGGGTTTTCTGGTTTTGTGGAATGGGAGGAGATGAAACCCGAGAGGGAGATGCTTCGAGAGGGAGAGAAAATAAATTAGGAGGCGGTCTTCAGCGGCATGCAGTCTCAGAGCTTGGGGTTTGCGGGGAGAGAAGGTAGCGATGAGGAGAAAGTTTAGTGAGGAGTGGAGGTCGCGGTGCACAAAAACGTGAGGGTTGGCTGGTTTCAGAAAATGGGAGGAGACGAAACCCGAGCGCGAGATTCTTGGAGAGGTAGAGAATAGAAATTCTGAGGCAGGCTTCAGTGGCGTGGAGGCATGGTTATTTAACACGTAAGTTTTTTATGACGTGGAGAGTTAATAATTTGACAGGTGGATTGGATGAAATCCAGGATTAGTATATATAGATGATTATTTTATGAACATAAATATATTTTAATAAAAAAAATGTTTACATGCAATGAATTTTATTAAATTATTGTTAAATTTGTTTATAATGAAATTTATTGATACTATATACAGTAAAATGAGTTACCATCCATCCAATAGTATTTACCCAACCAGTAATCAATTTATTTGATGCTTAGAAGATAATGTTTTCCGAAAACTCTTTTTATGTGTTATCCATTTATGTAATAAAATTAACTGTTTTAAAATTTAGATATTTAATAAGATATAATTATTTGCCTATTTTTATTTAGAATTTTGAGATTATTTAGTACGGGAAAGTATATTTTTGGCCATAAAATTATGTTACAAGTATTTATGTTAGTTATAACGGTAATGTTAAAAGGGGGGTCTTGAAAGAATTATTATATTTTTGTTAATTTTTAATCAAATTAATTAATTTGATATTCTTTAAATTATAAATTTAATGTCAAATTTGAACATATAAATGAATGTATTAAAAATTATATATTTTTTAACAATTTTGAAATCGAAATAGCAACAATTAATATTTTACAATTTCATTTTTTTATAAAAATTGTTTTCATTATATTTAATAATTCATTTTATATGATAAATTTAAATTTTTTATAATTCTAATTTTATTAATTCAAATTTTTTTTAATTGTCATAAAAATATTTTTATGGGATGTATTTTATGAATTTTTCCTAAAATGTTTAATATTGAGTTGAAAAGTGAAAAATCTATTTTTACAAATACTACTACTGTAATAAAAAAGTATGTTATAATAATAACTAAAAAGTTATAATTTTTTCGATTAAATATAAGTTATATAAGTGGAATTTTACTTTTTAACATATAATATTTAAATTTAAATCCAATATTTGACATTTTAAAAAATACCATATATTTTTCTCTAAAATTCTTTTAATGAGATATAAATTTAAAATTTTAGAAAAAATATTTTACAATATTAGAATTTTTTTAATAAAAAATTGATTTCATATTTGTATTTAGAATTTCAATTTTATTTCTAGGAAAAAAAATAAATTAGTCTTGGAAAAAAAGTTACCACGGTGAAAGGAGGAATGGTTAAATTATTAAATATAATTGATAAAAGACATAAAAACGTTTTCCCAAATGACTGGTTGAGTCCTTTATCAACCTTACCTCATACCCTATAAATTGTTTTTCAACTTTTGACAAACATTCCTTGAATTATGAACCTCTTTTTAAAAAAATACCACTCTTCTCACTTCTAAATAGATCATTTCACCACACCATTTATCCTCATAGAAAAACCACTTAGATTGGATAAAATATATCAAAATACCTACTCAAAACTATTATACACAAACTTGAGGTTTTTTATCCTTAATTGAAACTTTCCAACCCTTAAATCCATAATCCAATCTTCAATGGATTTATTCACAAGTGAAAGGTAATGTTTTCTAAATAAATACTTTCCATTTCTGTTTCTGTTTTTTTATATCCTCTTCTTATACCAAAAATTATATTATTAATTAAAAAGATAACATAAGAATTATTATAAAAAATAAATGTTATTAAAATTATGAAATAATAAATATACACCATCATCAATTCTCTGTAGAGAAATAAATATGTCATCCATGTGTACGTATGAACTACCACCTATATGAATAAAGTGTATTATTTTTCCTAATTACATTACAGGGTAAGATAAAAAGGACAATTTATTGAATAAATATTATATTAATATAAAATTATATGTTTCTGAAAAGATAACTCAATTCCCACCTTCTTTCCATTCCATGGCAGATGAAAACAATTTCCATGTATAAATATGAACTACCTCCTTTAAGGAATTACATATTTAATTTATTATCACCACCATACTTATATGATTATAATATTTATTAAATGAATAAAAATTATTATTATAAGATTATTACGGTTATGGAGAAGTTATATTATTATTTAACTACTTATTTATATGCCAACTTTTATTCATCAAAACAATTACACCATCGAATTCTTCTTCCCAATTCACAACTAAAAATATCATGGACGGATATTATAGCATTATAAATAATTATAAAGGATAAATTATTCATGTTTAGATAATATATAAATTATTAACTACTTATAAATAAATGAGGATCAACATCGATATTTTAAGGCATTCATGAAATAATCAAAATCTCTAGCACCTGATAATGAAAATAAGCGTAATAATCTATATGATTTTTTTAATACCTATGGGACCTGTAATGTCTACAACCCTATGGTAAATGTAATCTCAAAAACCTATGGTCCTTGTAAGGGTTCCCCTCTATCCCTTGAAAGTGGGGTTATCAAAATCAATAAAAAAAGAAGGCCTTTAGGCCATTCTGGCAAGATAATGGAAATAAACACTATCTATAAATAAATTTGTAATATATGATTAGAATTAAAGGATTTAAAGGGTCATTTATAAAAATAACGTTTTGAATTATGTTATTATGATTTTTATATTTCTTATACTGCATGTAAAAGTGGTTTCGATGAAGTGAAGAGATGTGGTAAGAGAATTTATTGAATCAACATTTTTTATTGATTCTGAATTATTCCCCTTTTAATATAATTTTAAAATATTTATTTCATCAATCATATATGGATATTATAGTTATTTTAATCCATATTTTAGGAATAATTTCATTTTTAATTCAAATACATGTTTTTACATATTTATTTCATCAAAACCTTGGTGATGATAATAATAATTTCAATCTTATTCAAAGAACCTCATTTTTCTTCCTTGAACATGTTCACTCATGATAAAACTCTGATCACACTTTCCTATAAAAATCAAACAAAATATGTCATCCTTTATTTGAAATCGAACTAATAATTATTTTTAGTGATCATAAAATTCCTTTTTATCACTTTTTAATTAGATAATTTATCTCTTCTTTACATTGTGTGTTTAAATAAAGGAATTTTCAAAATATTGACTAATTATTCATTATATCTTATGCTCCAAATTTCGTATGTATAAATATTATAATTTTTTTAATATATTATTGAAATTTTATTCTAAATAATTTTTTTAAATGTTTTCATTTTAATTCCCCATAAATTATACTTTCAAAAGAAACACATAAATTATGCTCTTTAAAAAACATTTAATAAATGTTTTCAAAGGATATTTTATGTTTCACTCCCATTTATATTATTAACTCAAAAACATATAAACCCTTTTGAAATAAATTATTTGAATGACAATATAATTACTTTTATAGAGTAAATTTTTTTAGTGATATAAGTTTTTGTATCAACCGATAAAATTCCTGAAGTTATTTCATTTGAGACTATTTAGAATGATATGAAGTTCAGTATATTTCCATTAATTATTTAAGATATTTTGAATCATTGAGTTCATATAGAACATGTGTATATAGATGATGAGGGTAGAGTCCTATATTTATCTCTAATGAATTGGTTATGATATTAAATCTCATGGGATAATGGATTGTGGAAATAAATGTAATTATTTAGAATAAAAAGGGTTTATATAATTTGATTTTTTAATACATAAAGGGTGGGAATAATTATTTTTTCACAAAATTTGATGTTTCCCCTTGCTTATGTTCATCATATAATTCCTTAATATGATTTTATTCTAAGATGAGCCACATTTTAATATCATATTGCTATGATTTTTTACCATGAATCATTATTAATATCTCATGTTACTACAGTCTTATTCCATTGTACATTATTTTCATTTCAAATTACATGTGCTCCTAACATGACTTGAAGCACTATTTTTGTTTCAAGCCACTTTTAATAAGATTTTTATCCCATTATCAAGTTTTCTCTCATTATTATGATTTAACCCTTGATAACATAATGATAAGTTTTACCCATACTAAGCATTTCCGCTCACCACTTTATTATTCTTCAAATACCTAGGTTATAAAGATGAGTATAATTAATTATATGTATAAAAGGGAGTCTAGTTTGGTTTGATTATGGATTAATTTTGAAATGAATTTTAGAATAACATTCATTTTTTTCAGATCCTCAAAATAAATAATCCTTGAATTCTTGGGACTTTGAGATTATTTGGGAGATATAATCTATAAATTATGGAAATGGCATAAAATAAAGATTATTTAGCTTGGTTCACCTCGTTTGGAATAAAATATTGATGTTAAATTACTTTTAAGAATCATACCCTGCTGTGGTGGTTGAGGAATCATAGTGGGTTTTAAAGTAGGGTTCAGTTATTTTTGGGGAGCTCTTTAATTATTTTGGGGGATTCAAATGAGATATAATTATTGAAAACAATATTGATATGTCGAGGTATTGGATAAAATCCTAAAAAATTGGTAAATTACAATGTGTGTGGCATCATACAAATTATGTCCCTGTTTAGAAATAATTAATTGGATAAAATCTCTCACCTAGATGAACCTAGGGGTAATATAACTGAAAAGTCTTGTTAACTATTAACTCGATGTTTTATTATTGCAAAAAAGTGGGTATAAACTTACAACCAAATATAAATTTTTATTAAAAAGTAGCTACATTTATGGAGAAATAATAATACCAAAAAGTAAAACCAAGCCGTCAAAAACTATAGAATATTAAATATTATTATAGACCAGCTTGAACCCATTAGGCTTAATTTCCATAAACAATTTCCAAGAAAGAGGTGTTACCTTTCAGTTGGGTTCATCTCTGATAATGTATTCCAAAAGAATGTCAATCTTACCCAATTCTCTCAAGAACTACTCCTCAACTAGTTTCTTGTTGTTGAACCCTATGACTAGGATTTGGTGTTTTTTGTCAATCAACTCACTTTTTTCCTCATTCATTTCAACATGAATCAATATTACATGCATCTGTTCTGTATCCTTAGAAGAATCACGGATGGATACCACCTTCTCAGCCATCAAAACCTCAGAATTTAATAGAAACTCTGTTGGATATTCCCTTATCATAGCCTCCCCTTCCGACTCCCTAGGGATCCCCTCAACTCCCACCTTGGTAGGTGAGATAGTTTCACTCAATTTCACCTCCACTCCCTTTGCAATGACCTTATTAACTGGACCAGTTCCTGCCTAACACTGTGAACTAATAGATGTATCATCCTCAACCATCGATATCTCATCCCCTATTCGTAAGGTCATATCCTCATGCAGATCTATATCACATGAGGATTCATTCTCATGAGACTCCGAGACGAAGAATTAGTGTTCATCCACTCCTTCCACTGGTTTGAACTCGAGCTCCTTGAGTTTCCCCTCTTTTTTGGCCGACTGGATCTCCACCATTTTAGGAAGGTAAGAGTAATATTTTCTCCCCTTCGGGATTGGTGTCCTAGAAACAATGCAGCACACTGGATCCCCGTTCTCTTTGTTCCCATTCTTCAGTCATTGGCTAAGAAACCCTTTTGCCACGATCCAAAAACCATCCCTGTCAAAACGTTGTCTGTCATCCTCATAATCATCCTCATATGTACCCTTTAAATATTCCTTAGACTACCCCTCAATAATAAATCTCCAAAAAAAGTTTTTGAGGTCAATCACGGGCAGAGCTCCCCTCGAGATGGTGACCTTCTTGGTATCCAGTGGCATGCGTTTTCCATGTGAAATATTTCCCCACTCATATCATGTCTTCGTATTATTCCCACCATGAGACACCCTTTTTAAGACCGTTATACTACCATCCTACACTTCCATTGCATTATATCTGGGATTTTCACTTGCCTCATCCCCAGAATATGGGCCATCATCTCTGAATGCTCCAACTTTCACCCCCGGAACCTAGGTAGGAGCAGTGAATGTGTCATGAGTTCCTTCAGCCACATCACTGGCCTGATCTCCCCCTACCATAGTCTTTTTATGAGCGGGACTATCCAAATCACTCCACAATATTTTGATTAAATCCTCCACACTTGGTCCTGGAGGTAATACCATGGCTGGTTTGTGCACCCTCGAGCTCTCCACCACCTCTGAATCCGCTCCACACACCTCTTCTTTCTCATTCCTACCATATAAAATATCCACCTTTTTTATCGCATCAGTATTCTCTAGCGCCACATTCCCATCTGTTTTACTTATCTTGTCTTGCCTAACCCTATGCCCATGGTGACATATAGTGACCTAGTGTCCTATCTTGTGACATCCCAGGCAGAACACATGCCACAATTCGATGACAATCCTTGGTTTCCAATGAAACTCCTCTCCAAACAAAATCCACAACCACTATATGGGGGGAATTGTAAAATCATCCACGACACATACATGAGGAGAGATCGGGTGACATACTGGTGATGTCTGACTATCCGTGCACAGATATTTACCAACCATATTTTCAATCATTCTGATAATTGAGAGGTTTTGGAAATGAAGAGGTAGATCTGGAATGCTTACCCCAACTTCAAATGAAGGCACATCACGATTCATTATGAGTTCGATAAACCAGCAAAGAAGAAAAAATCATTATCCATTGATTTCCTGAGGGGCTCTCAATAAAGAGGCAATCAGATCATCCTTCGAGGATAAGAGACTCATCAGGTGCCTTCGATCGATGAGTCCCACCACCGCACGTTCTTCAAGATCCCATGAATCAAAGACGAATCAATCCAATGTGTCGACAGAAGGACGTAGACCTCTAAATCGGGCTAACAGCGTCAACTGGTGAAGATGTGAGGCCTCATTGAACTCTTTAGTAGATATTGGAAGCTAGGGAGATCCACTGTGATGGTCAGGGACCTTAGGGAAAATCGGGATAGATGGAAAGGGGGTGGGAAATCTAGGTTTGAGAAATTGATGAAGGACTGGGCCGATAAGGGGGAAGGAGTAACATTCCCTAACCCCCACCGAGGATGAGGTAGTTGGAGCAGTGAACATCTCCACTAGGGCATCACCACCGGGGGGAAAGCTCCACAATCAATCAGAGACCCATTCCCTCTGGGCCAAACTTCAAAACTGAATTTCTATTATGTAATATATAACTAGTAATGTTGGAGAACCTAATAGAAATTAATAGGGACCACTAAGATTAAAATTTATGGATTCATATGTTATGTTATATATTAATTGATATTTGATTTTTTTGAAAAATTGAATGTTTTTTATTCAGATTAAATATTTCAAGGATTTTTATGATAGAAATATTGTAATAATGTTCATGGTAATTTTTGGAACAATTCTTTTTGTATTTGATATACAAGAGAATCTAACAAAAAGTAAACTAGATTGAAAAAAAAGTATCGTATGCTATAAAAAAAATGTCATTAGAGAAGAAATATTAGGTAATAATATATTATTCGTAATATGGTTTAATTTTACAGGATATCATTATGATAAATTATTTTTTGTATTTGGTTTGAAATAGGATCATCAAAATTATGTTCTGAAAGGTATCTCCCCAGTGACTCCGATGACTTATAGATAACTAATAAAGAATATTTGGAATAAATTTTTAGAATCACAATATATTCATATTTTTAAGGAAAATATTAGTTTTCATACATTTCAAAAGACAGATATATTGTCATCTAATTAGAAATTATATCTTGATTCTTTTCTATTTTATAGATACACTATGTTATTTAACAAATGAATAAAAATTAAAATTATCAGGTTGTTATTTATTTAATGTGATAATGTAACATATTAATATTTTAGTATTTATTTTACATTATAAATACTTTTTTAGTAATAATCTTCACATGAAATAAAGAACTAAAAATACCTTGATATATTTTATTAAGATAAAAATATAAATAGTAAATATATCCATTATAATTTTACTAGTACATTAGTTGGTATAAATAGAGGAAAATACATTTTAAAATATATGTAAAAAGAAAAATAATGCTCATTTTTAATACTAGTTCATTTATAACATTCCATTAGTGTAGTTAAATAACTAATAAAATCATTTTATGTGTAAATGGGTTTTAATAACAATTACCTTTTTATATGCCTTTAATTTTATTATATTATTGTTATATATTTATTTTAAAGTAATATATTGAAAATTTATATAACAAAACAAGTTAATATGAATTAAATTATCTTCAATAAGAATGTAATAAATTAGTTTTATTATTAGAAGTCTAATATTTCTAGAGGTTGTTTTTATATATTATTTACTCTTAAAATAATCTTAATTTTTATCACTTTTATAAAAAGAAGCAGATAAGATGACTTGTATATTTTTAATCACCATGTTAAAAATATTTAGTTGGTTAAATAATATTTTTATGTAAAATTTAACTTACTAAGAATATTTTTAATTATTATAATAATACCAAAATAGTTATTTTGATATTATTTTGATAAAAATAATGTAATTTTTATCTAAAATATGTAAAATGATCACTTTTATACAATAAAATTAATTTCATTTCTAAACACAGAAATAAATATCTCAACAAACATATAATTATTAATTGACAAGAAATAAGAACTAGAACATTTATTATTTAAAAAAAAGTATTTTTCCAATAAAAACATCATTCATTATATTATATAATCTAATTTTAAAAAATAAATTCATTAATTTTATAATTTTATTTTTAAAAAATAAACATTATGTTAGAGCCAATCAAAAAATGTTATCATAGGATGATTTTTTGGAAAACAATTTCCAAATATGTATTCTTATTCAAATAGTGGAAAATTCCATATTTTATAGATATCGTGCCTTTTAGGAAATCATTAAGATATAATAATTACATAATATATATTCACCATCTTTTTTATTAAGGATTTATTTTATAAGTAAAACTATATGTTTTATTATATTAAATTTAATTTAAAAACCAATTTTTTTAATTTCAGGACATATTATATTTTTCCCCAAAAACTATTTTAACATGATAAACATTTATTATTTTAAAAATAATTATTTCAACTCATTGAAATAGTTTCTAATAAAATGGATTTAATATTTGGAATCATGAGTTCCAAATTATGTAATATGGACTATTTAATTTTTATACAAAAAATAAAAATTAATTAGGTAAAAATTATTTACCATGCCAACAGTAAAAATGGTAATGAGGTAATATATAAGTGATCAAGGACTTGAAACATGTTAAAAAATAATATTAATATTCAACTCACTTACGATATACAACATTTTTTATCAAAAACATTCTTAACTAAGCACATCTCTGATTTCACCATCATGAATCATTACTAGAAATATCCTAGAATAAAACTAGAAATTTATAAATCATTAAAAAGAAACAATTAAAGTATATTAGATAATATAACAATGTTAAACATGGTATCATTGAACAGTGTTTGAAATCTACATTTTAAATCATATAAAAAAATAAACCATTCACATCTGATGATAATGATGATAAAATGTAAATAACTCATAAGTATAAAATAAATGATTTAATGGAAGGTTATATTGGGTAATAGATACAAATAAAGTCCCAAAATATGATATTAATATGGATAGGCTTATTATATAGAAATTTGAATATTCTTTATGCAAGTCAAGAGAAATAGTAAAAGTTTACTTACCTCAACTTATTTTATTCAGTCAAAATTATTACTATTTGAATATGGTTTTAAAATATTGTTTTTTATATACTATGATGATATTATATTTCTTATCCGCCATATTTTCCATCAAATTAAAATATAAAATCAAATAAATAATCTTTCAAGGTTTTCATTCTTCATCAAATCATATGATGTTTAGAATAATCACATCTTCTTCAAATAAGAAATTTTCATTCAATGTCCATATTGAATCATAATTACAATTTCCACCATTCATTGAAATAGAATTCAGAATTCATTTTTATTATATGAAAATTTTAACTTTATCTCTTTTTAAATTTATGATATTTCATTTTTTTAATGATAAGCGGTTCAATTTTTTTAAAAAAAGTTTAGGAAGGTTCTTAATTTTATCATCCAATCCACATTTCCTCTAGATAGACATTTAATATTTTTCAGACAATTTTTTAAAATTTCATGTATAATATTTTTGGGATGAGTTTTCATTTCATTTCATCAAAAATGATGTTATTTAATGTGAATCCTATATTCTTCTCTTTGTGAAAATGTTTAGAAAAAAACTGTAACGACTCTTTTGCATTTCACTACTATTTTCTTATTTAACTCCAAAATATCCAACTCCTATAGATATATGTTTTATGAATCACCAAATAAATTATATAATGAAATAATAATTAGGGATTATTTAATTTTTAGTATTAATCAATATAATTATTTAATTCATTTTATGTGATTCCATTAAGAAATGATATGAAACCCATATGATATGTTGGATAATTGATTTTATATAGAACACATATTCATGGATCATGATAGTTATGTTCATGTATTATCCTATAATATATTTTTTAATATACTATATCATATATGATAATAGTGTGTTGACATATTTGGATATTTTCACAACATTATTAGGGGAGTTTTTGAATTTTTTCACAACATAAAGGGTTAGAGTGAATAGTTCTTTTTGATAATATGATGTTTTATTTTTTATTATTTTTTTGATATAGTTTCTTATTGTTCTATGTTTCCATGAAATTAAAAATTTAATTACATATTATTATGATTATTCCATTAGATAATGTTTATTATCTCATCATTCCCCACTCGTATGTCATGGAATTATGCTTTCTCATTTTAGATTTCACATCCTCCTATCAAGAATTCCAGACTACTCCAATAATTCTTCGTTTCTTTTAAAAATATATTTCTCTTATTCTCATGTTTTATCCCATTATTATGACCTTACCCTTGAGGAAATTTTGATTAGTTTTTATCCTTTTATAGTATCTGATATGACCCATAATTATGTTTTCATTCCCTTTGTTTTAAATATGAATGTAATTATTGCGAAGTCTATAAGAGATTGATGTGTGGTACAATTATATTGAAATGATCACAACTATTAGAAAATAATTTTCATTTTCATCTATTCCTCAAAGACACTAAACCTAAATTTCATTATATTTTTTTGTTTATTTTTATGAATTATTTGAAAATACAAGGAAATGATAGTAAATACCATTATTTTATGCATGGTTCACCAAAATAGATTTTAAATCCATCAAGTGACATATTTTTTTAGCATCATACCTGAGAGTTCTCGTTTGAGAAATCTCATATATAAAAATATATCGTACTATATAGTTTTTTATCAAATATTAATATTGGATTATTACTCCCATCGTTGATTCTATATGATTAAAAGAAAATGGATTGACCCAATCAAAGAAAAGTTGTATATATTGATGAATGTGGATTTAGAGCTATTGAAACAATTCACTTCATAGATATAAATGATCTATATATTTTTGCATCAAAGGATAAACAAATGTTAATTTTGAAATATTATCCCGGACCTCAATTTGGTATCATTATTTAAGTAATCCCAATCCGTATTTTAGATAATGTTGGGGTTGAAATTTGCATTGTTTCTACTGCCATTGGTCTTGACCAAAATATTGGGTATTATAAATCAAACAGTTCAATTTTCATTGTTGGTTATTAAACTATATTAGTAATTGGTAATATATACAAGTTACCATAAATGTTCTCATTTCATCCAGTCAAACTCAATAACTTATTTTCATATTGTTAGTATTTAAATTTCATTAATTCGCTTTCAGTTTTGAACTGTATGTTTGGTTTAGTTATATTTTTTCTTTATTTTAATTATATTTAAGGCACTATAAAAAAATTGTTTCATAAAAGTAATTATAATTAACAGATATACTAATTAAAACCATGATTTTATTAGATATATTCATAGAGGACCAGTCAAAAAACATATTTTAAATAGTATTAAATAAATTTATATTTTACTAAATCTCTCTCAAATTAAATTCATAGATAACTATTCCTAATACATATGTAAAGCACACTAAATAATTTTTATGATGATTTAAATTTATTTAATTTTAAATATATTTAAAAAAATATACAAAATCATTAAAATGAATATTGAAAATAGTTCTAAAAAATATTTATAAACATGATTAAAAAATATTTATTAATAATATTAACATAATTTTTTCAAAAATATTTAAATAGATAAAATTTTATATATTTTTATAAACTGTATTTTAGTAGATTTTATTTTTCATCTTATCTAATACATAGTGTTACACATAAATGAATATCCAAAAACAATATTTGGTATTACATAAAAATAAATTGATAAAATAATCAACATTAATAACAAAATGAATTCAACTTTGACGGTTTAACATAGTAAACTATTACCTAAAATATTTTACTAATAAATGTTTTTTATATATTATAATACAATACATTATGTAATTAACATTCATAAAAAAATAATCATTTTATCCATTAACAGTTTAAATTTAAAATATTCTTTTATCATACATATAAATTATAAAATGATATTATAGGTCATCTTACATTAAAATTTACATACAAGACTATTTAAATTTTATATGTATTTTATAACAGTAATTTACATATATATTTATTTTACATTTTATATGTTAATCATTATTATGTTACATATTTTTAAATTTAATATGTAATTTATTTTTAGTTTGCATTAAAACAATAAAAAATAAACATATACACTGTAAACACAGTTAACATATAGAAAATCGTTTTAATTTTTATTCATTGATTATGTAATTCCATTTTTACACAATGTTTTACTTTCCAATTTCTATTCTTTAGTTTCAACAAGTAATCTATTTTTTTCATAATTTTGTTTTCCAATTTATTTTTCTTCATTATTTCCTTCCAAATTTTATACATTATTTTTATTTATAATTACATTTAAAAATATAAAAAATTTATATTTAATTCAATTCAATAATATTAATTATATGGATGAAATATTTATTACGATGATGTTTTAAAATGATCAAATAATTTGAGATATTGGACTGCATGCTCTGGTTTTCATATTGAGTATAACATTTTGAATATTTATCAATTACAATAAATTAAATATAATTTAATGATTTTTTTAAATTAATTTTTAGGACTATAATTTATAACATAGACATTATCTCTTTAGACTACTAATAGTTGTGAGAAACATTTTCATTCGAGTGTGTCTGGTTCAAGATGTACTTAGAGATCCCATTATACTTGTTTTCATGTAGACCTACCACTAGATATCTAATCTACCATAATTTACCCACTTACTATTCCTATTATGGACTTTTTATGATTCCAACTAAACTATTATAATTATTTTACACCTTATTTTCTATGTTTTGGTTCTCAGTAGCCACTTGGGTGGTTTTATTGGTAGTGATGCCGAAATGAGGTTATTTAGGATGATGGTGATGAAGGAATGTACAAGAATAATAAAACCAGAAGGATGATGCATGTATGGGGGTATAAAAAATCAACCGTAGTGCGGTATATGAATTTTGGGTGATTTTAGAGGGTTTTAATCCCACTAGGACTTCAATACCATTCGACCTTTAGGAAAAACTCTCTAATAAAATGTCTGGTTGGATAGGTAATCCCAATGGGGGGATTATAACTTGTCCATACAACATGTAGGTGAGTGTGTATTTATTTGTATTACACCAGTAATAACCTGTAAACACAAACAAACACACACACACACACATAAATATTTTCCATATCCCATAATGGATCATTATCCCTTATATTATTTTTGAACTACTTTAAGGCCACCTCTATCTCCCACTCCAATCCATCTTGAATTTTGTTATTATTCACTTAGAACATATTATCCACAAATCTATAATAACGTAGAGAATGAATCATTGTATTACTATACATTATAATTTAATTATTTTGAATAGTCCATGAATCATTTATAAGAAAATGATGTTATTTTATTGTGTATGTGATTACATGTTCATTAAATTCTATCACAATAATTTTATTTCACTTGTAATGTATATTTATTATATATATTTTATTTTTTGAGTAGGATCTTTTAATAGGTTATATGGGAGTACTCCTATTCTAAAATTCTAGAACCATCATTCTCTAATCATGGAATACTATAATGAAAAAAACTTTTTGATAGAAAATAATGGAATACAGTGAAAAAGATTCATTGAAAAAATTAAGAAATATACAAACATCATTTTAGTTAAAAAATCACATAGAGACTTGTCTATAATCAAATAAAGAAGAAAAAATGGGCTGAGATATTAGTATTAAATTTTTTAAAATTTAAATATATATTTTTAATTAATGCTTATGAATTAATATTTTGTTCACAATATTGTTTTAAATTTACTAATATCAAGCTGTGAGGGCAGTATAGAAGAATCAATTTAGGGAGCTGTGATGATTATGTGACAATGATATATATTTTTGTTTCACTAGTAGAATCCACATTGGGTTAGTGGACATAACAATCATCAATGATTTTTCTGGTACACTATAAAATGAATGATATCTTGTTGGACGAGTAATGAGTTTTAGGTATTATTGTAATTTAATAGTTTTTATTGAAAATTTATGGATTATGATTTGTAACAAAACATTTTTTAATAATATTAAATTTACTTTTTATATATCTCTTGGAACAAAATAAAAATACATGGGTAATAAAAAGTATATTCATACTTTGTGATGAACTATTTTGAAAAACTAATGATCCATAATTGGTATTTCTTATGACCGAAATAGTATAATTAGTTACCAAAACATTTCAACCAAATAAAATCAAACATATCAAATATAACAAGAATCAAAATTAATCAAATAAAATGGATTAAAATTTAAATAAACTAAAAAGAATCAATTCAATGAAAACTATCACGAATTGACTACACCAAGGAAGAACTAACCCATTCCGAATCAAATTCATATGAACATATATACTAGTAAACAATAAAATATATAAATCTAGTTGGAATATAAAAAATTAGATATTAATAAACAAAAAATTTCATTCTGGAAAAATCAAAATCAGTCAAACATAAACAAATTGATACAAAAGGGAAGATACTTACTGTAATATACTTGAACAAACTATAACTAAACAAAAAATTTGAACAAAAAATATGAATCACAACAAAATTTAATTTTATGAACATTTATGAAACCAATCTAAATATTATTTTACTAAAATGAACTATACTAAAAGAAACTGAATAAAATGAAATGAAAATGAATAAAAATTTATCAAATTAAAAGAAATAAAATTTAATCGATATTTTGAAATATAAAATTAACTAAAAAACAAAACAAATATAAATTGAACCAGAATAAAACAAATTTATCAAAATTTACCCAAACTGAATTGGAGTATACTAATCGAAACAATGTTGATTGAAAATAAACTAAAATAATATTTTTTTTAATTTTAAATAAAATAAAATAATATAAATTAGATATAAAATTTACAAATTAACACAAACAATTTTTAATTAAAATGATCACACACAAACCTAGTCAGACCTTTAAAAATGATCAAAAATAGAGATAAATAAATTTAATTAAACCCATCAAACATGACCCAATACAATAATTATAAAAATAATTTATATATACCTTATCCAAAACAATCCATGTTTATACATTATTGGTATTATATATTATAGTTTCAATCTGGTGGGGTTAATAAGATTAACATTGGTAAAATATAGTAATATTTTATTTTGTTTTGGTTAGTTAAATACCAGTTATCAGCTGTAAATTTTGATTATAAATTTAATATTATTGAATACTGTTTTCTTTCATTTAGTATAATTTGTTAGATGTGGCATTGAATATCAAATGGTGAGTTCCTTGAATGAAATTTATTTTCTCAATCAAAAAAATTATGGGAATACTGAAAATAAACAAAAAACTGAACAGGATCTATGTATTTATTATTATATATTCAAATTTGAATATGTATTTTAGAACAAAATATTTCATTTAAATTTTAGAAATTTTTTTTAGAAGCCCTTGATGAGATATATGATGAAATATTTAGGAAAATGATCATTTTCAATAGATATTAGATGATGTGATCCCAAGGAAATTTTTATATTGAATTTATAATAGTATCATCCCAACAAGGTATTGATCGACTTTTGGTGAAATTAATTACTCTAGTATCACTGAGTTGGAAGGGGACTTTATAGAATCAACAAGGGGCCAAAAATTACCTAAACATAAGAAGAAAGGAATTAAAAAGGTCTCTATGTAGTTTATGAATGCTATAAAAAATTTATGTCCATAAATTCCCCCAGATACTATCATGTTTTTTGATATATTAATCATAATGATGAACTCATTTTATGATTCCATGAGTGAGAGTGATAATTCTCCATATGGAGATCAGAGAGATAGCCTTCCTAATGGTGTTGTTGATGAAGATATTGAAGGAGATTTTTCTAGTGAGGACATTCATGATGAGTGTGATGATTGTGATAACTAGGATAATATTAGTTCTCATGGGGGATATTTTTATCCTCGATATTCATGACATTATATTTATTACGTAACCATTTGTATGGGGTTAATAAATAAAATGTATTATATATGTGTTAGTATTTGATTATTAAATTTTCAACTTATTATATTTGAAATATATAATATAATTTCAAATTTAGTTGTTTATTATGATAGATCAAATATATAATTTGGTTTTTTTGATTCCAAAATATTGCATGTATAATTTTTTTGAAAGTGGGTAAAGGATACTGTGAAGGTGGATGGTGTGGGAGATAGTAAAAATGGTTCACAAAAATGTTGGTATAAACATCCTATACCAATGGTTCAAATAATCATTGGTATTATCCAAAAACAACAAATCTATAATAATTTTTTTTGATGAACCATTACTATATGGATTATCCTGATGCCTCAAGACCCAATGCATATGAGAACTATTGGAATAGGGTACTAAAACAGTTTCCACTCCTATAGAAAAACTATAAACCATATTAATAGGTAGTGGTTATAGTAGTGTTTGCAAGTATTCTTAATACCTCACTTAACATTGGATACAAATTAAACTGATTGGATTATGTTATGTGGATTCAACTCTATCACTTATTTCGATAGGGAATATTTTTCTTTCATATCCATATTTTTATATTGTTTAATGGTTAAATTTATCTTTAATTATATTATTTTTAAGGTATGTGTCTCTATTGACATGAGATTATTTAAAAAAGGAATATTATTTAATCATTTGTTCCGACTATTTTATCACAAATATTACATCCATTTTAAAATTATGATAAAATATAAATGTTGTATTCATTAGACAATTACTATTTTTGTGACTTTCAATAAAAAGTTGTGAAAGTTAAATTTTTTAATCTTTTATACATGAATACTACTGTGACCCAAGCCTTTTATATTTAACATTGCATGGTTTTAAGAATAATTATATATCAGAGTACATCACAAGGATCATTATGTCTATAGTCTTCAAAGAGTATGTACAGAAAACATAAAAAAAATGGGCTAAAAACACTTCTTTATTTAATCTCCATAAATATCTCCTAACTTCCTTTAATCCCTTACATCAGCATAGGGTACCCCGGGGAACACATGAACAAAGGGATGAGCTAAAAATCCAAGTAAGGGATTGAACAACAGGAAACATCTTAAGCACATGAGTTAGGATGAATGACATAATGATAACTAATTATGGAACATATGAAATTATATCATATATGAATGGGATAATATAAACATGGAATAATATCAATTTGGCATAATCATAAATCATTTCTTTAGTATGGGATAAGGCTAACTGACAATCTCTTTTCCCATTTTAGTAAGGGTCAAGGTGAACCGCCAATCCCATTTCACATCACATCTCTTGAGACTTAACGTTATCCAATGCATTGGAGTGCTATCTGGGTTCACCCATCTCAAACTTTTCATGAATATTATTTCCACAGAAATACTCTTGCCACATAAATAATCATACATAATCAATCGTTCATAATCCTAAGGATACCCATGGAAAGAACTGGGTACCAAAATAATGAAATAAAGTATAACCAATGACTGTATCATGAAAGTTTCAATGAAAGAAAAGGATTAGAACAAACATGGACATTCATAAGTCAATATAGGCATATATAATGGTATTTGGTGACAAATAGATGTTTCAACGTATAAGAAATGTATTTTATAAACATTAGCATTAAAATATATTTGTATGGTTTAAAGGAAAATACTATAGAGCTTTTAAAATAGAAAAAAGGACTTTAATTTATTTAAAACCACAATTGAACCAAGAATGTTTTAATTATAAAATTTAGGATTTTATAAACACAATGGTGTCTCAAAATAGTGGATATATTTCACCTGAAACTAGGTAAAAATTAAAGAAGTTTCTTTAAAACGAGTATTCTTAATGGGAGGTATCGAGGATGGATTCACATAAAAGCATATATATCCCCAAAAAATAATGATAGATGGATCTTGGAACATGATTTTGTAAGATATAAATATAATTTAATGTTTTACATAAAAAGAAAAGAAAACAATATTTTGTGGAAAATAAAGATAGAGCAAACTGAAGGAATAAAGAATGTTCGGGTAAAATCCATTACGATTTATTGGCATGGTAATAGGGGTAACTAAGAGGGATTGATGATAGAAATACTTGGTTAAAAATCACTTATAAAACATTAGTTCAGTTTGGGGGATGTGAGAAAACATACCCCATATATTTTTGTTACACAAAAAGGCATAACATAGAGAACAATCTTGATTAAAATTGAAAAGGAGAGGATCCCTCGACTCAAATATTTTTGTGTTCTCCAATTGTTATTAAATAACTGAATAAACAAATTAGTCTTATTAATTCATAATTCCAAAACCTATTCTATACTTAATATATTTATTATAACCCTTTTTAGTTCATTTATGGCCTTCACGATTAGTTATAAAGATCAATTTCATTGTTTGGGAACGTTTGTTTACTTTGTTTTAAAAGATCAGTTAACTTATATTCAAGTTGAGATAATGTTTAATGATGGAAGTGGATGTACAGTAATGAATTTATATTATATTAGTGAACATCTAGGAGAATATTCGGTTTTAAATTTAATTTTTTTAATTTGATTGATGCCGAACTATTATATAAAACTATAGTGACAATTGTTTTTTTAATTAGTGGGTTTGATTACAAAGAATATGTACTGATTTATAACTTAATACCATTTTTACAAAAAATATTACATAATAAAAATAGAATATATTACATATATATAATCTGTATCAACCATAACAAAAATGGATTCATGGACATATTTAAAGATGATAATAGAAATTGATAAATTGTAGTCCTTGAACGTGCTAAAATGGCACTTCTCAAATGGTGCTTTCATTTCTTTCAAACAATATGTGAGGATTGGAGAGAAGATAATTAAGTATCCCCTTAGAATTATAGAATTACATTACTTGTATGATACTGGAGTTATCATACCATTTGTGTGATAAGAGGTGAGGAAACAAACAATAAAAATAAAAGTACATAAAATAAATGAAGGAATTGGATAGAGGAATTAACCTCTTGAGAATTACTCCTTTGAGAACCTCTTAAGGGGAGAGGTTTTGGTATTTTGAAGAAGCGAAAAGCTTTTTAACGTGGGGGAGGATATTGGGGAGAGATTTGGGCAGAATTTTGGCAAGGAACAATGCATTAGAGGAGTGAAGAGAAGAGGGAGTGATGGGGGGGGGGGGGTTATAGTGGAGTAGGGAAGATATTTCTCAATATAAAATTCATTAATTTTTGAATTCCCCACAAGATAAGGAATAATGAGTCTTCTAAGACCATTAATAGTCAATTTTTCATGTGATCCCGAACTAATTGGTCTTAAAACACCATTACATCATCAATGACTCAATATATCCCTTATTTTGCATTTAACGTAAATTATCACATTTTACAATTCATCAAAAATTCAAGTATTTCAGAAAAATCCCAAAAATATTCCCTAACCATTTATTGACGTGAATAATTCAAAAAAAATTCATTTTTCAAGAATATTATTATAAATAATATTTTTTTAATACTTAATTAAAATCATAATTTATTATCAAAAACTAGCTGTAATACATTCATTTAATTATTCTAAAGTACTGGTATGTCGTACTATCAATGTAAATTTTATTTATATATTTCCATAGGTAAGGTTACGATTCATTAGGGTATATCACTATTCATAAGGGTATGTTATTATTCAACTGCTGGAAGATATTTTCCCCATGTTCCATTGAATTCCATAGAACATGCTCTCAACATGTCTTTACGGGTCTGAATAGTTTACTCAAATTTGCAATTTGTTTGAGTATTATAGGATGTACTGAAGTCCAGTTCAGTTCTAGGAGCATGTTGGAGTCTTTTTCGGAACATTGAGATGAATCTTGAATCACGATCGGATACATAAGATACTGGTAATCCATACAGTCTTACCATTTCTTTGATGTAAATCCGTGCAAGATGATCCAATGAGAGGTCATCTCGAACATTGATAAAGATGGTTATCTTTTTAAGGAGATCCACAATGACCCATATAGCATTTCATCCTCTAGATGTCCTAGGAAGTCTAGTGACATGGTCCGTGGTAATGTAATCCAACCTCCATGGTGGTATGGGTAGTGGTTGCATCAGCCCCTTAGACTTTTTCCTCTCATCCTTCACTTACTGACATACCAGGAACCTTGATGTCTATTCAATAATCTATCTTTTTATATTGTCCCACCAAAAGGTTTCCCAGATATCTCGATACATCATTGAGCTCCCTAGGTTGATTGAGAAGGTCAAGATATGTGCATCATTCAATAGCTCCTTCTTCATCTATGGATCAGTAGGTACACATAATCATGTCACAAATCTTACAAATTTTTCGTCATCCATTTTTAAATTGGAATATTTTCCATTTCCAATAACTTCCAACCTTTTCTAAATTTCCTCATCTTTTCTTTGAGCATCCTTTATTTTCTCCAAGATGGATGGTTGAGTGATCATTTGAGAAAGGATTGATGAGGTTCCTCTCTTAATGATTTCCATTTCCATCCTTTATAAATCTAATAAGATCAGATCCTTTTCAATTCACATCAATGATAAAGATAGAGGATCCTTTCTATATAGATAATCTTTTACCTTGTTTACCATACTAGGATAGTAGTGGATTGAGTAGTCATAATCCTTGATGAGCTCTATCCATCTTCAATGGCACATATTAGGTTGTTTCTGCGTGAATATATGTTTGAGATTCCTGTGGTCATTATATATCTCACATTTCACCCCATAGAGATAATGCTGCTAGATTTTCATCACAAAGATCACATCTGCCATCTCCAGAACATGTGTGGGATAGTTTGGCTCGTGGATTTTCAGCAGCCTTGAGACATATGCTATCACTTTATCATTTCAAATTAGCACACAACGTAAGCCCTTCATAGAAGCAACACTATACACCAAAAAGAGTTCTCCACTTGTATGGAGAGTGAGTACTGGCACTGTGATAACCCGCTTTTTCAACTCCTTGAATCTATCTTCACATTACTTGGTCCAAAAAAACATTACCTCCTTCAATGTCATCTTGATAATTGGGTTTGAAAATTGTGAAAAGTTCTTCCTGAATCGTCGATAATACCCAGATAGACCCAAAAATACTGTGGACCTCCTTTACAAAAGTTTTCAAAGGTCACTATTCAATTGCCTTTGTCTTGGAAGGGTCCACAGATATCCCTTTTCTAGTGATAATATGCCCCAAAAATTCTACTTCCTTCATCCATAACTTGTATTTACTATAGTTTGTATACAACTTCTCCCTTCACAAATTCATTAAAATAGTTTTCAAATATTCCTCTTGTTCCTCCTTGCTCTTGGAGTACATCAGAATATCATCAATAAAGACTACCAAAAATTTGATGAGGTAATATCAAAAGAATCTATTAATTAATTCCATGAAAATTATTGGAGCATTAGTGGGTATGAAGGGCATCATAATGAACTCATAGTATCCATACCTCGTTCGAAAGGAAGCCTTTGGAATATCTTCATTTCTCACTTTTAATTGATAATATCCCGGCCGAAGTTCCATCTTAGAGAAATAACAGGCCTCATGAAGCTGATCAAACAAGTAATCTATCCTTGGTAGGGGATAGATTTTATTTATTGTGATTTTATTGAGCTCACAACAATCAATGCAGAGGCGCATTGATCCATCCTTCTTCTTGATAAAGAGGACTGACACACCCCGTGGTGAAGCACTCAGGCGTATAAAGCGCCTCTCTAAATTCTCTCGTTACACATTCTTCACCTCTTTCAGCTCTATAGTGGCCATTTTATAAGGTGTTCTTGAAATAGGTAGAGATCTACAGATAATTTCAAATGAGAACTCAACCTCTCGGCCAGGTGGAAGACCAGGAAACTCTTCATGGAATACCTCAGTGTAATCCCTCACATTGTGCATGTCTTCAAGCATTATTCTCTCCATTGTCTCAATAATTAGACCAAGATATGCTTTCCATTAGGCAGAAATATCCACACTTGAGATGATGACCCAAAAAAGATTCATCTTCCCCCTTACACGTGTATAGAATTAGAGGATTCTTTGGTTTGTGAATAGTGATCTACCTTTTCCGATAGTTTATGGTGGATTTTTATAAAGATAGCCAATCCATGCCCAAGACAACGTCGAACTCCACTAAAGGATTTATAATGCGATTTTTAGGAGGGTCATCCACACACATTTCTTAGGGAGGAGTTATAAAAGATGGACATAATAATTTCTCCATTTTTTGTTCTCACAGATAACATTTCCTAGAAATTTTGAGGTGGTGTTTGAATAGTTCTACTAACCATGCAATATATGAAAAAATGCGTAAAACCATAATAAAAAAGCATGTTCGCTATTCTTGAATGAATAACTGGAATACCTATCACCAAATCATTGTTCAGGTCCACCTCAGCCGTAGTGATAGCATAAGCCCTTCCTTTTTTCCTTGTAAGATGTTGTTTATTTCCTCTGACAACCATCTGCTTAGTGGAATTGTTCACATAATGCCCATGCTCCTAATAGTTTTAACCTCTCACTGTTGGTTGAGTGTTGATATGAACCTTCCTTTCTTCTTCAAAATTAGATGGATTTAACATATCCCTTCGGCATTTCTTTTTCATATGACTAAACATTGCACATTTGAAACAATTCTTGGTTCACTAAAGATAGTTACCATGATTATTCTTCCAACAATTTTTGCAAGGGGAAAAGTCAGGGTTCTTTCCATCATGGGATTTTATTTGATGAACCACCCATGTAGTTCTCCATTTTTTTATTCTTATCACAGGGACTACAAGACCCCTAAGAGTCTCCAATCTCTTTTTCAACCATGACGGTACAATGAACAATATCCTCATAATTTTTGAAGTCTTGAATCTCCAACGCCTTTCATATACTCAGCTTTAGTCCACAAATTTGGTTATCCCCCATGCTTTCTATGTTAGTGACAAAGCTAGAGGTGTACCTTGAATTCCTTGTATGGTTTTCTTTATATGCCTCGATGGACTCATCTTCCATCTGCTTGAGTCTGGGGAACTCTCTTTACATCTTGAGATAAAGTCTTAGAAGAAAATTTTTGTTGAAAAGTGACCTCATGAATTCCTCCGAATCCATCTAATAAATTAACTCTCGGGACTTTCTATTCTTGATCTGTGTCCGCCATTTATTAGTTTTCCCATTAAAATGATAGACCACTAGTACAAATTTCTATTCTTCTGAGCAGTGGAGGGCATAAAATATCTTTTCAATGGACTTAATCCATTGTTCCATGAGGCGGGGATTAATAGATTGGCTAAACATGGGTGTCCATGGCCACATGAAGGATTCTATGGCAACATTCTCTTTATTTGGATGAGAAGGGTGTTCTACAAGATTCATGTTATTATTCATTACTCGAGTCAGTTAATAATGTACTTTCATGATCTTCTGAGCACCCTCTCTGGTCATATCAGGCATATCATTATGGAAACCTTCACATTTCTAATCACATTGGTTGTTGGAACATGTTATTCCATTTCCTACAATTAACTACGAAATATAGTGTATAATTAGAGGTCTTGAATACTTAGATATTGAGAAAAAAGGAAACATTGAACATAACAGGATAAACCTATAAAGATGAAGTGTATCATAACTAGTGATTCCTTAGTTTTATATCTAGGTTATTCTAAATCTATTTCATAACATATATTCTTAAATTCTTTTTTTTCATTAATAATGGTTTGTACTAAGCACGTGAATCTACCAAAGCATATCCCCCGGGAGTGTTGTATCTAAGATTTCAGAAAGTCGATTGTCGTGTACTAGGATACCCTTGGTCATGCCTGAAACCCCCTGTCAGAGTTCTCACACTTAGGTACATCTATTCCAGAGTCGCATTTACCTACTAATATCCAGACATGGATGTATTTTCTTGATAAACTAATTACTCTATACTTAAAAAAAATTTGGGATGTTTTATTATAATTCATCTCATCCTTAATGTTCTCACTAAGGTTATCTATTACTAATATCCAAAAATAACTAGACCATCATATGATACCAGCTATTTCAACCAATTACTTTTATATATAACATTACATTATTTTATGCAAAATTATACATCAGATTACAATCCAAGGATCGTTAAGTCTACTGTCTTTGAAGACTAGGTACAGAAAACATAAAACCATGGGCTAAAAAATTCTTTATTTAATTTTTATAAAGAGATCCTAACTTCCTTTGAGCTCTCTAATCAGCATTGGGAACCCTGTGGAACACATGAACAATGGTATGAGCTAAAAATTATTGTAAGGTAATAAACATAAGGATACATCTTAAGCACATGAGTTAGGAGGAATGACATAATGATAACAAATCCTGGAACATATGAAATCATATCATATAAGAATGTGATTGTATAAACATGGAATCATATAAATGTGGAATTATCATAAAAAATTTCTTCAGTATGGTTCAAGGATAACTGCCGATCACGTTTACCATTTTAGTACGGGTCAAGGCTAACTGCCAATCCAATTTCACATCGCATCTCATGAGACTTAACACTACCCAATGCATTGGAGTGCTATTTGGGTGTGCCCATATCATCATTTTCATGAATATTATTACAACATAAGTATTCTTTCCACATAGAAAATCAAACATGATTAATCATTCATAAACATAAGGATACCCATGGAATGAACTAGGTACAACTAACATGACATAAAGAATAACCAATGATTGTATCATGAATGTGTCCATTAAGGAAATAGATTAGAAAATACAAGGAAGTTCATAAGGTAATATAGGAATATAACTTGGTAGGTGGTGACAAATATATGGGTCAACATTTAAGAAATTTATTTGAGAAACATTATAAGTAATACATTTTTGTGCGGTTTTAAAGAAAATACACAGGCGCTCTTTAAATAGTAAAGAAGAAATTATTTTATATAAAACCATAATTGAACAAAGAAGTTTTTCATAATATTATTACTGATTTTATAAAGACATTGGTTTCTTAAAATAGAGAATAGGGTGCACTTGAAATTTGGTAAAAATTTTGGAAGTTCATTTAAAACTAGTGTGCTTATTGGGAGGTATCGAAGAGGGATTCACATATAAGCATGTATATCCCCGAAAAATAATAATAGATGGATCTTGGAACAAGATTTTGGAAAATATAAAGAGACTTTATAAGTCTAAAATAAAGATAAAAGACAACTAATTTTTTTTGTAAAAATAAAGATAGAGAAACTCGAAGAAATAAAAGAAGTTCGGATAGAATCCATTATGGGTTTTCGGCATGGTATCGGGTGTAACATAGAGGACTTGATGAGAGAAATAAGGGGTTCCAAATAACATATAAAACACTAGATAATTATTGGGGAGATGATAAAACATACCCCATCACTTGGTATTACACAAAAAGGCATAACATAGAGAACAATCTTGATTAAGAGTGAAAAGGAGAGGATCCCTTACCTTAAATCGGTTGGTGTTCTCCACCTGTTATTAAAGACCTAAATATACAAATTAAGATTATTAATTCATAATTACAGAACCTATTATATATGTAATTGATTTATTATAACCATTTTTATTTCATTCACGTACTTCTTGATTAGTTATAAGGTTAAATTTCATTTTTTGGTCTCGTTTATTTACATGGTTTTAAAAGATCGGTTCACTTATATTCAAGTTCAGATAAACATGAAAGATAAATTCGTTGTACCAAAATGATTTTATATGATATAAGTGAAAATATATGAGATTAAATGTTTTTAAATTTAATTTTTTTACTTATATTGATTTTGAACCTTTATATAAAACCATAGTGACAACTGTTTTTGTTAATTGGAGAGTTTGATTACAAAGAACGTGTTTTGATTTATAACATAATACCATTTGTAAAAAAAGATTACAGAATAAAAATACAATATATTACTTATATATATTCTTGTTCAACTATATCAAAAATGGTTTCATGACCATATTTTAATAAGATATTTGAAATTGAAAAACAGTTGTCATTGGACGTGCTAAATTGGCACCTATCAAACGATGCTTTCATTTCATTCTAACAAATGGTGCAGAAAGGATAGAAGATAATGAAGTATCCCATTAGAATAATATTTTTCTAGTAGATGTATTCTACGAGAGTTATCATACCATTTGGGTGAATGTGGGTGAGGAAAGAAACCAAAAAAATAAAAGAATTTAAAAGAAATCAAGGATTTGGAAAGAGGAATTTTCTTCTTGAGACTTTCTCCTTTGAGAACCTCTTAAGGGGAGGGGTTTTGGTATTTTGAAGTGGTTAGGAGATTTTAGACGTGGGGGAGGATCTTGGGGAGAAATGTGGGGAGAATATTGGAATGTAAAAAGTCTTGAGAGGTGTGAAGATGAGAAGGTGTGAATGGGGGGTTTATAGTGGAGGAAGGAACACATTTTTCATTAAAAAATTAATTAATTTATTAGTTCATCACAAGATAAGGAATAGTGAGTCATCTATGACCACAAATAGTAAATTTATCATGTGATCTCTAACCAATTGGTGTTACATTAGTATAACATCATCAATGACTCAATAAATCCCATATTCACCAATTTTTTTATATTATCGCATTTTACTATTCATCAAAACTTCATGTATTTCAGAGAAATCCCCAAAATGTACCCTAACCATTTTTACACTTGTAGAATCCAAAAATGATGTCCATTTTTGAAAAATAATTTTCTAAATATGATTATATTAAATTTTTTTTGAAAATCATAATTTTTTTATCAAAAACCTGTTTTAAAACATTCATTTACTTATTCTATAATATAGGTATATCATACATTCAACATGAATATTATTTATATATTAACATAGGTAAGGATATTATTAAATAATTTTTATCACTATTCATAAGGGTATGTTACTATTTAGAAGGGTAGGTTAATATTCAGCAAAAATTTATGTTTTCCTTATCAGACTCCAAATATATTACTAATAACAACAGTGTATATCATATTTTTGAAACTCCAAACACAGAAGTGACGAACATATGTTTACAGGTCACTTAGAAAAAATTAGTTCATTATGTTGTGTTTTCATATGATTTTTTGACATATTTATAACATAATAATTTCAATTTATAAAACATTAGGTCGTTACAAATGAATTTTCCTATCATATTCAACTTTATTATAGATCATCCATTATATGTTTCATGCATTTACAACATAATTTAATTTCCTTTTAGTTTATAAATTATTTTATTTTAAAATAAATGATTTAAAAAATGTAAAGGTGATTTTGAATTATTTCTGAAGGTAGTTTTTAATTACCATAAACTATATACTATATTAATTATTTAATTATTTCATGTTTCATATGCTTCACTGGAGATATTTTATAATGATATCATCCTTATTCCTCTCGATGGCTTATAACCATATCATGTAGAAACTTTCATAGAACCAATTTCATTCCTAGGGGTTAATTAATCTATGATGGAATTATTAATGTTTTCATGATCATGTGGCTTTCATGTGCATTGTTTGTCATTATATAACAGGTGGATCTTATATATACTACTAATGCACATGATAAAGATATATATCCGACAAGATGGCATGTAGTGGAAAGTGAACCCGAACTCTTAAAGGACTATATCCACTAGGTGACATGTGTCTAGAATTATATACCACCCTAATTTATTGGGTAAATACTTATATATCATGATATGTTGCATGAAGGATTGATGAGAAATCAAAATCCTATAATTTATGTTTTATACAATGTGATGATGTTATTGATAGTGAGCATTGAAATAATAACTGATTTTTCATACTTTCTGATATGTCATACCCTAATGTCTATGTAATTTTTTTGTTGGATATGCTTTATCATCTCATGTTTCCACGCTCTTATAACTTAGGTCTTGTGATATTTGAATATCAATTTTCCATGAAACATGATTTAAAATCAATTTTTTATTGTGTATGGTTCTCTTATGATATGTACATGCAAAGTTATTATGTAACAATAACTGCATTCCCATGTTATTCCCATTTATGATCTTCAATTTATTTATCTTATGTTTAACCTTACTAAAAATATTAGATCACCTTTTCTCATATTTATATTACCCATGTTATGAACAATAATATTAAAAATTATAAGCCTAAAATGGTATCATGGGAGAATACTATTTGAAATAGATATTTAAAGATAAGTTGGTTATGTATCTAATATTAAATGACACAAAACCTATATGTTCTGATTTGTAATTTATAATGTAATATAATGTTTAAATTTTTTAATTATGTATTTTTTTCTCATTTTTTCTCAATATTACTTATTTTACAAAATATTATATTCCACAAAAAATGTAATAACACCACTCCAAATCACACAACCATTCACCACAATAACATCTACGTGAATCCATTCCAATAGAAACTATAATATCCACCAAATAACTTTCTTCCTAAAAAACTGGCTTAATATCCAATTGCACAAAAATAGTAACATAATCTCCTACGTATACAATTTCATTCATACATGACAATACAATAAATATTTAAAATATGTAATATACCATTACTAAACACACCATGCAATATCTTATTTTTAGTCTATTTTAATGTATTTTTTTATAGCCAATATGAATATCATCATAGTTTATAGATTATCTAAAAAACCCATTATTTTCTAGATTTATATTATTATAAAATTATGATAGGTTATTCCAAAATTTATTCAAAAAAGTTCCACATATCAAATATGCAGTAAAATATCAGGAAAAATATAATCCTTTATCTCTCTTGTAAAATAAATAAACATATAATGATTAAGAGGTATATTTCCAATTTATTTTTATATAATATTTATTATTATTATATATCTTATTCAAAACATTTGTTTTGATGAAAATAAATTCACAATAATTCCATATTCAAACAAAATAAAGAATAATGTTCTTAGATCCATTACAATAATGTGAGGCATTGAAAATTTTATTCATATGAACAAAGAGGGGAAAAGATGGTCGTATTCAAAAAAATCATTAGGATAATGTGAAAATAATAAGTGGTTGTTCTTAACTTGAATGGATATCATCTGACCATCTATAATCAATTAAAAAAGATGGATTAAAACTGATGTAATTACTAAACATTAAAATATCCAAACCCTGAACCATGTGGTACTACTCTCAAGAATTATTTCCTAAAACATATCCATTCCCCATTTTATTCAAAAACAATGGAGTGAATATCTTTATCAAAAAGTGTTTTTAAAATTTATTAAATTTGGTATAGTTAATATATAGATATGGAGGAATTATTTCTTTCAATACTAGAATTCATTTTTTATTTTTTAATAAATATACCACATTATATTCATAAAATATATTTTTCAATTATTAATACAATAAGGATACTTTTTCTATGTGAATTATATTGTAAGATTAACTACTTGTGAGTCTATCAGAATATATAAAACCTTTTACCTTTTAATAAGGGTCTTCAATGGAGATATAATAGATATTTCTATGGTAAAGTAAAATAATCTTAAACCTCCTAAAATATAATATTATATTTTCAAAAAATGATCTTACATTATAAACTGTATTAACTAGAATAACCCTTCAATATAAATGAATGGTTTTTTAAATAAGTAATTACTCTTATGAAATCCAGAAAACATTTATTATAACTACGCTATCTAATAAAATTATAAATAAATATTTAATAAATATAAATACTCTTATGAAATCCATTGTTTCATCAAAAATACATATAGTATCATAAATTTCAATTATTAATCCCATGTTTTTAATTTTTTTGGAAAAATCCTCATCAAAAGTGTATTTTAAAATAGGACATCAAAATTTAAGGCCATTCATGGATTTGTTGAAAATGAAACCTAAAACCCAAAAATGAATAATTGAATTAAAATATAATATATAAATGATAAAAAATCCCTAAAAATATAGAATCATCATAAAATACCCAAACTACCCAAAACCTAATAAATGGAAAAGGAGTGGGTTTGGATGATCTCGAGCTCTTACATCTTATACCTATAAAATGATTGTCATCATCAAGAATTAAAAGTAAGTCCATGTAGGAAATAAAAATATAATATTTACAAAAACCCATGAAAGATAACTCTAAAATAGGGATCCAATTAAAGAAAAATCACAATAAAATAACCTTTTATATCCATTATCTAGAATCGTATGGAATCCCAAAAAATATTAATCAATAAATAAATATTGATATTGAGAGATATTTTGTGACCAATGTTCCCACATACCACGTCACATAAAATTTCACACTAATTGTTTCTCAAAATATTCAACATAAAAAAATAATTTACAAACTAGTCCCTACATCACACAACCATTAACCACACTAACCACTTTCTGAATCCATTCCAATAATGTACAAAAGTATATACCAAAATAATTTCATATTAAAAAATTAGTATCTCCATCATTGGTTCAGAACAATAAAATCATAATTTTCCAAAACTATTTCATTCATAGAAAAACAAAAAAATCAATATAGAAAATTACAATTTAATTAGTACTAAGAAAACCAATGAATCGACTCTTTTTACTCAAATTCCTGGTAAAATATTTATACTGTGCTTGATCATCTTCATAGTTTCTATATAATATAAGAAACCCATTATTTACTAGTTATATATTATTTAACATTTATGATAGGTGATTCAAATATTTAATCAGAGTAATAAGTCTCTATATCATCACAAAAATAAAATATGTAATAACAATATTCTACACTGACTATCTTAGGAATTGAAACAGAAACATAAAAATAATAATGGATATAATTTCCTTTAAATTTTATATTCCAGTTTTTATTTATCATTGTCTATTTTGAAACATTCAATATGCTAATGAAAATAATGAAAATTCAATATATCAAAAAATATAAAATATTTCATTACTCCCCTACAATAATTCTAAGCTTTGGGTGTTCACATCATAGGAAAAAGAATGGGATAATATAGTCATAGGATTAAAACTCATGAGAAAAATTGAATTTATTGTAATGTTTACACTAAAATAAAAGGGGAATATTATAGTTCCATAGGATTAATTAAATGATAAGGAACGAAAGGGATATATTTCCCAAAAATTAAAATAATAAAACCCTGATCATAAAGGATGTTATCATGGGAATTATTTCCTATAATGTAGTCAAACCCCATTGAGTTTCATTAAACAATGTTTGATCATATTCATCATACCATAAAATTTAAATTTACTACAATTATGGAACAAATTATGAAATGGAGAATTATATATTTATATAACAATTGATATTTAATTTCTTCATTTTTTAATTATTACTTCAAATAATATTTATATATAAATAATTTTATTTTTTTATAATAAAAAAATGAGTCTTTATATAAGATGAATCACATATGAAGAGTAAGATTAAATCAAAGAAGTTTTATGAAAACATGGAATAGTATTATAATTTTTATAAAGGCATTCATGGAAAATGTAATATTTTTTATAGAGTGAAATAAATGACAATTATATATCTTTAAATATATTATTACATTTCCATAAAAGACGTGTATGTTTGAAAATTAGGTATAATAAAGATCTCTTACGTAGAATAGAATTAATGTTAAAAAATATGGAACAACTCTTAGGAAATTAAAAAGGGATCATAGATGAAATTTAACGATTCTTACAAAATCAAATCAGTCTCTTAAAAATAAAAATAGTATTATCGAATCTTTAATTAAATTACGAATTCTAAATACTCAAATGAAATCCAAATACACTTAAAAATTACAAAATGACTATGAAATTTTCACCTAAGAAAACTATGTGTTTGAAATATAATTAAATTCATCATTATATAGATCAGATCAAATAGGTACATCAAAATGTAAGGGTCATTCTAGACTTAGTAAAAAAAATCAAACTAAAATCCAAGATTACATAATTAACCCAAAATGCATAATTTCTTCCAAATTATAACTTGGATTAATATAATCTTCCACGAACCTTATAGATACTAGAAAATATCCTCAAACTCCCCTAAGAATTGGAAAATAACCAATGTTAAGGTTCATGAGATCCCAAGATCTAATATAATATTTTAATTTTATTATTTTCTTTCCACGTACATAAGTGTTATTATATGAAATATATATATTTGTAATATATTGGTTACCCAGGTCTAGTAATTTGATAATGGATGATATATTCTAATAATATCTATAAATAATGGAGATAACATGTATTTTATTTAATTTACAATTCCTATAAATTTGTAACGTAACTATTTATTCTTTATTTGTTGATAATCATTCATTTATATAGATGTATGCACAAAAATATTTATGAAATGATTGATGGTTTTTAATATAAATGTTTTGTTTTTTGGATTATTTTAAAGTTTTGACAGTTGACTTTTGTTTGATAATGTAATTAAATTTATAATTTCTACTTATTATTTTTGTATATACATGATCTTTATGTTCATATAATATTCATGTTATACTGTATTGAGTCATCTTAGGGTACATTAATTAGGAGTTTAAATTAAATCTTGACTGGTATAACTCTAGAATTGTTAATTATGTTTCTTTATGTGCTTTATTATGTTTTATTAATTAAATGATTTATTTCAATTATAAATTAAAATAATTTTAATTAAATCAAAAAAAAAATTTATATTTAATATTATCTTTGGTGCATTACTAATGGTTGGGGTGTTCAAGTGGATGAAATGATTTGGTTCTTTAAATTTATTGCTTTTCTATAATATTTTTAAAATCCTATATAAAATAATTATATTAGTTTTAATCAAAAAAATCATGGAAATGGTTCTATTATAAATCCACAAAATTCTGTTTTTTATTAGTTATTAAAGAGATATTTATGATTACATTTTATAAATTTTGTTACTAATACAATGCATTGGGGTTTGTTTAATACATGTTCAGATTTTTTTTGTCTTGTCACTATAATGTTGTAGTTGTTTTTTATGGAATGTATTTTTCATTTTTTTTCTTGATACTAGTATATTTGATTACTATCGATGCTATAAATTATTTATGGATAAACATAGTATTTATTTTTTATTTATATGTAGTCTATAATTATATAATTTAAGTAAAATTATTATTATAATATACATGATGTGTTTATATATTTATTTATATTGTGAATTTTATAGGGTATCATACACATTTAGTGATATTTGATGTTATTATTTATGATGCCACATATGGTTATTATGGTTCATTATATTTTGAAATGATTCCATGTGAGAAATTTGATACATGATATGCAACACCTAGAAAGATTAATTTATATTACATTGAAAGTAAATTTTTTTCCATATATTTTCAATCCTAGGTCCAAATGAATCATTATATAGTATACCATTATAAAAATATATTAAACATTAAGGTATGAATAACACTAACTATGTCATGAACCAACCCAGGTCAACCCTGAACCAGTCACCTAAGTCGGCCTATGACATGGATGAAGGGAATTCTCGATTCCCAATGGCTGGAAACTAGTACCAGGCATCATGTATAACACACATGGGAATGATTTCATACAAAAAGAAACAACTAGGCCCCGATATATAAATATAATTAAAAATTGAAAATGAAATAAAATGAACAACTAAATCTCAAATAAGTAAATAACCAATTCAGTTACAAAATAAATCTATCCTGACTGAAAAATAAAAAATTGAAAACTAAAAGACTTCTAAAAAATAGTAATATGACCTCTTGGTCACCAATAACTACAAGTCCATCTGTGCTCTAAAAATTGCAAACTAGTCCAGGAGTACTTGATAAAAACAGAACCTGCATGTGAAAAGATAAATTAGGCATGGGCACCGAGATTCTTAATATGGATTCCAAATATAAACTACCAAATCTAAGTGTTTACTATTCCAAAAATAGTCCATTTACACTAGTTTAAAATATATTTATGAAAATAGGTTTTCACATTTTTATAAACAATATAGTTTTCCAATTTCAAACTTCATCAAACCATACACATAATTTCCCAAACCAATTTTCAATGAATATTTATAATATATAAGAAGGAACACTAGGGATGTGATAAAAAATTTATAAACAGTACAAGATGGAAACTAATATTGAATAAATTAAATAGAAAATTTAAATAATAACCATGGGTGATCATAAACATCCCTATAAGACCCCTAGATGTACTCGGTTCAGAACCACCTTCTCCCTTTCGGTGAATCTCCTATGTCCATTACCAACTACCTACCCTAATGTGGCCTCACATGTTGTACATCCCTCCTAAAATATTTAAAACTCCCAGTGGGTAAAAACATATCAAATTAGTTCTAGAAATCATCCTTTACATGATAATCTAAATGACTCCGAAGAACCCATGGTGGTAATAACAATATTGTGTAACTAGGAATCCAACACACGTGTGACTCATTTTATATGCCTCCACCAAACATTCATACCCCAAACATATATACCAATATATGATAACCCATGTTGGGAAATCCCTCCTACAAATGTTACCCATATACATATATATGCATTTTTTATCACACAAAGTGCCAACCGGGTAGCCATACTGTATAATCGTTCAAACATTTTTTAAAAATACATGAGGTTTCCATTTGGGATATCAATTTTTCAAAACACTATCCTTATCATATATTTTAAGAAACATCACCCTTGAGATTAAATAATCAAACCGTACATTATCTCAATATAACTAAAATCATTACCCAATCATTAAAAACCTTTTTTAGGTTCACAGTGCCAAACGACCCTTATGTTCCAAACATACACCCAAACTCCTCACAATTTATAAACAGACAATTACTCTTCTCAAAATCACACAAAACATGTATCAAGGCAAAATATTCCAAACCATGAGAAATACATTTAATGTCATGTTTTCCATAACCCCTTAAAGAAAAATAATATGACTTAAATGGAAATGGGACCATGTCCAGAAAACGTAAAAGAAGTAAGAACCATTTATGAAACCACATTTTGGAGGAAACACCATTCAATGCACAATTTTTATTTGAGGGAGCATCCATCTGTGAACCATGAGTACCCATTTATGTTCCAAAAATTGATTGTACAAAAAATCAAAAGAGGCATTCAAAAAAATTATTCAAAAACACCAATATCTCTAAAACCAAATCCAACCACCCATATAAATAAAAGAACATACCCCATTACCTTAAATATATAAAACCCTTTACAAAACATTTAAACACACTTATCAAGCCATGTCAATAAAAAAATATACACACCACACCAAACTCAAAGACAAATAAAAAATAACCCCACATAAGGAGGGATACACATTTCATAAAAGACCCAATTCCACATTATAAGAACAAAGGCATTTCATGTAAGAACACTATAAAACTTAAACCTATAAATTTCTCACAAATCACATTGGAAAACTATTCTTATTAAATTATAACAATACAAAATCACTATTTTCATAAATCCATATATATATTAGAGTTGATAATGACATGTAAAAATTAATTGAAAACACAAAAGTTCACATCTTGTATTCTAGAAAGGAAAAGATTGAAATACTTACCTCAAACATGTGCGAATGGAACAAAACTATAAGGGTAGGAGTAACCAAGTAACACAGATGATCCAAACACCCTAGATTCAAATGAAACACAACCCAAACTCAAACCGAAGCCATTAGGATTTTTCTTAGTAAAGAAACCACAAATGAAACCCAAGAAAAAATGGGGAATTTAATGGGGATGTAAAATAACCTAAAAACCCTAAAATCCAATCATAATTACAAATGAAGAGAAACCCTGAATGATAGGATGAATTGGAGGAGTCCCACCATGGCCCGCTTGGGGAATCAAAATGAAAGGGAGGAGAGAAGGGAATGGGTTAGGGAAAAATAGGGGGAGAGAAAAAAAGAGGGAAACAAGATTTTAATTACCTATCACGACCACAATGATTGGACACATGGTTTTCAAAACTGTGTAGTATCCGTGAGGACCCCTCTAACAAAGAAAAGAAATGATTCACAGTTACAAGGGATATACCTCTCCACTGTGCATAGGCCATGTGGTTGGTTCTTTCCAACCTTCATATCCCACACAACCAGGCAATATGATTAATTCTAATAGTGCGATAACTATGCTCAACCTAGAAAACCCCCTATGAACCTGAAAAACCCATCATTTTCGACCGGGCCTGAAACCCGAACCTCAAATAAAGTCCCATGACTAATAAAAGGATGAAATAAAGGTGTATCTAATGATAGGGTGATATAATTATTTCAACCACTGACACTTTATAGCCCATAAAATTTACCAAGTAAATAATTAAACAAAACATTAGTCTATGCATTCACAAAACCGTAGAAAATTGAGAATTTGAGGATGAACTTACTCCCCACTGGTCAGACCCAACCGGTCAAAGAGAAACCGTGACATGAAACAAGGGGAGAACATCATAGGGTTCTCCCAGCATAGTAATTCTAAAAATGAGACAATTGAAAACACTCCACCCATAGGAAATGGGGGGCATAACAGCTCCCATCCCAAAATCAAACCAATTTCTTATTAATAGAAAAAACAACTCGGTCATAAGGACTTGAGAAGAAGACCAACAAAAAAAGAATCTAGAATACCAAGACACTGGAACGGGGAAACATCCTACTAGAACCAACCACCATATTTATAAGGGAGAACAATATCAACATGGGAGGTAAAAACTCCTCTCCACTAGATGAATCCTGTAACATTAGGGGGAGATCCACAAAAGAGAACAAAACCTAGAATTTGAAACACCATCCATTACCTACAAAAATATCTAGAACATTCATCACTATATGGGGAACTCCATACCAAAACCCACCCCAATGATATCCAAACACACCGTATAAAGAATAGATGATTCAAAAATCCATATTCCAATTGGTGCAACTGATAAGATTGCCAAAGAAAAAGTGCATCAGAGCTTTACAATGAAATTATGAACTGAAAATAGCATGAAATCAAGAATCATTACAAACTTAAACATCTCCACCTAACATAGAGGGAAAAAATTAGGATTAGTATTTACACCCTAGACACTCATAACTATACATGAGCTTCACCCTGAGACCTGATGTCGGGGCTCTAATGGGTGAAGCATTTCTTGCCTCACAATCAGTCATCACATTATCTGATCAAGACTTCATTTTAAGATAATTCTTCATGAAAAAAATATTCTAGTGACCCAAACTTCCACAATGATGGAAATACATTAGAGGATTACGACAAGATGGCCTTGAGTGTCCTAATCGGCCACATTGGAAACATACAAGTGAATGGTTTGAAAATTGAGGGGCTGGGAAAAGTGACCGAGACTCTTTGGAAACATGCTCCACTATTGTGCGTTCCTTGCCAAATGGGGAACCTTCATGAGAACTAACCACTACTAACTGTACCCCATACACTAGTTTGAAAATGAATGTTTCATCCACCTACTTCTAAAAAGGTGTTTCACCGAATGAGAACACCTTTTCTGCAATTTCAGGTGGAAGACCCCAAACCAAGATTGGGGTTTCCATCTGATCTTATGAATCTTCGTCTAAAAAAAATGGAACCATCATTGGTAAACATAAGACAATATTAGACACTGACCCTGCTAAACATTCCATAACACTACACCTTCCTCAACATAAAATGTACTAGAATGAATCCTTGGACTAAAGTGGGTTTAAACACATCACAAATCATCTCAACCTACATTTTTGATTGGACAACTAACTCCCATTAGTCCAAAGCTGGAATCCCAAACAACCTCTAAAATGCATAGACTCTAATAGCTTCGAGAGTTCCAAAATACCTACAAACATTAACGGCTTCTTAAAGACATTTCACTTCCGCTAATGAGCCTCAATTGCCACAGAAAATAGGCAACACTGGAGAAGGACCAAAAACCAGGCTTGACTTGTTAGAAACATTGGGGACCATTCTCGGTGGCATTTCATGAGTAGCACAAGAAACACAATCACAAACTGTTAGAATGAACCAAAAAATCAAAGGAAACACCTTGAGCTCAAAAACAACCATCTCAGAATCCAAACAAACAAAAGCACAACCAAAATATGCTTTAAAAATACGAGATCATATTGAATTTTCATAAAAAATCACCATATTTATAAACCACTTTAAACATACTAAAACCTTATTTTTAGAACAAATTCACTTCATTAAAAATTATTTTTATTTTCAACACCACCACATCCTTTTAAATTTTAAAACATCTTTCTTATAATGCCAATAACAAAATACAAAAAATCTAGTTTTTAAGAAAAAATATTTTCCAAAATCATATTCTCATTCAAATCCATTTTAGTAAAACCAAGGAAAACCTTTTTTACACAAATCCCACCCATGTAATCCTCTGAACTGTCACATGTGTGTCCATCCAATTCCTCTTATATCATCCATGAATATATTCCCCATGCACTTCCCATACATACCCACACACAAGTGATCATCCATAGATAATATCAATGTTAACACATCCCTTTTCATTATCAAAATAAAACATATATTAATATTTACGAATAGAAATACTTCCTCAATTAAAACCCACATTTCCAAATTTCAAAACCATTGGAATGAAATCATTTTCTAGTTCAAAAATACCTATATTTGAGGAGCACTCTTACACAATCCAAAATGACCACAAAAGAGAACCAACAATGAACAACCAGAATGAAGAACTAGTCTCTATGCAGAAAATGTTGGAATGGTAGTGGTAATTGATCTATATAAAGTATAAAACTATGAGGATATTGAATGGTGCACTTGGAGTCCACATGGGTCACTACTCCCTGAGATATCACAATGTGACCCCAGTTTTCCTCAGTTATTATCGCACAATCTAAAACAAAGTCAAAAGATTCAAATCCCGGAAAACCCCTGGTAACTCAACGAATAGAATGAAGTAGGTCCATGAATCATATCCCATACCTACCTAACATGTTATGATAGTACTCTTTTCCATCTAAAAAACATCCCAAATAATTAGGACCTATCTCTGATATCATGTTTTCACAAACAGGCCTAGGTCGACCCTGAACCAATCACCCGAGTCAGCCTGCAACATGGCCTGAAGAGCATTCATGATCCCCATGGTCTAGAAACTAGTGCTGGTAATCACATATAACACACATTGAAATGATTTTAGTCCAATATAAACAACCAAGACAAGATATATATATAGAAAAATAGAAAATAAAGCAAAATGAACAACTGAATATCAAATAAATAAACAATCAATTGAGTTACAAAATAAAACTAAAGAGATGAAAACTAAAACAAGGAAAACTAAACCACTTCTATGAAATCTCCATGTTACATCTTAGTCACCACCAACCATTAAACCAACTATGCACCGACAATGAAAAACTATACAGATGAACTTTAGAAAAATTGACCATGGAAAAGAATAGATAAAGTAGGAATGATCACTAAGATGCTCAGTATGGATGTCAAAGAAAAATCACTTAATCTTTGTGATTTATTTTCCAAAATAGTCCTCCAACACTAGTTTGAAATATATTTATTGAAATATATTTTTCACATATTTATTCAGAGCACTATTTCCCCACTTCCAAATCCAAAACACACCACACATCATTTCAAAAATAAATTGTCGTTGAATAGTTATAATACATAATAAGGAAACAAGGGTTGTGCTAAAAACGAATTGATGAACATTATATGATGGAAAATAATATCGAATAAAGTTAACAAAAAATGTAAATAATAAACATTGGTGATCAAAAATATTCATAGAAGACCCCTAGAATTAATCCATTCAGAACCACCTGTCAGTGTATCCTGAAGCCTCTATGTCCATAACCAACTAGTTTCCCTAACATATCCTCAATAGTGGAATATCCCTCCTTGCATGTCTACAATTGTAGGAGGGTAATAACCCATCTAATTTGGGATATTAAGAAAATGTATCTCTATAATCTAAAATATTTCTAGGAATCCATGGGGGTAATAATAATAATGTGTAAGATGGAGGCCAAAAAAATAGTGACTCATCTTACATGCCATCACATCACTTGTGTACACCAACACACAGAAACAATATATATGATAACACATGATGGGAAATCCCACCAATATAGTTTCCCCATGTATATACATATATAAATTTCATATCATGAAAAGTTATAACCGAAGAGCCATACCGTATAATATTTCATACAATTTTAGAAACACACATTAGGTTTCCAACTAGGCTCACGCATTTTCCAATCACTTCCCATTATAAATGTTACCACAAACATCATATTGAGTTAGAATATCCAAACATTCCATTATCTATACATAAATAAAAACAGTACAAAAACATCACATAATTAATGATTTTATGATTACAATTCCATGTGACCCTTCAGTTCCAAAAACTGGCTGAAATAGTTAATGATTATCAAGCGGGACTTTACTCTTTTCAAACTCACACAAAACATATTTCAAGATCAAAACGTCAAAAAATTAAAAATATATTTAACATTAGGTTTTCCAAAACCCATCGATGAAAAAAATTTGCATTTGAAAGGAACATTATGAGGGATAAATATTTCATAAAAGACATAATTCTGCTTTATAAGAACAATGAAATTTCAAAGAACCACCCTAGATGCCTTAAACTTATGCACCTCACACAAATCACACTAGAAAACTTTTTTTAGTAAATTATACCAATAAAAAATAAATATTTAAATCTAGACATAAATATATATATGGGGTAAGAATGGAATTAAAGAATCAGCTGCAAACCAAACATTTCTCGTATAGTGTTCTAGAAACTAAATGTTTGAAACAGCTTACACAACCCAGTGAAAATGGAAGAAAACTTCAATGAGAGAAGGAATTGGCCCTCGCGGATGATCTGTAAACCCTAAATTCAAAAGATATTCCACACACACACACAATCATTCTTTAGGGCTCATCATGGGTAGTAATACAACATAGAAAACAAAATAACATAAGGGGGAAGATAGAGAGGAGCGAAAATAACACAAAACCCTAAAAACATACAATAAATCTGATGGAGGTGCAGCAGCAGATGATTAGAAGAAATGGAGGAGGGACTATATGGCCCCTGTGGTACTCCAAAACAAGATGGAGGAGAGGGGTATGAGGTTAGGGAAAAATATGGGGTGAGAGAAAAGAGGTAAATAATATTTTAATGACCTGGCATGATGAGCACACAGTTTGGCTGCACAGTATTCCAAACTATGCTGTAATTGTGCAGACCCCTCTAACCAATGAAAAAAATAGTGCACGATTTTGTGGGACATACTGCGCCACCATGTGCTGGCTAAGGGGTTAGTTCTATCCAATTTACAATAGACACATGGTTGCGACACATGACTACTTCTAACCATGCAGTAATCGTACTCATGCTAGAAAACATTCTAAAAACTCCAAAAAACCAAATGTCTCAACTAAGAATCAAACATAAACATGAACCAAAATACCCAAGACTAATAAAAGGGTAAAATAAAGGAGTATCTATATCCAAGTACTGATAAAATAAATTATGAAAATATATAGTTTAAAAAGGAATAAAATTAATTTATTGGTTATTAGGTGATAAGAAATAAAGATGATATAATTTGAATGTAACATATTTGTTGTTCAATCAAATAATTTCTATGCACACAATGTATTTTTATCATACTAAATTATATTAATCACTATTATTTAATAATATAAATAAAATTTATATATAATATATTCAATTCAACCCTAAAATATTAATATAGTGTAATTTTACCGATGATCTAAGAATAAATTTAGTTTTATGGATAAAATTTAATTTTTCTAAAAAAATAATTTCATCCTATTTCAAGAAATTATTTCGAAATTATTTTTTCCCATTATAGAAATTGAAATTTAAAATATTAATTCCTTATTTTTAATATGGTGACGGAAATTTGCTAAATTTGAAAATTTTTATTTTTAAGCATGATGAATTGTCACTATAGTAACATTTATCACCTCTGTAATGGATAAATCAGGTAAAAATAGTATAAAACTAAAATTTTAAGTGACTATATTTAATTTTGAATTTAATTAGATGATTGAATTCGACACTTATCACCTTAATATCAAAAATATATGTTTAATAAAAACTATTCAAATAAAATTATCGATATATTATTTTAAGAAACGAATATAATAAAATATAAAAACCTTACATTGAAATATATATTAGAAGTTCACATTGGGGAAAAAGAAACTTGTGAATGAATTATTATACTTTATTATTATAATAAAATTATATTCATTATGGTAATTTATTTATATTATTTAGAAATTACAATTACCATAAATTTTTATGTGACACTAGTAAAATAATTGGAAAATTAATATAAAATTAAAATAAATTATTTTATAAATACTAAAATAAATATAATAATAGTAATTTATAGTAATAATAAAATTTTATAGATTAATATAACATTTTAGTATTGTTTTAAAGGATTATATTTTAATTAGTTATTTTTATTGGTGTCTTTAAAGTCAAATTAATTTAATAGTGTCGAATATGAAATTGTTGATATTCTATAAAATTAATAATGAATTACATTATTAAAAAAATATTAAAATTAGACATGTTGGATATTTAATAGTATAAAATTTCATCACTTTTCTATTTCTGATCCATTCATTGGATATCATCTAAAATTATAACCATTTAAGAGTGGAAAATAAATCACCACAGTTAGGGTAAAAAATGGTTAACAAAGGGGTTAATAAATAATAATGTTTAAAATGACACAAAAAAGTTTAAATTATGTTTATGACTTTATATTTTACATGTACAGTTTATTATTTGAATTAATGATCATTTTGTAGTATTTTCTAGGATTTTATATATTTTATTTTAATATATTATGTAATTCCAAACGTGTCCTCTCCCATTATTATAAACTGATTCGCATAATTTATTTTCAATATACATCTTTGAACATCTAGATCCAAAATACACTAGTAAATTATATTCTCAATGTACTTAAAGAAATTATTTAGGTTTTATTCATCCTATAAGACACATCCTAAGATCCTTAAGAGGGGACATGAAGGGGTTCTTTCAATAAAGATGTAATCACCTAAAACAATCACTTTTTTTATTTCACCTAATATAAATATGATGTATTTACCTTAGAATAGTATCTTAATTATAAAAAAATAATAACATATTATTGTTATTATGAAACCAGAATTACCCATCATATTTCTCATCTAAATGAATATGATTTTATCTCTCATGGGCACTTACATCATACCGCCTCCACCTAGTGATAGAATAAAGTTTTCATAAACACATTTTATGAATGGAAGTAATGATTAGTTTAATGATTTTATATGATATTAATTAATTATTATTATATAATGATAATATCAAATTCACCTTGTTCCCTTCCAATCCATTAGTAAGTGGCAATGTTGCTCATGCGTATGTGTGGACTACCACTTCCACGAAGTTATGAAATTATTTTTTCATTTATATTTTAAATGGATGGTAATAATAATGAATTTGATGAACATATTTCATTCACATGATATTATAATGATTTTTGAAAGGTGTCTTATTATTTACAATTCATTTGTTCTATTCGTTTAAAAGTTAAATCAATGTTCATTTGTACGAACAACCCACCATCTCCATGAACATTATAATTAAATAATTTATCTCAAAATATTATATATTAATAAAAATATATAGAATTAATATAAATTATATTTATATCAATATTAATATTTTGGATATTAGGGAAATATTATAAAATAAAAATAACCATAACTACCGAACTCAAATTCATATAAAAAAGGAAACATTTAACACCCATAAATAATGATTTTAATAATAAATAATTAATACATTCGTGTTGCAATTTTATAAATAGATCATATATGATATTATAAATATTTATTTTATTATTTTATAGAAATATAATAAACTTACATTTATTAAAAAAGAGGTTATATAACTTTCTAGGAATGTAGAACTAGAGGAAAGGGTTTTCTGTTTCAATATCATTGTTTATTGGGATCGTTTATAATTAAGTTTTTGATGATGGAATATTATTATATGACTCTATATAAACTCATTGATTTTTATATTATCAAGATATTTTTTAATAATAAACTTTTTGTTATTTTCCTCACTTTATGTACTGCATAGACAAACAATGCTTTTTTAATAAAAACCCACTTTATTTTACTCTTCGATTGAAAAACAACTTCCTTCCTATTCCATATTTTCTAAAAACTATTTCAATAATTTTTTTGAAAATTATTATATGATTAATTAAATTCAATTTTCCCATTATTAACTTTTTACCAAATGTTTTAAAAGGTTTGTTCTATCAATTATCTGAATAAGGTACTTCTTGATTTTTTACTTATGAAATAAAGGAATGATTTCTTTTATCTTATACAACATGAATGAAAATTCCTACTATAATGACTACTCAATGAATTCATGATAAAATTAATAGTTTTTAGGTTTATTTTCAAATACAATACTTAACATTTGGTATTTTTTATTATGAATTAGAGATTTAAAAGATAAAATGGAATTTTATATATGAAATGTTCTAAGAAATCATTTCAATGAATTTAGAATATAAAGTTACATACTTTGATATAAAATAATTTTTTCCTTGGAATTGTTATACAATTATTTTATCCATATGTTTTCTCTATATGGTTTTTGATTATGATTATAATATTTTTATTAAATAAATTTCTTTTCCACTGGTTATGAAAAGTTGAAATTGTGGACTATTTATAAAACTTGTTTATCTTCCATAGGTTATGCATTGATGAAATATTTATTATAACCATTTAATTTTAGTGGTTTATTTTAAGATACATTTTTAAGATCTTATGGAATACATATATATTATTTTCATTATGTGAAGTGTTGGCCAAAAATATTATATCATTCTATTGCATTAAGTAAATATAGATATTTAATGAGAAAAATGGGACTATAATTATGGATGAACTCAGTTCATTATGATAATCTATCTACTATAATAGTGTTGGAAGTGAATAGTGACTACAATCATGATTTTAGGAGTTAGACCAATTTACTATGATTGTTTTTTTATGTGATACATTACTACCAAGGAAATTATTTTATAGGATTATGTTCATGACACTAATATATGTATTATTCCATTATATTGATATCCTAGATTATATTTTATTATTTGAATATGATTAATGCCTTATGAACTTATAGGTTTTCTTCTAGGACTCATGATTATGATATTTGATATGAAATATATATTTTTAAAATGCTATGATCATGTTATTATACCTTTATTATAATGTTATGATTAATATGATTGATATCTCCCTTTTTTACCATTACTAATCATCCATGATCACCATTTTTTTATGTTTACATTCCTCAGGTTATCAAAAAATATAATAAGTATGATATGTCTATGAAGGGTTCAAGTAATCAATAACATAGTGAGGCATGATGTAGTTTACTTATGAACTATTTTTTTATGCATCTATATTTCCAAAGGCACTAAACTAAATTATTTTATATTTTATTGTTATATAAAATAAATAATGTTCATCTACAATGATTTGATATAAATGTTTCAAAGGAATGGATCACTATAGTTTCTATCAGAGGAGGGTTTAGTGAACATTTTGAAACTAGGAAGATAAATAATATGGATAAACCTTAGCATAATTTTATGTATAAGAGGACTTATAATGTTATGGATAAAAAGGAGTGTGATTAACCTACCAAAACATCCATATATAGATACTACATGTGGACATGATTTCGGCGTAGATCCATCTTATGGAAATTACACTCCAAATAATTAGTTCATTATATCTCATATAAGAATAGGATGAGTGTTCTCTTACTATGCACCATGTTTGAAACTCCCAAGGGATATTCATTGATTCATTCACTTTTTCATTACAAACCACGATGAAGGATTTGAATATATGATAATGTATAACCAAGGATTAACTTAAGGTTTAATATTTTGAAAAGAATGTGTCTTGAATTGTACACCATATATAATATTTTTCATGATTATGAATTTAACCACATAGATTATTTTTTCTCACTATAATAATTTTGGTTTTAGTCCTCAATTGAATCAAAAGGAATTCTGTTAATGTCGATTACAATGGAAAATGAAATGAATTTCTTTATAAGAAACCAAATTTTATAGAAGATGGAATAAAAAGTCTCATTCAGATTATTATGAAAATTTCATTATATTTGAATCATAGTAACCATCTAAATGAGTGAAAGAGGAAAAAATATTTTGTTCATTCCTTCATGAGGAAACACCCACCATCATTTAGTGGGCCTTTTGATCCACTAGTTTCTGAGAAATGGATCAGTACAACTAAAAAGTTATTTTCTATTCACCAGTTTTGAGAAAATTATCAATTTATTTTGGGCCTTTATATTTTTTAAGGATAATAATATTATTTTTTTAATTATATCAAGAATATGAGAAATGAGTCAAAATTTATTCCACTGAGTGGGATAAGTTAAAGGGAAAATTTTTCCAAAAGGAAATTCTTTGTATTATTCATATGAAAATGGATAAATTATTTATTGAGATAATTAATGAGGGTGATGAATTCATTAATACATGTGTAGAAAAATATACATGACTTGTGGGGTAATCTTCTAGTCATATTTTCTAACCCAAAGCTAATAATGATAGACTCTTCATCAGATTAAAACCAAGTCTCTGAGTGATGTTAACCATAAGAAAATCAAATAGCTATGAATATATCATTCTATATGATATCACAATTGAAATATAGATTTTAGTTAGCAATCCATCTCATGGTTTTGATATGAAAATAAATTTTAATTTAATGGAAATTATAAAAACCATAGAGTGAAGAAGATACGATATTCATTATTCTTTATGATTGGAAGGAAACATAGAAGAAATTACCTTAAGGGTAATGGTAAATTTTTTAACTATGTAATTGATGGTCATCATGAAATAAAATGTTGTAATGATAGGAATAGTTTATCAAATAATGGATGAAAATAAAAAAAAATTCCACACCCCCACCCCAATGTTTCAATGTCATGTATTATAGGGATTATTCTAAAAACTATTCAAACCCAAGCATAAATGTTGATGATTGACATTAGGAACCTTATAATCCCAAATATAATGGTAAATATCACGTGATCATTATTATTGATGTATATTATGATAAAGAAGTTGTAAAAGGTATACATACCATATACTCTAGAACTAATAATTTCTTAATCAACTCTAGATCTACCAAATGATTTATATCTAAATAATTTGATAATGGTATCACAACACCACATCAGTGATTATATGTTGAATTATAAGTGAAGACCCAAAAAGGTTTACTGATTCTATAATTATTGTATTATTATTTCCTTATTTATGTTTTTGGTAATGTGCATCCAATAAATATCATTAATTTTTTTCTAGTTGAATTTGATGTAATTTTTTGGAACTCATTAGATTTTGTTACATACAATGCACATCAATTTCCTATGAAGGTATGTAATGTATGATTTTCCAAACCAACTAATTATTTTCTATATGTGTGATGATACTTAGGAAATTACAATGTAAATTGAATCCACTATATTGGCATTTATTCATATTTAAATGGCATGTTTATCTTTGATGGTTGGGTTGAATCCCAAGATTGATGGCATAAATATTTTCTAGATGTTTGTGGTGTTTTTCTAGAATAATTTCCAAGACTTATATTGACCTTTTAAGTTTATTTAACAATAAAATTATACATTTTTCAATATATATTTCAAATAAATATATATTTAATGACCTCTATTTTGATGTAGGAATTTAAGAAGAAACTCTTTATGAATCTTGACAAGGGATTCATTTATCCATGTACATCACTATTGTGTGAACCTGTTCATTTTATTAAGAAGAAGGATAGATCAATTAATGTCTCCATTTATTATCAAGAACCTGAAATGGTCATAATGAATAATAAGTATCCCTTAAAATTAATTGATGACTTGTATGATCAATTATATCGAACAGAACACAATTATATGATTGGTCTTCATTCTAGATTTCATCAATTTGGGGGACAGAAATGGGATATAATGAAGGAATAATTTTATACAACATGTGGACACTATGAACATATGTGATGCTATTTTTTATGATAATTCCCCTAATATATTCATTGATTTAATGAAAATGGTCTTTATTGATTACTGTGATCTGTTTTTGGTAGTCAGTATAGATGATATTTTAATTTAGTCTTGGAGTAAAGAAGATCATATAGATCACTTGATGATTCTTCCAATGATTCTATAAAAAGATAATATACCTAAAAAATTTATAAAATTTAATTTTTTTTCTATATAATGTTTAATGTTTGGGTCATATAATATCAAATATGATTATGTCAGTTGATCAATCAATGATAGAGGTTATAAAATGTTTGTATATAACACCCACTATGATAGATATCCATAGTTTTCATAGTCTGGATGGATATTGTTGAATATTTTTTGAAAATTTATTATGAAAAAATAATCAACTATAATTTTTTACATGAAATGGATATAAGTTCCATTGGATATATTAATTTAAGGAAACATTCAAGGGAATAAAGGAATGGTTATTTAGTACACCTATTCTTACATTAACCTATTGTGGAGAAGTGTTTATGATATATAATAAAGAATATAAGGAATGAATGAGATTCATTATAATGAATAATTATATCATGAATATTATGCCTCTTGAAATCTGATAGTTCATAAGAAAAATTACCCTACTCATGATATAGAGTTAGCTATAGAAATTTTAGAATTAAATATATTGGGGATTTTCATTATAGGGAAAGATGATATATATATATTTATCATAAAATTTTAAAGTATATATTCAAATATAAAAAGTTGAATATGTTCCATAGAAGACATTTGGAGTTGATTAAATATTATTAATAATGAATACATTGCACAATGGGAAACTAAAAAGGTGGAATATTCTTTGAGTAGGAAGGATCATGCTAGCTTATCTGTGACGAGGAAAAAAAAGACCCAAAATTTATGGATTTGAAAAAGATGGAAATTGAAACATTGAATTAAGTGGATAAATATTATCATTCTCAATCAGGTCATTGACAATATACATATTTGAGGATTGAAGAGAAACTTATGGAAGATGTGGAACAAAAAAATATGGTCCGAAATGTTCATGAGTTCCACCTAGATTATGTGGGACATAAAGGTTATAAAACTGTGTATGAGTTCTATTTTTAGATGTTTTTAAGATGGAACTTATGGTTGAACCTTATAGTTTATCATTATCTATTCATTCTAGATGTAAAAAATATATATGTTTATTTGAAAGGGAATTTATTGTTGGAGAAAATAAAGATATACATTGAGGACTGGGTGTCTCGGTTTTTGATTTGGAAGTATGTTAAGGATGATAGAGATAATTCTTAAGGGATGCTACAATAATTACCCATACTTGAATGTAAATGGGAAAATATCAGGAATGGATTTCAACACTGGGATTCGGAAAAAAATCTAAAAGTCATAATGATATTTCGGTTGTATTTGATCACCTTATGAATTCATCACCATTTATTTTCCTTACAGAATATTTATCTCTAGACCATATTTCCATGATATAAATTAAGGAAGTGGTAATTATTCATGCATTACTGTATTCTATTGTATCTAATTGGGATATGATGCTTACCTCTATGTTCTGGATAATTCTTCAATAGGCCATGGATACAGAGATGAGTTTCCATAGAGGAATATCACCCCCAGATAGTTGGCCACTATGGGAGAACAATTCAGAACATAGTGGATATTCAGAAATCTTATTTGATTGATTTCAAAGGTTATTGGATTCAAAACCATCCTCTTGTAAAATTATCTTATTATAATAACTTTTCCTCAAATATTTATATGGCCCCTTATGAATCCCTATTTATAAATAAGTATAGAAATCCAAGGATGAATTTGAAGAAATAAATATATAGGGACCAAATAATGATGAGTAAACGGAAAAAGGGCTCAGATCCATTAAAAAGAAATAATGGTATCTCATAGTTGACCGAAAATTTATTGTTACCATCATTGGTGTCATTTGGAATTTGAAGAGCATGTGAAGGTATTCCTATGAATTTATCTATAGAATAATTTTACATGATTCAAATATTAGTGACTGTGGAGTCCTATGTATACTGGATATTTTGATATTCTTGATCGATTTGGGATTGTATCTTATTTTTTGGCACATCCACTAAACCTCTCTCAAGTTCATGATGTGTTCCATGTATTTATCTTAAATATGTACATACACGATCTATCACATATACTAAGGTAAAAGGTTCTATGAATAGTGAATGATCTTTCCAATGAAGAAAAACTAGTAGAAACCTTAGATTATAGAGATAACATGATAGAGAACAGGAATAATCACGTACTAAAAGGTCTAAAGACTTAATGAAATAGTGATATCGTTAATTTTGTGAATTATATTAATAGAATTTGTAGGGTGAAATTTACATTAATGGGGACAGAATATAACAACCTATTATTTTAATAAGTATTTATCTTTGAATAATTTTTTTATAGATTTTGATACACACAAACCTATGTATAAATGACCAATAATATAGTATATCGTTATAATTTATTGTTTAAATTGGGTTGAATGAACATTATTAACTAAATAATGAAATATTTATGATTTACATAATAAAAAAGTTCTAGTAGCTTGTTTGGACCAATACTTCCAAATATTAATAAATAATAATAAAAACCTCATAATTGGCGGTTTACATAGTCACGTTTGAAGGTCACGATGTTCCACCTCAAAAAGCTGTGAGTAGAAATTTAGGTCCATAAGGGACAATATTGAGCTTTCCTCCACATTATCTCTATTTGACAGAGTGTTAGAAAACTAATTGGATTCCTTATAAAAAGTGTGATTCCATGGATGATATGTTTGATGAGACTGAGGAATTCAATCTAGGGTGGTAGAATTCTCCATGTAACATTCATGTACTGGGTCTTTTAGATATCTACTACTATAGCTGAATATCACACCATTGAAATAAATTTCTATACATAGAGAACTACATATTTAATGTCCTTGATCATTTCTAACATTTTGAATGAAATAGAACATACACTTCTAATGAAGTGATATATGTATCATTTAACAAAGCCCCAATGGTCACAATACACACCTCCACTACCTGAGGGTAGGTGTGCACTTGAAACTACCCCATAAACATTGAATTTTAGAAAAGACAGGATTAGAGGGATCCACCTGATCAATTTCATCACTAGAGGATCTATTGTCCTACTAGGAACAACAATGATTCAAAATACAATAATATAATCAACATAATTATTCATATGAACTATTTAGTGATTGGAAATATTGATGAAATCACTATGAATGGGCTAGATTCTTATATGAAAGAATGGTGAATGGTTTTCAAGTTATAGACGATTTCATGACCTCTAAATATACTGAATGAAATGCTTATCCATATCTATGGTCATCCCATGAACCAGATCACTATTTCCAGTATCAATGGTGGATGCCAGAATTCTGTCAAAGCTTTCCATTTGTTGTTTTCAACCAAAATTATACTGAATATACTCAAAGAATATTCTTGTGAACGTTCAGCTGATAAATTAATGGTTTATTCTTTCATTATATTCCATGAAAATATATGAGGTTAAGGAAATCTTCATTCCAGGTTTTTTCAGCATGATATGAATTGACGACTTCCTCTTCTATTCTCTCCAAATTTCAGCACTATTCATGGGATAATGGGGGATTTCGTGAAAGTCAAAAGACACTACAGGAGCATGGCATTTATAATAAAATTAAACATGTACCATTACATGGTAATGGGGTTTCCATTAGAATTTGGAATCTATATGAGAGTTTCTCTATTAATAAACTTATATTTTTTGAATTTCCAGTGAAATATGAGAAAGAATGTTTCCATAACTAGAATCAACATTCGATTGAAGATCGAAAATGGATTTTTAATTACTGGGGTGAGGGATATCAATAACATCATGTAGTGTCCTGATCAACAAAGGTGTGACCCAAAAATTTAGATTATTAAACATTCAAACCATATATATTGAGAATTGTATAAGCTAACTATAAGAATGATTGGTGGCTATCTAGACAGATGAGGATATGTTTGAAGAGTACCCAATTTTCATTTTTTATGAACATGCTATAAAGGAAATACAAATAGTTTACATTAAGTGAAAATTTGTTGAGGAGATATTAATTCAAGAGTTTCGAATATTTTTTTACTAAACCTCAAATGTTAATGGGATTGAAACACTCTTTCAAGGCCACAATAATCATCTTCCTATCCTGACTAGACCCATTCTAGATGGAAGTTTTGGTCAAATATAGATACTATTAAATAATGGCATTGGACATCAATACAATGATAAGAAATATAAAAATATTTACGGTACCATAGTTTAGGACAAGGAAAATATTTCTCCTCGAGACTATGTTTTCCCCATCCATGTTTCCATTAGAGCAATAATTATGGAATATGTATTATCCAGATAGAACCATTTAACATTACCCAAAAACAGGGGTGCATAATGTTATATAAAGGGTAGAGAGACTATTTTTACCCAATTAGATCATTATACCTTGTTTTTCTTATTTATATACACCCCATACCCAAATACCATAAAATATTTATTTCAATTGATGACCTATCTGACCCCTTCCTTATAACACCCATAGATAGATTTGATAAACTTGTTGATTTCTCTATTATCATGTACAAAGATAAGGATGTAATCATTATAAATTAGGTGTTAAGGGGTGTAAATTCCCCTCTTAGCCTTAGTATACATATATAATCTATCATGGGGATGTTCATTGAGGCATAAACTCAAATATTTATTAGCCAGCATAAAGAGGATCCCATATAGGGTATAACCTTTCTTGATTCCCTTATAAAATTAAATGTATCCGCTACAAGATCCATTAACATGGATGTATTCTATGGAACACATAAGAATTATGTAAATCAAATTGATATATGTTTCCGAGAAGACATGATTTATTAGGATTTTAAGAATAAACACCTCTTTATAGTGTCAATGCCCTTAGATTTGTCAATAATAAGAGAAATATTTCAATCCTTCACTAGTTTCTTCATTATATTGATGAATCCATAGGCACTTAAAACTAAATTATGAATTTTCCTTCTCATTGAATGACCCAAATTCATTATAATTTTATATTTCCCTAGATATATTCCCAATCCTTGTGGAAATAATATTACAGATGAATTTTGGGAGAGGTCTCCCAATCACAACAGGCTTAAACTCTTTTATGTCCATAACATTATTCTTTTTTGGAATCAAGGAAATTATGTTAGTATTTATTCCATCGGCCATATAAGAATGATTTATAAATTCCCTCACTAATTTGGCGATCGTATAATTCCCAATGTCCCGATTAAACATGAAATATTTATTGTTAAATCTATTCGGCCATGGCACACATTCAATGTTTATGGATAAAAGGGATACTATAATTTCTTTCTCCATAGGGAACTCAACTAATTTTATGTTTTTCTAACATCAATGTTGCGACTGATGTTATCAAATATCATGTGAGTATTATCATTTCTATTGTTTGAGTTCATATTGAAACCCTCACTTTTTATGTCACATCCCCCACCCCACAAGGTGTACCCTTCCTAGTCCGACAATGTGAGAAGATAGATTGTGACACCAAAGTCCCGCCTCGAGTAGGACTCGGGTTGGAGAATAGAACCCATGGTATAGTAGACACACAAATGTTAGTCACTCACCTCTAGGAGAACACATGAGAAAGAGAGAGATAAAACAAACACTAACTATCTCCAACTCATATAGATCTATAAATGAATCCCAAGAACCTATATGTAATGTCATGCAAAAAACAATAAAAATTAAAGTGAAAACTGAAAGTACCAAAAGAATGTAAAAGGAAAACAACAATGAATCCCAAACATCTTTAATAAATCACAATCTTGTAGTAACCAACATGATCTCTAGCCTACTCCACATGACCTGACAAATAGTGGTATATACATAGGTTGAGTATAATAATATACTTAGTAGGATCCTCCCTAGATCATCTTCGAAAAATGTTAGGAGTGTATGTTAAAGCACAGTGTACAACAAGTGAAACTAACATGCCACCTAGACAGTTATACTATTTTCATAGGCTCTCCATGGATACTTTCACCGAGTATTGAATAAAATAGTACATAATATAATAATAAATATTAAAGGTACCCTGCTACTACTTCCCCACTAGTTCGCCACTTTTCCCCAATGTTAAACGTCATAATAATCTCTCTCCAAAAACACTTTACTGAATACACCTAGGCAAAGCCACATAATAAGAACCTCATGAAACACAACCACCAAGTCCATTTAACCAAAGTAACCATATTGTTTATGAGAGCCACCACAACTTTCATAACATGTTTCGTACATCAGGTATTATAACTCAATCCATTATATACCATACACCATGTAAGGATCCTCAATCCATCATAACAAAAACATGTTACACCAATAGTAGTTCAAAAGAAACTATATATAGAATACATGTTTTTTAATATCCAAAATCCCTTACTACCCTCAACATAGATATATGGGAAAAAATAAACACTTTTCCTACCAGAACATGTAACTACCAAGAGAAGAGAGTGGGGCCAAATGGGGTAGCCATCCATCTATCCTCCCATCTGGATGTTGGGGAAACACCCCCTGAGGGCTCATAATCCCCTAGGTGTCGGTTTCCTTAACCGATAGGGTGGAAAATTATATAGAAACACATAAATCACATGATATATTATAGCTCAAAACCACACTATGGGTAAAACCTTTCCTTACACTCAACTACAGTTATCCTCTCTTAGACTCTAAATTACCACATCTAAGACTAGATATCCTATATGCATATAACCATTTAAATAGTGATATTAAGTTACTTATCCATTTTTATCAATTACACATTATGTAATTAATTATTAAACTATTAATTAACTATAATTTGTTACAAATTATGTCTCATTGTCATCACACCAAGTTCCAAACCCTCCTATAATAACCAAACCATGTCCACAACATCTCAAAAATATTACCTCAGTATTTCATCCTAGCAAGATCCTACCCCATGGTTTAACAATATTTATTCAATCATTTACTAAAAAATCATTACATTCCCATAATTCCATTCATTCGATAAAAGAAAAAATATTGTACCCAACATAAGGGGCTCAACATTCTGAGTAGATGGACTACCCATCAAGAATTTTCCACATATAGTAGGAGCAGAGACAGATCCATCCTCGAGAAGCGAAAAAATGAAATCACCTAGAATAACCCTCATGTTTGCACATAATTTGGAAGGTGGGTAAGCAATACATTCTCACTTATGGATTGGGGAAAGTAAATAATATAAACAACCAAAAATATTCAACAAGTATCCAACATTGAAAACCGACCTATTTCACTATCTCCTATATTCCCCATTAACCCACATGTATAACCAATGCATCTTGCCACTCTAGGCATCAATTACTACACCTATCCCACGGTCTCCCTACCACACATACTACAACTGCTTCCCAGGCTCAGCCATCCCAGGCTTACACCACAACACAAGAAGCAGTAATACAATCAATAAGAAAATAGGCTCGTGGCCCTAAGCCGGGCATCTTTCCATCACACACAACAAAAACTCATTTATCTAAAAATATTACTATTGGACTTTACAAGAAATTCGGTAACTCAAAAACCTTCCAGGTATTACCTTTCATCAAACAAATATTTATTTAATCCATCTTTAATTATTATGTTTATTTAAACATGCATAAATGCATCAATTTTATCATCAATAGTTTACCAGAACAACCACTGTATTAAAAAATGCATCTTTATCTTTATCCAAAACAAAATTAATTAATTATTGATGTAAGTTTTTTTACCAATTTACTTCAAGAACGACATGTTAAACAAAGGAATCTTACCTATCACACTATATTGGAAAACACGATGCAACAACATATGATCAATACCAATTTATTTATCTAGTTCAATCATTTTTTATGTCAATTCCATTATGATCCAGCGGGATAAAACATGATAATTTTAAATTCTCACGTAAATGAATTGAGAGGCCAAGAACCCCCTACACCAAAAGGATTAAGTGGTTCATTTCATGAGAACGACCAACAAAACATATCACGATCACCTCTCCTGGAAGAATTCATCCACCTGATTACATAAAGACACAACCACAACAATGAAAACCCAATAAAAATACATTAGAAACAAGGAGATCACATTCCATAAAATGGAAATGAGGAATAGAAGGAGAGAAACCCAGTATAATTTTTCTAGAACCTATCTTATATTGAAGACTGATTAACACTATTGGGTTTCCCCAAAATAGATGTTGCACATGCAGTAGGAAGAAACGTCAGGGAAGACATGATCCAAGGCTACAAAACTATACATGTCTCATATGAGAAGGAAGCCATGGTTTAAGAATCTCTCAGAAGATACAATAAGTGAGAACAAGATATGAAGATATCTCGACCCTTTGTAATATATGGCGGAGTTTGGGTTTGTGATATGCGAAATTTTTCATTAACACTTTATCTATCAAAGATCATGTGTTTTGACCGAGTACAAAGTTCCCAAATATTAGGAAAAATTATTATGGGAGTTATGGGCTTTGAATCAGCCTTAAATCTCTTAAAACACATCCTTTAATGCGTTTCACAACACATAAAATTTCAAAATGGTGAAACAGTATGAAATAAGGAAAAAACTAAAATTACACAAATGAAATTTCATAGTTATAGAGACACAATTCACGAAACCATTTTGGTGCCACCATTTCAGTAACACCATTTTTGTGCCACCATTTATATGCCACCATTTCAGTGCCACCATTTTGATGCCACAATTTTGTTGCCACCATTTGGGTGAAACCATTTTTGTTCAACTATTTCAATTCCACCGTTTCAGTGCCACTGTTTCTATTCCACCATTTTAGGGCTACCATTTCGGTTTCACCATTTCAGTGCCATTTTTTTGTGCCACCATTTTAGTGCCACCATTTTGGTTCCAGTATATATCTTCAACCATTTAGGTTCTACCGTTTCTGTTCAACCATTTCCATGACACCATTTCAATAACACTGTTTTAGTGCCTCCATTTTGGTGCCACTAGTTTTGTGGCACCATTTCATTAATTTGGAAAAGGATATGACACAGTTCTAGAAACACTATTCACATAACTAAAAATTTGGAGAACTGTTGAGAATTATTCATATTGGCATCTCTGAACACTTATAACACCATATTTTAGTAATGTAATCGACTAGAGAGGTCTAGCAGATTTCATTACATACCTCTCAAAACAGTATCGTTAACGAGAATCCAAAACCAAACCAAATAAGAAAAAGAAAAAGGAGTCTGAAAAACCCTCCTTTCGAGATACCTATCAAGGTTTGTGGCACCAAAGGATCTAAACCACTTCTAAAAGGAACACACAAAACCACATGAAAACCCAAACCAGCCCTTAAATAGTCTCCCGGGGGAGATACCTCTCAAAAGAGAGAAAACCGAAACAAGAATCAAAATAATGACTTCTAATAAATAAGAATGTTCTACAACCACATACGAACATTATTAAATTATAAGGGATAAATATCCAACAACTTAGGGTGTTGAGCACGTATCTCCCACTAATGTTTCTATATAAACAACTCCATTCCATCATGCCACCACAAGACACAAACCAAGGGAATAACTTGCATTCCTAACACCTTTTAATTGTTGTTCTGGATCGCTATAGGTTGATCCTAAATGGTCACATCATTTTAAACATAGATCTCACCCCAATATAATATGTGAGAGTCATAATGAAGATAATGATGGAGTTGTGGAACATGAAAGATGTCATGTATGCAGCTCATCTATAGGGTAAGTCCAACTCGATACACCATGAATCCAACACTAGACAACACCTTGAAAGACCCAAAAACATGGGAGAAAGATTACTCCCATTACCAAACCATTGCTACCCATGATGAGGAGTCACATTTTGAAACACATGATCGCCAACATAAGACTCCAAAGGTCTCCTCCTATGATCATCATAGGACTTCTTATGATCTTGTGATTCCATCATCCTCTTTTGAATCACATAAACCATCTATATCATATTCTGTACCAATAATGGCCCATGAATTTATTAATATCCAATCCCAGTCCAACAAATTTGAGAATGGAATGGTCGGCCATACATAGCTTCAAATGTTGCCTTACTGATTGTGGAGTGAAAACTATTTTAATATGAAAACTCTACCATGGTTATGTTTCTCATCTACAAACCTCCAAACTCATAGACACATGAGCGAAACATGTCTTCAAGAGTATGGATGGTATATTATGTCTAACCTACTCTATATAGATGAAAAGCAGTGTTAAGTCATAGCTGAGAACAAAAATCATGCTTGAGACCTCTCCACACCCTGTATGTAAAAAATGGGTCTCTATTAGAAATGATCATCCCCACGACTCTGTGGAGTCTCACTAACTCCTATAGATACTTCCTCAATAAAACCTCCATTGATCTCGACTCCTTGATCACAATGAAGTGGGATGATTTCTTCTAGAGATCCACTACCACCAATATAGCATCAGAACCTCCATGAGCTCAATGAAAATCGGTTAAAAAGTGCATCGAGAGGTCCTCCCACTTCCACTGGGGAACATGCACTAGCAAGGGAAAACAACAGGGAACACAGTGCCCAACCTTCACCTTCTGGCAGTACAAACATCAAGAAATAAAATCGACAACTGCACACTTGAACCCAAGACCCCAAAACTGACACATCAAGGCACAATAATGTTTTTTAACCACAATGTACCACAATGGGAGATACCCAGAAACCCTTTAAAACCATATCACACATCACCAAGGGAAAGAAAATACTTCATTGAAACAACAAATAGTGTTGTTCATCCTCAGACCAACCATCAGGGGCTACACCACAAATAATATGCTCTCTCCAGACACCTTCCCCATGATCCCCCATCTGGGACTCCCTAAATACAATACTATAGATGATTGCACCACCATCTAGAAAATACTACCCCTACCCCACACTTCTACCATATTCAGATGCAATGCTAAATGCTCTTCCATCACTCTCCACGCATCACCAGATTCATGTACTACATCACTAAATGACATCCTACCTTATGTACAAGCTACAACATTCAATTTACCAGGTTTATATGAAATTTTTATTTCAAAATACTGTATGAAATCCATCCACCAATACTACTACATGTTCAAGTCCCGTTGGGAGAAAACATACCTCAAGATCCTATGATCGGTGCAGTCCAAAAATCGATCACTGATGAGGTAATGTATCTACAAGTACAGAGAGAACACCACTATCGCTAACTCGAGATCGTGGGTGGAATAGTTACATTCACAGGGATGATACATCAAATACCCATAAGACATTACCAATCCCTAATGCATCAGAAAACAACCAATATCAAGAAACCAGGCATGGTAGAAAACATTAAACTGTAATCCCTCTTTGGGAAGAAAATGAACCGGAGCATTGGCCAACTTATCCTTCAGATAATTGAAAGATGATTGACACTAATCAGTCCAAATGAATTCAGGATTATTCATGGTAAATGTTCCTAAAGGAGTCAAAACCCAACAGAAATCGACCACAAACATCATGAAATTCCCTGCGAGACTAAGGAAACATCGCACCACTACAACTATTTTGGGGTTTCCCCAAGAAAAAACTACTTCTATCATTGATGGATATACAACTACTTTCTTCCAGGACACAACATGCCCCCAGAAACAGACTTCTTGTGCCCAAAACAGAAACATCGACAACTTCCCAAATTCCTGCTGTCGAAATAGAACTTCCAAAATGGAATATAAATTCTCTATATATTCCTCTTCAGATGTGGAGTACACAAATATTTCATCAATGAAAACCATCACAAACATGTCGAAGAACTCAGAAGAAATACTGTTCATCAACTCCCTAAACATATCTGAAGCATTTTTCACAACAAATGACATCGCCAAGAACTCGTAATGATTATCATGACAACAAAAATCAGTCTTCGAGATATCCTCTTCCATTAAACAAATCTGATTATAACTTTACTAAAAATAAATCTATGAGAACCAACATGGACCATTAAACTTGTAAAACAAATCATCAATCTAGGGATGGGGATAGTATTTATTCATTGTCACTTTTTTCAAGTGACGATAATCAACACACAACCACAAAAATCCATCGACCTTCTTTAAGAACAAAACTGGTGCACCCCATGGTGAAATACTTGTCCAAACAAAACCACACAAAAATAGACCATCGATCTACATATGAAGATCTTACAACTCGTATGGCACTATACTATACGAGGACATCGAGATAGGAGACACACTTGGCTACAAATCGTTCCTAAACTCGATCTCCCATTGAAGGGGTAATACTAAAACATCTTCTAGAAGGTCGTTCGGGTATTATTCCACGACCCTGGGAAACAACAACTACTGATCCTCTGATGAATTAAACATCAGCTAATTCATCAAGTATGAAAATGATTGAACACACCTCCGACCCATATGAGTGTCTCGCTCTCCAAAAAACATTAATGGCTCTTTGTCAACATCGAAGAACACCACATACCTCTAAAAGTGATCAACAATAGCCTACAATGAATAAAACCAATATGCCGAATATGACATCATATTTTAATATCTCTAAACATAGGAAATATCCCCAAGAGTAGTGATGACCCAACACTAGATCATAGTCTCTATATACATCAAACAAACCTGATCGACCTCAAACTGGTGTAGTCAATGCAAGTGTACTGGAAGAATCTCTACCAAAAGTCCCAAAACATGGACAAGGTCATGTGATATGAAGGAGTGTGTGGATCTTGAGTCCAACAAGGCATAAATCCAAGTATAAAACAAGGAATGTGTACCTCGAATAATGTCTGGATCGCCAGGAACATGCAACACAAAGTCATGAAGCTAACCTCGACCTACTCTATGACCTCTCCGGGCTTAATAAAGACCGCAACCATGGACAAACTGTCTTATTAGAGGAAGGGGAGTGTCTTGGCAATGTCCTTTTCTTGGACCATATGATATATGCTGATCCAATGTGGGTGCAACCTACAACTACTGAATTGGCATGAACTAGTTCAATGGAGGAACCTGGAGCGGAATAGTTGGTGCATAATGACTGCTCTGAATGTTCGGGAACTCTTGCTACTGATGACCTTAACCTACATAATAATAACAATTTCATGATCCCATGTCATCAGATTGAGAGATTTCACACCAGAGAAATGATATTCTGGAGGCTAGGACCTACCACCATCCAAAAGGAATATCTTCTTCCCTTAAAACTAGGAACCCCTGATGACAGCTCTACATCATGAGGAATCTGGAAAATCCCAACTCGTGAAGATAGGTTTTTGGTCAACATTCTCTCGATTACCGCTACCCTCTCCAACACCTCAAGATATGACTTCATAAAAAAAATTGTGACTTGGAACTAGATCTCTAGATTAAAAATATCCTCAAAATGCAATGACAGGACCTCCTCTTCTGAAAAAAGTTCAAAATAATATCATTAAATTTTCTTAAATTGGATTCCAAAATCTCAGATATTTGATCTTACATGTCGATGGGTAAAAAACGCATGGGGATTTAATGCATTTTCAGTCAACAAAAGAATCTAAACTCTAAATTTTTCTTGGAAACCCTCCCATGGGATGGCTGACTCCTTGTGAGCTCTATGGAACAACAACCAACACTACCTTTCTACCCCACAAAACATTGTTACAACCGATGATACATGATGATCATTCAAAGAATGGGTTGTGTTGATTGCTATCTCAACCTCCTTAAACCCTTCTTCTATAACTGCATCTGAAATAGAGCCCCCAAACATCTTGTAGAATCTACAACCGATACTCTCTACGTGTCCTCTTCCATGATCTATTGTCGCCGACCTCCACTCAGTGGTGATCTTCTAGCATATCCAGTTAGATATCTTTTAAGATAACCTATGAAGGAAGTTGATCTGGATCCATACTTGCAAAAAATAGTTAGATATAATAATCATATAACATGGAAGACTCAACATTAATTTTTTTTTCATTTATTCCTTTTAGGTTAACCTATCCTAATTTCTACAAATTCAAAAATATGTGCAAAGAAGAATGATGACTGATCCTTTCCAGGGTATCTTCCCTGAAACGAGTATCACCTCATTCAGTAGTTACTATAAACATATGTTTCATAAAATCAGATCACATGGGCCCCTCAATAATTGTGTCTCTATTGGTCTCCAGTGTTTACAACACTTTTTAAACTTTACTGACAATGTTTCCCTATAACCAATGCAACCTACATTGTTCCAAAATCCATAATTAATCATATCCCTCAACTTTTCTATAGAACTGCTCTATCTTGACCCCCTCCCCACAAGGTGTGCCCCTCATTGGCCGATAATGTGAGAATGGAGAGAGTGAAACTTGATTCCTACCTCCAATAGGCTCTGGGTAGGTGAATAACACTTAGGGTATAATAAACACACAAATGGGTGGAAATACCCTATAGGAGAAAACATGCAAAAGAGAGAGAGAAGATATACACAAACCAAAACCAAATCAAACTGCACTATAAAAGAAACCCAATTACATATATGTAATGTAATGAATGAAATCATAAAACCGAAAGGGAATACCTCAAGTACTAAAATAACGTAAAATGAAAACAACCACAAAGACTGAAAAATCCCAAATAAGGATGAAATTATGAAATAAAACATTACTAATTTGGTATCTTTTGAAACATAACCACCATGAATGAAATAAATTAAAATAAAACATTAATTACCATTAAAATTATGATATTAAAAATATAAAATATCATAGAGTAACTATATATACCATATAAATGAAATATGTGGTGAATATGGAATGTGTCTCATAGAAATAAAAGGGATACTAAAAAACCTTACCTCAGGTAAAACATACTTTATAAGGGATTTAATACTGGATTAAAATAAATTTTAATTTATAATAATTATATAGAAGACCCATATAAATTTTTATAATATATTATATGATACACATATGACATTTCGAAAAAGTATTATTAATAATTATTTATTAAAATTATTGTTTTCTAGTGCTAACTCTTTTTTTAATATAATTTTTCAATCTTGAGTTCTGGTCCATGAATATTTCAAAATATTCCATGACATAAATAATGTCATTATTGAATTAAATACCATATATATTCATTATATAACTAAATAGTTCCTTTCTTTAAGGGTGTACAAGAAAAATGAATCACATCACTTGATGGAGGTTGTAGTCCACATGTACACACAAGTGAACTTATCATTTTAAAGTAGTGGATATTTAAGAAGGTAAATCATATATTATATATTTCCAATGATAATTTAATTATTAATATAATTTAAATCCATTAGTTTCTTATTTATGAACATTAAATTTATATGATGATAAAAATGAATAATATCCTTATGTGGAGACAATAGGTTCTACGTACGCACGAACAATGATTTCATTTTTCATAGGATGGAAAAGAAATGAATAAATATTTGTACACCATCAATAATAAAGATTCAATTTAAATAAGATAATGGTATTATTATATGAGGGTAATTATAAAATATTTTTAAGAGGTTAAATAGAAAATAAAATGACAACACTCAGTTTATTGTTATAACTTTTCTTTAGAAAAGAACCTTTGGCTTACACCCTAATCCTTTTAGGTTCATCTTTTGATGAGAACATTGAATGTTTCATATGGGGAAGAAATATTGGAATTGTTTTTGGTCATATCTTGTTTGAGATACACAGATCACTATGCGTAATGAAAATTAGAGGTGGTGTCTCCTTATATTACATAGTTGGGGGTACCATTTGAATTACTTAATGTAATAAATTAATATAGATTAATTCTCGTGAAAAACTTGAAGGAATGATATATTTAGAATATAGGGTGATTTTAATTCTAAATAAAATTTGAAAATAAAATGTATACATGTTTAATTGTTGTATTAACCCTTATCTCTTAGTTATAAGATCTAATTATACATTTTAATGATTAAAATGATAAAAATTATATTTTTCTCTTAAGGGGTAATGAATGTTACTATATTAGGAAAAGCCACCCATAAATGGAAAATAGTTGATCTTATAGACCATATCCCATTAAATTGCCCTGGATAATATATTTTTTATTAAATATAAATCATATAATAAAAATATAACTTAAAATTTAATTCGTTTAATGTAATTTTCAAGTCTATTCACATAATTTGACATTAAAAATTATCATGAAAGTAATGGAATTAAAATATACCTAATACATTATAAATTTATAAAAAATATTTTAACACAAAAAATTTCCCAGAAATATATTTCATTAAGTGTTTAAAAAAAATTTAGTTTAATTTTCTACTTATTTCCCAATATTCATGTCGGTGTTTCCCAATAAAATAATCTAATTATTTAATCAATAAATATTAAAATAAATTACCATAAGTTTTTTTTTCAAATTCATAATAATTTTATAGAATAACTCATATATTCTTTTTTATCATTGTCAAAAAATATAGATATTTTTAGAGAGAGAAATACATATTGTAATATTCCATTACATAAAATTATAAATATTTCTTTATCAAAGAAAAATAGAACCAAAATGCCATATTTTAGATTATGTGATATGATTGGATGAATTAAAATTATATAATGATTTATAAAAATGTGTATTAGTGATTTTTAATCCTTAATTTAGAGTATTAAACATATTTAACCCTTTTACACATACTATGGTGACAATGTATTTATTTAGGTTTCTATTTATTTTAAAAAAGAATAATCTTGACCTGATTATGATATTTTTATATCTATATTAAAAAAATATTATCAATATTATCAAATAAAATCGCTATATGTGGTTGTAATTTCTCTTGAAATAAACCCTCCTAATGAGATAAAATTTATTTTATAGAAAAAATTTACTTTTAAAGAATAAAAATGTATTTTTTCGAAAATTAAGCATAGTTTAAATTCAAATAACATTAATTTGACAGTTATTAATCAAAACAAATTAATTAATATTTTAAACAAATTTGTTTTAAAAAAAATTCATTGTGAATACTTGAATGGGAAAAAAAGTTTTATATAAATTCAATATTTTTAAACTATTCAATAAAAAGTTAAAAATTTTATAAAAATGTAAATTTTCAACCTCAACTAATTTGGATATTATAATTTTAAAAAATATAACCTTTTTATAAAATATATTTTCTAAAGGTGGAAAAAATTAGTTATAATATTTTTTCCTAAAAAATTTGGAATTGTCTTTGAAGATAAATTATTATTGAAGCATAAAATGACTATACTAAATATTGGGTGCTTATTTAATAAGAATAAAAAATACATTTTTATTGAATAGAACCATTATATATATATTTCATAATGTTGTTATTTCAATTCGTACCAGAAATTTAACTTCTAGGTCATAATGGTTACATTTAAATAATATTATTTTCATACTATATCATAGTTCACATAAGGATTGGCATTTCAGGTCATAAAATCTAATGAGTTTATTAGACTTTTATTATAAAATTTCAAGGTGTTGAAAAATAAAAAAAATAAGGAACGTAGACTGGTAAAGAAGTAATGAAGACTGTTACAGTGATCTAGATTCTGTCACCGACCCAAAAACTGAAGCCCGTATAAAATACAATCAATTAATTCCCATGGACAACAATAGAAAGACAAAAATGCCTACTAAAATGAAGGAATGGATCAATGAAATCCACAATTTTGGGGCCATAATAAAATGATCTATTCTTTTGGAAAGTAGAATATCCCAAGATATATTATTGTAATGAAGATGAATAACTTGATCAAATTTATAGAGCCCACAAATCCCATCATGGCTGATCACACTGACCACCCAAAATAATTTCCCATCCATTAGATACATGGGAATATCATGAAAGTTTGTTTTGTATAAAAATGAATCTTTCTTTGAATAGTTGATTTTTGATAGTAATGTTGGGAATAACCTTGGTGTATGTTACTCGTGTGTGTTCTATTTCTCGAGACATGTCAAGAGAATGAATAAAAATATCAAATAGTAATGCATATATGTTCAATGGGTTACTAACCAAAAAATATATCAATCAATCATATATTATCCTCATAGTTGACATAAACTAGTCAATAAAAACCCCAATTACCCCTACAATAGTGGAATCATCCCCTTCAACAACACAATCATTTAAGGTGTTGTGTAGATAAATTTGGATGGTAAATACTGAAGGGAAGGATCTAATAATGGTGTCGAAAAAATTCTAAATTTTTTAAGTCCTTATTCCACTTGTGTTTCCTAGATGATAACAACCCTACCATGTAAAACCCCCATAAAATGAAGAGTTTTTATCTACCCCATTCAATTTCAAACACTTGTTAGACCCATTCTCTGTTGAACATTCACATGAACCTAAAGTCTCCGACTAAAATTGGGGACAGTGAGAAAGAGACTGAATATGAGGATAAGGTTGGGGAATATGAACACGACAAGAATATAGAATTTTCTATAATTTCCTTAATTGGTTTATATATATATATATTAGAAAAATAGATGCAATAACTATGGATGGATCAATATGAGATCCCATTCACTTCGGATTCATCCAAAGAATTATTAAATGAAATCATATTTGAAGAACTATTAAAAGATTCATCCCAAAATAGAAATCATCTAATCATATAAATAATATATATTCCATATTAATAAACAATAGACATGACACCCCATATTTCCTAGATAATGTGGTCATCAAAACAACTGAGTTTAATATATGATCCTTGGATCTGGAATAATTGCCTTGTTGAAAATAACAGTGCTAGCCAATATGTATGAAATTTTAAAAAATCACAATTGACCTAGAAAAGATAGTACTCTTGGATTCTCATTTCCATTGTAAGGATATACGAGAATCCTTCATTGATTTCATTATATGCCTCAATGAATTTTAGGGTATGATGGAAGCAACAGAAGTCTACACTAAAGAAAATGATCTTTTTGAGTTTCATGTGGTTATCTACTTTATAAAGAGAAAAATATAAGTTTTTATATAGGGACACATAAGAGCCTCATACATTTTAGCAAGATTGGTAGAACTGACATCTGTTGATCCCTCATTGTAAATTACTCTAGGATTGACCACACACTAGCTTGAACCCACCAACGGTTGGGCTACAATAAGGCCAACCAATCTCCCGCCAATATAATGATTTAGGAATTTGATAAGAATAAGAAGAATCATATTATCTAAATAAAAAAAATATCAATTCATGGACATTGAATCTAACTTGGGATTCTAGGTCATTCATCAAGACATGGCTTCCAAATATCTACTTGGATGAATATGTCTTCATCTGTAGAAAACAGTGAATTCCTTATGCCATTAGTCCATTAAATATTATATCAATAGGAAATTAAGAATTTTATATGGTGATAATTCCCAATTTTAGTATCATAAATACTAGACTATATATTAGAGACTCTATTAAGGGAATGGTAAGATGTGAATGATAGAAAATATTACACGGACTATAACTCCCAATAAATTAAAAATTGTTTCTAACAACCCATTAAATGTGCCCATTTAGGAGTACTTATTTCAATAAATATTTTCCAAGAAATAATTTTAGATATTGCAAGGTACCAAGACACACAACCTATCTCTATTATAATGATATAACTCATTCAAACTAAACACTATCTGATGAAGTAGTTATGTAATAAGTATAATAATAGAAATTTACTCGACAAATATCCCCTTATATTGTTTTTAGATTTTATAAATGTTGTCAAATTATCATGTAAAGGTCCCAAAATTACTTATAAATCATCACATAGAGTTGAAAATTACTCTACTTCCTTCCCAAAATCTCACGTTGATAGTGAATCCTCTAAATCCAATGATATTAAGGTGGAGGGTGGAGTTGTTTAGGATACCCCTAATAAGGATTTCTCAGAACCAACCTCTTTGGAACCTGGATATATTTGAACTTGACTATCATGAATTGATAATTTTTCATTTCCTATAACTTATGAGGATATCAGATTGATGATGTACATGAAGACATTTTCAATGATACCCCACCAGCAATTAATAATATTGTCTCTACAATGATTTATCAGCTCAAGAACGTAACCTTGATAATGGAGGAGGACCCAAAACCCATATTGATCAATGTTTTCATAGATCTTGTTGGTTTTGATATATTATCTCCTTGAAATTGAACCATGATATTATCTCATGAAATTGTATTGAAATTATTTAATTGGATCTTGATGTGGACACCCACCATATGTCCCTTCGAGATGATCATTATAGCTTCAAGTATATATCCAAGAGGGTTTATCCATCAAATGCTACAAAGGTAAAAACTAAATTCCAAATTATTATTAATTGTATCTTTATTAGGGAAGTGTGAAACCATAAATGGATCACCAAAATTGTCCCCTTTAAGAAGGAGATGATCAGATCTGTATTTGCAACAATTTTAAGGTCATCAAACAACATTCCCAGTAAGATGATTTCTTTATCCCAATTATAGAACTATAAATCATTCAATTTTTCATATAACAGGACATATCCCTTATGGATATATTTTTAGGGTACAACTAGATCAGAATGAACCTCCTCTGGTTTATAATATAAAACATGATATTCTCAATATGGTATATTATTCTAATGAATCATATCTTTTTTTGGATAAATATAAATTCAATATATCAACATGACATGAAATATTTTTCTTAAAAACTAATTGGGAAAATCCCAGAATGTTATGTTGATGATCTCGTGTTCAAATCCTAGTGACATTGTGATCATATTTCCAAACATGAGATAGTTTTCAATTTTTTTTTAAAAAGGCAGGAAAAAGAACCCCGAAAGTGTCGTATTATGGTGAATTTATGAAATTCACTCAACTTAATAATATGAAATGGTGTTATCTATTTAGACTATAAGAGGATTAGAGAGGTCATTGATATTATACCTTTTAAAAACTAAAATATTTGAGGGGGATTCCAGGATTCATCACTTATATAATGTGTTTCAAAGCTAAGGTTTCCAACAAGAACCTCCAAATTTAAAAACATATAGATATGTGATTCACATAAAAATTGGATAATTATGGTGAAGAAACATTCAAAAATATATAAGAAAATATTTTTCACCAATTGGTCTGGATACCACTCGTGAAATTCTAAATAAATCATTTTATATGTTTCCAAAATTGAGTGATTGATGGATTCCCTTATCTAAATGAAAAATGTTGTGAGGATGGGATATTATCTCTAAAATATAATTAGAATAATGCGTGATTCCAACACATGGTATTATAACATCAATAATAACATCCTCACATGGTTTTTTATATCACAAAAGTTGTGGCACTACTTATAGCACCATGAGGTCATCCTATTCTATTGCATTAAGAGAGTCATGTATATCCTCTAGAATTTGATATTGACTGGATACTTGGATTGATGGGAAGTAATATCATATAACATAGACATAATATTCATGCTAAAAAATTAAATTTAATTATCTATCTAATTTTATCTTGATATAACATATACTAGAAACTGTACAAGTGAACAATCATCTCCAATATAAAAACATTATATATATATATTTAAAAATCCCTAGACACGATATATATAATTTGATAGTTCCTATCAAGGTAATGGAACCAATAATTCTTAATAGAGTTTTTCAGGTGATTGTTTTCACCTCCCTATCCAAGAAAACCCCAACCATATTCATTCCAATTATCCAAAAACCACACCAACAAGAAGGTATAAGAATGAGCACTCATTGAAGGAATGAGGTATACCTTTAATTCCAATCTAATCATTTTAATGTTACATTTGATTCTATGTTTTTAATAAAGTATATTCATAGTAAATATACCTTTAAGAAAGCATCATTATACCTCATTAAGATTTAATAAAAAAGTGTATGGAAATATTCCCCTTCAATACAATAAAGAATCATTTCACTCACCCATAGATAAATTTTTTGATGCATCAGCCAATAATTCAATGAAATTAATTGAACCCGATTAGGATATACAAGTCATCCAAATCACACAACAATGGGTGGTCCCCCCAATCACTGTCAATAACATGTAGAAAATAACTTAAGTCAACCGTACTACATAAAATGATGAGCCAACATTTTCATTAATTGATTTCTCTAATAAATGGATGTCACCTACAATGGAATATATCCACATTGGAGTCCCTATAGTGTACCAATACGAGAAAGAATTGAACTAAAATATGATAAACAAAATCATCCCCATTATTTTCCTGAAAAAATATAAATTTCATTGGAAATGATAAATTGATAGAGATCATCTTAAATTCATTGAATGAGGAGTGACCCGCACCATTATGCAGAAATTTCATATAGAATATTGTGAATGTATCCAGTTAATAAATAATTTGAAACACCCTTTTAATTTATTATACATTTACCTATACATAAATTTAATGTTGTTTACATATTTCATTATATGAAACACCAAGTTTAAACGAACTGTGAAATAGAGTTTAATTATTATTATTTAATGTACTAGTTATAACCTTGATATTGGATTGGTGGTATGAATTTTAATAAATATATTTATATAATGTATTATTTACATTATATTAAAATTAATTTACAGGTTCTCAATTTTTTAGAAATAAAAATAAAATCATTTAAAAATGAAAATGGATGTTTTTCTAAATAACAAATTTTATGTACATAATTAGTTTTTTATTAATAAATTAATTTAATATTTATAGGTGAATAATTTTAATATAATTTTTTGAAATTATATTCAATAAAATATTTTAAAATTTATATAATAGTTTTTAAATGTTTAGGAACGAAGGTAAACTGAGTTTTATGCTTAAAATGCATTTTATTAAAAATAGTTTTATTGTATTTTGAAACCCTATTTTAAAATGAATTTATTTCAATTAAATAAATTGAAACTACTAAAATGGATAGAATATTTGGAATCATAATAATTAGTATAACATAATATTTTCAACTTCATATTTTGTCAATATGATTAGTAAAGGATGAAAAAATTCATTACTACGATAAAAGTTAAAAGGGGTTAATTATAATTTAACCCAAAAAGAAAAATATTAATATAATCTAACAAAATTTATAAATAATTTTGAATGTATATATATTTTTTATACCAAATTAAAAAATATAAATTGTGTTTATTATGATCCAATATCCCAATTGAGTGACTATATTATTTTTTAATATTCTTGATAGTCACAAGTGTATAATTCCACTCACTTATAAAATGGAACAATCCCCTTCCCATTATCCACACTAAATTATCCCAATAGATAAACCAAAATCTAAACTAATTTAATCTCAAATTACTAATCCACATACTAGAGGTACTTATCTTTTTATTAAACTAACCCAATGTTCCTTAAGAATATTTCATATGAGGTTTATCAAAAATATAGATATTTTCTTAGAAATGTTATTCAAGTTTCAATCTTCTTTTACATCTAAGAAATAAATATTATCCATCTTAAAATAATTAATATTATATAATAAATAAATAAATAAGTTATTATTATTATTATTTTGATACCATTTTCCACCTTATTTTCCAAAAATGATACATGAATGTATCGGTCTTGTGCACGTATGAACTACCACCTCCACATAATTATATAATTCATTTTCTATAACTATATTTCTAGGTTTTTTATTATTTGGGTTTAATATTTATATATATAATTTATAGAATAATTATTCTAATTTAATTGAAATATCTTATCTACCTTCTTAACTTATCATCAACTGGAAATTGACAATGACTGTCAAGCATACGTGTGGACTACCACCTCCATGAAATGATGTTATTATTTTTAATTATATTTTTAAATGGATGGTAATAAGGGTTTATTTAATGAATATATTTGATATAATAATTCTTATATAGAAGATAATTGTAATTTACATTTATTTCATTCCACCAGTTAGTAACTGAAAACACCATTAGTGAATATATATGGAGTGTCATCTCAATAAAGTGTTGTAATACATTTTCATCACTGATTCACATAAATTGTTAACTAATTATATAAAATGAAAAAACGTGATACTTATGACATGTATAATAATATTTATATGATAAAAAATAACCAAACTAAAAATACCAAGACCATCAAACATATTCAAGTAACAAAAACATATCTATTTTCACCATAATGATTATTTTAAGATGAAGTTATTATTCAAAAATGATAATCAGAAATTTAAATGTAAAATTATTAGTAATTTATATATGAATAGTTATCTGGAATATATTTATAATAGATATATATTTATTATATATGGGATTTAAACACACACGAGGTAAGGAAGGACTTGAGGTGAGGGATTAATGTTACAATCTAATTTATTTTTGGGATTGTTTTTGTTAAATTTATATTAAAATAAATTAAGAATTATGTCACATTTAAATATAATATATTATATTATACTAAAGTTATTTATAGTTTTTAATTATTTAATTTCATTAACCATTAATTTTTAGATAAAATGATTTATATTTTTTCAAGAAACATTGAATTATTTACCTATTTGTTCAAGAGTCTTTATTATCCATGTTCATAAATTATAAGAAATATTTTAGTGAATCCTTTACTAGATTCTGATGATTGATTAAATTAATTTTCAACCATATTTGAATTTCTATAAAAACATTTGAAAATAATCTTGTTTTCATTTATTAAATGAGGTGTTTTTTATCAAAAGAGTGATCAAAAAATTTGTTTATATATATACTCAACGAACAGATTCCACCATCATAATTAATTCTAATGTATTTGACAAATCATTTACAACTATAAAGGGTTATTTTAGAAAATAATGTATTTCATAATATTCATTACAATTTTCAACTTTCAGTAATTTATTTCAAATTGAAAATTTTATTTTCTTCAAGATATATTCTTATAATCATTTTAAAAAAATTCATATATGATAACATCCAATAATGTTACTTATGTTTCACCATGGAGATGATCCAATGATATAGTCCTTATATACCTCTGAATTGTTTTTAATTATTAATCTGAAATAATGTTGAGACAAAATTTCTTTTTAATTGGTTAATCTATGATGAAAAGTTATATGTTTTCATGATCTTGTGGAATACATATGAATATATTATGTTTATATGACATTTTGGTGTGTTATAGACCAAAAATATACATAGTGATGTGATAAAGATATCTCATGAGATGATGATGATATGAATGAAAAGATTTTAAATATTTATTTACACAATTTGTTGCATGATTTAGATTTTATATAGCTATGATCTTATGATTATGTATAAACATTACTATGAATATATGTGGCCACATTTTTATGCACAAGAATGATCTCTTCTAGATAAGATCATAATATTGTGTGTGGACATTATTTTGAATTATTATGCTAATTTTTATTTTATTTCTTAAGATTATGATGCCACATGCCTATGTTATATCTCTTGAATGGTAATTAATACATTGACACCCTTAAAAATCAGGCTTTTGGACATGCTTTGATTTTGGAAATTAGAATCTTATATTTTCTATGAATTAATATTTTCCATTGATAATAGGAAAAATTTAATGTAATAATACCCTTATGATAATTGTATGATTTTAAATTACCAATATTTTAATACTTACCCATACTCAGATTCTATGCTCACTATTTCTTACGTTTTCATTCCTGAGATTTTGATAGAAGTTTCCAAATATGATAATACTAAGATGATATTAACTTAAAAAACATTTTGGAATATTTTGAATATTTTTTAATAAATAATATTTTTATGAATCCAGTATCTAAATACACAAATCATTTATGGTCCCCTGGTATTTAGTATTGTAATTTTTTTGAATAATCACCTTAAATGATGAAATATTTATAGATATTATTATAGGGCCACCCCAGTTTGCATAAGATAATTTTTTAGTTATTATGGGATATTAGGATTTGAAAATATTTGGGAGAACACTTAGTATTTGATGAATATTAGGAGAACATTCAATGTTATGGTAAGAAATTAATTGTGGTTTTCTAAGAAAATACATCCATATCTTGTTACTGGTATGTGTTAGGGCACAATGATTATCTTTTCTCATTTCAAATTTTATTTTCAAATAGTTTCATGTTTTCCTGATATAACATTTAGGGGTTTCATAGGCTAGTATGACATGATAAATATAATGGATCATGTCACCTGGAATTGAGAGAAATATATGTTTCCATTGAAAAAAATGGGAGAGTGTCACCCATGGTCTAGAGTCTATCTCATATTTTTTAGAAAGAGACACAAATTTTCATTTTATTATTAGTGTTTATTTATGATGGTATCCAATATTTGACCTAGTTCTTTCTTAGAATCGTATAGTGTCTGAATTATCAAATACAATGGGAACACATTTTCTTTTATAGTGGGACATGATATGTATTTATGAGTAACAAAATCCATTTCATAATTATCTAAATAAAATGATTAATTACTACTCACATCATATAGTTTCTCCTAATTTTTTAATTCCTGATAGTGACAATCCAGCTTATGATTAAGTCAATCTGTCTCCACCCAGAGCAATCTCACTAAGGATGGATTCTCTATTACCTGACTTAGACACATTTATTATACCCTAATATTTCAAGGGTATTCATTGAGTATGGAATTATTATCCTAAAAATAATATTTTTTTTATTCTATGATCTCATGATTTCATTAGAGTAATTTGGTTCACACACGTGCACTAATAATTTCCTTCAACGTAGCATGGATTATACAATTTAAAAATATAGCATAACGTAGTGTGGATAATGTAATAAAGAATTTGGGAAGCTTCACCCAAATTTATTTTAGAAGTGTTTAAAGGATCATCACTTATGTGTCTTTCTATAAAACATTCAAGTAACATGAATTCTATAAAGGGTGAATTTATTGGGTTCACTATCTCTCTCATTTAATGGGATATTACTAGGGTCTCAATCAGTTGAAGAGGGTATAATATTGAAACCTCCCAAATGATATTTTCCCATACCAATTGATTCCTCAAAAAAATTTATTATATGAGGTACTAAAGGAACATCATTTTTGGGTTCCAATGGTCTTTGTTATTGTTGATGAAATAATTTCCCAAGATATATTTGTAGTAGGTAGGAAATGATATATGATGATCAAATAGATAGGTACTTATATTTAAATAGTCAGGACTCAACCTCTATAACTATAATATATCTATTAGAGGGTATAGTTGGTGTACCCTCTAGTTAAAATTCTGTTATTAGATCATCGAATATTGAATCATCTATCATGTGTACCACATACTCTATTGGAGTAGCAGACCCAGAAGGTACCTCTCGATCAACCCATCAAAAATACTTAACATCAAGAGTTATAAAAGGATTCTTAAAAATATAATTAATTTTAGAAAAATTGTATGTGAATATCAAGTTCATCAATAATATTGTGTGAGAATATTTATTTTTTCACATTAAACTATTAATTATTATATCACATATGATATTTATATGAGTCCATTCACTAGTATTTAAAATGTAGGAATAGTGACTAGTGGGTCTAGATAGATAGCTACTACCAATCATCCATGGTCATTGACATCCTTTATTCTTATGGTTGTTCCATTTTGATGTTTATGGATTGTTTGACCTTATAAATTCATTACCCCCAATCCTAGTGTCTTGATAGTATCAAATTTTTGTATTTCATGAATATGTGTGGGGGTATAATTCAATATATCCTATCTTCTACTCTATCTGTTACTACACGCATATATTCCAATTCTAATCCAATATTGACCAATTTCTCTTGAGGAGCTAGTAACTGAGAATATAGAGCTCCTATTGAATCATCTTATGAACTAGGTAGAACAACCCATCTCTAACAATAAGGTCTGAACTAGAAAACCAAAAGAATTCAATTTCACATTACCACATGTGAGTGGTTTATAAATCATAGAAAGGTCTGAATTTTTTCAATTGGGTGATTATAAAGTCAGTATCTTTTACTTACAAAAATTATATAATAAAATTTAAAAACTCAGTGTAAAAAAAATATATAAAATCAATGAAACACATTCCATTAAATAAATAAACAAATGAGATCCATGGGAGGAATGGTAAATGGTATTAATATTTATTATAAAATATTAATGTAAAAACCAAATGGAATCATCTGGATTCTATCCCACTCCTATAAAAACTCCATGCTCATTTTCTCAATTATCTTCCATAGTCCCCTTTCAATTGATGACATCCCTATATATGAATTCTCCAAACACATCAAGATTAATGTGTAGGTTGTGGGTAAAAAAACATAATTAGACACCATTTATTTTTCCATAACCAATTGAGAATAATCATAACTAGTGTGAGACATGATAATAATAATTTCACATGAAATAATAAAAATCCCATAATGATCACCTATTTTCTTTCCAAGCCACCATGAGTACCATATTTACCTACTTCCACTCCATGAAGAATGTATGACCAAGGAATACGATAGAGACCAAGAACTAGCTATAAGGATGGCGACATGTCACCAAGTATCCTCATTGAATCATGTGGTAATAATAATCTAAAAAAATAAGCCTCTGACTTTTATAATTTTATTCACCATCTTTAAAGTAATAGGTTTCATTTAGAATATAAGTCTATCATGATCCTACCTCGTGTTGGGTCCCACCACCACAATCATCATTCATCTTCCACAATCCACCTATTAGGGGTAATCATACAGTGATGGATACCTATGATGAAAAGGCAGATCAACCTCCAATGTCTTTGTAACCTATATAATAGGAAGATCATAACAAGAAAGTAATAAAACATAATCATGAGAATATGGAAGAAAAATACAACTACAAGTGGTTCATATCATCAATAGTAAGAAGTAATAATGGAAATAAGGATCTTATATAAGTATCATGGTAATCAACACACCCATAAGAAAGACAATCTATCATGAACAATAGTTTCTTTTAACATAGTATGAATGCAGGGAAAAAGTATAAAAGGGAATCAAAAAATACAAAACATCATACTTCGTGGTTTTTAAAAAATAAAATAATTGTTCATAAAATGATATAAGACTAAAAAAATTCACACACATGGGAAAAAATCAAATTTCATGGTATTATTGACATGGATTCCATTTTTTCCAGAGAGAGGTCTAGAAAAGTGTCTTTAGAAACCATGAAGGGTTGTTATTGAATTATATACATTAATGAGTCTATCAATAGAAGAAATTATAAGGTATGTCAAAGGATGGGTCACCAATTCACTAGATCCATTTTATATTCCTGAAAGGATAAAGAATTCATCACTAATTATAGAATAAATAATTATATCTAAAAAATTATCATCCATCCATAGACTGTATATCAACATAAAATAGATTCAAGATGAAGAGGGTATCGTGATGAACATATATAAGACCACACCTAGAAATATCCATCATTATTGATAATTCTATCAATGATCGATGGGTTGTCTTTGTAACATCAATTCCTCCACCAATATACTAAGGAATAATTGATAGAATATCGATCTATCATTGAATCATCTTAGAATGAGGTTTACAATGATAATTTATGAACACATACCCGTTTAAAATTAATTTTAGAAGCTAGATATCAATTCAATCAAGAAAAATTATCAATTTACTATATCAATAACCAATCTATGAATAAAGGGATAATTCATAACCATATCATCATTAAAACAATTTATCAATAAAAAATCCCTTTTTATCTATAATGGTGGAAGAATGAATTGGTATGGATCTAAAGATATCTCACTGTTCTAAATTTAATAGATCTTTTCAATCATTAATTACCAAATGAAGATATATAAAAAAAAGATAATTACCTAGGGAGAAGGTATAAATTCTAAAAAATCATAGGGGGTCAATTTTTTGTATTAATTATGATGAATAATGGAGGAAATTAAAACACAAGGGGTGAATTACCCACGTTGTCGGTGCACTGAAAACCCATGGACCTCACTAGTGAGCTGATGGCACCATCAAATGGTCAAGGATAGTCCATAGGCAAGAAAATGGGGTTTAATAAAGGAAAACGACTTTCTATAACCCCACTATCATGCTAATGGCTATTTTATAGACACCCCAAAAATGATGGCTTCCCCAAATCATCAACATTAAATAACTATACAAAAATCCACCCAAACTGAACTATAAATATCACATTTTACAGATTGAAAAATAAAAAAGAAGAAATTCATACAATTGAAATATATCATTAATTGAACCAAACCATGGTTGCTTCAATTTCCCCCATCCAATTAATTATCAACCCAATGGTGTATATTTAAATGTTCCTCCAAAAAAATCATTTCAATAATCCCAAATATAAAAATAGTTTTCTAATGTCACCACCTTGATCAATCTATGATTCCATAGAGTCCATAATTGTGGTTCGTCTTACCTTGAAGAAAATTACAACTATGGTATAAAATCTACATTGATTACTCCATGTTTGATGTGTCAGGATCTATAAAAAAATCCTCACAATTGATCACTTGTAATGTATAAATAATATAACATTGCAGCTAATACATAATAAATACATCATGCACACTACAATAGTGAGAAGGAAGATCTAGATGGTACACCATTATTCTAATCTATTCAATGATATTAAAGTAAAAAATATAGACTATATTTATCATCCCTTACTTCTGAAAACATATGTGGCCTAACCATGGTGTCAATATTAGAAAAACTCAATCACAAATAACTAAGTCGATTAGTATCCTAATATGGTTAGAATATGAGTTCTATGTCCTTTGATTTTTGATCAACTTATTCTGAATCAGTTTCACTCTCTCATAGGTCCCTTGTATTACGAAATGCCATCAACTTCGACCACAACAACCTCCGGAAAAAAAATTAGTGAATTATATGGCCTACTATAGAGGGACTAATAATGTTACATCTCAAGAAACACTTGGGAAATATTTTTGTATGTGAACCCAATGAGGAATATTTATTATAAAAATATTTTATGAAGTCTAGGGTGTAAACCTGAAGTATATTATCCAATATGTTAATCATCTTCCCAAACTATCCATCTACTGATGGATGATACATTGGGATAAATATCAGCTAAGTCCTTATATCCTTCTATAATCCATGCCAAAATCAAGATGTGAAACTTTCATCTCTATCAGATACAATTATCATGGTAAGTCTATGTATGTATATTATCTCATTGATATACAAATTTTCCTTCTCATCTACTAAGTGAGAATTAGTTATTTGTAAGAAATGTGAAACTTTTTTTAACTGATAAATAATCACCCAAATAGTATCACGGATCCTTAGGGTTCTTATTAACCCCATAAATTTTTTTATCATGACATCCTCCCACTACCACATGGGAAATGGAAGTGTCGAATGTATAGCAACATGATGTATGTGCTCAACCTTTATCCTCTGGTAGTTATGGTATTGAGAAATAGATCCATCATTGTCCCTCTTCTTGCCCACCTTCTAGAACAACTACCTGAAGTCATGGTACTTCATTGTCACCACTAGATGTGCCACCCACATAGATGTTTTTCAATATCTCACTAGATATTCCCATTTATAAGTTGGTACTATAATGATGGTAGGTGTTGGGATAACATCACTATTGTCCAATGACCATTGTAGAATAAAATAACTACAAGTTTTTTTCCACATCATAGCACACTCAAGACCACTCTTTTCTCTATCCATTATGAAGACTAGTAAATAAGATGTGACATCTGAAGGATCATATGTATTTTTCCCTAGTCCGTAGAATCATACATCCACCAATCGACCGAAAAGACCATCAAGCACCAATGTTTTTCTAAATGTAATTCACCAAGTTCCAAAATGCTTACATCTTATAGCGAAGAGAATCTACAACAATATTAATTTTAATTGATTCATTATATATCTCAAATTGAAACACTTATAAATACTCTGGCCAGTGTATATGCCTCAATTTTTTGTTCTGCTATGTGAATTTATAAAGAAGGATCTTATGGTCATTGTAGAAAAAATCTCAATCACTAAAGAGATAGTGTCAAAACCCCTTTATTGAATCCACCATATCTGCTATATCAAATTCATGGATATCATAGTTCTAATAATGTGGTTCTAGCTAATTTGACCCATAAGATACTACCCTCCCTCCCTCTCTATATATTTTAGTACGTCTCACAATCCAATTCCCATTGCATAAATGAAAACATCATAACCATTCTCTCGATCAAGAAGCATCAACACTGGGGCTATAATTGAACTTTTCTTCATCTAAAGAAGCACATATTCACACTGATATTACGCTTATAACATTACTACCTTATTATTTATCATACTCAAGTATTTTGATAAATGACAAAATACATATGAAATGTAATAGTAGTATTATAGTAAACACAGAAATGCCTTAATCATTGAAATGTTACAGGGACATGTCCAGTACATATCTACCTCAGCATTCAATTAGTCAAAAGATATTCCTCACTCAGATACCACATTCCCCATGAATTTCAACCCCCCAAATCATAATGATATGCTTGATAGAATTCCTTAAATTCAATGTAATCAAAGTGATCTAAAGACTATCTCAAGATGTTTGGAATGATTATTTAATTTTAACGAGTAGATGATAATGTCGTCAAGGAACACCATAATGAAATTGTCAATATATGGGTGGAAGATTGTGTTTATGAGATACATGGACACCGCCAAACCATTTTTTTGTCAAAACAACCTAATGAAGTACTCATATACCCCATGCCTACATAATAAAATTTCATTTGTGGTCCCCTCAAACTAATATCAAACTAGGGATAACCAGATCAAAGATCAATGTTGGAGAACCTCATGGAACCCCATAACTAGTAAAAGAGATCATATATCATATGAAAAGGATAGTTAATTTTCACTATCACATGGTTAAGCATCCAGAAATGAATATTGAGTCGAAAATAACCACATAACTTCTTGGGGGTACAATATTGGTGCATTTCATAGTGTTTTACTTATCCTGATAAATGCCTTCCACTCCAAGTCCTCAAGATGCACATGGATGACATTCAAATAGACCAGCACCATAAAATAAGTGGGTATCAAAATGGGTTGTTGACATGGAATTGGCTCTATATCAATGTCAACTATCCTATTGGGGATATTTATTTTAATGAAATTTTTAATAATGAAAAAATATAGATACAAAACCAGAGGAAAAGAAGAGGGGGAATCCATTAATGATTAGTAAAGAGTCAATCTTATGATCTATATCAGGACCATTCTAATACAACTCATTTCTCAACCAACTCTTCCTACTCCTAGTTCCCTAATATCAATTATCAAAAAATACCCTCCCTGGGGTGATGAAAATGATACAAATATCAGATAGTGATCAATGTAATCATGGAATTTAGTCATCTAGTCCACACCAAGAACCAAATATAATATCATCTATTCTATAATAAAAATGTCTCATAAATGTCCATATGAAAAATGACTATAGAACAATTTGGGAATCACTATAGTTTGTCAGAACTTATGCCTAATGGTGTATTCAGGTAAATAAGCTCAGAGAACAGATGGACTAGTAATTCAAGTATAAAAATTACTTGTGTAGTGTTAAAAGAATGGGAATAAATAATACAAGAAAAAATAGAACTAATCACGAACAAACCTAAAACATTATACTATCTCTCACAACAATCTTTTAGGGTCTGATACACTACATAAACACAACCTTATTTAGTTCTATGAACTTGTTCTAAGGATGCAAGACCAGTTTGATTCATATTTATTTTTCCTTTCTACTGTGGACCTTGGTTAGATCATTTGGTAATTGATCATTTTCATACTCCACCCCTATAAAACCTTATTCTCAAATCCTAGGAGAAAACATATCAGAGGAGACCTAGTTTTTCACACTATCATCATATTGTGTGAGGTTCTATAGAAAACAATGTGATAATGGTTTTCATTCCCAAAATTGTGAAACTATGGAAGTATTCCTAATGGTGCTGAAGAATCCAATCATTGGTCTACCTACATACTAGTACTATGTTTCATGTACCCAATATTCCTCTTCCTGCAACCAGAAATGAACTCAGTGTAGCATTAGTAGGTCCACACACTTTAGAACTATTGTTTGGAAGAATTCTATTCTCTAGATCTACTTCTAGTGACCTATATATATAGTAAAGTCCTTTCTTAGAACCTGAGAGTATGTTGTTAGGTTGAATAAAGTAACATATAATATGATGTGAGAATGAATATTATTCTCTAATATATTTTCATTCTATACCTCATTCTCATATATGATAGTAGAAAAACATAGTATCTCAGTGAAATGAATGGAGTATGAACATACCCCAATAGAATTTACTAGTATCTCCATGAACTCTTAAACTCAATCAAGCATCATCATATCTAGAAATAATTCCTCTAATAAGAATCCTTGGAATGTATTCAAAGGTAGAACCTCATGTTTTATAGCATGTACGATCATGCGCCACCATCTCTTGCTGGATTACTATATCATGACTTCCTCTAGCTTCACTCTCATGTCATCTAGTGTCTAAAGATGTTTTAAGACGCCCTCAAAGATTTATATTTGTCCTTATAGATCAAACTGAATAGTAGGGACCTGAATGGATTGTGGTCTCTAGAGTTTCAGGTATTTGGTGTAATCATCCATGGTGCTTGGGGCCCCTATTACATGGTATGGAAGTATCTAACAGACAGCTAGATGAGGTGCACCTACTAACTACACTACTAGAGACGTTGTGAGGGAATGATCTATTTCAATCGCTTACATAAAAGGTGAAGGAATAGGGTTAAACTCTAAAGTGAGATCATCATATACCATGATAACAAGTGGTCATATTTATCTCATTTAGGGTAACATCTTCTAAAATTTAAAGGAAAGTTATAGAAAAAAGTAGAGTTAATAGGATAAATCCTAATAAATATCTGGGATCATACATTGGTTCTCCTAAGACTCTACCCATAACAAATGGTATAACATTCCTTGAACTAATGAAGGTCCCCATCCCTACACATTAATAATTATCATATATATAAACATAACACCGAGATAATAATAGAATAATGAAAACAAGTATATATATTATAATAGTCAGAGAATAGGACAATTTCATGAATAAATTTAATAATTAAGACAGTAAAATAAAGAATTAGTTTTCAGTGAACAAAAATTATATAAATAGAATACACTGATATATTTCAATCCATCATTCATGAATCCACATATAATATCACAAAACAATAACAGAAATATCATCAATAGTAACTCAATGGTATATTATAACTGAGATATATAGGCATGTGGAAACTCCCCTACCTAAATCTACACAGCCTGTCTCTTTTAAACCATTTCCTTAGTTATTCAAAATAAAATAATAAACCATTATTTAAAAAATAATTCCCTTACATAAACCACCTATTTAATGTGGAAAAAATGCAATACATTTTTCACAATACTCATCATTTACTAGGATAATGAGTAGTAGTAATGGACCAAACATGGATAGTGGGGAAACTATACACTAGATATCATATAAAGACACTAATCATATAATAAAATATAACATCTCCAATAAAAAACCATCAATAAATAATATCAATGTCACACTTTTCATATAATAAATTAATAAATAGGCTCCCCATAAGGAATTAAATATAAGAGTAAGAGTGATCGAAAAATAATAAATAAAAAAACATGTAGAATCATCTATAGTTTTCCTAATCCCACCAATAGCTGCATACATCTAGGATCAACCTTATTTCATGGGTCCTATTTCCTTACATATATCCATATACATGAACTACATGATTCCATCGAGATTCCCATGTTGGGGAAAAATTATAAAACCTAATAGAAATCCACCAATACAACCTTATCCAATTATTTACAAGTATAAAAAGTGTATGTCGTGATAAAAATAAATCTTCTAGAATGAAAAAAATCCCAACACTCATGTACTAAACAAAACACCATAAGCACCCAATAGACCTACTTCAGCTCCATACTAAAAGGATGATGAAGGAAATAGATAATGATCAAGAAGTGTTGGATATGAAATAAAAATACCATCCAGCATCCAAAAGGTATCATGTGATCCTGCTACTTGGAATTCACAAGGCATCATGTTCTAGTATGTTTCTCGGTATCCTCAGGGTATCATGTTACATTAAGCCATAACTATTTCCAAATCATACCATTTTCAGGGATCCACCATCTTCATTACCATAGGTTATGTTCACTCCCTCTGTAAGGGGTATTTGTACCGCGATGTCCAGCTATAACAAATACCAAGAAAAACCTTCAACGACACGGCAAATACATAACATGCAGATCATATAGTCTCCAAAATACGACATCTTAAGAATATAAATGTTCAAAACAATAACATATGATCAAAATCAATTAAGGAATGAAATATTCATGGGAACAAGGATCATATATGGGTATCATAGGTAACACACACGCACCCACAGTCATTTTTGTCTCTTATGAAAAAAAACCATTCCTACAAAACATACATAAATTAACAACAATATAAAAGGGCCTTAAAATGTGAGGAAACTTCTAACATAAATTTTTTTATCAATAAATATATTATTCATTAATGGACTAGGGATAGAAATTTTCAGACACCCATATTGAATAACCTCACGCATAACAGGATGACTGAAATGGGTTCTAGTTTTTTAGGAAATAAGTTTATAATGGAGTCACGTGAAAAATACTAATCGAAAATGGTAATTATATAATAACATGAGTTATGAAATTATTAAATACAAATAATTTTGACATATTTCCAATGAAGAGTCACTAATTCATATAATCTATTGTATATCCATAAATGGATGCTAAATTCTTATTCCATTATAGAATATAGAATCAGGTCAATCCATGATTCATCAATCCATAATCACCCCTTAATTTAATAAGTGATTCAAGATGAATAATGTCTCGTGATGATCATTTTATAGAAAATCAATTGGAAACATCCATAATTTTTTATAATTTTAACTATTATCAAGTGGGTTGCCATTAATATATCAAATCCTTCACTAATAAATAATTGAATCTTCAAAAGATTAATGATCTATCATCAATCCACTATAATGGAGAGAGTTTGGAGAATAATTGATGAACACATACCCATAGAAACTTTTTTATGGATGGTAAATCTCAAGATTACCAGTAAACATCATCAACAAACTAGATCTATCATCGATCTACAATAAATGGTAGAATTCATCATCAGATCATCATAGAAACCATTGATCCGTTATAGATCAATGATTATTTATAAATAAAGAAGTTGAATTTTTCATATATATAATGAAATCATACTATTTTAATATCACCACACTGGTTAAATTTTGATGAACCCAAGGGAGATATATAAGATAGTCCAAAGAGCTAGATAAAAGTTATAAAATTTGAGATATGGCCATTATATTTTCATTTCAGTATTAATCAAGGTGAAAAAATGTGTGAAATTTAAACCCTCAATGTCAATTTAATACACCCCAAGACTAAGAGAACTGACTACTTAGGGGGTATCCCAAACATGATGGGGGCATAACTAACCGATCGTTGATAGGCCACCACCCGACAAATGTAATTAGACGAACCAGTTAGGTTCTTCTAATTCCCTCATCCTACTAGTAGCACCCTTCCATATAGCTATTGGGGTCTACAGATTCCATCATGTTTTCTGGAACCCCACTGGTTGGTATGTGGGCTCTATTGGCTAGCCTATATCCATCCACCCCATGGAATTGTGATTCATATATTTCAGGATTTTTTTTCAATTTTATAACCTTGATCATTGTAATATAATTTATATTCTTTCCAATTAGGTAACTATTTAACTTTTTTTGTGATTTTTGGAAAGATTCAAAAAATATTTCGAAAATGAAAAAGAAGAGATGAATTTTTGTAGTTGAAGACGTCTGATGGTACACAGAATCTTTGATGCGACGTCAAATATCAAGAAAAACTGATGAAACTGGACTATGGGTTTTTTTGTCATCAATCTGAAACATGAATCTAAAATTAAACATATGATGTAATCCCATCGAGAGATAGGATATAAAATATCTAGTTATTTCTAATACAAGTGAAAATATAATGATTGAGATCATTAAATCCATTTATGATGTAATATTTTTGGGAAAGTAGATTTTCAATGGCAAAAAACATATCCTATAACTTTTCCAATGTAAATATTAGTTCTACACTAAAAACATCCCATACATGCCTAAACTCAAGCTTACTTGATAGTATTTCTAATTGTGGGCTTTAATTATGAAATGGAATGACATTCAACACCAATGATGACATGATTATTATTTATATCCATATTTATGGGAGAATGTAATTAATCCTAAACACTTATTGAGATCTATAAATAGAGGAAACAACATTTCTTGCTAAAGATCAATTCAAAGACCAAAGCTTGGGGTGAGTAGCTATGATGTACATGGTCCTCCACCAGTATTCCTTGTTCTTTTCTTCATTTATTTTTTTAATTTCCTTTTCCTTGTACTTATAATGGGTGGGAAACTTTTACCATGATCAATGGTGATGTAGATAAAATTATGAAGGTTCAGTAGACTATATATGTTTATTTTAATCACATTGGGTTTCCATATGAAAATGAATTATAATTTCCAATCACATTATCTTTCAAACCATGAGCATTTATTTTAACATAGAACAAGAAAGTATATTATGCCACTAGTTACTCTAAATTAGGAATGAACATCATCCCATTTAGGGTAATTCGGTTTTAAAATTATACTAAGTCAATATGAATTTGAAAATTTCCTAAATTATCTAACCATGTGAAAATGGGGATTACTATATACAGGAGTGTGTACAACGACCGTTGACATTACCTCATCTCACCTCTGATACTAATCATGAATTAATTAGAAATATATCACAAAAAATCACCCAAACTATTAAATCTATAAAACCCTGACATTCGAATATTCCAATTTATTTAAAAAAACATGCTTCATTCTTTCTCATGATTTAAAATTAATAAAACCTAATTTCTTTCCAATTTCATCAAATAAATATAATCGTTTTCCTTTAAAAATCTACTAAACTAATTTCAGAATCTAGGGGTTTCAACCATGAATCACTACATAATAATTTTAGATTAATTAATCTCACTTTTTTATTAAATTTTAAATTTGATTATCCCTATAGTAAATTTTTGAATCCTTGTAGGTGATCAAATTTTATGAATTGTAACTAAAGACCATTGTATTTTACTATTTAGTTTTTTGTTTTTTTACATCAATAATTTTTTTCTTATTAATTTATTCAAATTTCCAATTAAATTTCGTTATTTTCATGCCATAATTTTCAGGTTAAAATTATTTATGCATGATTACCACATGAATAGTAAAGGAAAAGTTGTTTGGGAATTCAACCCAATGACTGAATAGAGACTAAGGAATATAATTGCGGGGTTGATGCTGGCACTGAGAACTAACATGTTTCCATGGTTCTTAAACGAGATTTGCGGATGCGAACCCTTATGAATTACATGTCTCTATCAGAAATAGGATTAAAAAGAGAATCATAGCGCCACCCATTATAGAAAATCACTTAGAGATCAATCCCGAAATCATCGAGATGATCTCAAAGATGGTTAAATTTTCTGTATTGCACAATTATGATCTTAACACACATCAAGGTAGATTCCATGAGCTCTATAACACATTACAATTCTATAAAGTCTCAAGTGACATGGTAAGGCATCCAATCATGTGATTTTAATTGCCTGAATGACAACAAGGATATATATATATTACCGTCACATTACATAGCTATATGGTATGTTCTAGTAATAAACCTCAATACCCACTTCTTTTCTCCCACCATGTTAATGAACATCCAGATAATCATTCTAATGTTTAGTCATTTGGGAGAAGGATCCCTATAATCTACTTTAGAATACTACAAGTACATAATTATAAAATCCTCTCATCACAGAACTGAATAATGTTAATTAATAAAAACATTCTATAATGGAATTTAATTTGGAAACATGTCAATAATGGATGATATAGTTGGTGGGTAATTAAAGAAAAAATCATTCTAGAAAAGATATAATATACCAGAAAAAATGGTGAGAATCTAAATGTAATGCTAGATTTAAGGAACATAAAGAAGAGGAACATGCATTATCAATAATAATAGAATGATGGACATAAAAAATAGAACCGCTAACCAAAAATATGGATAAAATGATAGGCCATAAAAACATCAAGTTACATATACAGAGGAAGTAAATTTTGTTGATTATAATTTGGGTAATCAATTTTAGGGAAGATAGACACAAAAACAATAGGGTAATGGTCATCAAATGTGGGATTTGAGTTTTCAAGTGCAGTAAGAACCATCACTATAGATCTATGTACACATACTAGAGGAGACTCTTGGAAATTTTATGACTTCCACAAATGATTTAATTAATGAACTGAAGGACTATTAAAAATTTCAAAGTGCACAAATAAAGGAGATGAAGGATGGCTAAAGGAATGTTAAGGTCAGACTCCAAATTCTATAATTCTAATTAAGAAAAATTAATGAGAAACTTAGAGTGGGATGCCCAGATGTACACCCACGTGATGATTTGAGAATCATCACTCTAGGTATTGGAAAATTGACTGTGGACCATCCTGTACTAAGAAGGATACTACAAGAAAAATAATATGAGAAGGAAGTTAAATGAAAACTTTAAGAAATGAAATATATATCCACAAATGGAGAAAAGTAGAAACCACTATCATACAGGCAATGATTACAATTCCTATAATGTCTAACATAAGGGTATATCGACACAGAGAAAGGTAAATTCTATGAAAATTACCAAAAAAATACATATTAATATTTATTTTAAATAGGTTATCAACAAAAATACTACATAAATAAAATTAATCAATGAAATTTCGACCAATAAATGGAAACTTGTAGAAATTCAAATTATATAACTCATGAGGCAATGCTACTTGTTGGTATGAAATGACATAACAAAAACAACATGGTCCGTTTAATTTAAAAATTATTGTTCTAATTGGTTTTTAAAATTTTTTATAATATATATGTGATTTAGGTGAATGTATTAATATTATGTTACCCAACATCTTTAAAATCCTAGTATTAGAAGCCTTATAGCCCACAATAGTGAAAATTCAATTTCTAGATTTAATGGTAAAATTCCCTTGAAGACAGATCAGAGGAATTTAGATCAAAGTAGATAGATTCTAAATCTACATGGAATTATAAATGGTATATATAGAATAAGAGTACACACCACTCATTTCTGGATCACCATTATTATCCACAAGATGCACTTGGTTAAACGTTGTAAGAAGAGAACACTTTCAATGAATTGGTAGTGAGAATGTAAGTTTTAATATTTACTGGTTAATGAAGAAATGTGTTGTGAGAGAAAATGACTAACTGGGAGAGGGAAAAATAAATGATATTTTGGATGATAATGATAATAATTAAATACAAAATTTTGGAGTTTTTGTACCAAAAAAGATTCAAAAAGGGAATGCTAAAAAGATGAACCGTAAAATTAATAACACTAAAGGATCAACTTCTTTACCCAAGTTTAAAAATGGTTGTAAAGTATGGTAGGTTAACAACCTTAAATTAATTCTTTAAGGATTAAAGAAACATTGGTGGTTTGTAACAATGAAAATTGAGAATACGATGCCATCTTGAACAATGAATCTATTTTCTGAAGAATGAATGGTGTCCAACATCATGGAAAGGCTAGATATGAGACAATATATGGACCCAAAAAGGAAAAATTATCCAATCATCTGACACCTAATATGTTCTATAATGTTATAAGTTTGACAAAATGATGCTATGAAAATTAATTCATGAAGGAACCCCATTACTTTCTTGTATTTTTCTTTATTTAGTTTTTGGCATATTCAATCTCCCCAAAATCATTCAAATATCAATTAAAATGGCATGTTAATTCTCTTGTGTGTTTTCATTTATTAGGATCATTAAAGAACTAGAAATATGCTTGAAAATGTGTAGTAGGGAAGACCCAAATCATGGATACTGTGTAGAAATAACCTTCACAACCAAAGGTAAACAATCATTGAAAAGGGAATATGTGTTCAATTTTATAATTACTTAAATTTTATTAAACATATTTAATTTTATAAATTTTGAACTGCCAATTTCATGCCTAACATATTTATCAATTTAATCAACCAAACTATGAGACATAATCTTCCAATGATAATTTCCATGAAATGATTTTAAATTTCAATGTTAAATAATTTTAATGAGAAAAATTTGGAAACAATTAGTATAGATAAAAACATGGGTTTTGATTTGAAAAAATTATAATTTTGGGGATTTGTTTAATTTTGTAAATGTATTTTTTATAATATTTTTTCTAGATTTTATGTTTGGATTTTTTTTCATTAATTTAATTTATTATTCGTAAACATTTCTATGAGTGATTATACAAACCATTCATCTCATTCTAGAGACATTATCTAAGCCTAATATTTCATATATTTACATTAGTTTATTTCATGAGAGACCTGGGTATGTTCTCTTATGGAACATGCTTGGCATCTTATGAAATCTATTTCTAATAAAAATATATTTTAATAAGATTAAGGTATTTTTAATCCCTTTATAATTGGAACCACCTTACATCAACCCTTTTAAGCCTCTAGGATCCATTAATGGCCTTGTTTGGAAATAAGGCATTGTATAATCCTATTATATCCATTTTTAACAAACTCATATTTTATTGCATGATATTTAAAACAATATGTGTGGTGGAGTGGATATATATCCTGAATAGGAATGTACTACATTGAGGATAATTTCATGGTGGGTTTCTTATGATTTGGGGACATTCCATGTGTTATTAATTTGAATTTATTATTTAAATATATTACTTCGAAATTAAAAAAAATTGAGCATTTTCTTAGGAGGATCATAAATTACTTTTTAATGATTAGCGATCATTTAATCATATGTGATTGGGTGATGGATGTGAGGATTTTCATAAGAATTTATTTGGATAAAAATATAAATATTGAATGATTAATTAATTACGATTATATTTATAATTAGCCCATTTTTAGATTTTGGTGTAGGGGAAGATATATATGACAACTATAAATTGATATTATCATATATCTTATATTTTTTTATCATGTATTATGATTCATATTAAAACATAATTTTTGAGATTTAATTGTTTACACACCATTACACAATCTTTCTTAAGCCTCAAATACATTTGAACCATGATACAAAGTCCTCATGATTAAGCATGATATCGTTTGAACACAATAGAGAAAGTGGACACATTGCATGCCTTTTTCAAATTGACATATTTTTAGGTATGTTCATAAAAATATTTTCAATTTTACTTTTACGATGAGTGAAATAGTTCAATTGAGTTAAATTAAAAAAAGAATTTATATTAATAATGACATAAAAAATGAGAATGGATGAACGCAAAAAAATGGTACATTCAAAATGGGAATAATACAATCCATCATTTATTTGTTTCATAAAAATTTGCGGCATTGGTTAATTTACACATGTGATTGTCAAACATTTAAATAACTAATTTAATAAATTATTGTTTTTTATATTTATTTTAAATCATCATAGGTTGATTTTACATTTTGGTATACTGATATTTAATCCTCATGGATATGTCTGAATTCTAGTACGGGGGATTTGATATGTACATTTAAATAAAATATTTTTCCCATATTTTAATTCCTCTATCCTTTTAATTTAATTGATATTATTTTAAATTTTGGAACTATTTAATGAGTTATTTTATTTATGGAAGGATACTTGAAATACATAAAAAATAACAAAAAACAAAGAGATGAATTTAACGAGTTGAATATTCTAAATGCCAGGCCACTTCATACCGAGGCATGACACAAGAAGTTTGAAACTATGTTGAAGATGAACAAAACCTAATAATTTATATTATGAATTTATACAAAATAAATCAAAAACATACTTACTAAACTAAATTTATTGTATAAGTTTATCATGAAAAAAGGCATAAAAGATGGTTTTACACCTTGTATAAACCGCATGAGAAGGAATCATGTTATAAAATCCATTTATGACGTAATAATTCCTTGATATCATAATTCTATAGGAAAAAAATGTTCCCCACGAATTTTTCAGTGTAAATTCATCTTTTACATTGTAATAATCCTAATCATTCCCATACCCGAGCTGCATCGATGGGATTTATAATGGAGGACTTTAGTTATGACCTTAAATTATATGAAACACCAATTTTGACATAACTGTATTTTATGAAAACATGTATGGGAAATTTTAATTCAACGTGAAAACCCCATTAGTTTTATAAATAATTGAACAATTAGTTTCTACTAATAATCGATCGAGAGACTAAAGCTTAGGGTGAGTAGGTGTGCTTTATAGTGTCCTCCTTAAGTCCTCCTCTCCTTGTTATTCATGGTTTATTTTTTTACTTCATTAATCTTACAAAGAGTGAGGGGTAACCACATATATATTCTAGGGTTATGTTGAAAAAATGGGTAAGGTATCTTAGATTGTATTTATTTATTTTTTCTATATTGGGGTGGAACAAAAAACTAATTTATAAATTAATATTACTTTTTTCTTATTTTCAAGGTCATTGAATTGAACTTGGAAGAACCATTTAAATTATGCAGCATTTTACATTAAATTAGGCATGTACATTGGTGTGTTTAGGGTAATCAAGTTTAAAAATAGTATCGAGACAAACTCATTTCGATAATTCCCTAAATTACATGACCTTGTGGAAAGAGGGATTCTCTAATGGAGGAGGGGATAATATAACTATTGGATATACCTCATCTAGACATTAACGCCAACCATGAATTTTTCAATATTATTTATAAATCCAATTTCACCTAAACCCTATAAATCAAAAGCCCCTAGAGGATTATTTTTCTAATTGAATTTTTTAATCTACATTATTCTATATTGTGTGGGAAAATAAATCAAAAATTATTTCTTTCACCATTATGTAACTCAATATTTTTTTAAATTTAAAAATTGAATTTAATCATCTAATGGGTTATAATTACACATGATGTATAATAATTTTTAATTAATTGAACGCACTTTTTAATGTTTTATAGAATTTTATATTTTATTACCCCCTTAGGGAATTGATGACACCCTGTTGGTGATCACATAGCCTTTACAGAACCATTCAACCAATATAACATAGACCCTTAGCCACATATACTGACCTCCAAACATCCCATGTTAGATATCAATGAATATGAAAGGATAAATTTTTAAACTTCAAACATATCATATATTAACAAATGTGTGGAGGTTTGGATAGGATCCACCAGGGCGATGTCTAGTATAATTTGATTATTAGATGTTCCAAGACATCTCAAATCATCATTTTCAACCACTACTATTGTTGGTCTATATAAAAGAATGAGATATTTAAATTTTTGGGTTGTTGGTATCCCTAGACATGTAGATATTGGGATAACATCTGCATAAATTAATAATTCAATGAAATTTATGAGTGATCGAAAATATTAGTAAGATAGTAAAATTCATACTTATCAAACCAATGTTGATTTTGATAACCATATATTTCTATTTCATTCTCTGAATTGAATTCGATGAATGTAATGTCATCAAAGGAATAGTTGGTTATTGTGGTGGCATAAAAATTACCCAAAGTTAGCTGTCATTGCATACAAGGGTAAATTCGTTTAACGGGAACTATCTTGTTTATGTATTACCCCCATATGAGTTCCTAGGTTGATTACAGTTCAACTACCTAATACAATAAGTATTATATGGATAATTCCATTTTCTCATTCTTTAATAAACAATTAATGATACATTCATTGATTAATTCCTATGACAACTTCTCATTATAGAAATAGGATTTATATTATCTATATTAAGGAGGTTATATCATTCTCATTGGTTAAAACTCATCAATTAGTCCATTTCTAAAGAAATTGAGTTGTGTAAAAGGTCATACCCTTGAGAGAATGGTTCATTAGTTCAATAACATTATGGAATCATTTCACCTCCTCAAGATGGTATATATATAGGTTATGTTAACACAAGTGATCACATTACAAAACTCTATGAATGCAATATCCACTTTAAATAAAATTTTATATACCTCTTTGAAAAACCAAGTACCGCTCCAAGTGTCACATTCCTTCCCAAAAATGTGTAATGATCCACCTAAATAAGTTGTTAGAGGGAAATGCACCTCACTAGTGGGAGGAGGTAAATTTCTTGTCAATGGGGAGACATGAAATCATCTAATTATCTTTCATGGAATATTAAAAAGAATTGACTTCTTAGGGGATAACCGGTTGGGAGTTATCCTTATATCTACATTAGGTGGTTTTTGTTCCACTTCTCCTTCCTCCTGAAAGGATAGTGGACCATTGTTTTGAAGAACTAGTTTAACTAAATGAACATTTAATTATTACTGAATATATGCATCCGTATACATATTTGATAGACCAATCAAAACCCTAGTAGGTGGAAGGACTACATAGACTCTTTTATCCTCTCATTTGAACATGATCCAAAATTGACATGCCATCAATTAATTTTTTATATACCTAAACTATTGAGAGGAAAATATAATCTATTTCGAATTGAAAATAATTTCCCACAAATCTATAAGGAGATTAAACCACATATATAATGTCCATATAGATAAGGGTATCTGAAATTTACTCACCACGTAATATTAAATACCATCTCTCTGAATAGAATCCAAATGAAGTATATGTTGTGATAGTAGTCAGAGGTTCGAATAAAATTTAAGGAAAGTGGATTTACTAATATTATATCTATTCAAACCCTACTTGTATAAATTTTATTGATTCAATCCACTAACATAACAATTATTTGTTCTGATGTAGGACTCTAGGATATCTTGTTCATTTTTAAATTCACAGTAGCCTAAATGACTAGTAGTTAACCCCTAGAGGACGTGAAATCAGCCTATGTGAAGGAAGATGGATTTTCACTTACATTGTGTTCCTTAAAAAGACAATATAAATTTTATATAATCAACCTCAAAAGATTAATTCATTTTTTACTCTCAGGTTATTCATCTATTACAAACTTTTCAATACTAAATATTGTGTGAGACTCACATATATGAATTACAAAACTGCTCAAAATCATTGACAAAAATGCTAACATCCATACTGAATAGTCCACTATGGCGGATGACTACCCATTACCAATTTTTATAGAGCCCCTCTTATAGTATTTAATATAATAAATCATGATGTCTAAGGGATTGACAATATTATATTTCTTAGACCTTTTGACCTCTATTTTTTCTTTTGGAACAAGAACTACTCAAGCCCAATAGATAAAGGAATTTTCAATCATAGGTTAAAGTAACTGCTTTAAAATATTTCATTCTATCATGATTAATTATTTAAAAAGATTAAAGAATAGTCTTTATATAATTCCATACTGATTTAGGGGTGATAAACTCATCATTAATGTCCCCTAGGTTTAGTGTCACCATAATCATTTGGACATCCCATTGATTGATGAAAACTTATTCTTGTACCTGCTGAAATGTGTTGGTATCCATGGTCCATATATAATGATAGTCTGATATTATTTCCTTATTAAAATGTGAGAATGAATAAGGAATAAATATGACTTCAGTAATAACCTTGGGTTTTGGACCCTTCTCAAAATTACCACAGCTCTGCCACACCCAAAATTGATATCCCATGTCTATTAAAAAAGAACCCATATGGTTTAGATATATTCTTAGAATCCATCCCAAATTATGATTCATTTTTGATTTATCCATAATCTACTCGTTGTTATGAACTCATTTTTATTTTCTTCTCAATAACTCTTCCAACCCCTTGGGTGTATAGCCTGAGATGTTCTCCTCCACATGATGATCCTCTATAAGAAACCTAAACCCATAAATTAATAGCATATCCAATCTTGGTAAATCTTGTCGGCTTATACCCATGAGTTTTGTTAAAATATTCAATTCAATTTGAATTAATTATCATTGATAAACCTTAAGACATCTAATCATAGTAGTTATCCTCTATTTTTCAACATAGAGGATATATAATATATTCATTATATTTTTATTTATATAGTAAACATAAAATTTGTGAGTACTTAGTGATTTGGATAGATAATAATGACAACGTTCAAAATCCTGTATAGAAAAATGGAAATGGAAAATCTCTATGTTATCCACATGGTTTTAATATAGACAAGTTATGTTTATATAAGAAATTATTTTCTTATAATAATACTATGTCGTCGGTCCACGATGGTTTTTAAGGTAATTACTAATAAAAAAATATCTTATTTAGGATGAAGTTGAAATCACAATCTTAAATATGATTACAAAGCACCATAAATGCACAATTAAAAAATTTATGGACCCATACTTAATTTATATTGGGGTAGACTATAATCATTTCAATATAGAAAGATATTTTGGTGACTCCTTTTTTCCTCTAAATAGGATCCTCCTCATGCTTATTAAACCACTTTTTGATGGGGGTCATTTTTTGGGGCATACAAATTTCTAGAAAACACCCCTTAAGAACCAATTACCCTAGTGGTTGTCATGATTGAATCAAAAATAAGAAAAATAAGACTTAATAATAATTAGTATTAATTCTTAATAAATAAGGAATCCTTCATGAAGCAACCAAACAATTATGAACACTTTATTTTATACAATTTATATAATACCACCTTCATGATATAGGGTATCTTTATTTTTGTAATGGAGGAAGAGTGTTATATGAACAAAATGTTAATTTGGAAGCTCATCATTTGTGGTATTCAGTCAGGGTGCTATGAGATTGAAAAGTAGTTCCCCAGTGTGAGAACTTACTTGTAAATTTAATCCTTTGTAGAGGCACACTAGAATTCTATGTCATCAACTATCTTGGCCTACATCCTTTTCAGTATCCATATTGTGATTTCATGTATTCAATAAGATCCTTCTGGGACCACCACATATCTACCTGTTTTAGGGAACTGGAAACCTGTGATTGCCTATATGTACCCAACTTATTCTCTAGATAGATGGGAAATTGTTATGTTAAAGATAATATGGTATTATGTGTGACTGTTTTTTTAATTTTTAAAAACCCATATGAGAGAATTTTAAAAGAAGAATAGGGGAAATCATTCATAGTTGAAAAACAGAAGTCCTTCATAGATCATCCCCTAAAGAACCACTTTTCAGAGATCCTTTATGAGTTGACCCCATGAACATACTTTGTGAAGGATACATCACAAAGAAAATTTCACAAAGCAACATCAAATGTGGCCCTTTACAAAATTCACCCACATTGCATTACATATTATTCTATGAAATGTTGGAGACCTCAGAGGTTCTAGTTTCCCCCTCCTTTCTATACCAATATCATATATCATTTGATTCCTTAACAAATACATCATGAAATTTAAAAAAGAGGTTAAATGGTATGATTCTATTCCATATATTTGACCTAAGTCATTATATTGGGTCAAATTAATAATAAATACATTCATTCGTTCTTTATGATATGATGAGGCCAATGAAATGGCTGAATTAAATCATAATACATAGGTACATGACACTCATAATCAAGGAATTTTCTCCAATAAGAAGGCCATAGATCATGTAATCATTTGATAAAGGTATTTTCTTATATTTTTCATCTTATATTTATAAGACTCGTATGGAATCAATATCTTTATTTCCATTATTAATCAGGGTCTCTATCATTAGGACACATAGAAGATCTATCATGGTTCATATATCACAACATTAGTGATCAGGACCAAACCGGATCAACTGAGATTCACAGTGGACACATGATTCCAATCAATGCGCCATGAGAACATGGGCTTCCTTCCATAGTACAGGGACAAATATGGTTCATGTTGATGATTTCATCATTATGAAATATCAAGAGAACCGGAGAAAGATAAGGTAATTTGGGACACCTCCATGTCAAATATTATTGAGAAAAATATGTAAACACTACTTAATACAAAATCCACACTCAAGAACCCCCAATTCTCAAGATGAATTACGGTTACTCAATCATCTTTATGCCGCAAAATTACCTCTACCTTCACTAATGTTTATAATTATATCTTGTATATGGGAATCCCCAATGGGTAACCCCAACACATTTTCAAGGATACGTATCATCGATGAAAAAAACTTTAAAGGATAATTTTTCCTATAAATCTTAAAAAATATAGATTTAAATTTTATCATCTATTGTTTATCATAATGAGAATGAATTATTTGAAAATAGAGATTTTGATTTATCAATTTATTTTCATGATTTTGGTATCCTTTATTTCACTGGTTGCATGATGTAGAACTACATGAAATAACCATTGTTACATGATATAAAAAAATTACGACAATATCTAGGTCACATGACATAAAAATGACTGAAAATTACCTTACCTCATAAAATTTTGTTTTATTTTTTTATCTTACTATATAAACCTAAAATATGTGATTTAAACATCATGGTATTTTAATACTATTTTAAATGGATACATATGATGTCTCGCATAGGTTCAAACCCAATACCCTAAACACACATTTTCCATTAGGTAATACTTCTATGGAAATCATTCCCACCCCAGGAGAGCGATATTTCTTCCAAATAATGATCACATCATATGTATTTGTTCCATATTTACAATTAGATACTCAATGGGATATATCCATACTAGTAAATCCATCCTCGTAACTCACCTGGTCATATTATCTATTGATTAAACCTAATATTTTTGCATTATATTCTATTAAATACCAATCATAAATAGAAACTCATGCGTATGTACCTTGTAATCCATTATTATTCACCTTATACCTAAAATTATATTAATCCGGACTTTATAATTATTGGAAGTAGTTATTTTCACATGATCATTAAAGGTATAACATGCGAAATTATGTTAAACCAATCTAAATGAGCTTTGATTTCATTTATAATTATATATTGGATGTTTCCTCAATGGGCCCGATCATAATTGTGGAAAAACACCACATTCTCGATGGAAATTAACTGTAGATCACCCATTTATATTTTATTTAAATCAAAAAATCCCAAATTATGAACCACTAATAGTAAATTATAGATATAGAACCATTACTATATAAATATTTTGATATAAATGTTTGATTTTGATCTTTTATTGGCATAGTGGGGGGTGAAAGCAACGGTACACTGGGATATGGAATATTTCATGAATATGACTTAAATTTATAATAGAGTCCCAAATGAAGAAAAACTCACTCCAAATAAGTGTGATGAAAACTAAATCCAATTCTATAAAAAACATTCAATCTGAAACATTATTATGTGGAAACCCATGGGATTTCTTTCCTTTGAAAAATAGGCCCATATTGATGTTCACATACAATAATCATGACAAAGGAAGTTATTAGAGGTGTAAATCTTATGTAGGTGAAAAAAGGCCTTATTTCTCAAATAAAACATAGAAATATAAATCTTGTACACAACCCTTAACCAAAGGGAACCAAATTCACATGAATAACATGCTTTTATGACCCATTTTCAATGACGAGGGGCTAATTGGAGGGATAAAATGCTTTATAGAAGGGAAATAAGGAGGAAGAGATTCCTTCCCATATAGAAACAGATCATGTATCATATTTATCATATGTTTAGGTACAATTATCAACCATTTAAGGATAATAGTTAATGTCTATATTCAATATTTTTATTTCTTCACCTATCATATGTATAGCCTTGAAAATCACAATCGTAGAAAAAACCCCATTAAAGTATAATAATTTCTTCCAACATGATAATTATTTCCTTTAATTCTGATTAATATGTTGGGGAATATTATTAGGTTAATATATCTCAACAAAAAATTTCTTGTTCATGGTATGCCTCATTAAATTTGATGTATCATCAATTTGTAGGAAAAATCGGAATGAAACACCAATACCATAAAATTTTGAAACATTCAAAAATAGATGACAAATATTTTTAAACCAACATAGACTTCTTTGTTTGTTTAATCTTTTCGATCAGGATAATCCCTATGATAATTTTTTTAACTAGTTTACCTATATGAATAGTTGATGCATCAAACCCAAAAACCCCTTGGATAAATAAATATTGACTAATTTAATTTTGGTTGCTGAATATGTTAAATGTATGGTATCTATTCATGGCTTCCTTGGTGGAATGTTTTTTAGTTTTTGGGGTAATGGGGGTAGTTATTTCAATCCAATAACCTACCACCATGCCTATAAAAGGTAGATAATGGAATCCATACCATTTGTAGATTCATGCTATGGGAGCTCATTACTATTACATAAGAGAGACTTTAGAGAACAGTGTGAGGGAAAGAAAAGGGTTCAATATAAGTTTTTATTTCTTTTAATGTTTTTTAATATTATAATAATGTCTGAATTTTCTTCACAATTTCTTTATTTGTTATTTGTGTGAACTAAAAATATATGTTGTGGCCTTTGGCAGTGATAGGTTATATTTTAAAGTGATTTAGAAATTTTATGTTAACCATAATTGTGTTTTGAGGTTAGATTACTAAATTTAATTTTTCAAATATTCCACCAATAAAAACAGCATTAAAAAAGAATCTAAAAAAATATGCTCAACATCTTCAATGTTTATATGTTGTATTACCCCTTGTAGAAGAAGAAAACTAAGTTTTGATGCTCGTGAGATTCTAGTAGTTTATCTAGAACACCACATAAGTTCCACATCATTGCCATGATATTGGTTAATATCGATCATTTACATGGATTTGATCATATATTGATCAATGGGTATTGTTTTACAAAATTATACAAGTCAATTGACCATTTTAAAACATTCAAGATGCGATGCTATACTCTTATTTTCTAATATTAATACCAATGTTTAATTTGATTTAATTTCAATACAAGGACCATCCAAAGGATTGATGGTCATATTAAATTTCATGGACTATTCAATTTTGAAGTATCAATTGAAAGATCTTTGGATTAATAAGGATATCTTTAACCACATTGACAATAATGGATTCACCAATGATGAAACTAAAGAAGCTGAATTGAAGAAGATGAATTAGTAGATAATACATAAAATTAACAAATGGTTCAATCAAATTATATAACACCATATTAATTAACAAACTGAAAAATAAACCTCTTCATGAAATTAACAAATATGTATTGGTTAGATACCACTTGAAATAAGATCATATCGTTAAATATGTAACACCCATAGTTTTTTAGGAATTATTTTTTATGAACAAGCTGTATTTATTTTAATATTTCATTAAATTAAATTAAATATTAAAATATTATTACATGAAACACCCAGATAATATATTACTATATGAAACACATGGTCATCCTGTGTTATACCCGACGTTGAGTTTTAGCAAAATTGTGTAATGTTACTAATATAGTTATTCAAAAATACCTTTATATCCTAGAAACTCAACCTAGTGTGATGAATAATAATAAATAATATTTAAATAATATTTATAATGGTTCTATATAAATAATATATATTGATAAAATTTACATAATTTTTGGTAAATTATTTTTCTGTTTCAAAAAAAATATTTTCATAGAAAAATGAATCTTTTTTTTATTTTTTTGAATATTGGTGAAATAACATTTTTTCCATTTTATAAAATTAAGTTTATATAATAAAATTAATTTTTTAAATAATAATTTAAAAATGTTCTTTGGATGAATGTTTTGGAGTTTTCTAAAAAAATTCATATTTTTATGATTAGAGAAAAATATTGAATTTCACATGAACACTAACTTTTGGATTAATTTATTTATAAATTAAAAATATATTTGAAGTTAGTTTTAATGTAAAAATAGATCAAATAAATATTAATTAATATAAATTGGGATAACTTAGTCAATTTCATTTTAAAGTTATAGTTAAAAACGATGAAAACATTTTCTCATGTTTTTAAATAACAAACATTTCTCATAGTGTCTGTGATATTAATTTTAAATTAATATTTTCAAGTTATTATAATTGAATTTTGAAAATTGGATTCCATGTCTTGATTCACTATCATTTAATTTATCTAATATGGTCAAATTAATGTTTAACAAACAAATATTGAAAATAGTAAAAATTAATAACAGCGGTTAAGGTAAAAATTTATTTAGCGAGGGTTAAAATAAAAAGAAAAGGGATTAAATAATCTATAAAAGTTCCAAAACAAAACATCTATCACTATGTTTCAACCTTATAAATTCTAGTATCTATAATGGTTCATTAAGAGAGCCCTTATTACATGATATAAATGTGGTTGGAATTCTTTATTTAAAAAAATGATAATTGTGCCACTCACCTCACCTATAAAAGGCCACCCCATGTCCTATTTTTTTCACAACTTCAATCCATTTTCACATTGAAAATACCATCCAACATAACTTAACAAAATCCCTTATATAATCATATAATAATTTTTTTGGGATAGACATTTATCCTAGGAAAGCTTTTTATTCAAACCTGAGTAGTATACCCAAAGAAGAGGTAGTATTCATCAACAAGTGTTTTGGATTATTTATTCCTCCACCTCCATAAATTATTATTATACCATTTTTATACTATATTCTAGTTATATTACATATATTTATATGTTATTAAACTATTATAATGCCCTAAAACTATGTTCAATTCCATCAAATGAGTGAAGAAATCATCTTTAATGTGTACGGTAAACTACCACCTTGCCAGATGATATCATTTATGTTTGCATTAACACCTATAAAGTAAAACAAATGATGGATTTGTTGTTTATATATTAAATTTTTTATATTATTTTGACTTTTTAATTATTATATAACACAAACCTTCACGCTATCCCTTTTTTGAGAATTTAGTAACATTTCTCGTGTGTACGAAAGACTACTACATCGTGAAATGATTTGATTCATTCACACTTTACAAAGAGAGTATTAAGGATAGTTTTAAGGAACATTTGGGAAAAATTTTACATAAATAATATTTTTTTATGACACTATATATCATTTATTTTTTTAATTCAATCTAAAATGAAAATATAAATAGTGTTCAAGCCAATGAATGACATGCATGCCCATAAATGATGTATTTCATTTCCTATCACATGATTTTTTTGTATTAAAATAAATAAATATATACTGAATATATAAGATATTTATATGATTTCTAAATTCTGGATATTATTTAACCATGATATTTTTTATATCAATAAAAAATATACCAAAAATAAAGCAGTTATTACACGAAACATAACATTAAAACAAAATTATTAATAAATGGGAAATAAAAGGTCATCATAAAATAATATATGGTATTAAATGTGTAAATAGTTTTCTTTAAACTATTTATTATTTAGTTATATTTATTATAAAAAGGTTTTGAATGAGTATAATGGAATTTAAGAGTTAAGGTAATAGATTTTTCCTCAATTTTATTTCTTTGAGACATAGGTTATGTTATGCACCGATATTAATTATTAAGGTGTGTATACTTCCCATGTTACATGTAATATCATTATTTTATTCATTATAATGATATTTTATGTTACGTTTCATGTTATTCTGTCATGGTAATTTTGATTCAAAGTTACAAAAGTTGTAATGATTTAATGTTTCAATTTCACTGTTTATTGGGGTTGTTTGTGATTCTGTGTTCGATGATAAAATAGTATGATAATTTTCTCAATAAATTCATTAATTTTCATATATTAAATTCATTATTTGTTTTATCAATTAATATTACCATTTTTCCACTCTTTTCAACATAATATAAATGAGATTTTTTTTGACAAAATCAATCTTTTTTTTTCTCTTTGGTCAACAATTTGTTTTTTCCAAAAAATATTTTTCATAAAGAATTTATTTTTATATTATTCACATATGGGATTTAAAAGAAATTTTTACCGATGTTTTACATTTTCCAAAAATAATTCAAATACAATATTCATGTCACTTGGAAAGAAAGCATGTTTGGCTTTTAGCAAAAATATGAAAGAAAATTTTATTTTAATGAATATGGCATGAATCTAAATTCCCATATTATGACCAATATTTAATTTAAAACTTAAATTATAGGATTTCAAATTTATTTTCATTGACAAATATTTCCAAATTTATTTATTTTTTAAAAAGTGTTTTTCAATGAGGAATGACGAATTTCACCCAAAAATGATTTAAATGATTAATCAAAATAATTTTCCATATAGTATGACGTCCATTGATGTTACCTATGATTTATTGGTGATAAAATAAATATATAAAAATAATATTAATTCTTTGAATGATTTATTTTTATGGTGGTATGATTTTTAGGGAATCATTTCTTCTCCAAGGGTTATAAAATAATAAATTTTTTAGGAAACCCTATTCTTTTTCAATGGGTTAGGCAATGTGCAAATGATGAAATTATTATAAAACCTGTCTATTTTCTATAGGTCATTTTATGATGAAATTTTTATTTGACCTAATTTGTTTCATTGGATTTTATATTAGAAGTATCTTATGGTCTTATGGAACACATAAATATGGTTTTCATTAGGAGATGTGTGGAACCTATGTCTACCTCCAATACAATGGGGAACGATTTATATCCCATAATATAAATAAGACCCGAATGGAGAATGAACCCTGTCTAATAAGGGAATTTATCTACTATGATGGTTTTGGGTGTGAACCATGCATAATATGAAGATTTCTGGAGTGATCCCATTGGACAATGATATCCTTGGAATTGAGCCATGGCTAATAGGGAAACAATTTTTATGATTATTTGTGTGCCTAAAATCTATGTCTTATTCAAATGTTTGGAATTCATAGATAATGTAATTTGATTTCCTTATGATTTCTTTCTTTTGAAATAAAAATAATTATTCTGTGACTCAATATTATGATCATTAATATAGAGGTTTTAGTTTTCCAATGTTATTCTCATGTTTATATATCCTTATGTACAAGTTATACTTACGTATCTCCCTTTTTTTCCCTTACCGAGCATATGAGTTCACACTTTATCATCTTTTTTCCACAAGTTGTGAATAAATGTATTATGTATGAAATTTGGAAGACGGGTGATTGTTTTTGTGATCATAAAGGGATATGATGATGTTCACATATGGATAGGTTTTTCATCCATCCAAGTATCCTATGAGAATAAAATATTAAGGTTCTCTAGTGTGTGTAAGTGAAATGTAATCAATATTCGTTAAAATGATAATATATATATTAATCCTTTTCTACTATAGTTTCTATTATAGGATAGGTTTAGTTATTCATTGTATACTAGGATGTTAAAACCATGGTGAGGTCCCTAAGGACATGTCTACGGATAAGTATAAGGATGTGTCATGGTATAAGAAAATGTCATGGAATGTTGTTAATGTATAAAGTGAGTGGTTTATAAGAAACTACATTATTTTCAATATTTTTAATTTTATATGGCTCTTGTACACACATTATTAAGTGTAATAACTTTGAAATTGGAACATTGAGATAAACTTGATCATCATCTAGTGACTAAAAATGGGCCTTATTGAAAACTTTGTTGGAAAATACCTAGGGAAATACTTTCTAAATTTAAAAACATATTAGAAAACATCATGAAGTATTTAAATAGAATATGAAAATGAATAAAGTGGGAAAACCAAATCTGACAAATATTAGAGAATACGATGATATTATTTGAAATCCTAAAAGATATTTTTCATGATTATATGGATCCCTACTATTATTATTGTTTCCTACACTATGATTTTCGGTATCAATATATTTAATGAACCCAAAAAACATTTTAATACTGAGTTTGATTGAACATTTAATGATTTTCCTCCTGATTTTCAAAACATTATGGGGGTTGGAATAAAAAATCACATTTTTATGAACTAAAAAATTTCTAAATCCGGAATCATAAAGTACCTACAAATGAATAATGGTGGTAAAAAATTTATCTTGAGACCATCATTAAGAAATTTACACCTTCTGTCAATGGGTATTATATTTAAATAGTTTCTAAAAACTTGTTCAATAACAATAAAAATTTATTTTCCATTCTCTAATGTCTAAAATATGAAAGAGTCACTTTGGATCTCTACCATTTAGAAGGTGAAGAGGATAAATGATATAATATTATCAATCATAGAAGGAATGATGATGAAATCGATTCCATGGATTGGGATGAGTTTAGAACATAGGTTTTTAATAAGTAAATTCATTATATTATTTATATAAGTATATAGAAGGGGTTCTGTGAGATAAATAAATAAATATAATGAATCTATTGGTACCTATGAGAAACATTTTACAAGACTTGTGAGTTACACTTTTGTTATTATCATATAACCATAATTTTTTTTATTCCTTACGTGATTAAAACCACATTCTTGAAGGGTGTTATCCATAAGAGACTTCATAATCTATGTATAGATTCTTATATGTGATATCAATGTGGAAATATATATTAGTGCTATTATGAATGTCATGGTTGTGAATATAAAAAGAAAATGTAGTTTAGAGTGTAATCTAAAAACCACAGAGATATGAATATGATATTTCATTATGCTAAAACTATGGGGATAAATAGGGATGAAATACTCTTATGGTGGCTAGTAAATGTTTTATGCGTTGAATGTGATTTCATTGGGTAATTTATTTCATAATAAATTTGAATAAGTTATCTAATGATGTGAATATAGAGAACTCTTCATAGAATGTACCACCCACAATCTAGTGAATCAAATGAAAGTATTATAGGAAATACACTGAATAGTTCCCAAATACAAAGGGTATGATGGTGATCGGGTTCAAAGACATGTTATGTAGAAAGAAAAAGTGAAATATCAAGCGATCACTATTTATGTTGAGGGTTGTGACAATGATGTGGTGAAAGGTACACTTATTTTCCAATATAGATCTTATAAAAGACTATTTTACTCTAGATATAACCATAATTTAATATATAAATTATTTTATAAGGTCATCATGAGGCTAGTCGAATGATTAGATGTAAAATTAGTAGTGAAAACCCCCAATATTATGATGATCTCATATCAAGTGTATGATTTCTATCTGGTTGACATTGGTGGGAATTTGCTTCTTAAAAATCATGTCATTATTTCTCTAGCTGAATTTTATGTCATTATAGGCGTGGATTGTATTTCCCGATATCAATCAAACAACAATTATTGATGTAGGAAAGTCACATTTTTTCTTCCAAAACAACCAATGTTCTTCTATAAATGTTACGACAAGTACATACTAATGATGCAGATCAGATCACTTCTATAGGTATTATTACCCATTCAGATGGTTTGTTTATCATAAATGGTTTGTGATAAACACATCATGTGTGATATTCCTATTGGGTAGAAATTTGGTAATTTATTTCCATAAGAGTATCCAAGTCATCCACAAAATTATGAAGTTTAATTTTCAATATAACTCATATGTGGTGTCATAAAAATTTAATAGACTCATATTAAAAAGGACCCAATTGACTTATAGGAATTGAAGAAGAAACACCAGGAAAACCTTGATAAGGGATCCATTTGAACATGTGTGTCACCATGTGGTTCACCTATTATTGTTGGTGAAAATTAACATAGACTAATGAGACTCTACATTGATTATTAATAGTTTTACATTATCACGATGAATAAAAAATAACAAAATCCCTATGTTGATAACTTGTTTGATCAATTGTGCAGAGATCAATACTTTCCTATTATTGACCTACATTATGTATGTAATAAATTGAGGTTCAAGAAGGAGGATGTACCCAAGACCACATTCTATACATGATATAGACACTATGAATATATAGTGATGCCATTATGTCATATTAATTCCCCATCTATCTTTATGTATTTAATGAATTGAGTCTTAGATATTACCTTGATTAGTTCAAGGTAGTGTTTATAGATGATACACTAATCTATTCCTATAGCATGGAAGAGAATTAAGAACAATTGAGAAACGTACTAAATAACATATAGAAGAATAAAATATTTCAAGGATTTATAGTGTTTTAGTTTCAGATGAAAAAGGCTTCATTTTTGTGTTATATAATCTAAAGAGAGGGTATATCAGTAGATCCAATAAAGATAAAGGCTATTGAATGTTTTACTAGACCAACCATGGTGACTAAGAACCATTGTTTTCATGCTTCAGTGTGATATTATCAATGTTTTGTGGATAATTTCTAATTAATATCTAATTATATGAAAAATTTAATTCTAAAGGGATCTATATTCCTTTAAATATATGAATTTAAGGAAAATTTATAGAATTTAAGTGATGATTTGTTAGCTCGCATATGATTAGATTACCCTATAGTGTGGGAGGGTTTTTAATCTATATTGATACCTTGAAGAATGGATTGGTATGTGTTCTTATACATAATGATATTGTAACGAACCTACCAAAGTCAACCCAGAACTGATCACCCGAGCCGGTCCGCGACATGAACCCAGAGGCGTTCTAGATCCTCCTGGGCTGGTGATAAGAACCTGGGAATCAATAGAGGACAAGTGGGAATGATTTAGCCTAATAAAAATAAATAAGAAGTAGAAAAAATAGAACAATGCAAAGTAAATAAATAACCCTGAGAAGAAATAACGACCAACAAAAAACACTAACCTGGTCTCGACCAAAACTCCTCGTGACTCCGAGAGTAACTCAGTAGTCCACATCCAACTCTCTCCCACAGTGAGCAAGCATGAGCCAAACCTACTGCAAATCTAAAAACATGAAAACACTATAGGTTTGAGTATTAAAAATCAGTATGTGTTCCCAATAACTATTCCCAATTCACAACATATAAATAAATAATTTACCAATTTCAGGTTTGAACTAAATTATATAAAATATTATTTTCAACACACACTTTCATTTCTAAAGAAAGTATCAGTCCATTTCCCTTTTTAAATTAAAAAAAATTAATGTTTGAAAGTAATAGGTACATTTAATTTTAAAACATTTTTTGCGAGAAATTTAGAAATCCAAGCTTCAGTTATTAAACAAAAGGAAAACTAAACATAACAAACAACACACACCAATGGAAATGGAAAAAGTGGCACACAGGGGTCAGCAACCGAACTTGACCTCTCAATCGTCTACACACAAAAATATATACTGAATGAAACATCGGTTGAACCTAGGAGCTTGTGAACAATCTAGAACTTACTATACATGTGACTTGTCCGGAATGCATGCTCTAACTCGATGATGTCATAACACCCTAACGGTCGGTATAGTCCTTAATGGACTAACCGAGGGTCACAATCCCCATAGCAGTTTTAACTCAGTATTCCCCTACTATGGGGCCACTAGCCAGTGCATTATCTAAACTAGTGCAGAAATCGTTCTCAAAAGATTTTCTCACTATGTCAGGCTCCCATGTCAAATCGCATAACAAAAGGGAAAGGTGTTAGTCTGAAAAGTTAATAAAGTATCATAGTTATCACACACCACTCAAGCAATAAATGTTCACCAAAGATCACCCTTAAGTCACCCCAAAGAGTATTTTCCAAAATAATTTATTTTTATTATAATGACAAATAGGCCTTCGCTAATTTTAATGAAAAACATCATTTCTCAAGAAAACCCAAAACACTCGTTCACACTTCAGAAGAAATAATTTATCATTTAAACAAAAACTACATTTGAAATTCCATAAATTTGGTTTAAAGTATAAATGATAATTCTTTCACAACTGAGTGACCATTCATCAATAAAATATTTCAAGTGTCATGTATAAAATAAACGTCTCTTTTTACGCCAAATTATAATTTAAGAATTAATTATTTTATATCATTTACCATTTATTAAAATTAATGAAAACATCAAGAAACTAATAAAATATAAATTTGAAGGTGAATTCAGTGGGGGAACTACCTCAATTTTTACATCGAACACAACAACACAACACCCCTCAGATAGGCGCACAAGCACACACAGATCGATGATTGCGGTATTGAGGGGTTACCCTCCCAATGCACTGCAACAAAAGTAAAATAATCTAAAACAAAGAAACACTGACGTGAAAAAACCTGAAAATTAAAATTTGAAAAAATAATCACAAACAAACATAAACATTAATTTAAAATTATCAAAACAAGAGATAGCGCATACAATACCTGAACCCCAATGCAGGTGAAACGGCGCGAACCCAAACCGCTCGCATTCGGTGACAGACCCTCATCACATGCCCAATTGAGAACAAGGTGCACATTTGGTCACAGGAACAATGGGTGAAGGGTGTGTAGATGTGCAGTGCCAAGCTGCCCACACTGGTAGTACAGCGGCTCCCGCTGGAAGGGTTGGGTAAAGGAGGTGCACACATAAGGTGTCTGTGAGTTGGTTGACGTTCAAGGGGGCGTGGATAGGGCGGACAGGGTGCTTCTACAGGAGGCCGCAAAGGGCAGGTGGTGTAGGAGGATACTTGGGGAAGACCCAGGGGGCATGCGCCAAAATAAGGGGGATAGGGGGGCATCACCATGTAGAGAAAAAAAAGTGAAGAAAGAATAGGAAAAGAATAAAAAGAAAGGGGAAGAAAAATAAAATAAAATAAAATAAAAAAGTAAAAAAATAATTCTAACAATACTAATAATAATAATAATAATAAAATAATTATAATAATAATAAAAAAATAAAAAAAATTATAATAATAATAATAATAATAATAATAATAAAAACAACAATAATAATAATAAAAATAATAAAAATAATAACAATAATCTAATAATAATAATAATCGGTCAACCAGACAATCTCTAGGACCGAACGCACGGTCCCTACTAGCGGAGTTGTGACTACGTACCGACCTGGACTGAATGCACGGTGACCGCTAGGAGTTCGGTTATTGCGCATTGCCCTGAGATACACCGAAAACATCAACGCTTCAAAAAAATTCAAACTCAGACCCAAACCCAACTCTGTCAAATGACGAATAACTGAGAAAATAATAATACAAAATGCGTATGTGGCCAGGGTGTGAAAATTCTCCCCACCACAGAAACCTTCTTCCCCTAAAAGTCACCAAGACAACAGATGACACAATGTGAGTTCGTGCCCAGACAAAATCATAGAGAACTGAGAGACTTGGAGTTATTATTCCCAACAAATGTCACACCTTACCAATTCAAGGGAAACACTTCCCGAGACTAAGGGGAGAACTTGAGAGCATTATCCCCACCATAAGAATTAACTAATACAGAAGCCCTTGAAATCTGATCAAACCACCCCCAGGGGGGGACATGGTAACTCCCAAACAAAACTAATTCATTTTCCCCACATGGACAGAACAACACACTTAGAACATTGACGGAAATCTTGCTATGAAACAACTCAACAACATGACGAAGAGAAATTAACAAAACGCCTCTTATCAGTTTCATGAAATGAATGTTCCCCTAATGAACACAGATTAGGCCCACTCAAAATCAGAATGGGTCCATTTGCTCATGGTCCCCACACTCATCAATGAAACCGAACATTTTAGAATCTATACTAAGAGAAGATAAATCTGCTTTGATTGTGGTAGAACGAGCTCCTCACACCACCACAACAAGGATGATCTTATGATAGCGATGATAATAGAACGAGGATGTTTTGTATTCTTCCATCCCAAAGCAGAAAACATTATTCGTACCAAGGTTCCACAAACCCTAGGCAACTCCCATACGTGAGCGAGCATCACCCCGAGACCTGTGGCTGGGGCCCCGATGGATGAAGCGTCTCCTACCTCACAGATAGGTATTTTCATCATCTATTCTCTAACTCCATCTATTCAATGCTTCAAGAAACCACGATGGTCGAACATTTTCAATGGGATGAAACATGACAGCTTAGAATTTCCGAACTGCCCATACTAGTGGCACACAAGAGAGCGGTCCGACGAACGAGGATCTGGTACTAACGAGGATGGTTTCATGGAGACAGATTCCACCGGCCCGCATTCCATGCCAGATTGGGAGCCTTTGTGGATGTCGACCACCATTAATCACTCCCAGAACCTTAACAACTATGATACATCACGTCTTTAGTAGTCCAGAACTGAACTCTCAAATAACTCTGGGACATTTCGAACCTTAACTGCCTTGGGAGCTCCCAACAACCCAAAGATGCATTATCATACCGAACTATATAACTACCTTTAACAGACTTCTATTACCTCAATAAGTAGGCAACACAGACAATCTATAGGAACCGGGCATAACTCATTAACAACTTTTGGAGGCTTTCTGGGCAGCATACTCATAACAACATGAGAAACACCATCGAAACCCGAATAAAAATACATAATTAATGAAGCAACACAAGCCAAGAGAACATGCCCATATGCCAAACATATACAAACAAAAGAAAAAATCACTATCATTTTTGACCCACGATCACATCAACCGAGTTCAAAAAGAAACACAACACACTATAACCTATATAAATGATGAACTTTTTTATGTTCCAAACCTAGCGACATGGGGGTGAGCCATGCCCTATGTAAAGAATAACAATAAGAGGACCTTAAACCGGGCACTAGAAATCCACATGGGTCACCACCCCATGTGAGGTTACACGGTGAACCGATTCTCCTCCATTGTCATCCATCAATCCAAAAAATCAAAAGACAAGAGACTCAAATCCTGGACTAACCCTGGTAACTCAGGTCTCGTCACGTGCGGTGGTGATCAGGCACCAAATCGTAACCTACCTCATAAGAACTGATAGTATTAATCTCCTTCTACCAGGCATCCCAAATAACAAGGGCTTGATCAGATACCATATTATCATGAACCAACTCAGGTAAACCCTAAACAGATCACCAGAGCATGTTCGTGACATGACCTGAGAGGCATTCCCGATCATCCCGGGCTGGCGATAAGAACTAGGGAATCAATATATGACAAGTGGAAATAATTTCGCCTAATAAAAATAAATTAAGAAGCAGAAAAAATAGAACAACATAAAGTAAATAAATGACCGTGAAAAGAAAGATCAACCAACAAAACATACTATCCTATTCTTGAACAAAACTCCTCGTGACTCTGATAGTAACTCACCAGTCCAAATCCAACTCCCACCCATAACGAGCAAGTTAGAGCCAAACCTAGAGTAGAACTAAAAACAAGAAAACATTGTAGCCTTGAGTAATAAAACTCAGTAGGCATTCCCAGCAACTATTCCCAATAAACAACCATAAAATAAAGAATTCACCAATTTTATTTTTGAACTAGATTATATAAATTATTAGTTTCCACATACACTTTCATTTTAAAAACAAGTATCAATACATTTCCCTTTTTAATTGAAAAATATGTTTAATGTTTGTAAAGAAGAGGTAAATTTCATTTTAAAACAATTTCTGTGAACAATTTAGAAATCCAAACATCATTTATTAACCAAAAGGAAAACCACCCATAACACAAAACACACACCAAGGGAAATGGAAAAAATGGCACACAAGGGGCAGCAATCAAACTAGACCTCTCAATCACCTGGGCATAGAAATAAACACTAAAGAAAACATGGGTCGAACCTGGGAGCTCAAAAAAAATTTAGAACGTACTATACATGTGACTCATACTATAGGCATTCTCTATCTCGACGACGTCATAATGCCATAATGCTCGGTATAGCCCTTCATTGCATAAATGAGGGTCCCAATTCCCATAGCAGCAATAACTCAGTATTCCCCTACTATGGGGCCACTAGCCAATGCATAATTTAAACTAGTGTAGCAATTGTTCTCAGATGATTCACTCAATATTCCAGGTTCCCATGTCAACACACATAATAAAAGGGAATGGGGTGAGTCAACAAAGTCAATCAAGTAGCACAGATATCACACACAACTCACACAATCAATGTCCAACAAAGATCACCCCTTAGTCAAACCCCAAGAGAGTCTTCCAAAGTAATTTATTTTTATTAAAGTTCAAAAATTGCCTTTACCAATTTGAAAGAAAAAAACTCATTTATCAAGAAAACCCAAAACACTCTTTCACGCTTCAGAGGAAATAATTTATCATTTAAACAAAAAATACATTTGAAATTCCATTAATTATGATTAATTTTCAAACATAAATTCTTTCATGATTGAGTTTCCATTCATAAATAAAATAATTCATGTGTCGTGTATAAAATAAAAGGCTCTTTTTACACCAAATTGTCATTTAATATTCAATTATCTTATATAATTTCCCATTTATTAAAATTTATAAAAATGTCAATAAATTAATAAAATCAAAATTTAAATGTGAATATAGTAGGGTACCTACCAAAATTTTAATCTCGAAAAAGATGTCGTGACACATCTCTCATAGGCACGGAAGCACGTGCAGACCGATGATCGCGGTAACGCGGGGTTACCCTACCAACATGCGGAAAAAAGTAAAATAAACTAAAACATAGAAAAAAGTAGCCCAAATAAACCTTCCAATTAAAAATTGAAAAAATAATAACAAATAATCATAAACATTAATTTATTATTAATCAAGACAAGAGATATAGCATACCTCACCTGAACCCCAATGCAGGTGAAAAGACGTGAACCCAAACCCCTCGCCTTCGGCAGCAGACGCTCGACGCGCACCCAATAGGGAAAGTGGGGCTCAAATGGTCACGGGAAAAGAGCCTGAAGGGCATGTGGATGAGCAGTGCAAAGCTACCCACATTGGAAGGGAAACAACTCCAGCTGGAAGGGTCGGGTAAGGGCGGTGCACATTGAAGGCATCTGCGAGTTGGTTGAGGTGTAAGGGGGCATGAACAGGGAGGACGGGGCACTACTACAGTAGGCCGGACAGGGAAGGTGGTGCAGAAGGAGAGCTAGGGAAGACCCAAGTGGCGCACGGTGAAACAGGGGGTTCAGGGGGGCAGCACCGTGTGGAGAAAAAAAGAAGAGAAGAAATCAGAGGAAAAAAAGAAAAAGAAAGGAGAAGAAAAATGAAATAATATAAAATAATAATGTAAATAAATAATAATTATAATATTATTATTATTACTAATAATAATAATAATAATAATAATAATAATAATCCAATGATAATAATAATAATAATAACAATAATGATAAAATTAACAATAATAATAAAACAACAACAACAACAACAACAACAACAATAATAATAATAATATTCTAATAACAACAAAAACAACAACAACAATTATTATTACTATTATTTGTCAAACGTGCAATCTCCTGGACCAAAATCATGGTCACAACTAGCGGTGAGGTGACCACGTAACCACATGGACCAAATGCGTGGTGACCACTAGTAGTGTGGTGACTATGCATTGGCCCGAGACCCACCGAAATCATCAATGCTTTAAAAAATCCCTACCCGGACCCAAACCCAACTCTATCCAAAGGCACGGAAAATGGAAAATAATAAAACAAAAGGTATTCGTGGTCGAGGTGTGATAAATATAGTTATAGAATATTCCTTATGATAATTGAGGAGTCATGAGATAAATTACCCCACTCATGATATAGAGTTATATACAGTAAATTTCGTCTTAAATATATGAAGGCAATATATTTGTGGAGAAATGTGTGACATAGATATCCAACCTATAAAATTTATTATTATATACATAGAATCAATTTAATTATTTCCAAATAAAATGGATATATATGATTAAAAGGTATAACTACTCAGTACATTACCATCATGGGAAAGTTACCATGGTGTCTACTGATTTGAATCGAAAGAATCATTATTTCTTATCTACAATTTAGATTATAAAAGTACCAATATATTTAGATTTTCAAATGAGGGATTTAGAAATCCTAATGTTTTGGGAAAATATAATCAAGCTCAAATGAATTTTTTACCATTTATCTATGTAATGATTAAAGAGGCTCTAAATGAAAATGTATAGCTAACAAAAAAGGTAGATTTTTTTTAGTTTAACCATGATTAGGATGGAATGATATGATTTAAGAACATTGTATGTATTCTATCCATTCCTGATTTGAGGAAGGAGTTGTTCTAGGATTCTCTTCGTTCTTTATTCTCTATTTATCCTAGATATATTAATATGTATAAATATATTAATGATTAGTTTTTGTGGGATTGAATGAAGAGAGATGTCACAATGTATTTGTTTGAGGGATTTTTATGCAAGAATGTTAGCGATGAAAGAAAAAATTCAAAGGGGATGTATCATTTAATATCCATACCATAATGGAAATGTGAAAATAGAACACTGTATTTTTTCATTGGACTCCCCAAAACTTCTGAAGTGAGTAATTTAATATAGGCTTCAGTCGAGATCCTTATAATGTTAGAAAACATGATTTCAACATAATAATTATTTTATATGGATTAGCTTTACATATTATACATTAACGAAGTGGTAAGGTTACATAGAGTAATAAATTCCATTATGTTTGATCAATAAATGATGTTTACCTTAATGTACTAGTGAATTTGTCATTAATAGCATGATATGGAGTTGAGAATCAGCATTTTGTATCATCCTCAGACTGATTATTATTTTGAGATAATAATTCATACCTAATTGGATATGTTGAGATCTTATTCATTAAATTTCAATGGAAGTTTGGATTAACACTATAAGGCCCCAGCCTTAAACCTTACTTAATCTTGAGTTATTACAAGATTACACATTGAGGATCTTTTCGGGTTTAGAGTTTTAGAGAATTAGATCATAAAACTTGCATTACATTCCACATATAAACAAAGTGGTTACATAAAAATAGTATTCTTCATTCCCATCAATGGAAACACATTTAAAATAAAACATTGATTATTTCTTGACACATCCTTGACTCTATCATCTTATCATGTACCTTTCCCTTGACCTGTGAAAAACATTTCAAAAAATTGGGATGAGCATAAAAACTCAGTATGGGTTATAAAAGAAACATGGAAAGGAAACATGAGTTCATATATTCATAGAAATGAAATCATACATTACCCATAAAACATAGGCACTTTAACATACCTCATAAAATCATGAATAAATCATAGAAATCATAATACGTAAAGGTAACTTGAGGCATTCATAACATTCTTACGTAGGGAGTAACCCTCTTGGTTACGTTTGGAATACCCATCACAGTATATTCCCTAAATCTCTTCGGAGAAACCTTAACGTTTCACTCCTTCGCGTTACCCAATGCATTGGAGAGCTATAACGGGCTCACCCGCCCTTAGTTTATCACGGAACCACCCGTCTTCATAATAATGCCCAAGACCATAACATAATCATATCACATAAAACATGCATAAAGGAAACATAAAATTTCCACATTTCAATCACGAGATATCAATACAACACATTGATATAAAAACATTATGAAAACCATTTTCAATACCAAAGTAACAGAAAAGTAAAACATGGTATTTATTTTTCTTTTAAAAAGAAGGTATGGCTTGTAGAGGAAGCCGAAACTCAAATAACGGTCACGACGGCGGAGAAGTCGTTGTCGCCGCATACGTACGACAAAAACATTCCCTTTTTTCGTTTAGTAAACGCTTCGTATAAAAAAGATTCCTTTTGAATAAACGTAAAAGTCAAATGGGTTTATACACCGTATAAAAGAAAGTTGTGTATAAAATAAAATATGCCTCAACGAAAGGAGATTGAGACGAAGTCCCATACCTCGTATCCGACTTGACCCGACCGTTATTTAATCTCCTGAATAATAAACTTGAGTTAATCTCTACTTTCTTATGAATCTTTTTCAAGTTCATTATTCCTTTTATACTAGGTTATGAACATCATGTAATCAGTTAAGTTAATAATGTTTATTTTGTCGGTATTTGGTTCTTAAGTCAAAAATATGCTTCTTACACTTACATGTTGTTAATTTGGTCATAGGTTCGTTATATCTAGAATGATATTAATGATTTGGATAACATATATATCATATATATTCATCATATACATGTATTTATAATATTACATCACATTTAGAGGTAAGAAATGAAATGCACCGTTCATGGAGACGGTAAGCCGTACGTACGCATGAACGCTACTTTCATTTCTATTTCGTATTTTATAGAATGGAATCATAATGATATAAAGGTATATTATAATTCCAGTATAATATCATATATAATATCATAGTTCCATCCTTTATATGTCCCACATATGGTATTTAACGAATCAAATCACTTTGAGGGGGCGGTAGTCTGCACTTCCTAAAATGAAGATATCGTGTTTACCCATAATGGAAACCATAAAGGTATGACAAAAATGAAAAAAACAGAAGCCTAAGGAAACCATAAACATATTATATATCATATATAAAAATAGTGACATCATAATGGCCACCTTTGAAGGTGTTAAATGAGTGTTGAACAATCATCGTTTCGGGAGGCAGAATTTCGCCATCCACGGAAACCGTATGTTCTTTAACCATTTGATGTAGTTGTGTGAGAGTGTAGCTCAAATAAATCTTATAACAACATCCTAGTATATTGAATATACTGTTGTTGTTACAAAGGAAGTAAATAAAAAAAATTTAGGGGGTTGGAGAAGCAAAATAAAACAAATGAACATGAGAGAATGAATTACCTTTAAAAGTGTAACTCCTTTTGAGTTGAGCCTAAAGGCTTCCTTTGAAAGGATTCTGCCCAAAGTGAATCCTCTAGGATGAGGATAGGGATGTGGAGAGAGTAAATGGGTAGGGGTTGGCCGAGCCAAAAGCTTGAGGAGTGTGTGAAATGAGGTAGAGGTGGGGGCCTTTTATAAGAGGAGAGGAGGGGCACTTTTAGAAAGTAAAGAAATATTACTTTATTTGAAATTGTGTTTCGGTTTTAAAAGGTCCCACATTGATATAATTCGTGAATAAGGTGATAAGGGTTCTAAATACACTCATCCAATTGGTTTTGGACTTGTGTAGTTCATAGATGTTATATTATCTTTCCATTTTATTTAAATCGTCAAATAATGATGTCATCGCTGCATCATTATTATGTCATAAATAATTTAATTTATTTAATGTCTAAAAATCATTAAAAAAAAATACTATGATGTAGGAAATTGTTTTAGCTTTCCAATGACTATTTATAATCAAATATCGGATCTTTATAACCCCATGTAAAAATTGTTTTTGTAAGACATATTATGTTTGTGTCATTTTTACTTTAACATTTAATAAAAAGTTATTTATGTCATTTCCAAACCAAAGTGTTTCCATGGGGTCCCCAAGTTGACTCATGGCTTGTCTTGGTCGGCCATGACACAACCAATAAGGTTGGGACATGTGTCTAGGTCATTGCATATTATTAAAGCATTATTTATACCTTAAACTACACTAATTACCACTAATCGCGATTAAGAACTTAATAAGTTACTATTCACCAAAAAATTATTTTAATCTCATTGAACCACATTTTACTTCTTAATGAAAACCATGTATGTCGGATTTTCAAAATTCAGTACACATTAGTGGTAAAAATTCATTTAACTGAAAAATCAGTTTGCTTGATTACCACTTAGTGGTTTCTCTATTCATCAAAAATTGAAGTTTTTCAGAAAATTACCAAAATTTCACCCTAAGCTATATTTGATATTCCGAATTCAAAAATGAAGTCCATTTTAAAAAATTCAAATAATATAAGTCACATTAATTAATTCAATAATTAATTCCTGCTGCCAGAGCAAATAGCGTGTTTTTACAAAACAATAAGTATCAAAAGATTGACACCAGTTTAAGTCTAATTTCAAAGTGAAATTGATTCCAATGACCACCATTGGATAAAATGGTAAAAATATATTCTAATTTCACTTCAAAACCAATTTAAAACATAATCTAATCGTATAAATAAATTAGATTAAAAAGCAGTTTTGATGTAAAATGCAGTATTTTTCACTATTCATTAAAAAAAATGAACATTGTCAGAAAAATATCAAAAATTCACACAAGGTAAATTTTGATGTCCCAATCATAAAGAATAAGTTTATTTTGACAAACATAGTTTATAATATTGTCAAAATATAGATTCAAAAATGGTTTGCCTTCAAAAGGCAGTAAAACAATCTTTTAAGAATATTAGTGTATTTCATGCATAAGATTGTATTTATTTTCATTTTAAGCCTCTATAACACTATCTTAATCATTAATAGACATAGATAAAAATATCTATTATTCATTACTTACTTGGGCTGTTACGTCCTTCCCCCCTTTAGAAAATTGTTTCCCCGTAATTTATTTACTTATCGAATAAATGGGGGTACTTTTCCCTCATTGCATTTTCAGATTCCCATGTTGCCTCTTCAATCATGTGGTTTTTCCACAAAACCTTTACCTGCTTAATTACCTTATTCCGTAACACTTGCTCCCTGTGGTCAAGAATCTAGACCGGTTTTTCCTCATAAGATAGGTTCTCTTCCAGCTGAACTACCTCTGGACTCAAAACATGAGATGGATCTGGAATATACTTTCTCAACATCGAAACGTGAAAAAAATTGTGTACCTGAGATAAACTCGGAGGTAAAGCCACTCAGTATGCAACTGATCCAACTCTTTCCAGAATTTCGTATGGTCCAATGAACCTTGGACTCAACTTTCCTTTCTTACCAAATCTAATCACACTTTTCCAAGGAGAAACCTTGAGAAAAACATGATCACCTACCTCGAAAGATAGATCCTTCCTCCGGTTATCCGCATAACTCTTCTTCATGCTCTGAGCTATTCTCATGTGTTTCTGAATCAACTGAACTTTTTCTACCATCTCTTCTACCAATTATGGTCCCATCAACTTCCCTTCACCCACTTCATCCCAGAAAGCTGGAGTTCGACACCGCTTCCCATATAATTCCTGAAATGGTGCCATCTGTATACTGGAATGAAAACTGTTATTATATGAAAACTCAACCAAATAAAGATGTTGGTCCCAACTTCCCTGATAATCCATAGAACAAGATCGTAGAATATCCTCCAATTTCTGAATTTTTCGTTCTGACTGCCCATCTGATTGAGGATGAAAAGCTGTACTAAAATTTAATTCAGTACCCAACGACTTCTGAAGGCCTTTCCAAAAGTTAGAAGTAAACCTGGGATCACGATCCGATACAATGGAGAAAGGAACTCCATGTAACCTGACTATCCCTTTAAGATACAAACGGGAAAGTTGATCAAGAGAGAAAGTATCTCGTATAGCAAGGAAATGAGAAGATTTGGTCAAGCGATCAACAATAACCCAGATTGCATTATTACCTCGAGATGTCTTCGGTAATCCAACAACAAAGTCCATGGATATATTCTCCCATTTCCACTCTGGCACTGGTAAAGGCTGAAGCATCCCTTTCGGTAACTGTCGCTCGGCTTTAACCTGCTGACAAGTCAAACACTTCACAGTAAAATCAGCAATATCTCTTTTCCTTCCATCCCACCAGTAATACTCCCGCAGATCTCTATACATCTTAGTACTGCCCGGATGAACTGAAAATGGAGAACTATGAGCTTCACATAACAACTCTCTCTTCAACTGTGAATCACAAGGCACACACAATATCTTCCCAAATCTCAAAACGCAATCATTATCAATGATGAATTTAGGCAACTTACCTTTCTGAACCAGCTCTACCCTTTTCTGCAACTCACTGTCTTGCTTCTGTGTTTGCTTGATTCTATCTGATAGAGATGATCTCACTGATACCTGAAACAAAACAGAGGGACTTCCTGCACCAACAACTTCTATGCCAAAGTTCATCAAATCCTTAACCAAAGGATCACGTTCCAAACGCAACATTGTTAATGAAGCATTACTTTTTCTACTCAAAGCATCAGCCACTTTATTTGCTTTTCCCGGATGGTAATGAATTGTACAATCATAATCTTTGATTAATTCCAGCCATCTCCTTTGTCTCATGTTTAACTCTTTCTGAGTGAATATATACTTAAAACTTTTGTGATCGGTATATATTTCACACTTTACTCCATACAAATGATGCCTCCAAATTTATAAAGCAAAAACAACAGCATCTAGTTCCAAATCATGTGTAGGTTAATTTACCTCATGAGTTTTCAACTGTCGTGAAGCATAAGCAATTACCTGATCATTCTGCATTAGGACGCAACCAAGTCCTTTCAATGAAGCATCACTATATATAACAAACTCACCATTCCTTGAAGGTAGTGCCAAAACTGTAGCATTAACCAATCTTCTTTTCAATTCCTGAAAACAATCATCACATTCTTTTGTCCAGATAAACTTAACACCCTTCCGAGTTAGCTTAGTCATTGGACTAGATAACCGTGAAAAATTTCTAACAAACCTTCGGTAATAGCCCGCCAAACCAAGGAAGCTACGAATCTCGGTTACATTTGTGGGTCTTGGCCATTCTTCCACAACTTTTGTTTTTGCAGGATCAACAGTTATTCCATCTTTAGAAACAATGTGACCAAAGAAAGAAATTTGTTCAAACCAAAACTCACGCTTGCTGAATTTCCCATACAATTTCTTTTCTTTTAAGGTTTGCAAGATAACCCTTAAATGTTTTTCATGCTCCTCTTTACTTTTAGAAAACACCAAAATATCATCAATGAAAACCACCACAAACTTATCCAAGAACTCATGGAAAATTCTATTAATTAAGTCCATTAATACACCTGGTGCATTGGTTAGCCCAAAAGGCATTACTACAAATTCATAATGGCCATATCTCGTACGGAACGCGGTCTTCGGAATATCTTCCTCCTTTACCTTCAGCTGATGGTACCCCGATCTCAAGTCAATCTTTGAAAAAAACTGAGCTCCCTGGAGCTGATCAAACAAATCATCGATATGAGGCAAATGATATTTTTTCTTAACAGTGATATTATTCAAGGCTCTATAATCAATGCAAAGTCACATAGAACCATCTTTCTTTTTAACAAATAAAACAGGAGCACCCCATGGTGATGTGCTAGGTCTAATGAAACCTTTCTCTAATAAATCTTGCAATTGCTCCTTCAACTCTAAAAGTTCAATTTGTGCCATTCGATAAGGGGGTTTTGAAATTGGCTTAGCATTAGGAACTAAGTCAATAGTAAACTCAACTTCCTGATCTGGTATTATTCCAGGCAACTCATCAGAAAAAACATCAGGATACTCATTTACCACTGGCACATCATTAATCTGAACAGTTCCTTTATTTTCAACGACGTGTGCAAGGTAACATTCATTTCCATCTTTTACAAGTTTCTCGGCCTCTTGATATGTTATCAAAAGTAAGGGTTCATTCTTGTAAACAAACTGAAAGTCTTTCTGAAAAAAAACATCTTTAGCTCTACAGTCAATCTTAGCATGGTAAATAGAGAGCCAATCCATACCCAGGATAACATCAAACTCTACTAGAGGTAGAACAATAAGGTTTGCAAGTAGGTTCTTTCCACAGATAAGGATAGGATAATTCTTATAAATTCTTTCTGCCTCAACATTTCCCCCAGGTGTTTTTACCAAAAGTTCAGGGGTCATTTCTTGAGATGGTATTCCCATTTTACTAGAAAAGTTTTTAGAGATGAAAGAATGTGTAAACCCCGAATCAAACAACACACTGGCATAATCTGAAAAAACAAACAAAGTACCTGATACAACTTCATTTGATGGACCGACATCTGCTGAAGTAGTTGCAAAGGATTTCACCACCCCTTTCTGCTTGTAGTCTAACTGCTTCCCATCACTCAAGCTCCTTGTCGGACACTCGTTTGCATAGTGACCCATATCATTGCACTTATAACATTTCACTAACTGTAAATCAAATTTCTTCTTACCTTCAACTTGATCCTTTTCAGTGCAATCACGAGCCTTATGTCCCATCTTACCACATCGTTAGCACTTCCCAGAATTCAGAGGACATTCCCCAGCATGCCTTTTGCCACATTTATCACAAACTGGAAACTTAGTTCTCTTACCATCAGACTTTTTTGAAGAATTCTTACCTTTCTCCTGCCACCTCGGTCTCTTCTTCTGCTGGTTGTTATAGAAAACTTGGTCATCGGGAAACTCCATTTCCACCTTCTCAGCACATCGAACAAGCTTTTCATAACTTTTAAACTCACGAGAAGCTAATTCCCTTCGATACTTTGGATTTAATCCTGAGTAAAAATGATTGATTTTACTATCAAGGTCCTGGATAAAATTTGGAGCATACCTTGCCAATCGAGTGAACCTTTCTTCATAGGCAGCCACTGAGTCTTCCTCTTGCCTCAATTCCAAGAATTGCTTTTCCATCCTAAGTCGAACAGCCTTAGGAAAATACTTCTCAAGAAACATACCGTTGAATTCATCCTAGTCAAGAGCATCAATCTCATCGGCATCCCTAATATATTTAACCATAGACCACCACTGATCTGTTTCACCCTCCAAACGGTAAATAGCAAGACTAACCTTTTGATTGTCTGAACACCCCATGACATCAAAAATCTTCTCCAGTGCTTTAATCCACCCTTCAACTAGCACAGGGTCAGATGATCCTCTGAATGATGGTGGATGTTGCCTCATGAAATGTTCCACCACTGACATGTTCCTCTGCGGTTGATCTAGCTGATCTCGTGCATGGATACCACCGCCATTTATCGCTTGAGCCAACTGCGCCATTACTGCAACAAACTGTTCAGTTCCAATTCCGACCATTTCTGGATGATGATTCGGAAAGTTATTTCCTTCTGTATGCCTTCCTAGCACTGCTTCCCTATTTCCTCTACGGAAAACCATTCTGAAAAAACATGTCTTAGATGAAGCAACATGGTAATCTTTAAATGCTATATCATTTCGAAAAAAAAATATTTTTGGATAATCATTTAATATAATTCTAACTCCCAATGTTATCTAAACCGACCTTTGATACCAACTATAAGGCCCCAGCCTTAAACCTTACTTAATCTTGAGTTATTACAAGATTACACATTGAGGATCTTTTCGGGTTTAGAGTTTTAGAGAATTAGATCATAAAACTTGCATTACATTCCACATATAAACAATGTGGTTACATAAAAATAGTATTATTCATTCCCATCAATGGAAACACATTTAATATAAAACATGGATTATTTCTTGACACATCCTTGACTCTATCATCTTATCATGTACCTTTCCCTTGACCCGTGAAAAACATTTCAAAAACTTGGGATGAGCATAAAAACTCAGTATGGGTTATAAAAAAACATGGAAAGGAAACATGATTTCATATATACATAAGAATGAAATCATACTTTACCCATAAAACATAGGCACTTTAACATACCTCATAAAATCATGAATAAATCATAGAAATCATAATACGTAAAGGTAACTTGAGGCATTCATAACATTCTTACGTAGGGAGTAACCCTCTTGGTTACGTTTGGAATACCCATCACAGTATATTCCCTAAATCTCTTCAGAGAAACCTTAACGTTTCACTCCTTCGCGTTACCCAATGCATTGGAGAGCTATAACGGGCTCACCCACCCTTAGTTTATCACGGAACCACCCGTCTTCATAATAATTCCCAAGACCATAACATAATCATATCACATAAAACATGCATAAAGGAAACATAAAATTTCCACATTTCAATCACGAGATATCAATACAACACATTGATATAAAAACATTATGAAAACCATTTTCAATAACAAAATAACAGAAAAGTAAAACATGGTATTTATTTTTCTTTTAAAAAGAAGGTATGGCTTGTAGAGGAAGCCGAAACTCAAATAACGGTCACGATGGCGGAGAAGACGTTGTCGCCGCATACGTACGACAAAAACATTCCCTTTTCTCGTTTAGTAAGTGCTTCGTATAAAAAAGATTCCTTTTGAATAAACATAAAAGTCAAAGGGGTTTATACACCGTATAAAATAAAGTTGTGTATAAAATAAAATATGCCTCAACGAAAGGAGATTGAGACGAAGTCCCATACCTCGTATCCGACTTGACCCGACCGTTCTTTAATCTCCTGAATAATAAACTTGAGTTAATATCTACTTTCCTATGAATCTTTTTCAAGTTCATTATTCCTTTTATACCATGTTATGAACATCATGTAATCAGTTATGTTAATAATGCTTATTTTGTCGGTATTTGGTTCTTAAGTCAAAAATAGGCTTCTTACACTTACATGTAGTTAATTTGGTCATAGGTTCGTTATATCCAGAATGATATTAATGATTTGGATAACACATATATCATATACATTCGTCATATACATGTATTTATAATATTACATCACATTTAGAGGTAAGAAATGAAATGCACCGTTCATGGAGACGGTAAGCCGTACGTATGCAAGAACGCTACTTTCATTTCTATTTCGTATTTTATAGAATGGAATCATAATGATATAAAGGTATATTATAATTAAAGTATAATATCATATATAATATCATAGTTTCATCCTTTATATTTCCCACATATGGTATTTAACGAATCAAATCACTTTGAGGGGGCGGTAGTCCGCACTTCCTAAAATGAAGATATCGTGTTTACCCATAATGGAAACCATAAAGGTATTCCAAAAATGAAAAAAACAGAAGCTTAAGGAAAACATAAACATATTATATATCATATATAAAAATAGTGACATCATAATGGCCACCTTTGAAGGTGTTAAATGAGTGTTGAACAATCATCGTTTCGGAAGGCAGAATTTCGCCATCCACGGAAACCGTATGTTCTTTAACCATTTGATGTAGTTTTGTGAGAGTGTAGCTCAAATAAATCTTATAAAAACATCCTAGTATATTGAAGATACTGGTGTTGTTACAAAGGAAGTAAATAAAAAGATTTTAGGGGGTTGGAGAAGCAAAATAAAACAAATGAACATGAGAGAATGAATTACCTTTAAAAGTGTAACTCCTTTTGAGTTGAGCCTAAAGGCTTACTTTGAAAGGATTATGCCCAAAGTAAATCCTCTAGGATGAGGAGAGGGATGTGGATAGAGTAAACGGGCAGGGGTTGGCCGAGCCAAAGGCTTGATGAGTGTGTGAAATGAGGTAGAGGTGGGGGCCTTTTATAAGAGGAGAGGAGGGGCACTTTTGGAAAGTAAAGAAATATTACTTTATTTGAAAATGTGTTTCGGTTTTAAAAGGTCCCACATTGATATAATTCGTGGATAAGGTGATAAGGGTTCGAAATCCACTCATACAATTGGTTTTGGACATGTGTAGTGCATATATTTTATATTATCTTTCCACTTTATTTAAATCGTCAAATAATGATGTCATCGCTGCATCATTATTATGTCATAAATAATTTAATTTATATAATGTCTAAAAATCATAAAAAAAAATACTATGATGTAGTAAATCCTTTTATCTTTCCAATGACTATTTATAATAAAATATCTGATCTTTATAACCCCATGTAAAAATTGTTTTCGTAAGACATATTATGTTTATGTCATTTTTACTTTAACATTTAATAAAAAGTTATTTATGTCATTTCCAAACCAAAGTGTCTCCATGGGGTCCCCAAGTTGACTCATGACTTTTCTTGGTCGGAAATGACCCAACAAATAAGGTTGGGACATGTTTCTAGGTCATTTCATATTATTAAAGCATTATTTATACCTTAAACTACACTAATTACCACTAATCGCGATTAAGAACTTAATAAGTTACTATTCACCAAAAAATTATTTTAATCTCATTGAACCACATTTTACTTCTTAATGACAACCATGTATGTCGGATTTTCAAAATTCAGTACACATTAGTGGTAAACATTCATTTAACTGAAAAAACAGTTTGCTTGATTACCACTTAGTGGTTTCACAATTCATCAAAAATTGAAGTTTTTCAGAAATTTACCAAAAATTCACCCTAAGCTATATTTGATATTCCGAATTCAAAAATGAAGTCCATTTTACAAAATTCAAATCATATAAGTCACATTAATTAATTAAATAATTAATTCCCGCTGCCAGAGCAAATAGCGTGTTTTTACAAAACAATAAGTATCAAAAGATTGACACCAGTTTAAGTCTAATTTCAAAGTGAAATTGATTCCAATGACCACCATTGGATAAAATGGTAAAAATATATTCTAATTTCACTTCAAAACCAATTCAAAACATAATCTAATCATATAAATAAATTAGATTAAAAAGTATTTTTGATGTAAAATGCAGTATTTTTCACTATTCATTAAAAAATGAACATTGTCAGAAAAATACCAAAAATTCACAACAGGTAAATTTTGATGTCCCAATAATAAAGAATAAGTTTATTTTGACAAACATAGTTTATAAAATTGTCAAAATAAAGATTCAAAAATGGTTTGCCATCAAAAGGCAGTAAAACAATCTTTTAAGAATATTAGTGTATTTCATGCATAAGATTGTATTTATTTTCATTTTAAGCCTCTATAACACTATCTTAATCATTAATAGACATAGATAAAAATATCTATTATTCATTACTTACTTGGGATGTTACAAACACATTCTTATAGATTTTTTTATTTTAAAAATATCTTTCACTTGTGAATTCAAATGGAACATTAAGAATCCATCGAAGTAAATAAAAGTAGATCTCCAATGTGCTTGAATGAAGTTGGAGAAAGAAAGATAGTGGGACATGATATGGTTTAAGAAATCATTGAGAAGGTCAAAGACAATCAGCAACACATTAATTCCATTTAGATTTGGTAGAAAAGAGATGTTGATAATAATTGACATGATCTATAATTTGTAGATGGTGACAATGTGTTTCTAAGAATTTCGCTTCGAAAGAAGGTTATGAGAATCTATATGAAAGGGAAATTTAGACCTATGTATATCAGTCACTTTGAAATTCTTGATTGCTTCGAGATAGTAGCTAATTATATTTCACATCCTCCAAACCTCTCTCATTCCTCAATGTCTTCCATTTATCTCTCATAATTATGTTTATAATTGACCCTTCACTTTTAATTCAATCAGAGCTCATACCATAGGAGAATTGAATTTCTTATAAGGAAAACCCAATATCGATTTTTGGATCATACAGAGAATGTTTTGTGAAATAATGACACTCACCAGGCCATAGTTTTGTGGAAAAGCCACCATTTTGAAATATTATTGTGGTAACATGTGGAAATTATGATGAAAAAGTATCCTCATTTTTTTTATTTGAGTGAATAAATTTTAAGGAGAAATAAATTTTATGGGGGTAGAATGTATCAAAAGATGTTTTTTATTAATTATTATTTTATTAAGAAATTATAAATCATTGATAAATTATATTTCATGAAAAAAAATGTTAATATTGTGTTATATATTACACCAAGTTAATCTTACACTATTTGAAACAATGGGTTATCTTGTATTACACACACATTTCAGTTTTAACAAAACCATGATATATTATTAATATATTAATTCAAATACGAAGATTATAGCATATTATATAAACATAGTGATATTAATAGTAATAACTAGTTTTTGAGTATTATTAATAATGGTTTTATTTAAATAAATCGTATTGATATGAATGTACTTATTTTTTGGTAAATTCATTAAATTTTTCAAAAACCCTATTTTCTCAACAAAATAATCTTATGAACTTTAATAAAATAAATAATCACACATTTATTAAATTAATCTGATAAAATAAACTTCATTTTTTAAATCAGTGTTCCAAAATTATCTAATGTTAATTTTTTTGGTAAATATATCACATTTTGATGAATATTGAAAAACAGTAAAATTTTAATTGCAAATAGCCTTTTGGTTAATTAATTTATACAGTTAAATTGTATTTTAAACTTAAATTAATGTAAATTTAGTTCAATTATAAATCAATTGATCGAATATATGTTAAAGGAATCAATTATATGTTGAAATTTGATATAAAAACATTATAAAAATTTGATCATTTTCTCATTAAAAACTCATTTTCTCACATAGTCTGTGGGATTTATTCTAAATTAAAATTTTACACATCTATAAATGATATTACGAAAAATGCATTAAATATATGAAACTATAATAATTCATATTATCTAATAATATTTACTAAATTTTGAACAAAATTAATAGTGAAAATAGTAAAAATTACTTAAATTAGTTATGGTAAAATGGGTTTACCGAGTTTCTAAACTAAAAAGATAACTTTTAAAATGACTATAAAAGATTTATTAAAACTATTCTATTTTCCTTTTAAAACATAAATATTCTCTAATATATAATGGTCTATCATTTATTCCTTGTGACATGAAAATACATGGATTTATTTTATTCTTTTCAAAAATAACAAGTGTACCACTCACCTAACTTATAAAAGGTCACCCCTATCGTCTATTATACATACATTAAAACTATTTCTCAGATAATTAATACACAAATAACTTCTAAAATTACCTCCTCTCATTATAGAATCATTATTTTGGATAGAAATCCAACGTAGGAAGGCTTTGGTATAATCCTAAAGAGGATACCCGAAGAAGAGTTAACATTCATCATTGAGAATTTCAATTTTATTTCTTCCCCATCATAATTCAATTTTTTATAACATAAAGATATAAAATGATTTTATATTCCTATATAATAATATTTTATATAGTATGTATAAGACCTACAATCATATATAGTTCCATTAAATGGGTTATGAAGTCATCATTCTTGTGTATGGCAGACTACCGCCTCGTGAATTGATGTCATTAGTTTTTTAATTTCAAAATATTATGGCTATAAATAAATAAATAAATAATTATTAATTATTATATTTATGATATTATTATTATTAAATAATTATTATATCACACACACTTTCCTACATTTCATTTTTTGGGAATACGATAATATCGCTCGTGTATACAACAGACTATTGCCTCATGATGTGATGTGATTTGTTCATTCATTACATGGATGGTATTAAAGATATTTTTATTTAAAACATGAGATGTATTTTTAATTAAATGGATTCTAGAATTACAATATATATCATTTAGTATTATTTCTTTCAACCCAAAATGAAAATGGAAACAATTGTCACGTGTATATAGGGTGTATCGTCTCCATGAACGATGTATTTTACTTCCTGTCACTAAATTTTATATATTACTCTAAATATATATTATAAATATATTATATATATATATATCATATATAAAATAATTATTATTTTGAAACCATTATCAAATTAATAAGTCAAAAAAATCAAAACTTATATGAAAAGGAAAGCTAATATTACAAAAAACATAACATTGACATGAAATTGTTAATAAATTGGTAATAAACGGGTCAAAACAAAATAATATTTGGTATGATATGTACAAATATTTCTTTATTATAGATATATAAAAAATATATATTTATAATACCATAGTTTTACACTTTTATGATGGATTTTATGACATTAAGTAAGGGATAATTGTTGCAATTTCCCTTCATTAAGATTTACATTCCATTTTTCACAATTAATATTTCATGAGGTTTATATAAAGTCACATTTACTTGTAATATCATGAGTTTATTTTTCATCATCTAATTTTATGTACAATTTAATGTTATTCTTTAATTGGTCGTATGATTCAATGTTACCAAAGAAGAAGTGAACTTTTTTTAAATATCATTGTTAATAGGGATATTTTATTGTTTTGTTTCCAATGATAAAATATTCTGATACATATCTTTATAAAAAAATTAATTTTCTTTAAAATTGGTCACAAATTATATTTTTTTTGAAATTATACTATTTTTATTGACATTGTTACATGAAATAATATATTTTGTTTTATGAAAATTTGAATTTAATTTTCACTTTGGCCATAAATCTGATTTCTTCTAGAACTATGTTTTCAAAAAAATAATTTCAGAAGGATTTATTATATTTATATTTATAAAAGTAATTTTTTTATCATTTTTTGATTTTTACAATTTTTTGAATGGAATATTCATATATATTTCCAAAAAATTAGTATTTTTCTTTTACCTAAAATTTGAATGGAATCTTTATTTTAACATATATAACTTTAACAAAACATCCCATATCCAGAACAATTTTATATTGAATATTTTTTTATATGTTTTAAATATTATATTAAAAGATAAAAAAATTTAATAGGGTTTATGTTTTGATAATTTTTTTTCATTTATGAAAGGAAATTCCTCTCATGAAATGTTTCAAATGATCAATCAAAATCATTTTCCATCTATGATGACATATATTGATCTTACGTATGCATTAATGAAGATATAATAAAAGTATACCATTATTACTCTTTTTATTAATGGTTTATTTTTATGATGTAAATAATTATATGAACCCAATTTCTCCTGTAACACCCCATGATTCCATGGTACGCTTCTCTTTGAATAAAACAGTTGTGTGTGTTATACGCAACTTCGAGTTCTAATACACCACAACCAATCAAACTAGCAGTTATGAATAGTAATACCCACATTTTTAAATTTTATAAATTTTATCTTTCAAAATGGACTTCATTTTTGGATTCAAAATATCGAAATTAGCCTAGGGTGAATTTTTGGTATTTTTCTGCGAACATCTAATTTGTTATGAATAGTGAAAAAAACTAAACTTTATTTAAGAACAACTTTTTTAATCAAAATAATTTATAGTGATAAATTAAACTATTGAGTGGTTTTAAAGTATATTTAGAATATATTTTTACCATTTTATCCAATTTTTTTCATTAGACGTAATTTGACATTTAAACTAGTCATAAATAAGTGTCAATCTTTTGATAGTTATTATTTCTTAAAAAACAAGCTTTTTTATTTTGACAACGGGAATTAATTTTAAATAACTTTATGCCACTTCTATGTTTTAAATTTAGAAAAATAGATTCCATATTTAGAATCATGAGGTCTAATTTTTTTAAATAGATAACTTTTATTTTTATACACATTGAATAATTACTTCAGTAAATATTTTATTTTCTATGGATAAAGGGTAAATCCGGTAAATTAGGGTAAAAAATAATATAGTAATAACATTAAATACCATAACATGTGTCCTAACCTTATTTTCTGATACATGTCCGACCATGGTAATCATTGGGTCAATTTTGGGACCCCATGGAGTCACTTGTAAGTGATAATGACACTTTATATTAATTACGGTAAAGGAAGTACAAAAATTACATAAGCATATATCTTTTAGAAAAAAAAAATTACATAGGGTTATATATGTTTTCCTTTCGACTATAAATATTCATTAGTAAGATAAAACAATTTCCTAGATAATGGTATTTTATCTATAATTTTTAGACATTTAGTAATTAAATTTATTTATGACACAATAATGATGAAATATTTTCCTTATTAATAAATGAATCAAATAATTGGTATTATAAATGTTAAAGTATATATAATTTGAATTTATTGATGACATAAAAAAAATTTATTGGTTAATATGAAATGTTAGGATTACTTAAATAAATTTTTTTCATATGTATAAAGTATTTAAGATGTTACCAAAAATCAATTATTAAATAGTGCCAAAATTGACATAAAAGAGTTTTTAAAACAAATATTATATTATAAATTTGTATTCAATTCCTAAAAATCAAAGGATCATCCAAAAGACCTATATAATGATAATTGTATAATTAATGGACAACTTGGGGGTATATTGGAAATATATATTATGTTTATTAACAATATAATATAAAAATACAAAGAGACATGGTAAATGTCAAACAATTAAACTAAGAGTTAAATAAAAAAGTTAAAGTTAATATAGTTACCCGACCCTGTCTAAAACCTATTTGTTTAGTGTTTATCGACCAATAACCACATTAAATTTGAAATAATACACTTTTAGCCATTAGAAACCGAATATGAATTTATTATAAAATAATATTTCTAGCTTTTCCAAAGGTTCCCCTCACCCCTCTTATAAAAGGGCACTCCCCCTTCTCTCTAATTCACACATTCAAAGCCATTTGGGACGGCCAAAACCTGTCCAAATATACTCTCAACTTCCCTCACTTCAACCTAGAGGTCTTAGTTTGATCAGAAATCCAACCTATAGATCCCTTTTGAACAAATGAAAAGTAAGAACCCGGAGAAGAGGTAATGTTCTCACCACCCTCTTTCATGTTTCTTTCTTCTTCCACTTATTCTTTCTTTATTATTTCCATTATAAAATAATAACTCCATTATCTTTTATATACTGTGATTTTATTATAAATATGTTACAACCATATTCATTATTCTATCCATCCTTTGAATGACATGTCACCAAACGTGCGTACGTACGGCTTACCGTCTCCATGTCGTGGTATAATTGTTATTCAAAACATTTTTATTTGGATGAGTATGATAATGATTAGTAATTGATATAAATATGAAATATAACATGATAATTATTCTGTATAAATTATATACCATCCAATTATATATTATTTTAATATCAAAAGTGTGATATTTTCACTTGTGCGTACATACGGATTACTGTCTCCATGTATGCGATGAGATTCATTCCCCATCAAATCCATTCAAGACTAAATTTCATATTATGATTAAAAAAATTGTTTTGAGACGTGATATCATTCTCTATATGAATAATATACAACCTATCCATGGGAAACATGACTTAGGTAACAAATTATATAATGTAAAACTAATTACTTAACACCCGAAACCACGATAATACTAAGATATTATTACAAAACAATGTTAATTGATCATATATGATATCATATTAATTTGTATGATTACTATATAATTTAATAACAATTATTTCACCATTATACATGAGGTTAACCTACCCTCGACCAAGTAAATGTACAAGTTAAGGGTTTATTTCACAATCTCTTCATTATCTGAGGTTGATTATACATAATTATCTATTGGGACCTCTTTATCATCCACATCCATGTTTCTTAAAAATGTAATTAAAATTATTCTTACTATTTTAAATACTATGGGTTAAAGTCATTTATACGCTTGTTTTACTTTTCATAATATTTCTATAAAGGAATCGTTCTGTCATTTTCTAAGCAATGTCTTTTTTAACCTTTTCGACAGAATTAATGTAATAATGTCTTTTTAACTAATACGGCTTGTGTGGCTATTTTCTGCCATTATAAAATTGCCAAAGCATCCCTAACAAGCTTATAAGAATATTTTCAATTTAAATGTTTCATTTTATAATTATGTGACTTTTAAATTATTTCAAAAAAATAGATATTTCTCTAAAAAAGTTTTGATTTCATATGTGTCAACATCCTTTGATAGATTTTATGCTTATTTGAAGTTTATTTATTATGAACCTAAACTTCTATATAGTATTGAAGGATTTTCGTTATGTTTGACTATAGATGTTTTATTTTTATACCATTCATGGTTTATGCATAAAGTATTGACAGTTCATATACTTTTTTTAATACGAATGTTTATGTTATGTTTAAACCTGTTCATATGAGGAATGAATTGGACTTAATAAGTGATGGGTGCAGCCCGCTATAGCTCCTCGATGCATTGGTAGGTCACATGAGACAAACTAGTGTTTGGTACAAGGCCTTGACAAAATCTTATTTGTAGTCTTGGCACAAGGCCTTGACTTTGTTGTTATGGTAGTCTGGCATTATGCATTCCATCATTATGAAAGTGGTTATTGATATTAAATGTGATTATTATACTAGTAGAATATCCATGTGAATAAGTAAAGGGAATTATTTCATTTTATTTCTACCATATTATGATGATGTTCAAGTTTAAAAGGATTTTGTTTTAGTTATACATTGCCTTAAATGTTTATGCTTATTTATAAATGTTTCCGCTATATTGTTTTCCTTACTGGGGATCTGAGAACACCACTTTCTATGTTTTGTTTTTTCTAGGATGTGAAGAAATATTTTATGAATTACCTGCAGGGATAGTATGAGGGGATATGAGTGTGGTCTATGGAGACAATATGTTGTTGTAGTTTTCATTTTATGATGTAATGTAAGACTTATGAATATATCTAGTGATTCCTGCACTACTAAACTAATCAGTCTTTCGAGACATTATATTTTTTGATCATGCCAATATTATGTAACAATGCATCAACTCTGGGTAACTGGGGTCTAGGAATTATATTTGGAATCATAGGAAATTTATTACAATCCTTGGAAACTATATTTAGATAAACTCTGATTAGAGCACATAGACCAAAGATGGACTTTGAGGATTAGTATAGAAGAACATCCTAGAATTTGGGTATTGTAGATATTTTTTTAGTTTTCCATGAAATACATCCCAATATGGATATGAGCAGGTAGTGGCGGTTCTGGAACAGATGTACCTAGGGGTAAAACATGAAAACACCACTTTGAGCTAGACTCAAACGGGAATTGGTGCAAGACAATGGGCCTTGCTGCACTCTTCGTTACGACACTCCTGGGGGATATGCTTAGAGTAATTGTCACATTCATTACAAAACCTTATAAATGTTTAATGAGTTTATACTTCCTCAATGATTTTTTTATGATTATGGATTATATCCATAAACTTTTCAATTCATGTAATTTGTTTTACATTTTTGGGTTTATGTATTACGATTCATAAACTAATCTAGTGTATTCCATTATTTAGAAATGGTTCCTAGTGGAAGAAATGGAAACCTTATCAATGCACACACTGCATATAGGGATTTCCCTCCTTCTCAAGATAATTATTGTAGAGCTGGTAATGTAACTAGTGTTGATCAACTAATCACCGTACTAGGACAACTCACTCAGGTTATGAATAATAACTGTACCCATATAGAGCACCCAAGTCCACAGCGTAGCGGATCAGTGTTAGATCGTTTCATGAAGAAACAACTACAAACATTAAATGGGAGTACAAATCCATTTGTATTTGAGAAATTGATAAGTTCTTTTGAGAAAATATTCCACGCCTTGGGGAGTAGCTAAAGGGAATAGGTTATCATGGCAGTTTACCGCCTCACTGGAGATGCTGATAAATGGTGGTTATTGATTCAAAAAACAAATGAATATGATGAAGTAAAAAATATGGAATGGAGGGAGTTCAATGTGTTTTTCTTAGATAAATACATTCCTCATGACCATCAAGCAGATATGGAAAGGCAATTTCTGAGTCTAGGACAAAAGGAGGATGAGAATGTCGCAAAGTATGAGGATAACATTACAAGGTTAGCGAGGCATGCAGCAGATTATATACGTAACCCAAGGTGTAATATTGATTGTTTATTTGATGGGTTACAACTATTTCTCTGTCGAGAATTAATCTCAAAATCCTTCTCGTCATATGAAGATATTGTCTCATGTGCTATCAAGACAGAAAAAGAATTCTCTTGAGTCTTATGACTTTAAAGTAAAGAAAGAGAAGAAGAGGTCTATTGATCACTCTGGAAATGGAAATAAAGGGAAGAATGGAAAAGTTTATTATTAATCCAGTAGTAAATGTAGGAATAACCACCATAGTACTTTCTTGAAAGGAATGGGAGTATGTTACAAGTGTGGAGAAAAATTCCACCATGCTCGTGATTACAAGGGGAATAAAGAATCTATCGATTTTCAATGCTACAAATGCATAGAGATAGGACATTATGCAAATTAATTTCCTAATAATCATGAGAACTTACCTCAAAAAATGCCAAGGGATCAAGGCTAAGCTTATTCTGTCACTGTTGATGAGGTAGAAGCTTCGAAAGATGTGGTGGCAGGTAATTTAATGGTTTCCTGATGTTTAGGAAATGCATTTTTGGATTATCGATCATCACATTGTTTCATATCTTCCTAGTTTTGTAAGAAAATTAGACAATTACAATTTGATTTAACAAGGGATTTTTCAGTTAAAAATCCCAAGGGAAGTATCATCGCAATGATGTTTTGAAAATCTATTCCCATTAGAGAATATAAATGTACTTTATCTGCTGATTTTATCATCATACCCATGATTGAATTTGATATAATCCTCGGTATGGATTGGATATCAGCCCACAATGTTAAGATTAATCGTAATAAGAAGGAGGTTACAATTTTTGATGACGATGATAAAGAACACCTTATATTTAGATCAGAATCATCACCAGCTGATTCTTATCTATATCCACCCCTAGTAGATCAACTAAATTAAATTATGGGGGAGGAAGAGAATGAAATAACTATGGGTGAGGAATGGAATGGTCAAATAGAGGATGTACCTATTGTGAGAGAATATGTTTATGGGTTTCCGGAATATTTACCTGGACATCCTCCAGAATGATAAATTAAGTTTTCCATTGATTTAATTCCTGGTTCAAGGCCCATATCCAAGACCCCTTATAGAATGGCCACTGTGGAATTAGTTGAACTAAAGAAACAACTAGAGTAATTGGGTAATAAGGGTTTTATTCACCCTAGTGTTTCTCCATGGAGATCCCATGTCCTTTTTGTTAAGATGAAAAATAGATCTATGTGGTTATGTATCGACTACAGGGAAATCAATGATATAACAACAAAAAAACAAGTATCCCTTACCTTGAATTGATGATTAATTTGACCAAATTTATGGATCTCAATACATTTCAATGATTGACCTTCGATCTGGATACCATCAGTTGTGTGTGAAGAAGGAAGACATTCTGAAGACAACATTTCGAACTAAGTACGGGTATTACGAGTTTACAGTAATGCCATTGGGCTGACTAATGCACCCTCTTTTTTCATTGATCTAATGAACAATGTTTTCAACTAATATCATGATTATTTTGGGGTGGTATTTATTGATGATATCTTGGTATATTCCAAAAGCTACGAAGATCATGAAAATAACTTGCGCATTATCCTGAAGACTCACAGAAGACTTGAATTATATGGGATGTTTAGAAAGTGTGAATTCTGGATTTAGAAGATTTCTTTTCTTGGAAAATTTTGTCTCTAAGGATGGAATATCCGTTGATCCTTCTAAGACCAAGACAATCCAAGAATATCTTGCACCGACGAGTATAACTGAGGCACACCGTTCTATTGGTTTAGCAAGTTATTATCAATGTTTCGTCTTGAATTTTGCCCAATTGGCTAACTCATTAACGTAGCTCACACGTAACGGGATTAAATTTGTTTGGGCAAAGAGTGTGAATAATGTTTTAACGAACTGAAGAGAATAATTGTCAATTAAACTATATTGACTCTACCACCGTGGAATGATGGGTTCATTATTTATAGTGATGCATCGAAGAAAAGAGTTGGTTGTGTCCTTATGCAGAATGAAAGGGTTATTTCATATGCATCACGACAGCTGAAATTCATGAGAAAAACTATCCTACTCATGATATTGAGTGAGTAGTTATAATCTTTTATATGAAGATATGGAGACATTATCTCTATGGTGAAAATTTTGATATATATATCGATCACAAGATTTTGAACTATATTTTCTCATATAAAGAACTCAACATGAGGAAAAGGTGATGGCTTGAACTACTCAAGGATTATGATTGCACAATACACTACCTCCTGAGAAAGGAAAATAAGGTGAAAGATGGTTTCAACAGAAAATCATGATGTTTTGAACAAAATGAGAGTTGAGAGGGATCTAATTTTCATGGATCTAGTAATGTTTGATATGGGAATTACCATGGAAGGTGAAACATCGATACTTTTTAAAATGGTTTCCAAACCATATTTACTAGAAATGATTATGATTTATTAGACCGATGATGAATAATTTAAAAAGAAGATTAAAGCTATGAATGATGGGTGATTTAGTGACTTTGTGTATGAGGAAGGAATTTTAAAATTTGGGAAGATACATTGTGTTCCTAATATACCAAATCTAAAAAATGAATTGTTGGATGATGCTTATAGTTCCAATTTCTATATACAACCTATGAGCACCAAAATATATAGAGATTTGATTGAACATTTTTGGTGGGACAACATGAAGATAGAGATTGGTTATTTTGTGTCAAGATGTACGGTTTTTCAACAAGTGAATGCTGGAAGGAAATAGCTTGGAGGCATTAGGAAGCCTCTTCCCATACCTGAGTGGAAATGGGATAATATTACGATGGACTTTGTCATGGGACTACCAAATAATCCTAGAAGGAATGATGAAATATGGTTCATTGTTGATCGTCTTACCATGTCATCACATTTTCTTGATCTAAGGGATGATTTACCACTTTAACGTCTATAATGACTTTATATTAATGAAGTTGTGAGACTTCATGTATTACCTATATCAATTATTTCTGAACATGATCAATATTTTACATCAAAATTCTAGAAAAGTCTTTAGAAAGCCCTAGATACTGAACATCATTTGGGCACTGCCTACCACCCCTAAACTGATAGAACATTAGAATGGACTATTCAATCCTTAGAAGACATGTTGAGATCATGCTAACTTGACTTCCAAGGTATGTGGGATCAATATTTACCTCTGGTAGATATTTCCTATAACAATAGCTTCCATTCAAATATTCAGATGGCACTATATGAAGCATTATATGAAAATAGATGTCACACACCAACATGTTGGGATGTTATTGGTGAAAGAAAATTCGTAGGCCCAGAACTGGTGGAATAAACTATGGAAAATGTGAAGGTAATTCAAAACCACATCAAAGCATCTCAAAGAAGGTAGAAGAGCTATGTCGATAACAGAAGGAAGGATTTGAAATTTCAGGCAGGAGAGCATGTTTTCTTGAAGGTATCTCCATGGAAGGGAGCTATACATTTTGGAAAGAAAGGTAAATTGTGTCCAAGGTACATTTTATATTTCGAAATTCTAGAACGAATTGGTGCAGTTATCTTACCATTTGTAAATGCCACAAAGTCTTTTCAAAGTTCACGATGTGTTCCACGTATCACTGTTGAGAAAATACATGTCTAGCCTAACACATGTACTCACTTATGAGGAAGTAGAACTGGAACCCGATCTATCCTATTACGAAGAGCCTGTCAGGATTATTGATACCAGAGAACAAGTGCTGAGAAACCGGACGACTCGTCTGGCCAATGTTATATGGAGAAACAGTACGATGGAAGAGGCAACGTGGGAAACTGACGAACTTATGATGTAGAACCACCCGAGTTATTTTATGCAGTAACAATCTAGAAATTTAGAGGAGAAAATTATTTGAAGGAGGGAGGAATGTAACACCCCAAGCATCCACAAAAGGCTTCTCTTTGAATAATATAGTAGCGTGTGTTGTACGCAAGTTTGAGGTTTAACACACCACAACCAATCAAACTAGCCGTTATGAATAGTAATACCCTTTTTTTGAAACTTTATAAATTTTATCTTTCAAAATTTACTTCAATTTGGATTCGTAATATCGAATTTCTCCTGGGGTGGTTTTTTGGTATTTTTCAGAGAACATCCAAATTTTGATGAATAGTGAAAAATACTAAACATTAATTTAAAAAAAAACTTTTTAATCCAAATAATTTATAGTGATAAATTATAATATTGTGTGGTTTTAATGTATAGATAGAATTTATTTTTAACATTTAATTCAGTTGTGGTCATTGGATGTAATTTCTCATTTAAACTTGACATAAACAAGTGTCAATCTTTTTATAGTTGTTATTTCATAAAAAACACGCTGTCTGTTTTGACAACGATAATTAATTTTAAATTAATTTAGGCCACTATTGTGTTTTGAATTAATAAAAATTGATTCCATATTTAGAATCAGGAGGTCCAAATTGTGTAAATAGATAACTTTATTTTTAGACATTTTTAATAATTACTTTGGTAAATATTTTATTTACAATGGTTAAAGGGTAAATCTGGTAAATAAGGGTAAAAAATAATTTTATAATAATATTAAATTTTCCTAACACATGTACAAGCCCTATTTTCTGATACAGGTCTGACCATGTCCATCTTTGGGTCGATTTTGGGACCCCATGAAGTCACTAGTAAGTGATAATGACACTTTATATTAATTAAGTTAAAGTGAATAGAAAAATGACATAGGCATATATCATTGAGAAAAACATTTTTTTCATAGGGTTATATATATTATCATTTCTACTATAAATATTATTTATAAAGATAAAAATATTTCCTACATAATGGTATTTTATCTATAATTTTTAGACTTTGAATAATTAAACTTATTTATGATACAATAATGATGCAGTATTTTCTTTTTTAATGAAAGTAACAAATAATTGGTATTATAAATGATGAAATAAAAATCATTTAATGTTTTGATGAAATCCAAAACAATTATTGGTTCATATGACATTATAAGATTACTTAATTAAATATGGATCTAATTAATAAATTATTTATGACTTTAAAAAAATCAATTATTAAATAGTGTCAAATTTGACAGAAAGTAGTTTTTAAAACAAATATTATATTATTAATTGATATTCTTTTCCTAAAAATATAACGTTCAGCCAAATGACCAATATGATGATATTTTTATCCTTAATGGACCAAATGGGGGTCTCTTGGAAGTATATAGTATGTTTATTAACTATATAATATAAAAATACAAAGAGACATGGTAAATGTCAAACTATTTATCTAATAGTTAAATAAAAAAGATAAAGTTGATATAGTGACCCAAACCTATATAAAACTTATTGGTTGGGTGGTTTTCAACCTATCACCACCTTAACCATTATATAATCTACATTGGAACAATTATAAACCGAATATGAAATTATTATAAAATAATATTTCTAGCTTTTCCAATGGTGCCCCTCACCCCTCTTATAAAAGGGCACTCCCCCTTCTATCTAATTCAATCCTTCAAAGAAATTTTTCTCGCCCAACCCCTACCCAAATATTCTCTCAACTTCACTCACTTAAACCTTGAGGCCTTAGTTTGATCAGAAATCCAAACTACGGATCCCTTTTCATCAAATCAAAAAGAAGAACTCGAAGAAGATGTAATGTTTTCACCACCCACTTTCAAGTTCCTTTCTTCTTCCACTTCTTCTTTCATTGTTATTTCCATTCTAAAATAATAAATACAGTATCAACTATATACTGTGATGTTATTATAAATATGGTACAACCATATTCAGTATTCTGTCCATCCTTTGACTGACATGTCACCATACGTGCGTGCATACGTCTTACCTTCTCCACTTCGTGGTGTAATTGTTATTCAAAACATTATTATTTGGATTAGTATGAAAATGATGTGTAGTTTATGTGAAAAATAAATATAACATGAAAATTATTCTATATATATGATATACCATCCAATTATATATTATTTTAATATCAAATGATTGATATTGTCGCTCGTGCGTATTACAGATTACCGTCTCCACGAACATGATGAGATTTATTCCCCATCGTATCCATTCAAGATTAAATTTCATTTGAAGATTAAAAATAATTCTTAGAGACATGATATAATTATGGATATGAAAAATATAAAACCTATCCATAGAAAACACGGCTTATGTAACAATGAATATAATGGAAAATGAATCAGTTAACACCCAAAACAATGATAATACAAAGATATTATTAACAAACCAATGTTAAAAGATCATATATGATATCATATTAATGTAAATGATTCTTTTTATAATTAAGTAACATTTATTTAACCATTATACAGGAGGTTAACCTACCCTAGACCGTGAAAAATTACTAGGTAAGGGTTTATTTCACAATCTCTTCATAATCTAAGGTTGTTTATACGTAATTATATACTGGGACCTCTTTATCACCCACATCCATGTTTCTTAACTATTTATTTCAAATCATTATTACTATTTTATAGACAATGTGTTAATGTCATTTATACCCTTTTTTATCTTTTCATAATATTTTTATAAAGGAATCATTCCATCTTTTTCCAAACAAAGTACTTTTTAACCTTTTCGACAGAATTTAGGTAAGAATGTATTTTTAACTTATACGTCATCTGCAGCTATTTTCTACCATTATAAAATCTTCAAAGATTCCCTTACAAGATTATAATAATATTTTCAATATAAATGATTCATTTTATAATTATGTATCTTTTATATTATTTTAAAAAATGAGATATTTCTCCCAAATTGTTTTGATTTCATCTATGTGAACATCCTTTGATGGATTTTAATATTATTTGAAGTTGATTTATTATGATACAATGCTTCAATATAGTATTGAAGGTTTTTTGATATGTTTAAATGTGGATGTGTTATTTTTATTCCATTCTAGTTTTATGGATAAAGTATTGACATTTCGTATGCTAGTTTTAATACGAATGTTTATGTAATGTTTAAACCTGTTCATATGAGGAATGAATTGGACATGATAAGTGAATGGTGGAGCCCTATATAGATCTTTTATGCATTGGTAGGTCTCATGAGACAAACTAGTGTTTAGGAACAGGGCCATGACTATGTTGTTATGATAGTATGTCATTATGCATTCCATCATTATGAAATTAGTTATTGATATTGCATGTGATTATTCGACTAGTAGAATATCCATGTGAATAAGTAAATTGAATTATTTCATATTATTTATATTATATTATGATGATGTTCAAGTTTAATAGGTTTTTTTAGTTATACATTTCTTTAAATGTTTATTCTTATTTATGAATGTTTCCCTTATATTGTTATCCTTACTGGGCATCTCAGCTCACCCCTTTCAATGTATTATTTTTCCCAGGATGTGAAAAGTATTTTATAATTGACTATCAAGGATTGTATGAGGGGATATGAGTTTGTTCTATGGATACAAGATGTTGTGGTAGTTTACATTTTATGATGTAATGTAAGACTTATGAATGTATCTAGTGATTCCTAGGCTACTAAACTAATCGGTCATTCGAGACTTGGCCTTTTGTGATCATGCCAATATTATATAAAAATGTACTGACTTTGGGTAACTGGGGTCGGGGTGTTACATCTCTTCCATGGGTTATACCATGATAAAATTCTCATGAAACCCTATTATTTTTCCATGGGTTTTCAATAATGAAATGATGAAATGATAATGAAACATTCCTCTTTTCAATAGGTTATAATGTGATGAAATGTCAATGAAACCGATTTTATTTCATGTATTATGATATGATTAATGTTTTATGATCATTCTAAATAGATAAATATTTGTTTTCTCACCCTATTCCATTTATATCAATGTAATGAGATTGGTGGGACCTATATCTCTCTACAATGATTTGGGTAAATATTAATATCTCCTGATATAGATATGAATGGAATATAGAGTGATCCTTGTTCTATAGTGGACATTCTATTATATTCCATTCATGGGAATAGTCCTTTACTACTATGATGGTTCATCGAGTGAAACAAATATTCTATGATAAACATTTATATGCGACATGGCTAATATGGAAATGATTCTATATTCTTAGATGCATTCCAAAAATCTATATTTTATGCCAATGTTATGCTTTGATGTCTCATGTTCTTTGATTCCCTTAATCTTATTTTATTATGAATTAAAATTATTTATTCGATGAGTAACTATTATGATATTTGATATGTGTGGTATGGATTTATAGTGTTGTTATCATCTTATCGTACCCTTATGTTCATGTAATGCTTACATATCTCCATTATTTACCCTTACTGAGAATTTGATATCACCCTTTCTTTGGATTGCATTCCTTAGGTTATGAAGAAATGTATTGTGTATGATATGTATAAAAAGATTTATAGGTTCAAATATATTAGTGTGATACGATGTAGTTCACCAATAGATTAGTTGTTTGTGTTTCCATGTATCTAAAGACTCTAGAATATTATGGCCCTCAGTTATGTGTTTATATCTTGTTATGTATATTCATAAAAAAGGAAATAATATCTTTGTATGATAAGATTGGGTCACTGTAAATTTTTTTTATGAATCATTTTCTACAATTTGAAAACATTATACGCCAACAAAAAAAATATAGATCTAGGCGAATCAATTAGTGTCTATAAGTAAGATTTTGATGAATCATAATCTAGAAAACCATATTATTTACACAAATACGGATTGTCAAGATGAATTGGTGATATCTCTACAAAAGTATTCTACTTTATGAAAACAAAGCATTAAATGGTATAGGTATAACATTTTAATGGGCAGGAACAAATGAAGGATGTGGGTTACAACCAGACACAACCACTCATTCCATATAAGTAAGGGATGTAAAAAGGATATAGTCTACTTTTAGGCTATATTAGTAGAATAACGACATCTGTAAATTGGTGTATGATACTACAAAATTGTGTCATGTAACTTTTCATCTTATGTATTTATTGACTTGTCACATTAGTGAACTAGGTTCAGTCAAGATAGGGAATACCTATCTAGAAAAGATCATTTTCATAGGTGACATTCATGTTAAGATTAATGTTTAGTAAAAAATCACCTTGAAAACTTTATGAAATTTTCTATGACATTGGATTACAAAAATTTTAGGAATATTAATTCAATAGTAAGGATATGCTAGTATGTTCAGTAATAGTAGAAGGAAGAACAAAATATGAGCCATCATCATTTACAGAGGAAACACATGTTATATTTGTTTTCAAAAGTCATTTCAAGATATGTGAAGATTACCTAAACATGGTGGAGTGAAAGGTTTTATCAAAATTTAGGGATATGGTACCTAAAAAACGTGTAAAAGAGTCATATCATCCTTGATAATGAATAATTACATCAATGTAGAGAAGAATAAATTTATTAATCCTTTAAAGAACATCATGTATGCGAAACATTTTAGTGTCTCATTAAATAATACTTTATTGAGGTTATTAGGCCTGGAGGATCTGGTGAAATCTGAGGTATTCAGTCCTATAGAGGAGGATTCACTGGGAGGTAACATGTTTTTTATAAAAGTAATCAAGGGTGAATATTGAAAGGTTTTTTATATGTTATTGTTCAAAAATAAAAATATATTTTATATATTCATGATGTTTAAAACCATGATATAATATGAAACTGGAAAGAAGTAGTAGTATATCCCTTCTAAAAATGTGGGGTATTACATCTCAAGTTAGTTTGATTCTTATTATAGGAGTTTTGTAATATGAAATTTGAGACGGTCCAATGAAACCTAAAACACAATAAGGAAATAAAAAGATGAATATGACCATAATATAGAGGTTTTGGAGAATTTGAGGTTTATATAACTTTCATAATAAATTCTAGAAAAAAGGTTGTTCATGTTTCATTCTACCTCATTAATAGTTCATCATCAATTCCTCTAAATATTAAATTCCATAGATGATATGCAATTTTAAACGTCTCTTATGTTCTCAATTATAGTAATTTGGTAATTTCGAAATAGAAAATAAATCCAAATATCTCATATGGAATCTATATAAGAGATGAAAACTATAAATATTAATCTACTATAGAGATGCAGAGTATGTAAACAAGGTTTTGGGCCAATAGGAGAAGAAGATGATGAAAATAAGATATTTTTTGTCATATGAGTCTAATATGATAAATTACAATTAAAATTGTAACATCTCGGGTAAATAACGAATATGAAATTTTCATATTTATAAATATTTGTAAACTAAAAATTAATTATAATTTAATGGGGGAACTGTGTTCCATATCGTACCTGAGACGCAACAAAGGGTTTCTTTGAAATCCTATTTTGTACACAAGGTTGAGTCATACTGAAAAATAATGTTATAATATTATTTTAAATGGTAGTAAACACCTTGTTGTTGTAATGGAGGGAATAAAAATAACTAACTAAAATATGATTATACATGTTTTTTAAATATCTTTACATTTATCCAATAAATTTTAGAGTATTAACAAATGAAAGGATCCAATTTTAAGCATGAAATACCCTAATATTCTTTAAAAGGTCGCTTTACTGGCTTTTGATGGTGAACCTTTTTTAAAAAAAAAGCTTTTGTCACTTTTATATGTTGCATTTGACCAAATAAACTTCTTCTTTATAAGAGGGACATCAAAATATACATTAGGTAATTTTTGATATTTTCCTGATAAAGTTAATTTTTAATGAATATTAAAAAATACTACATTTTAAGTCAAAACTATATTTTAATCATATTTATTTATATAGTAATGTTGTCCTTTTAATTGGTTTTAAAGTGTAATTATATTATATTTTACCATTTATTCCCATATTTTTCATTGGAAGTAATTTCACTTTGAAATTGGACATAATCAAATGTCAATCTTTTTAATGTTATTATTTCTTAAAAACACTCTTTCTGGTTTTGACAATGATAATTAATTATAGATTAATTTCATTAAGGTCAACATTTTCAATTTCGAAAATTAGAATCCATATTTGAAATCATGAGTTTCAAATTGTGTAAATAGGTATCTTTTTTTAGAAAATATGAATATTAACATCAGAAAATATTTTATTTTCCATGGTGAATGGCTAAATCTGTAAATAAGGGTAAAAAATAATATTATAATATTTTTAACTTACAGTAGAAAGTGTCATAATCCAATTTACTGAATCATTTCTTACCATTGGAATCCTTGGGTCGATTTTGTAACACCATGGAGCAACTTTTATGGTAAAATGAAACTTTTAAAAAAATTAATTTATGTTAAGGAAAATGTAACATAAATATATGTCTTTTTGTTAAAAAAACATTATATATGATTAAATAAGTTATATATTCGAGTATAAATAGTCATTAGAAAGCTAAAGATATTTCCTACATCATGATATTTAATTTATAATTTTTAGACAACATATAAATAAATTTATTTATCACACAATGATGTTGTAATGAATACCTCTTTAATGAATGATTTAAATAAATGACATTATAAATACTAAAATAAATTTCTTTTGAAATATTTTATGATATCCTACAATTTTATAGATATTTAGAAATTTTTAAATATTAATTAATTAATGTTTTCTTAAATAATCAAGTTGTTTTTTATTTTTTAAAATTTTTTGAAATGAATTTTATAAAAATTGACACAAATGAGTTTTTAAATCAATTAATGTTTTATTAACTGATAAAATAGTCATAATGATATAATATTCATAAAAATGAAATATATGAGGTTTAAAACGTCATTAGTGATCCATTTTTAATTGCTTTAAAATTTGTAGTAGATACATTAACAAAATAGTATGAATATACAAGAATACGTGGTAAAAGATAAATCAGTTAACAAAGGGTTAAATAAAAAAGATAAGGATTAAACAGAATCCCAAAACCCGATAAATTCTTATTTGATGATTTTATATTGACTTATAATAATCTTGTCTTCAAATATAATGTGTTTTTGACCTTTTGAAACTGAAAATAATTTTATAATAAAATAGTACTTTCAAATATTCAAAATGTGCTCGTCCTCCCTCTTATTGAAAACCATCACATCTAACCGATTATTCATACTTATAAAGACCATTGGGTCCTCAAATTTCTACTAGAATAACCTACCAATATCCCTCTATTTTACATATATTCCTAACTTTGGGCTGAAGGCAATTCAATTTATCATTTTGGTTCAAACCCAAGGGACTTACCCAATTTAAAGGTAGCATCGTCTCTGAAGTTCTTTATCATTAATTTCCCTTCACCAACCACCTAAACTCTCATTATTAAATGAATTTATTACCACAATAGTACCATAAATATAAAATGGTATTTTTATGATAATTTTTCGAACTACACTTCCACAATCCTCTATCTAATGAATACGAAAATATTGTTTCTGTAGATGATGAACTACTGCCTCACGAAATGATGATTGTGTAAATATCATCTACTGCCTCTCATGGTAACCATTATAATGTAAATTTACATATATGTGAATAATATTTTACTTATATTGTCTCTATTCTTCTGTATTTTTCATTTATAGTACACCTTTATGGTTTCCATAATAGGTAAATATAGTAATTTCATTTGAGAAAGTGCGGACTACCGCCCACTCAAAGTGATATGACATGATCATGCCGTACATGGAACATATAAAGGATGGATTTAATGAAATTCAATATGATATTATACTGGAATTATAATATACCTATATATCAATGTGTTTTAATTTCAATAAATATGAAATAGAAATGAAATCAGAGTTAATGTTTATGTTGGACTTAACGTCTCGATGAACTGTGCATTTATTTTTTTATCTCCAAATGTTATGTACTATTCTAAGTACATATATATAATTGATAGATATGAAATATATGATATATAAATCATTAATATAATTCTAGAGATAATGTAATTTTGACCACATGGATAACTTGTAATGATAAATAGTTCATTTTGACTCAAGTACCAAATATCGATAAAAATGACCACTATTAACATAAATGATTATTTAAGGTTTATAAAGTTGTAATAAGTAATATAAATTGAACAATAAAGTTGAAAAAGTTTCTAAACCAAGTATAAATTGACTTGAGTTTATTATTAATGTGATTTTTGAACGAACTAGTCAAGTCGGATACATGGTAAGGGACTTCGTCTCAATATCCTTTTATTGATGCATAATTCAATTTATACAAGAAATTATTTTAAACTCTGTATAATAAAATAATTTATTGTTTTATTTTATTAAAAAATAACCTTTTTTCTCTATATAATTTTTCTAAGTTACCAAAAAATGTTTCTTTTTTATCATATGTGGTGATAACGACCTTTCCATCACCGCGAGCATTATTTGATATTTGGCTTCTTAAATAAGTCGTAATAGTTTTTAAAAAGTAATATAAATATCATATACTATTTTTAGGTAATTTTTTATTGAAAATAGTTTTGAGAATGTATTTATTATTTAAATATATTGAAATTTTATATTGTGACTGTAATGTAAAAATGTTATCTTTCCATAATGCTAGTTCATGAGTTGTGATTATGTTATAGTTTTTCAGAAATGTTTACAAAAATAGGTGGTTCTGTGATAAACCTAGGGTGGGAGAGCTCAAGATATCTCTCCAATGCATTGGGAAACATCACAAGGGTAAATATTAATATTTCTCTTGAGATAATTAGGGAATATACTTTGATGGGAAGTACAAACATAACTCCTTATGTAGCTATGAAAGCTACAATGTATCTATGTTATGGATACCACAAGGTACCTTTATAATTTATGATTTCTATGTGTTATTGATTAATGTTATGATTTCATGAGTTATGCCAAAAAGTTTAATTTTTTATGTATTGATGGACTAATGGCTTCTTTCATTTTTTTATAGACCTTATAGATATTTTTATTCTCATCCCATGACATTGAAATGTGTTTTTCATGGTATAAGTAATTGTAAGCTAAAGAAGAATTCAAGAAGTTTTATATCAAGAAAAGTAATATTGCTTTCTTTTGAGAGTTTTCATTTTTTTTAAAAAGGAAACTAAGTAGAATTGTCTACTTTTTAATATTAGAGATGTAATATAATATTTATTGAGTAATTATCTAAAACATTAAACCTCAAAGTATCCTAAATGCGAATTATTGACTTAATTCATGATTATGTATATATTAGGCTGGGACCTTATATTTGGTATCAATGGTCTGTTTAGAAAACTTTAGAAGTTAGGATATTGTAAAATTAATATCCATATATTACTTTATGGTATAATTGAAATGATATATCGTTTAAATATTACCATGTCACACAACCTAAGATATTTTTTAATTTAGAATGTTTTTTCGTAGATGATAAAGTGAATTAGTGGTGGGAAGGCATACAGAGGAAAATGACCTTCCAAATCAGAATCTTGAGATGGTTAGAATCAGAATTGAACATTTTGTGGTAGTGGTGGCTCAGTTGACTCCGGTGATAGTTCATGGTTTGGTATATAGATGATATTTTGTTATATTCAAAATCTAAATAGGGGACTGAAAGTCATTTAAGTGGTTTCTTGAAAACCATAATAGAAAATAAACTATATGGGAAATTCAGTAAGTGTGAGTTTTGGTTATAACAAATTTCATCCCTTGGTCACATTATTTAAAAAAATTGCATAACTGTTGATCCTGTTAAAAAAGAAGTTGTTGCAAAATGGCCAAAACCAAAAATATAACAGAGATATATAGTTTTCATGGAATAATGGGTTATTATAGAAGTTTTGTTGAAAATAATTCACTATTATCTATCCCACTATCTAAATTAACTCGAAAAGGTGTTAAGTTCATTTGGGAAAAATAATGTGATGATTTTTTTTTTCAAGAACATAAAAGAATATTGGTGAAAGATCTTGTTTTGTAATTAACTTCCTAATATGGTGAATTTATTATCTATACTGATGCTTCATGGAAAGGACATGGTTGTGTCCTAATGAAGAATTATCAGTTAATTTCTTATGCTTCACGTTAGATGAAACCATGTGAGTTTAATTACCCTACACATGATATGGAATTAGATTCTGTTGATTTTTCTTTAAAATTTTAGAGGTATCTTATTTTTATAGTAATATGAAAAATATATACATAACAAATTATTTGGTGTATATATTCAATATTTGAAAATTGGACATGAGACAGTGGTAGTGGATGGAATTTACCAAGGATTATTATTGCACGATTCATTACCATATAAAAATGAAAAAACATTTGTGGGATTCTTTTAGTCGGAAATAGAATTCAACATTAATCGTGTTACATTTAGAACATGATCATTTGATTAACGATTTAATGATCTTTGGCTTAGAATATTCTGGTGTAGGAAATTCTATTATTTTGTTTAAGGTTTCAGTGGAATCATCTCTGTTGGATAGAATTATTCAAGTGGATAAGGAAGATAATGAGTTGCAGAAAAAGGTAGAGTTGGTTTAGAAGGGTATGTAGCCTGAATTTTACATTGATAATGATTTTATTTTGATATGTTGGAAGAGATTATGTGTGCCTTGGGATTCAATGTTTAGGAACGAGTTGTTATGTGAAGCTCAAGTTCTTTGTTTTCAGTTCTTCTTAGTAGTACTATGATGTACAGAGATCATCAAGAGTATTGCTGGTGGTATGGAAAGAAAAGAGATATTGGAGACATTAATATGAAGTGTTTTACTTGTCAGTAAGTTAAAGTAGATCTTTACTTACTGAAAGGGATTCTTTTTCCTTTACTGGTGCCAGAGTGGAAATGGGAAAATATATCAATAGACATTGTAGTAGGATTACCAAAGACAAATCATGGTAATAATGAAAATTGGGTTATTTTTTATCTAATTACAAAAACATCTCATTTCCTTCATATTCAATATACTTTGTTTCTAAATAAAATACCTCGAGTGTATGTTAATGTGATTGTCAGGTTTCAGGGAGTCCCCCAATACATTGTATCTGATCATGATCTCAGGTTTACTAATAACTTTTGGAAAGGCCTTCAGAAGTCATTGGGTACTGAATTAAATTTTAGTATATCATTTTATCCTTAATCAGTTGGGTAGTCAAAATGAACAATTCAACTACTGGAATATACGTTATGTGATTTCTCAATGGATTACCAGGGAATTAAGGACCAACATATTTATGTGGATGAATTTTATTATAGTAATAATTTTTATTTCAGTATACATATGGCTCCATTTGAGTCATTTTATTGAAAGACGTGTTAACCTCTTGCATTTTGGGATGAATAGGTGAAAGGAAATTGATGGGACTAGAATTGGTAAAAGAGATGGTAGAAAAGGTTCAATTGATTCATAAGAACCTGAGAATAGCTCAGAGATGGAAAAAACGTTATGGAGATAACTGAAGGAAGGATGTTTCTTTCGAGGTTGGTGCTCATTAATTTCTCCAAGTTTCTGCATAGAAAAGAGTGATGTGTTTTGGAATGGACGGAAAGCTATGTCTAGGGTTCATTAGACCCTATGTAATCCTAGGGAAAGTAGGATAAGTTTCCAATAAAGGGGCTTTACCTCCATATTTATCCGTGTATACAATTATTTCATGTTTCATTATTGTGAAAGTATATTTCGGATCCATCTAATGTTTAGAGTCGAGAGGTAGTTCAGTTGGAAGAGATCCTTTCTTATGAGGAACAAGCAGTCCAGATTCTTGACCGAAGAGAGAAAGAATTGAAGAATAAGGTAACTCCTTTGGTAATTAGTTTTTGGAAAAACTATACGGTTGAAGAGGCATCATGGGAATTTGAGAATGCTATGAGGGATAAATACCCCAAATTATTTAATAAGTGTATAAAAATTGTGAGCACACAATTTCCAAAAGGGGGAAGGATACAACATCCATGGTTAATAATGAATATGAAATTTTCATAGTTATTAATATTTGTGAATTAAATATTAATTTTACTTTAGAGGGGATTCTTTGTTCAATGGCGTAACTGACACACAATAATGGGTTTCTCGGAAATCTCATTTCGCACACAAGGATTTGTCATACTAAATAATAATAATATAATATTATTTTAAAATGTAGTTAATGAATAGCTGTTTTATATGTAGGAATGAACATAACTCACTAAAATATGATTATACATGTCTGTTATATTTCTTTACATTTATCTAATAAATTTTAGAGGCTTAAAAATGTATCAAATTTTAAGAATTAAATATTTTTATATTCTTTTAATGGTCGAGTTACCTCCTTTTGATGGAAAACCATTTTTAAATATATTTTTTTTCACTTTTATATGTTCCATTTGTCCTAATAAACTTTCTCTATAGAATCAAGATATCAAAATTTACTTTGGGTAAATATTTGGATTTTTTCTGTTAATTTTCATTTTTAATGAATAGTAAAAATTACTGCATTTTACATTAAAATGATCTTTTCATCCAATTTATATATATAGTTATATTTTACTTTTAATTGGATTTAAATTGTAATTGGATTATATTTTTACCATTTAATAAAATATTATTCATTTGAAGTAATTCCACCTTTAAATTGTAAAAAACAAATTTCAATCTTTTGATAGTTATTATTTATTAAGAACACAATTTTTGGTTTTGACAAAGAGAATTAATTTTAAATTAATTTCTACAACTTATATGCTTTGAACGTGGAAAATTGTATTTAATATTTGGAATCGGGTTGTTCAAATTGTGTAAATAGGTATCTTTTTTTTACATTATGAATTGTAATTTGAATAATTATTTTATTTACCATGGTTAAAGGGTAAATCTAATAAATAAGGGGAAAAATAATATTATAATAACATTAATGAACTCTAACATGTGTCATAATCCTATTTTTTTATACATGTACTACCATTAGCTTCCTTGGATCGATTTTGGTTCCCCATGGAGCCACTTGTAAGTGAAAATGACACTTTATAAAAATTAATTCAATGTTATGGAAAATGTAACATAAACATATATATTTTTGTAGAACAAAATTTATAGGGATTTATATAATTGATATTTTCAAATATATATAGTAATTTTAAAGCTTAAAATATAACCTAAATTATGATATTTTATTTATAATTTTTTACATCTAATAAATAAATTTATTTATGACACAATGATGATGTAATATTTACCTCATTAATGAATGTTTTAAATAAATTAGATTATAAATATTAAAATAAATTTATTTTTAAGCATATTATGACATACACTAATTTTATAGATAATTATGATTTGTGATATTTGAATTAATTAAGGTTTTTTTAAATAATCAAGTTGCTTTTGTTTTCTAAAAAATTCGTGATTTTAAAAGTATAAACATTGACATAAATGAGTTTTTATTTCAAATTATATTTTAATAAATGATAAAATTGTCCTAAAATATATTATTAGTCCAAATCACATATATGATGTTAAAAATATCATTAATGATCCATTTTGGATAGATAGTTATTTTTTAGTTAATATATTTACCATAGAGTATGAATATAGAAGAAGAGACGATAAAAGTTAAATTACTTAACAAAGGCTTAAATAAAAAAGATAGGGATTAAAAAAATCTAAAACTTTTCAAATTGTTATTGGATGATCTTATTTTGAGTAATATTCATCTCATATTCAAATTTTAAGATTTTTTGACCTTTTTAAACTAAAAATAATTTTATAATAAAATAATACATTCAAACATTCCTAAGGAGCCCCTCCTCCCTCTTTTAAAAGTCCACCCCCACTAACCCATTACACACACATGTCAATACCATTAAATCATCCAATATATGCTCTAATAATCTCACAACATCTCTCAATTCCACCTAGAATCCTTACTTTGGGCAGAAGGAAATTCAGTTATGCATTTTGGTTCAAACCAAATGGAGTTACCTGATTTAAATGAAGCATCTTCTCTCAAGTTATTTTCTTTTATTTCACTTATACAAACCCCTAAACACTATTTATTCCATTATATTATAAACACAATAGTATAATCCATATACTAGGAGGTTTTCATGATAAGTATTCTAACAACAATTCCACACACCTCTATCTAATGAATACAAACTTCTTGATTCTGTGGATAGCGAACTGCTGCCTCATGAAATGATGATTGTTCAAACATTTCCTACCCCTCTCATGGTGTCCATTATGATGGAACATCATTTTTTTGGATGTATTTTATATTTATATTGTCTCTATGTTTATTTTTATCATTTATATGACTCCTTTATGGTTTCCATAATGGGTAAATATGATTATTTCATTTGAGGAAATGCAGACTACTGCCCCCTCAATGTGATATGACTCATACATTCCATACATGGAATGTATAAAGGATAGAGTTAATAAAATTATATATGATATTATACTTTAATTATAATTTACCAATGTGTAATTATGTTTTCATTCCATTAAATACAAAACAAAAATGAAATTAGCATTCAGGCGAACGTAAAACTTAATGTTTCCGTGAATGGTGCATTTCAATTCTTATATTAAAATGTTATGTACTATTATAAATTCATATATATTGTATATATATGATATATATGATATCTAAATCATTAATATCATTATAGAGATAATGTATGTTTCACCACATAGACAACTTGTAATTGTTAGATGTCTATTTTTGACTTAAGTACCAATTATCGACCAAAAAACTATTATTAACTTAAATGACTGTGTAAATTTTATAACGTGGTAAGAAGTTATTTAAGAGGAATAATAAAATTGAAAAGGGTTCTGAATAAAATATAAACTTACTTTCGTTTAATATTTAGGATATTAAAAAACAAATGAGTCTAGTCGGACACGAGGTAAGGGACTTCATCTCAATCTCCTTTCAGTAAGGCATACTACAATTTATACAATAATCTGTTTTATACAATGTATAATAATCTCTTATGACTTTTGATTTTATTCGAAATGAATAACTTTTCTATAAAGTGTTTTACTAAAAAAATGAAATAATGTTTCTTTTTAACATATCTGGTAACAATGACCTTTCTGTCCCCCCGAGGATTATTTTATATTTGGCTTTCTTAATAAGTGGTAATTTTTTTTAATGGAAAATAAATACCATATAATATTTTTACAAGTTTTTGTCTTGAATTTTTTTTTATAATGGATTGATTGTGTCAATATATTGAAATTCTATATTATGATTTCAATGTAAAAAATTTATCTATCTGTTATGATTGTTCGTGTGTTATGATTACGTAATGGTTCTTGGGAATTGTTTACACATACGGGTGGTTCCATGATAAAACTAGGGTGGGTGAGCACGAGATATCTCTCCAATGAATTGGGTAACATGATGGACGTAAATGTTAATATTTCTCCAACTATATTTAGGGAATATACCATGATGGGTATTCCAAACATAACTCCCTATGTAGCTAAGAATACTACAATGTAATTTGGTTATGGATTCCACAATTTACCTTTATGCTTTATGATTTCTATGTCTTATTCATAAATCTTATTATTTCATGAGTTATGTTAAAGAGACTGTTTTTTGTATATATTAATGGAATAATGTTTAATTTCATTATTTTATAACCCTTCCAAACCTTTCTATGCTCATCCCAAGACATTGAAATATTTTTCTCAGGGTATAAAGAAGGGTAAGAGAAAAAAAGAATTGAAGAAGAAATATATAAAGAAAAAGTACTCTTGTTTTATTTTAAATGTTTTTATTTTATGAAAAAATGTATACTGAGTAGAAGTGTCTACTTTGTAATATTTGAGATGTAATGTAATAGTTATGGCCTAATTCACTAAATCTCTAAACAGAAAAATATCCTTAATGTGAATTATTATCATAACTCAAGATTATGAAATGTATAAGGCTGGGGCCTTATTAAAACATTATTATATACTGAATAGAAATGGTGAATGAATAAATTATTGATCCAACAAATATAAAATCACCACCTACCACTAAAGAGGATGTGGTGAAGGAAGACTCGTTAGCAGTTGGAGAAAAAGGAAGCAGAAGAGGGTATTGTATAGGGAAAGACTAAATCCACTTGACCAAAATTTGTATAATTGTAACGTGGTCCATATGATGGTGAGCCCCGTGAACCTACCATTTCATAGATTTTATAAATAATATACATGTTCATAATACATGATGGGCATCCATAACGATATAATGAAGAAATATCTTGTCTAAAAAAAACTCAAGTGCATAACTGAAATGGGATATTCCATGTATTAATTAATGAGAAACCAACTATATAATTTTTTTGGAACTACACATAGTTAATAAGGAACTAATTAATAAAGGGATCTCATATTGAATAAGAATGTAAGTGGGGAAAAGTTAAAAGAATAATGATCCATTAGTAGTCAAAGGATTCTTTTGGATGCAATGAGTTTATATTAATGTGATATTTTCCCCAGTGTTAGTGATGGTTTTAGTCTATGTACTTTTGGATTAGTTTCTAGATTATACATTGATCAGGAGAATAGAGAAGTGAATTCAAAATTTTATTATTAAGATCACACCATATAGATCTACATGAAGCAGCAAAAAGTTATTGATATTAGAGGATATGAAATCCACATATGAAACCTGATGAAAATATTTTACAGATTGAAAAAGGATATAATAGCATGGCACAATAATATAATATAATTTATCGTGATTCATGGATAGAAATAGTCATGGGATAACAATTTGGTGTATTTCGTGGTAATTTTGGATGTTAAATCCATTTCTCTAATAATTAATGTTTATGACATGTTGAACAATGGTAAGGATGAAGAAAGAATATTATTTTATTGAGTTATCAAGGTAGTTTTATATAAAATACATTGGGTTTGATAAAAAAGTTTGGGTGTCACACCCCAAAATGTTATTATATTTTTCTTTTTTAAAAAAATTTAATCCATTTGATAGGTTGTGATACACACCACACCCAATTCCAAATTATAAGTAATATAGTATACAACTATAACCAAGATGATAAATTGGTTGGAATGAATATGAATGAATAAACTCTGAAATTTATATGGTTTATATATGATCAAAATAAATTAATTGGTAATCAATTTATTACAAGTGAAAATAAAATATATTTCAAAGAAAAAGAAATGTTTGTCTGAAAAATTTTTTTATGCACTCAATGTGTTGTTATCTTAATAAATTTGATTAATCCCAACTATTGAATTATTTTAATGAAATTTATATAATATATATTAAATAAAATGTTTTATATTTAATTTAATATTTTTATCTATGCACCAACTTAGAATAAATCACCCTTTTATGCTTAAGAAATTTATTTTTCTAAAAAACAATTTTATCATGTTTTGCACAGTTAGTTTGAAATTAAAAATTTTAACATTTAGAAATTAAATTGGACAAAATGAACATTATTTTAGAAATAATTATTTCAAAATTATGTAACTATTAATTATTGATAATATTTTGAAAGGACTAATATTTCAATAAAAAGTGAAAATAATGATTTTTATTAAAAATTGACTTTTATTACAATGATTCATTTTTTTAAATAGGTTAAAAATTATAACTAGATGAATTATATTACTATTATTTATCATATTTAGTAAATTGGAATCAATTTTATGTTTATAGTTTATGTAAAAACATATTATGAAAAATAATAATTTATAAAGTTTCATTCCAAAGCATTTGTGAGTATATTTTAATATTAAATTCCAAAATTTATTTGAATTTAATTTGATAAAATTTCATAAATATTTGGAATAAATATATTTATTAATATTTAATATTTCTAATGTAAAATATCTCATATGTTTGGGTCAAAAATTCAGAAGAAGTGTTTATTCTCATTACTAAATGAGTCTGTTTTTGAATCAATACATAGAATGGAGTTCTGAGGGTTAGAATGATTTAATGTGGGGTTTTGTGGTGAGGATTTTGGATTTAATGCTATATAAATTGGTTATATGGAATTAGAGGATTAAGGTTATGTTTCCATATGTTTCGATATTTCTACCCATGTTTCATGGTTTGGTGTGAACAGTTTATGGAAAACCATGTGAAACCTTAATGCTTAAGAGGTTTCCAATTCATATTGAACCATAAATGGTTGAGTTTAATGATTCATACATGGTTTGGGGTAAACCATGGGATTTAAGGGGAGAATTGAGAGAATGATTGGGGTTTTGAGGCATTGTGCTTGGGTAGTGCATGATTTTAGACAAGTCATGATCTTTGCTATAGATGGGAGGTAGTGCTGACTACATAGTTTGTGCACAGTTTTTCGGACCATGGGGCCTAATCATATAGGGATTCAGTGTTGGATAGTAGGTGTATTCATGGTTTGTTCCTGGTTTTTTCAACTATGTAGACAAATCATTTAAGTTGGTTAGCCTTTGATAAAGCTGATTTCCTGGTTGGTGAAAGATTACTACAACATACTTTTATGTTACCCCTTCCTCCTCATCTATATTTTAGTCCATGTGATTTTGGAGGTTCTTAAACCCCTTTATCCTTCTTCCATCTTAATATTTAGTGTTCTTTAATATTTTTTCCTGGAATTTTAGCTTTTTAATCTTCCATTGTCCTACTTTCTTTTTCTTGTTACTCCAATATAATATTAGAGTTTTATAGTTTAGTTATTTTTTATCGTTCTAATAGATTATGGTGTTATATTCTTGTTATCATTGGGATATTGATATGCCATGGTTTAGGAGACCCCGAGATAGATTCCACATATCATTTCTTGGAATTTTTTATAAGGTATGTTTGTACAAGGAATTTTCTATGGTTTTTCATTGATAATTATTTTATTTAAGTGTAGAAATGGTATCACCTCTTATGGATTTTCCTAGGAATGGTTTTGGGAGTCAATTGTGGACCTTATGGGGTAGTTTCATGTAGATTCAATTAGATTTGACAACCTAGTGTGTTTTTCAACATTATTACATGTTGGGTATTAAGGCATTAATTTGTTATAATTAATTAAAGGTGAATGGAAACAAATTCTCCAGGCCTCTCTCGCTCTCAGCGGCTCAACCCATAGGGTTTCCGAGCCCCTCTCGGCGGTAATGGATCTTCCCCTCTCCTCCTCATTTTTCCTATCTTCTGTTTTTTCACATCCTTTTTGTTCATTGGTGTGTCGTGGAAGACCTTGGCTGCCCTACCATACTCAGGTCTTACGATTCATTGTGCCTCTCCAAGTTGGAGACGAAGCGGAGGTTTCTAAAAGGCATTGGGTTCTATGGTTTGGATAACGAGGGGTTTTCAGGCGCTACCGGAGTCAGTTTCTTCTTTCACGGACATCTTTTGGTCTTATACATTTACATTTCTGTCTTTTGGCCTCCTATGGTGCTAATAGCCCTACATTGACCTCGGGTTCCTCTACAACTGTCCAAGTTATAGCTGGCGTGGGGATAACATTGACATTTTAGGATGTGCGGCTCATTGTCCTTCAGTGCTCCATGATAATTTTTTTTATGAAGACGGTTTCCGGTTTTTCAAATCTTCTTGGTGATTATTCCTAAATGTGTTCGATGATGGTTTGTGGTATTTTTCTTCAAGTGCTTATTCTATTTAACGTTATCTTGGAGGTTAAGTCTATTTGGTATCTGTTTTCAATGATTTGATTTTCCACGGTGTAGGTTATCGTCATGGATGGTGATGTTGAAGGTAAAGGGACATCGATGTGTATTTTGGGTATGAAGACATGGTGTGATGTTGTTGTATTTATGTTTCCTATGATGGTGTCGTCAGTGTTGGATTTCCCAAACGTTGTTGGTTACAAGGTCTAGCCACCGTCTCCTACAAAAGCCCTCACTTCTCTCAACTCTAGATCCAAGATTCCATCATTCTCTCTGAGGTGGAGCTGCGTGGTGGTCTAAAAGGGACATGGGGATGTGAGTCTGATCGGGCTGCCTATGGAGGTGGATAGAGACAACGTTTCGACCATCGACGATGTGGCTTTGACCTTCTCTGGAGAGATGATGACGGTGGGTGGTGATTATGACTGATGCTGGATATGTGATGATGGTAGTGAGGATGTCAAGGGTTGGTCTCTCGGGAAGCATTGTAGATGTGATCCGGTTCTATTTGACTGCTTTTTTGTTTTGATCATTTGAACTTTTGAAAATCTTCCAGGCGTGGTTTTGGAATTCGAATGTGGGCAGTATAGTTTTACTCACTTTATGGGTCTAAAATGGTGGGATTTTGTGTGGTTTCACACTTTCCCCTTAAAATTGTAATTGGAAAATAATAAAACATATGGATTATGGCTATTATAATTAATTAATTTTGGTAGATAGGTTTGAGACTACACACCATTTGGTTGTGAAGAGGTCTGTTGGGTGCTGAGGGGTTTGGATAATACTTGGATGGTCATCTTTAAGAACATCATGTGTTTGAAATGTTATGGAAGATTCTATAATGATGTAAGTGGTTTTTAAGAATTAACTAAAATATAAATAATTATTTTTACATCCATTTTGGTATGTGACTTAACTCTCTAAAGATGTTTATTTCTCCCTTGTTTTGCGTAAATGGATTTTGGATTTCTTTATTGCTTCAAACATTAAATGGGTTTTTTTATATATAATGTTGTGAATGAAGACCTACGATATCCCATGTAGTGTCACCACATTTGAAAATGTAATGTTTTAGGGCTGAGTTTATGTAAATTCAAATGAGTAATTTTTTAAATGGTTGAATGGTGTGTTTTGGATATTGAATGAGATGTGGTTTTTAAATGAATGGGAGTTATGTTTTAAGGTGGTGTATATTTATATATGAGTTTTTGACCACACTGTTTTTTGAGAAAGGGGTCTTCAAATGGGTTTCAAATGTTTTTTTGAAATAGTTTTGTAGTGACCCCTTTGTTGAAAATGGTTTGATAATCATTTTTATAGTTTTTATGGAAAACGAGTTTTTTTTCCTTTAAGGGTTTCAAATAGGGAGAACCATATTTTTACAGGTGGCTTTGAAACATTGATATTGATGTTGGGTTTATGTTTTATGGCATGTGAAAAATTGAGGGTTATATTTGATAAATGTGTTTATTGAATGGTCCGTTGAGACATTTATATATTTTGTGATAAATAATGGAAATTAAAATTTTTATGGGTATGGTTTTTAAATTGTTTTTATGAAAAACAATTAACAAATGTGTTATATTGATAATGGATGAAATGGTTTAACTGTGAAGTATAGTCGTATATACATGAAGTAATGAAGAATTTTAATGATTGATAATAAAATGGTTAGAGATGGAAATATATAATGTGATGAATCACATATGAATTAAAGGACTAATGCTCCATGTTTTTAGACCTGTAAGAACTGGTTTTCGATGATGGACTCACATTCCACTACTCAGTTTTGGGAAGGCTAGACTAACGCTACAGGAACCCTATTACACTGCAGTTTTTAGAGGATGGATTGTTGCTCCTAGATTGAAGGGTATAGACATGTTGTTCTATTTGATGGTTGGGTTGTTCTAATATGGAATTCACTATACCAAACCTATCCTTTTATTAATATTATTACATGATTTAATGCATAATTAACCATCACATTTCAAGTCGTTGATCATAATGTCTAATGTCATTGGATGATTAGGTACATAATGCTAAAAACATGGAATTATAATAAAAACATTATTTTATTCACTTATAAAGAGATCCTATATTCCATTGATATTATAAATCTACCTAGGATAATATGTGGAATACATTGTCAAAAGGGAAGAGCTAAAAATACTAGTGCGGTTAGAAACATAGGGAAAAACAATGCACATGGGTTAGAAGGCTTACCATGATGACATTAAAAGGCATGGATCATGAATAAGCATAAGGAATACTAACATGTAGATCATGGTTAAATATAATCATGTAACAATGGGAATGTGTAAACCACACACAATAAGACAAAATCCTGGGTCAAGGTTAACTTCCCAGACTATTGCACATGGAGGATAATCTTCCATAAAGGAATTAGGTTTAATACATGTCCCGAAATGATGTCTCATGAGACTTAAAATTACATATGGAATTGGAGTTCAATATTTATGCACCCATCTTAACAAGATCATCTGTATGTGTCTCAAATGATGAATCAAGTATAAGGGTAACCCATAGAAACAATTTGTTATCATAATAATGTTCAAAGGCATAACAAAAGGGAATATCATAATGGTTCTAATGATGGAATGGATTAAAATCATACATAGGGTAAAATAGAAATATATCATGATAATTTATGTCAATATGATGGGAAAACATGTTAAAATATTGTTTAAGAGTCACTAAAAATGAAACATTTTAGTGTTTTTTGAGGAAACTATTGAAGGGCCTTTAAATCCAAAGGGGGATATCTATTTTAATAAATCTATAAATGAATAAAGATATTTTTTCATTATGAAATTATTGATTCTAAAAAAATAAATGAATATTAAAACCAATTATTGAGTGCAATTACAAATGTGTAATTATTCTAAAGGTTCCCTTTAATTATGTTTACTTCTCAAAAATAATTAGGAAATGACATTTTTTTTAAAACATACAGTACCCCATAAATAAGAATAATATGATTTGGATACATTATTTGGAACATAAAAATAAAAATTATAATAATTATATAAAAATAAATAAGAATTACATTGGGTTATAGAGAGCGAATGTGTAACCTAATGTAAAAAATGGTGGTTTAGAAAGAACCTCTTGCCTTCTATCTGAATCCATTATGCACTAGATATTAATGTCCAAGATAATAAAATTATATCCATCAATTAATTAATTCATCATATTTTATACATGTATTTTATTTATTATAATTCTATTATTCTTATTGATGGAATTTTTGATGAGTTATGTGATACAATTTCATCGTCTGATAGTTCTTATTTCCATGGTTTTTACTTTTGGTTCACTTGTATAAATGTATGATAGTTCATGTAAATTGGGAATATATATTAAAAAATATAGATATAGGTTATTAATGAATATCCATATGATTAAATGGTTATATAAATAATTTTTTAATTTTGGTTTATGATGAATAATTAGATTAGATGTTAGTGATAAATGTTTAGATTATTTGACTAGTTTTTATCAACATAAACAAGTTTTTCTTCATTATTAATTATTGTTTATAAACATTTCAAAATAGAAAAAGGGTTATAAAATAAATTTTAAAATTTTTACCAACAATTATAATTTTTTAATTTTCTACCTTTAATGTGGTGATGGAAAATGAAAACATTTCATCCTTGAAGACGATAAATCAATACCTCACGAATGATATTCATATTTTTTGAATAAATGGAAGAGGTGAAGATATATGACTTGGAATTTCAAATTAACATTAAAAAACTTCATAATATATAAGATAATGGAGTTATCATGTATTTTTTGATAGAGGAGGTTAGGAGATTATAAGAAAAAAAATGTGGAATAGGATTTTACCTTATCAACTGTTCTCATTGAGAACCTTCATAGGGAAATTGGTTTTTCATATTTTTTATACCATAACCTCCTATACATGAGTAGAAAACATAGTAAATGGATTGGGTATAAAATGGAAATGATTCAAGAAATAATATATGTGGTGAGAACATGTGGCAGGGGGCGGTATTAATGGTGTAGGAGAGGGGTGTTTTCTCATTATTCAATTCAATAGTTTATTATTTTCCCTCAGGACAATGAATAGATTGAGAATAATAAATAAATTTATTAAAATAATTAAGGATAGTTCGATATTCTGATGGTTAAATAATAATTGACTCATGAAATAGTGTATTTTAAATTATAATGTATATATACCATAACTTACCTTATATTGCTCATCTAAAAAAATTCAAATATTTCAGAAAAATACCAAAAATTAACCCTACCCATTTATCAACATGTAGAATTAAAAAATGGGCTTCATTTTATGAATTTATTTTCCTAAATATGATAGAAATTTATTTTTATGAAAAATAATCATTTAGTTGGAAAATAGAAATTTTAAAATTATAACTATATTATACAACGTTAGAAATTTAATTAAGGCCTCATTAAATTATCTTACAATCATAAACAATTATTTTATGAATACATTTTATAAAAATAAATTAATTTTAAATCATAACATTAGTTATAAAATTGAAAATTAACATTATGTTTTATAAAACATATCAACACATAATTAATAATTTCTAAAACATTTATTAAAATTTACTATGATATAATCATATACAATTACCATTTATAAGATACATAAATTTTATTTATAATTTCATGGAAGAGGTTACAATTCTATAAGTTGGATTACTATTCATAATGGTCATGCTACTATTCCAAAGGTAATGTTATTATTCAGTTGGTATGAATTATTTAACTTTAATAAATACCTCTTATATAATTAATTCATAATTTATAATGTTTTTATTTTGATCTCTAAGTAATTTTATTTGATTTATAACACACATCATAATTATAATAATGGAATTTTCATTAGTGGAATTCTGGGTAGTTAAATTCTGCCCCCTTATGAAATTTCTCCCATGAAATTTTGTTTTACAAATTATGGTTAAAACAAGTGAGGGGATATCTAATTTATTTCTTCATCCAATTATGAGGTTTTCTCTGCATACATATGGCTCCACCATAGTAATTTGACAGAGTGAGTAGTCTTGTTTCATAGAACACTATCTCTTCAAGCTAACATCTTCAGTGGATACTCCTCCCAAGAGAGATCACTTCCAAACTATACCACCACTCAATTCAGTACATTATAGGGGTCTGGTATGTACATCCCCAAGAGGGATCAATCGAATACTTCATTTACTTATGATATGGTTAGTCGAAGTAATAGTCAATAGGTCACTACTCTAATACGATTAAGATTCTCAAATGGGACAATGTACCTAGGACATAGATTTCATTTCTTCCAAAATATCACAACCGTCATCCATGGATATAGGCATAGGTATACCATGTATCCAAGCATAAAATCATGGTCCCTTTGATGATTTTATACATAGTTTTTTTTCAATATTTGGATGCCTCGATATGAATATGAATGGTTTTCACCTTTTCCACCATTTCTTCAACCATTTTAGGTCTGAGAAGCATACATTCACCAACATCATCTCATCATGATTGTGTTATGAATCTTTTACCCAAAAGATCTTCATTTGGAGACCATTAGATGCTTAAGTGGAAATTGTTTTTGAAAGATAAAATAGCCTACGGAAGATGTTAGTCCCATCCTCCTTTGATGTCCATAGAAATTGCTCTCAACACATCCTCTAGTCTCTAAATAGTCCCTTCATATTCAAAATATGTTTGGGGATGATAAGCCTTAATAATGTTTATTATACTGCTTAAATCATATTAGAGACTTTTCGAGAATATGGATGTTAATATTGGTTCATGATAATATACAATTAGTAGTGGTACTCTAAGAATCCTTACCACTTCTATAATGTATAAATGTGAAAGTTACTCCAATAAGAAGTCCTCTCAAATTGTGGTAAAGTGAGATATCTTTGTGAGATAATCCCTAACAACACATATAGAATTATTTCCTATGGATATCATCATAATCATGGTGACAAATTTGATGGTGATTTTTTACAACAGCCATGTTGGTATGGGTAATGGATTCATCATCCCCTAAGAAATTTTCTTGAATCCATCACGTTCTGATATACCAAAAACATAAATATATTTTCGGAGATATCTTTCTTCATATTTTCCCACTAATAGTTCAATCAGAGAATGTAATACCTATTTTTGGTCCTCAGGTGAATATATAAGGTTGAGATATGTGTGTCAGTTCGAAGCTATTTATTTATCTCTGGATTGAATGGTACATATAGCCATTACCCAACTATCATGACTCCATCCTCGTCAATTTTTAACTATGAGGATTTTCCCTTTCTCATGGATTCCACCTTCCACTGAATTTCCATATCATTTCTCTGATCATCCTTTATTTTCATCATGAGGGATGATTAAGAAATAATTTGAGAAAGAATTGATTATATACAATCTTTAATGATTCCCATGTCCATCCATTGAAAATATAAAAAGATTGTATCTTTCTAAATTTACATTATTGATAATGTTATAGGATTCTTTATACAAAGATCATCCTCCACTTTATTCACTTTTCCATGTTGGTAGTTGACTTAGTAGTCATAATTCATGATGATCTCTAACCATCTATGAAGATACATTTTAATCTCCTTATATGTGAATATGTATTTGAGGTTTTATGATCAATACATATTTCACACCTTTCCCCATAGAGATAATGTTTACATATTTTAAATGAAAATATCACTACTGCCAACTCCGAATCATGCATAGGATAGTTTTTATCAAGAATTGTCATCTACCATGATTATTAGGATATCAAGTTATAATTTTCTTTAATAAAAATCCTAATACCTTGTTGATATAATCACTATACACTATAAAGAGTTTCACAATTTTTGTAAATGTGAGAACTAGTGTATTGATAAGAATCCAATTCAACTCCTTGAAGAAATCTTCACATTTATTGGTCCTGAAAAAAATAACTACCTTCTGATTGAGCATGGTTATTGGGATTGGAAATCAAGAAATGTTATTCAAAAATTGTCGGTAATACCTAGTTATACCAAGGAAACTTTGGATCTTTATTATAGATGTCTTCCTACCACACTATTCTCTTTCCATTGTATTGGTAGGGTTTAATGATATTCTATTTCTAGTGATAACATTCCACAAGAATGATACTTCCTCCATCCAGAATTCACATATACTCTATGGTGAAAACTGTTTCTCCCTTTGGAATGTCTTTAATACATTATTAAATTTCTCCATGTGTTCCTCATTTCTCTAGAAGTATATTAGAATATCTTTAATAAAGTCTCCCAAAATTTGTATAAGGTAATACATAAATCATCTATTCATAATGTCTGGGAATATTACTAGAGAATTAGTGAGTCTGATGGGAATCACTATGAACTCATAGTGGTCATACATCTTTCAGAAGGAATTCTTGAGAATTTCAACCTTCCTCACCTTTAATCAGTGATATCATAACCGAAGGTCCACCTTAGAGAAATACTTAGACAAACATAGTTGATCAAAAAATTCATTTATCCATGGATGTGGATACATTTTCTTTATCCATATTTTTTTTGTTCATGATAGTAATATAAGAGGTGTGTTGATTTATCGTAATTCTTAACTAAGAGGACTGATGCACAACATGGTAAGGCACTCTTCTATATAGGACCCTTATATAGATTCTCTTATAAATACTTATTCAGTTCTTCTAGATCAACAGTGGCCACTCTATAAGGTGTCTTTGATATAGGTAATGTTATAATAATAAGTTTAATTGAGAAATCAACCTCTCAGTTAGGAGGAATAATAGGAAATTCATTAGGGAACACATCATTATAGTCCCTCACAATTAAAATATCTTCAAGAATTATCCTCTCCTTTTTTCAATCATTTGAGCTATAAATTCATGCTCATAAGGTAATATTATCCACAAATGAGATAATTATTCTAATAGATATTTGTCATACGTCTAACACTTATACTAAATTGGTGGATACATTTATATATGAAGAGTGATATGCATTTCCCATCTATTGATATTGTCTATATAAATAGAGCCAATCCATGCCCAATATAGCATGAAACTCCACCAAAGGAAGTAAGAAAATAATTTATATGAGTTTTTTTCCTAAAACATTATTCAGGGAGGAGTTATATAATTTTGAGGTAATAATTTCAATATATTCTATTCAAAAAAATATTAAACCTCCATATTTTGATGGGGTGTTTAAAAAAATTTACTAAAATTGAATAGTATCAAAGAATGTGCAGAACCATAATAAAGTATTATGGTTACTATTCATTAATGAATAACAAGCATACATGTCACCACATCATTCTATGGATCCTTCTTAGCAGTAGTGATAGTTTATGCCATTCCTTGCTTCCATAAGGGTTTTTGTTTTTCATTTCCTCTAATATACCTTAGCTTATGGAAATGGATTAAAAAATTCCCATGTTCCTTACAATTGAAACACTGCTCTATATCCATAGTGTTGATCTAAACCTTACTTTCTTCTTCCAAATTAGTGGGATTATTTTATATCCCTTCACCATTTCTTCTCCATTTCCCCCACAATTTCACATTTTAAGCATCTCTTTGTTCCCATTAAGTAATTTCCATGGTACCTCTTCCCATTGGTTTGAAACGTTTGATGTTAGGTATTCTTTCTATCATTGGATTTATCATTTAATCCACCCATATTAAAATCCATTTTCTTATTTTTTATCTTCGGTTTGACACACAAACATATATTATATAATATTCATGTCAATATTAAGGGAAAAAGATATAATATCCTCGTATCTAGTCATCAAATCACAAACTCTTTTTATATACTCTGAATTAGTCTTCGAACAAAATTGATCCACCTTTTGTTTTTAATACATGAAAATGACTGAAGCATATCTTGAAAGCCTTGTGATGTAATCCTCATGTTCCCTAATAGACTCATCATACCAATACTTCATTCTCATTAATTCTATTTCTATCTTGAAAATAGAGGGTTTGGGGAAAATATTTATTGAAAAATATTTTTCTTGAATTACTCCCAATTCATGGAATCAATTTCCTCTTTGGACTCTGTGTTCTTGATCAGCTTCCACCACTGATCAACTACCAAATAAAAATGATAGACATATATAAAAATGTTCTTTTTTGTTGATCACTAGAGGATAGATAATATCTTTTCAATTGAGATAATCTATTATTCAACAAATATGGTATCAAAAGATCCACTAAACAATGGGGGCATTTTTTGAATAATTTATTCGACCAAATATTTATCTTTCTATTGATAAACATGGTGGTCTTCATGATTAATATTATTATTCATAAATTTATCCAGTAGATAAAGTACTATCGTGATGTTTTTAGAACCCATGATGGACATATTTGTCATATCATTAGAGAAATAGTCACATTGACTATCACAATAATTGTGGGAGAAGGTTATTTTATTTCTATCAATTAACTAATAAAAAATTTACAATTAGGGGGGCTTGAATAATTATCTAATTATCATATAAAAATAAAACATTGAACAAATAAGGATACACATGTAAATTAAATGTATATCATAACTTGTGATACCCTAAGTTTGAATCTGGGTTATTGTTGATGATAGAATTATCCCTATGGTTTTTAATAAAGTGATCTATTCCTAATCTCCAAAAATAACCACACCTTCATTTGACAGCAACTATAGAGACCTTATCCTTTGAAATATATTTTAAAATTGTTGAAGTAAAATTAACCATCAAATTAAAATCTTGGTATTATGAAGTCTAGTTTCTTTAGATTATTAAGTACATAACGTTGAAAACATGGAATTATAATACTTTTTTATTCTAATCATCCAAAAATATATCACATCCTACAATGAAATCCTAAATCTACATAGGATTATATAAGAAATACGCAAAACAAAGGGATGATATAAAAATCCCACTAAGTGTATAAACATATGAATAAAATAAAGAATTTTGTTTATAAGACATATCATAATGACATAAAAAGGCATGGATCATGAATGAACCCAAGGAATAATAACATGTAGATCATGGGGAAATTTAATCCTATAATCATAGGAATGTGGAAAAAATACAACATGACATAACAATGAGTGAAGGCTAACTACCAAGACCACTCCACATGCAAGAAATATTCCCATAAAGAAATTAGGTTTATTTCATGTCCCAAAAATACGTCTCATGAGACTAAAAATTACCCAATGTATTAGAGAACTATCTGGGCACACAAATCATAACAAGTTATTTCATATGTGTGCCCCATGATGAATCTATCATAAGGATTATCCATGGAAATAATTGGGTATAATAATCATGTCATAAGTCATAAAAAAATATCATAATGTTTTCATTGAAAGAATGAATTTAAATCACACATGGACATTCATAAGGTGAAGTAGGAATAAATAACAATAATTGGTTTCAATATGAAATGAAAACTTGTAAAAAGAGTGTTTAAGAGTTATTAGAAATGATTAATTTTAGTTCAGTTTAATTATAATATTAAAGGGTTCTTAAAGTAGAATAAAAATATTTTTTCATAAAACCAAAAAAGAAAGAAGTTAGTTTTCATGATAAAATTAGAAATTTTATTAAAATAATGGTGTACTAATATATATTTTTGAGTAAACATTAATATGGGTAAGAAACCAAGATGATCCCACTAATAGGCTTTCTTATTGGGAAAATTTGAGAACATAATTTTTTTAAAACATTTGTTTCCCAATAAAAAAAATGATTATATGATTTGGATATAGGAGTTTGGATCATATAAACAAAATTTATAATAAATATATAAAAATTAAGAAGATATTCATTGGGTATATAAATAGAAATCATAACCCGAAGAGACTTGAAAAGAAGATTTGATAGAAATTGAACAAGTTTCAATGTTTAAGAGGTGTGAGGGGAAGAGGTCATGAGGGATCATATTTATGGTGGATGAGAGGAGGGTTTTCTCATTATGTTACTCATTATTTTATTATTTTTATTAAAAAATATTAATAGTTCGAAAATTATAACTAAATATATTAAAAAATGAAGGACTGTTCTAGATTATGGTGACTACATCAGAAATGACCCAAGGAATACTGTATTTATCTAATAATGTATTTATACCCTAAATTACCATATTTTACTATTCACCAAGAAATTCAGTTTACTTACAAAAATCCAAAAAAATAACCCTAACCATTTTTTGACATGAAGAATTTAAAAATGAACTCCTTTTTATGAAAATACTTTTCTAAATATAAGATATTAAATTTTTAATTAAAATCGTCATTCACTTGGAAAGTAGCAATTTAAAAATTATAACTCATTTTACACCACAGTAAAAAATTAATTATGGTCTCATAAAATTATACTATAATTGTAATTCAATAAAATATTAATTTATGAATAAAATTTATAAAAATAAATTTTCATTTAAATCATTATATAAGTTATAAAATTGAATATAAACATGTATGTTTTATAAAAATATCAATACTAAATTAATAATTTCTAAAACATTTATTTACATATATTTTGATATAATTATATCATATTACCATTTATAAGATGTGTATGATTAATTTATACATTCATGTGAGATTTTACTACTCTACAGTTTGGATTACTATTCTTATAGGTCATGTTAGTATTCCAAAGGTCAAGTTACTATTCTATTGGAATAGGTTCTCTTTCATCTAGAAATACTACTTGTTTCATTTTTTAATCGTTTATAATTTTCTTTTTCTTTTTATATGTGATTTATACTATATTAAGACATTATATGAAGTGAATTTTCATTAACAGAACTGTGGGTTGTTACATTCAGAGTCCCGGTTCGATACTTAGACTGAAACTCCATATATTTATACATGTGACCAAGTGGATGGGATAGATGAAAATGGTGTCCCAGACACAAGTAGGATACCTATACTAAGTCTACTTGTTTTAAAACCAGTGACCTTAGTATATATGTCTTTTTCGAACAGTGTTAACTGAGGTAGGTAGAGGGAAATGGGATACAGTTAGAAGAAATGATATAAGTGATCGATTAAACGTTAAAAAATAATACAAAATTCTCTATTTACATATTTATATTGTTATTCCTTATTCTGAATGCGCGATTTTACAGCTTACTGTTTTCTAAATACACCATTAGTGGTGGAATGCAGATTTTTACTCACAACCTTCATGTTCCTCCATTGAACATGGTTACCCAAGAAGCTCTCGCATGTTTATTATAGGAATAGGATTGAGATGAGGCCCATGTTGAGTATTGATTGGTTGAGCATGATTTATCAAGTGGTATTAGATGGGGGTATAAGTTTGGATGAGTGATTCTATGAAGACATTTTTTATTATATTATATTTTTTTATATTATGTAATAGGCCTAGTGGGCATTTGGTAGCATGAATTACATGTTTATATGAGCCTTTATTAAATTTTTCTTTATTACAACAAGTTTATGTGTAATCTTTTAAAATTATTTCCAAATTCTCTAGTATGTATGATAATTAGTTATTGGATTTCAATTCTTCACTCTAATATGGGGGTATAGTCTCCACATAGTTCCACCTTAGACCCCCGCTTCTGGTCAGTATCCTCTATAATATTATGAGGTGCACATGAGGTCATTTGGGGGTGTGTCTTGAGGGGTTGGATTTATTATCCCCAAGACCTTGACATTACAATGTGGTACCAGGGCTATTTACTATCATTTTATTTTCCTATATGGGATTTAGAAAAATAAAGATATATGAATTTGTTATATAATGACCTGGATAATTGTATGGTTCATCATGAAAACACATTCCAATATGAATTTTATGTTACAAGGCACTTAAATTGATGTTCTATATTTTCAATGTTCTGATTGTTTATGATTTTCACTTTGAGAGATGTACATTATGATTGGATTTGATGACTTATTATGGAAATCTAGAGCATGGAATGTTGGAAAGAGTTATGTGATTTGGATTTTAATCTTGTACTATAATGGAATGATGAATCACATGAAAAATTTTAGGTACATAGGATCCACATGATATATGGTTTCTAGTGTGAAATCTAATGGTTTTGTATCTAAGGGAAGGTTCAGTGGATTTACTGTGAGATGCTCAGCAATGAGGAAATTTTTTCGGACATTTAACATAGTAAGTTAAGTGACCTATGTGGGTTAGCTTTTTTTGGGAGCCTAAATGTTGGACCTATTTAGGGTGGTTTTTATTCTAGGTTGGTTAAGTATCCTAGTCCTCTTGGGAGAGGTTTTATGTATAGATTTGTGGAGATAAACATTACCCTAGTTGAGGGTGGTTGGTTTGATGTGGGACATCTTCTAGATGTGAGGCCTTAAATGAGGGTTTTTTAAATTATTATGTCATGTTAAAATGTTATAGGTGCATTATTGATTCCCATGAGTTCGGGCCTTCTATGATATGACATAGACATTAGGTTATTAGACATAATGACATTCTTAATGTCATGTCAGATCTGGTAGTTAGTGATGTGTGTATTTTTTGGATTACCCATGATAGGGTATTTTGGGGTTGTAAGTTCCTTTAGATTCATAAAATAAAAGAAAATATTTTATTCTTTCCATAACAATGCACAAAGGTAACAACCTAGTTTGGGGTTTTAGGACCTAGAATTCCTATTTTAAGAAGATCAATTGAGTGATGGGGCTTTAGAGATTTTGTTGTTTTCAAATGATGATGGTTTATTTAGGTTCCTAACTAAATAAATGGATGTAAAGATGAATGTTCCTAGTTGTTATGAGTCTGATAGAGAGTACAAGGGGTTCTTGAGGAATTTTAGTTTCATTTTCATTAGTTCACTATTGGTGTATATTTTTCATAAACTTTTATTTTGGTAGGACTCACATGGAGGTGTATGGGTTTTTTGAGATATAATGTTCTTTGAGTTCATATGATTGTTATTGCATTTGATTTCAAGTGGCAGTGCATGGTATTATCCAAAATTAATTAAACCTGGATACATTTACTTGATCATGGTGATAACATACATTATCTTAGTTGATATTTTGATTTACACTCAAGTTTTTGGTAGTCCTACATGTCATTTATGGATCATGAGTAACTTTTGGATTTGGTAATAAATAAGGGTTACTTTATTTGTGTGAGAGGGACATAAGAGAGAGGAATATACAATTCATAGATAGTTTGAGTTGAAGTTTCAAATAAATGGACTCGCTAGATTCAAAATCAACTATTTTTATGGGGTCACACAAGAGTGTGTGTATAGTTTTGTGTTAATGGAATCATAGAGGCATTAGAGGATGGTGATAAGATATGTCATTTGGTTTATGGATTTAATATTATGATATAATACACCTGAGTTTCTTGAGTATAGTATCCATCTGTTACTAGGCTAGGAACAGATTTGAAGATAATGAGATGATTTCAAGAAGGGAGGCATCGTACCACTGGTTGAGTTTTCAATGTCACTACAGATAGAGGAGACCTTGAAAATGGATGAGTGGTGGTGGTACTTGTCAATGACATATTATCACACTATAATCTAATAGGTAATCATGCTCAATATCACAAAATCATCTTAAATATTCTAGGATGGAAATAGATATACATATAGCTAACTTAATTTTGATTATGGTTTAATAGAGGGACTCTATGGAGGTGGATCTCATAGAGAAGTGTAAGTGAAGATGTATTGGGAATGTACACATGAAGATGTCTGTCAGTTGGTCCTTGTGATGGATTGGGTGTCAAACAATATTTTGGGTACCATTCTAAGAGGTTAGGGATGTGGGAGTATTTAGATATGGTTTTATTTCTCTAGTGAGGGAGAAAAAAATGTCTAATTCTAGGTTTGATGGTGAATGGAACATGGGCAATGATAGATAGAGTTTATTGAGTGGGTTGATGATGAAGACACTCTTATGGTGGGGAGTGTGATGTCTATTATTGGGATATGAACCTCATTCTAGAACGGAGGTAGGTGTATGTAATTGGTTGTGAATAAGTTTAGTGGCGTTATAGTTCCACTTAAAACCCATTGTGGTGTGTACTTAAGTTCTATACAAAATAATGATTAGAAAAGTTCTAGGATTGCTAAACGAGCAAAAAAATCATTTAGGTTAGAGATGGTTCTGAAAGGAAATGTGTAGTGCTAATGTAGAAAGTGTGATAGTGGGGTGATAAGTCATGGTATTGGTTTTGGTTCAGTTGATTACATGACTCCATAATATCAATTGGAATAGATTATGGACTCCAGCGGGTGTATATAGATGAATGTAGATAAAAAATGGGTGTGAAAATTTTCTAACCAATTGAGTGGTGATGTGTCTATAGTTGGATTCAGGTTTGATGGGGATGGTATGACCATCATTTTTATATAAAATTGATGCAGTGATATGAAAATTAGGTATTGTATGTCATTTTGGAGAAGGAATGTTTTATTCTAAAATTTAAATTGGGATTTTAGGAAAGATATTGTTTTCTCTTCATTTATACGTCGGTGGTAGATGAACATCGACTATATATGGTTTAGAGGATGCGGAAGGGTGACAAGGATGATTGGATTCATTTTAGATTTTAGGGTGTGGTAGTTTGGAAGCCATGCTAGGTATGTTGTGGAATCATGAGTTAAGGGTTATTTTGGGGTGCTCTAAGTGTAGTGGTGCCAAGCATTTGATGATGGTGGTTTTAAGTGTTATATCATGGTGGGGATAATCATAGCAATGATAATGAGTGGGTGATGAAGTAATTTATTTTATTTTTATGAGATAATCAATGTTCCTTCTTGGTGTCTCAATTTTTAAGTTTTTGTTTGCTAGGGTTTTTCCTGGTTGAGTACTTTGAGTTTGATATTGTGATTTGATTGTGTTTTAGGCATTAAAAATTATAGTGATGATATTAGATAAAATATTGTTATCCATATTTTTTAGGTGATATATATGAATACACACTGATGCTTCCCAAGGTTGAGAATTGTTACGTGGGGAAGGTTGTAAGATCCCACATTCTTATGGGTCTAAAATTAAGAAAGATTTAGAATTTTCTTTACTGAATGAGAGGGTTTTTGAATTATTGATCGAATTGAAGTTCCTAGAGTTTTAATTATTTAATGATATGTTTTTAGATGAGTAATGATGTTTGATATGAATCATCGGTTTTTGGATGATCATTGGAGACATTGGGTTTTGTTTTGTGAGTTTTGTAAATTTTTACCTAGGTTGCACAATTGTTTTGTGCCTGGTATAGGAGATACTAATTGAAATCTAAATGATTAGGAGTTTTCTAGTTTAGTTTGAACTAATCTGGGTTGATTTTTATTGTTTGACCAGTGGTTAGGGAAAACCATGCCAGGAAAAAGGAGAATCCATGCGAGGATGAGGAGGTTCTGAGGTATGCCACACAGGTTGTGCATGGTTTTAGAAAAGATATTATCCAACATATAAGAGGGAGTAATTGATAACAACATTTTTAGCTCATAGGTTTTCAAACTGTGAGGCCGAACTAATTGGGGTGCGGTGTTGGATAGTATGTTTATTCACAGTTGACACATGGTTTGCTGACTATGTGGACTAACCATGTATCTTCTTAGAATCTCATTAAAATGGTTTTTTGTTGTTTTACCCCTAGGCTTTTATGTTACACATCCATATTCATCTTCCTTTTAATGAACACAAGACATGGGGTTCCCAACCCCATTTCTCCTTCTTCCACCCATTGGTTTAGGGTGTGTTCATTGTTTTTCATGGTGTTAAATGGAATTTATTCCCCTCGAGTGACATATTTTCTCTTTATTCCTACTCCTCTCTAATTTCAAAGTCATATATTTTCGGTTTTATGGATGATTCCACTATAGAATGGGGGAATCATCTGTTTCTCATCAGTATTTTGGTCATCTTTCGTAGAAGAGATCCTAAGATGGATTCTCCACATCATTGGGAGGCATTTCACTATGGTTTGTGTAAGAAATAAATTTTTTAAATTATTACAAACAAATTATATTATATAAGTGTCTAAATGGTATTTCCCCTTATGTATTTAACAAGTAATAGTGTTAGGAGTCAAATTTGGTCCTTTTTCGATGGTTTCATGGATTTTCTATTAGAGGTGAGAAACTGGTGTGTTTTCTAGAGCTATACCATGTCGGTGTTTAATGAACTAATTTATTATATTTTTTATAATTAATTTATTTTGGTGGATTGATGTGATACTAGGGAATAAGTGGGGTTAATGATATTGTTTGGGTGTTGAGGGGTTTGGATGATACCTGGAAGGACTATTGAAATGTCTTTGTTCAATGGAAATCTTATGAATATATTTACTAATGAGGCATCTAGTTTAAGAGCTTTAACAATCATCTTGATAATTGTTCAACATGTGGAATATGGTATATGGACTAAATCTATTATTTTTTGAGTTTTACATCTAGTTTAAAATAATATATTTAGGCTTTCCTTATTTATTCTGACATTTTACAGATCATGTTGGTTCCACAGTGCACCAAAACTATACATATGACCATCCATGGGGTGTGACCACCTTTGAAAGTGGAATTTTCTGGTGTTGAATTTTGGTTAATGATTATGAGGCCTTTTGAAATAGTTAATTAGCATGTTTTGGATTTAAATTTAGTTTTTTTAAATGAATGGTGTCTATATATTAAATTTGAGTATATTTCTAATAGATCCAATGACCTTGTGGTGTAAGGAAAATGGGATTTCAAATGGGTCTAAAATGATGATTTGAAATGGGTGTGTGGTGACCCATTTGGTGAAAATTATTTTATAATCCTTTTATAGTTTTGATGAAAAATGAGGCCATGAACATTGTTCAGTTTTTTAATGACGAAGACACATGTCTCTAATTATGGAATCCAAAATTTGATACTAATGTTGGGTTGATTTTTTATGACATCTGAAAAGAGGTGTATTTTAGTTGATCCATTTTGTTATTTAATGTTATGATGGGACTATAATAAATGTAGTGATTAATATTGGAAATAAAATGGCTAAGTGGATAGTTTAGGTGTTAAATAATCTTTAAAAACACTTACCAAACATGTTATATAGATAAATGATTAAATGGTTTAATTGTGATGTCTCGTTGTTATTGTTTGAAGTAATAAACCATATTAATGGTTGATACTAGAATGGTTGGGGGCAGATGGATATGATATTAATTATCTCATTTGGATTTAAGGACTTATGATCAATGTTTTCTGACCTGTGGTTTATTGTTTTTTTATGATTGACTAATGATTCAATCCTCGATTTTGGGATACTTAAATTGATTCTCCAGAAACTACCAATGAAATATTGTTTTTTTGAGGATAGATGGATGATCATGACTCCATGGGTATGGACATTGTGTTCCATATCATGTTTGGGAATGCCAAACATCGAGTTTGGAGTCACAACAAAATAGTTGGATTGATACTCATTATTTTCTAACTTATGACCTAGTGGTTGGGACATCCAGATATAGAGTATCAAGTCCCAATCAAATACATGGATTGAGGATCCTTGTCTTCTAACTAGTAACCACTATTCTATATGTCTTTGACAACCAGATTTGGCTGAGACTATTTGATTGAAATGGGTAACACTTGGTACAAAAAATAAAAGTGATAAATTAAACTTTATCAAATTACAATATATTTTTTATTACCAACTTTTCAACAATTATTCCTTACCCTTTCTTCACTTTTGTACTAAATTGTATTTTTTGTAAACCCTATAGGTGGTGGCCTACTGTGTTTTACTCACACCCTTCTCAGTTCACCATTGCACTTGGTTACCTGACTAGCTTTCATATTTTTATTGAATTAAAAGGTTTAGGATGGGGATTGTGTTTATTATTGTCTATTTGAGTATGATTTACCTAGTGGTATTGTTTTGTTATATGGACTTGGATCAGTTATTTTATAAAACATATTTGTAGTTTCATTTGTTTTGATATATATTATAAATGGTACGGAAAGGGGTTTATTGTATGTATGACATGAAGATTCTGGACTTGATTGAATTTCACTTTGTGAAATAATTTTTTATTTTCAGTTTATTTATTATTTCCATATACTTTGGTGCATATGATATTGTGTAATCATATTTTGGTAGCACACTCAAATAGAAAATTAAATTTTTTATCGTCAAAACAAATTTAATGGAAAAGTGACAAACCACAAGGTTCAAACACTAAAATAAACCATAGAACCATTGAAAAACATCTTTTGACAACTAGAATAATTTTTCATATATATTTTCTATGAGATAAAGGATAATTTTATATCTACATTATCAGGTAAAAGGTATTAAAAATGAAACGCCAACTTGTCCAAAGTATGTATGTATTCTTCCAAGCTTATCTTCTCTTAATTGAATCCCCTTATCTATAAAAAATCTTTATTTTCAATCCATGTACTATTCTCACCATTTATATTAACTTTTAATGAAATTACCATCATCAAATTAGCTTCCCCTTTTGTGGCATTAATCACCAATAACACTTCCACCTTTTTTTCGAATGCATAATCATCTCCAAATATTTCTTATAGACCACACTTGTCTCTCCCTACTCAATCAATGAATCCCGGATAGTTGTATTCCCATTATCCACATCCTTGTTTTGGGAAACTATATCGGTAGCCTTGAGATCACATTCAATAAACATGAATTTCATGCTTTTAGAAGATCTGGCTTTCATTGGAAGTGGTATATATGAATAGTTCATCCACCCTTCCCTATTTCCTCTCATACTTTTCCTCCTCCTTCGATATGGAATCCATGTACCTTGAAAATATTTTAGTAGTATCATTAGAACACTCATCACTAAACTTATTCATAGGACCCCTACACATCATTTTAGTGCACTACCTGAGATAATACAAAATCATAAATTGGTTCTTTATTCTCCAATCCACAAAAGATATTACCGAGATTAATAGCTGGAGACTCCCTTCTTGGGCTTGATCAAATCAAATTACCACCCCCTATTTGAGGATCCTAATCATTTCCACCTAATGTATCACCCTACTATATTGCATTTGGAGACACTGCATGTCTTAGTAGTGTCTCTGTCATCTATAGGCCCCCTCTTCCATTTTTTCCATTATATATACTACAGCAAAATAGGCCTTTAACAGTGCTAAAAATAGCCTTTATTAGTGCTATAAAAGTTCTTAATAACTAATAGATGTCAAAATACATGGCCTTTTATCAATAATTAAAAAGTGATGATAAATGGTTTTATTAGAACAAATAAATTTTACCATTATAATTATTTTCAAATGCCATTAAAAATGATTCCTTCAATTTCGCTTTTAAAAGGGCTAAAAAATGTGTCCTTTATCAGCACTTTTAAAATAACTAAAAAATGTTTTCTTTATCTATGATTTTATAAGAACAGATAAATGTGTCCTTTATCATAACTTTTACAAGCATTGATAATGGGACATGCTATATTGTGATTCAACTACACACTACAACAACAGATCAGTGTAATATAACAACACACCATAGCACATGAAACATACCAAATATCAAAAAAATTAGAAACACTAAATAATTTGAATTAAATTAAAATAAACAAAATAATGAAACGAGTACCATATTATAGATGTTTAAAATATTAGTTTATATAATTACATAAAAAATTATTAAATACATTCAAAAAAATTATTTTTCCCTTATCATTTAATCATAACCCCAACTCATGAAATTGATGAAAAATATACCAATGCTAGAGAAAAAGCACACACATGTATAAGAAAAGAATTCATATTTTAATAATATTATAAAGAAATCAATTAAGGGATACTGTTACTTTTACTCAAAATTAATGTGGATTTTGGAATAAAAAGACATAGTTGGAATCATAATGATCACACCATGAATCGTATTGAGGTGTGGTTGATTCCAAAACGTCTCAAATTACTTGTGTATCATTGTACCAACATATCGATATAATCTAAATGATTTTTCTTAGTTTTCGAGGATGTCAGTTTAATTTTTTAGTAAAATGTCATTTTTAACTATAAACACAATCTTTTGACTCATTATGATCAAATCATGTATTGGTTTGACATGAGACAAATTCTTACACATCAGAAATGACAGAATAATCATTATCCTAAATTATAATGAATATATGAGCGTGTTTGACCAGTTTTAATGGGATGACGCATTTTGAATGGAAATATCAATTTTAAACTGATAACAAACACTTTAGGTCATACCAAGAAAATCATCTATCTGAGTGAGGTGACACTAATTCCTACATGTCAAAAATTACATATGGATTGTTTTCTTAATGTATATAAACATTAACAATGTGTTTGATTTTTCTTCAATAGGTTAGTTTTCTATATTAATAAAATTGATTCCAATTTAAAATAAAAATACAAACTTTGAGTCACATCGGTCACACCATGGGTCCGATTGTGGAGTGAATGTATCCTATACATCTAAAATGACATATGAATAATTTTACAAAAGTATGAAAACCACCAGAATGGGTGTTGTTTGTTTTGAGTTTGTTAGATTTCTTTTTCACTAAAATTTTATTTTAAACTGGAAAATCACACTTTTGACTCCTTATGGTAATATCGTGTATTGATTTGACACCAAACTGATTCCTACAAATCAAAAATGACATAATAATTTTCTTATAAATTTATCAATAAAATACGAGCTTGTTTAATCAATTTTTAGTGATTGACACTTTTTTGATCTAAAATGTCAATTTTAAACTAATAATGGACACTTTCAGCCATACGGAGAATACAATGAATCAAATTGAGGTAAGGATGATACCTAATCATCAAAAAAAAATTTATGTAACAAATTTTTTAATGTAGAAAAACCATATGAAAGAATTTTCATAGTGTTTGAGTAGGTTAGTTGTCCATTTTACTAAAATTGATATCAATTTTAAATAATAATACACACATTGAGTCATATCAGTCACACCAAGGGTTTGATTTAGGTGTGGCTGATTCTTACACATCTCAAATGACTCATGTATCATTTTTCTAAATTATCAAAATATAAATAATGGGTTTTCTTGTTGGTCGGAGAAAAGAGGAAGTGATGGAAAGAGGGGGGGTGAATTGCCTTTTAAAAAAATGATTAACAAATTAAAATCAAAGTGAAAATGCAGCGGAAATAAAAGAGGCAAGACACACAAAATTGATAACGGAGTTCGGCCAAAAACCCGGCCTACGTCTCCGCTCCCAACTCAACCGTTGAAAGATTCCTACCGCTTGCTTTTGAATGGTTTTAGCAAGAAACCCACTAGGCTTTGAGGTAGCACTAGGACCTATTACAGCTTGCTTTTGAATTGGTTTAGCAAGAACCCACTTGCTTTTAATGGTTGAGCAAGAACCCACTAGCCTTCTTACAGGTGAAGGCTAGCTCACCTATGACACAAGCCTTTTAAAAGGAAAGGCTTGAAGAAACCTCTTCACACCTTATTGGTGATGTGAAACCCAAAAGAAAGAGGGATGAAGAAAGAGTTTGGGGTTTGTAGGCACAAACCCAAATTTAAAGCTCAAAATAAATAAAACAATAAAACCCGTAATTGGAGAAGCCTTGGGCACCTTTGATTGATATGAGAGTTTGAAGGCCGCTTCCAAGCTTCTTTGGTGGTGCTCTTGGATGTGGAATTGGATGGAGCACTTGGGGTTCCTTGAGGAGGCTTGCCGGAGGATTGCCGAATGATCAACAAAGTGTCCTTGGGCTTGGTTTATTATCCGGTTAGGTGTCCGGGGCTTCCTCAGCCTTTATTTATAGGCATGGAACCCATTGGGGGCCTTCGGAGCCGTTGGAGAAGTCCTCGGAGCCGTTGGAGGCCAAAAGAGGGTTGACTGGTCAAACCCAATGGCTAGTTTGACTGGGCTACCGGCTGGCCGGTACTAGGCCACCGGCTGGCCGGTGCCTTGGCAGAGGAGAAGAAATTTGGTCCAGGCTCCACCAGCTGGCCGGTGGGGAGACAGTAGCTGGCCAATTGGTCTGGGTGCCACCGGCTGGCCGGTGACAGAGCCACCGACTGACCGGTGGAACCTGGCAGTGGGCAATGCCTCTGCCAGGTCCACCTGCTGGCCGGTGGACTGCAATTCAGTCCACTTTGAGATTCTTTCTTGGGCCAACTTCTTGGAAACCTTGTGCCTATCATTCAAAAACACTTCAAACAATATTAGACAAATAATAAGGTGATTGTGATCATGAAAATCAAACAACGAGGGGAACGAGAGGTACAACAATCTCCCCCTATTTTGATGATCACAATCACCAAAACAATCAATGTAAAAAATTAAATGAAAAGCATGTTTTAAAGGATTTCTCCCCCAATCAACCAAGAATTTCTCCCCCTTTGTGATTATCAAAATAGCATGGGGCATAAAACTTGATTGAGGGAAAACGTTGAAAAACAAGATATGAGAATTGAAAAAATCAATTGAGATTATTGAAATTGAAATGAAAATTTGAATAACAGTTTGAATTGAAAGTTTTGAATCAAAAACCAATTGAAATATGAAATTTGAAACCAAATGAAATTTTTGAAATTGAGAGTTTTGAATCAAAAATGAAATTGAAATTAAAAGGGTTTAAACGATCCTAACTCCCCCTAAATAAAACAAAAGATCATCGGGGAAAGGAAATAAATTTTGGCCCGGAGAGACTCGCCAAAAGGGATTTTTCAATCCAAATTTGTTTCATGGCGGGTCTTCTCCTATAAAACTCGTACGAATAAAAAAAAGATTTGGGTTGACCGTACCGGGCATTTTTGCAATCACACTCATAAATGAGGTGCCCGGGTTTCTTACAATAATTACAAAATTTAAAACTAGAGCTCCCCCTTACAAAAACAGTTGGAGCATGGGAGGAGGAAGTTACATTGGTATATCCTAGCCCTTGGGTGGTTCTTGAAATTCATTGGGAACCAAGCAATTTTGAAAGATTTTGTTCGCCTTGGGTGAATTTGGCTAGGGATTCTCTAAGGTCCTTGATGGTTGATTCCAAAGAATCAACATTTGGGAAATTTTGGATTTTTAGGGAGAGTTCCTCCTTCTCTTTGAGAAGTTGTTCTTTTTCGGAGGAAAGTTTTTTGAAATTCTTTTTCAAAGAAACAAATTTAGAAGAAAGTTCATGAAAACCATTTTCTAATTGGTCTCTAGCATGTTGGAGTTCTTCATATGATAAATGATTAAATGAATTAGAAGAACTAGAGGATGATGAGGAAGAAGAGTCGAAAGATGATACCTCATGTTTTTCCATTAGGCATTTTTTACCTTGGTCGCTCGAGGAGAAGGAGGAGAAGGAGGATCTATCACTCCATGTTGCCTTTGAAGCCTTCTTCTTTTTCTTCTTCTTGGCCCTTTTCTTGTGAAGTGGGTAAGCGGGTACGGATTTTGCATCAGGTTCTTGCTTTTGAGAGGGTTCTTGCTTTTGAGCCATGCTAGTACCTTCATGGGTTAGCTCTAAATATTTCCAAATATCATGTGAAGTAGAGCAAATAGAAATGTAATTAAATATATTACGGTCTAAGCCACAATGAAGAGCATTCATGGCTTTGCCATCAAGCTCGAAATTTGCAATGTCGGCGGGGGTCCATTTAGACTCATCTGGAGAAGAGAGCGTAAAACCATGCATAACAATTCTAAAAATAGGATAGCTAATGCTTTTAAGAAAAGTTGACATGCGGGTTTTCCAAAAAGTATAATCGGCTCCATCAAAGAATGGAGCACGATCCAAAGAATGTCCTTCGGGGGATTGAGAGGAAGAAGCGGTAGAAGCCATCAAAAAGGATCTTTAATTTGAAACCGGTTTGGGAATTATTCAAATACTCCCTCTGATACCAATTGTTGGTCAGAGAAAAGGGGAAGTGATGGCAAGAGGGGGGTGAATTTCCTTTTAAAAAAAATGATTAACAAATTAAAATCAAAGTGAAAATGCAGCGGAAATAAAAGAGGCAAGACACACAAAATTGATAACGGAGTTCGGCCAAAAACCCGACCTACGTCTCCGCTCCCAACTCAACCGTTGAGAGATTCCTACCGCTTGCTTTTCAATGGTTTTAGCAAGAAACCCACTAGGCTTTGAGGTAGCACTAGGACCTATTACAGCTTTCTTTTGAATTGGTTTAGCAAGAACCCACTTGCTTTTAATGGTTAAGCAAGAACCCACTAGCCTTCTTACAGGTGAAGGCTAGCTCACCTATGACACAAGCCTTTTAAAAGGAAAGGCTTGAAGAAACCACTTCACACCTTAATGGTGATGTGAAACCCAAAATAAAGAGGGATGAAGAAAGAGTTTGGGGTTTGTAGGCACAAACCCAAATTTAAAGCTCAAAATAAATAAAACAATAAAACTCGTAATTGGAGAAGCCTTGGGCGCCTTTGATTGATAGGAGAGTTTGAAGGCCGCTTCCAAGCTTCTTTGGTGGTTCTATTGGATGTGGAATTGGATGGAGCACTTGGGGTTCCTTGAGGTGGATTGCCGGAGGATTGCCGAATGATCAACAAAGTGTCCTTGGGCTTGGTTTATTATCCGGTTAGGTGTCCGGGGCTTCCTCAGCCTTTATTTATAGGCATGGAACCCATTGGGGGCCATCGGAGCCGTTGGAGAAGTCCTCGGAGCCGTTGGAGGCCAAAAGAGGGTTGACTGGTCAAACCCAACGGCTAGTTTGACTGGGCTACCGGCTGGCCGGTACTAGGCCACCGGCTGGCCGGTGCCTTGGCAGAGGAGAAGAAATTTGGTCCAGGCTCCACCGGCTGACCGGTGGAGGAGCCACCGGCTGGCCGGTGGGGAGACAGTAGCTGGCCAATTGGTCTGGGTGCCACCGGCTGGCCGGTGACAGAGCCACCGGCTGACCGGTGGAACCTGGGAGTGGGCAATGCCTCTGCCAGGTCCACCGGCTGGCCGGTGCTATCACACCGGTTGGCTGGTGGACTGCAATTCAGTCCACTTTGAGATTCTTTCTTGGGCCAACTTCTTGGCAACCTTGTGCCTATCATTCAAAAACACTTCAAACAATATTAGACAAATAATAAGGTGATTGTGATCATGAAAATCAAACAACGAGGGGAACGAGAGGTACAACATTTCTTTCTATTTTGACTACATATGTTTCCTTTTTTAATAAAATTTCCTTTTAAAGAGGAATTACACAATTTTGACTCATTCGAGTTACATCGTGTATCAATTTTACGTGAAACCAATTCCTAAATTTAAAAAATTTCTTATGAGATATTTTTCTAAAATATCATGAAAATACAAGCATGTTTTATTAGTTTTCATTGAGTGACACATTTCGAACAAAAATATCTATTTTAAACTCATAAAGAACACTTTCAATCATATCAGGAACATCATGTATTAGATTGAGTTTTTTCAAAATACTATATTTAAAAATAACATATGGATAATTCTTTTTAAAGTATAAAAGCAATCAAAATGTTTTTTCTTGTTTTTGAGTAGGTTATTTTCCCATTTTACTAAAATTGATGCCAATTTCAAAAAAATACACACTTTGAGTCATACAATTCACATTGTGTATTAGATTGAGGTTCGGATGAAACATACTATTAAGATTACATATGGATCATTTTCATAAATTATTAAAACAATTTTAATTAAATTTCTCATTTTTGAGAATTTCATATTTGTTTTTCACTAAAATGTCATTTTAAATTGGAAACATGCACTTTGAATCATTCTGATCACATAGTGTATTATACTGAAGTGAAATTAATTCCAAGACCTAAAAAATACCTTATGAATAGTTTTAATAAATTTTCAAGAATGCATAAGCACATTGGATTAGTATTTTGTGAGTGACACATTTTGAACTAAAATGATGATTTTAAACTAATAACGGACAAATTACGTCATATCGATAAAACTGTATATAAGATTGAGGTGAGGATGATTCATATACATCAAAAATAAATTATTGATCATTTTGATAATTTAAATAACTTATATAAACATGTTTGATCAGATTTTAGTATTTTATCTATCAATTTTAAAAAAAATTATGAAAATTTTAAATAGAAAGTGTACTTGGAGTCGTAGTGCTAACACATTGTACAATATTGAGGTGTGGATGGTTATAACACATCCCAATGTCTCAAAACAATCCTAACAACAAATGATACAATGATATTCACTGGATTTTTTTGTTAAACTATCAACCCTACATTAGAATCATGGAACAAACCACCCATGGTATAAAAAAAATAATTCGGTTTTATAAGAAAACAATTATTATATAAGAAATACTAAAAAATAAATCAAAAATAAATATGAAATAATACATTAATTATATGAAAAAAGATTTTACTAGGAAAACCTTAATATAACCTCTTTTATTGAGCAGTGGAGGTAACATATATAAATGTAATAAGTGTCAACATTATAGGGGTGAAAGGTTTTGAGGGAGAAGGAGTTTGTAGATGTTTTGGTGCATAATGGCATGAAAGATAGGTAGTATTCCCAAACAACAAAAATCCACCTGTATAAGAAAAAGTATTATGTGATTAATACTAAAAACAATTAAATTAATCATAAATATGAAACATAACATTAATTCTATCAAAAAAAGTTTTTTAGTAAAAACATCAACATTACCTCTATGATAGAATTGAGATAGCACTATTTCTCTTTCTACAATGGAAATAGAGGGAACTTGAAGAAAAGTCATTAATAAAACATTGTAGGGGTGAAAAGGTTTTTAGGGATAATAAGATTGTGGATGTTTTGTTATTGAATGGAATGAAAGATGGAAAAACCCCCCAACTCAAACAAAATATTACACATGTATAGGAAAGAAATTATTACATGAGTAATATGAAAAAGAAATAAATTAAACATAAATATGAAACAATATATTATTTCTATGGACAATTATTTTATTATACATACATCATGATGTCCTATGTCATTGAGCATAAGAAACTTTATTTCTCTTCATGCAGAGGCATAATAAATATATTATAATGATCCAAAATAAATATACTCTTCATGAAATTATGAAAATTCAATAAATGTTCTATTATATAATATTTTAGTAAAATAGATAATATATACCATAACATTAAATTTAAATCTTTCCAAAGGGATTACATAATTATGGTATGTTCTTCTAAGGTATTGGTATCATCATCTTGTGAAAAAGTAATTTCATACATGAGAAATCAGATATTTAATTTAAAATATTATTATATCATAGAGAACATATAATATTTTGAGGAGAACATAGTATAATAAAAAACACGTTTACTTTCTCATTGAACTCTATTTCTTTTTTATAGGATTCACGGATATCATTCCCCTATCGAGTATCCAAATACCTTATTTTTGGTCCCCTCTAACATACAATATATTATCTACATAATTATTAAAGTGATTGTTATCTCCCAATAGAAGGGTGATCCTCTATTGCTATATCTTTGGAACTTACTTTTGTATTAGTTACCTACTGTAGAATTGATAAATTCCTATTTGTTGGATCAGAGACATAAAATACATTCACTACTTGGGATTCCATTATAAATGGATTATCTTTCTCCTATTCCATGGTGAAATTCTCCTTCCAAAATCCCATTTCATAATCGTTCATTTCAATTATATTGTTCACCAATTTTCAATAAAAAATAAGTACTTTAAATTTTTTATAATTCAAAATGTATATCTATTTGATAATTCCAAAATATGACATATTTTCTTAAATTTTATTTCTATCCTTTGAACTAGATATGCGCATTGCTTCAGCCACAAGAATAACACCATTTTTTTCATTAAAAACTATCGTAAGATATAAAATTTTCATTCAGTTCTCTGGCTTACCATTGATGTCATTCAGCAATTGAATTCAAATATTCAGATAACTCCTTATAAATTTTATCTCGATACTACCCTATAAACTATTGATTTTGTGTAATAGATATAAATCATTCATCCCTTGATGGATTAAAATATATAACAATTTCTTTGTGGGATTCAATATATGGATCAACATCTTCATAATTATATAAAATATAAAGGTGTACTTACTCATGCAGTATCAAGATAATTATAACAACATCACTTCTAGAAATTCCTTCCCCCATAAGCTATTCTTTTTTATGAGACTTTGGGAGACATATGATGTCAATAAATGATTGGAAATTGGTATAGAATTCAATAGCTTCTTCCACAAATATTTCATTCTACAATATAACATTCAGACTAACATCAATTCTTTACATACCCTTTCCAGATCTTCATATACCATTCAATGAGGTATATTAACCTATAATGGATAGGAACACATAATTGAACCTATCCAACCAAGTGAACAATCAGGTGGACTTTTAAATCCAAGAATAATTGTGAGAAGAAAATCTCTAATTCAATTAATATGATTGCAACCCCATTATTCATGATGGGAAGCTTTGTTGGGTCTATAACGTTACAATATATAGAATTGAAAAAGAATCACATCCTGGTTAATGTATGTTATAAATTTTAGGTAGAATGAAATAGAAAGCAATGTACATTAATTATTGCATCAAAACATGACATTATTGTGATTTTTTCCTTATAACTTTGAATTAGTCATTGAAACAAGATTCATGATATTTGTTGAATACCAATTAGGAATATTAACACTGTTATGGAAAATGAAAAATTGTAATTTTTTCCTATCTGGATAAATTGATAGTTGCTAGAGGAAGAAAAATCCTCCTTTTACCCTTCACAGGTGCCAAATATTCCTTTATACAGATTCCAACTAAGTATAACCTAGCCTTGATGTCATATTTCATTTTTCCATGAAAATTTAGTAACATACCAATAACACTATCAAATAAAATTTTTTCTATATGCATTACATCATAGAGATTACTGAAATACAAATAATTACAATATATGAATTCAAAAAAAATGATCTCTCAATCTATCCAAATTTTGTACAGTTTTTGAAAAAAAGGATTACCAAAAACTATGTCAATATCTTTTACTTTATTGTATAGTTTCTCAAATGTTACTAGATATTGTGTTTTACCTTGTTCAATACTCCCATCGAGTGTTATCATCCATGTTGGGTATTTACATCATTTAGTTAAAATTTAAAATTACCTAAAATCATAGTCTTCACGAAAATATTAAACCGAATATATTATTTTCATTTTCCACAAATGGGAAACCCCAACATTATTTTAATTTTATAGCCTAATACATTTCCATATGTGGGTAATTAATTTATCATTCCATAAAATATGGCCTTAAATGTTAATTCTTCACAACTAGTATAATTATACATTGTAACACCTGCATCGCACATCAATTTCAGATCCGCATTCAATTGATCCAAATAGACATCATTATACTTACTAGGTAAATTTGTCTAGATATAACCAAAGACAACCTATTTTTTTATCTCCATGCATAACCATGGTGGTATGTTATAATTTTCTATCATAATGGTCCATGTACTATGAGTAATACACTATACAATAAAAGGTTTCTTTCCATGTATGGATAACACAAGTGGAATGTTTCTCATATCATTCACAAATTTAGGATAATCGTAATCATTTTTCTTCCACTGATTAGAATCCACACAATTAAGTAAGTTTCCATCTTTAATTCTTTCATCTTTATTCCATGAAAATTATTGTGTGGCTTCCTTACATCCAAATAGTCTTATAAACAATGTAATGATAAAAAAGTAGCATATATATTTTCAAGGACATTATTCAATTTTATTTTGTCGATTTCACCACACTTATGTAATTTTATTTGTTATTTATGGTCCTTGAAAAAAAATATGAAATAAATTGGGAAAGAATGATTTTTTTAGAGATTATTACAATTGAATGAAACATTGGTTTATTGACATATGTTTTTCAGGGTAGTCCCTTTCTTTCTGGTACCATATCATTCAACAGATCAACTAGTTCTGTAAAGCTGGTGTCATTCCATCAACTGACATCTTTCAAATTATATTACTTCAATACAACTGAAAATGTTTTCTATTTAGTACAATAGGTATATAATGGTTTCTTCGCATGATTACTGAACTTGTCAAACAATTTTGGGAAATGATGATGGTTATATTCAACTTCTGTTATCTTTTCATCCATGCGATATCCATCAACATTTACATCACAATTCATATCAAATGATCCATAAGCCATAATATCATCATAGTTGGTGTCCACATTTGGTATTTCCCCATATTTAGTCCAACAATTATATCATTGATATATTCCTTGAGAAATTAATTTTTCTTCCAAATCTTCTGAACTAATTTTCCTTGAATAACAACAATGTAAACAAAGACAGAGGATTTATGAAGGGTCATATACATGTTCTCATGAGAACTTGATAAAATATTTTACTCTATATTCATACTCTTTTTCCAAAGGATTAACGAGCATCTACTTTTTATTCATATCCCTCCTTTTGGATTCATAAAAGATTAATTTTTTAATATATATAAATAAATACACATAAGATGTTCATTATCAAAGGTTAACATTATAGAAAATTCTAATAAGAGAAACTCAACATTTGATTGTTTCAAATAATTTCACCATTTTGGAAGAAAAAGGGTAACTGAATTTAAGAAAATAATTCCTCCACTAAGATAGTTTTTATCTAATTAATTCATTTAAAGGTGAAATTTATAGAAAAATAATCCTCTTCAAAATGTCTCATAGACATTTATCATTTCATTTAGTTATTTGGAATGTCCTTTTTCTATTGTGGATGCAATTATGTTTGTTGAAAGAATCGATGAAGTAGCCATCAATGTGATGACTAATGCTCAAAGTAGTACACATAACATAAAAGAGATCGGGGATGTGTTATAAGAAAAATATTGTACTAATGGTTGTTTGGGATATGATGTTTATGAGGATGAAATGTTTTTATAAAAGAAATGGGGGATGTGTCTCCAGAAAAACTCTAATAATAACTACTGTTTTACACACATAATGTATTTCATAAATACCATAAACAAATAAAAATATAATATCAGAAATTTTGGATTAATAAGAAAACAAAATATTGTAAAAAAGAATAATAAACTCTCATTCAATCAACTTAAATATATAAAAATGTATTGATAAAACATTTTAATAAATAAAGAATTGTTTCATATAAATGGATAGTAATCAAATATTCATATGGGAAGAACCAATACATGTAGACCCAAAATGATGAATACCTAATTTTTTTTCTTAATATATATAATTTGTAAACATTCATTCTATTTTTTGGAACAATTTATATAGAAACCTACCAAATTATTACTTTTAAAACTAATGGTATATCAAATTTATGAAGACATCTCAAGAAACTCTTGTTATCATATTACCGCACTAAATCATCCAAAGGATTATGGGGAGGTCATCACATGAGATAAACCCATCTGAAGGATTCCTAAGAGGCCATATAATACAAATTGACCCATCCTAGAGATTATATGGTTGTCCATGAAGAAGTTGTCATAATGAAATAATACATATCAACAAGATAAATCACTAAAAATGGAGAAAAACATACCAACCCTTGCAACATCTATCACATACACATATAAAAATATGTGTATATATATATCATGGAATTTATAAAACACATAGTTGGAAACCAAATGCACATTTAAACATAAATTTTAATGAAAATAAATATAATATCTTCCTAATTTGGGAATCTATAACAATTATTTGTGAATAAATAATTATAAAATCACCCTAAAATTATATGTTTTTAAAACCCATTTAAATAGATACGAAGATATATATTTTCTTATATATATATATGTATATATATCTATAGATGTATATATATCTTTATAAAATAAACTTAAATTTATTATAATTTATATAACCCTTACAACAAAATATCAAAACATCGAAAAATAATTATAACCGCATAGTAATTTTGATAACATGGAGCTGTAGAAAGTAAATAAATATGGTATCACCCTTACTAAGATTTATCTTAAAATAAAAAATCAAAATTTGGAGAAAATAAATTTTTTAAGGATAACCTTTACATTAGAATATTAAAACAGAATTTATATATATAACTTAAATTACATTAATTACATAAAATCATCTTTTTTTGCTGCTTCACACCATAACCAGACTATGAATTGAATTGCTAAATCAATTTTATTATTCAATAATATTTTTATATCCAAAACCTACACTATTTATACAATGGAATAAATATGAATTTAATTGTTTTATTTGTGAGCCAACGGTTATACTATATGAATTCAAAATAGGGAAAAAATTTCTATTGTAGAGAAAGCAGTGGTATAAATGTTGACAATGAAGCAAAGGGATTAATTTTTTTTAAAAAAACCAAAACATGATATCCAAATAAGTAGTCATACAAAAATTCATAAACAAAAGAAAAATAGTATACAATGACTAAAGCATAAATAAACGACTACATCTTCAATGATTTAATAGAAAACGAAATGACAAATACCGAAAGAAAATCAAAAACTATACGAAAAAACACATTCTTACCTCACAATGTAGAAAAAAGTACAATACCCTCAGATATGAATCTCGATGTTATCTTTAGAAACCATGTCTTCTAGAGAATACAAGATTCCATAAAATGTTGGAGGATCAAGAGGTAGTGGGTTTTTATTATTCTAGTGGGTTTGTGCGATTAGATATATGATTAACGGAGGAAGAGAACCAATAATGGGAGGATTCCCTTTAAAGCTTCAAATATCACGATGGGTTCACAACTGGTTAGGTTCTTTTAAATAGATTGTGACATGCTTCTCAGTATTTAAAAAATCACTAATAAAGATTGTGTTTATCATTGATAAAGTAATAATCTCTGATAAAATACATATTTATTAGCATGTTTTTAGCACTGATAATGATTTATTTTTTCATCGCTAACTACATAAGAACTTATAAAGGATTTTATAATTATAATTATAAATATTTATTAATATATATATATACATAATAAATATATATAAATATAAATATTGGGAACATATTTCTAATTTAAATACATTTATTGTAATTTTATTATTATTAAATTATAGAATTATTTATTTAAAATTATATAAATATTTTTTAAAAATAATATTCTTCTCATAATGTATAAATATATAATTATATATATATATATACATCTAAAAATCTATATATATATATATATAATATGGTGAATATATTAATTATTTATGTAAATTTATATATATTTATGTAAATATATATAATTATTTATTTATAATTATATAAATACTATAAAAATATTTATTTTTTAAAATGAATAAATATTTAATTTTAAAAATATAATGTGTACATTTATAAATATATTATGTGCATATATATATATATATAAGTATTTTTTTACAAATTTTTTTTACAAGAAATTTTTTATCATTATTAATGAATATCTAATTTTATGTGCATGCATGTTAAAAATGAGTGAAATTAAATAAATTAAAAATAAGCACACATTAAAAATTTTGAAAAAATGGATAAGTTTTGAGTGTGCATTGTATATAAAAATTAATTAATTATTTATATGTGAAATAAATATAACACACATTTGATCTATGTTAAACTGAAAAATCAAACAACATTCAATTATATGTACATTACTATATACAATTAATCATTATTTTTAATTCATATTAACTTTTAATTATAAAACATTATTCACGAAATATATTACTATTTATTTAATGGATAAATAATATTTTGTATTATATAAATCATATTTAAATACATTAATATATATCTATATATTTAATATATACCATGAATTGGCATTATCAATAATCATTTAATTAATAAAATGTTTAACATTTTTCTCAAATAACTTTTTAAAAATTAAATTTTTTTCTTTTTCATTTTTCATATATCTATTTATTTAATACAATCAATTTAGTTGTGATTATAATTTATATATAGTATAGTAAATTTTCTAGTTTTTTTCAATAAATATTTAATTAATAAAATTGGTAATATTTTTTAATAAACACATTTTTATTTTTTATTTATTTAATTATTTCATTTTAATTATTATGACCTTTTTCATCACTAAAAAATTGCTTGTAATGGATTCCATTATTAGTACTAAAAATATAGGGAAGATAAAGGGTAACTTTTATGATTACTAAAATTAAATCGCCGATAAAGGGTTAAATTCATCATCGCTGATAAAGATGCCATTTATCAACACTTATTTTTCACTAATAAATGACATTTATGTTAAATGGCTATTTTTTAGTGGTGTTGAGTTCACTTCCTCAGCATAAGATGAAGCTATAGAAGGTCTATATCCTTCCACATCTCCCTTATGTTTCTCCAATTCATGTTTTTTTCCACTTTCACATTTCACAACACCACCACAAGTGGAATCTCAAATGATTTTACAGATAAAGGATCATCTATATCCCTTATCAAGTGAATAAAATTGTCATATACCATTGGGTTTCCCTCATGTGTACCTAATTTCTCATCCTTTACAACATTTGGATCCACCAATTGTCTCTATCCAAACAAGCCTTCATCAACACCAGACCGTAGACCCTCGCTACTACCTCTCGAACACACAACCTAATTGATGATCGAATATGTTATTCCCACACCTATAGGCTTACATAGGATGGCACAACTTTTTTACTGGATGAAATAAATAAATCCATGATTTATAAATGATTGGTTATCTATATAAGTACTCTTCGGCCCCTAAAATACTAACATACATGATGAAAATTATTCACACATCAACATCCACTCATATTCATGGATTAATAAGGTGATTATGATATCGAGATATACTATCAGAACAAAAATATATTCCATTGAGTATCACTAAAATTCTCAAAATTGATGGGGTTTGAAATAGTAATGGATGTTCAGGAAAACTAATATAACGTTTCGTTGTTTGGGTGTCACACTTCATATGGAAGTTATAATTCTATATAATAATGTCGAACTAGAGTTTATTGCACCTATATGTTGCATTGGACCAAGCCCTGAAGAGAACTTTATCTGGTCAGAAAAAAATCATAATATGATTTAAATCAAAAAAGCACATTGTTGCTTAATCCTGTAAACCCATGGCTCGAAGATTAACCTATCAAACGAATCCACTGAAGGATTCCTCAACTTGAACCGATCAATCCAAAACGTTATATGGTGTTTTGAATAGATTTTGAACCCCAAGGTCGAAATACAATTCTTTGGAAAACCATCAAGTATATCTGTGTGTTTAGGGCTAAGTGATATTTGATAGAAATAGGGAAGAAGGTCGGGGTTAGAGAAAGTGGAGAAGGATTGTGATATCTCTCCATCGAAGAAAGTTAGAGGTCCCTCCCCTACCAAGGTGGTAGGGAGTAGAATAGTGTACAACACCATCATAGAAGGAAATATAATGTTATAAACCACTTTTTTCTCTGAAATCCTTCTTCCTCCAATCATTACCATTTGGTACTTAAAAATACTTTTTTTTGGTTGTGGACTTTGATATTGGGGTTGGTTCTCCTCAAAATTCCTTGTCAGGACATCTCTTATATTAAGGATCCTTTTGTGTATTATAAAAAACACTAGGTCATGTGGATTAATGGATCAAGGAACTAGTTTTAGTGGATCCTAGAGCAATACATTAAAATCAATATAATATTTTGTCTTAATGAATAGTTAAAATTGTAAAAATATGTTACCACGATTATGGTTAAAAGAGTTTTTTTGGGGGGATTAACTAACGAGATAATGGTTATAATAACCAATAAACTTTTTTAAATTCTATTTTTTCAATATTTATACCATATCCCATATTATCTTGAGTAATAGTCCATTTTTGATCCACTTGGTGTGAATAATACATTAATATGTTTTATTCTTTTTGAAAATTCCATGTGGGTCCACTCCCTAACTAATAAAAGAACACCAATCTCATATCATATCCATAGATTAAGTTCATTTTGATTTAGAAAGAACCTTTTAAAATTATATCCTTACAATCATCCCCTTGACCTAGAGTCCATGGGTTAACTATACAACTATCCTAGAAATAATTTAGTTATAAACCAAAATGGGCTGTTCAAATATGGCGTATAGTTCTTAACCACAAATTATCATTTTATTTATTCTTATACCATATTAATAATTATTCAAATATAAAATAATAATAAAATAAGTATCGTATTTAAAATGATATTTTATGATATTAATTTAATTACCTATATACATTTTCTCTTCTAGTTAATCTGAAAGAAAACCACCGATCGTGTGTACAACAGACTACAACTTCACGAACTGATAAAATTTTGTTTTCGATAAAAAAATCTCACTACTAGATATGATGAGGTATTTCATATTTTTATATTAATATATATGATATTTATGAAATAATTATACTCCTATAATTATAATATCACATCTTACTTCTCATCTTCCAATATATTGGATAAAAATAGTGTAGCTTGTGTGTACATGTGGACTACCACATTTATAATGCTATATGATTAATTTTTTCATTGTATTGTGATATGGATGGTATGAAGGGTATACCTAATGAATTTATATTATATATGTGATATAATTATGTTTATGTAAAAGTGAATTGATATTTACATTTCTTTATTTCCATCCATCGAAAAATAAAAACAATGTTTATGTGTATGTATAGTCTATCAATCCCAAGAATGATGTAATTAAATTTTCTATCTATAACATTTATATATTAATATAAAAACAAATATAATAAAAATTTATTATATTTATTTAATTATTACCATTATGGATAATATGGTTCCGTGATTAGAGTTCACATACTCTAAATATTGAAATAGGCATTCTTGAAAATTAACTACTTATCACAGTGAAGAATTATTTTAATAAAGATTTGTTAACAAATATGTGATGAAAGGTTATAATTAATAATATATGTTACGATATATTTGATAATGGTTATGAAATCTAGTTGTAAAAAATTAATATTTTTATAGGATTTTTAACACGCATGAAGGAAGACATACACAACGTAAGGGTTTTATGATACAAAATTATTATTTATCATGATTGGGTATGATTAAGTTTATGATGATGAAATTTCATGATATTTCCATCACGAAAATCATAAATTCTATTACCCTCTAATTATTTTTGGAGATTACATATTTTCTTTTCATTTTACTGTATTTATGTATTCAAAGATATCGATATAATGTTATTAAGTGAAACCGACATTATATCTATTTTTAGTGGAAATTTCATTCCCATTTATGTCGATGTTTTATAATATCGTTTCAATAATGTTATTACTATTATCCAATTATTTATTAAATTCATTTTTACCAATTTTTTATTTTTAAAAATTGTTTTAAATTCCATATTCTTGTTATTTTTAAAATTGAGTAAATTTTAACATTTAATCAAAAATATGAAAGGAACTGTTTCTTTATTGAATACATCATCAAAACAATTTTCTTATGTCACGACTGATCAGTGTTTTGAAAATTCCTACACAAGTTTCCATGGTTTTATTTAAAGTATATTTATTCTAAAAAAATTTGGAAAATTTTATATTTTAAAGATGTTATGTCACATTAAATAGTCTATTTTCCTCTTGAAATGGTCCATGTTATCTTTAAAGGACTTATTCATCCAGGATGACATCCTTGGATGTAATATAAGTTTTACTAGGGATGTGATCCAATGATACCATCCTCATTCTGTCTTGGAATGGATTATAATTATTCTGAAATGATATTTATGAATCCTACATCTTATTCATAGGTTATGCCACGATGAAATGCTAATGAAACATATTTCTTTTCATTGATGTTGATATAATTAATGTTTTACAATATCTTTCAAGATATATGTTTTTGATCCCCATTATTTTATTTGTGGGACTAAAATTATATATCCCTTCAATGTATTGGGTAATGATGGATATCTAATGAAAAATACAAAACTGGAATGGGGAGTGAACCAATTTCTATATGCGATTCTCTCCACTATGATATTCTTGGTAGTGAAACTTAATGCTATGATTGTTTGTGGAGTGAACCCCATACACTATGGTTGTATTTGTAGTAGTCCCTAACTAAAAAGTACATGATTTGTTATAATTATTTTTTTCTAGAAACTCATGCATTATTACTTTGTTATACTCTCTTGGATCATGTTTTCTTATTCCATTATTATTCATGTCTTATAAAGTGACTATTATTATTACATAACTCAATATTATGGTCAATGATATGAATGTCATAGTTTTGAAATATTATGATCTATTTATCATACCCTTGAACTCATGTTATGTTACATGATCACTGATATCTACGTTGTTTATCCAAACTGAAAATTAGATCTCACCCTTTATTATGTTTCCTTTTCCCATATTAAGAATAAAGGTATTATGTATGTTATATCTATGAAGGGTGATTATTATAAAAAAAACATAGTGATAGATGGTTTAGATCACTTATGAATAAATTATTAATGTATCCAAAATTTCAATGGCAATATAACTATAGGATTCACGCATTGATTATTATGTAAAGTAATGAATATTTGTCTACTAATATGTGATTTATTTATATAAAAAATTTATGTCAATTTATTTGGTATCAACAATGGTGTTAGAAAACCTTTGGAAACTAGGATAATACAAATTTAGTGATGTCCCATAGGAAAATACAAATTATAGGAGAACTTAATAAGTTTTTGTAAATAAAGGAGTGAGGTTTTCCAAAAAAACCCTATCAAGATTTTATGAGTAGATATATTTTTCAAACGGATTCATTTTCTGGTAATAGAAACAAAAATAGTTGGTAGAGTATATCTTTTCCATCATTCTAGTGCATGGTGAGTGTTCCCTTATAGTGAACCTGGTTTAACACTATAGAGGGTGTTATTAGTTTAATTAAAAATTTCCTTATAAACCATCATGTCGGAATTGAAAATATTATGATTTTGAATGATCTATTTCAAACCTGAGGTGTCATAGATTTAAATAATATGTAATGACTTAGACAAAATAAATTTTTTTCAAGATTATGTGGTTTTCCACTATGATTATTGCTACTCAGACTATTATCTTTTTGTTTTTGTATATGGATGGAACCTAAAGGAATTTTTTAATGATGAATGTGATATAAAATGAAATAATTGTAAAATTAACCAATAAAATGATACGGGAGATTGAATAAAAAAATTCAATGTTGTGATTTCACAACATTTTCAATATATGAATCATGATGGCCTTCGAAATGAGAAAAATATAGACTGATGTTCTATTGAGTCATTCATATGTAATCATCCAGCTTCTTTTAGTGCATCTATTGATCCACTAATAATTGGGAAATGGACCAGAACCACTGAAATGATACTTTCCATTATCCAGTGTTAAGAACATAGAATAAAATATTTTTTTAGTCTATAATTAAGAAGGTGATTTGGGTCAATGGTGGACTCTTCTCAAGAATACTAGGTAATGTGAAAAAATGGAATCTATGGAGTGGTATCAGTTTAAGATCTTGTTTATCAATAATTAATACTCTCATATTAATCATATGAAAATGGATAATTAACTGCCTGAGATAAAGAAGAAGCATGATGAATCAATTATTACCCATGTGATCAATTTTACAATACTTGTGAGGTATAGTTATAGTAATATTATCTAACCTAAATATAAGTTTGATCAATTATTCAATGGCTTGAAAAAATTTATTTTAAACGAGTTGTATGTAAGGAACTAACGTATATTTGAAGAAATAATTAATTGTGATATTATGGTGGAAATGGATTTAAGAGTTACCCTTCAATATCATGATTTTTATAACAAATGAAATTTGGAATTAAAATAAAACTATAAATATAATGGAGAAGGGAGACAAGCCTTCCTTTATGATTCATGTGTTGAAGGAAACAATGTGAAATTATCTTATGGGGAATGATAAGTGTATTAATTGTTTAAATGAAGGTCATTGGGAAATCAAGATTCGAAGTGATGAGAAGAATATAGTTAATGATGAAAATAGAGAGAAATCTCCACAGATTTCACGACACACACTCATGTCTTTCAAATAAAAGTAGCATGGTAATTATGATAACAAATTCTTAAATCTAATGTTTAATCATGATGGTGATAAACATTAGAAAACTCATAAGATGATTGATAAAAGAAAACCATTTTTATCTCAATTTCAGATGATGGGTATAATAATGGCTTGGATAAATATACTATTACCATCCAATCTAGAACTATTAATTTCTTTATTTGACTTCGAATCCACCCACTCATTTATATATAAAATATTTCCTAAGGTTATGAAAATTAAACTCTAGTAATTAGATGTTGAATTAGTATTGAAACCTTTTAATTTTATAATGAACTCATATAAAGAAATTGATTATTCATTTGTTGTATTTTGTGGGACTGTGATTCCTCCAAATCATGTTATTCTCCTTCTGGTGGAATTGAAAATTATTTTAGGTACATATTAGGCTTCTCTGTATAAATTCCACCTAAATTGTTGGGGAAGGGAAGTTTCGTTTTATATTCAAAACCAGCCTAAGATCTTATACTAGTAAAATTATAATATGAACATCCAATAGAAATATCATCCATTTTAATTTTCATTATTTATTTTAAAATGGGACCTTATCTTGGTTGTTTAGGGAGAAAATCCTCATCAATGATATGCCTATTATTTGGGAGTCTTTTGATGTATTTCTAGAATATTTTTCATGACATCCATGAAATTATAATTTCTATTTCTCAATATAACTCCTTGTAGTGGTACACCAATTTCATAGGGACCATATAGAATGGCCTATATTGTGTTGCAGGAATTGATGATGAAAATCCTAGATAATCTTAAAAAATTATGTATTCGACCAAATGCATCACCTTGGCATATGTCAATTCTATTTTTTAATACTATAGGAGGATAAATTTGACTCCGTATTTATTATCAATGATTTTAAAAGATAATTATCTAGAACAACTGACATATACCCCGTATTTATGACTTGTTTGATCAACTATGAGGAGATCTATAATTTTCCATGATTGATATTTGTTATGGATATTATCAATTGAGAGTCAAAAACGATGATATACCAAAGAAAAAATTCCATATAAGATGTTGATACTATGTATTTGTAGTGATAAATTTTGGTCTTATTAATTCCCTCAAAGTCTTCATGGATTTTATAAATATATTCTTTTGATAATACATTGATCAATTTTCTATAATATTTATTATTGATATTATTATATATTAAAATATAAATTAAGAGCATAATTATAACTTGAGGATTGTAATGGAGACCACAAAGAAAGATAATATTCATGTAAAATTTACAATTTCTAAATTATGGATATACAAAGTTTTATTTTTTTTGGTCATATAATCTCATGGGAAGGTATACTAGTGCATCCATAGAAGGATAAATTTATTTAACATTGTATTATACCATCAATTATGACTGAGAATATAATTTTATTGGTTTTGAAGAATATTACTGAAGATTTGTAAAGGTTTTTTCATGACAATCATATGTACTCTCCATGTTATCATGGAAGGGAGCCATGTTCGTTTAAAAAATGAATGTGAGGAAAATTTCTAGGAACATAAGAGAAGGTAATTCAGTGAACCTATTCTTATATTTAAATGTAGTGTATAATGGTTTTTAATATTTAGTGATGCATCAAAGAATGTACTAGGATGTGTTCTCATGTACAATGATATGGCAGTAGCTTTTGCCTCGTGACAAGTGAAGGTTCGTTGAAATTATTACCCAACACATGAATTGGAGTTAACTATGATAATTATTTCATTATATATATAGAGGTATTATATTTATGGAGAAATATGTTCTGTATTTACTTATCATAATTTTTAAAAGTATATTCCCGAACATAAGGAGATGAATATGTTATAGGCAATATTGTTGTAGGTGAATTAATATTATGGCTCAATCACAAAGTACCACCATGAGAAATAAAATAAGGTGGAATACATTCTGAGTAAAAATAATCCACCTTGATTATTTATAATGAGGGTCAGAAGTGATCTAATATTTTTCTATCTTAAAAATATTTATCTACAAATCATGAAGGAAGGTTTGAAATATTATCTTTCTCAAATGAGTATTAAACCTTCTATCCAAGTGATGTTTAAAGAGTTGATCAAGGAAAATTTTGACATAAATAAGAATGTGATAAATTTTCTTGAGATAGACCTTGATTATGATAGAATTATAAGGTTTAGTAACCCTATATTTGTTCATTAAATACCATATTTATTGGACTTGCTGGATGAGTCTTATATTTCATTATTCCTTATTGATATTGGTTGTATGAAGAAGTATATAGATCTTAAAGAGTGTTTCGAATGGGAAAACATGAAGAGATAATTTTTTGAGTATGTATCTAGATTTTTTGTATGTAAAAATGTTATTGTATAATGATTATGTTATAAGGGGATTCTGTCACCGTTAACAAAAATAGAATTGAAACAAAAAAAATTCCCCACATATTTTTTCATTAGACTCCCCAAAATGTAAAAAGGTCATATAGCTATTTTGGAAATATTCGATCACATTAAAAAGTCATAAAACATCATTTTTATTAAATAATATTTATTACTTGACCACCATATTAGAATTTATATTATGGAAGTAGTATGGTTTCAAGGAGTATATATTGTACTATATATTCATAGGATATAAGTCTTACCTCGTGGTTTTGGTTCAGTCTTCAGGATACTCGGGATGCAATTTTATGTTTCAGTACTTGTTACCATCCTCACATAAGTGTACAATTAGATTGAACCATTCAGAACCTAGATGATAGTTTGAGATATTTTGTATGGATTTCAATGGTGGATGGGATCAACACCTTCCTCAATTCAGGTTTTCATGTAAAAATATCTTCTAATCAAGAATTTAGATGGATCCTTATAAAACCCTCTATGGAAATAAGTGTTAAAATCAAATGGGAATCGAAAATTTTTGGAAAATAAATCTATTAGCTCAAAATCTAACTTTGTGAATGGCATTGAAATTCTGATCCATTCAATAACACGCCAAGGTATCTCAGATTCGATAGAAAAATAATGCTACAAATTGTTTATGTGATTAAAAATTTTTAGTTTGTTTGAATGGTTTTAAATAAATTTATATGTTGACAAAGGTTATGAAATTTAAGAACATGGGGATGTCAATGCCATGTTATATTGGTCTATTTAGGATTCTTGATCGAGTATGTGTAGTAGTTTATTGCTTGGTTCTTCTATCAAACCCCTCTAAAGTTCAATATGTATTCTATGTATCTTTATTAGGGAAGTACATACCTGATCAATAAAATGTATTAAATTAATATATTGTACCACTATGTTAAGATATTTCTTATGATGAGAAAAAAGTAAAAATCATTTATTTTATAGATGAGGTTCAACAGAATAGGACTACTAACCTAGTTAATGTTCTCTAGAGGAATTATATTTTTGATAAAACAACATGGGAACCAGAGAATGTGATGAGGTAGATAAATACTCATTTCATACATCAAAGTAAAATAATTTCATGGTAAAATTAATTTTATGGGTAGTATAATGTATTACAATGAGATTTTATGAAATATTTCTTTTTATATAAATATTATCTCTTCCATAGCTTTTGATACACATAGCCCTCTGTCTACATGAACTATAATATAATATACCATTGCAACCATGTCATTAAATTAGAATTTATGAGTAATAATAACTAAATAATGAAAATTATTTAGTTTACACATGTTTAAAATAAATTATTTAGTTACTAATTGATTTTAAATGAAATTAATAATCATTTGAATGTAAAAATGTAAATCTAGAAATCTGTTTTTATTCATATAATGTGTTTCTATCTCAATAAATTTAAATAATCACTATTAGTGAATAATTTTATGGAAAATTTTATATTATATATATATATTTTTTTTCATTCTTATAATATTTTTTATAGGCATGCAATAAGAAAAAATCTACTTCTATGCTTAAGAACAATATTTTCCTAAAAAATAGTTTCATCACATTTCTTGTACATATATTATAGTTAATCTTTTAAACATTTATAAAATATATTTCATAAAAATTCATTCATTTTTATGACTATTTTTTTGGAAATATTATTTTTTTGATGAATAGTGAAGCAATCTGTTTTTTTATGAAAAATTATATTTTCATTTATAGAATTTTAAAATTTGAATTTGAATTTTAATGTTATTATAAAAGTAAAATTACTTCAATTATATCACTATTAATCTTATTTAATCCATTTTAATTAATTTTATTTGGAATTTTGATATAAAAACTGATTTTTCGTATGAAAAACTTTACCTTGGAAAATCTGTTTTTATCTTGTTTGTGGGATTAATTTTAAATTAAATAATACCACTTATGTGAATTAAATTGGATAAAATGGTTCATTTTTTTCAAAATAATTATTAGGTAATAAATTAAACTTGTTCTATTTTCCAAATTAATAGTAAAAACAGTAAAATAATGTTTCCACAGATATGGTTAAAGCTGGAGTAACAGGGGTTCGAACAAAGGATATAAGAGTTAAACTAACCTAAAAACATATATATATTATATTATATTGTTATATTTTGACTCTATATATTATATTATTTTTTAATGGTATATTTTGGATCAATTTTGTTTTTGAATAATACATTAATATATTCTATTCTTTTAGATAATTCTATGTAGATCCTCTCTCTCACTTATAAAAGGAAAATTCTAATCCTCTCTTATCTCCACTTCAGGATCATTTTAGTTTGTAAAATTATTTCAAAAATACGTTCCATATAACACTAAAAATGACCCATATTTTTTTATCACAAAACCATTTTGGGAAGTCTTTAGATATAAACATAAAGAGGTTGACCGAAGAAGTGGTTTTATTCTTAACCATTAGTTTTTATTTTTTCCCTCTTCTCCCTCCTTAAAGTATTATTCAACTACGATGTAATAATATAACCAATATATAACATATAATGGGATTTTTTATTTTAATTATTATGATATATCATTCTCCTATTCAATCATATATGAAACTAAACCATCGATCATGTGTACAGACGATTATCGACCCACGCACCGATCTAATTCACTTTCCATCACCGCCTCTCAGAGATTGATATATTGATGTATTAATTGTGTGTGTGTGTGTGTGTGTGTGTGTATATATAAATTATTTTTAACATAATTATACTTATGTAATTATAATATCACATCTAACTTCTTACCTTTTAATCTATTGGATGATGATAATTTTTTTCCTACTTGTATACTACAACCTCAATGAAATGATGTGATTGTTTTTACATTTTTAATGAAATGTGTGGTAATAAGGTTATATTTGAAGAATATATATTATATATGTGATATAATAATTATATTTTAATGTTTAATCACTATTTAACATTCTTATGTCCCATCTTTCAATAAATTTAAACAATTTTCTTAGGTAAATATGACATACCGACTCTACGAATTGTGTAATTCATTTTTCTATCTCTAATTTTTATGTATTATTATAAATACATATATAATAAATATAAATGGTATTTATATCTTGATTAACATTTTAAATATTATTTATTCATGATCAGAATAGAATTACTGAAACAACCAGACCAAAACAGTCATGAAAAACAAAGCAGTAATCATTATGAACATTGATTTTAATAAAGAATTGTAAATAAATATAAGAAAAAATATTATAAGTAATATTATAAATCATGATATATATTAGTATGTTTCTGGAATATATTCATAATAAATCTATATTTATTGTACAATTATCTCAAACACGTATGAAGGAAGTTGGGTCTAAGGTAATGGTTTTATGATAGAACCTCAATGTTTACCAAGATTGTTTATGATTAAGATTTAGATAACGAAATTTTAGGATATACCACTCAATATACTCATTTATTTTTTCATCCTATGATTATTTATAGATATTAAATTTTTTTCTTTAATTTCATTCTTTTTAATAATTTTGGATGTTAAAATAATTTTTTTTTGGAAAACTGTATTTTTTCTATCTTAGATCAAAAATCATTTCTCTTAAATGATTTTTTTATAAAAATGTATTCAGGAATATTTTTATATTTAGAAAATAATTTTCTAAATTAATTTTAAACAATTTTTTTTATTTTTAGGAAATGTTTTAAAAGTAATCTTCCTTTCATTTTCAAAAATGATGTACTAATAACCTTTTATGATATATTTGAAGTGAATTTTTAATGTAAATGACTTGGAATGAATTTCATATCATCATGACTTATCAAGGATTGGATGATTCCTTTTTTATTTTAGAAGAATATTTTCAAAGGAAATGTTTTCTGTAATATTTGTTAATTTTTTAAAAAATTTATTACAAATTTAAAGGTTTATTTCCTAAGGAAATGATACAAGTGATATTTAAAGGCATTTTTCACCTATGATGACATCCATGGATGTTACATAAGTTTTTTATGGATATGATCAAATAAGACCAACATTATATTTACATGGATGGTATAATATTATGATGTCGATATATTAATAAAAGCCATTTATTTTTCATAAGTAAAACCTTGATGAAATTCTTTTGAATCCCATTTCTGTACTTGAATTATGATAATATGAATGCTTTCTGATATTATGACACTTATAAGGGAAAATTTTCATTGTTTGATGTGTGGGAAGAAAATCGTAGATCCCTCTAATGTATTATGTAAATATGGATATATCATGGGCTAAACAGAACTATAATATGGAGTGAACCCAATTTGATAAGGGGCTATATCCATTATGAATGTCATCAGAGTGAACCTTGACTGCTATGATGGTTTGGGGAGTGAAACCATTCCTTAATAATCGTCTTGATGATAAGACATGAATTCTATGAAAATTATTTTCTATTCTTATGTGTATACCATAATCTCTTGTATTTTTTCTAGGTTATTCTCTCATGACTAATGCTCTATGATTACATTGTGATTAATTTCTTATAAACATCAAATGTTTATTCCATGATACATGATTAAGATATATTATATAGAGGGTATAGTTTTCATATGTTCTGATCATTTTCTTATACCATTAACCGAATGTTATATTTAAGTGATCATTGATATATCCAATTCATGTTGTTACTTAGCATCATATCTCATCCATTGTTATGTATCCTTTCCCCATTTTTTTGATAAATGGTATTATATATGATATGTATAAGAAGGGTGATAGTTATGAGGAACACAATAGGAGATGATGTAGATTTTTTATGAACTAGTTGTTTATGCATCCAAATTTCCAAAGGCACCATACCAATATGATTCTATAAAGGATAATTATGTTATTTAATGAATATTCAACTACTACGAAGTGATATATGTGCATGAATGGTGTGATTCATTATATTGGTGATATAAATCATTCATAGTATGAACACGATGTTGTAATGTTTATCTTTGGAGAAGCTTGTGGAATGTCTTCTACTTTTTTACAATGTGGATAAATTGTAACTAGCCACCATTTCTTTACACATTCATATGATTTGAATAATTGTTAATTTATATCACCCAAATATGAAATCAGAGTGATGAAGATGATACAATACTCCTCAATAATTGTATTCTTTATGTATGATTTGTTTGTGTCGGGGAGGATTTGAATGACTCATAGAGGGATATGAAAATGGAAACATGGTTGAAGATCTATAGATTTTGAAATCTCAATTAGGATACATCAATAATTTCAGAGGAGGGGTGTTTACATGATATTTGAGGTTACAAAAGTGTGTTACATTATCCATGATTAAAGTATAGTACACTTCTACAACATAGTTTAGTAATAATGTGTTTTGGTTTAAATTGTTTCTCTAAAAGAATAGATATTTCTGCTAATATTAACATGTTCATTGTGTTTATCAAATTGATTTGTACTTGAGAAATAAATACATGTACCATTCATGTGTAAATCACATGAACATTCCCTATAATTGGATATGGTAGGTGACTGATCGGCCACTTCTGTGACTTGTAATGGTAAATAAAAATGTAGAACATATGGATAAACTTATAAATGTGTTATATCTTGAGAATGAATAACATTTCAGATACCATTATTGATTATAATTAGAGGGAGAAAATTGATTAATATTTTTTTCCAACAAACACATTTGAATTAAAGGGGAACCAACACACTAAACCATTTGATGCTTAAACAATGGATACTTTAATGATGGATTCTGTACATATTGAATGTATAGAATAAATTTATTCCTACAATTGATGAAGAATGTAACTGGGTGTAGGTGGGAATATAAAGAGTTTTTTCAAACATTACATGCCCCATTTATCCTATAAAAAGTGTCCAGGGGGAGACATACCATTAATTAAATCAAGTAAAGGTGAATAATTTTTATTTTGAGAAAGATCCTTGAGAACACCATGTGACGGAAAGAAATAGTGGAGTGGTCTAGAAATTTCTTTTAATATTTTTTGATACTGTAATAATGTATAAATTTTTTCCATTCTCTTTCTAAGTTATCACTGATTCAAAAAACCATAAATAATGAAATATTATAAAACAAAATTTATTTTAGATCCTAACCTTCATAGACAATAACTATTTGACATTATCCATTTATAACAAATGAATGATAAAAATCCTCTCATATATAATCAAAAGCACTTGTGTATATATTTAACAACACAATGAATTTAAAAAATATGAAAAATCATTATAGTTAGGAAATCCATTCTAAAACTAGATATAAGGTTCTAAGAGTGGTGACTAACAGATGATCTACAATTATAATATGACATTGTAATGGTTAGTTTACATTCTATAAACACTATTTATTTACTAGAAATTATATCCTATATAATGATAGGATTTGTAGAAGTTGTAAGAGATATCGAGTTAATGAGAGAATCCATTTGTCTTTTCATGCGAAAGAGGAACCTATATTAGAGGCATCCTTCATAAATGTTATTAGCCACTCTACTGTCATTTGATAAACAGTAATAGAATAATTGTTACAGTTAAAAAAATTATCTATTTTTATTCAAATACAAGAAATTTTCATTATATACAAAAAAAATAGAAAAGAACAAATATAAATTAACTTGAAAATGATACTCAAAATCACAAAAAAAATGATCCAAGAACTCCCCATTTAGTATAAAACATGGATCTCAATAGATATAAAAAACTATAACTACACACAAAGAATCCATGAAATATATATTTATGTGCTCTAATAAATATAAACTACTCAATAAAAATTGTCATTCATTGGTCCAACAAGAAGATCAATATTATTAAGAACCTATAATTATAAAAAGAAAAAATACCATAAACTGTAACACCCCAAGATTTCATAGTGTGTTATTTCTTTAAAATAATACAATAACTTGCACTACATGCAACACCGAGTTCAAGCACACCATGACTTACCAAACAAGCCGTTCAAAAGAGGTTCTGAATAGTATTAACTAAATTTTAAACTTTATATAATCCTTATAATTTTAGAATCCATATTATGTGTTTCTTAGACATAATACAAGAACAGATTCATTTTCAGTATTGCACTCTTATCAACTTTTAATAGTGAAACCTTTTTAAATACAATATTTTAAACTTTTTGACTAAATGGGGACATCAAAAAAATTTAAAATGAAACATCCCAAGCTTCCACGGTACGCTTTCCTTTGAATAATACAGTAGCGTTTGTTGTACGCAACTTCAAGTTCTAACACACCACAACCAATCAAACTAGCCGTTATGAATAGTAATACCTACTTTTTGAAATTATATATATTTTATATTTTAGAATGGACTTCATTTTTGGATTATGAATATCGAATTTATCCTAAGGTGAAATTTTGGTACATTTCGGATAACTTTCATATTTTGATGAATAGTGAAAATTACTAAATTTTAATTAAAAACAACTTTTTTAATAAAAATAATTAATAGTGATAAAATATGAATTTAAGTGGGTTTAAAGTATATTTAGAATATATATTTACCATTTAATATAATTTTGTTCATTGGACATAATTTTATAGTTAAACCGAACATAAACTGGTGGCAATCTTTTGATAGTTATTATCTCTTAAAAACACGCTTTTTGTTTTGACAGCGGGAATTAATTTTAAATTAATTTCTGCCACTTCTGTGATTTGAATTTAGAAAAATGGATTCCATATTTGGAATCAGGATGTTCAAATTGTGTAAATAGTTAACTTTTTTTTAGACATTTTGAATTATTACTGCGGTAAAAGTTTTATTTACCATGGTTAAGGGTAAATCCGGTAAATAAGGGTTAAGAAATAATATTATAATAATATTAAATTACCCTAAAACGTGTCCTAGACTTATTGGTTGATACATGTTCGACCATAGTCTTCTTTGGGTCGATTTTGGGACCCCATGGTGCAACTTGTAGGTGATAGGGACAGTTTATTTTAATTAAGTTAAAATGAATACAAAAATGACACAAGCATATATCTTTTAGCAAAACAATTTTTACATAAGATATATATGTTGGATTTTAGATTATAAATATTCATTAGAAAGATAAAAAGATTTAATACATAATTGTATTTTATTTATAATTTTTAGACATTAAATAAGTTAATTTATTTATGACACAATGATGATGCAGTAATTAATATAATAGTGAAAAATCAAAATAATTGATATTATAAATACCCATATAAATATAATATGAAACTTTTAATGAATTAAACTAATTTTCTAGGATAATATGATATATTAGAATTTATTTAATTGACTTTCTTTGAAGTAATCAATCTGTTATGAGTTTCACAAAAATCAACTATTGAATAGTGTCAAAATTGACATAAAAGAGTTCTTAAAACAAATATTATATTATTAATTGATATTAAATTCCTAAAAATATAAGGTTCGGCCAAGAGACTTATATCATGATAGTTTCATCATTAATGGACTAGTTGGGGGTCTCTTGGATGTATGTAGTAAGTTTATTAACCATATTATATAAAAATACAAAGAGACATTGTAAAAGTGAAACTAATTAACTTAGTGTTAATACTTAAAGATAAGGTTAATATAAGTACCCAAACCTATCTAAATTATATTGGTTGAGTTGTATTCGACTCATCCCCACCTTAACATTTAAATAATCAACATTGGAGCCATTAGAAACCGAATAAGAATTTATTAGAAATTAATATTTCTAGCTTTTCCAAAGGTGCCCCTCACCCATCTTATAAAAAGGCACTCCTCCTTCTCATTTTTTCACACCTTCAAAGCCTTATGGTTCGGCCAAACTCTGCCCAAATACTCTCCCAACTTCCCTCAATACAACCTATAGGCCTTAGTTTGATCATAAAACCAACCTAAGGAGCCCTTTTGATCAAATCAAAAGGAAGGAACCGAAGAAGAGGTAATGATTTCACCACCCTTTTTCCAAGTTCCTTCTTCTTCCAATTCTTCTTACTTTGTCGTTACCATTCTAAAATAATAACTCCAGTATCATATATATACTATGATGTTATTATAAATATGGTACAACCATATTCATTATTCTATCCACCCTTTGAATAACATGTCACCATACGTGCGTACGTACGGCTTACCGTCTCCACGTCGTGGTGTAATTGTTATTCAATATATTATTATTTGGATGGGTATAATAATGATATGTAACTCATGTAAATAATAAATATAACATGTTAGTGATTCTGTATATATGATATACCATTCATTTATATATTATTTTAATATCAAAATAATGATATTGTCACTCGTGCGTACGTACGGACTACCGTCTCCACGAACGCGATGAGATTCATTCTCCATCATATCCATTCAAGTATAATTATCATATTCTGATTTAAAAATGATGTTTAAGGACTTTATATCATTCTGGATATGAATAATATACAACCTATCCATTACAAACATGGATTACGTAATAAAACATATAAAAGAAAATGAGTAAGTTAACACCCGAAACAACGATAATACTAAGACATTATTAACAAAGCAAAGTTAAAAGATCATATATGATATGATATTAATATATATGTTTCTTGTATTTTTTAATAACAATTATTTCAATATTATACATGAGGTTAACCTACCCCAACCAAGTAAAAGTACAAGGTAAGGGATTTTCTTATCTCACATTCAATTCCGTGAGATTTCCATTCTTCGCCACTAAATTATTGAAAGTGGTGTATTGTGTACTGGCATTTGATATATATTAACATGATTATCTTTATATTCATGTTATTATGTAAATAATTTGGTGGTTATTAACTTTTGGCCATACGACTCAGTTGATTAACGTGGTAAGGGGTTTTCATCTCACTCTTTATTTCCGTGAGATTCATGCCATATTTCCACTATTATCTTTTGTGTGGTGTATGTACTGCCCATAATTGTATTCTTTGTGTAATACACTTTACCTTATGTGTATTTACATTTTCATTGTATGATACCTCTTTCATGGGTTGTATGTTTCATAAGTTACCAAATTGATAAGGGTTTACTTCACAATCTCTTTAATATCCGAGGTTGTCTTTACGTAAGTATCTATAGAGACATATTTACTATCCATGTCCATATTTCATAAAAGAGTTTTCAAAGGGATTATTTCTAAGGGAACTTTTACTAAAACATCATTTTAAATGTTTTAAATATTTATTCTTCTAAATCATCCTCATTTATGTCCACATTTTCAAAATGGTTTGTAAGGATTTATTTATATGAAAATGAATGTTTTAAAAGTGTTAATTCCATTCAAAAGTTTCAAAGTGGTATGGGACACTTTGATTCAAAAATGTATTTAAATGCCTTACTTTCTAAATTGTGTAACATTAAAATGTTTTCATGAAAAAGGGATATTTCTCTCAATAATTTTTTTTTAAAAAACATTTTCATCTATGTCTACATCCTTTGATGGATTTTAAGATTATTTGAAGTTGATTTATTATGATATAAAACTTCCATATTGTAATGAAGTTTTGTGATATGTTTGTCTATAGATGTGTCATTTATATAGCATTCATGTTTTATGAGTAAAGTATTGACATTTCGTATGCTAGTTCCAATAAGAATGTTTATGTTATATTTCAACCTTTACATCATATGAATGTGTTGGACAAGTATGTTCCAGGTTGGGGACTGGTTAAAGTAAGCCCTCCAGGTTGGGGACTGGTAAAAGTAAGCCCTCTAGGTTGGGGACTGGTAAAAGTAAGCCCTTCGGTTTGGTCTCCAGTTATTAGAGGCACTCCGGGTTGGTGTCCGGTTATTAGAGGCACTCTGGGTTGGTGTCCGGTTATTAGAGGCACTCCGGGTTGGGTTCCGGTTACAATTAGCCCCACGGTCTTGGGACGAGGCCTTGAAAAGAAATTAAATTTTAGCATTATGCATTCCATCATTATGAAAGTGGTTATTGATATTGCATGTGATTATTCGATTAGTAGAATATCCATGTGAACAAGTAAATTGAATTATTTCATTTTACTTTTGACATATTATATTGAAGTTCATGTTTAAAAGGCTTTTTTTAGTAATTCATTGCCTTAAATGTTTATGCTTATTTTTTAATGTTCCTCTATATTGTTATCCTTACTGGGCATTTGAGCTCACCCCTCTTCTATGTTTTATTTTTCCCAGGATGTGAAGAAGTAAGTTATGAATGACCTGCAGGGATATTATGAGGGGATATTAGTGTGGACTGTGGAGACATTATGTTGTTGTAGTAGTTTTTCATTTTATGATGTAATGTAAACCTTATGAATATATCTAGTGTTTCCAAGGCTATTAAACCAATCGGTCTTTCGAGATTTGATCTTTCTTGTGATCATGCCAATGTTATGTAATAATGCACCGACTCTGGGTAACTAGGGTCGGGGCGTTACAGTTGGTATCAGAGGAAGTTTAGTACAAACCTTGGAAGCTAGATTTAGATAAACTCTGATTAGAGCACGTAGGCCTAAGATAAAATTTGAGGATTAGTATAGAAGAACTTCCAAGAATTTTGATATTATCGAGATTTTGTGAGTTTTCCGAGCAATACATCCATGTCTGGATACGAGCAGGTAGAGGCGGCTCTGGCACAGATGTACCTAGGGGTAAAACCCGAAAGCACCACTTTGAGCTAGACTCGAACGGGAACTGGTGCACGAAAACGGGCCTTGCTGCACTCTTGGTTACGACACTCCCGGGGGATATGCTTAGGATAACTCTCATTTTCTTTACAAATCATTATGAAGGGTTTATGAGTATATACTTCCTCAAAGGTGACATTTTTATGATTATGGATTATATCCATAAACTATTTAATTTATATTATGTGTTTTAAAAGTTTGGGATTAGGTATTGTTATTCATAAGCTAATCTAGTGTATGCCAATGTTTAGAAATGGTGCCTAGTAGAAGGAATGAGAACTCCAACAATGCACATGATACAACGAGAAAGAAGGATCATATATTTTATGGTCTTAAGCCAGAATTTACAAGAGAAATAGTCTCGCATGTATTATCATCATATGAAAATTTAATATCATGTGTTGATAAGATAACTAAATAGTTTACTGAGTCCTATGGCTCTGAAGGGAAGCAAGAGAAGAAAAGGGTGGAAGAGAGAAAGATGGATAAAGGGAAGTGGAAAAAGAAGAATTTTACCATATGTGGTAACTGTGGAAAGAAACACCCTGGAACTTGCCTGAAAGGAATGGGAGTTTGTTATAAGTGTGGAGGAAAAGGGCACAAAGTATGTGACTGCAAGGGTAAGAAAATGGTCTCAAATGTACAATGCTTCATTTGCAAGGAGTTTGGACACTACGTGATCCTATGTCTCAGTCATCAGACTATGCCGCAAATGATGCTATTGGATAATAATCAAGTTATGATACTACCACAGATGAAGAGGAATGATTAGAGTTCTTATGATGATTATGTCAATTGAGTTTTGTATCAACAATGTACTTGTTATAATAATGATGGAGTATATAAGGATTTTACTGCAGTACTATTTCATTAAGGACTTGAGATTGTGTGGAACAAAGAAAAGTGACTCAATAGAAGGTTAAATTTTTGGAAAATATATGGTTGAGATAAAGATAAACCATAATATGGTTCTGATACCGAGGTAGTGATTTTAGAATAATACATGATTGATTTGGATAAATTATATTGGATATTCTTGACTACCTTGAATCTGATTAATGATTTGTCTATTCCATCATTGTTAGGGTTTAAAACATTTTTGGATTGATGAAGTATATCCTGCTTTCTATATGGAATAAGGGAGCATGAATGTAATCAATAAGGAATTTGGTAATTCAGGATGTTTCAGTGTATTAAAAGAATACATGATGAAGGTATTCATATGCTATTACATGGTAAAGAGGATCTACATTATGTTTAACTTCATTATAAATGTTGGACTGTGGGTTTGGTCAGAAATATTTTGGATAAATTCTAGTTTGAGATTAATTTTGGATTGCCATAAAAGGACAACCTGGAGGTCGGGCGGCAACCCGTCGCGTCCGGCAAGGCCGCGAGACTTGAACCCACAACCGAAGGGCGACAAGGGTGTATCACCTACCACTGGCCCAAGAGATGTCCTGGATTAAATAATGTAGTTTTTTTAAAAGATCTGGTAGATGAATTATAAATTTGTTTATTTTGGAACCCTGTACGAATAGTATAAATAGAATTTTTTTTACGAGTGAAAGATGAGTTTGTGGTAGAAATTTATTAATGGACAAAACTCTAATTATAAAGTAAGTATATCTCCTTATGATCTTATCCAATCTCATAAATAAATTCCTCAATATTAAGAAAAGGAACTTAGAACAAAAATTTTGTCCTAGATGGTACCTTAAATCATCACTAATTTATGGCTTTGGGATTGTTGGCCTTTTCATAGCCATGTTCTCTACCACTCTTCATCAGATAATTGATGGTTAGATTTCTCTTCCATATCCATATTTTCCTACATGGAACCCTAGTATGTGTTATTTTAGGTAATCTTCATACTTTCCACTCTTTATTTTAAATAGAGGCCTCATTAATTCATTTTTCGATGTGGGATTTCAACTAAGATATTTTGAAACGTCAAAAATGTGTTATCCTAATACCCTATGTTTTGTTGAACCGATGGTATTTCAAATCATCATAGATTGATGAGTTTATGGACCTCAATTTTGAACTTGTTTGTGATTGATGACCTCAATCACTACCTATAAATATTTACGTTTTTCCTCCAAATATATGTCTCTAATTGCCACCAATGTTCTCCTAATCGAGATCATAATTTGGTGGTGACCCTTTCATTTCTCATTTCCTCATATTAAGACTAAATTTTAGTAACCCAATTTCTGATGTGGGTTTTCCCACAAAGATATTTTTTATTTTAAACCTTTTATTTTCGAAGAACAATTTCAAATTGCGAGGACACAATTTATTGAAGGAGGGGAGAATGTAACACCCCATGATTGCATAGAGTGTTATTTCTTTAAAATAATACAATAACTTGCAGTACACGCAACACCGAGTTCAAGCACACCATGACTTACCAAACAAGCCGTTCAAAAGAGGTTATGAATAGTATTAACTAAATTTTAAACTTTATATAATCCTTATAATTTTTGAATCCATATTATGAGTTTCTTAGACATAATACAAGAACAGATTCATTTTCAGTATTGCACTTTTATCAACTTTTAATAGTGAAACCTTTTTAAATACAATATTTTAAACTTTTTGACTAAATGGGGACATCAAAAAAATTTAAAATGAAACATCCCAAGCTTCCACGGTACTCTTTCCTTTGAATAATACAGTAGCGTGTGTTGTACGCAACTTCGAGTTCTAACACACCACAACCAATCAAACTAGCCGTTATGAATAGTAATATCTACTTTTTGAAATTATATATATTTTATATTTTAGAATGGACTTCATTTTTGGATTCGGAATATCAAATTTATCCTAAGGTGAAATTTTGGTACATTTCGGATAGCTTTCATATTTTGATGAATAGTGAAAATTACTAAATTTTAATTAAAAACAACTTTTTTAATCAAAATAATTAATAGTGATAAATTATGAATTTAATTGGTTTTAAAGTATATTTAGAATATATTTTTACCATTTAATATAATTTTGGTCATTGGACATAAGTTTACAATTAAACCGAACATAAACAGGTGTCAATCTTTTGATAGTTATTATCTCATAAAAACACACTTTTTGTTTTGACAGCGGGAATTAATTTTAAATTAATTTCTGCCACTTTTGTGCTTTGAATTTAGAAAAATGGATTCCATATTTGTAATCAGGATGTTCAAATTTTGTAAATAGGTAACTTTTATTTTTAGACATTGTGAATAATTACTGCGGTAAAAATTTTATTTACCATGGTTAAGGGTAAATCCGGTAAATAAGGGTTAAATAATAATATTATAATAATACTAAATTACTCTAAAACGTGTCCTAGACTTATTGGTTGATACATGTTCGACCATAGGCATATTTGGGTCGATTTTGGGACCCCATGGTGCAACTTGTAGGTGATAGGAACAGATTATTTTAATTAAGTTAAAATGAATACAAAAATGACAAAAGCATATATCTTTTTGCAAAACAATTTTTACATATGGTTATATATGTTGGATTTTAGATTATAAATATTCATTAGAAATATAAAAAGATTTCATACATAATTATATTTTATTTATAATTTTTAGACATTAAATAAGTTAATTTATTTATGACACAATGATGATGCAGTAATTAATATAATAGTGAAAAATAAAAATAATTGATATTATAAATACCCAAATAAATATAATATGAAACTTTTAATGAATTAAAATAATTTTCTAGGATAATATGATATATTAGAATTTATTTAATTGACTTTTTTTTTGAATTAATCAATCTGTTATGAGTTTCACAAAAATCAACTATTGAATAGTGTCAAAATTGACATAAAAGAGTTCTTAAAACAAATATTATATTATTAATTGATATTAAATTCCTAAAAATATAAGGTTCGTCCAAGAGACTTATATCATGATAGGTTCATCATTGATGGACCAGTTGGGGGTCTCTGGTATGTATATAGTAAGTTTATTAACCATATTATATAAAAATACAAAGAGACATTGTAAAAGTAAAACTAATTAACTTAGAGTTAATACTTAAAGATAAGGTTAATATAAGTACCCAAACCTGTCTAAATTCTATTGGTTGAGTTGTATTCGACTCATCCCCACATTAGCATTTAAATAATAAACTTTGGAGCCATTATAAACCGAATAATAATTTATTATAAATTAATATTTCTAGCTTTTCCAAGGGTGCCCCTCACCCCTCTTATAAAAGGGCACTCCTCCTTCTCATTTTTTCACACCTTCAAAGCCTTATGGTTCGGCCAAACTCTGCCCGAATACCCTCCCAACTTCCCTCACTACAACCTAGAGGCCTTAGTGTGATCAGAAAGCCAACCTAAGGAGCCCTTTTGATCAAATCAAAAGGAAGGTACCGAAGAAGAGGTAATGATTTCACCACCCTTTTTCCAAGTTCCTTCTTCTTCCAATTATTCTTACATTGTTGTTACCATTCTAAAATAATAACTCCAGTATCATATATATACTGTGATGTTATTATAAATATGGTACAACCATATTCAGTATTCTATCCACCCTTTGAATAACATGTCACCATACGTGCGTGCGTACGGCTTACCGTCTCCATGTCGTGGTGTAATTGTTATTCAATATATTATTATTTCGATGGGTATAATAATGACGTGTAACTCATGTAAATAATAAATATAACATGTTATTAATTCTTTATATATGATATACCATTCATTTATATATTAATTTAATATCAAAAGAATGATATTGTCGCTCGTGCGTACGTACGGACTACCGTCTCCACGAACGCGATGAGAATCATTCTCCATCATATCCATTCAAGTATAATTATCATTTGCTGATTTAAAAATGATGTTTAAGGACTTTATATCATTCTGGATATGAATAATATACAACCTATCCATTACAAACATGGATTACATAATAAAACATATAAAAGAAAATGAGTAAGTTAACACCCGAAACAACGATAATTCTAAGACATTATTAACAAAGCAAAGTTAAAAGATAATATATGATATGATATTAATATATATGATTCTTGTATAATTTAATAACAATTATTTCAATATTATACAGGAGGTTAACCTACCCCAACCAAGAAAAAGTACAAGGTAAGGGATTTTCTTATCTCACATTCAATTCTGTGAGATTTCCATTATTCGCCACTAAATTATTGAAAGTGGTGTATTGTGTACTGTCATTTCATATATATTATCATGATTATCTTTATATTCATGTTATTCTGTAAATAATTTGGTGGTTATTAACTTTTGTCCATACGACTCAGTTGATTAACGTGGTAAGGGGTTTTCATCTCACTCTTTATTTCTGTGAGATTCATGCCATATTTCCACTATTATCTTTTGTGTGGTATATGTACTGCCCATAATTGTATTCTTTTTTTAATACACATTACCTTATGTGTATTTACATTTTCTTTGTATGATACCTATTTCATGGGTTGTATGTTTCATAAGTTACCAAATTGATAAGGGTTTACTTCACAATCTCTTTAATATCTGAGGTTGTCTTTATGTAAGTATCTATAGGGACATATTTACTATCCATGTCCATATTTCAAAAAAGAGTTTTCAAAGGGATTATTTCTAAGGGAACTTTTACTAAAACATCATTTTAAATGTTTTAAATATTTATTCTTCTAAATCATCCTCATTTATGTCCACATTTTCAAAATGGTTTGTAAGGATTTATTTATATAAAAATGAATGTTTTAAAAGTGTTAATTCCATTCAAAAGTTTCAAACTGGTATGGGACACTTTGATTCAAAAATGTATTTAAATTCCTTACTTTCTAAATTGTGTAACATTAAAATGTTTTCATGAAAAAGGGATATTTCTCTCAATAATTTTTTAAAAAAAACATTTTCATCTATGTCAACATCCTTTGATGGATTTTAAGATTATTTGAAGTTGATTTATTATGATATAAAACTTCCATATTGTAATGAAGTTTTGTGATATGTTTGACTGTAGATGTGTCATTTATATAGAATTCATGGTTTATGAGTAAAGTATTGAAATTTCATATGCTAGTTCCAATAAAAATGTTTATGTTATATTTCAACCTTTACTTCATATGAATGTGTTGGACAAGTATGTTCCAGGTTGGGGACTGGTTAAAGTAAGCCCTCCATGTTGGGGACTGGTAAAAGTAATCCCTCCAGGTTAGGGACTGGTAAAAGTAAGACCTCCGGTTCAGTCTCCGGTTATTAGAGGCACTCCGGGTTGGTGTCCGGTTATTAGAGGCACTCCGGGTTGGTGTCCGGTTATTAGAGGCACTCCGGGTTGGGTTCCGGTTACAATTAGCCCCAAGGTCTTGGGACGAGGCCTTGAAAAGAAATTAAAGTTTAGCATTATGCATTCCATCATTATGAAAGTGGTTATTGATATTGCATGTGATTATTCGATTAGTAGAATGTCCATGTGAACAAGTAAATGGAATTATTTCATTTTACTTTTGACATAGTATGTTGAAGTTCAAGTTTAGAAGGCTTTTGTTTTAGTAATTCATTGACTTAAATATTTAAGCTTATTTTTGAATGTTCCGCTATATTGTTATCCTTACTAGGCATTTTAGCTCACCCCTCTTCTATGTTTTATTTTTCCCAGGATGTGAAGAAGTAAGTTATGAATGACCTGTAGGGATATTATGAGGGGATATTAGTGTGGACTGTGGAGACATTATGTTGTTGTAGTAGTTTTTCATTTTATGATGTAATGTAAAACTTATGAATATATCTAGTGTTTCCAAGGCTACTAAAACAATCGGTCTTTCGAGATTTGATCTTTCTTGTGATCATGCCAATGTTATGTAATAACGCACCGAATCTGGGTAACTAGGGTCGGGGCGTTACATAAACACTATATTTAATAATCCCAGAAGAACTTTTATAGATCAATAATTGTACACATATATTAATAAAAAAATGTAACATCCCACCCCAACTCAATGGATTAATATGAGACAGAGTGCCACTAACTTTATGTGACATCCCCAAGACACCAAATGGTTTTCAAAAAAAGACCAAGGGATTAGAAAAAAATTTTATAATGATTTTAACTTTTAAAATAAAATAACTAGACAACATCAAATATAAATATCCAATACTCATACATGATATATGAATATGGAAAACCACAACAAATATAAAACTGATAATACAAAAAACATGATTGATAATAGAATATGGTAAAACAAAAGACAAAACCTAACACAAAATTTCTACAAAAATACATGGTACAATCTCTCAGAAGAAACAAAAAAATCTCCATACTCCAACACTACCTTCCTTTCTCATAGTACTAAGAAGCATCCCTAGATAAATAATATATCTTCCCTTTTCTTATGTATCTAAAAATAAAATCATTTAATATACCAAAGATCCCATGTAGGGGTGAGTATTACATAAAATGATTTCCCATAATACTTGATGATACACAAAACATAGATAAGAATAAATTATTACATATTATAAAAAATAAATGGAAACTAATTAAATAGTTTATATAAAGTCAATAAATAAATCAAAGTTAGAAATCTATAATAAAACATTATTACAATCCATTACTATTTGGAATAACCTTTCCCATATCATAAAAACAACCATAAACATATAAAACATGTTTATGTTATTATTATTATAGGTATTCCCTAAACATAATTTTTCCTAACATGGTGGTGGGTCTTCCAACCAAATACATACAATTTCAACACACACAAAACCAATAATTCCACATTCTATAAAAAATAAATTTAATAAAAAGAAATTTCTTTGAGAACATTTTATCAAAAAAATCATAGATTAAAACCATTCTATAATTTGAAAATAATTATTTTTAATTTATATGAAAATTAAGGTTTTTCAAAAATCCATGAAATTTTATCAAATGACCAAAACACAGAAAAAATTGGATCCCTAACCAAATTTCCCAATGATATCATAGAATATTAATTAAAACTCATTTAAGACACTATGCCTTCATGTTATACATCTATGGAGATAATATAGAATCCACGTACCTCTCAATCCTTGAAAAATAGAAAAACCCCAATGGATCTATAGAAAATCCATAAATCTCAACTCATCATTCCATTCCTCTATGATTCCCTCAATCATGTCATCAATGATCCTCTGGAATTATGGTCTAGACATTAAAGATAATTTGAAAATTCCTAGGGTAAACCTTGATGTCGAGAGGAGAATATGTGTTATAAAAAATAGTAGGAAACATAAAAAATGCATTTTATACATAGGACATAAATATAAGACCTAAACACTCCATGATGTGGATAAACAAAAATAGTTAAGACTAAAATTCAATGTTGGAGGCAACACTAAAACCTACATAGTCAAATATGTTGCTGAGAAACACCATAATGGTTGTGCATTGATACTATTATTCCCCAAAAGACAATGTGGTATCCCCCCACGAGAGCATAAAAAAATTGAATTACACTAAAACATATTACTTACACCATATGGGTACTAAAAATAGTACAACAACCCAAAACCCACATACCCGACTCTATTCCATAGACCCAATCTATTTTCCATAGAATCTAACTGCAAATACAACAACCATGATCCCTAACATAGTTATACTGGGAATAGAAGTGACTCTAAAAAACCTGATCTCAAGACCCTACATGACAACCCGGTTCCCCAAGCCACATGACAAAACTATGTAATGCACATCCCCTTTCTCCATAATATAAACATCCCAAATAATAGAATACTTCCTAGAAATATTAAAAACCCACCATTAAAACCCAAAACAAAACATAATAATTATATAAGTTTAAAATACATAAAAAGGGTAATGGAGCTAATACGGGTGGTGTTATATTCTCCCCACCATTTGTCATTTTTTCCTCATAAAGTAAATAACGTTGTTTGTTTTGGAAGAGTAAGGGGAATTTTCCCAACAAAACCTTTTCATTTTCCCTTGTCTCTTCAGGAATTTTACCATGTTTCAACATAAAAATATTAACCCAAAAATTTTCATGAAATATTCATTCTTTCCTATCAAGAATTCATACTTTTACATGAATAATAATAAAATATAGTTCAATATTTATATGGTCCCATCAAATCACAGGGTAAGGGTTAGGTTGTTACTTACTTAACTCACATAAATGAAACATGTTTTGAATGCAGCTAAACCTTACTGATAATGACAACTGATAAGCCTTATCACCCACCAATTAACATGTCTCTAATAGCCTACTATATTGAGTAAAAATATTTACTTGTTTACCAAATTTATTATGCCCAAATCATGAAGAAATTCTCAATAATACATGACAAACTACCTAAAATGATAACAATCATTGATGATTGTCCACATATGATTTATAAAAACATTGAGTCATCACAATTAACTTCTTAATCATACAAATATTCTATATTTTTTCATAAACTTGGCTACGTATGATAAGTGATGTCTCATAAAATTTCAACAATCAAATTGGAGAATGATAAGTATGGCCGTAAAAGTTTTCAAATAGAGCCATATATATTGATTGATGATCATTATTGTTTTATGAGATGTCCTATAATGGTATTTTATCCAAGCATAGGCCTCCAAAAAACATGAAACATTCACTCAAAAACTATTACAACATTTGGAGCATCCTTAAATAATATCTACCAATTTAAGGATGATAATATATAGTCATGGACATCTTGGTTCCATGGGCATACTAAAATGTCTTCTAAAACTGAGATGTAAACAAGTAGTCTTTGTTGGTTAAAATCAATATCAAGACACTATGTTACTTTAAAACAACATGAATTTAGTGTTTTGAAAAATATTCCATAATATTATATTCAAAAACATGGATGGAGTGAGATTAATTTATGTGTAATCCAAAATCACCAATATAGAATCATGTTTTTAAACCATTCTTTTCAGAATTATCTGAATATCCACAATTGTTTGCTCCCATTTCAACCCAGGAGTTAATAGAGTGTAAAATACCCTTTGGTCATTTATTTTCCACCGTGAAAGGATGATACGTGAGGCATCTAAAATACAATGTCAGCCACTGATAGATGATTTATCTATATAACAATTATTTCAATTCATTACACATCTTCAAGATGCCATGATCATTGATCCATCTCAAATAGCGGTTCCCATGATGAATTTATTCAAGTTTATCAAAAGGTAACATGATCTGAAATCTAAATCATGGTACAAATCATCTATATAGAATACATATCCCAATGGTCTCCCCACCATTAACTTTGGACCACATGATTACAAATTATATATTGGATTTCTATGTTAATATAACCCACTGAATCAAATTAAAAACAATAGAAACTAGAAATAAAACCATGACTTCTGATTTCTCAGTAAAATCCTAATGCATATAATTTTTAACCAATATTAGATACTATTCATATAAAGAATTATTAAACAAATAATTTTATTAATTCTTTCCCAATGATGTTAGATATCTACATATATTCCATCTTTTTTTATTTCCTAAAATTCAAATCCATTTATGAAAACTGTTTTTCTGAACCTTATGATAAGTAATAAATATGAATTTTATACCAAAAATAGTGACACTATTTATTAAAGTAATTTACTATAGTATCCAATTACAAATAATGTGTTTTTTAATATTTCACATGCACCTGTATCTTTTGTAATCCAGAAGAAACAACATTATCTCCTTGAATAATAACACAACCCAACCCAGATACTGATGGCTCGCAATATAACCCATACCAATTTCATGAATCTTAAAATTTAAGAATATGTATCGATGTAAATTTTACCTTAATCTCATAAAAATATTTCCTACATTCATCAATCCATTAGAACAGAACACGTTTCATTGTCAAAGATATCATCAGAGAGGAAATACATGAAAAATCATAAACCATGTGTATATTGAATCCTACCAAGACTAGGAAACTGCTTATCTCAAAGACATTTCTAAGAGGTTACCAAGATATATTAGCATATATCATTTCATGATCAAATGAAAACAATTTTTTGATATTGAATGACATACAAAACATACCACATATATCTATAAATCAATCTTTTAAGGATTATCATAAATGTGATTATCCCACAAGATTCCCAACATAATGGCCATATGTTGCTCATCATTAGCCTTTTTACCAGAGTAAACATGAATATAATCAATGAAAACCAATAAAATGGAATCAAGATACCTTTAAAAGATTTGATTTATTAATTCTATTAATACATATGGTGAATTCACTAGACCAAAGTGAATATATGTATATTCATAATGGCCATAATAAGTCTGGAAATATGTTATCAAAATATCTTCCTTGTAAAATCAAAGTTGATGATACCCTAATCATAAATAAATATTAAAAAACCATGTGGATACCCTTAGTTAATAAAATAGATTATCAATTTTGGGACGTGGATAATGATTATTTATCAAAACTTGGTTGGGATTTTGGTAATCCATAAAAATCATATAATTTTCACTTATATTCATAGAAAAAATGAACCATTGCTACCCATAGAGACATGATTGTTCAATGAGTTGTTTTCTTTACAGATATTATATTTAGATTCTCAACTCCTTCATTTATGATGTTGTTAAACTATAAGTAGGATGTGTAATAGTATTAGTCCCTAGTAAAAAATCAATAATAAATTCAAGTTCTATTTTAAGTTGAAACCTATAAAAATAATTAGGGAAAACAAAAATAAATAATTGAATGATGGTTGGAAAATTTCCATGCCTAACCTAATTAATGGATTACAAAGTAACTACCACTAATAGATAAGGTATAGTCCCAACCACTTGTGCCAAATTCTATTTTCTAAAGTCTTAATAACTGAAGGCTTAGAAAATTTCCAAATCAAGATATGTTACATGCATAAAAACAAATAATTCAAAAATCTACAATTTTACCCATTTAAAATATCATCATGGTAAAAATAAATAATGCATAACCAGGGGGTAGTCTTGCTAAAAATTCATTATATGTAATTCCCATTAGCTAAAACCATGACGTTGAGATAACAACACACCTAAAAGTATATTATACGACTTATGTACCCAGACACACTAGTAACAAGAAGGTCAACATATAAAGGATAGCTATGGATTTTTAATCTATACATTTCAAGTTCCAACATTTTTATCTCTTTGTTACAATCCCAATAGATAGACTGCATGTCCACGACTAATATCATTTGTAACAAACCTCCCTATTGCATTTTCATGAGAAGAGAGAGTGTGACACATAGCTTTGGTGACCTCCAAATGACACCAATGTTTGGAAATAATTACCCAGGGTTTATGAAAACATTGAGGGGTTGATTAGAAATTAATAAATAACATAACATAACAACATTAAATATAAAAATATAATCCTCATACATGATTTATTAATATAGACAAAAAGAAAAATTATAAAACCAAAAATATCTCAAAATAAGATTGAAAATTGAATATGGTAAAAAGATAATAAAAAAGACCACATGACCAATGAAATATAAGGTACATTCCATAAGTACTACCTAAATGTGCTCAAAGATCCAATAGTCTCTTTTATTCTCATTGTATCAAGATGTTTCTATAGAGAAATAAGATATATTGAATATCCATATTTCTAAAAAAATGTCATCTCTATCTATAGAAAAGATCCCAATAAGGGGGTTCATATAACATAGTATGTTTTCTCTAAATACATTATGACACAACTAACTAGGATAAGAACTGGTAATCAAAATTTATATAATATATTTTGAAAAAAATTAAATATTTAATATAAATCCAATGATGAAGTCACGGTGAGAAACCTATAAACAAGACTATTTATATCCACTCTTATTTGGCATAACCTTTCAAATTTTACACACACTTCCATCCACATACTCATAAGATCTTTGTTACCATTGTTGGTGGAACACCATAACCATAATCCATCCAGCCTTGTTTTTGGTACTTCTGACCCAACCCATCCACTTTGAACACATGCCAAATTTCATAATAATTCATTTCCCATAAAACAAACATCCTTCTAAAATTTTTTATCAAACATGTTAATTACATAAATAAATTTTTAAAATTTTAAAATATTCATTTAGAAATTATAAAAAAATATGGGTTATCCAAAAGCCATTAAATTTTATACAATCTCCAAATAATATAAAAAATGGTTTCCTTATTAAATCACCCAATAAAACCATATAAAATACCAAAAAAAACATTTAAGACATCAATGTAAAGAATTTGGGATATAATAGAGAAGATACCTAACTCATGAGGGATGATGATAAAGAATAATTTCTTAGATGATTTAAAGAATCCTCATCAATCTAAACCCTTCCTTCTATTCCTCAATGATTCTCCCAATCAACCAATCAAAGATCTATAGGAATCAGAGTCCAAACATCAATGATCACCAAAAAAATTACTAGGGTAGGTTTATAAGTTTATAGTTTAAGGGGTGATGGAAAAAAATGGAAAAATATAAGAAGATATTTTATTCATATGCTTGAAATATAAGATAATGGAGTAGCCTCATACAAAACACAAAATAGCTGAAACTTGGAAGAATATGACATAATGCTGGAGACCACACCATAACCAGCATATTCAACTATAAGTCAGAGAACCATGTAACATGTTGTACATAAATACTATATTTCAGGGAGTGGACTACTGTGTGTTACCTCACCAACACCATGGTATAGAAAATAATGGATTTTGTTCTAGCCTTTTCTATATAATTCTTGTTACAAATAATGGAAAACCCATCCAAATCCCTTCCCCCAAAATCCATGCCTCATCTTGGCTGCCCTAGATATAGAACCAAAATTCATACATTGTATCCTTGATCAATTCAAAACCATGCTGAAAATTGAAGGGTCGCTAAAAACCCTCCTCCCAGGACTCTACATCGTATATGGGTTCTATATGCATCTGAACTCAAAATCTGATGTTTTAGCCCCATGATTCAATTCATAGCTTTCAAAAAAACATAATAGTTCACAAAACTCTAAAAACCCCACCATAACTCTGAAAACTAAATTTAAGAATTATATAAGATCAAAAAATTCACATCATTGTAATTTACCTAAAATCAAGGGTTCAAAAAAACGTATAGGATTTTTAAATCCACTAAAAATATACAAACAATACACCAAATTTATTATTGATTAAATAGGCCTTATGTATACCCCTAATAGAGTTAATAGTTATCTATCTAAATTATTATAACCCATTTAATCCTAGTGTGTACAATCATTATAATCATTATCCTTGAATATTTTTCTCTCATAAATAAATATAATTCTGATATTGTTATAAACATTCATTTTCATATTATATTTTACCACTTAATGTTTAATACCTCACATGTCACACTATTTTCACCACAATTTTTTCATTCTACATAGAGAAAAATTGAACAATATATTTCAATGGTAATATGGGAAATCATGATATAACATTTTAATTCACACAAATGTATATTATTATGAATGGAAAAATATTATATATATTTTCACCTTTAAAATTCATGACACCGACAGTCACCCTAGAATAAGGGTCTGTTGTGGTAGTTATTATAAAATGGCATTGGGAAAAAATGATAAAAAATATTTTCCCCACTTATAATTACCCAAGATGATATGAAATGATTTTCTTCAAGAATATTAAATCATTTCATGACACCTAGAAAAGAAAAAAATGATCACTATGTGTAACATGACATGCTTGTTCCAAATATTTGATGTTATTTTTATAAACCAAAAAAACCTGGTACTATGGAATGATTTGACTTCAATGATTAAATATGTATCTTTATTTCAATTATTGATGATATTCAATGTTAGAATATCATGTTGATTAATGATTACTTATGAAAAAAAATGGTTAAATACATCTTATTAGAATCTTCAATTGTCCTTTTAATAGAAACACCTCATGACATTTGAGATATATGAATGGAATTCATTTTGTTTTGAAGACATAAAACCATGATATACATGTCATTTAGGATATTCATTACAAAAAATTGATTCTTATGGATTCTTCTTCACACAATCCTTAATTTTGGATCTAAAAAGAATCAAGGATTGAATAAATAAATAACGATAATTTAATTATTCATTTTAGAGAAAAACCTATAAAGTATTCAATCAATATTCCAATATTTTCGTTATTTTTTAAATTAATGTACATTGTTTTCAATTCAATTTTTAATGAAATTAAAAATTAAAGGAAACATATCTCCCAAAATAGCTTCAATTTCTCACTACTTTCTTAAAAAGAGTTACATATTTTTATATGGTTATACTATAGAAGGTAAACTAAATTATAGTTTAATAATAATATTTACATCACCATCTACATTATACTAAATGACTAAAATAACACTGATAAAAACACACAAATTAGATAATCCTATAAAATTGAGAAATATGACGCTAACATAATGTAAATATAATTTATTTTTAGATATATTTTTAATAATTGTATTCAATATAATAGAAAATTCTACATAATAAAATATCACTACTAAACTCAGGTCACTTTTTAAATAAATGTTAATGATTTTAATCTCAATATGGTATTTTTATCAATAACTCGGTTCATAATAATGTACAAACCTTAATAATTTATCAAATTATCCACTATAATGTCAATGGGAAATATATAGTTTAAAATTTCTAATTATTTCATACAATAAGGGAGTGGTTCAAATTATTTTAAGAAGATAATATTATTTCTATAGTATGTCTATAAACATTATTTTGTAAAATATTATAATAAGGATTGCTATATAACGATGACATGAAATGATGACATAACATATGAGGACCTCTACAACTCATATTCAATTGATAATATTAAGTCCACTTATCAAACCCATTATGTTTTCAAACCAATGTGATAATTTTTGTAGACCACAATGAAGGAACATTATATGTGGGACCAACTAAGGATTATATACTAAATTTGGTTCTTCATGGTATGAAAATTAAAGTTATTATATCTAATTATATTTTTCAATATATTTTTTATGAACACTTCACTCTTCATGCTAACAATGAAATCAATAAAATTGTATGAAATAATAGATTTCACTTATTTCACACACACGGTTATATATCCAGGGAGCATACATCCAATAATTTTTATTATACCAAAATACACTAATTGACATTAATATTATATGTTTTTAGATTATAAATATCCTAATATTTTTAAAAAATGTCCAGAAATCTCACTGATCAGTATCATATGAAAGAATATATGTCCAAAAAGGGGATGAATTGATAATCAGATGTAAAAAAAGTATTAAACCATTTTTGGCATAGAAATTATCCTCACCTTCATCATGGAAATTGTCTTATATTTTTTTATTTTTTCTTCACTGTATAAATATATAATTGATTTCAAATTCATCAATTACTTTCTATAATATATCTTTATAGATTCTCTTTTCATTTTTATCTATTTTAATCATTCATAATACTTCCCTAATTGAAGTGACTTTAAATGTCTCCATAAATAAATTCTTTAATCTTGTATTAAAAATTAATCATAAACATATATTAATTTTTTTATTAATCCAAGTAAAAATACCTCTTATTAATTTGTATATGATTTAGAAAATTAATAAATCGTGAAATATTTAAATCATGTATATGGACTTCAATTTGTAGAAGAGAGAAACATAACCGTAAGGAAATTTTTATAATTTTTTTATTCCAAATACCAAAAACATAAAATATCATAATAAAAAAATTGATTACATATTTTAATATTTTAATAATAAAATAAAAAATAAATCATGGTGTGGTTTCAAACATATTTTGACTTTTTTATATTTATTATAGAAGCTCTATAGAAAATTCTCTAGATCCATTCTATAAACCATGAGATAATTAATATTTTTGAATATAATATGGTATAATCGATTTAACACTATTAAAATATTTTAAATGAATACTATTCTTGATATATTTATTAACACACAACAATATTACTTATGATAATTTTAATATACTATAGAAAAATTGATATTTAAATCTGGCCCTTATAAACTAGATATTGATATATTTGTATGAATTAGAATATCAAAATTACTTAAAATTTGTATAAGGGATTCATATAATGAAATTTTATTTACTACTTCATAATAAATATGTAGTGAATTTTCCATTATGTCATTTTATACTTTAAAAATATGTTTTCTTCAAAAAAAATATTAACTTTGTGTGCTGAAATTATAAATAATATCTATGATATCTAGAAATTTTATTTTATTAAATGAATATAAATTATAATTCATAATATAAATATTATCTTAGGATTAATTTTTTTTTCTAAAAATATATATTTTTTAGTGAATGGTGAAAAATAAAGATTTTTTTTAAAACATTCGTTTCCTTTCATTAGATCAGGTAATTTAATCATATAATTGTGTTCTATATATTTTTTAAAATTAAAATATTATAAATTTTATTAATAATATTCTAATTAATTACATAGTAATATACATTGTATTTTATTTTTGTAAACATTCAAATTTAATATTAAAAATCATATTTCTCTAAAAGATAATTGTCAATTCATTTAATTATTTTTTTTTCAAAATTGATATTATCGTCTAATATAAATAAAATTTCAATAAATAAATTCTTTATTTTTAACCATGTAGTTAAAAATTATTTAATAAAATCAATTAATTTTTGTTATAATGAACAGTAATATTTGTGAATATTTTTTCAATGGTGGAGAGTAAACTGGGTAATTGATGAAAACATAAAGGGATAAGACTTAAAAAATATATCTAAAAATTACTTTGACACATTATATGATATTTATTTGACGATATGAATCTTAAATTATAATATATGCCATTTTTTCAATTTATTTTGATAATGATAATTATACAATTTTATATTAAGAAAACTCCCAAATACCACTCTCTTTCTTTTTACATCCCTAATATATTTAAAATAAGATATAAATAATTCAAGACTAGTAATAAATAGTTTTTTTATAATGTGTAAAGTAGTTTTATGATAGTATTTTTTTAATTTTTATTCATGATATAATTAAATTTAATGTTTACGCAATGGTGATACAGTGCTTTCGAAAACAGTGGAAAACTCAAGGTAAATGTTTTTAAAAAATTAATATTAATATCTTTTGGATGAATTTTTTAATTAATTATATTTAATATTTAATTTTAATGTATAATTAATATTAAAAATATATTATTTTAAAATTACATTTCTCTCTTGATGTCATTCATTAAAATTGAATAAATAGATCAAAAAAGAAGTTTAATTTTTTTTTGATAAACAAAATATAATTTAAATATTTAGAAACAAATATACTATTTAAATTAGAGTAGTGGTATAATAAATGGTCTACAGTTTCATATATGGACTATTTTTTTAACTTCTATCTTTATAAGAAAATTTATCACCCCTAAAGGATAAAAATGTGTAACCATATTTTTCGTAAGAAGGATAAATGAGAGGGTTAAAGCCAATGATAAAATTTAAGCTAAAAATTATAATTTTATACATATTATGGGTTGATGGTATTTAGTAATTATAATGTAATATTTTAAAAATATTCATACTATTATTCAACTTTACATGATTATTATACATATTATGTTGAAACCCTTTATGTATATCAATGTGTGTCTATTCCCTCTGTTATAAAAGGGATCCACATATTCAGCTTAATTAAAAAGATTAGAATACTACATAAATACCAAAACATTACCTAATGCATTATTATCTTACCAATTCACCTTATAGACCTTATAATCATCTCTTTACACCGTTCATTGATGTCTTAATTTTGAAGCCAATTGTGCTTTCTCGAAGAAGAGGTAGTAATCGTACCCTACTATTTCAAAGATAATTTCTTCTTATAAAAACTTTAAATGTTTTTATCCATCATTAAATATTTAATCTAGTGTAATAAATTAAGAAGGATGTTATTATTATTGTGGGAAATCAAATTTCCATCTCATTTACATAAAATGTTAAATGAAAGTATCACTTGTTTATATACGTAGACTACCACCTCCGCATACACTGAAAATTAATTTTTAATCACCATATTTCATTAGTGGTTATAAATATGGATTTAATGAATATAAATGATATTAGTTACATAAATATGATTTTCGAAATATAATATATTACTTTCCATCTCACCATTCTAGTTGATAAAAAATGATAGTGTCGTACCAGCATATGATGAATGTTTATGATATTGTGGAACACATATATATGATTTCATTATGTGAAAACTATGAAATATATCTCCATCCAATTAATTGGTTAAATATTTATATATCTCATGAGATATACATGGATATAATAGGAAGTGAACCTAGTATAATAATATAGGGGTGGAATGAGGATGAAACTCAGTACAGAAATATATGGTTGGGATGAAGAGTGAACTATGTATAAAAAAAGATTTTATCAGCCATTATTCACATTGTAGCTATCCATTACCAATATGGAAATTATTTTTTATGTTTTGTTTTTGCATTAAAAATCATGTATTATGCCAATTTAATGATCTCATAGCACATGTTCTTTGATTTATTTATGATTCATGTAATATAAAATGCCAATTAGTATTCCATGACTCATGATTATAAAATTTAATATGTAAGGAATGGTTTTTGAATTTTATTTTCATGTTCTCATACCCTTATGTTATTATTATGCTTACTTATCTCCCTCATTTTCCCATACTGAGAATCTGAGATCCACCATTCCTATGTTTTTTTTATGTTATGAATATATATATTATGTACGGTGTGTCTAAAAAGGGTTATAATTATGAAGAACATTTTGAGAGACTATGTACTTCACCTACGGACCATTTTTTATGTTTCTATGTTTCTAAAGGCACTAAAACAATAGATTATTTTGGATTGTGTTTTTGTAATGTAGTAAATACATGGTAAGAAAGATTTAATTTCCATTTATGATAATTATGGGTCACTATAGTTGATATCAATGAGAATATTAACATAACTTATTGAAACTATGACTGTAAAACCATAGTAGGATGCCTATTGACATGTATATTCAATTGTTGAATCAGTGTATAGAAAAATGTCCTAGATTTTTTGTAAAGGATGGAGTGAGTGGTTTCCTAGAATTAAATTTCTGTCTGGATACTACAAGTAGATATGGCTTTGGCACAAATATAACTAGTGGGGGAAAACATAAAAACATTTTATTAATCTAGACTCGATAAATAAATGGTTCATGATAATGGACCTTGGTTCCCACCTGGTTTAAAACTCCTATGGGATACAGCTTTAAAATTTAAAAATTCTTTATGATTCATCATGATGTATTTAAATTGAATGTTGCTATGAATTATATATTATAAACCTAAGGTGTCATTTATTTAATAAAGTTTCCAATTTTAGAAATAATATCTATGGTTTTTTTCAGATTATGTGATACCCACATAGATTATTTTTTCTTACACTATTATTTTTTATTTTATTCAATAACTGGATCATAATAGAACCTCATTAGTGATTAGTACACTAGAAAAACAGTATAATTTTCCACTATATAATCCAAATGTTATTGTAGCTGGAATGAAAAATATGTTCACTATTATTATAGAACATTCAAAAGATATGAATCATACTAAACATAAAAATTATGAGAGGGAACAAAAAAAATTTAGTTCTTCTTGAAGAAACATCCTCTTTCTTTCAATGAGTCTTTTGTTCAATTAGTTTCTAAAAAATGGAGTAGTACCACTGAAAATATATTTCCTATTCTTCAGTGTTAATCCATTTTGTTGTGTACTATTTGTAGGGTGAAGCGTATTAGTAGTGTAATATTACCAATAATACGTGGAAATAAGAATAAATTGTTTCCATAGGTTGGTATGAGATTAAAAAAATCATTTTTCAATAATCACAATTCCTTGTGTTATTCATACGAATATAAATAAGGAGTTCCTTGAGTTAAAGCAAAAGGATGGGAACTCTATTGGTACCTAGGTGGATAATTTTTCATGAAATGTGAGGTAAGCTTCTAGTATTACCATCCAACCTGAAATTAAGGTTGATCAATTCATCAGGGGCCTAAAACCAATTCTTCAAATATTTTTAGGCATAAGAGGATTCAATATCTATGAATAGATTTAATATTTTGATATCATGGTGTAAATATAGGATGGTGTTACATATCAATCTTGTGATTTTTATAAGAAAAGTAGGATGGTGTTCATAGAAAAATATAAAAAACATGGATAGAAGAAGTTGATATTTCCACTATGCTCAAATTATGGGAAGTAACATGGAATAAATTGTCTTAAGATGACAAATAAATGTTCTTTTGTGGTGAAGGGAAGATAATTAGGAAATGGATTATCGATATGATGTGAATAATTTAGCTAACAATATGAATAGAGTGAAAACTACACACACTCCACATCCCCACTTTAGTGATTAAAGTGTAATGTGAATTTGAATTATGAAAAGAAATCACCAAACCCATGGGTTTATGATTATGAATGACATTAGCGAACTCTTAATATGAGGGATACAAGGATGTATCATTCCTTAACTATTTATGATTAGGGGTGTGACAATGACCTGGTGAAAGGTATACTTACCATCCAATCTAGAAATTCTAGTTTCTTATTTGACTATGGATCATCCCATTATTTCTTATCTAAATAATTTTATATGGTTATCAAGATTCTACCCAAATGGTTAGTTGTTGATTTAGTAGTGTAAAACCCCAATGGTATGATGACCACATCTCTAGTATATGATTCCTATCCTGTTGATGTTAGTGGAAATGTGCTTCCTAAAAATCTTATAATTCTTCCACCAATGGAATTTAATGTCATATTAGGCATGGATTGGATTTCTCTACAAAATTACCACATCAATAATCGAGGATGGGAAGGCCTGTTTAATATTCCATACCAACCCATGATCTTGTATTATGGTGATGATATGTATAAGTCTCCGATGGAGATCACATCCAATATATGAGCCTTAATTACCATTTATATGGGGTTTTATCACATATATTTTGGGATAATCTTGGCATCAATGATATTACTATTGTTTGAGATTTTATTGATGTATTTTTAGATTTGTTTTCTAGTCTTCCCCCAAAACATGAAGTTGAGTTTTGAATATATCTCTTAGGTTGTTCTGAAAAAATTTCAAATATTCTCTATAAAATGGACCTAATTGAGTTGTGGTAATTGAAGAAGTAACTCCAAGAAACCCCTTAAAATGGATTCATTCATCCATGTGTGTCAGCATGGGCTACACCTATTATTTTTTTTCAAAAAAAGATGTTTCATTGTGACTCTGTATTTATGATTAAGAGTTTAATAGGAACAAGATCATGAATAAGTTTCATTTTCCCCATATAGATGAATTATTAGACCAAATAAATCGATCTCAATACTCTTTCAAGATTAAAATATTTTATTGATATTATCAATTGATTTTTAAGGAGTATATATGAAATACAATATTCTGTATATGTTATGGACACTATGAATATACAGTGAGTTCATTTGGTCTTACTACCCCCTGGTATAGTCATGGATATAATTAATAGAGTCTTTAGAGATTATTGTAACCATTTTTTGGTAGTCTTTACAGATGATACTCTTATCTATTCATATAGAAAGGAAGAGCATGAATATCACAAGAGAATTGAACTAAAGGCCCCTAGGAAGGAATAATTAAATGAAAATTTTCCAAAGTTCGAATTTGGGATGCAAACTAATTCATTTTTTGGGTCATATAATGACAATATTTGGTATATCAACAGATAAATTAAAGATTAAGGCTATTGAATGTTGTCCTAGAATAACCACAGTGAATAAGATCCATAGTTTTCATGGTTTATCTGCATAATATCATCAGTTTTTGGAAAATTATCATGAATATCTTAGCCGTTTACCATGTAAACTTGGAAGGGTGAAAAGATGTTCTATACAGATGAATGTTGGTAAAATATTATTTAAATAAAGGGTATATTAGTAAGCGTGTATGTGATTACATGACCCAAAAAATGAATATTCTTGAGAAAAATTAAAAAACACATGATCTGGATTTAGTCATGGTAATTTTTTCATTATTGATATGGAGGAATTCTCTCTACAAATAAAATCTAAAACATATACTGATCACAAAGGTTAAATGTATATATTAAAATAAGAGTTGAACATGCACTAAAGATTGTGGTTAGATATAATTAATGACTATGGTTGACCAATATATTACCACCTTAGGAATGTGAACGATGTGGATAATGCTTTGAGATGAAATGACCATTCTAGCTTATCCATGATGCGGATCATAATGATCCAATATTTATCAAGCCGAAAAGGATGGATTTGGAAATCCGGAAGTAAGGGGAAAAAATTTATTTCTTAATTAACTTTTTAAACATATATATATATAGGAAAGTTAAAGAGGCCCATAAGAACAATTTTGAGCTATAAAAGATGGGAAAAATGTTCCTGAGTTTAATCTTGAAGATGACAAGATGATAGTTTTTATAAATAGTGCATGTGTTTTGTTTATAACATACATGAAAGAGTTATTTTAAGATTCTAATAGTTCTTAATTTTCAATTCATCTGATAAGTATAAATATGTATAAATAAGATAAGGAATACTTCTAGTGGGAGGGAATGAAGAGATATATTGAAGAGTTTGTATCATTGTGCATTGTATTCTAGTAAGTTTAAAAAAAGGAAAAAGTATAAGGGGTTGTTGCATCCATTACCCATAACAGAATAAAAATTAGTGAACATCACAATGGATTTTTTCCCTAGAATCTCCAAAATATATAAAGTGGAAAATGTTAAATGGGTTGTAGTCAATCACCTTACTATGTCAGCAAACATCACTGCTATCATATTGCAAGGATATGCATTAAAGAAGTGGTAATGTTGCATGAAGTACATAATTACATTGTATCTGATTAGAATCCTAGTTGTACCTCGATTTTCAAGAGAATTATTCAAAAAGATCTTGATATGGAGTTGAGTTTGATAAGCACATATCATCCAAAAATATAACGCAATTCTGGAATAAAATTTCAAATCCAAGAGAATATATATTAAGATATTGTTATTTGGATATCAATTATAGTTGGCACCAATACCTTCCTCTAGTTGAGTTTTTTTACAGTAATATATTTCAATAAATTATTCATAAGGCACCTTAGGAATCCCTCTATGGAAATAAATACCGAACTCCAATTTTTAGGAATGGAGTTGGAGAATGAATGTTATTGGGCCCTAAGATAGTTGTAGAAATAGTAGAGAGTGTAAGATCCATTCTGTAGCATATCAAGGAAGTTAATAGTTTTCAGAAATGTTATGCTAATAAACACCAATGTGATCTATTATTTGATGTTGTTGTAAATGAGTTTTTGATAATTCCTCCATGGAATAAGGTATTGAGATTTCAGAAGAATGTGAAACAATTCTCTAGGTATATTAGTCCCAATGAAATTTTTTATCATATTAGTATCGAAGACAAAAACATTGTTCTTCCACTAAACCTATATCAATTCCATAATGTATTTCATGTGTCTCTCTTGAGTTAGTACATACCTAACTCTTCACATGTACAAAACATATTGGTCATACCCCTAAAATAGTATCGTTCTTACAAGGAACAACAAAAAGAGATTTTGGATTATTCAAAGTGTAATAGGAAAATATTCCACTCACATAGTCAATGATTTATGGTGTAGCCACTATTTTGAAGAATAATCTTGGGAACTAGAGGATATTATGAGGCACAAGTATACCCATTTTTTGTATTAGAGTGATGAATTTCAAGGGTGAAATATTATTTTAAGGGGATTGAATATAAAATCCACTCTTTTAGGATTCTTTTTTAAAATAATTTAAATTTATTTATTGGATTTATTAATACACCACACCATGAAAATATTGTGTTGTAATCAAATTTGGGTTTAACTTTCGTTACACACATCATTGAGTTTCTATGAACCATCATATTATTATTAAAATTATTTACACTAGACAGTTATAAACTAATAGATAATATTAGTAATATGAATATGAATAAATAATATTTAAATATAATTTAAAATGTTTTCATATTATTGAAACATAATGATAATAAAATATATAATTTTCTAAAATATTTCTATATGTTTTTAGAATATTATTTTCTTAATGAATGGGTTTTTATGTCCTTCTGTGAGAAATAATAAAATTAATTTTTTACATATTTAGAAATTGATTTTGACAAAATAAACTACATTTTTTTATGATTTTTGAGATTATCATAGGTTCATTTTTAGTGAATTTTCTAAAATAATTCATTTTTTGATGAATAATGAAAAACACTAAACTTTAATTGAAAACTACATATTTATGTATTATATTTATATAGTTAAGTTATATTTTAAATAGGGTTTGAAGTATAATTAGTTCTATTATTTATCAATGTATCAAATTTAGGTCATTTTAATCCATTTCCCATTGAAATTGGATATAAAAACTTTTCAAACTTTTGAACATTTTCACTTGAAAACATTATTGTCTCAACCCATCCACCGAATTAAATTTTAAATTAATTTCATCTAGTTATGTGGTTTGAATTTATAGAATTGGATTCCCTATTTTTAATCTCAATAGTTTTTATATCTAATATGTTCTACATAATTTTTTTCCTATGTGATTATTGAAATCAATTAAAATTCTTCACAATGATTAAGAGAAAATTGAGTTTACTAAGGGACTAAACATTATGTTGAAGGGGAGAAATTACCTATAAACTTTTCTAAAACCCATATAATAGCCATATTTAGACTATATCCATTTTATTATTGGGTTGTTTTCATTATTTGATCCAAATTACTTGGGTTAATTTTTTTTGTAATTCTCTCTTTCGAAAATGTACTTGTTTTTCACTCATCTCCTTTATAAAAGGCCACCCCTTTCCCCCTATCTTCACACCATAAAAAAACATGGTTCTGCCTAGCCCTACCCAAATAATATTTCTAATTCCATCCTATAATACTATAATCCACATTTTGGGCATAAATCCAACAGTGGGAGTCCTTTGGTGAAAACCAAATAATGACACCAGAAGAAGAGGCAACATATATCAATGAGCATTTTTGTTTAATTTATTCATAAAAACCCTTTAATTATATTTATATAATGATTATAAATGAACCTAAATATATAAAATATACTAATATTTTTTATGTTATGGGAACAACCTACAACAACACACAAATACATCAACTAGATTACAAAATCATTATTTTTTCCTATGACAGACTACCGCCTCAGGAACCGATGTTATTCATTTTTTCCATTAACACCTATCAAGTTAGGGAATAATTATATAAATTATACTTTTGTATTACATTTATTATTTATATGATGTTCTTATGATTATCTATTTTTTATATAACATGTACATTTTTTCATTATATTTTGTGGGAATATGATAACATTGTTTGTGTATACGGTGGACTACCGCATCATAAAACAATGTAATTTATACACACTTTACATGGTATTTATTAACTATGGGTCTATTAAATATATTTAATATATATTAAATAAAAATTATTCTATAATGAAACCATATCATATACTTTCTATTATATTAATTTGACAAGAAAATGGAAACAATGTTTATGTGTGCGTATGGCCTCCCATATCAATGAACAATGTATTTCATTTCATATTTCTATATTTCATTGATTATTATTAATCAAAATGTAGTTAATATTTTTTATATTTACATAAGGGATATAATTTTTTATATTATAAAATCATATATATTGTAAGAGGACCAAAAATATAACAAATCAAAACATATAAAAAAGACAACACGATTACTACCTGAACCTGACTATTACAGGTAATTATTAATAAACGGGTAGAATAATGTGATTAGAAAATCATGTATTTTATATTAAATATAAACATGGTTCTGTGATAGATTTATAAAAAACTTATATTTCTTATACCATATGACTAAACCTAAAACCAAGAATTCATGACATAAAGTAAGGGATTTTCATATACCAATTATTTTCTATGAGACAAAAACCTTGTCAAACTTCTATTTCTCATATATAGTTTGTATAATTCCCAGGTATGTATTTAATGATAATTATACTGAGAATTTCTGTGACTTATATTTTTATTTTATAATCTATCATTCATTGGGCTTATGGTTAAAACATTACCAAAGCGATAAGGGGCATTTTGTCTCAATTTTTCTTATTTTTGACATTCATTTTGTTATGAATCTATATTCATTTACAAGGTGTATATACAGTCCCTTTTACATGTAATATCTTTTAATTTTTCATCCTAAAGATATTTTATGTTTAATTTTATGTTATTACTCCATGGGTTTTTGGATTCAATGTTACTAATGTGGTAAGAGTTTCTTTCCACAATCTCATTATTTATCAAGATTTTTTTATGATTCTGCTTCCATTGATGAAATATTTTTATCCATATCCCAAGAATTATATTGAAATTAATTCAGTTATAGTTATTCAATATATATTTAGGTATGTTTTTCATCTTATAACATTTTTTTACTTAATATATTTAAGAATTTTTTTTAAGAAAATCTAACTTTATATATCTGCTCTAAAGAATTTTTTTCTTTTAAAACCATGTTTTATAATTATATTTTCAAAAGGATTTTAAAATTTTTAAAATTATTTTTTTATTATATTTTTACACACTTTTTCATTTTTCAAAAAATGTTTTCAAATGAATATTCTTGTCATTTTCGAATCAATTAACTTTTCTGAAATGTTTATAGTGTAAAAGGAATTATTATTTAACATATATGACATATATGGATTTACACACCACGGTGATAGTTATTTATTTTATTCTTACATTTCATGTTGAAATGGTTATTTTTAAATAAATATTTTCTCTATTATGATGAAAATTAAATTTTTATGTGTTTTTAATAGAAAATTATTTTTAAAATTATTTTACATTGTAAAACGTCTTTTCAAATAGGAAAATATATTTTCCTAAAGGAATGTTTTAAATATTCTTTCAAAATTATTTACAATCTAAGATAAAATCCATTGGTGTAACTCATGCCTTAATGGGGATATGATTCAAGGGTATCATTCATATTCATTTTATAAATGGTTTAGGTATTGATGAACTGATGATTCTAAAACTCATTTTTTATCCACTCATTATATATCTATGAAAACTAATACTTTTAATAGGTTATGAAATGATGAAATTATTATGAAAAATTATCTGTTTCAAAGGATAATATATGATGAAATGTTTATTATAACCATTTAATTTCATGTTTTATGATATGATCCTGTTTCACACATATGTATCATTTCATTATGTGAGGGGTGATACCTATAACTTCCTCTAATTAATTGGGTAAATATTTATATACCTCGTGAGATATACATATATTTAATATGTATTGAACCTGATAGGGAAATAAAATGCATGATGGAGGACTAAAACTGATACATGAATATAGGACTGGAACGAGGAGTGAACTCGGTAATGTAATGGAATCTATCATCTATGATGGTCATGGTAGTGATCCGTGACCAATATGGAAATTATTTTCTACACTTAGTGTTTCATAGTACCTTTAAACATGTGTTCTAGATTTAAAAATCATTATTTCAGGTGGTTTCCATTGGATTCAATCATGGAACTTGAAACTTACAATAGTTCTTTATCTAAATAGGACCTACTTTACAAAGGCAGGCGTTTGTTACATTTTGAACTTTATGGTACTTATGAACATGCATTGGTAAAGAGGATGGGAGGTTTGAATAATCAAACCCTTTTGGGGGGAATTATTATCTACTCCGAGACACTTTTTGTAAAATTTAAATTTTTTCATGAATCCTTATTAATTCACCAATTATATCATAATTATTCCTTGGAATTTAAAATCACTTATTAATATGTGTATAATTTAAAATCATCAGTATGAATTCAAGGTTCTTCATCTATGGAACCCTCTGTATGTATTCAAGGATTTCCATCAATGGTTTCCTCTAATATACCCATTAGAGATTCTTTTAATCATTGTTGTGATGATACTAGTTTTTAAGCCACTTAGTGGGGCACTCTGAAATTTGTTTTCATCTAGGGAGACGAAGGTTTGTTTTGATCATAGGATCATGACCGTAAAATGGGCTACCTACATGTCCTTGTGAAAGGAATCAGAACATTCGTAGTTCAATGTCTCTTAATAGGACACAGCATACCATTTAAGGTCATGTGATAAGGACCAATAAGAGAAATGTGCTTAGTCAAAACATAGTGTTGGACTTATGCTGAAGCAGCCCGAGGAACATGGAAAGGATATGAGTTTCCAAGTAGGATCAGACCTTATTGGGAATATGGCCCAAGGAGAACATGGTTGATTTGAAGTGTTGTGTTTGAACCTCAAGGAGGCTTTCTACATATCTCATATGGATGGGAATCAAATCCCACATTGTTCGATAAATCTCATAGGAGAATATAGTCCTCTGAGAGGGACGAGTTTGGGATTACATCCTAAAAAATATTCCTTGGGGATTTTTGGATTGAATTTGGGGATTATTTTTTATGGAGGATGCCTAAATTAGGGGAATTAGGGTTGGATTTTTGAGGAAGTTATCCTGTAAGCTCAGGCCCTGAAAGAGATTCCTATGTATCCTGGATTGAATAGGAATCAGAGTTCTCGTAGTTCCTACTAATGAGTGTTTGTACACATGTAGCAACTATCATGTATCTCTAAGCCCATGTGAGTCATGCTCGGTGTGAGAAATAAGAGGATGTAAAATATTCTACAATTACACTTCACTCATACAAAATTTCCTTCAATGCTTAGGGAAGAGGGCACGTCGACCATGGAAGAGGGAAAGGTGACGAACCTTCCCTTTGGTCTATTTACATTGGACAAGGGTCCAATGTAAGGAAGAAGGTGTGAATGTGAGGGGATTATACCAGGATGGCTTCCCTTTTGAGATTGGTTAGGGATTACTCCTAGGGAGGATGCCCATCTGGAATTGGTTGGGGAATACTCCTAAGGGGGATGCCAATTTGAGAATGGTTGGGGCTTAATCCTAAAGAGTATTCCCATTTGGAATTTTTTGTGCTTACTCCTAAGAAAGATGACCATTTAAGGATTAACTTGGAACAGTAGTTAGGTGATAGTGTTTGAGGAGTTTCTTAAAGATTTTATCGACTCAGGGTACTCAAGGAATCCATAAGGAGAGTCCAAACTCAAAACATGTGAAAGGAACAAAGAGGAGTAAGTCAACTCAAGGAACATCATTGAGTGTGATGGAGTGTCTAAGATCAAGGTATTCCGCGTATGGAAGTATGGATTCATAAAGGGTACAATGGAAAATGTCGTCGACCAAATCTGAAAAGTTCACGGTGAGACTCTCCATTTTTCAAGGGGGTCAGTGGAAGAAGTGAAAGTACCAGACCAAAGGGGTAGGACCGCATCCCATCACTGACCATGAGTAGGGGTTCATGGGCACACCCCTCACATTATAGACCAGTTGGGTGGAATAGGAGCTTCTCCAAGGTGGCTCGCATATGTGTTCCATGTAGCTCCGCCATGGAAGGAATCTATGTAGGTGCTCAATGCAGGTGCAGTGTTTTGGTGCTCTGCGTAGCTGTGGTGTGCTGGTGAGTCACGCAGGTGTGTCTCCAAGGTACACCACACCAATGCTCCGCATAGGTGTGGCGCACTGGTGCTCCTCACAGGTCCATGTGTTTTAGACCTTGATGGGACTTTGAATCATGTTTCCCTATTTAATTCTCTATTCTCTCATGTTTAAGAGAGCTACCTATGACAATTTGGGGGATCATGGAGAAATAGTTACGCAATGGTATCTTTGGGACTTCTTCCATATTTTTCCGTCCCTTAAATAGAGAGCCTAGGGGTTCTATTTATAGCCCAGAAGGGGACACGGTCGAAGGAAGTTATCCCATGTAGGTCCTCTACATATGTCTTCCACACAGGGGTGTAGAAATTATTATTCTGCACAAGTCCTCCATGAAGTTCCTCCACGTATGTCCTCCACGTTGGTCTTCTATGTATGTACCTCACATAAGTAACTTTGTGAAATTTTATCCGTCTTCCTAGTGCAATAATGTTTGATCCCTATGCTTGTTTGGGATCTGTGACTAGTGAAATCGATGGACTTGAAGAGATATACACTTCTTGATATGGTATGTACACAAAGTCTCCTCAAGTGAAACTCGGAAATTGAATTTAATTTGTCGACACCGTTTCGTTTTTGATCATGTAAATGACTACCTACACTCGGATGGGGATATCATTCCACTTATCAATTGGTTTTGGAGTAGTATTTTGGCACATAGAAATCCTACCTAAATCTTCTTCCTTCTTGTTGAAAAAAACATCTTTAACTAAACATAACACTTTTTCTTGTCTATGAAAGAATTATATCTTCACTCTATGGAAAAGGTCATGGAACACATTTCATGGTGTATACACTTATTTATATGCAACAAATTCCTATATTTTTCTAATGTTATTATAAATTGGATCATGTTTATTAATTCACTTATAATTCATGTCTTTGTAACTGCTAATATTTATGTCATGACTCATGATTATGATCATAGACATAAAGGGTATGGTTTTCAAATGTTATGAACATGTTCTTATTCACTTATGTTCATGTTATGCTTACAGATCACCCATGTTAACCTATACTGAGAATTTGAGAACACTTTTTTTATGTTTTCATTCCATAGGTTATGAAGATATGTATTTTGTATGATGTCCATAAAAATGGTACTAATGTTAATGAACATACTAGGAGATGATGTAGTTCACTTACAGACCAGTGGTTATATTTCCATGTTTCCAAATAAACTAAACTAATATTGTATTTGGTCTTGTGTTTTTTGTAATGTAATTAATATTACTAAAAAAAGATATAATGACTATGTATGATAAGCCTGAGTTTCTATAATCTGATCTTATCCTTTTATTTTTTATCCATTCTCCATGAATCCCATAAGTATATTATAATTTATAATAAAAGATATATTATAAGGAATACTAATTTAATCCATGAAAATTTTATATACTTTTTATTATTTTCAAATGTAATGTGATATAAAAACATTTATCTAGTGTTTCAAGAATACTAAACTTTTTTATACTTCATGAAGAGGCTCATTGTATCATGTACCAATATAGTAAAATAGTCACTGGATATGGTTTACAAAAATGAGGGTGTAACAGTTGGTATTAAAGGATGTTTAGTCAGACCCTTGGGAACTAGATTTAAGAAAAATATATATATTATAGAACATTACATTATAATATATTCTCAATATAATTCTATGTATTTTGTAATATCTTGAATCTAGGTTAAATTATGGATTGTATTGTTTTCCTATAAAATGAATAGCTTTATGGATAATAGAAAGTGGATATGGCATTAGCATATATCCACCTATTCATAACAACTCTTAAAGTAGAATGTTCACATGTATATCGATATCCACTTCTTCTTGATGAGTGGGACAAATACTACACACATGGATAGAATCTACTGATGTTGATATTCATGGGATAATTCACATTTTCATTATAAACCATTACAATAATTGGGAGGATGGAACCTTTGGAAACCTATGATATTCCATAATGACATGAGATAAAAATAATGTCTCATGGGTTGAAAATTATAATATCTATCATATGATTGATTTCATAAAAATGACTTCTGAAGTTTTTTTGATTGGAGAATTATATGATTAAATATATTTTCATATACATTTATGGAATATATCCTATTAGTTTAGTGTGTGATTTAGTTAAAAGGTTATTTGTGAAGAAAATGATTTATATTTGTGGAGTTAAGTTGAAATGTATTAACAGAATTTCGGTTTAAAAAGATGTCCTATGCTAATATGGATAACGTGGTGAAATGAGGTATTATATTATTGAATAAAATGTTTTAGAATTTATATAACCATGGGATTTAGAAGTCATTTGGTGGGTATGTGATCAATGATATTTTAGAATAGGTTAACTATATTTTTGTGAAACAATATATAATTAAATTAAACAAAATATTATTTTCTAGGATGTTATTTCATTAGATATACAGTGATAGATTTTTCTTGTAAAATAATATATGTTTTTTGTAGTTGCTTTGTGGTGATTCAGGTTTTTTTATAGAAATGATTATATTCATTTAGAGAATATAGATTTGGGTATATAAATTTTGGTATGTGGATAATGTTATTTGGTGATGAATGCTTTGTTCATCATTAAATAATATGTGATAAAAGAAATCTAATCATTGGGTAACAATTTATTCTAGTTGATGTTGATGATTTTTATGATTAGTTATTTATGGAATGATTATATTGAACTTTGTGTGTTATGGTTGATGTATATTACATTATTTAAGTATTTTTTCATATGAAGGATTATTCATATTGGATATTATCTTATTTTATGATTACCATAGAGGTTTTTTCTATAAATTTTAGTAATATATTTTCATCCATTAATAGATATTGTTATTGAATGAATGTTAATTTTATTACATCATCCATGAGAAATAAATATATAAATTTCATTTATTTTAGTCAAATATGTGATATAATTACAAAATGATGGATGCAATACCAAAATATGAAAATTTCCTTTTGAATTGGAAGTAAATGAATTGTTTATATTTTCCCATGTCCAATATGTTTATGGTTAAATAATACCTCAACAGTATGAAACGAACCTTGAAATAAAAATGTTGTTTAATTTCTTCTATTTATGATGAATTTAAGGACTAATTTATACCTTAATAATATATGGGTTTTTGGTTATTAATTTTCTCATGAACATTATATGACTCTCTATTTTTCTTTGAATAGTATATTTCTCTTCCACATCCAATTTTTCATCTACCACAAATGATATTATTTTCTATGGACTTTATTATGTATTATTTCAGATGAACTTTATGTTTCCATTTTTTCCATTTTCAAAGGATGATTTATAATACCTTTATATGATGTCATTTTTTAGTAAAGGTATTTTCAATATTTTGAACCCTGATTAATTAGATAAAATCTGTGAGGATACCATTTATTTAGGAGGAGAATGTAGAACCAACAAAATATAGTCTAAAAGCATATTATGCTTGATATATTTCTTAACCCACAATACTAATCTTTAAGTGAACATCAATATAATATAAAAATATTTCGTTTAGGATTCATCAATTATAATGTTTTTATATAATGGAAATATATTTTTCAATTCATCATAAATATGTACTTTCTTTTTAGTGAAGCCATTTTATGCTTTAAAAATATATTATATTCAACAGTTGATTTTAATTTATTTTTTGAATATATATTATAGTTAATTTATTGCATTTTTAGAAATTTTATTTTAGGTAATGAATGTAATTTTTGAAATATAAATTTCAATATTATTATTGGCTGAATTATTCTTATTTTTTCTAAAAATATTATATTTTCTGTGAATAATAAATATTACCATTTTTTAGAAAACTATAATTTTTTAATTTCTTATATGAATTGATATTAAATATGTTATATACTCCTTATATAAATTTAATAATAAAAAATGTATTTAATATTTGGAATCCTAAAGTTAAAATTTGGTATATAAGTCACTTTTTTTGTTTATTATGAATTGTAATCATGGTCAATATTTTTTAACATCATTAAAGGGTAATTTAGGTAATTATGGTTAAAAATAATATGTTACTACTTCAAAAAATATCACAGACATGAATTCATGTCATCAAATTATTTTAATTCTAATATATCCATCATCAATTGTATTAAATATAATTTTCATTCCATTATTCCTTTATAATAAAATATAAATTATTTTTTGTTATAAAAATATTAAAATGCCACTCTCTTAATATTAATATCTATGTAATTTTTAATTTTTGATGAAAAGTTGTTATTATGGGCTATAAATTATTATTATTAATATCATTAAATTTTTTATAATAGTTACTTATTTTTATTTTTTAGTTATGATATTATTACCACAATCACTTATGTAACATTGATACATCGATTGAAGAATTAGTGCGAAAATCAAGGTGAATGGTTTAAAAACAGTAACATATTTTTGATAAATTATTTTATTGAAAATATTTATAAGGTAACTATAAATAAAATTTAATGCTAAATGTATTTATTTTAAAATACATTTTTTCATGTCTTTGAAGTCAAATTAAATGAATAGTCCCAAAAATCACTTCACATTTATTTTATGATAAAAAATATTTATATGAATGTTTTATAAATAAGAAAAAAAATATTTAAATGGGAAAAGTTGTATGGTAAGTAGTCTAAAATATCATTGATGGACCATTTTATGTCGTCTTTTCACCATATATCTAAATTTATTAACTATAAATTCATAAAACATTTACCAAGTTTTAGGTTAAAAATGTTAAATGAGGGTACTAAACCCAAGGAAAATTTTTAAACTATAACATATACGTGCCTAAATTTTATTTATTTCTCGAATTTATTCATTCCACATAATTTTCTAAAACATAAATTATATCCTTTTCATTTCACTGGATATGATTATGAAATATATTATATTTAAAAAAAGTAATAAATTTTTAATGTTTCCTTTCCATCACTAATAATATGGAACATCATATTCTACATTATTCATAAGTATTGAGAAATATATATTAACAAAAAACTTCCCCAATACCTTTATATATTCATTATACACACTAATGAAATTTTTTTATTCTCTTATGACTATTCTAAGATGGATTAAGGTATTGGATAAAGGAGGTCTCCCTAGGAAGAGTTAGTCAAATTACCTGAATATTTTAAAAACATTTATGCCTAAAATTATTATAAATGTTTTTTATCAAATTAAAAATAATTATTTTTTAATCATATATATATAATAATATGTTATTATATATATAGTGAAAAAATTTCCACCACATTACCATCAAATTGGATATAAAAGTACTTCTCATGTGTACGTGTGGACTACCACCACCATGTAGCGATATGATTTATTTTCCTTAACAATAATAACTAATTCATTGTTATTATGGATTTAATGAATATATATTATATTAAGGATATATTTTTTATTATATAAATATAATATATTACATACCTTCTTACACATCCGTCAATCAAAATTATCACAATGTCATTCATGAAAATGTGTGGACTACCACCTCTATGAGGTGATTCTATTCTTTTAACATGACCTAATTTCATATAAGAATATAAAATTGTATTTAATATATTAAACTTATAATTATCAAATGATTAAAATCATATATATAGTGTAACTATTCTTAATTTGACAAAGGTAATCATACCAATGTTGTTATGTGATTATAAACTAAAAGTTGTCAAAACATACAGCATGAAATTAATTTGTTTCGTAAATATATAATTCATGCTAATAAATGAAATAAATTGGATAAAATAATGGAAATATGCATTAAAAGGGTTCACTAGGAAGTATAAAATTATATACTATTTTTATATGATAGATAAAGTGTGTATGTGGTGAGTTATACTCGAATTAAAGGGTTTCTTAACTACATATTATTTTCATGGTTTTTATTACTTTGTTATTGTATATGTTATGGAAGTATTACTACTATTTTTTAATTCCATTGTTTATGTTGATTTATATTTTTTACACGCAATCATGTCATTGAATAAATTTACTTCAATGTTAGTATCATTATAATTGTTTCTCAACTCACATTTGTTTCTATTAGACATGTAACATAATCACCACATGATTCTTTTGGGTGGTTTTTATACTACCACATTAATATTATATTCAAAAAATACCATTATATTTATATTATTTTAGAATTCATAAGATTTTATTTCTTAGAATGGGATTATGATTCCAAAATTACCAAATTTTTAAGGGTTCATTTCACAGTATCCTTCTAATTCATGTTTGTATATGAATAATTTTACATTAGATTAACTATATGATATTTCCATATAAAACACAATATGCTTTTATAATATTTATTTATTTATTTAAATTACACTTTTCCTTTTATTTTTATCTCTCGATGTACTCAAAAATGATGTTTTTATTTTAAATTTTCTTTATTATCCTATTTGGTCATGAATACTTTTCTTATATGTCCATATTATAATTAAAACGTTTTCATTAATGTATTTAATATTATATATTTATCGATAAATGTTATTTTTGACCATTTTTCATTTTATTAAATGGTTCGAAAGGAATCTCCTTTCCGTTTTTAAATGAGGAACTTTTTAATGAAGGTGTGAACCGAATATTGATTTTAAGTTGAACAACTGATTTTTACATCATCATTACAATTTATATCCTTGTTGATTAAATCACAATTACCATGGTTATTTTAAAATAAATTTTTTTCCAAAATATTCCACTTTTTTGTTTTAAATAATTTATTTCAAAATGAAAATAGTATTTTGCTAAAAATATGTTCCATTGATATTTTATATATATTTTCATCTATTACAACATCTTTTGAGGAACCTTACACCTTAATGGGGATATAATCTATTGATACCATCCACCTAATTTCTTTGTCTATATTATCATCATTTTGACCAAGGAATGTAATGTAATTTTTTTATGCTTATTATTAAGATATAGATAGTTTTTTATTTTTAAGCCTTATTGATTATGTTGAGTTTTTTATTTATATAATAAATAAATTGGACTTATTTTTTGATGGGTGTGTTCTGAAATTATATATATCTACATTTCATTGTTAGGTTTTATGAGAAAAAACTAGTGGGTTGTTTGGAATATGTCATACAAATTTATTTATGTTTTCATCTCATTTGGTTACAATGGAATGTTTAAGATGTTTGACATTATGTATCCCATAATTTTGAAAATAGTTATTAATGTCCATGTAATTTTTGTAATAAAGATTATATCCATGAATAGGGTTCATGATCTTGTTATTATTAATATTATTTTATTTGATCATCATATATTGATTCCACGTTATTTATGCATTATTTATTCGTTAATTTTTTTAATATACACATTCCTAAAATGACCATATCAGCACCCCATTTTATTATTTTTTATTTTTCCCTAGATACTAGTCTGTGTTTTGTGATTGATATTCAAGGATATACTAGATGAAATAATAATGTTATGAATGATGATTACATGCTTTTTTTATTTTTTGAAATATAAATTGAGATTCAAATATGTATCTAATTTTCTAATACTACTAAACTATTCAATACATTAGGAAGAAATCCTCTGTATAATGTTCCATTGTAGAAATATAAATACTCTTTCCACATTAGTATAGTTTTGAATTTACATGGACCATGAAAATAATTTATGATCCATGTAGCAGTAATGTAAAAAAGTACATAGTTTACCTCTTTAGGGAATCCAATAGAGGAGGCATCTAAATAACAATATTGTTATAAAAACACTATTTTCACTAAAACATCAATAATTATAGGGTTTTAAAAAATCATAAATAATATTTTAAACCATTAAATAATTATTCAAGTATCATCATTTTGATATCTTAAAAACATTACAATGGGGGAGTGTAAAATGCAGTTTTAAGTGTTACGGAAAAACAAATTCTATTTATAATTATCCATTTTCCACCACATTAACTATAATTAATTTTATTAAATCATGAGTTCTAAAACATTGTATTATTTCTAACCATTATGAGTTTTTTCAGTTCATAAACCAAATTATTTATAAATTATTCCAAAATTAATCAATCTCTATTCAAAGATTATCTACTAAAAATAATATTTTATAAAATATTTTGTAATATCCTAGGTAAATGGAGAATAATATATTTTCATATTTATTAATATTTGTGAATTAAATATTAATTTTACTTTAAAAGGGTTTCTATGTTCGATAGCGTGCCCGATACGCAGTAATGAGTTTCTTTGAAATCTTTCGTTGCAAACTAATAATATAATATTATCATTTTAAATGGAAGTTAACTCCAAGCTATTGTATTAGAGGGAATGAATAAAACTAACTAAAATATTATTATACATGATTTTTATATGTATTTACTTTTATCCAATAAATGTTAGAGGCATAAAATGTGAATGAATATGATTTTAAGCATAATTTACATTAAAAGGTTTATTTACCACCTTTTAATGGAAAACACTAATTAAATATTGTTTTGGTCACATTAAAACATTCTATTTGACCGAATAAAATCCTTCTTTAGAACTGATACATCAAAATTTACTTTGTGTAATTTTTTGGATTTTTTCTGTTAAAGTTTATTTATTTAATGAATAGTTAAAAATATTGTATTTTAATTCAAAACTAAGTTTTAATCTAATTTATTTATATGTTTAGATTTTTTTTCTAATTGGTTTCAAAGCGTAATTATAATATATTATTACAATTTAATCCAATATTGGTCATTGAAATTAATTTCACACTAAAATTGGACAGAAACAACTATTAGTCTTTTGATAGTTATTGTTTCTCAAAAACATGCTATTTGTTTTAACAATGGGAATAAATTTTAAATTAATTAATGAAACATATATTTTTTTAATTTTTTAAAATAGACATCATTTTTTAATTCGGAATATAAAATATATCTTAGGCTGATTTTTTGGTATTTTTCTGAAAAACACCCATTTTTGATTAATAGTGAACCCACTTAGTAGTAGATAATAAATATGACATTTTTCATTTAAAAGATATTTTACCCCTTATTTGAATTTAATTTCGAAAATATGACCTACATGGTTGTTATTACTATGTAAAATATCGTTAAATCAGATTAAAAATTAATTTTTGGTAAATTTTATCTTTTGATTTTTCTTTACCGCGGTAAAAGGTAAATAGGGTAATTCAAGGTAATTTTTTTTTATAATAATTAAAAATTACCTTAATAGTTGTCCTAACCATAGTTTATGAGTAATTTCCAACCATGGGCATCCTTGGGTAGATTTTGGGGCCCCATGCAACCACTTATGAATGATAATGACATTTTAAATTAATTTATTTAATTTAAAGAAAAAAATGACATAAACAAATATCTTTTAGTAAATCAATTTTTACATAAGTTATATAAGTTATATTTTCGACTATAAATATTCTCTAGAAAGATAAAAATATGTAATACATAATGGATTTTATTTTATAATTTTTAGACATCAAATAAATTAAATTATTTATGACACAATAATGATGGAGTATTTACCTCATTGATAAATGATTTAAATAAATAAGATTATAAATATTAAAATAATATTCAAAACATGTAGAATTCTTATTTTATTATTTTATTTCGACCTTGAGTCATCTTATATTCGAATTTAATTATTTTTGGACCTTTTGAAAATGATGATCGGTTTATAATAAAATAATGTTTTCACACTTTCTTAAAGAGCCCCTCCTCTCCCTTATAAAAGGAGTCCACTTCTATCCAATTCCTCATACCTATAAATCCTTTTTCTTCATACAAAATCTACCCCATTGAGCTCCCTACATCTCTCTATTCCTCCTAGGAGCCTTACCTTAGGCAGAAGGTACTTCAAGAAGTCCTTTTGGTTCAATCCAAAGGGAGCTACCCAAATTAAAGGTAATGGTTTCTCTTAAATTTTTTTCTTTTATTTTACTTATCCAACCACCTTAACTATTTTATTCCATTATTTTATAACCACACCAGTATCCTCAATATACTAGGATGATTTTATGTGAAGTATTATAACTACACTTACAGACTCCTCTATCTAATAGGTGAATAACAAAATGTTTCTATCGATGGTAAACTAACACCTCAGGAAACTATGATTGTTCAATTACCTCCTAATGCCTCTCATGGTGGCCATTATGGTAGAACTATATTTACATATGATATATATTATTTTTATGTTTTCTTTATTCTTCTTATTTTCCATTTATATCTTACCTTTATGGTTTCCATTATGGGTAAACGCGTTAATTTAATTTGAGGATGTGTGCACTACCGCCCCCTCAAAGTGATATGAATCGTTAATGCCTTATGTGGGTCGTATAAAGGATTGATTTAATGATATTATATATAATATTATACTAGAAATATAATATGACTATTTATCATTATGTTTTAATTCTTTTAAAATGTGAAATAGAAATGAAACTAGCGTTCATGCGTACGTACGACTTACCGTCTCCACAAATGGTACATTTCATTTCTTACCTACGAATGTTATGTAACATTATAAATACATATATTTACAGAATATATATGATATATATGATATATATGATATCCAAATAATGAATATCATTTTGGATATATTGAACCTTTGACCATATGAACAACATGTAATTATAAGAAGTCCATTTTTTACTGAAGTAACAAATATCGGAAAAACAACCGTTATTAACATAAATGTTTACATAATGTTTATAACATGGTAATAATTTATATAAAAGGACTAATAAACATGAAAAAGGTTCTCATGCAATCAAAAATTAACTTTAGTTTATTATTCAGGATATTAAAGAATAAACGGGTCAAGTTGGACTCGATGTAAGGGACTTCATCTCAATCTCCTTTCATTGAGGCATATTTTGTTTTAATACACAACATTATTTTATAAGATTTATAAACACACATGACTTTTAAAAGGGAATATTTTTCTATGAATCATTTTACTAAATGAAAAAAATGAATTTTTCTTTTAACGTAAGCTGTGACAATAACCATTCCTCTACCGTGACTATTATTTTTTCTTTGGCTTCCATAACAAGCCATAATGTTTTTTAAGGAAAATAAATACCATATAATCTTTATTGTATTTTGGTATTGAAAATGGTTTCGATAATGGATTTGTTATGTCAAAATATTTAAGTAATATATTGTGATTTAAATGTGGAAATGTTTTCTTTCCATTATATTTGTTTTATGTGTTATGATTTTATAATGATACATGGAAATTTGATGGGTGGTTAGATGATAAACCAATTGATGGGTGGTGTTTTGATAAACTAGAATGGGTGGATACGTTATAACCTCCAATGCATTGGGTATGGAAGTCAGTCGTATGGCTATTCCATTTAGTGATATGTGTGGATGCCAACCATATGGTTATTCCATTGAAGTATGTTTATGTCCCAAGTAACCTTTATATGTTATGGGTTATTTATATGGGTTTTATGGTAATTGTTTGGTTAGTATAGGGAAAGTAATGATCTTTTATTCAACGAAGATAATTTACTACTTCATAAAGGTGAAAAGTATTACTTATGATAAAGTATTATTGGTTTACTTTTTGTTTCTAAAAACTAACAGTTTTCCTTCTTTTTGAATCCCTTACTGAGATTATTATGCTCATCCCAAGATTTGAGATTTTTTAAATAGGACATAAAGAAGAATATGGTCAAGTATTGGATCAAGGAAAAATCATGCTATCTGAAACATGGAACTAGACATGACCCTTTTTTTCAAGAGTTATTGTTTTATGAAAAAAATGGAAACTGAGTAGAAGTGTCTACTTTGTAATATTTTGAGATATAATAGTTATTTCCTAATTCTCTAAAACTCTAAACCTAAAAATATCCTCAATGTGAATTATTAACCTTATTCAAGATTATATATGTTTTAAGGCTGGGTCCTAATAGTTTGTATTAGAGGTCAGTTTAGACAACTTTAGGAGTTAAGGTATTGTTAAATAAATGTCCATAAATTAATTTATGATACTTTTGAAATGATATATAATTTAAAAATTACCATGTTGCTTCACCTCATATATTTCTTTGTTTAGAATGGTATTCCATAGAGGAAAGAAGGAAGCTATGTTGGGATGACATCAGAAGGAAGACAACATTCCAAATCAGAATCTTGAGATGGTCGGAATCAGAACTGTATAGTTTGTTATAGTGATAGAACAGTTGTCTAAGGATATAAATAGTGGTGGTATCCATGCATGAGATCAGCCAGATGAACCACAGAGGAACATGTCAGTAGTGGAGCATTTCATGAGGCAAAATCCCCCATCATTCAAAGGATCATCTGACTCTGTGCTAGATGAAGGGTGGATCAAACCACTGTAGAATATTTTTGATGTTATGGGATATTCATAAAATCAAAAGTTTATTATTTCTATTTACCATTTTGAAGGTGAAGTAGATCAGTGGTTGTCGATGCTAAAAAATATCAGGGATAGTGAGGAGATTGATTCTCTTGATTGGGATGAATTCAAAGGTATGATTCCTGAGAAATATTTTCCTAAGGTTGCGCGTCTTAGGATGGAAAAAATATTTCTAGGATTGAGGTAGGAGGATAACTCAGTAGCTACTTATGAAAAAAAATTCACTCTTATGGAACGGTATGCTCCAAATTTCATTCGAGATCTTGATAGTGAGATAAATAAATTTTACTCAGGAATGAAGCCATGATATTGAAGATCATTAGACTCTCATGAGTTCAAAAGTTATGAAAAACTTTCTCGATGTGCAGAGAACATGGAAATGGAGTTTTCCGATGATCACGTGTTCGTTGACCAACAAAAGAATAAGAGGTCTAGTTAGAAGGGAAAGGGAAAGAATTCATTAAAGAATCCTGAAGGTAAAAAAATTAATTATTTAACATGTGAGAAGTGTGGTAAAAAACATCCTGGTGAATGTTTATCAAAGTATGGAAAGTGCTTCTGGTGCAGTATGTCTTGTAATATTTCATGTAACTGTAAGGAAGATGATCAATCAGGAAATGAAAAACCAATGTCATGATGTTTTAAGTGTAATGAAATGGATCATTATTCAAATGAATGTCTTCAGAAGAACTCAACTGAGGGAAAGTAGAAAGACTACAAGAAGAAATGGGTGGTGAAATCCTTTTCAAATACTTCAACAGATGTTGGTCCATCAAATGATGTAGTATCAGGTACACTGTTTGTTTGTTCAGATTATGCCAATGTGTTGTTTGATTCAGGGTCTACACACACATTCATTTCTGAGAAGTTTTCTAATAAATTGGTAATTCCATATCAAGATATGAATATGGAACTTATGGTAAAAACACCTGGAGGAAATTTTGACACAAAAATAAAACATAATAACCATCTTGTCCTTGTGTGTGGGAAAAATCTACCTGCAAACATTATTATTTTTCTTCTAGTAGAGTTTGATGTTATTTTGGGCATGGATTGTATTTCTTTCTAGCATGCTAATATTGACTGCAGAGCTAAAAAGGTTTCATTTTTTGAAAGATTTATAGCTTGGGTACAAGAATGAGCCCTTGATTTTGATAACATATCAGAAAGCTAGGAAACTAGTAAAATATGGAAAGGAATGTTACCTTGCACATATTGTTGAAAATAAAGGAACTATTCAGATTAATGATGTTCTAATGGTAAATGAGTATCTTGATAATTTTCATGATGAGTTTCTTGGTATTATACCTAATCTGGAACTTGAATTTACTATTGACTTAGTTCCTGATGCTAAGACTATTTTAAAACCACCTTATCCAATGGCTCAAATTGAACTTTTTGAGTTAAAGAAGCAATTGCATGAGTTATTATATAAAGGTTCCATTCAACCTAGCACATCACCATGGGGTGCTCATATCTTCTTTGTAAAAAATAAAGATGTTTCAATGATCCTTTTCATTGATTATAGAGCATTGAATAACATCACTATTAAGAACAAGTATCCTTTTCCTCATACCGATGATTTGTTTGATCAACTCCAGGGAGCTCAGTATTTTTCGAAAATTTATTTGAGGTCGGGGTACCATCAGTTAAAAGTAATGGAAGCAGATATTCTGAAGACCATGTTTTGTACTAGATATGACCATTATGAATGTGTAGTTATTCCTTTTGGGTTAACCAATGCACCTACTATATTCATGGATCTTATGAATATAATTCCATGTGAGTTATTAGATAAGTCTGTGGTTGACTTCATTAATGATATTTTGTTTTATTCAAAAAGTAAAGAGGATAATGAAAGACATTTAATGGTTGTCATAAAAACCATAAAAGTAATGAAATTGTTTGGCAAATTCATCATGTGTGAGTTTTGGTTATAGAAAATTTCTTTCCTTGGTCACATTGTTTTAAAAAATGTCATAACTATTGATTGTGCTAAAATAAATTTTATTGAAGAATGACCAGGACCCACAAATATAACTGAGATCCATAGTTTTATTGGTTTGGAAGGTTATTACAAAAGGTTTGTTGAGAAATTTTCTCAGTTATCTAGTCTAATGACTATGTTAACTTGAAAAGGTGTTAAGTTCATTTGGACAAAAGAATGTGATTATTGTTTTTAGGAATGGAAAATAATATTGTTGAATGCTCCAGTTTTGGAACTGCCTTCCAGAAATGGTGAGTTTTTTATTTACACTGACGCTTGATTGAAAGGAATTGGATGTGTCCTTATGCCAAATGATCAGGTGATTTCTTATGCTTCATGTCAATTGAAACCTCATGAGTTAAATTACCCAACACATGATTTGGAATTATCGGCTGTTGTATTTTCTTTAAAAATTTTGAGGCATCATTTTATGGAGAAAAATGTGAAATATATACCGATCGCAATATTTTAAAGTATATATTCACTCAGAAATAATTGAACATTAGATAGAGGATATGGATATAATTAATCAAAGATTATGATTGCATGATCCATTGCCATCCAGGAAAAACAAATAAAGTGGATGATTCTTTGAGTTGGAAAAGTAATGTCTCATTAACCATTCTACGTATGGAATTAGATCCTTTAGTTTTTTATTTGATGAACATTGGAATAGAAGTTGTTGGTGCAGGAAATTTTTCTATTTTGTTTCAGGAGTTAGTAAAATCGCCTCTATCATACAGAATTAAGAAAGTGCATAAGGAAGAGAGTCAGTTTCAAAAAAAGGTAGAGTTGGTTTAGAAGGGTACGTTTCCTGATTTTAACATTGATAATTATTGTGTTTTGAGGTTTGGGGAGAGATTATGTGTGCATTGTGATTCATAGTTGAAGAATTAGTTGTTATGTAAAACTCATAGTTCTCAATTTTTAGTTTATCCTGGTAGTACTACGATGTACAGAGATCTTTGGGAAAATTACTGGTGGGATGGAATTGAAAGAGATATTGATTATTTTACTGTGAAGTGTTTGACTTTTCAGCAGGTTAAATTAGAGCAGAAATTACTAAATGGGATTCTTCAGTATTTACCGGTTCCATAGTGGAAATGGGAAAATATATCCATGGACTTCATTATGGGATTACCGAAGACATCTCTAGGTAATAATGCAATCTGGGTTATTGATGACCTAATGACTAAATTTTCTCATTTCCGTCCTATTTGAGATACTTTGTCTCTAGATCAAATTGCTTGGTTGTATGTTAAAGAGATAGTCAGGTTGCATGGAGTTCCCCTCTCTATTGTATCTTATAGTGATCCCAGGATTACTTCTATCTTTTGGAGAGGCCTTCAGAATTCGTTGCGTACTGAATTAAATTTTTGTACAATTTTTCATCCTCAATCAGATGGGCAGTCAGAATGAACAATTAAGACCTCGGAGGATATGCTATGTGCTTTTTCACTAGATTACCAGGGAAGTTGGGACCAATATCTTTTTTTGGTTGAATTTTCTTTTAATAACAGTTTTCATTCTAGTATACAGATGGCTCTAATTGAGGAATTATATGGAAAGCATTGTCGAACCCTAGCTTTTTGGGATGTAGTAGTTGAAAGGAAGTTGATTGGAACAGAATTGGTAGAAGAGATGGCATAGAAGGTACATTTGATTCAGAATAACATGAGAACGACTTAGAGAAGACAGAAAAGGTGTGCAGATAAACAGAGAACGTATATTTCTTTTGAGGTGGGTGATCTTGTATTTCTAAAAGTTTCTACATGGAAAAGTGTAATGCGTTTTGGTAAGAAGGGAAATTTGAGTATGATGTTCATTAGACCTTATGAAATCCTAGGGAAATTTTGATCAGTTGGGTATATAGTGGATTTTCTTCCATGTTTATCCTTGGTACAAATTGTTTTCATTTTTCGAAGTTGAAAAAGTATATGCCAGGTCCATCTCATGTTTTGAGTCCAGAGGTAGTTCAGTTGGAAGAGAATATATCTTATGAAGAATAACCATCATAGATTCTTGATCATAGAGAGCATATTTTGAAGAATAATGTAATTCACGAGGTAATGGTTTTTTGGAAATCCATATGATTGAAGAGGCAATGTGGGAATCTGAAAATGCTATGAGGGTTAAATAACCCCACTTATTTTGACAAGTGAATAAAAATTGCGAGGACTTAATTTCCAAAAGGGTCGAAAGATGTATCATCCCGGGTAATTGAAGAATAATAATTTTTCATATTTATTAATATTTGTGAATTAAATATTAATTTTTCTTTAAAAGAGTTTCTATGTTCAATACTGTACCAGATACGCAACAACGGGTTTCATTGATATATTACATTGTATACTAATAATATAATAATATTATTTTAAATAGAAGTTAACTCCTAGACGATGTATTGGTGGGAATGAACAAAACTAACTACAATATGATTATACATGTTTTTTAAATGTATTTACTTTTATCCAATAAAATTTAGAGGCTTAAAAAGTGAATGAAACTAATTTTAAGAATAATTTACATTAAAAGGTCGATTTACCAACCTTTAATGGTGAACCCCCTTTAAATATAGTTTTGGTTACTTTAATACATATTATTTGACCAAATAATACTTTATCATAGAATGGGGACATCAAAATTTACTTTGTTTAAATTTTTGTAATTTTTCCGATAATGTTCATTTTTTAACGATTAGTGAAAAATATTGTATTTTAATTCAAAATTGTGTTTTAATGTAATTTATTTATACGAATATATTATCTTTTTTATTGGTTTAAAGTTAAATTAGAATAAATTTTTACCATTTAATCCAATTTTGGTCATTGTAATTAATTTCAAATTGAAATTGGACTTAAACAAGTTTCAATCTTTTGATAGTTATTGTTTCTTAAAAACACGCTATTTGTTTTAACAACAGGAATTAATTTTAAAATAATTAATGAATCTTATATGTTTAGAATTTGGTAAAATAGATATCATTTTTGAATTTGTAATATAAAATATAGCTTAGGTGGAATTTTTTGAATTTTTCATAAAAACATCAATTTTTATGAATAGTGAAACCACTTAGTAGTAGTTCAAAAAACTGACTTTTTCATTTAAATGAAATTTTTCTGCTTCTGTAAATTGAATTTAGAAAATAGGACATACATGGTTGTTATTATTAAGTAAAATGTGTCTCAATAATATTAAAAAATAATATTTTGTGAATATTAACTTTTGACTTTTATTTACTGCGGTTTAAGGTAAATTGGGTAACTCAAGGTAAAAAAAATTATAATAATTCAAAATTACCTTAACCCTTTTCTTAACCTTATTGGATGAGTAATTTCAAACCATGGGAATCCTTGGGTCGATTTTAGGACCCCATGGGTCCACTTATGAATGATAATGACACTTTAGATTAATTAATTTAAAGTAAAGTAAAAAATTATATAGAGAAAAATCTATTAGAAAATCAATTTTTACATAAGGATATATAAGTTATATTTTCTACTATAAATATTATTTGGAAATATAAAATTATTTCCTAAATCATGGTATTTTATTTATAATTTTTAGACATCAAATAAATTTAATTATTTATGACACAATAATTATGCAATAATTGTTTCTTTAATAAATGATTTAAATAAATAAGAATATAAATATTAAATTAATATCCAAAACATGGCCAATTCTTATTTGATGATTTTATATAGATCATGAGTCATCATATCTTCCAATTTAATTTTTTTTAGACTTTTTCTAACTGAAGATAGGATTATTATAAAATAATTTTTTCACACTTTCTTAAAGAACCCCTCCTCTCCATTATAAAAGCAGACCACTTCTAACCAATTCCTCACACCTCTCAAGCCTTTTGGAACGTCAAAATTCTACTAAATTAAGCTCCCTACATCCCTATCTTCCACCTATAAGCCTTACCATAGGCATAAAGAACTTAAAAAAGTCTTTTTGGTTCAAACCAAAGGGAGTTACAAAAATTAAAGGTAACATTTTCTCTTAAATTTTTTTCTTTTATTTTACATCTACAACCCCCTAAAATCTTTCATTACATTATTTTAAAACAACACCAGTATCCTCAATATACTAGGATGTTTTTATGAGATGGATTCGAACTACACTTACACACACCTCCATCTAATGGGTGAAGAACATAATGTATCTATGTATGGTAAACTAACACCTGACAAAATGATGATTGTTAAATTACCTCCTACAACATCTCATGGTGGCCACTTTGAGGGAACTTTATTTGTATATGATATATTATGTTTATCATTTCTTTATACTTCTTTATTTTCCATTTATATGATACCTTTATTGTTTTCATTATGGGTAAACAAGATAATTTCATTTGAGGAAGTGCGGACTACCACCCTCTAAATGTGATATGACTCGTTAATGCCATATGTGGGTCATATAAAGGATGGAGTTAATGATATTATATATGATATTATACTTGAATTATAATATAACAATGTATAATTATTTTCTAATTCTATTAAAATGTGAAATAGAAATGAAAGTACGTTCATGCGTACGTACGGCTTACGGTCTCCATGAATGGTGCATTTAATTTCTTACCTACAAATGTTATGTACTATTATAAATACATATATATACTAAATATATATGATATATATGATATCCAAATCATGAAACTAATTCTGTATATAATGAATTTTGACCACATGAACAACATATAATTATAAATAGACCATTTTTGACTCATGTACCAAATATCTTCAGAATGACCGTTATTAACTTAAATGATTACATAATGTTTATAACATGGTGATAATTGATATAAATGGAATAATAAATTTTAAAAATGTTTTTATTCAATTATAAAATAACATTAGTTTATTATTCATCTGATTAATAAACGAATGGGTCAGTTCAAACCCGAGGTAAGGGACTTCGTCTCAATCTCTTTCATTGAGGAATAATTTTTTAATACACATATTTCTTTTATATAAGGTATAAACACCCTGGACTTTTAGAAGGAAATATTTTTCTACAAATAATTTTACTAAACAAAAATAAATACCATTTCTTTCAACATAAGCGGTGACAACAACCTTTTTGTCATCACGAGTATTATGTGTTTTTTGGCTTCCTTAAAAATACATAATGTTTTTTAAGGAAAATAAATACCATATACTAATTTATGTATATTGGTATTGAAAATGGTTATGATAACAGATTTTTTATGTAAATATATTTATGTGATATATTTTGATTAAAATGTGGAAATTTTTTCATTCCTTTATATTTGTTTTTTATGCTATGATTTTATAATGGTTCTTGGACATTTGATGGGTGGTTGCATGATAAACCAAATTATGGGTGGTGCCATGATAAAATAGGATGGGTGGTAACATTATAACCTCCAATTCCATGGGTATGGAAGATCGATATATGGCTATTACATTTAGTGATATGTGTGGAAGTCAACTGTATGGTTATTCCATTTTAGTATTTTTTTTGTCCCAAGTTACCTTTATATGTTATGTGTTCTTTATATGGGTTTTATGGTAATCTTTTGGTTACGCAAGGGTATGTAATGATCTTTTATGAAGTGCAGAGTATTTACTACTTAAAAAAGGTGAAAAGTATTACTTATGATAAATTATTCATGGTTTACTTATTGTTTTGAAAAACTAACAGTTTTCCTTCTTTACGTATCCCTTACTGAGCTTTTTATGCTCATACCAAGTTTTGAATTGTTTTTCATAGGACGTGAAGAATAATAGGGTCAAAGATTGGATCAATGAAAAGTCATGCTTTCTTAAACATTGAACCGGACATGAAAATTTATTTTCAAGAGTTTTTGTTTTATGAAAAAAAATGGAAACCTAGTAGAAGTTTCTACTTTGTAATCTTTTGAGATTTAATAGTTATTTCATAGTTTTCTAAAACTCTAAACCTGAAAATATCATCAATGTAAATTATTAACCAAATTCTAGATTATGTATGTTTTAAGACCGGTTCATTATATATTTCCACATATTTTTATAAAATAATGAAAATCACCACTTATATTTTTCATATAATAACCCTATTTGGGTATGTACATAATCCATTCCATTATTATTTTATTTTTACAATTAAAAAAACATTAATGAATATCTATACTATTTTCAGCATATTATTCATAGAGCATTTAGTGATTGAAAATTATTTCACTCCATGACCATATAATTCATTTTCATTATGTGAAACAAGAGCTAAGTGAAATCTAAATCATTACCACTTCTTTTATCTTACACACTATAACACCCTGATATTTATTGATTTTTTTAAATTAATTTAATATTTTTTATATTTTTTTACTCACACGATACTGGAAATAGTTATTTTAATATTAAAGAATTATTTTTTATTACATGAATTTTATGCCACAATAATTTTAGCTTTACCTACATGAATAACCCATGGAAACATGCGTAACAGGAAGAAATGAATTTCCTTGAGGTGTTTTGTAACAAACATTGTTGAGGTTTACCGAAGAACAATATATTATTAAGATATGATATTAAGAATTAACATAGCCATTAATTTAGTGGTTATGAATTGTTATAACGAATTTATAAAAACCTATGGTTAACATAAATTAATAAAATAATTAGGTACAATGTACCAATTAAATATAAACAGGATTATTCTTATAGAAAATAATTTTTATGATCACACATTTGTTTTATAATAATAAATAAAAATAATTACAATTAGTGAGTGATTTTAAAATATTATATATATATATACTATATTTAATAAAATATTTTCATATTCATCAAAGAGATTCGATAGGAATAAGATAAAAACAATCCCAATTTTATGATTAGAAAACCTCTATTTTTATAAATGTAGTTTTAATGCCTTTTAATGCAGTTCCAATTTTAAATTCAATTTTTGGATCATTTCTAGATTTAATGTGTCAAAATAAACTTCATATTTAAAACAACAACATAAAAATTAGGCTAGGATAATTTTTTGGTTTTTTATGTAAGGTTTTATATTTTTAATGAATATTTAAAAATACTTGATTTTAATTCAAAACTCATTTTTCATATAAGTAATTTATATGGTTAAATTGTATTTATTTTGGTGTAAATGTAACATTAGATAATATTTTTATTAATAAATCCAATTTAGGTCAGTGGAATCCATTTAGTTTTGTAATTGACTATAAAAACATTGAAAACTTTAGAACCTTTTTACTTTAAAACCCTTCATTCTCGACCCGACATTGGGATGATATTTAAATAAAATTCTGACACCTCTGTGATCTGAATTATGAAAAATACATTCAATATATGTAATAATAATAATTTTTAATATAAATTTGTTAAAATTGTTTTTTCAACAAAAATATTAGTGATGTAATTAAAATTAATTACAACCATTAATGTTTAATAAAGCTTAAATAAGGACTAAACATTAAATTTATGACCTAAAACGACATGTAAACATTTCTTAAGGAACTATTATGGAAATATTTATAACCTATAAAACCATTTATCCACTTTTGACCATTATTGAACCACATTAACAAACAAACATTGGCGGGGTTCCTTTCTTTTAAAATATTACTAGAGTTCCACTCATCCTCCATTATAAAGGCCTACTCTCCCCCGACATTTTCACACATATCAAGGCACTTAATTTCTGAAATACTATTCCCAAATAGGTCCCCAACTTCCCTACCTTTTACCTTAACTCCCCCCATTGGATAAAATAAATCCTTGGAAGCCTTTTGGCAGAAACCCAAAGGAGTTACCCGATTAAAAGGCAACACCCTCGCTCAAACTCCTTTATTATATTATCTTTCTCCACTCCATAAAAACATATTCGTTCATGAATTTACTAACAAAAACAGTATAATAAATATATTATGATGTTTTTATGATAATTATATGACCTAAATATTCATTCACTTTCATCAAATTGATAAAAAATATAATATTTACGTGTTTTGCAGACTATCAACTCAATAAACAATGATTGTTCACTTTTATTTTACCACATCTCTTGGTATAAATTATGATGGAAACCATATTTATATATGTTATATATTATATTTATTATTTCTTTTATCTTATTTAATTTTTTTAACATAGGTATATTTATATGGTTCATTTGGTGTTCATTCGATAATTTTTTTGAGGAAGTGTGGACTATCGCTCCCTCAAAGCAATGTGATTTGTTCATACACTAAATGGAATGTATTAAAGATAGATTTCGTTAAAATATATGATATATGTGATATTATAAATATAATTATAATAATATATATACATATTTATTCATATATATCTTTTATTTTCATTCATTCAACACAAAAATTAAAAGGAAATAGCATTCATGTGTAAAAATGATTTACCCAATCCATTAATGGTGTCTTCAAATAGTCACATATACATTATATAGATTATTTTAATACACATATAATGAGTATAAATTATATTAAAATCATATTTTACATTCTTTAAATAATGATATAAATATAAGGACTAATGATATGACAAATCAAGACACATGCAAAGGACAAAACAGATACTACCCATTGTGAAATATTAACATAAAATTGATAATTATAGGGTAATGTAAAGTCATAGTAAAAAAATATATAGTATTATATATAATAATATTCTTCTGTGATATATTAATAATAAATTTATATTTATTTTACAGGAGGTTTTTATTAGTACAAATTGATTCAATACTTAATGTAAGGTGATTTCATCACACTTTTTATTTCAGCGTGATACATGTTATGTACCCTAATCTTACATTTTGAGTGGTGTATGTACAAAAAATGATCAAATTATATGTATCTTATAACTATTTTAATTTTGGTTGACATATCCATTTTATGATCCTTATTTCATGGGTATTTTGTTTCAAAAGATACCAAATTGGTAAATAGTTTTTTTAGAATTTTCCTTTGTTGAGACTCATGTTTTGTTACAAACATAAATTATTTTTGAGGTGTATATACTTCCATTTTACTTGTTATATCATGAGTCTCATTATTTTCATGATATTTTATGCATCATTTAATTTTCATTTCTTATATAGATAATATGATCCCATGTAACCAAGTGTTGACAATTTATTGAAACAATTTCATAATTTTTCGATAATGTTTATAATAATGCTTCTATTAATGAAATATCAGGATCCATAACTTAAAAACACTAATGATTCTTGTTATCCATTATTTATTAAATATATACTCAATTATTAGTAAATTTTCCACTCTTTGGTACTTATGATAACATTTTATTTAAAATATGATCCTCTATCTCTTCAGTCGAAATCTTTTGTATTCAAAAACAATATTATCAAAAATGTTTTTAAATGATATGTGAAGATTATTTTCATGGTAAAATGATTTTAAAAAAGTTTTATGAGTATTAAAAACTTTAATTATAATTTTTCAATGTAATTTTCAATGAAATTTTTTCACAACTTTTTCAATCTTTCTTTATATGTTTTAAATGTGTTTTCAAAGAAAAGTGGTTTTAAAATTTATTGAAGTTTATTTTAAAATTTTTCAAGGAAAAAGGTTTAAAAAATGATTTGAATTAGTTTTTATATGTTTTAAAGGTATTTTTTTCAAAAAAAATTATTTTTTCAAATGGAGCTATATATTAAAATTACCTTTTTAATGAATGTAGGTTATTCTTTCATGAAATATATTTGAATTATATTTTAAAATTTGTTTCTATGTAAGATGAAATCTGTTGATTTTACTCATTTCATTCTAGGAATTGATCAAAATATCCAATCCGTATTCATTTTATAATGTTTTTTGTTTTTTGGAATAATTCTTATGACACCTATTTCACATCAATGGGTTTCATGATTTTGAAACATACTTCTTTTTCATGGCTTATTATTCGATGAATTAATTATGAAAAATTTCTCTTTGCATAAGTCATTTTGTGATGATATGTGGGTGATACCCATTTAATTTAACGGGTTAGGATTTTTTCACTTTTTATGGGTCATTATATAATGAATATTTCTTATCTTTTGGAACATGTATGAATAATTGTATTATTTGATGGGTTAGACCTATATCTCCCTCGAATGCAGTGGGTAGGGATAAATGTTTTTATGAGCTCAAATGGTACATGGGAGTACATCCAAATCCTTAAACAACAGGGTTAACTGAAGGAAATCCCAATCCTAAAACAAGATTCTAAATGGGTTGATATCCCAATCCCAGAACAAGATTTTACATGGGAGGAAATCTAAATCCCCAAAAAAGAGGGTAAACAAGAGGAAAAATAAATCCCAAAAGAAGAGAGTACACGAGAGGATATCTGAATCCCCAAACAAGAGGGTACATGGGAAGATATCCAAAGTACCAAACCAGAGGGTACACCTGAGGGAATCCCAATCCCGAAGCTGGTACATAGGTGACTAACCATAGCCTAACATGTTACAAAGGCCTTGGTATGCCACCTTGACTGAGGGTTTTTATATGCATTTTACACCATTCCTTATTTTATTCCTATGTTATGATTTAATAGCTTATGTTCATTATTTAATTATGATTCATGTCTTCTCAATTGTCTTGCTATATTCCACTATTTGTTTTTATGATATTCGATATGAAGGGTGTGATATTTTAATGTTACGATATTGTTCTGAAACACCTATGCACTTGTTTCTGTTTATATGTTTCTATTGTTTACGCTTACTAAGCATCTGAGATCACCCCTTTTTATGTGTCATTTCCCCCATGCTATGAAAATAAATATTATTTTATATTTTTATAATAAGGTATATATCCAAGAGGACCCTAGTTTGGGCTAATGTAGCTCAATTATGTACCAGTGTTTATATTTCCATGTTTCCAAAGGCACTAGACTAATATAGTCTTTGTGAGCTTATTTGTATAATTTTTTAAGAATTCCGTAAAAGTGATGTGATGTTGCCATATGTAAAAATCAATTTTGTTTTATACACATTCAAAATACAGACCTATGTTTAAATAAATATTTATAAATTTACTCAACTAATTATTTTAAAAACATATTTATATATTAGTCCCCTTTATAATAAAACATTTTGATTAAAATACCCTTAGAGAGTTATCATACTTGATTTAACTATCCATATTCATATGTATTATGCTCATCAATATATACTAAGACTACCCCCATTTTGTAGTTTTCATTAAGATAAATTATTCTTTAATTTTAATGAAATAAATAACCTAATAATGTATTAAATTAAATAATCATGCCACTTCATATGTGACATGTGGATTAATACAACAAGATAATATCATAACTAGGTAATACCATGCATTGAAAGAAATTATATAAGGAAAAATAATATTTGAATATCCTTAAACCCTTTAGGTAAAAATATATTATCTGAGTGTGGTTTTTCTGAAAAACTATCTTATGGATAAGGAATATTTAATTATAATAGTTAACCATTGCCTTTCAAAATGATCTTTTTGTAATTAATTTTTCATAAAAATGTTACTTGATATTGAGTTCACATATATGAAATTTTTTCCAATCTATAGATATATATTTTTATATAATATGATGCATTATTACAATGTGACTCATTCATGAATAATGTAATAGTTATTATATTTTTGGATTACTACACTTTAATTATCTTAAATAATTATAATCATAGAAAAAATGTTCAATGAAATGTCATCAATATGTTTTTTCATAAAATCATTATTTAAAAACATGTAGAGTATTAATATATATATATATTATAGTTCAATATGATATGAAAACGTTTTTTCTTTATCTGCCAAAAAATACACAAATCAATAAGATTGAATATAGATCACAATATTAGAAATCTATTATATATTAAACTATAATACTCAAAATATTAAATAGCAATAACTCCCTCTACATTTTATGGTGTAGGGATATTTGAATTCAACCTCACCATTAACTGGACATACATTATATTTTATTACGAGAATATGGATTAAAAAATATCATCCATAATTTTGTCAAATTTTTTGAAAAATCTATCCAAAATATAATTAATATAGTTATATAATACAATTTATATATAAATTTTTTTATTATTCTTTATTTGTATATTTATATTTGGAAATAAGTCTTATTCCTTCCAAAATATACCTATGATTCAAATTAAATTTATACTTATCCGAATAAAGAAATTTCAAAGTCATATGTCATGAAATTGGAGAAATCATTTAACTAATATTCATTTGTTGTTATAAATATTTTTTATTCTAAATAAATGAGATATTTTATTAATTTATCACACTCTTTATTAAAATATTTATTTTGGGTCAACATCTCTATGTAGAAATAAAATATTTTCAAAATTAGTCAAACATAAAATACCACGCGCTTAGTGTTTCATCTGTCACATATATTTCTTTATTTAATCAGTACTTTTTTATCATTTTTTTATGGATGAGGAATACATTCTCTAATCTAATGTATTCAAATTATTCAAGAACTCCGTTATAAAAATATTATCTAATAACCATTCCTAACACCATGAATTTTCCTTGGAATATAATGTATAAAAAAATAAAATCATTTTATAATTTATATAGGGGAAAATATTTCATTAATGTAAATAACATTAATAGGAAAATATCCCTTGAACAATAATCCTTATGTTTTTAGAATCGATATATAGTATTTAATTAATTTTTTTAGAATACCTATTTGTTTTCAATGTATATTTTATTTTCAATCATTGAAATAGTCTCTTAAGATGAAATATTTTCAATTTATTCATGATCTTAATTCATTGACTTAACCATATATTTTCTTATTATACTTCATCAAAATTTTTATGATCATGTAAATATAAGTTTAATTTTATGTAGAGAATTTATCATTTATTATTTCAATAGAGAATTGTTTTTGTGAATAATATTTATTATATATTTTTCAGTTCTACTCGATGATTTTCTTCTAAAGAATATCTTGAACTACTATTATACGTAATAGCAATTTAATTTTAATCATCAAAAAGCTCATATTCCCCCTATAATACACACATTGGAAACCATTTCATCCAAAATTTCAACACTACTTTTCCAAAAATCCTTCATATATTCTGCATCAGTGAAATTTTGTATTTCAATAATTTTTCAATAATTTTATTATATCATTATAGTCCTTTATTTTTTGAGAGTATCCATGAAAAAATACCTTCATCCCAATAATATTAAATATTTTTTATTTAAAAGGAATCATTTACTTCAAAAGATATAAAAAAATTTATGTTATGGTCTATTCTCATTTGAAATCATATATATGATCATTATATCATTTACATATTATTTTAGAAAAAATAATTTTTCATATATTATAAAATTATTTATGGGGTAAAAATAATTGAACCATTGAATTCATTGGTTAATTATTTTATCTCTAGAGACTTTATAAATGTGGAAAAAGCAGATAACGTAGAATAATTATACTCAAAAGGCTCAGACCATGAATAATGTAAATGGCCACCAAAATTATTACAAATAAAGAGTAGTAGACGCACGAAAGAGAGTCAGGGTAAGAGAGAAAAACACGACTAGAATATCATATAAGATCACCCTTTGTTCCTACAACCATGTCTATGAAAACTACAATGACCTCTAGGATGTCTTCCCCTTCTTCATTGTTTCGAGGACATCCAAGCACCACCAAGATCATAAAATTCCAACAGGTAAATTTCAATCTCCTTAGTAAGTTGGGCATGAACCAAAGTAGCACCATCTGCATCATCATTTTTACCATCACCATCAAGAGGCCTCTTGTCTGGTTCCTCATAGGAGGGCTGTATTTGAACCTATTCAGAACCAGAAGCATTACTCGTCGAAAGTGTTAAAGGGATTTTCCATTTACTTTCATGGATCTCCTTATATAACTCATCAAATTTTGAAGAATTCATAGACACCGGCATATTAAAAAAATTATGTGTAACTGAATTAGTCCTGAATAAAACCACATGCACTTTCAAGGGAGTTGAAATATAATTCCCTTTTCCTGTACAAGAAACAACTGCTCATTATGGGTTATGGTCATCCCAATGCAGGCCGCTGCAGAATCAGAACGGACCAACACACTAGAATTAGTAACACATGTGACAACAACCTTTATTGGCTATCTAGTAATAGTATTAGAGCAAGGAGAAATAGTATAAACAACATGCTCATGTGAGGATACAACCTTATCAATTGAGACCACTGTTGAGACATAAACAACCACCACACCAGGATCATTAACATCAGTCACAATAGCCTTTACAGGATGTTCCTCAATTGAAGTAGAGGAAGAATAAATAACATTTTGCTTATGAAAAGATTCATGTGAAACATGGACATCAACCCGAGATTCATAAATACCATAACACCCCAAAACATCATGAGAATAGATCTGATGATTTCCAGAAAAATCATGCTATTGAGATGCAAGTAAAAGAGTATGAATAGGATCATGTTTATGAGAAACAATTCCATGATCATGTGCAAGAGAAATATCATACACCAGAGAGGGGACATCCTTCTTCGAACCAGTAAAGACATCCTATGAAGGCCCAAGAGAATTACACCCAACCTCAAACATTTAGCGGCTATTAACAAAGCATAATCCAACATTCCATTTAATAAGTATTTCTCTTCATGTGTCATCGCTTGATCATCAAATTCACCATCATAGCTTGAAACATCACCCAATTTAGAACAGTTATCCCATTGATCCATATGAGTAACAAGTAGTAGGATCCATCCATTAAGCTCACTCCCACTTATGGTCACATCACCAAGGTTATCATCGGCTCTATTTCTAACCACCACATTAGCATAGGATTGGGGTCCACTAGTCATTGGTACAACATTATTGGAAATTAGGGGAACCAAAGAGGGATGGAGAACTACAGTCACTATTTTAGAGTTACTAACTTTCAAGACCATAAAATACTCACCAACAATTGGCACATTAAAATTATATTTTTTCCACAACATGTCTATGAATTTTACAATTAGAACATCTCATACCACAATGGAAATTTTCCTTAACATGTCCAATGGATGAGTAGTTAATGAAAAAATTAGGGACATGTTAATATTAAATTTCAAGTTCATACTTAAATTCATCAAAAACCATGTATAAAGTCTCAACCAGAGGCAGAGACATATCAAATTCAACCAACACACATGAAAAATGACCATATCTAGCTGAAATAGTTTCATTGTCCAACATTATTTGAGTTCCAACAGCTAAAGAAACATCTTAAACTATGTTTGGTTATTGGAAGTAGGCCATGACTAATTCTTAAGATGTTTCATTATTATAAATTATCAAAAATTAAGGATTTGTTATTGGGATTTTTATATTATTATTATTATGATCCCATGTTTATATATTCATAATTAACATTTTGATAATTTTTCTATTTATGATAAGTTCTCCTCTATTTGTTTCATATTATCATACCAGTTAATGTGATATTATCTCATCCTTTCTATGATGTATTCCTATAGGTGATCATATGTGTTGAGAAGGGTGTGATCAATTTATAAGACTATGGTAGATTTAGATATTTTTTGGTTATATTTATGTTAATTTTCTAAAATGAAACTAACTTACTAACACAATATAATAATTTATTTTAGGAATTTTAATATTAAATATTCTAATATTGATATGATGTAATAATTTTGTTTATAATGTGTTAGTAAGTATAAATTAAATTTCATATTTAAATATGGTTTATTCATATATTCAAAAAATTAATTAAGAACATGTTAATATAATTCCTTGTCTATACAAGCATGCCCTCTTAGTGTTGATCATTTGATGAAAAACTTTCCATATGAGAAAATTAAATTTTATACATTCTCTTTTATGAGAGATAATGTGGTAGGTAAATATTTAGAGTTATTTACACATATGTGTTGATAATGATTTAGTTTATTTTGTAACAGTGGATCTCCTCCTCCCCCCCTTATCCACTTCCTCGGTGCTTCTTATATTGTACTTATTTTCTCATCAATAGTTACTCGATGAAATTTTACATCCATAAACATTATTGATCACATTTATTCCAAAACATATCTACATGAAATTCAACTTTTATCTGTGGGTAGTCATATCTTGTTTTCTTGGTGTTTTTTCATGTTTCATTTTGATTCATATCTCTTCCACTCTTTTTTATTCGTTGATTTTTGTGGTATATTTTTTCAATACAATATTCATTGAAAGATTATTCACTCTAAAATAGTCTCTCCTTTTGTAGAATTCCATAGCATCTATGCTTGACAATATTATATATGATGTACCAACACTCTATCTCTTATCCACATTTAATTCCATTATGGTATCCCTCCATGAATCTAGTAGACATGTCACTATAATATTTTACTCTTATTTCTCCAATGTTATTCTAGGAACATGTTTTAATTCATCGATCTAGTCTCTCCATTTAATTGTAAGAATATTCAGGATTTTCCTTATCAGGAGTTATTGGATGTCCAACCCTAATACATGGATCTCTCATGTTACTATTTCTGACGCTTTCATCGGGGTGTGTGTATCTGTCTTGTTCTAGGACAATGGTGTTATTTTTTTCCCCACATTCCCACTTTCCAAAGGCGGGTGGCATCTGTTCCTTGTTCAGGGATGTTTTCTCCTTCATCGAAATGAGATGATGGGATGTCAGTCATTCCTTCCGTGGATTCCTTCTCAGAACTCATTACCTAGTTTTGGTCTCCCTCATAGATTAAGATGTTCTTCATGAAACTCTTACCAATTCCATATCAATATGGACACCAGTTAATTAAACAGCTTATGTTGGGACATTCCAAGGGGTCTAGTCAGGGCAGCAACCTTCGATCAGGTGATTATACATGTTGGAAATCACTGGTGTGTATGGACGCTGGAACACAGGCCTGTCTGGGTTTAGGTCTTCTCAAGGTTCAGAATCCCGAGGCATCAAATGGTGAATGTAGAGAATCATATTCCATAGGGCTGTATCTGAGGTTTTACTCAAATTCCTATTTTTAATGCGGGGTATGTCACGGATTTAACGTCTAGCGAAGGCTGATCGGAATACTGACTAGAGAAGATCGGGTGAGTGCAACCCCCAGAGGGAACACTGATGTTGGGGCTAATGCATGGTCATCTACTCTATTGTTGTTAAGGGGAATGGGGAATGAGGTGTAATCATCCCAATGGTATATGGTAGCCCAGGTAAGAACCAAAATGGATGATGGATGTTTAAGTGAAGTGGGTGGAGAATGAGATGGATTCAGCTCAAGGATGACGATGATGGTGGGATATAGTCTTGAAGAGACCTCCTACGTATCCCTATAAAAAGGAATCAATGTAATCTTAGTTCACCCTAGAAAATGACTTAACATCAAATGGGGTTTACAACATCTTAGCACTGAATGGGGTCCCAACGGCTTATCTCTAGATAGGTTCATAACGACATAACACTATATGGGGTCACAACCACTTACCGCTGGATGGTGGATGGAGTTTAACATGTGTAGGAAGAAATGGGGTCATGTAGTTTAACTTCATGCAGGATGAAGTTTGTCTGACCTGAAGGGGGTTAGAACCAATGGTTGTTGGGATAGAACCTCAGATAGGATTCTTATGTACCTTTCATTGGAAAGTATGAAAACCTCTTAGTTCAAGATGGGGTGGGGAAACTGATGTGAAGGGGGTCAGAACTAATGGGTGGTGGGTGTTTGGTGAACCTTTGTGAAGATGGTCAGAACCAATGGTTTTTGTTATTGAACCTCTTGGATGACTTCTACATACCTTTCTTTGGCAAGGATCAAAGACTACATAGTTCATGATTGTGTGGGCCAACCAACGTTAATGGGGTTGGAGCGACTAGATGTTGGGCTTGAACCCCATGGAGGCTACCAATGTACCTCACCTTGGCAAGGATCAAAGAACTTGTAGTTTAGGAGAGGTGTTGATGAACCAACGTGTAGATGTTCGGGACCAATGGGTAGTGGGCTTGATCCTCAGGGAGACTTCCTACATACCTTACCTTGGCAAGGATCAAAGACCTAGTAGTTCAGGATGGTTTGGGGGAACCGACTAGAAGGGGGATGGAGTGATTGGGTGTTGGGAATGATCCTCAGGGAGGCTTCCTACGTACCTTTCCTGGGCATGGATCAAAGACCTCATAGTTCATGATGATTTTGGGGATTGCACACTAGGCTGCCTAGAGAGGATGTCATGTTCAGTGCTTAATCTAATCCCACGCAATTCATTCATGGTCTGAGAAACTAGACACAGAAAAGACCCGATGATCACGTCACGAATGGTGTGTCCTTCGGAAGTGGACTGGGTATACACTTAGTTGGTAGCGCAAAGAGGAAACAGGACCTTACGCATGCTTAGTTACCCAAGGTGGTGGATATTGGTACTTTAGGAGGGAGGCACGGGTGGTGACAATGCCCCACGGGAGAGGGATTTGGTACCTAGGAAGAGAGGAGGAGCAGGGGTGATGCCTCCTACAAGAAAGGATAGGGGCTTACACCAGGGAGGTTGCCCTTTCCCCTATAACGGATGCTCCTCCAATAAATAGGATGCCATTCCATTTGAGGAATGATCTCATTCTTGTAGAGACCTGTGGGCATAGAGAATGTCCGAGATGAGGCACCCTGCGTGCACAACACTGGGTGATGTCGCAGTTTAATGTCATGTGATGAGGATGATGGCACATGGCAGTTTAATGTCCTACAATTCGGATGAAGTGGGTTCCCTCCACACCCCTAGGACATACATAATTGTTACTCACCCTCCCTTGAGGGAAGGAAGGCATTGGAAATGTCGTGACTGGGGGGTCTCGAGAGGTGATCCCATTGCGGGTCCACGTTAGCATGGCTATGCGAAGAAGCAATAGCCTTTATCATGCCTATGTGAAGAATCATGAGTCGAAGCAACAAAATGTGAAGCACCGCCCAATGGACTTTCATGTTTCTTCGTGAAAACTTGGAGGGTTGCACAAGAAAATGAGTAGCAATGAAAATAAGTTCATAGGTAGAATCCTTGTAGAGCTCTAGTGCTTCATATTGTGCATGGGATTCATGAAGGTGTATGTTTTGCGAAGAGAAGTGTCCTATCCTAGGAATTGGGAACCTGGGAATATAATAGGAGCTTTGCAATGTGGAAAGGCATTCACAAAGAAATACCTCGCAAAGAAAGGGTTCCTCACGAAGAAAGCTGTTGTGAAGTAATGTGCTTCGTGAAACATAGTGTCACTGCCTTAACATGTGGGTTGCGTGTGCATGGAAGGTGTTTCACTAATCATAAATGATTCGCTAAGGCCCGAGCCCCTGTGGGGATCCCCTTCCTTCGTGAAGGCCCGTGGAATTCAAAAAAAGAATCCCTCTTAGAAGAGGGGTTGAATTATAGCATAGGGTGAGGCATTTCTAAATGAAAAACTTCATTAAGAAGCTCATTGTTCATAGAGCAAGAAGTGATTCACGATTTGAGAGCTCAGAAGGTGAATGGTCAGATGATCTGTTCTTTGGGATTGATGGGAGTCCTATATTTATAGGAAAGAGGCCCCGTGAAGCATTGCTTTCTTGGTAGGAAGACGAAGCTTGATCCACTGTGGGTTCACGAATTTCAAATCGGCTCGTTGAGCATCCCACATTTTTTCTCCACGGTAGGCTCGTGAATGTCAAATTTTTTCATGGAGAATCCCACCTCCTTGCTCTTTGGCAGTCTAACAAACGGCTAATTCGTTCGTGGATCATCCCCCCTCCTTTCTCAATGGCAGGATTGCAAATTCCAAATTATTTCGCAGAGCGTCCCACCTCCTTACACCATGGTGGTCTCGTGAATGCCAAATTTTTTCGCGAATCATCCCGCCTCCTTTCTCTATGGTGTGCTCGCGAACATCAAAGGGGTTCGTGGGGCGTCCCTCTTCCAGGCTCCATAGTGGGTTCATGAACGTAAAAGGGGTTCATGGGGCATCTATCCTCCTTGCTTCGTGGTCGGATCGAGGCCATGGGGATCGTCGAAAGGTCTTCGCAAGGAAGCCCCGGATACTTCCCACTTTTTCTTCTTCCTCAAATCATTGGGCATAAAAAAATTCCCCTCTTCAGACTTCATGCCGAGGAGAAATCAAGGGTCAAAGTCTGAAGGTCGATCACTAAAATCCCTCGGTTGTCCCTGATGTTGTATCACGAAGAGGGCTTGTGTGGAGGATAGGTGACGTGCAGGATGAGTGCGTCGCGAAGCTTGGCGCTGTATGTACGTCCCACTAAGCCTTGAAGGTCATTGCTTATAAATAAGGGAGGTGACCACTCTTTTCTCCTTTCTTTCCTCCGAGAATTTATCTTCTACAACTTTCGATTCATGACACTACCACGTACTCCTCAATTTCTCTCCACGAATTGTGTCCTCCACTTCCAAACGTATATAGAGTCATTGGATTTGTGTTGGAGCACTTTGCATCATGGCATTGGCAGGCTAGGGCAGGGTTCCGTGAATAGTCTTCGTGAATGCACTCTACAAACGAGCTTCACGATCCAATCCCAAAAATCACCCAAACTGAAAACTAAATGGATCAGCAGGAGGCTGTCAGGGGGACCTTGAAGACGCTGCCCATGGGAGGAGTTGGCGAATTGCTTGGGCCTATGAGAGTTAATATAGAGCCATTATGACCATAGTTCGTTGGTGGAGCTGAAATCAGAGAGAAAAAGGAACTATTCATCATGAAAGAGGCTACCATTGTACGGCTTCAGGCTGAGGGATAACGTCTTAATTCCTAATGCAAGTAGGGACGATCCATATTATTGGTTCTGGAGTACATTGTGTCAGCACCAATAGTTCAGGGCGGCTGACGGCCATGCCGGAGAGGACATAATGCTCGTCCATGCCGGCTGCATATATAACCACAAGAACAATGTGGATGAGAAGGAACTATAGTCAAATATGTCTCCCCCACTATACCAGACAATTTGGAAGGCAGCATTGAGGAACCTCGGGAAGGAATGGTCTATGAAGTGGAACATTCGCTAGGGTGGGAACTTAATAGATGATTGGGCCAGGGAATACTATCTAGGTGACTCTTGTGAGAAGTTCGAGGCGGAGCTGAGAAGAGTGGGTCTGTATGAGGTGGCTTGGGCATCCCAATTCCACATTTACCAACCGAAGAAGTTGATACCAGAATTTTTGAGCAAGTGGTCATCGAGGACCAATAACATCCACTTACACCATAAGGAGGATGGAATCATCATGTGGGATGTGCACTAGATCTCAGGGGTCACGAAATTGGGGGAGATGTACATTGAATTCCACCCCTTTTTGGGTGCGTGTTAGGATCCAGAGTAGATTCCACTGCTGGAGATGGTGTTGATGAGGCTGGGGCCCAGATAGGACACGTAAATGGTGAGGGATGTCCATTTCAGGCAGTTGTTCAAGCAGTTTCTGAATTATCCGAAAGAGAGGACGATTCCGGTGAGGCCACGGACTTCCCTGAAGGGGGATCATTGGGGCTATAAGAACTCGTACTAGTGGATCTTGGAGGTTAACCAGTGTAAAACCTAGGGATTTAGAGTTAGCACTGAGCAGTATTCGATAGTCGGGCTGGTGGCATTCATCGTGGTTCTCATCTATGGTTGGATCCGACTTGGGAGGGATACAAAAATGGGCGTGAGACCAAGAACATTCATCATGGATTCCATGTTGTCAATAGGAGGGCAAGACAACCATTGGATACAGATACTCTCCAAGATATACAAGATGTTGTGGCACATTAGAGAGGGGAAGAATCCATAGAGGATATGAGGGACATTACACCTTCTATATGGGTGGATAGCGGCGCATGTTAGGGGTGTTTATGAATAATAGAACCCCATCTCGCCTCTAGGATCTAACTTATATCACTCAATCATAAATGTTTCAAGAAGCTTACTCGCCATGATGACCACATTGTTGGTACTGAACCGAGTGTGAAAGGTGGAGGAATTCATCTTTCACCCGATTCGGATGCCAACAAGTGCTTTTACCAATGACAAAAAAAATAACAGAAGAGCACTGTTCCTATCTTCTGGCCTTTCGAGGTGGAGTTCTAGTGGAAAGGTGGATCGTGATCCCCTGTATGAGCAATACACCCCTCACTGATTTGCCCAGAAATTTCACTGTTTTCAGATACTGACCTCGCAGATCTATCTAGGGGTGCGCCATGAGTAACGCCCATGTGTGATGAGGCATATGTGGCTCATGTTGAAACGGGATGATGGGAAGATGCGCAATGAGCTTCCACCACCTACCTCTATTTTCATATTGTTAATGGAGTATTCCAAATACATGGAGGCCGCTTACCTGGGGGAGATGCTAATGTAGCCAACCGTTCGGGTCGGTGATGGTGAGCCTTCCCAACCTCAGGGTCGGGGCCAGAATGCGGCAGGAGAATCTTGCAGTGGCGGGGTTATTGTGGCAGTCAGGACCACACTGATTGAATGGGAGGTAGTGGTAGTAGACCTAGTGGTCATAGAAGAATTGGGTTATCTTGAGGGGAGGCCACCAAGAGAATTATGTAGGATATACATCAAGGCTCCACGGAAGCAGGTGTACCATATAGGCATGTCGGAGAATGTTTTCTTCTCAGAGGCCTGGGACATCTGTGAAGTCAACCGGAAATTCCTCATCCTGTCTAAGGTGTGCCAAAATTTGAACCATCTTGGGGATGTATTTGTTGGGGATATGCCATATCAGGGATGACAATGTGGTTTCCTGGGTGGGGGTGGTGCAATACCTGGCAGAGTTGGAGAACATTGTGCATTCCTGTGGTGCCTCACATCCAATGACAGACCGTGGCAAGGTGTTTATGGATTGTATGGACCCTCTGCAGTTGTCGACCACTGAACAAAGAGAGTGTTTCCCTCTACCTGAATAATCAGACGAGTCCTCCTGGGGGGATGAGGCTAGTAGAGGGAACCCATTGGAGGAGAGCGAAGTCGGCGATCAAGACCCGGATCATGAAGATTTCACAGAGGCCCTCGAGGTAAAATCAAAAACCCCTTCATTAGGGTATTCTTTCAGGTCATTTTGGACTCCTTACTAACAAAGGAACATTGATGGAGGAACTTGAACACAGAAATTGTTCTCATCCCTCAGTAGATGTAGATACGGGGCCTTTAGTATCCATGCCTACCGCTATGGAGATTAGTATGTCTGATGGGGCCAGGACACCAGATATGGCTCTAGATTTTTAGACCTTCTGAACATATAAGGAGTGCCATGCCTTGGGGCCTTGATTTCATCAACCCAAGAACATGACTGAGAATTATATCTTTGTAAGTCTTTTACCAAATTCATGATTTTCACCTCATGACCATGTTAACTGATGGTGATGACCCCTTTTGGTTTTCACAGTTCTCCTAATGGTGTGGGTTTCCTTAGCAAGGTCCTTTGGTACTCTCGATAGTGCCTTTCCCAGGGGAATGCTGGTGATTGTGGAGGTATATATCCTGACCGACCGAGCTGTGGCACTCCCGATCACTGGTGGGGCCGTCAGCGGGGTTGAGCCTGAGATTATTGAACTGGTGTCTGAGGATGAGTATCAACCAGACAACCCAAGTCCCTCCATGCCCGATCAAACACCAGACACAAACTCAACTGACATGTTCTTGGGGGATTTCCCTGAATATGAACCTTCCAATTGCGCCGACTAGGATTATACAGTCTTTAACGATGAAGATAGCAATACAATCTATCTCCGATCATGGAAGATTATCATGCGCTTCATCGATGACACACCAGAAGCACTACGGCTAGATAAGATGCATAGACTATGCTTGAAACTAGGAAAACTGTGTGCTGGGGGAGTGGATGCCTAGCATCCCCACATGCTCTTCTGAGATCTTATGGTAGAGAAGATTTGGAAGTATGACTATGTCCTTGGTGTGGGTTAGCAGCATACGAAAGTAGTGAACATCAATAGGCTCCAGGAGGCTGAAAATGAGGTCCAGTAGCTGCAGAGTCAGTCATACGAGCCGTCAACCTCCCACAATGCTCAATCTAAGATAGTATTGTGATTGATGGCCCAGCTGCTAGAGGCCGAAGAGGGCATGAAGCAAGCATCTAAAGAAATGACTGTCATCTGGACCGGTGTGTAGCGGGCTTAGATTGTGGCTAACGAGATGTTCCCCATCGCTGTCGAGGAGGTGCAGGAGCTGAGCAGGTGGTAGAAAATCCGAGATTCCACAATCCAGAGGATGGAGGAGCTACAATGCTCTTTTGATGGGGTCAAACCATCCATGGGAGGGTTCAATCCTAGGGTGATGTAATGCATCAAACATCACAACGTACTTTCACGATTGGATATTTTATGCCAATTGTGTGCATGAGTTCCATTATTTGTGTTGCTTTATTTAATTCTTGTGGAATTCGTGGATCTTTCAATGATCATTCCTTAAGCTCACGTGGTTCGGGCCCGATGTTAGAAATAATGGATGACCACCTTATTACTCCATTCAAATGTGGGAGTGAAAACCAAGGTTCAGGTATCTGGGCGGTTTGGATAGCTGATCCAAATTCCCTAGAGAAAAGGGGGGAGGCTCTACTAGAGGAGGAAGACCACAGAACAATAGAATTGACATTTTCACAATGCTCTCTAGTGCATGAGTGGGGTAACGTCGGGGCATTGAAAATTAATCCGAACATAAGGGAGTGAAAAGTATGAATCACGATACCCCAGATTTGGAACACTATACGGGTGGATGGACAACAAAGGATAACTACTAACCATGCTCGAAACATAGTATACGTATTTCATTAGCCAGAAACAGGTATAACAAATGAGGGCCAATCGCTGACCATGTTCGAAACACGGGGCCTGACTCAGAATCTCATCCATTGGACTTCCAGAATGTTACCCCCGAACAGTAGGCAAGCCATGTCCGAGCATCCATACGGTTAGGGGGTCCTTTTATATATGAAAGTGGATGAGGTTACAAATAAGGGGAACTCAAATCGTGAATGGTGGAGTGATGGTTTATTCGAACAGAACCCAATTCTCTTTACATTATGCTACCGTGGTGGAAACACATCAGGTGGGTGAACCAGTCTAATCATGGATCATTCTTTAATCCTAAAAGACCCCTTTGGTGAGGAAGATATCGCGTCCCAACGTTGGCGTGGGGTATCACAAACTTGTTCAGGGTAAAGTTAAAATTTCTTGGTTCCCCAAAATAGTTTAGGCCAAGGGACCAAAAAAGAGGGGAAACAATACTTATGATTCCTGGGGATGGATCTGAGGCATAACACTTGGGTGTCTCTACATGTATCATGAGAATTACAATCAAGACACATGAATTTTTGGAACACAGCGTGGTCAAAAACCAATTCGGGTAGGTGGAATCCCTTCTAGAGAGGAATCTAACACATCCCATGATTATCATGGGGCATCCTGAACATATTAAGGGTAGAACTGTAGTATAATGTCTTTTTTCAAGGACATATAAAACCATGTAGTTTAGCGTCATACAGTAGAATGAACTATGAAAGGGGAGATCCTGAAAGAAGAGTATGTGGTGTGGTAGCTAAAAACCCAATGAAAACAATGGTTTGGCTAGACCAAAAGAAAAGTTCACCGGCAGTCCCACATATCCCATGTGGATGGGAATCAAGACACACATAGTTCTAAGGATTGGCGTTGTAAGGTACAAGTTCTATAGATAAAAACGCATTGCGAGTCTATCCCTCGCACGAAAATAAGTGTCATTTGATGGGCCTAGTTCACCCTTTAGGTTGAATATATATATATATATATATATATATATTGTTTGAAGAGATGGACCTAGTGTAGGAATCCCATGCATCGCCAGAAGAATCAAGCTGTATACATGCTTTAACAAATTGTATGGTAGATGAATGATACCAAACATGATGTCCCATCAAGCGAGGACCGCAAGATGTAGTGTCCTTTTTTTCATGTGACCAGGATGATGATGTCGTAGTTTAAGGTCATGTGATGGGACCAGGCCCTACACATTTAACATCGTGTAGGATAGACCCAATAGTTTAAAGTAATATGAGATTATGCCTATGTTGGAGAGACGAGGATCAAGAAGGAAAGTGCACAGTGTGGTAAAGCATACCTGACCTGAATGAGAAAGAGGTCCACATCACACCGGGTATGATTCAAAGAAATAAACCTCGGGAGGAAGGTCCTGCAGAAGATTAGAAGAAATGGGACATGAGAGGCTAGATCTCAGTTTAGCTGGACCTGAAGATGAGATGTTTGGGTATTCCTACGTATCCCATTAGAATGGGAATCAAGATGAACGTAGTTCTTGTAAGTTCCTTTTAATGTCATGCATGACAAAATAGAGTTTAATGTCTTTCCAGATAGTAGGTAGGAGGGACTGGCTCCTCGAAGGTGGCGTATGTGGTGCGGCTATTGCAAACCCAATGTGTATAAAGGAAGAAACCCACACACTTCATACGATGAATCCTTATAAGTGTTCGTTATTGAATGACATAATAGAAGAGATAAATTAGTGGAACTAAGATGGGCCTATAGAGAAGACTCATGGGAGTTCCTACTTATACCATGAGGATGGGAATAATGTCATACATAGTTCTTAAGAAATGAAATATAAAGAGATCTTATTTTATGGTCTTTAGAGCGCAAAAAAGAGATAAGAAAAACTCTTCCAAATAGGTGCAGTACTTGATCCAATCCCTAAGCCCACGTGTGTCGATCTTGATGTGGGAAACAAGGGCGGAAGAGGTCTTAGCAGTACATGGATTGTATGTAGGGGAGAAATCAGTGTGGAGCCCTGAAAAATGCCTTACCAAAGTTTTGTCCTCCTACTGTGAAAATTTAAACATAGGGATAGTACCAAGAGTGTCGAAATTCAACATTATACATGATGAGTTTGAAAATGATGATAATAATGAGACTGATATTTTGGGCTTAATGGGGTTGGTGTGACATTGGAGGATTACTGTTGACCATGTTTGAAACACATTATCCATATCATTTGACCAGAAATGGGAACAACAAATGAGCATCAACCGCTGACCGTATTCTCAATGTGGGAATTGTATCAATTTTTTGTTTGAAACCTTCATGGATGTTGGCCTGTAATGGTAAGAGGGCCCTTGGGTTGAGCATCCAAGCCATTTTGGGGTCTTTTGGATGTGAAAGATGATGAAAGCCCTAATAAAGGGGAACATGAAGCCTGGAAGGTGGGTGGGAACATGTCTTGGTAAAATATGACACTCTAGGCGCTAAACCAGTGTACTCTTGGGCACATTGGTGAATCACAATATAATTTTTATGGGATCAACTTGAGAGAATCCAATTTGTACAGATGATTATAGAACAAAGATAAGGAGAACTCTTAGGAGAAAGAGGTACATGGCCTGGTTTTTACAAACCCAACGTGAATGAGGACATTAGACCATAACACACCATATATCCCATTCATGGAAGAATGTAGGACAAGGGGCCTATATAATAGGGATATCTCAAAGATATGGGGATGGGCCAACATACAAAATGTCTGGGCGTTCCAACGTATCCCATGAGGATGGGAAACAAGCCGTTTGTAGTTCTTAAAGTCCATGCAGTTTTACCTTTGTACATTGAGGATTTAAATAAGGGCATGATACCCCAATGTGGGATGTGTTTGGGATGATGAGTAACCCGACGTGAATGAGGACATAATCTTGTACCACACCATACAACTCTACGTGAGAGCTTGGGCTATGGGCCTGAGATTGGGCCATAGATAGAATGTAATGGTCGGATTTCATTTTAACGTCTTTTGGTGAGGATGATAGTGATATTAGTTTAATTTCATATAGCACGGACCATATATGCCTCATTTTCAAAATGGAAAAGATTGCATAGGATAAATTTTGACAAGATTTGCAACACAGCATCCCTCATTGCATGACCGGAGGCCGGGGAAAACAATTGAGCGTCAACCGCTAACTGTATTTGCAACATTGGACATGTATCAAAATGTTGCTTTATATCCTTGAGGAATTTGGCATGTAATGGTAGGAGGGACCTTAGGCCAAGGATCCATGCCATTTTGGGGTCCTTTTGGATATGAAAATACTACAGGAACCCGAATGACAGGGCTTGCGAAGCATGGCAGGGCCTGATCTCACAGAAAGGGATATAACTAAAGGAGGAATGTCTTATGGGGATATGTGTGGCATCTCAAAATATCCCTACATGAGTGGGGACATAAGCTTTTCCCATACCGCTCAGTCCCAAATGAGCACTCAGGCCGTGGGGTCGAAAGGGACGAGGGACCCAAGGACAGACATCCCGGCCGACTGCAACCATATGACCTCTTGTGTGGTTACCGCCACATCACAGCTCCTAAGCCTACGTGAGCAGTGCTTAGTGTGGGAAACAAGGAGCCGTATTCAACTTTCCCTATCATATATGGGTCTGATAGCTGGAATCATCCAAAGGGAATCATAACTAGATGATATAATAGGATGGAAGAACCACAACACTTAATGTTTGTGACCTACAGGGGTGGTGACAAACAATGGATAACTACTGACCATGTTCGAAAACAATTTCCTTACAATGTACCCTAAAATGGGAACACAAATGAGCATCGACCGCTGACCATATTCTCAATGCGGGTCATGTATCAATTTTTTGATCGAAATCTTCGAGGGTGTTGGACCAAAGTGGATACAGATACCTTAGGTCGAACAACCATGCCAGTCAGGGGTCATTTTGGACGTGAAAGATGATGGAGTCCCAATCAATGGAGCGGGTGAAGCATAGTTGTGGCCATGAATTTTAACATCAACCAGGGTGGTGAAAGTGATGGACATCTCCGGGGAGAGTTACATATGGTGGGATTGAGATACACTCGACGTGAATTGGGGTAAAATCATGTACCATACCATGTGTCCCATCCCGAGGGGTGATTCTAAAGTTTGTAATGGTCCAACAGATGAAATGATTGGGTGTTCGTTTGTATCCCCTATGAATGGGAATCCAGCCATTCTTAGTTCTTAAAGGACATGCAATTTAACGTCGTTTGTTGAGGACGTGGGATACTAGAATAACAAGGAGGGAGCATAGGGTGCGATCATCATAATCTTGACATTAGTGGGGCCAAATAAACCTTCACCACGCCATGTAAGGATCCTCCAAGAGGTCTACCCCTAGGGGGAATAGTCAAAGAAAAGAGTTTTGGGGTAAACTCTGGATGAAATGTTTGAGCGTTCTTATGTATCCCATGTGGATGGGAGTCAAGACAATCATATTTCTAAGGGTTCAGTTAAACAACATGTAGGGTGACAAAGAATTTAATGTCATGCAAGATGTTTTCCAGTTTAAGGTCATGTAGGACCAGACCGTTTAGGGTCATGTGGGACCAAACAATGTAGGATCATGTCGGACCCACTGTCTCAAGTAAAATATTTCTTGAGTAACTTTCCATTAGTGGGAGGATTTATACGCTCACCATCCATAGTTACCAGTGAGTACGCACCATTAGGGTTAACCTTGTGGACAACGAAAGGTCCTTCCCGTTTGGGCACCAACATGGGTGGTTTCCTAACAAGTGTCATTGGGGTCATGTGAGCCAATACCAAATCACCTTGTAGGAAATAGAGGAGGTGAACCTTATTGTTGAAGGCTCTGCTATCTTATTTTCATGCCTTTCCAGACTTTGTCGGGAAAAAAGCCTATTGTCATCAAGTGCTTCTAATTCATCCAAACTGATTTTAGCTACCTTATCTATCACATTTTGGTCATAGACTGATGTACATAATTAAGGAAACTTAATCACGATGGGTAGGATGTCATTAGTTCCGTACACCATGGAATATGGGGTAACCTGGGTGGAATTACGAGTCATTGACTGTTAATCCCATTGGGCGCTGGGCAGCTTATCTGGCCAACTGTTCTTTTTATGACCAACCATTTAATGAAAAATGATAGAGAGGGTCTTGTTGAATGACTCAATCTATCGATTTTCTTGCACGTGGTAACAGGAGGTATGGTTAGAATAGATGTTGTACATAGCATGCAATTTCATTAGATCAGCTGCTTAGAATCTTGTTCTGTTATCGGTGAGGATGGCATGAGGGAACCCATATTGGTGGATGATTTTGGAGCTCACAAATCCAATGATGAAATGATACTTGACCTCTTTGAGTGGAACTTCCTCTACCCACATGGAGAAGAAAACTTTTTTTGCCAGGATGAAACTACGCTTGAGAGCTGTCACTAGTGGATATGATCCAACGACATCGATTACCCACAACGCAAATGGCCAACAATACATTGTGGAGTGCAGATGTTCTGGAGACCGATGGATGATGTTAGCATGAATCTGGCATGCAAGGAATATTTTGGAAAACTCGATGCAGTCAAGGATAATGGAGGTCTAGAATTCCTCCAATCACTGGATCTAGTGAGCTAGCTTCGGCCCAGTCTGATGAGCCCTATAGGAAACAGCGTGAACCTCCTGCATGACCTAAGAAATCTCGACTCCTTAGATTCAATAGTGGATAACACCATCCAACCGATGCTTTTAGAGGATCTATGGAATGTTTGGACCGCTTTGGATGGTAAACTATAACGCGAGGTGCTGGATTCGCTCGTGCTCAGCCCAATCTGCTGGGAGATTACCATGTTGGACTTATTCAACCAAGGGTATCTTCCAATCAAGAGTTTTTCCAATCACTGTGTCTAGGGGACCTGGGGGTCCTAACGTGGAGGTGCCAATGGTAAGGTGGATTGCCTGTGGGCTATCATCATTATTAGGATCAATGAGAGATATGTCTCTCTAGTGTTCAATGTGGATAATTAGATCATCCTACTCGGGCTCTTCATGTGACACAACTAGACCTGCCCAGGTGTCTTCCCTATCATTCTATGACCAAGGGACATGGGTAACCTCTGGGCGAGATGGGAACTAGCCCATTAGAGGGATAGTGCACTCCATAACTGGTATGAGCTCCGGATTTCTGAAGATATAGTCACCGTTGATTTTCATTATAACTAGTTCGGAGTCCCATTTCACATGAAAATGGTCCACATCAATCTCGATATCCAGCTTGAGTCCAGTGATGAGAGCCTGATACTCTACTTCATTGTTCTTGCAACCTTCTGACAGCAAGAATGAGTATGGCAGGATGGCTTCTGTCGGGGTAATGAAGATAATACCCTGGCCTACTCTGTTGAGCCTAGGTACATTGATCCTCCAGTCGGTGGGGATTTTTGAAGCACCATCGAAGTGCATCATCCAGCACGACATGGATTGGTCCACCAAGAGGATATCCTCACCCGGGAAATTGAGATTCAAGTATTGGTCAGAAAGATTTGAATGGGAAGTAAGGAAATCCGCCAATGATTTCCCCTTAATATCTTTCTGATGGACAAACCTGGTATCGAACTGCTGGAGAATTACCACCCAATGAGATAGACGACCAATCAACATGGGATGGTTCAATATATACATTTTTTCATCTTCCCAAGACAACATCTGTACCTTGCGGTGTTGTAGGTAACATCGCAATTTTTGTACTGTGAATACCAAGGCTTGGTAGCTCTTTTTAATAGGGGGTATCTAGTATCCGTATCAAGGAGCATTTGTATGAGGTAGTAAAGGTTGTTCTCTATCCCCTCATTCTTCTTCTAGGAAATAAGTGAACCAAGAGATCGTTCCAGGGTGGTCACATAAAGGACCAACGACATTCTGGATACGAGTGGAATTAAGATCGGTGGCTGGAGTAGATACTGCTTGATCTCCTTGAATGTTGTCTGGCATTCTTTATCCGACTCATAGTGCGCACCTTTCTTCATTAGGTGAGAAAAGGGCTTACAATTTCCGGTTATATTCACAATGAATCGGAGTATGTAGGCTAAGAGGCCATGGAAAGCTCAGATCTCCCAAATGTTGCTCAGGGGAGACATCTGGATGATGGCCTTGATCTTCTATGGGTCAATCTTGATGCCCCTGTATCCGACAAAGAAGCTAAGAAACATCCCAGAGGTGACTCAGAAAGAACACTTTAATGGGTTCATCTTCAGGTGATGGTAAAAGATGAACCCGAACACTTTATAAAGATCCTTGAGATGGTCTTGGCGCAGGTGAGATTTGACCACCAGATAGTCCACATTTCATTCTACTAATGTCTTGATGATTGGGTTAAATATGCGGTGCATGGCCCGCTGATAGGTGGCACAAGCATTTTTCAAGTGCAAGGGCATGGCTTGGTAACATAAAGTACCTTGCGGTGCCATGAAGGCTATATACTCCTCATCCTTAGAGGCCATTCAGATTTGATTATATCTGGAGTACCCATCCATGAAGGAAAAGTCATGGAACCCAGCCGTAGAGTCTATCAATAGCTCCATCACTAGAAGGGGAAAATAATCCTTCGGGCACTGATGGTTGAGTTCTCAAAAAATGATGTGGACCCTTATCTATATGTTCTTCTTCTTTACTAGCACAATGTTGGCTAACTATTTGGGGTACTAGACCTCCTTAAAGAAATTGGATCTGAAGCGCTTATAAACATCAGCCTCGACCAAGGAATCGTGAGAGGCTGAATCTTCCTAGGAGACTTCTTGAACCCACGATGATTTGTCAGGAGACCGAGGCGGAGGAAAACTACATGAAGATCTAGTCCTAAAATATTATAATAAATCTAGGAGACAAAATCAAAATTCTATTTGATGTATTCCATGTATCATTGTTGCTCGTTGGGGGCATGGTAGCACTAATCAACATGGGTCTCGTGTCCGCCTTGCTACCATGGTTCACCTATAACAATTCCTCAACTATGGTGGAGACGCGCTCCTCAATGGAAGGATGAGAATCCTCTAAATCATATTCTCTACTATGGAGGAGCGATCCTCAGCAGGAGGAGCTTCCTCCGAGTTGGAAGCTCCTGATGGGGTATTGGGGAAATCATGTGTTGCCGCAACCATAGTGATGAAGGCTGTCGATCCAATCTGATCTGGTCTTCAGCTCAAGGAGCCACACTTGATGATGTCAAAGAAGTAATGGAGTGTCAGCTTGAGATGGTTGACTCTAAACTGATGAAACAAGAAAGTATGATGTAAAAATGTTGCCATGGTGCGGACATCCTGATACCTTATGGGAGTAGGAGGCTATTAGATCACCCAAGCCTGCTTGGTATAGGAGTAGGAGGTGATCTTATAGTGTCACATAGACATAGGAATGTTTTTCGCCTCATTATGGACACAAAAAATCATTTTACTAGGTCCGGGATTGTAGCCACCAATCAGTGGATTGTAAGACTTAGGCATCATCAAGGCCCTCCCATGGGTTGGTTGCAACCACACAGGGCTCAACTTCACTGGCCTCAATTTGTTTGTCTTTTCTCTTGTAGTAGTTGACATCCAGATAGTGGGCTTCACTAGGGGAAATGTGGGATGCATCATATTGGAGTAATCTTACTGGACCCTTGAGGGAGTACTTGAGGCACTAGTGATGTGATGTGGAATCCACTGCATTTAGGTGGGGCCATGGTCTTCCCATCATTTCATTGTACGTGGTGTCTTGAGAGACAACCATGAACTCAGTGCTGGAAACTAGATCACTGAACTAGGTCTTCAAACAGTTCTTAGAGATTGATGTCTATTCCATCTTATCATAACCTTGTATTTTTAGGTCAGAGGGAGTAAATTCTTCCTCGGATAACCCCAGTTTCCGCAATGTTCGTTTCGGGTTAAGGTTGTTCCCGGAGCCTGTGTCGACAAGGCATCAGCGAACATCCACGCTGTTGAACTGGTCAGTGATATATAGTGGGAGAATGTGCCCCTATATAAAAGAACCATTATCTTCCCTGGAGAAAGAAATAATGTCCTGACATTTATCATTATCTACTGCCTCAACATGAAACACCTCTATAGTTGCTACCTCCGTCTTATACTGGATAGAGATCCTTAAATCCTTGACAAGGTCCTCAAGCATGTCTGATGATAGGTGAAGAGCCTCAAGGATGGAAAGCCTCACTGGGATGATGGAAAGGTGTTTGATAACCTCATACTTCCATGCCAGGCATGAAATTCTTCTTACAAAATGTCGCTCTATGACAGGAAGTATGGTATGCCCTATCGACTAGCCCGGCAGCTGACTGGTGCTTAGAATATCTCGCCGCTCACTTGTCAAAGCCTACAGAGTGACTAATTAAAGAAGATAAAATGATTGAGATCAACCTCTAGTAGTGCGCATCTAGTCATAGTGAGTTCTGGGTAGCTCTGCCTGATTCAGTAGCACGAACGACAGCAAAGGTGGACCTGATGTCACCAGAGGAGATGGCTGCGCTTGCAAAGCTTTGCACTGAGTCTGCATCCTAGTTTCATTAGAATGAACAGTCTAAGTGCATGTGCAGACCGAGGCACTCTAATAGCCCATTTGGACACGACTCTGTCAATTTTGACAATGTCTGGGGATGTTGGGAGGATCTTCCTAGCGCTCCTCATTGTCAAGAATCATGTAGGGGTTTACCAGCTCTACGGTGTTAACCAAGGCATACCCTTGACCGTCACTCAAAGAGTCATCCACTGCTGGAAAGATTCTGGGAGGGAGCTTCTTCTATGGTGGCATGAAGTCTCCTTGAGTATGGGATGATGATGGCATCGGTGGGGGCTATTCTTTCCCTTAAGTTTCTTGTGCATTCTCATCTGGAAAAAGGACAACTGAGACGACGACGCAGAAGTGGTGTTCGCAGCTTCTGAATGATCTGTCTGATTCAGTCACGCTTGGATGACCCCATTGGCACACCAGAATGTTTTGAGAGCCATCCTATTGTCATAATTCTAGGACCCACAGTTAGAAACCTGATGCCACTTGCCCTCACTATCATTGATATTGTCTGGCCTCACCTATACCCATGCCACTTGTGCTGGAGCTAGGCCTAAATGGGCTATGTTGTTATCTACCTAGTTCTGAATCCACTCTTTGAGCACATAGAAATTCTTCAGAGTGTGGCCTAGGATCTGGTGGTAGGTGCAGTTATTAGTGTGATCAGTGAGGTTTTCCTCTTCTGGTCTTCTACACTCAGGAAAACATATAATCACATACTCTAATGCATAGATAAAGTAACTAGGGACCTATGTCTCATTGAATGAGTAGGTATGGTGTCTCTTACCTAGAAAGGGGGACCTTGGAACATGACCCAGAAGAGGGAATGGAGGAGCCTGTTGAAGAGGTGGAGCTTGGTTATCTCTCCTAGGTTGTGCCAGTGCATTGCACGGAGGAACCTACCGATTAAATGGTTGGAGCTCCTAGGCCGGTGGTTGTGACTGAGGCAGGGGGCCTCTGCAAGGCTGTGGAGGTGGCTCCAATGGAAACAACTCTAGTCATCTGGGGGCCTCTATTTGGGCCACTGCAGTAGGCTCATACCTAGTGGCCCATCTTGCGGGGATCGTGGGAGGCAATGGACATGCCTTCTTAGACTGCAAAAAGGCTTCCTCTAAGCATTGGGCCTTATCAAAGAAGTCTTGGAATCCCCCAAGATAGTTATGTGTGACCAGAGAGGGGACTAGCTCCGTCTTGATGTTCCCTACGCACCTCATCAGCAATTGATCCTAAGTTAGCTGCATGTCAAGGGAATATGTGTGTCCTTTCTACCGGGCGACAAAGTCAGTGACATGCTCCTTGGGCCTCTGTTTTCACTTGAAGAGGCTCATGATACACTTCTTCCACATGGTGGAACTAAACTGGTAGGGGAATTTCTAACGAAGGACCTCCCAGATGTTTATTGATCCATTGGGGAGATGGTTGTACCAGACAAATTCATGCCCTTCCAATGTCTTCACCAAACATCAGATCATGTTGGCCTCCAGCTACACTGGAGTTCCCAACATGAGGCCACACCTTGAGGTAATGTAGTTCAAGTGCTGTGGCGGGTCCCCTGTCCCGTTGAAGGGGACAAATGTTGGATTCCTAAAACCTGGGGGTGCGGGCATATCATCCACCCATGCAGAATATGGCTTTCCATCAGGTGGTAGTTCCACCTATCGCATTTCCAATGCCTCAAGTCAGGCAATGAGTGCTTCTATTAGATCATCTAGGCAGGGTTTTCTGTCCTGATGATGATCCATGACCACAAGTGAATTGGCTTGTTCTCCAACAAGATATGGTGGCCCAACGTCTCATGGGGTGGCTAGTGGAATGACCTGTGGGGTAGCTGGGGGATCTCCAGCTAGATCTCAAGGGCCTTTATGCCTTTTTGGAGGATTTGGAGATACGTACCACACCCTCTTCCCATAAGCTCAAGCATCAACCCTATCTGCATGGGTATGATGGTTAGGGTCAAATAGAGGAAATTTTCCTAGGGGAAGTTGTCCCTACCCCTGTTTCCCCATCATAGGTTCACCATAATCAGACCGGTGCTCTACAGGGAATTCAGCGAGGAGGTTGTCGACCAACTTCTTTTTTTGGCAAGTTGCTAACACAACGTAGATTTTTCAGGACTTCATTTGACTTCTACACCGAGCAAGAAGGGTCGGAGGACTTGATAGCTCCAAGATTCTCTTTACCCTTACCATGATTATGGACAAGTACTAATGCCTTGGTGGGTGCATGGAGACCTAGAAGGCTCCTCTATTAGAGACTAACCTTCCCCAATAGATCCAATAGTTTTGGAACGCCTTTAAGAAGGCCATGTTGACCGCAGCTCTACCTGGGGGCTTGTCCTTGATATCACCAGGCATGCCAGGCTACTGTCGGGTAGTACTGAAGAGGAGGGAAGCATATTTCTCCAAGCCACAAATCTGCACATGGGGGGAAGCCTCTTTGATAATCCTGTGGAGTTCCTTGAAACTCTAAACTCATTATTGTTGGAGGGCGCTTCAGCGGCCTGGTGACTCCAGGCACTGGACCACAGGGAGTGCGACAAGATCATTCAAAATACATTTCTCGATGATATCCTTGAAATGCGCTTCGCTCCTGGGATAATCCACTCGCTGATGAAGAAGGTGAAGGTGAATTGCCTATGGGGTTTGATAGAAACACTCAACTTCCTCTAGGGTGAGGGATTCTAGCATGCAGAAATTTGGTGCTACCAAAGGTCAAAACATCTTAGCGATGTGGTCCGCTGCGAGGATATTCCATAATAATCCTGGCTCGGATTCAGGGTTTGGCCCTTCAATACCCTACTCAAAAACCGAAGGTTTCTATGGAACCGGAAGCGGTTTTGAAGTAGACCACTGGGATGGTAGGTAGTCCGGTAGAGAGTACGACAAGAGAGCGAACAAACCACCAAATCTCGAGCTATCCTTCGAAAAGTGTAGTGATATAGAAACCACATCACGGTAGGATATGCTAATAGCCATTGTTATTCTTGCAGGGACTAGGGATACTAGCGATAGACCGTCCTGCTACTCATCCACCATTGGTCCCCAGAATAGCTCTGTTTGATCTCTAGTTGAGGTAGAGAGTGCTTCTGGTGATGACGGTGGTGATTGAATGACCGTAACCTGAGGGGTTTTCAAATTTTCTTCCTCCTACATATACCAACAGAGGAAGTTGGGAATCCGATGGACCTCACATTCTGGGAGTGCAAGTATGATTCACCTTGTTCCTGTCCAAGCCCTTGACCTAGAGGACCTGGGTAAGGGTTCCATTGTTGAGTCATTTTTGGATTTGAAATCTGAGAAGAAAACCTGTTTGATCTCAGTCTGAATATTCTCAGTGTTCCATTTATGGTGGCGATGACCCACCCTCCTGCCCCGGGATGGTTCTTCATGGTAGGGCAGACATCCAACCCGAGGATGTCCTATGGCCGTACTCATGTTGAGGTGGAGAGGACTTCTACCAGAGCGAGCCTGGGTGCGAGGAGCAATAGGAAAAATAAGAAAGGGGATATGGGTAGGACCTCTACAATAAGTTCAGGAGAAGGTAGGACCTACGCTCTAGCCCATAAGAGCACGGGTGCAACTCCTATGTTTTCTTCTCTTGGAGACATCAGTGTGAGGAAGGTCCTCATACGGGATGATCCGAACACAGGTAGAGGATCCATGCTGGGTGTTTGTGAAGCGAGGCTGGCCATTAACCCCCTAGTTTCTGAGGTGAGGACATTTTCGGACTATTTTAAGAACATGGGGAGGGCCTCCATACTGGAGATAGACTGTATGTGCGACGACCCCACACCGGTGGTCCGTGGAAGGCGGTATGACTCAATAACAGATTTACTGAGCATGAGAGAGGCTTCCATACTGGGTGTCACAATCATGTGGAGTTCCATCATTCGGACTGAGGGTAGCATGAGGCGAACCTCCATGTTGGTCCTGGAAGCAGGGAAGACACATGTTCCCCATGGTGGTGGTAGGGGGAGGGCCTCCGTACTGACGGAATCCATTACCTGCACCGACGGCCATGAGAGTCACCCATCCAGCCTATGCAGTGGTTAGGGCCTCAATTCAGGCCATATATACAAGGTACCATGATCAGTGTACACAAGGGGATGATGATATATATTGGCGGTGGCCTGAGACATAGTAGTTACCAACGTTGACACCCCTTGGTGGGCTTCCTCCTCGGTCTGTGCCTGACCCTGGCATCAAGTCTACCAGACCGAGGCCAATGGTTCAAGCACAAGGCTTACCTGCTCCTCAACTTGTTGGAAAGGACGGCGGTGCTAGAGTAGCCTAGTGTGATCCCTCCTCGGGGGCCCCCAAAATGGGATTGCGATTGGGCCGAGCTACAGATATTCTACCTCGATGATGTAAAGTAGAGAGTCGTCGAGTCGTTCCAGGGATAGGCTCTAGAAATGATTGTATTTTAGAGTGGGGAGAAGTGGATCCCTGCACGTCCCATGGGGGTAGTGTTGGTGGTGTGGCATAGACACCTCCAGATCCTAGAGGTTCGTAACTCTAGTCTGGATAATCCCCTCTTCCATGTACCGATGTATAAGGTGTTTGATCAACCTCTGCTGAATGAATTCAGACAGAGAAACGGGGCATGGGTGCCTGAGGTTTGTAGGCATGGAGATTTTTGTGGAAGTGGGGGAGCCGTGCTGGACTTCTTCATTGGCATTTCCCTTTCCCCTGCATCGGTGGGTGGGCGGTGATCGAGTTCCTATAGTATATTGGTTCCTAAAAAGCATGTAGATTAACCCATTAGTGCTGAAAGGAAAGGAATCGACGGCCAGTGGCCCAACACCATTCCATCTTCCATGGCTGGTAAGAGGGATTCCTTCTAAAAACGTCACAGACTAGGATGTCCGACATTTTAACAACCCCATACTTTGGTGAGTTTCATGCCAGACCTAGTATTTTCTTGGTAGGACATAGCGCCTGATAGCTGGATCTGGTGACACTCTAATCCACTGATGTCTCGAACTCTAGTAATGTCCATATTGAGTAGAATAAATTCACATGAGGTTCACCATTTCTGTTTTTGACACATTCGTTGGGGCATGCGCGTTTGTCTTTTTCGAGGAAGGTGGTGTTGTTTGTTTCCCCACATTCCCTATTTCCAAAGGTGGGTGGCATCCATTCCTTGTTTAGGGAGGTTTTCTCCTTGATCGAAACAGGATGATGGGATGTCGGTTCTTCCTTCCATGGATTCCTCCTCAGAACTCATTACCCAGTTCGGGTCTCCCTTATAAATTTAGATGTTGTTCGTGAAACACTTCTCAATGACATATCTTCATGGACACAGGTTAATTACAATGCATCTGTCAGGACATTCCAAGGGTTCCGATTAGGGAAGAAACCTTTGGTTGGGGAGTAGTCACATTGTAAATCACTGGAATGTCTGGTCCTTGAAACACTATTGTGTCTGGGTTTCTTCCCATTATAATAGGGATTCTCAAGGGCGCAGAAGATAGATGCATACCACAATGAATGTAGGGAATCATAATCCATAGGCATGTATCAGAGGTTTTCCTCAAATTCAAATGTTTAACATGGTTTATGATGCATATTTAACATTTAGCGGAGTCATGTGAAATTAATCGGAACACTGACTAGAGCGGATCAGGTGAGTGAAACTCCCAGATGGAACGTCGATGTTGGAGCTAATGTGTTGTTAGCTACCCGATCATTGTCAAGGGGAATGGGTATGAGGTGGAATAATCCCACTGGGATGTGGAATCCCATGTAAGAACCAAAATGGATTATTGATGGTTAAGTGAAGTTGGTGGAGAATGTGGTGGAGTCGACTCGAGGACAACGGTGATGTTGGGCTTGAGTCTCAAAGTGACCTCCAAAGTATCCTTATGGCAGGGAATCGAATTCCTCGAAGAGTACCCCTGAAAATGGCTCGCCTTTGAACGGGGATGAAAATTCCATGCGATTGAATGGGGTCCCAATGAGTTACTGTTGGATGGGGTCATAACAACTTACCGCTAGATGGTGTCACAATGGCTGACTGCTAGATGGTGGATTCACATTAACATCGTGCAGGACGAAAATGGGGCCTATAGATTAATGTCATGTGGGACGAAGGTGGTCTAATGCGAAGCAGGTTGGAACCAATTGTTGCTGGGATTGAACCTCTAGGAGGCTTCCTACATACCTTACCTTGGTAAGGATGAAAGACCTCGTAATTTAGGATGGTGTGGGAAAACAGACGTGAAGGAAGTCAGGACTAATGGGTGGTGGGTGTTTGGTGAACTGACATGAAGATGGTCGGGACAAATGGTTGTTGGTATTGAACCTCAGTGAGGCTTCCTACGTACCTTTACTTGGATAGGATCAATGATCTCATAGTTCAGGATGGTGTGGGCGAACCAAAGTGAAGGGGGTCGGAGCGACCAGATGTTGGGCTTGAACATCATGGAGGCTTCCTACATACCTCGCCTTGGAAAGGATCAAACACCTCATAGTTCAAGAGAGGTGTTGGTGAAATGATGTGAAGATGGTCGGGACCAATGGGTTTTGGTATTAAACCTCAGGGAGGCTTCATATATACCATCAGATTGGAAAGGATGAAAGACCTTATTTTTCAGGATGGTTTGGCTGAACTGACGTGAAGGGGGTCGCAGCGACTGGGTGTTAGGTTTGAACCTTAGGGAGGCTTCCAACATACCTTGCATTGGCAAGGATCAAATCACTCATATATCAGTATGGGTTTGGGTCTTACACTATAGGATACCCGAAAAGGATGTCATGATTGATGCTTACCCTAAGACCACGTGAGTCATACCCAGTGTGAGAAACAAGAGGAAGCAAAGACCTGAAGATCATGTCGTGAATGGTGCATCCGTGTGAAGTGTACTAGGGATACACGTAGTTTGCTGCACAAAGAGGAAATAGGGGATTACGCTTGGTTAATAGCCCAAGGTGATAGAGATTGGGACTTACTCTTGGAGGGAGGCCCGGGTGGTGAAAATGAACAGTGGAAGAGGTATTTGGCACCCAAGAATAGAGGAGGAGAAGAGTTGGTTCCTCTTGAAAGAAAGGATATGAGATTACACCATGGAAGTTTCCCGTTCGCTGTAGACAGACGCCACTCCGATAAAGAGGATTTCATTCCATGTGAGGAATGATCTCACCCTCATGGAGACCATTGGATGTTGAGAATGTCTAAGACAAGGCATGTCATGTGCACGACACAGTGCGAGGTCACATTTTATCGTCATCTGCTGAGGATGATGAAGCTTTTCAGTTTAACATCTTGCTGCTCGGAAAATGTGGGTGTGCTCCGCACCCATATGGCTTACATATCTTATACATGCCCTCCCTGAAGGGAAGGAAGGAATTGGAAATTCCATGACTGGGGGGGGGTGGGTGTCGAGAGGTGTTCCCATTGGGGATCCATGATAGAATGGCTATGCGAAGAAGAAATAGTCGTTAGTGTGACTATTCAAAGAATCATAAGGTAATGCAATGCAATGTGAAGCACCGCCCAAGGGAATTTTAAGTTACATCATGAAAACATGGAGGGTTGCACGTGAAAAGGAGTTGCAGGGAAAAAGAGTTAATAGGTAGAAGCCTTATGGAGCTCTGGTGCTCCATGTAGTGAAGGGGCTTCATGAAGGTGTATTCTTCGTGAAGCGAAGTGGCCTAGCATAGGCATTAGGTAGAGGTGCATATAAGAGGCGCATCGAAAAGTGGAAAAGAATTCGTGAATCAAACCCTCATGAAGAAAGGTGCCTCACGATGCAAGGTTTTGTGATACAATATGCTTCGCGAAGAATAGTGCCCCTACCTTAGCATGTGGGTCGCGAGACTGATGGTGTTTCATGAAGCATAAATGCTTCACAGCAACTCGAGTCCCCGTGGGGATCCCCTTCCTTCACGAAGGGCATTGGCTTCACGAATGGAATCCCTCTTGGAAGAGGGGTTGAATTAAAGAAATGGGGGAGGCAATCCACAATGAAAAAGTTCCTTAAGAGGCTCATGGTTTATATAGAAAGAAGTTCTTCTTGATTTGAGAGCTCGGAAGGTGAATGGTCAGATGATCTATTCTTCAGGATCGAGGGGAGCCCTATATTTATAAGCAAGAGGTGTTGTGAAGCAAAGCTCACTCAGTGTGATGATGAAGCTTGCTCGGTAGAGGGTTTGCGAATGTAAAATAGGCTAGCAGAGCATCCATCTTCCTTTTATCGTGGAAGACTCGCGAATGTCAAATTTTTTCACGGATCATCCTGCCTCATTATTCTAGGGCTGGCTCATGAACTTCAAATTCATTTATAGAGCATCCCTCCTCCTTTATCTGCAGTGGGCTTGTGAAATTCAAATTCGTTCATGGGGCATCCCGCCTCCTTGACCTACTGTGGGCTCACAAAAATCAAATTCCTTGGCGAAGAATCCAACCTCTTTGCTCTGCGACGGGCTCGCGAATGTCAAATTCGTTCACAGAGCATCCTACCATCTTGCTCTACGACAAGCTAACAAACGTTGATGGGGTTCGTGGGGCATCCCGCCTCTAGGCTCTGTGGTGGGCACACGAATTTCAATGGAGTTTGGGTGGAATCCCCCTTCCTTGATCCGCAGCAGGCACTGGGCCATGGGACTCCGCGAAAGGTCTTCGTGAGGTAGCCCCAGAAAATTCCCTATTGTTCTTCTTCTTCCCAACTTTTGGTGCCCAGAGTAACCCTATAAAAGAGATTAATTTCCCCGTTTAATAAAAATTAAATATTTTTGCGAAATACATGAATGGAGAAAATATATACCAATCAGGTATTGGATTGGGGGGAATGTATTGGAACTATCATTAAAAACACCTTCCTCAATGCATTTTCAATGAAGGTGTTGTCCATGACAACACATTATTTAAAATACTATCAATAAAGGAATTGTTTCATACAACGTATACTATATTTATTTAAATCAAATTGCTCTATATTTTTCGTATATAAAGAAAAAATCAAACAAAAAATGAAATTGTATATAATTTTTATATTCTGTAATACTTTAATTAACATATTTAGAAAATATTTCACAAAATCCCAATAATGATTCACATTTATAAGGATGTGGTCCATAATATCATTTATAAATTTTCAATATGGAATTAATACACACCATTTCCATTATTAAATGATTAATAAGTAATTTATAATAATAAATTAATGATACAAATTTATTAATAAAATCACATAATTAACTATTAATTATTATTTAATAATATAGTAATTTTAGTCTATAGTTTCATAATAATTCATCATAATTATTATTAATAATTTCATTAATATCATTTACACTATCATAAATAAAAGCAATAATTTTTTTAGATAATGTAAACTATCATCAAAATAAGAGTGCAGGGATGCAGATTAGTGTAACTCAACTTCTTTACATCCTCTACCAGGTATGGGGTTCAAATCTCATCCTACACAAATTTGACACATGTAGAGCGTGTATGATTTCATGGGGGAATGCTTGAGGGGTATAAATCATAGTGTATTCTAGTGGAACGTTTCAGATAATATAACATGTGTGCGGGGTGGACTAGAAGATAATGGGTCCCCACCTTGATGTTGAAGTGTGTTGATGATGGTGGGTAGTGTGTATGATAGTCATATGGATTTCTATAGGGGAGGATTCTTGATCACGTAAGGATATTCTTAAGGTTCAAGCCTGATGAAAGTGAAGGATATATATGTTATTAATGATAGGGGTACCACCTTTATGGAAAGGGATGGTGATGGTGGATTCCACATTCGCATATCATCAAAAATAGGTTTTCCATCTAACAACGGTGAGGTCAAGATTCTAGGTTCGATATTGGCCAATAATGGTTCTCTCTAAAATGAGGGGGAAATGCTGGAGAGCCCTAATCGATTTTATGGTGTGTTGGTAGATTCACCTGTGGCAGTTTTATGGACTATGAAGGGTTTTGGTTGCATATTACTTATAGGTTCCATTGAGGAACGGGACTTTGCCCCAATTTATGTAGTCTAATGGGCCATGATGAATTTTCCACAAGTCAATAAAAATCATGGTTCTTTGGGAGAAAATTTTAATAATCCTCGAGCCTCTATATAATAAGGTCTTTGGGACTCTACATAATAAATAAAGGACATAATTGGAAACTTACACCTTAGGATTTTATATGACCCTACCTTTCCTGCATAAGGGTCTGAGGTGTGAGTGTGATAACTATAATTACATGCCCAAATATCATATATATTTTGATAATAAAATTAATTAAAAATAATAATTAATAATTTCAAGAAATTAATTTTAATTATATTTCAATTAATTTAGTAATTATTATTATTATCATTACTAATATATATTATTAAATAATAATGTTATATTAAATGTAAATTATTATTATTTACTATATTTTGAAATAATATTAATAATATTAATTATTAAAATGAGAATATAAAAATATTATTAGTAGGAATATGTGTATGGAGCTTGGGTGATCAGGTTTCTATGGTTATTTATAGAATTCGTCATGCAATATAGCCTCTATGCACGACATTGAGTTAGATTTATTAGATGGAGGTGATATTTTTTGATTACCAATAATTATAAGATCTTTTCTAGGGGGAAGGATGATGTCCCAACATCTCCGCCCAAATATTATTCATATCTTAGTCAAGATAATTGTATTACCACTCTATTAAGAGATAGATCTCCACATAGGATCATTAATGTAGCTAATAGAGGTTATTTAGTTTCCAGTCTTGAATTTATCTATAATAAGATAAGGATCTCTATATTTTACATTATTTCATATTCATTCATGACTTTGACATTTAAGCCAATTAGGGTTGGGTATTTTGTTAGATGTATTTCAAATATGTTTGGCTTCAATTAATGGTAATACATTCTAATGAACCACTTTTACTATCACCTAGTGTATTTTATTATGAATTAAAGAGGAAATCTCTGGGATTCAAAATCATCTCCCTGAAGTCAGTCACTCTTTGATTCAGTAATAAGAACCACAATTTAAACATTTTTAGAATTAAAAACTCCAGTATTGATCCCTAATTTAGTGATTTTTTCCAAATGGGATGAAATGAAATCCTTTAATTCACTATAATTTAACTTTAGTAGTGGGTTATCTTATTAAATTTGATAACAATACATATAATTTATTGTCTTGGTACCATGATAGATTTTTTTTTGATGTTGACTTGAAAAACACAGTAATTGAGAAGGGGGTTTTCTATACTAGTGAGTATGATCTTATTTTTTAAATTTTGTGTGTGAATTTAACATATTTCTTTCCTAATTCATTGAATATTGTGTAATCCAAATAAATTTTTCTAATGATAATACATGTGGAAATTTTTATTTTAAGTTAATTCCCCTGATAACATTCATTGAATGAAATGAAATTCTACTAATATCTAATGTTGTTTTTGGGGATATCAATACACTGAGGGAATCCTCCACTTCAACTAATCCTACACAACCTAATGATAATCATCCATATATTATTGATTATATATATGAATTAGTTGATCATCGTGAATCTAAAATTTAAATTAATGATAAATATTTTAATGGAAAATGTGAATAAATGCAACAAGCCAATTGTTTATTTTTAAATAAAAACTTCTCTCTGCTAAAAGTTATTTTTTAATGATATGTATATGTGCTAAAGTCAAGTTTGGAAGATAATGTGATGGGAATAACATTGGTTCAAATGTATGTGGCCAGTGAAAATCCAAAGTAGAATGTTGATAATTTTGGTCATGTCTATGCTAGGAATCCTTCCTCATTTCTATTTTGTCATCATGGGTCAAGAGAATCCATTAATTGGGCCTTAGGTACCATTTCTTCTACTTTGTATATTTGTGGGTAGGAAATTTCCTCTCATCCTCTTGTTGGAGGACCCCCTTGGAATTTACATTCAATGAATAATTTAATTTAAGGAGAATAGGTGACCATTGTCGATGAAGGATCCTCCTTCAAGGATGTTATTTTCATGAATATTGAGATAAGGGATTATATTATTCATAAGGATTCTGAAATTGAATTATCCTTACATAAAATTTTTTTGTTAGGTCCACAAGGCTGAATACCCTGAGAGGGGGGGTGCATCAGGGTATTACTAATTTAAAATTAACGCCCGTTCTGATCTTGTTTCGCTGTTAAGAAAAACTCCCTTCTCTCTCTTTCCTGTTGCACAAAGTAAACAGAAAGTAAAGCATGCACATGACACAAAAATTTTACTTGGTTCACCGCAAAGGGCTACGTCCAAGGAGCATACGCCGATAAGTTACAGGTCATACCAATTCCACTAAACTTCACTAGATGTGGATTACAATGTTTGGGCTGGATCACTTCTATGCCCAGGCTCACTTCCTTTACAATGTTTAGGGTCATCTCACTGCTTCCCCAAGGGTCACTCCCTATTTCTCTCTCTATGTCTCACTACTGGTGGAGAGGATCACCTTATTCCTCTTCCTTTGCTCACTGCTCTGGAAAGGATCCACTCACAGTTTATAGACCTGTAGGTCTCTTCATTTTCCTGAAGGAATGCATCTTCCTCTGTAATTAGATGCTCTGTTGAAGCCCAATTTTCACCCGTAGATGAATCTCTCATTCCACCGAAGGTATCGGGAAAACTTCCAGCTTCCATGCAGCGTGAAAATCACTGCTGGAAATAAACATTACCTAGCGTGCAAGTCAAACTCAGCGCGCAAGTATCGGCGCGCAAGTCACAACGGGCGTGAAAGTCTACCTCAGACACTTGTGTGACACAACCTTCTTCAACCCAAAACCTGAGTGACTCACTTCCGTTTACGCCCAAACCAATATTGGCGCGCAACTACCAACCGGCGTGCAACTTCTCACACTGGCGCGTAACTTCAACCACTGTCGCGCAACTTCACTTGCGCGACCCCAACACACCACTTGCGCGATCACCACACCTGCACGACGGGAGCTCTGATTTCTCAAAGTGTTGAACTTCGATGCAGAATGAAGAGGGGTGCTCCAGTATTTATAGGAAAATTGACCACCCTACGTGACAGCGTGCAAGTCACTTGCGCGACCCTATCTTGGCGCGCAAGTCTTCTGTCCTTTTAGACACTTGCGCGACTAACTCCCAAACTTGCGCGAACCTGTTTCCTTAGCCATATTTTGATCTTCTAATCTTGAAAAACATATGGCGCACAAGTTTTCTATACTCCAAGACCTCGGCACACAAGTCTCTTTTCAAAAAACACTTCATTTGTCGATTTTCAGGCCCAAAAATTTTGAAAACACTGGAAAATGGCACCACCTAGTATCTGTTCTTTTGTAACGCATCCAGATCATCCATTCCTTTTGTCGACATTCTTTAATAAAACATGGATCATTGAACTTAGCTCTTGAACTCGACATTCCATCATGAAATCCTCTTTGTCAAAAAAATTTTATGTCATTGTTTTGCTTTGTCAACAATCACCACTCAGATGTCCACTTTGTCATCAAACACAATCACCTCAAAAATGTTTGAATGATTCCTTGAGGGATTTTTTCCCAACAATATCCCCATTTGGGTTTGTTGAAAACTCTTTTATGGAAAGATACATCATTAATTCTTCATCCTCCATTCGCCTCATTACGATTCTGATTGCGATCAAGGATTTACTCAATACATACTCTAAGCCCACATGAGCAATGCTCGGCATGAGAAACAAGATTAAATGAAAAGTTCATCAATGGATCACTTCATCTCTTACATCCACTTTTGACACCAAATTGATACCAATTTGTACTAAACTGATACCAATTGTTGAAGAACTTATTGGAAGTCCAGTTTTTGGTTGGAAATATTTTTACCACATTCCAACACTACTCTTCTTCTTTTATCACGATCCGCAACTATCGTGATATCTATTCTTTGATCGATCACTTCTAGCATCGTCAGATTTAATACGCTCCCCCTTTCTGTTCATAGCTTCGTCCCTTGTCAGCTTCAAAACCTCTTTTGCCTTATTTACTGTGTTGTCCAAGCTAAGATCTGTCTAAGAACATTCAACTAGCTTCCACTCCCCCTATCTAGCTGCTCCACTTATCAGCTTCTCCCCATATCATTCATGATTTATCAAATCTCCACATTGTCTCCCCCTTGAACAAACACTTTTGATCAATAACTATTTTCTCCCCCTTTGTCAACGATCCCAAAGGTCACCCCTTTGCAGTCTGTAACAGAGTAGAGAACACATATCAGCACATTAGGGAAAAACACATCATTCCTCGGGGAGAGGGGGGGTTCCACATCCACACTATTTCAGGTGCGGGGAATTGATTGAACTCCCAGAGCCAGTTGATGCCTCTGAAAAGCTTCCTTGGGTAAGGCCTTTGTCAGAATGTCTGCAACCTGGAGCTCTGTAGGCACATACACCAACGTCACGATTCCCTGCTCAACCTTCTCCTTGAAAAAATGATACTTTATCTCAATGTGCTTTGTCTTTGAGTGATGGATGTGATTTTTGCTAAGATTTATAGCACTTGAGTTGTAACAGTGGATTCCGATCGGAGACTTCACTTCAACTCCTATATCTTCAAGTTGTTGCTTCATCCATAATAACTATCTGCATGCTTGAGTAGCCGCAATATATTTAGCTTCTTGCGGTGCTCAATGAAATACAATCTAGATTCCTGCTTAACCAAGCAATATATAGCCCACCAAGATAGAATGCACCACCTGACGTTGATTTTCTATCATCTGCTGAACCGGCCCAGTCTGCATCAGTATATCCCAATATCTCTGTCTGAGATTTGCCAGTATATGTCAAGCCGAAATCCACTGTGCCCTGGATATACCGAAGTATTCTTTTCACTGAAATCATGTGGCTTTCCTTGGGATTACTCGGATATCTCGCTGCTTGTCATGTGGAAAAAACAATATCAGGCCTTGTTGCGGTTAAGTAAAATAGACTTCCAATGATTTGCATGTATTCTGTGATATTAACTACCTTGCCATCATCATCTTTTGATAATTTCATCCGGGTAGCAACCGAAGTCTTCATCTCCTTGTAATTTTCCATTCCAAACCTTCTCAGGACCTCCTTGGAATATTTATATTTAGAAATTAATTTTCCATTCATTCCTTGTGTCACCTGTAGACCAAGGAAAAATGTTAGCTCTCCAATCATTGACATTTCAAACTCAATTTTCATGAATTCGGAAAACTGTCTTCACTGAGCTTCATCTGATCCACCAAATAGTATGTCATCGACCTAAACCAACACCATCATCCTTTGATTACTTTCATTACTAAAATAGATATTGTAATCAACTCCTCCACACTGAAACCCATGTTTCTTCAAGTATTGATCAAGCCTTGAGTACCATGCTCTTGGTTCTTGTTTCAGCCCATACAATGCCTTCTTCAGCCTGCAAACTTTGTTCTCATCCTCATGAATGAGAAAACCATCTGGCTGCTCAATGTACACCTCTTCTTCCAGAACCACATTCAAGAATGCGAATTTGACATCCATCTGAAAAACTTTGAAGTTTCTTTGCACTGTTATGGAAACAAATAATATGATTGTCTCCAACCTTGCAACCGGTGCAAATGTCTCATCTACACCTATTCCCTCAATCTGGGAGTACCCCTTGCATACTAGTCGTGCTTTGTTCTGAATCACCGTGCCATCTTCATTAATCTTGTTGCGATAGACCCATTTAGTCCCAATGACATTCTTATCTACTGGCCTCAAAACAATCTCCCATGTTTCTTTCTTTTCAATCTGATCAAGCTCTTCATTCATAGCCTGAACCCAGTTTTCATCTTCAGCTGCATTAGAAAAACATTTCGAATCCACCTAAGACAAAAACGATGTTTGCTGTGATGATTTCATTCTTCGAGTCTGAACTGGAGCTGTCTGATCACCAATGATATTCTGCCTATCAATTTCATCTCGACTCTTTGGCTTCCTTATAGACATAGACTTTACACTTTCTTTTTCATCATCAGTATCTTCATCGGGGTCATCCTCTCCCACTTGTACTCCCCTTGTTTCTCTTACCTCACCATCACATTCATCCAAAAATTGTTCACTAGGTCGTTGAGCATTCTGTTCATTTTCAATTATAGTGACATCATTTCTCTCAACAATTTTTCCCAGCCTCTTGTTGAAGCATTTATATGCTTTACGTTTCCCTATGTAGCCAAGGAATATCCCTTCATCTCCTCGTGCCTCAAACTTCCTATGATTTTCTTTGTTGAGAATGAAACACATACTTCCAAAGATTCTAAAGTATTTTAACGTTGTATTCTTTCCTTACCATAGTTCATACGAAGTCTTTCCTTGCTTCAGACACAACAGAGACATGTTTGAAACATAGACCGATGTCAAAACTGCTTCCTTCCAAAAAATTTCTGGTAGGTCCTTATCAATAAGCATTGTTCTGGCCATGTTGTTGATGATCCGATTTCTCCTTTCAAAAACTCCATTCTGTTGGGGAGCTCTTACTAATAAAACTTGATGCCTTATCCCATGTTTCTCGAGATAGTTTTTGACCTGACTGTTTGTGAATTTTGTACCGTTATCAGTACGAAACTTCAGAATTTTTTTCCCAAGCATATTTTCTAATTCCCTCCTATACTGCTTTATACAACTGAACACCTCTGGCTTATGGGTAATGATGAATACCAAGGCCATTCTGCTATAGTCATCAATGAAAATAACATAGTACCTTTTCCCATTTATAGCTCGTGCCGAAATAGGTCCACATACATCAGCATGTACCAATTCGACCACTCTGGATGATTTCTGTTCCTTTGTCCTGTATGTTTTTCTGATGATCTTCCCTTGTTGACACGAATCACACGTATGAGTGCGATCACGTGATAGTTTGGGAAGGTCTCTAGCAGCATCACACTTTACCCGATCTTCCAGGGATGGTTGACATAGACGGCCAAGTCTCTTATGCCACAGTTGGTTTTCTTCTTCTCTGGATAAAAAGCACGAATCTTCTTCCCCACCTACCAGGTAAATATTTCCCTTTGTTCGTTTTCCCTGTTGAATGACTGCTCCATCTTTTCCTTTGACAATACACATCTTCTTGGTAAATAATATAGAGTGCCCAGAGTCACATAGTTGACTGACGCTAGGCAAGTTATGACAGCATTGAACTATTGTTCCTTCTTTATTATTTTTTGAAGATAAAAAATGCTACTTTCCCTTTTTTTGAAAATTTTTCCCAATAATGTTTACATTGGTAGTCATAATTTTAATGAACCCATTACCTTTTCATTTCATTTGGTAGAAAATAGCATGTGATTATATAGATTACGTTGGGACAAATAACTCTCAAACCTATTTTTATATGGAATAATATTCCCTTCCTCATGGACATAGTTTATGTTCCTTGAAAGATCCTCCTGATCCAGAATAATGATATTGTGAGGTAAGGGGTCACCCTTCCAAACACTACGTATAATTTTGATGAAACTAAAGCCTCTTCCAATAAAGAAGATGGTACTATATAGGTATTCATAAAATATACATGATGAATCAAAAAATAATTCATGAAATCCAAATATCCTAATATCATGGAAACTAAACTCCATTATTTCCAATCAAAAACCTTATCCATATCCACCAATATCGTGAAATTAGATCCTTGTATTTTTGTTAAAATCTTCCCCCATTTCATTCACAATAAAAATATTCCCCTATATACTTCTACCCTACACTAAACCATGTTTCTCCACTGAAATAACTATGGTAATAACATAGAGAAATATTTTTTGATTATATATTGAAGTATTTTGTAAATCAATTTCATATAAAAATATTCCTATATTGATTCAAGGTGGTAGGGTTATTCAACATTTGAGAAAGAACCACCTTAGAGGCACACAATTCCCTATTAAACTCTCTATCTATAAAGAATTCCTACACGTACTCTCCCACATGGACGTTGACAATATCCCATGTTGTCACATAAAATGAACTTGGAAAATCGTCGGGACTAGGGACACTTTCCCACAATATGATGAAGATCGACTCTTTAATTTCTTCATATCCTAGAATAAATTATAACATGCTATTGTATTAGTACTCTACCATATAAAAATTAATATAATTAAAGGATCTTATTTTTGAGATCTTCTTTTCATTTCTCTTTTTCATTCAGTTGGTCTAGCCAGTGGGATTTAAATGTTATCCAAATCCAACTTCCTGATAACTTCAACATCTGTAATGCACGAATCATACCCAATTTGTATGTCAACTATATTGGTCACATATTTGACCTTAAAAATTGACAAAAAATTAGTGATATTATAGTCCACCTCCATGATTAAAATATTTAATGCTTTTTCCTGGCTTACACTCTCTATCTTCATAAGTTTCTCTAAAATCTATTTTTTTTCATAGTTCGAGAGATGTAAAAGTCATTATTCTATATAACTTATAGACACTCATCCAAATGTTCAATTTCCTCCCTTAATCCATAAAATATTATGTCTCTATATATTGTATAAGAAAAACACTCCTAGACATTTCTTTTTAGGTTTTTCATATGATTCACAAGTCCCACCCATGTGGTTCCCCTCTCTAGTTGGTCCGATGATCTCCTAGTTGTATGAAAAACCCATCTTATTAGTTCTAATTGGGAGAAAATAATGAAATGGTGTACCTATGATCATCATTTTTTAGAGTGACCAAGTGTTTAGAGTAGTTTGAGTGGGTCCTAGTGAGATGGATGACATAGTCTTGAATAAAGGAAATCATCCATTAAATGATGGTGAGACGCTAATAACGAACACTTGATATTATCTTGCTCCATTTTTTATTGTTGAACCATGTGTATTTACATCAAGAGAAACCCATATCCATGATCCCATTAGAATACATGAAGTCATTAATGTATTTCATTATTTTACATGATAATTATTCTCCTCCTTGGTTCACTATAGGCTCAAAAATGTTGTTAATGTCACCTTCAACAAACCAAGGGAATGTGACTAGAGGAATCATGCCAATGTATTTTCTTAATGTAGTTCTATCTAAAATAACATATTTCAAACAGAGAAAGGAGAAAATATTCTCATCTCCTCCAATCATTATTCTATTGGAAATATTCTATTAAAAAACATCTACATTTTGGAATTAAAACCCCTATTTTGTGAAAATTAAGATATGCATGTTGCCTCGATTTTCATACATGAAATGCTTAAAAGCCATGTTCCTAGTGAGATATGATATGTGAAAAATAGCTTTATTTGGTTCAGAAATTATTTAAATGGTGGTGTGAATCCATCTAAACTCTGTAGAAATGAATGATGTTTTCACATGTGAACCCATGAACTATGAATTATATATAAGAGTAGAAAATATTAAACTATTGATAAGGAGGCCTTGTAGCCATTGGTATATATCTTTGAAGCACAAATGGTGGAATGCAACTCTCTAAATTTGTAACGGGTGATACCATAACAACCGTGCACTTTATTATACACTTAAACATGATTTTTTACATAAAATCGTCACATTATACACATAGAATATTGAGAGTTATAGTGTCTTTGGGATTTGGACATTACATAACAACTTAAAAAATTAAATACAACATCTTTATTGAAATCTTTCTTTAATGACAACTACATTCCCTCTTACATAGCATTTCATGGGATAACATGATTAAATTCATTAGAAAATGGTGAGCTATAAATCCCCATAATAGATTAAACAAGGAATAAAATGAATATTAAAATACATTTTATGAAATAGGAATATCTATGGATAATAAGAGAAACATGATCATAAAGGAATGATTTGGGATGATTATCCTAACATGAAAATGTGGCAACAACACCGAACATGGTGTTTTCATATTCCAAGGCTCATTACACATATAGAATGTGTAAAACCTCATTTCACATGAATTATCATGAGAAAAAATCTCATTGCATGTGAAGTATCATTATTATAATCATTACCCAATGCATTGGATCACTATCAGGGAACACCCATCTAAAACAATTCATTTCAAGCATAAGTTTGCCACAAGATCATATATCATGGATTCAATAAACATCATAATTCATTCCATGACAATGGAATGTGGAATTCATATATTACACTACTCCATCAATGAGTAAATGTGAATAAATGTGAATACCCTTGATAGGGAAATGGTCATGGTATTCACTACACAATAATTTCGGAATGGAAAATTGCGGTGTAATTTCAGCAGCATAACGACGTGACATAAGACTTTGTAAAAATGGTTGATGAGAGATAAAGTGGTGTCTTATCATATGTACCTGAAATATACAGTTATTGGGTCATACAGATACATGTCCCAATATAATTAATGGAATTTATTTTCATAATACTAAATAATTTCTTGAATGTAAATGAGGAGAGATAAATTCCTTAAGAAAATATGGCATGGTAATGACTGTACATGGGAGGAATTAATGAGAGATAAATGGGTATATAATAATTAAAACATAAAAGGGGATGTATGTGGAATTTGTTAAATCATACCCCAAAATTTTTAATGGAAATTAAAAGGTCAAAAAATAATGAAAGTTTGACAAAAATGAGAAAGGAAGAAATTCCTAACTTGGAAGTATGATCCGAAAGGCTTTGAAGGGGCTTGAGAGTGGCTTCTTGGAATCTCGGGGTTCCTTGGGAGGATTATAGATAGATGAGGGAAAATTTTGGATGATCTCCATGGGCTTTTATTGAAGATTAAGTTGGATATTGTGTGGGTTTATATAGGAATAATGATGGAATTCTTTATTATTAAGGTTTTGGACCCTACACATTAAACAAATCAAAACCCCAAAAAAACCCATGGTTTTATCCATGGTTTTTCTCAAAGGGGAGTATAAAAAATTATTTTATAATTCGAATATCCGAACATCATAAAATATTAGGCTTCATTATTTAGTGGTTAGTCACACTCTCTAGGAAATCGTTTTAAAAAGATAAAATGTTTTATAAGTCATGGAGGGTCCACTAAGGCTATGTGAACTCAATTATAAAAACCTAAAATCACATCATTTTAGTGGTAATACATACATTGGCCGTAAATAATGTTTATTTTATTTTATTACATCAATATTAGGTAATAATTTTGTCATGAAACAAATTATATATTTAAATGGTTTTTAATTTTTACCTAAAAATTTGGATGTCTCAAAAAATTAGGATAAAAACATCATTGGATGATTTTGAAATCCTGATTCCCTAAATAATATTCATGTTATCTAAATAATTTTATAAATATGTGAAATTATTACCTTTAAAATAAAAACCAATATTTATCGAAAATTCATGGTTTTTGACAAAAACAACTTTCGAACCTTATTAAAAATATCCATGGTATTATTTAAAATTATACAATCATTTATATTTATAAAATAATATATTATTAATATATTATTAAAATATTAATTAATTCCAAAATCCATTAATTAATCCAAATAGATTTCTGAATTTCAACTTAATCAAAAATAATATATGTTATTTAGAAAAAACATTTACAATGTAACAACAATAAAATGAATGTATAATATTTATTGTATAATAAAATGTTTCACACAATCATTTTGCTATGTTCTTGTTATATAACCCCTTATAAAACCCTCATAAGATAGAAGGGTAAGGTGTGAATTTCTTAAAGACTCTCGGGGTGGCTCGGATAACATCAATCAGGTGGTAATCTCTATCAACATCTACATCACATGTAGGTGGTTCAATTTGAGATTAACATGTTGAAGCTCAGCATGGGCTTGGTCAAGAGTGAAGCCCAATGACTCCACCTCCTTTCATAGATTCAAAAAATGGACTTCATATGGGGCATGTCTAGTGGATGAGGCCATCGCTTCCTATGTATAAGTAAATTGGATTTTTTGAAACCCTATATTTATACTAATCAAGGGATCACTATTCAATGTCTATATTAGAAATGATCACAATTCTTAATGGTATTTTAAAATCCTAAAAAATAAAAACAATGAATTTAATATATTATATATAACCAATTTACATATAAGACATTTAATTATATAAATATGAATTTTCATTAACAAAATTTTGTGTCGTTACATTATTCCGCCCATAAGAAATTTCTCCCCCAAAATATCATTTTCCTATGCTAAAACAAATGTGGGTAACTCTTCTTCCTCACTTCCTCTGATTCCCACATTGCCTCTCAATCCTTTTGGTTTTACCACAACACCTTGAAGAGGGGAATTATCTAATTTACTAAAACCTTTTCCCTTTGCTCTAAGATCTTTACTGGCTCTTCTTCATAGGAGAGGTCATTCCACAATTGTACCACCTCTAGATTAAGTACATGTGATGGGTTTCATATGTACTTCTCAATATCGATAAATGGAATATATCGTGTACTTGATATAGGTTTGGTGGGAGTGCTATTGGGAGGCCACTGATCCAACGCGATCATGGATCTCAAAAGGGACAATGTGCCTTCAACTAAGCTTTCCCTTATTTCCAAATCTCATAACTCTCTTCCACAGTGAAGTGTGGAGGAATACCATGTATCTGAAATAAAACTCTATGTATCATGGAAGATTATCTGCATAGCCCTTTTTTGACTCTGGGCATCTTTTATATGCTCTTGGATGGTCTTAACCTTCTCCACCATTTCTTCGACCATTTCCGGACCGACGAGTTTTCACTCCCCAATTTCATCCCAACATTTCTTGGTTCTACACCTCTTCCCATATAGGTATTCAAAAGGATACATTTGGTTAGCTGAGTGGAAACTATTATTGTAAGAGAGCTCAACTAGAGGGAGATGTTGATCCCATCCTCTTTTGAAGTCCATTGAGAATAATATCAACATGTCCTGAAGTTTTTGTATAGTCCACTCATATTGGCCATCGTTTGAGGATGATAGGTCATACTGAAGTTCAGCTCATTATTCCGAGCTTGTTGACAACTCTTCGAAAACATTGTGGTTAATATTGGATCTCTATTATATAAAGTAGATAGTGGTAATCCATGTAGCCTTATATTGTCTCTAATGTATATCTTTGCGAGTTGATCAAGTGAGAAATCCTTCTGAATTGGGATTAAGTGTGTAGTCTTTGCAAGACGGTCAACAACAACCCTAATAGAATTGTTTCATTTGGATGTCTTTAGATTTCTAGTGAAAAAGTCCATAGTGATGTTCTCTCATTTCCATGCGGGTATAGGTAATGGTTCCATTATCCCCTTAATCTTCTGCCTCTCATCCTTCATATGCCTACATACCAGGCACATTGATGTATACTCTGTTATCTCCTTCTTCATATTATACCTAAAATAATTATCTTAGAGATCTCGAAACATATTTTTGTTTCCTGGGTGAATGGAGATATTGGAACCATGTGCATCATCCAGAAATTCTTTATTTAACTCTGTATTTGATGGAACTTATAGACTTGATCAAAATATCACAATTCCTTCTTCATTGACATTGAACTCTGTGGATTTCCCATTTCTAATAGTTTCCACCTTCTTCTAAAAACTCACATCATCCTTTTGAGCATCCATTAACCTTTCTAAAAGAGATGGTTGTGAAATCCTTTGTGAAAGGATTGATTATATTCCCTTTTATATGATTCCAATTTCCATCTTAATCAAATCTAATAAGATTGGATCGATTTAAATTCTCATCAATGATAGAATCGGTAGGTCCTTTATACTTAGAGAATCCTCTACCTTGTTCGCTTTCCCGTGGTGGTAATGGATTGAGCAGTCATAGTCTTTGTTATGCTCTAACCATCTTCGTTTGTGCATGATCAACTCTTGTTATGTGAATATATACTTGAGGATTTTTTGGTCCATATATATTTCACACTTCTCCCCAAAGATGTCATGCCACAAATTTTTTTAAAACAATATCATTAAAACCCACTCCAGATCATGGGCTGGATTGTTTTTCTCATTAACATTCAATTTCCTTGAAGCCCAGGATATGAATTTTTAATTTTTTCTCAACACACAGCCCAATCCCTTCTTCAAATCATCACTAAATACCACAAAATGTTATCCAATTTTGGGTAATGTGAGGACATGTGTAGTGATAAGCCTAATTTTCAACTTCTTGAATCACCCTTTGCATTCATCAATCCACAAAAACTTCACTCCCTTCTATGTTAGCTTGGTAAGAGCGTGGGAAAATAATGAAAAATTTCTCACAAATCAGTGATAATATCTATCTATCCTAAAGAATATATGAATATCCATTACCAATGTTGGCCTAGGACATCCCTCAATTATAGATATCTTGAAGATATCCGCATATATCCCATTGCTTGTGATTATTTGGACCCAAAATGAGACCTCCTTCAACCGGAACACATACTTGATGTACTTTGCATAGAGATTCTCCTTTTGAAAGGTCTCTAGTATGATTCATAGATTCTCCTCACAATCCTCTATGATTTTGGAGTATATTAGAATATCATCTATAACTACTACAAGAGACATGCCGATGTAATCTCTAAATACTCTATTCATCATGTCCATGGGGATTTTTGTAAAATTAGTTAGTCTGAAAAGCATTACTATGAATTCATAGTTCTCATACCTTCCACAAAAATAATTCTAGAGGATATCCTCCTTCTTCTCCATTACATGGTAATATCCCGACCAAAAATCTATATTTGAGAAGTATTGTGCTCCACAAATCTAATAATACATGTCATAAATTTAGGGCAGAGGATATTTGGTCTTTATCGTGATTTTGTTGAGCTCGTGATAATCAATGCAAATGCCCATTGACCCATCCTTATTCTTAATTAAGAGTTATGGTTCACCCCATGGTGTAGCACTTGGGTGTATAAACCCTTTATCTAGATTCTCCTATGGTAGTTTTTAAGATCCTCAAGGTCCAAAATAACCATTCTATATGGAGTCTTTGATATTGGAAATTCCACTGGTATAATGTCAATTGAGAATTCAACATCTCTTCTAAGAGGAAGACCATGAAATTCCTTAAGAAACACATTAGGGAATTCTCTCACAGTATGCATGTCTTTAACGATAGTTTCTTCCTTAGACTCAATCATCTGAGACAGATACACATGTTCATACTGTAGTAATATCCATGCTATATATGATGGTTCTAAAGAAGATTCAACTTCCTCCTTGCACTTGTATAGAATCGGGGGTCGATTATCATTATGGAGAGTGATTTCCCTCACATGGAAATATTTGTTCGTTCAATATATAGATAGACAAATCCATGCTGATAATTTCATCAAATTCCACCAGAGAGAGAATGATGAGGTTCTTTGAGAAGTTCAATCCACCAATTATAATATCGGAGGAGGTATATTCATGGGATGAAATGATTCCCCAATTTTTCGTACTCACCAGCATATTTACTTCCATGATTTGGGGTAGTATTGGGACTATTCTACAAAATATTTAGTGTACAAAATAATATATAGAACTAAAAGAAATGTTCACTATTATTGAATGAATAACTAGCATACCAGTCACCAATTCATTTTCAGGGTTTACATTGGTGGTAGTGATGTAAAAAGATCACCCTTTCAACCATAGAGGTTATTGGTTTCCTCCAAAATCCCTTGAATTAGGGCACCGATTTCCATGGTGCCATGTTGCTTTGTAGTGGAGAAATGAACTATACATTGAGAGTCGAACAGATTGTTCCTCTCCTCTAGCACAACCACATATTTTACTTTTCGGCAGTTGATGGCCAGGTCCCCTTCTCTTCCACACGTAAATCATTTCCTGGTCGCCTTTAGGAAATTACCTTGGTGCTTCTTTTCGCACCACTGGAAGGTGGGGCACTGTATTTTCTTACAATAGTTGGATTAATCAATCAGACCACCAGAAATGAATTCCACCTTATGCTTCTAATCCCTATGATACCCCTGAGATTCATCGATCTCTATTTCAACCATGAGGTCACATCGAAAAATTTCCTTATAGCTATCGAAGTCATGGATCTCTAGGTAATATTGTCGGCTAGTTTTTTCCCACAAAATAAGCAATCACCCTTCCATTCGTGGGTAATGATAAAGCCGGAGGCGTATCCTACAAGCCTTGTGAGGTTATCCTCATATGCTCTGATGGATTCATCATCTTTTTTCTGGAGGGAAGAAACCTCTCTTTCCATTTTAAGTCGGAGGGTGTGTGGAAAATATTTGTCAAAAAACATTTTCCAGAAATCAATCCATTCCAATTCCTTGATATCCTACACATGTTTCATATTTTTGATCAATGTCCACCATTGATCAGCTTCACCCTCCATAAAATATGTATCCAGAAGAACCTTCTCTTGTTCGGAACATTGAAGGATGGAGAATATATTTTCAATGGAGTTGATACATTGTTCGGCAATTGAGGGATAAGATAGTCCATTAAAAGTAGGAGGACTCTTTATCATAAAGCTCTCAATTTCAACTTGTTCTTTATTAGGAGGGGTTGATTGTTAATCTTGACCCATGTTTCTATTCAAATCTTGAGTTAACTGAGAGAGTATTGTGACATTGTTCATGATTTCGGCTCCTATTGGATTGGGAATCCCATTTGGATAGTCATCAAATTTATCTTTGAATTGATTGCTAGCTTGAGTCCCCCTATCACTATCCATTGGTTAGAATAAAAGGAATGCTAGGGGTAACTCGTAAAGGAAAATCCAAAGAAACAATGGATGACTTATAAATAACTTTTATTTCCTTAACTTATGAATCTGTAGGCTTCAATCCATGTTAGCCATGATCTACTTCCCAAAATTTATTCTTAGCGTCATTTTTTTATTCCCTTAACAATGGTTCATATTATTATTATGAATATACCAAAGAATATCCCATGGTAATGTCGTAACCAATAGTGAAACAAGGCCCAATGTTGGGTACCAGGATAACCCGGGTCAAGCCTGAAACTCCTAGTCGGAGTTTTCACTCCTAAGTACATTTGTGCTTGAGCCTCCTCAACCTGCTCATATCCAAACAGGAATATAATTTCATGAAAAACCACTTACTCAATACTCACCAAAATTTAGGTATATTTTTATAATATTTATTCTTATCCATTTAGAATTCACTAGATTTTTCTAATCCTAATCTCAAAAATAACTAAACATATCCTCTAATACAAAATATAAAAACCCCGCACTTTATGACACACATAAAAATGATTAATTACATAAAATCAACACATGATACACATTGAAGAAAGAGAGGAATAGTGTATATGGGGATTAGGAACATGACATAATGACTTAAAACATGAAACAAAACAACTTTATTGAAAAATTCATTTATATAATGACTAAATTCCCTCATACATAGCATTTTATGGGATAACCTGAGGGAAAGAATAAGAAAATTGTAATCTATAAATCAAAGTAAGGGAGTAAACAAGTCATAATATGAATAAAAAAATAAATGTAATTCAATAGGAATATCAATAGAGCATTAGAGAAACAAGAACATAAAGGCATGATATAGCATAATTATCATAACATGGAAATGTGGCAGCAACACTTAACATGGTATTAGAATGATCAATGGCTATTTGCACATAAATCATGAGTAAAACCTAATTACACATTACTTTTCATGAATAAACCTCTTTTCACTTGATGTATCATGATGCTAATCTTTACCAAATGCATTGGATCACTATCAGGGTGTACCCTTCTTGAACATTTCTTTTCATGCATAAGTCTTCCATAAGATCATACAACATGGATTCATTATGCATCATAATTTATTCCATGATAATTTAATATGGAATTAATACATGAAATTATTCTATCAATTAGTAAATGTGTTTATATTTTAATACCCTTGATATGGAAATGGACATGGTATTCACTACACAATTATTTTGGCATGTAAAATTATGGTGCAATTTAGACAGCATAACGATGTGACATAAGACATCCTAAAAATGATTGATGATAGAGTAAGGGGTGTCTCATCATATGTACAGGAAATGTACTATAAGGGGTTTATATACGTACATGTACCAACATAATTAATGGAATTTATATTCAGAATAAATAATACTTTCATGAATGTAAATGTGGAGAGAGAAATTCCTTACTAAATTTCAGCATGGTAATGAGTGTACATGGAAAGAATTAATGAAAGAGAAATGGGTATCACATCATTAAAAAATAATGAGGGTAGTATGGGGGAGGTGTGGAATCATAGAATAACATTTCTAATTGAAGATAAAACAGAATAACAACATAATTTAATTTTGACAAAAATGAGAATGGAAGAAATACCTTACTTGTAAGTGTGATCCCAAAGGATTGGGAGGGCCTGAGAGAGGCTTCTTGTGAGGTTTGGGTGACTTGGGAGGATTCTAGAGAAAGGAGGGAAGAGTTTGGTCAAGCTCCAAGGGCATTGAATGAAGAGGAAGAGGGATCATGGGTGGGATTATATATGAAATGAAAAAGAATTATTTATTTTTAGGTTTTGGACCCTACACATTAATCTAATCAATACCACAAACCACCCCATGGTTTTTATAAGGACCCGACCTTAAACGTTAAATAATCCTGAATTAAATGAATAATTCGGATTTATTATCTTTTCAGGTTTGGAGTTTTAGAGAATTAGGTAATAACTATTACATTACATCTCAAAAATTACAAGGTAGACACTTCTACTATGTTTCCATTTTATCATAAAATAAAAAACTCTTGAAAAAAAGAGTCAGGCCTAGTTCCAAGTTTTAGATAGTACGACTTTTCCATGATCCCATCATGGACCCTATTCATCTTTAAGATCTATGAAACCCATATCAAAACATTGGCTGAGCATAATAAGCTCAGTAATTGTTATAAAATAATGAAGGAAAACAGTAGCCCATCAATAAATACAAATCAATGAAACCAAACTTTTCAATCATGACATACCTTGTGAAATCATAAGATTTATGAATAACACACCCAAATCACAAATAATAAAGGTGAATTATTGAATTCATTACATACATACATTATAGCTATCACAGCTACATAGGGTGTCACATTAGTAATACCCATCATATTATATTTAATAAATATATTAGGAGAAACATTAATGTTTACCTCTATTACGTTACCCAATGCCTTGGATAGCTATCTCGGGCTCACCCGCCCTAGCATTATTAGAGAACCAATTGTATACATAATCAATTACCAAGAACCATAATATTTTAATAACATTTAAAACAAGAATAATGTAAATATAACATTTCCACATTGCAATCGCAACATATCATTTAGAGATATAGACATAATCAATGCTTTATCAGACCATTTTCAAAACCATTTAAAAAATTTAATAAAGATATTATTGAATCCAAGTGTCCCATACCAAATTGAAACATTTAAATAAATTATCATTTTAAAACATTAATTTCCATATAAATAAATACAAAAAAGCATTTTGAAAACATGCACATTAATGATAAATATTTAGAATAAAAAATAGTTAAAACATTTAAAACAATATTTTAGTTATAGAGTTTTTAACAGAAATACAAATAATTGAGGAATAACATTGAAGTAGAACTTTATAATATCACGAGGACAAAGAGATTCATGATGTAATATGTCAAATGGTTGTATATACACCATATAAGATTGAATTGGTGCATAACTACAAGGAAGTATCAATGGAATTTGAATTGTGACGAAATCCCTTATTGAAAACTCTATCCTTATATTAAGGATAAATAAATTACATAATAATGTGTGAATAATATAAATACACTCAATATTAATGGATATTCAGTGTAAATAAATCATAGGACAATCACACATGTTTTCTAAGGGAAAACCAATGACATGGATATTTAACTCAATGAAAGGAAATTGAATTTAAAAACTCTTATCATGTTAAAATCGATGACTTGAAATTTTATTAATGGCATGAACATTTTTATCAAAATAATATAAACTCAAAGTAGAGTGGAAATTACAGAATAAATAAATAAATAGTGATTCCACACATAATTATATCCTGATATAATTAAGAATTTAAAGATTAACCCAGGGAATAGAAATTGGGTTAAAAGGGTCCCTTACTGATTTGGTAACATATGAAACATACAACACGTGAAAGAAGGTTCATAAAATGAGTACGTTAAACCCATATATTTAAATATCTTAAACAATGAATACAATATTGGGATGTTCATACACCACACAAATGGAAATTGTGGCTAATATGGCATGAATCTCAGGGGACTAAAAAGTGAAATGAAAATCATTACCACGTTGTAATCAATCGAGTCGTATGACCAAAAGTTAATAACCACCAAATGATTCATATAATAACTTCAATATAATGACAATAATGATAATATATATCAAATATATGTACACAACACACATCATGAAATAAATTAGGGCAGAACAATGGAAATCTCACGGAATTAAAAGTGAGATAGGAAACCCCTTACTTCGTGTCTGACATGACTTGTTTGTTCATTGTTCATACTGAATAATAAACTTAAGTTGATTTATACTAGATTAAGAACCCTTTTAATGTTTATTATTTCTTTTATATCATGTATTATCATGTTATATACATTATGTAATCATTTATGTTAATACTGGTCTTTTTGTTGACATTTGGTACTTGAGTCAAAAATGAACACCTTATAATTACAAGTTGTCTGTATTTTCAAGAGTCCCTTATATCCAAAATTATATTAATGTTATAGATATCATATATATCATATATAAACTGTATATATTTGTATTTATAACTGTACATAACATTTGTATATAAGAAATGTAATGCAGCTTTCATTGAAACGGTAAGCCATATGTATGCATGAGCGTTACATTCATTACTATTTAGTATTTAAATTGAATGAAAACATAAGGATACATAGTTATATTATAATTTCAGTATAATATCATATATAATTTCCATAACTCAATCCTTTATACGTCCCACATATGGTTTGAAGGAGTCATTTCACTTTGTGTGGGTGGTAGTCCGTAATTCCTCAAATTAAATTATCACCTTACTCATAATGGAAACCATAAAGGTATGATATAAAATAAAAATAAAAAGGAATAAAGAAATCATAAACATAATATATATCAAATATATATATTGTTCCATCATAATAGCTTCTATAAGATGAGGTAGGAGATAATTTAACCATCATCATTTCTTGAGGTGTTAGTTTTCAATCCACAGAAACAATATATTCTATACCCATTAGATGGAAGACTGTGTAAGTGTAGTTAGAATCCTTCTCATAAAAACAACCTAGTATATTTATATATTTTTTATTTTAAAATAAAGTAATAAAAATATTTTATGGGGATAGATATGTAAAATAAAACAAAAGGAATTAAGAGAAGATGTTACCTTTAAATTGGGTATCTCCCTTTGGTTTGAACCAAAAAGATTAATTGATGTTCCTTCTGCCTAATGTAAGGATTTTAGGTGGAAAATATGGATATTTAAATTTTATTTTGTAAGGGGTTGGATGAGACAGGGGGCTTGAGAGGTGTGAGGAATGGGTTATAAGTGAGATATTTTTGTAATGGGGAAGAAGGGCTCTTTAGGAGAGTGTGAAAATATTGTTTTATTACATAATGATATTCGGTATATAAAGATCCAAAACTAATTAATGTCTAAGATAAGATGAATCATGGTCCAAATAAAATAATCCAATAATTATTGTATAGGTTCTGTATATTGTTTTAATCTTTATAATATTATTTATTTAAATCATTTATTAATGAGGTAAACACTACATCATTATTGTGTCATAATTAATTTTATTTATTTGATGTATAAAAATAATAAAACAAGTACCATGATGTAGGATATATTTTTATATTTCCAATGAGTATTTATATTTTATGAGATAACTTAAATAACCCAATGTAAGAATTAATTTACAAAAAAATATTTGTTTATTTTATTTTTGTCTTTACTTTAAATTAATTAAAATAAAGTGTCATTATCACTCATAAGTGGATCCATGGGGTACCAAAATATACCCAAGGATTCCCATGGTCGCCCATTACTCATAAAATATGATTAATACACATTTTTGGGTAATTTAGTATAATTATAATATTATGTTTTACCATTATTTACCAGATTTACCCTTTAACCATGGTAAATAAAATATTTACTAAAGTAAATATTTAAAATGTTTAAAAATAAAATTTACCTCTTTAAATATTTTAGACCTCCATATTCCCAATATGGAATCCATTTTTCCAAATTCAAAACATAGAAGTGGAAGAAATTAATTTAAAATATATTTTCATTGTCAAGACAAAATGTGTGTTTTTTAAGAAATAATAACTATCAAAAGATTGACACTTGTTTATTTCAAATTTCAATGTGAAATTACTTCCAATAACAAAAATTGGATTAAATGGTAAACATATATTCTAATAAAAATTTTAAAAAATTAAAATGATAATATAACCATATAAATAAATTAGATTACAACGCAGTTTGGAATTAAAATATAATATTTTTCACTATTCATTAAGAAAAAGAATTTTATCAGAAAAATACAAAGAATTTACCCAGAGTAAATTTTGAGGACCTGATTCTAATGTTGAATTTTACTTTGTCGAATAGAATATATAAAAGTGAATGAAAAAAGATTTAAAGAGGGTTCTCCATTAAAATACGGTAATTCAACCATTTAATGAATATTAGATTATTTATGCCTAAAATGAGGTTCTTTCTTATTTTAAACCTCTAAATTTTATTGGGTAAATGTAAAAAAATTTAACAAACATGTATATTAATATTTTAGTCAGTTCTGTCCATTCCCACTAATAAAACAGATTTTCGTTAACAACCATTTAAAATAATAATATATTATTATTTTTCCGAATGACTCAACATTGTGTGCAACACAAGACTTTGGAGTAACCCATTGTTGTGTGTCAAGTAATCCCTTAAATATAAAATCCACCTTAAAATTAATATTTAATTAAAAATTATTAATAAATATGAAAATTTCATATTCTTTATTTTGCAGGGATGTACACCCTCCCCCTTTTGGAAATTGTGTCCTCACAATTTTTAAATTGGGCATGGAAACTTCATTGAATGTCCCACATCAAAAAAAGACTAAATAAAACTATCACTTTAAAGAAATAAATATGTGTACAAAAGTCACCTAAGATAACACATACTATGATTCCTTGAAAACATGGATATGAAAGAGAAACTAAGTGTCATTTTCTGATGCAGAGTGATAGAAAACATGATTAGTAGAATGTTAACTACAAGAAACCACAAATTTTTAATTTGATAAATGGTCATTAGTTTCCCAGTAGGAAAATTAAACGGACAAAGTTTTTGTCTTAAGTTTATTTACATAATGTTGAGGAATTTATTTATGATCCCGACTAAGAACATGTGGACACATACTTACAGGTCATATAGACTTTGATCCTTTACTAAATATCTTCCACAAACTCTTCTTTTCTCAAAAATGTGAGTATTCAAGTAGACTTGGACACATCAAAATCTCTAAAATCAACTTCTAGAGAATATCACGATCCACCAAATATGAACCATATATTTCCACTATCATTATACGTTATCATAAAACAAAATTGTTTAATAAGAGTTTATATAATCCCTAAAAGGATAATTCATTATAAAAACAAATACTACTCTTAATCTCAAAAATCCAATAAAAGTACCCAAAAATCAAGATAAAGTAGTCAATATACAATTGTCCTCAAAATTCAACAAAATAATCTAAACTAATATTGAAACCCAAAACATAGAAGGATTTAAATCACATAGTCATCTATAGTAAATCTAAATATTTATCTCCAAAAACATAGACTACTATTAAATTCCCATACTAACGTGAAATTATCCTAATTACATATTCTATATGGCAAGTTATTCATTTCCCTAAATAACCCAAATCACCTTATGTCCACAATAAAAAAAGATTCTTCCAAAATAACCATTATCAATCAATCACCTAATCATTTTCCTATACTAAGGATGTCGATTTGATAAAAAATATGATCCAAAATAAACATATTCTTGATCCATAAAATCATTTAACTAAAATGAATTAGTCGTACTCACCAGGGACTTCACATAGTCCAGTGGTATGTGATAAATCCCAATCACACTTTGGATGGAGGTTTGATTCCCATAGATTTGTTAAACGTGAAGGGTTGTCACATGATCCATGTGTTTCCATTTTTCAAAAACTATAAAATTTCATAACATTCCAAAAAAATGAGACAAATTACTCAAAAATAACCATAACATAATTTATCCTCAACAGTTATCTAATACCATTCATTTTTCACCCCAAAATGTAACAACCATTTATCACCTCTAAAATAACTATGAATCTTTCTAATATGATAACCATTATTGTTATGTAAGTTATTCTTAAATAAAACTCTATCCTCTAATTTTATCTGAACCAACCTTTGATACCATCTATAAGGACACGTCCATAAACAATACATAATCATTAATTAAATGAATAATTCACATTGAGGATATTTTCTGGTTTAGAGTTTTTCAGAAATAGGAAATAACTTTTACATTACATCTTAAAAATTACAAGGTAGACACTTCTACTTAGTTTCCATTTTTTCATAAAAAAAACTCTTGGAAAAAAGAGTCATGTCTACTTCCAAGTTTTAGACAGAATGACTCTTAAATAATCTCATCCTTGACCTTATTAATATTTAAGACATGTGAAACACATTTCAAAACATGGGGTGAGAATAATAATCTCATTAAGGGTTATAAAATAATGAACGAAAACATTATCCCATCAATAAATACAAATCAAAAAACCATAATTTTCAATCATAACATACCATGTGAAATCATAAGATTTATGAATAACACACACTAATCATAAATCATAGTTGTAACTTATGGAATTCATAATATAATTACATTGTAGTTATCACAACGATATATGGAGTCACATTTTGAATACACATCACATTATATTTGATAAATCTCTTAGGATAAACATTAACGTTTACCTCTGCCATGTTACCCAATTCATTAGAGAGCAATGTCAGGCTCACTGGCCCTATGTTTATCATAGAACCACCCATTTATGTATACAATTCCCAAAAACCATAACATATTCATAAAACTTAAAATAAGAATAAATGAAATATAACATTTCCACATTGCAATCACAACATATCATTTCTAGATATAGACATAATCAATGATTTATCAAACAATTTTCAAAACCATTTAAGACATTTAATAAATATATTTTTGAATCAAAGTGACCCATACCACATTGAAACTTTTAAATACATTATCATTTGAAAACATTAATTTCCCTATAAATAAATCCAAAAACCATTTTAAAACATGGGCATTAATGAGAAATATTTATAAGAATAAATCATTAAAACATTTAAAATGATATTTCTGTTAAAGTGTTTTTAAGAAAAATAAAAATAATTGAGTAATAATATTAAATCAGAACTTTATAACATCATGAGAAGAAGAGATTAAGGATTTAATATGTAAAAGGGATGTATATACATAATATAAGAGTAAATTGGTGCATAAAAACAATGAAGTCTCAATGGAATGTAAATTGAGATGAAATACCTTATAAAAACTATATCCTTATATTAAAGATAAATTAATTACAAAATAATACGTGAAAAATAAAAATACACTCAATATGATTTGATATTTAGTGTAAATCAATAATAGGAAATTCACACATGTTCTTTTTAAGGAAAAACCAATGACATTGATGTTTAACTCAATGAATGGAAATTGAGTTAAAATTACTCCTATCAAGTTCATATCGATAACATAAGAATTTATCAATGGAGTGATTATATGTATCAAAAGTATATCCATGAAAATAGGACTTGAAGTTACGACATAAATAAATAAATAGTTATTCCGCACATAATTATAGCATAACAAAATTACTATTTAGGAGATGAACCCAAGGAATAGAAATTGGGTTAATAGGTTCCCTTACCGAATTGGTAACTTACAAAACATACAAAAAATGGAAGAAGGATGATAAAATTTAAATTTAAATCCCCATTAATTGAAGTATAATACAATATTAATACAATATTGGGAAGTACATACAACACAAAAAGGAAATAATGGAAAATGTAGCACAAATCTCATAGGAATAAAATGTGAGATGGAAATCCCTTACCACGTTGTAATCAATCGAGTCGTATGACCAAAAATTAATAACCACCAAATGATTAAAAAAATTACATGAATATAAAAATAATAATTATAATATATATCAAATTTCATAACAAAATACACCTCATGCAATAAATTAGTGGAGAACAATGGAAATCTCATGGAATTAAAAGTGAGATAGGAAACCCCTTACCTCGTGTCTGACATGACTTTTTTGTTCCTTGTTCTTCAGGAATAATAAACATCAGTTAATTTATACATGATTAAGAACCCATTATCAGGTTTATTATTCATTTTATAACACTTATTACCATGTTATATTCATTATGAAATCATTTATGTTAATAATGGTCATTTTGACGATATTTGGTACTGGAGTCAAAAATGAACTCCTTATAATTACAAGTTGTCCATGTGGTCATGATCCCATAATCCCCATAATGATATTAATAATTTATATATCAGATATTTCATATATATATATAGTATATAAGTGTATTTGTAAAACTACATAACATTTGGATATAAGAAATGAAATGGACCGTTCATTGAGACTGTAAGTCGTACATACGCATGAATGCTACTTTCATTTCCATTTAGTATTTTAATTGAATGGAAAATATAATGATACATTGTTATATTATAATTCCAGTATAATATCATATATAATTTCAATAACTTCATACTTTATACATCCCACATATGGTATAAATGATTTATATCACTTTGAGGGGGCGGTAGTCTGCACTTCCTCAAATGAAATTATCTTGTTTACTCATAACAGAAACCATAAAGGTATGACATAAATTAAAAATAAATAAGAATAAAGAAAACATTAACATAATATATGTCAAGTATAAATACAGTTCCATCATAATATCCACCATAATAGGTTGTAGGAGATAATTGAACAATCATCGTTTATTGAGGTTTTAGTTTTCCATCCACAGAAAAAGTATGTTAATTACCCATTAGATAGAGGTGTGTGTAAGTTTATTTTGAACACTACTCATAAAAACAACCTAGTATATTTACGATATTTTTTATGTTATAAAATAAATTTATAAAAATATTTTAGGGGGTTGGAGATGTAAAATAATATAAAAGGACTTAAGAGAAAACGTTCCATTTAAATTGGGTATCTCCCTTTGGTTTGAACCAAAAATATTACGTAATTTTTTTTATGCCTAAGGTAAGGCTTCAAGGATGAATAGAGGGATCTTGAGAGATTATTTGGGTCGTGTTGGATGAGTCAAGGGGCTTTAGAGGTGTGACGAATGGGTTATAATTGAGGGCTTTTCAAAATGGGGGGCACGCTCTTTAGGAAAGTGTGAAAATATTATTTTATTATATAATTATTTTCGGTTTATAAAAGTTCAAAAAAATTAAAGTCAAAGATAAGATGACTCATGGTAGAAATAGAATCGTCCAATAGAAATTGAAATGGTTTTGGATATTTTTTTAATCTTTTTAATATTATTTATTTAAATTATTTGTTAATGAGGTAAACACAACATCATTATTGTTTCATGAATAATTTAATTTATTTTATGTCAAAAAATTATATAACAAATACCCTTATGTAGTAAATTTTTTATCTTTCCAATGAATGTTTATAGTCTAAATTTTAACATAAATAACCCTATTTAGAAAATTAATTTACTAAAATATATTTGTTTATTTTATTTTTTTCTATACTTTAAATTAATTAAAATAAAGTGTCATTATCACTCTTATGTGGATCTATGGGGTCCCATAATTGACACATGGATACCCATTGTTGTACATTACACATCAAATAGGATTACGACACATGTTATGCTAATTTAAGATTATTATAATACTATTTTTGACCCTTATTTAACATATTTACCCTTTAACCATGGTAAATAAAATATTTACTAAAGTAGTTATCTAAAATGTATAAAAATAAAATATAAATATTTAAAAAAATTGGAATTACTACTTTAAAATACGGAATCCATTTTTTCAAATTTAAAACACATAAGTGGAAGAAATTAGTTTAAATTAATGCTTGTTGTCAAAACAAAAACCATGTTTTTTAAGAAATAATAAGTATCAAAAGATTGACACTTGTTTATGTCCAATTTCAAAGTGAAATTACTTCCAGTGACCAACATTATATTAAATGGTAAAAATATATTCTAATTTCACTTTAAAACCAATTAAAAAGATAATATATCTATAGAAATAAATTTTATTAAAAGGCCATCTTGAATTAAAATAAAGTATTTTCACTATTCATTAAAAAATGAATTTTGTCATAAAAATACTAAAACATTGCCCATAGTAAATATTGATGTCCTAATTCTTATGAAGAATTTAATTTTTTTCAAATAGAACATATTAATTTGAACAAAAATATATATAAACAGGGTTCTCTATTTAAAAATGGTAAATTGACCTTTTAATTAATATTAGTGTCTTTTTACTTAAAATCTGATTCTTTCTTATATTAAGCCTCAAAACTTTATAGGGTAAATGTAAAGTCATTTAACAAACATTTATTTTTATATTTTATTTAGTTCTATCCATTCATTAAAATAAAATGGCTAGGCATTAACTACCATTTAAAATAATATTATATTATTATTTTTCAGTATGACTCAGCATTATGTGCAACATAAGACATCAGAGAAACCCATTGTTGTATGTCAAGTAATCCCTTTAATATAAAATCCCCTTTAAAATTAACAATTAATTCAAAAAAAATAAATAAATATAAAAATATCTTATTCATTATTTTCCTGGGATGTTATATCCTTCCCCCCTTTTAGAAATTTTGTCCCTGCAATTTTAAAATTGGGCATGGAAACATCATCGAATGTCCCACATTGAAAAAATAGCAAATAAAATGATCACATTAAAAGAAAGAAAGATATGTAAAAAGGTCACCTAAGATAACCCACACTATGATTCAATGAAAACATGGATATGAATGTGAAACTAACTGTCATGTTCTGATGTAGAGTGATAGAAAACATGACTAGGAGAAAGTTAACAACAACAAAAACACAAATTTGTGATGGGTTAAACGGTAATTGGTTTCCCAGTAAGAAAAGTAAATAGAAATCATTTTTGTTTTACATTCCTTTTCATAATGTTGAGGAATTTTTTATCATCCTGACTAAGAACATAAAGAAACATACTTAGTTGTCCTGTAGACTTTCATCCTTTACTAAATTTCTACCACAAACTCATCTTTTCTCAAAAAGATGAGTATTAAAGTTGACATGGACATATCAAAAGACTAAAATCAAATTCTAGATAATAAAATGATCCACAAAATATGAACCATATATTATTTTTATCATTATACATTGACCAAAAACGAAATTGGTTAATACAAGTTCAGATAATACCTAAAAGGATAAACCTTTATAAAAAGAAATAATACGCTTAATCTCCAAAATCCAACAAAAAGTACCCAAAGATGATGAAAGACCATACAATATACAATTTTCCTCAAAATTCTACAAAATAATCAAAAACTAATATTGAAGCCCAAAACTCAAAAGGATTTAAATCACATAACCTTCTATAGTAAATCTTAATATTTATCTCCAAAAACATAAACTACTCTTAAAGTCTCATACTGAAGTGTAATTAACCTAATCACATATTTTCTATGATAGGTAATCATTTCCATAAACAACACAAATTAACTTATGTTAAAAATAAAAACAAATATTCTTCAAAAATAACCATTATCACTAAATAACAAAATCATTTTCCTATACTAATGATATCCATTTGATAAATCATATGATCCAAAATAAACTTATTCCTGATCCATAAAATCATTTAACAAAAATTAATTAGACATACTAACTACGGAATTCACGTAGTCCAGTCGTAGGCGATAAATCCCAAGCACACTTTGGTTGTGGGTTTGATTCCCACAGCTTTGTCCGACCCGATGGGTTGTCACACGGTCTGTGTGTTGACCTTTTTCAAAAACTATATAATTTCATAAACTTCCAAAAAAATTGAGATAAATTCTTCAAAAATAACCATAAAATAATTTATCCTCAAAGGTTATCTAATACATTTCGTATTTCACCCAAAAATGTAATTATAATTTATCACCTCTAAAATAACTATGACTCTTTCTAATAAGATAACCATTATGGTTATGTCACTTATGCTTAAATAACATAATAACCTCAAATGTTTTCTAAACCAACCTATGATACCAACTATAAGGACCCGACCATAAACATTGCACAATCTTGAATTAAATGAATAATTCATATTGAGGACTTTTTCAGGTATAGAGTTTTAGAGAACTAGGAAACAACTATTCCATTACATCTCAAAAATTACAAGGTATACACTTATACACATTTTATATTTTTTCCATAAAAGAAAAACAATTGAAAAAAAGAGTCATGTCTTGTTCCAAGTTTTAGACTGCATGACTTTTCCTAGATCCCATATTTGACCCTATTTATATTTAAGACCTGTGAAACACATTTCAAAACATGGGGTGAGCATAAAAAACTCTCTAAGGGTTATAAAATAAGTAATATAAAAATTATCACATCAATAAATACAAATCAAGGAAACCATTCTTTTCAATCATAACATACCTTACGAAATCATAAGATTTATGAATAACACACACACATCATAAATCATAAAGGTCACTTATGGAATTCATAAAATACTTACATTGTATCTAACAAAACTACATATGGAGTCACATTTGGAATACCCATCATAGTATATTGTTTAAATCCCTTATGAGAATCATTAACGTTTAACTTCGTCACGTTACCCAATGGATTAGAGAGCTATCTCGGGCTCACATGTCCATGGTTTATCACGGAACCACCCATATATGTAAACAATGCCCAAGAACCATAAAATATTCATAACACTTAAAACAATGAGAAAGTAAATATAACATTTCCACATTGCAATAACAACATATCATTTTATGATATAGACATTATCAATGTTTTATCAATCCATTTTCAAAACCATTTAGAACTTTTAATAATGGTGTTTTTGAATCAAAGTGTCCCATTCCAATTTGAATCTTCTAAATAAATTTTTATTTGGAAACATTAATTTCCATATAAATAAATCCAAAAAACCATTTTGAAAACATAGACCATAATGGGAAATATTTAGAATAATAAATCATTAAAATATTTAAAACGTTATTTAAGTTAAAGAGTGTTTAACAAAAATAAAAAAAATTGATGAATAACATTGAATTTGAACTTTTTAATATCATGAGAAGAAAGATCTTCATGATAAAATATGTCAATGGGAAATATATACAACATATAAGTGTGAATTGGTTCATAATTACAATGAAGTCTCAATGGAATATAAATTGAGATGAAATCCGTTGTAAAAAACTATATCATTAGATTAAGGATAAATAAATTACATAATAATGTGTGGAAAATATAAACACTATCAATATTATTGTTCATTAAGTGTAAATCAATCATAGTACATTCACACATGTTCTTTTTAAGGAAAAACCAATTACATGGATTTTAACATTATGAATGGAAATTGAGTTAAAATTACTCTTATCATGTTTTTAATGATGACTTGAGAATTTATCAATGGAGTGATTGTGTGTATCAAAATTAAATCCACACATAGGGGTGTAGAAATTAAAATATAAATAAATAAATAGTTATTCCACACGTAATTAGAGCATGACATGATTATGTATTATAAGATTAACCCAAGGAATGGAAATTGGGTTAAAAAGTTCCCTTACCGATTGGGTAACTTATGAAACATACAACCCATGGAAGAAAGATCATAAAATGAAAATGTAAATACCCATAAATTGACATATATTAAACAATTAATACAATCTTGGGATGTAAATACACCACACAAAAGGAAATACTGGAAAATATAACATGAATCTCACGGGAATAAAAAGTGAGATGAAAACCCCTTACCAAGTTGTAATCAATCGAGTCGTATAACCGAAATTTAATAACCACCAAATTATTCACATAATAACATGCATATAAATATAATAATGATAATGTATATCAAATTTATGTACACAATACACCTCATGCATTAAATTAGTGGCGAACAATCGAAATCTAACGAAATTAAAAGTGAAATAAGAAACCCCTTACCTCATGTACGACTTGACTAGTTTGTTCCTTATTCATATTGAATAATTAACATAAGTTAATTTATAAATTATTAAGAACACTTATTCAAGTTTATTATTCCTTTAATATCACTTATTATGATATTATATACATTATGTAATCATTTATGTAAATAATGGTCATTTTACCGATATTATGTACTTGAGTAAAAAATGAACACATTATAATTACAAGTTGACCATGTGGTCAACAGTCCATTATCTCCAGAATAATATTCATAATTTAGATATCATATATATTATGTATATATATATATCTAGTATATATATGTATTTATAATAGTACATAACATTTGGAGATAAGAAATGAAATACACCGTTCATGGAGATGGTAAGTTGTACGTACGCATGAACGCTACTTTCATTCATATTTCATAATTTAATTGAATGAAAAAATAATAATACATACTGATTTTCTAATTATATTATAATATAATATATAATTTCAATGACTCCATCCTTTATATGTCCCACGTATAGTATGAATGATTCATATCACTTTGAGGGGGAGTAGTCTGCACTTCCTCAAATGAAATTATCATGTTTACTCATAATGACAACACTAAAGATATGATATAAATTAAATATATAGAAGCATAAAGGAAACATAAATATAATATTTGTCATATATGAATACATCGACATCATATTTTCCACTATAAGAGGCGGTAGGAGACAATTGAACAATAATCGTTTCTTGAGGTGTTAATTTTCCATTCACAAAAACTATATGTTCTTTACCCATTACATGGAGATGTGTAGAAGTGTAGTTCGAATAATTATCATAACAAAAACCTTGTATATTTTGGATACTGTTGTTGTTATATAATAAAGTATGAAAAAGAGTTTAGGGGGTTGGATATGTAAAATTAAACAAATGGACTTAAGAGAAGACATTACATTTAAATTGAGTATCTCTTTTTGGATTGAACCAAAAGGTTTACTTGATGTTCCTTATGTATATGGTATATCTTCTAGGAATAAGAGAGGGATCTTGAGATATTCTTTGGGCAGGGATGGGACAAGACATGGGGATTGAGAGGTTTGATGAATGGGATAGAAGTGAGGGCTTTTTTAAGGGGGAGGAGGATCTCTTTAGGTAAGTGTGAAAATATTATTTCATTATATAATGATTTTCAGTTTCTAAAGGTCAAAAACTAATTAGAGTCAAAGATAACATGAATAATGGTCTAAATAAAATCATAAAATTATAAATCAATAGGTTTTGGATATTGTTTTTATCCTTATAAGATTAATTATTTAAATAATTTATTAATGAGGTAAACACAACATCATTATTGTGTCATAGATAATTTTATTTATTTGATGACAAAAAATAAAAAAATACCGTGATTTAGTAAATATTTTTACCTTTTAAATTAATTTTTATAGTGAAAATGATTACTTAAATAACCCTATTTAACAATTAATTTACTAAAAGATATTTGTTTATTTCATGTTTGCCTTTACTTTAAATTAATTAAAACAAAGTGTCATCATCACTCTTAAGAGGTTCCATGGGGTTCCAAACTAGACCCAAGGATGCCCATGGTCGTCCATGACTCATATAATAATATTAGGACACATGTTAGGTTAATTTACTATTATTATAATATTATTTGTTACCCAAATTTACAAGATTTACCCTTTAACCATGGTAAATAAAATATTTACTGACGTAAATATTTAAAATGTCTTAAAATTAATGTTACATATTTAAAAAATTCATACCTCTTGATTCCAAATATGGAATACATTTTTCTAAATTCAAAACACATATGTGGCAGAAATTAATTTTAAATTAATTCCTGTTGTCAAAAAATCGTGTTTTTTAAGAAATAATAACTATTAAATGATTGACACTAGTGCATGTCCAATTTTAATGTAAACATATTTCAAATGAACAACAATGGATTAAAAGGAAAAGAATATGTAATAATTATTCTTTAAAACCATTGAAAAAGATAATCTATTCATATAAATATATTATATTAAAATGCAGTTTTGAATTAAAATACAGTATTTTTCACTATTCATTAAAAAATTATTTTTATCAGAATAATACTAAAAATTTACCCAGAGTAAATTTTGATGTTCCAATTTAGAAGAATAATTTTATTTTGTCAAATAGAACATATAAATGTGACCAAAACTAGATTTAAATAGTGTTATACATTAAAAGACGATAAATTGACCTTTTAATGAATATTAGAGTATTTATGCTTAAATCAGATTCGTTTTTATTTTTAGCCTAAAAATTTTATTGGGTAAACTTAGAAACATTTAACAAACATTTACATTTATATTATAGTTAGTTATGTCCATTACTGCCAATAAAATGGCAAGTCATTAACTACCATTTAAAATAATAATATATTTTTTTCAGTATTACTCAGTATTGTGTGCAACATAAGACATTGGAGAAACGCATTCTTGTGTGTCAAGTAAGCCCTTGAATATAAAATCCCCTTTAAAAATAATATTTAATTCAAAAATATTAATTAATATGAAAAGGTCATGTTCATTATTTTCATGGTATGTTACAATTTTTGCACATGGTTATTAATAAATGAGAGTGGAAAACAATATTTTATAAGACCAAAGTCTAAAATTCTTATAATACTAGTCTTTCTTGTAAGGAGGCGAGTTACACTCTAAAGGAAGTCATTTTAAAAAGATAAAATGTTTATAAGTCTTGCAGTGTGCACTAAATCTTTTTAATATAAGTCCAACAAATCTAAAATTACATTATTTCAATGGTAAAACATATATTTGTCGAACATAATGTTTATAATATTTTATTACTTCACTATTGGGTCATTTTGTAGACATAAAACACCTTATATTTTTAAGAAGTATTTAATTTTTGCCCAATAATTCGATTATCTTAGAAAATTATGAAAAATTCATTGTGGGATAATTCCAATATCCTTATTCCATAAATAATATTCATTTTATCTCACTACTGGAAAATGGACCTATCCCCACAGTTTTCTCCAAAACCGTGGGGATATCCCCCCCCCCCCATACCCACAGTTTTGGAAAACTGTGGGTATCGGTGTCTATTGAAGACCTATACCCACGGTTTTCCAAAACCGTGGGTATTGGGGGGTCTATCCCCACGGTTTTCCCAAACCATGGGGATAGGTCCTAAAAAGTGACCTATACCCACAGTTTCCCAAAACTGTGGGTATAGGGGTACATATCCCCCACAGTTTTAGGAAAAAACGTGGGGATAGGTCTGGGCTAAAATTCCTATACCCACGGGTATGAAAAACCATGGGGTATAGGTCACTTTTCTGTGCACGGGAAAAAAAAATTTCCCGCGGGAAAGAAATTTTTTTTGGTGGGAACCCTATACCCACGGTTCATCCCTCTATACCCACGGTTTTAATAAATATATTTAACTATATATATACATATAGGTGATGTTAGGTTTGTGGTTAAACGCAGTGTTTGCAGCGGATAGGTCATGAGATTGAAACTCGGCGCCTGCATTATTTTAGGACGATGGGTAAAAGCCGTTGACACCGTGACAATTGGATATGTTTTGGTGACATGGTGGCAGGACACCTATACCCACGGTTTTGGAAAACTGTGGGTATAGACTGGGGACCTATCCCGATGTCGTTCCAGCCCATGGTTCCCAAAACCGTGGGTATAGGCTGTTTTTCCAGTAGCGTCTAATATTTTTTCTAAATATGGGAATTTTTTCTTTTAAAATAAAAACCAGACATTTATAAAAAAATCATGGTTGTTGACAAAAAACCGCTTTCAAACCTTAATAAAAATATAAATGGTATTTATAAAAATTATACAATTATTTATATTTAAAAATAAATTTATTGAAAATATTTCAGTAAAATATTATTTAATTAGAAAATCCATTAATTCCTCAAAATAGGTTTCATAATTTAATTTAAATTAAAAAGAAAATATGTTCTTTAGAAAAATTATTTACAGGGTAACAACAATAAAATTAATGTATATTCTTTATTATATAAAATGAAATGATGAATGTTATCATAATGCTTTGGTATTGTTACTTAACCCCTTATAACACCCGCATAAGACCAAAGGGTAAGGTGTGTGATGGTGAGAGACCCTTGGGGTGGATCAGATAACATCACTCGGGTGGTAATCTCTATCAACTTCTACTTCTCCCATAAACGGGTCTTTTCGAGCATAACAAGTTGAATCACAGCTTGGTCTTGGTCAAGAGCGAAGCCCAATGACGCCCCTCCTTTCCGGTCTCCATCAAATAGAATTCATATGGGGAAGTCTACTGGGTGAGGTCATCGCTTCCTTTGTCTTAGTAAATTAGATTTGTTAAAGACCTATATTTATACTAATAATGTGATCATTGTTTAACGACTATATTAGAAATGGTCAAAATTATTTACGGAATTTTAAAATCCAAAAACATAAAACCAAGGAAGTGAATATACTATATATATCAATTTTAAATAATAAGAAATTTAATTATATCAAGAAAAATCATCATTAACAAAAGTTTTTAGAAATTACAGATACACCCAATTTAAATTGGATAAGGTTCAATTTAAACTCTTTTCCTATCCCATACACTTGAAGAAGCATACTCTCGTAGTGCCTCTTCCACCTCAATAAGCACTACCTCAGTATAGGGAAAAAATTAATATAGATTAACAAATGGTGATAATGATAGAATATTTCATATTAATTATTATTGGATGATGTTAAATTGACTCGCCTCTATCTCGATTTTTTATCTATAATAGAGAATTTCCCATGAAAATGAGAAATATAATATTTAAATCAATGAACATTACATAATATCACCTTCATGGTTATAAATATATAAATGTATCCACATTAGGAAAAAATAATGTTACGAATGAATATAGATATAATTTTTTTGCATCATGAAATAATATTCTTGATGATATATATTTATAATTTGGAATTATTATATAATGACCATAAATTAATACACAAATCTAATACAATGTTAAATAATTTAATATAAAAATAAAGTAAATGATATGAAAATTTTAAAATAGATATAATTTGAGTGATTATTAGTGTTCCAATAATTTTTTATATTATTTTAAAATATGAGGGTTGTTTAAATGAAATATATTAAAAAATTTATTGATTTATTTTAATAAAAATTAAATAAATTGTTTTAAAATTTGATGTTATTGATAATTTAAAAAAATTATTATATTATTAAATTATTAAAAAATAATTAAAATTTATAAATAGGAAAACGGGTAATAAATGATCAAAAATGTCATCCATTTTCTATTTATTATTAAATGGATACCTTATATGTATAATTATATTTATTTAAAAGTGAAAAATATGTTAATGGTGTTAATGTAAAAATATGCTAGGCATCAAACAAAAATATAAGGTTTAAATAAAAACAAAAAATATAAAAATATTATTTTTAATGATATTTTAATAGTATATTAACTCGGTTCGAACCCTTGGGCATTTTGATGCATTTTTTACAATAAATTGATTATGACATGATCATTTAAAAAACTCCAAAATATCCCCTCACATTAATTATAAAATGAAACAACCTCACAAAATTAAAAACATACTTAGAAACATTAATTATGAGATTTTCACCACAAATTACCTTACCAAGGACCCTTAAGTGTAGATTTAAAGATGATTTTTCAAAAGAGTGGTAATCACCATAGCTGACCACTATCCTTTTTCTCATTCTTCACATAATCTAAATCAATAGTTTTTATCATTAAATAATAATATCAATGTCCTATATATTTCGAAATTTTACTTCTTTTATGAATTCACTATTATCCATCATTTCTCCCATCAAAGGTGATGTGAAGTTATCGCCCATGCAAATATATGACTTACCGTCTCCACGTAAGGATAAAATTAATTTTCCACCACTATATTTCATGGATGGTTTTTTAAAAAGGCTTTAATTTTAAAATATTATAATTATGAAATAATTATACCAATATAATCATAATAACATATCTATCTACATAACCACCAATACGTTGTAATTCAATAATGTCGCTTGTGAAAACATGTGGGATTCCACCTCCATGAATTGATAGGATATTTTTTCATTTAATTTTTATGGGATGGTAATAACGATTGATTTTATGAATATATATGTTTTATATGGTATAATAATGATTATAGAAATTATAATTATTATTTACCATTATTTTTTTCATCCATCAAGAAAATGAAAACATCATTCATTCATACATTTGACCTACCATCTCCTTGAATATTATAATTAATTTTTCTATAAATTAGTATTATATATGACCCTAAAAATTTATATAATTAATATATATGAGAATAATATAATTAATAAAATTTTTTTAGTGATATAAACATGATCAAAGTAGAAGAACCAAAAGTTAACGCAAACATACCTGAAAAACGAAATAGTTGTCACTAGGAACCGTAATTTTAAAAATGATTTATTAATTAATGGGTGATAAAAGGTTATAAGTAAATAATATATTGTATTATATATATTAATATTTTCCTTTAATAGTTTTAATATATATATATATATCTTTTAGATAGGATGTTTGGATACATGCGAAGGAATATGAACCCGATGATAGAGTTTCTCATTTTATTTTTACTTATGTGGGAAATATTCCTTATTTTACACTCATTTCTCTTTTTTTGTGTATATAATATATCTGTAATATGTTATATAAAAAATATATACATTCAGAATATTTGTATTTTTTTTGATGTTATTTCTTTTACAGGGCTTACAATTCAAAAGTTACAAAAGTGGTGAGGGTTTATTTCACAATTCAGGATTGTCTCTACTTAGCAGTAATTTATTACAAGTGAATATTTTAAAAAATAAAAATATTTTTAATATCCTCCCATGATTTATTAATGTTTTATATTTTTAGTGTTTTTATGGAACCATCCTATTATTTTTCAAACGAGGTAATTTTTGTCTTTTTACTAAAAATGTGAAATGAATATTTAATTTTTACATAAATGATATGATACAATTTTACCACATTCATGACCATTGAATTTTTATGAGATTCCATAAAACAATAAAATGATATTTTTAAAAAAAATGGTTTATTTAATATTTGATAATTTTTTAGATTTTAAAAATAACAAAATTATTTCCAATATGAAAAGGGTATTTTCTTCAAAAAAATATTCCAGAAAAATATTGAAAGATATTTCATCTATCTCAACATCATTTATTTAATCTTATGTTGATAATTTATTCTAATGATACCATCAATAATTTTTTTTTATTTTTTTTATCATCACGGATTGGGAGGTATTTATATTTTGTATTCTAAATCTTCAAATGCAAACAATTATAGACTTTTAGGAATGTCTATTAAGATGTATATTAATATGAGAAATGCATTAGACTTAGTAAGTGATGTTTGAGTCCTGATAAATCCCCATTATTAATTATATGGTATCATTAATGAAACATATATTGGGTTTTAGTTGAGGATTTCCCAGTTATTTTCATTTTTCATAGAAGAAGTCCAAAACATTTTTGTATATGTATTCGATAAGGCCTCTACAGTAATATTCACATGTCTTCTATTATGTATTCCCTAATTATGAAATCAATTATTTACATATATATGATTAATATATTTTTAATGATATCTATTGATGGGTTTCTAGTTCATTTTATTTATAATATGTAATTACATTGACAATCATTTATTTATTCCATATTACTGAGGGCTTATTATATTTTGTTGTATTAATACCCTTTCCAAGCATATTAGCTCACCAGGTAATTTTTTTCACTAAAGACATGATGATTGGTATTATGATTAAATTAAGGGGTGACTAAATTATTTGTTTCTATGTATTTCATAATTCTAATGTAACATTGGAATAATGTTTTTATTTTGTTCTTCGAGACTACTAAACTATTTGTTCATATGGGATGTGATTGCTTTTAAACTATTACGATATAATAAAGTAACCACCATATTTGGGCTACTGGGTTCAGGGTTTTTACATTATTTTTTATACATCACAGTAATATTCATGGTAAAATGTAAAAGTGTTTATCCTTTTATGGTGATCACTTTTCTATTCTTAGAAATGCCTACACTCTGAACAGATTGAAGTTTATTGTTTTCTTCTCTTAGGAAATAATAGAGGGTTATAGTTTTTTCTGAAAATAAATGTTTTCCTATAAGGTATAATTGGTATTCATTTTGGTTGAATTAGTTTTCTTGGATTGAAAACCATTATTGATGAATGGTCTTCTTGGGTATTAAGTTGATTATTTATTTTGAGATTCTTACTTGGTGAGTTAGTTTTGGATTCGAGGTGAAAAAATTTTCATGATTTTTAACGGAGACTTTTTAGTTTCTCCATTTTGATTGATGGTTTCATGGAGATGTTCATGCCTTGTCATTTTTTCCTTATGGTTGGATTGTAATTAAAGTATTTTTGTGATATATATGTATTGGTATAGGTATAACGAATAGGATATAAGGAATCCTAAGGTATAATCATGGGTAACTAGGATGCTTGTTCTTATCTGGTAGGAAATTGGGTTCCACTAGGTTGAGATTCACAATAAGGATTATAATGAGATAGTGTTTAATGAACATGGAACCATTTTTCCTTTCAATATAGATTCATATTTGGATGGTAGAACATTTTTTTATTAAGGAATGTTTTGAGTTGATTCTTTCTTTTATTATTTTGATATTTTATCTTTTATGTGTCATTGTTTTTTTCGGAAATTATATATCCATTTTTTTAGGTTTTCCTCATCTTTATTTTTTATATATTTTTCCTTTATATAATATGATGGGAAATATGGGTCATTAGTTATTTATATATGATTTTTAGGGGTTCCTTGGTTTTTTTCAATAATCATGATTATTTTTGTAACACACTTTCTCTAAAAGAGGATTCCTATTCAATCAAACACCTTATATTATTTTTTAAAAGCAGTTATATCTATCTTTTAATTCAATTTATTTAAGGCCTCTTGTTTATTTTTGTTTTTTTTTTGAACCTTCTTGTGGTTTCAAATATTGATTGATGATTTTTATTGTTTTTTAGGGGATTAAATGTGTTAGTTTTTTTTCATTTTTTAAGAAATTAAATAGTTTTTTTCCCAATCCCACACTAAATATTCATTGGTATTTAGTTATTTTAATTTGTTTTTATCGTTTTATCTTATGAGGGACTTTATGAGGTGAAAAAATTTCCTTGGTGGGGATAATTGTTAACCCATTAATTCATTATGAAATTTTATTTTGTATTGTTAAGGTATAATCTAAATTTTTAAGAATTTAATTCAAAATCATTATGGAACATTAAATTTCACTATATTTCAGTGTTTGTATAGATGCCTAATTTGAAATTATACAAAAATTATTGTGTATATATTTTTCATTTACACTTTTTTAGTGTAATGTTTTTTTTGTGTGGGTAGTAAATTGTTAGGTTGTTGCTGTACAAGTAACTACATATAATATAAATGTATTTTTATTTTTTGGGTATTAGAATACAAATTCCCATTGTTTATGGAATCCATTCGGGATATCATGTGGTAATTTTTTTTATATAGATTAATATAGTTGGCACATTGTTTGGTAAAGCATGTGGTCAAAATATTCAATTGTGCTTCTTCATTATAGTGTCTCCCAAATTATTGTACAAATTTTGGAAAACTATGATGCCCTACTATGTGACCATCCCATATTCCCATAAGGTGAGTTTCCATTTTTATTCTAAATGATATACACATTTTTCACTCATTTCTTCTATTCATTCACGTATCCATAACCCACACACACACCCAAGGGAGTTCTCACACACATCGAAATTATTTGGGATGTTATTTATCGATTTCATATAGATTTTTCAAGGTAATATTCTCCATTACACTTCATCACATATATATTTTCTATATCCCCATAATCAAAATCCTCTTGTGACCGATAACATGTGTATGATATGGTATTTGGGGTTGACATGAGGATAATGATTGGTATTTGGTTGTTTTGGGAGTAAAAATACCACCTTCTTCTTTAGTTCTGTCCCATTCTTTAAAAGCAACTCATTATGAATTGTTTCTTCTTGGAAGAGGTAGGAAACTCTATATTAATTCACTTATATTGCATATCATGAAATTATTGAGTGTTTGAATTTATTTCTTATGAATTAAAAATAGTTTTGGAACCCCTAATGGGATTGTAAATAACTTTGAAATGGATTTCAATATTTTTAAGAAAAATGTAAATTGTATGGATTAATATTATGACAACTAAATTGAGTTGATGTGAATTATAAGTGTTTTATTAAAAGTACATGTTTTTCTACAAAGTGAAATTAGGATCTAAAAGGGGTGTTTGGAATTTGTTGATATATAATGAATGGAATTTACAATTTCAAAGATTAGTTTTCCCTAAAAGGGGTGTGTTAAGCCCATGCGAAATGTTTTATTATTGATCATTAGACATAATGATCATTATAAATTAATTTTATGGATAAAGATTAAATTAAAAATGGATTTCATAGTGTAATTTTAGTTCTTGGATTAATGAAATGATTCAAGTCATATTTTAAAGGATGTAAAGCACCATGGAATTCCAAGATTGTTTTAAAAGCCTCATTTGACATCTTATTAAGGAAATGATTCATGGTTGTGGGAACCTATGTTGAGATTCATATAATTATTTTCATGTTCCTACATTATTTGATTTTTTTATCTAAACCTTGATAATATAGTTAGGGGAAACAAATTTCTTCACACCAATGAAGTAATTATTTTTCTATCACATAGTTTCATGTTAGGTTCGCCATTGTTTTTAATTAGAAACATAGTCATATTGGTATCAAAGAGAAAGTGTAAAACACCTATGGAAATTTCAGTTATTTGGTAGTGACATAGTTTCACATCAGGTTCACCATTATTAATTTTTTATGGCTTTCAATGTGGTTTATTTGTTGAATCAGAAACACCTAACAATACCCACAATCATATTGGGAAATTGGATTACTTTACCAAAGTAGATGGATATTGGGGTTTCTTTATAAGGGTATTTAGGAACTCACTTTGGATGATAGGATGGGAAATCAAGTTCATCACACCCTATAATACGAAATTAAGGCCTAATTTTGGACTATATTATAGATTTAAAATATATTCATGAATATATCCCAGATCAGATATGGGAATGGTTACCCTAACAAAATAATAGTTTTTTGATCCCTGATATGAGAATCTGTACATATTATTGGAATTCCTTTGACCTGAATATATGTATGTATCATAGGTTATCCATCTTGTTACCCATTATTACATTGAAATTCTAATTGGGGGACTAATACATTTTCAATTCCATGTAGCTTGGAAATTTTGAGTTTATTTCTATCTAAGAGGTATGTAGGCGTTTATAATATTAGGATCAGGCCATAAATGGGCTTCCTATGTATCCTTGTAAATGTAATCATAAAACCTATTGTTCAGGACACGTATTTCCTTTTAGTGTTATATAGAAAGGACTGATTCATGATGTTTGACATCACAAATTAATGACATCGATGTTACATATTCCTAGTAATAGAGTTTGTAGGACATATGAATGAGAACCCTTTTATGGTTAGCATCATGGTGAAAATTGACCAGTGAGGAGTTGATTTCCTGAGGTGTATGGACTATCAATGACTTTCCTCATATGGTATCTAGATGAATGAGAATAAAATAATTGGACCTAGAATGAATATATCCCTCTATATGGGAGTATTATTTTATCTATAATATGGCCGAATAAAACATGGGTTGTATGGAATATAACCCTAACGAATGAGGCACTTGAACTCACTAGAATGTGGCCAAGTGAGGGAAGGTTAGAAATGGTCTCACATGGAGTATGGCATGATAATACTAATAATCAAGGAATTATGAGGTTAGATTTAAATTGCATGGAGGAATTAAATACATATCATCCTTTTTAGAATCAAATCCTATGTAGTTAAAATATACCTTTGAAATAAAATAATATATGATTGGGGATTATACCTAAGGAGGGTTCCAATGTGGGATATTTTAATTATGGTAATGGAAATATCATTTCATGTCACTAATACCATATGAGTCATTATTGGGGTAATTAAAAAGATGTAGTAGAATATAAAATACATTGAATATTGTTCTGGGCTTACACACCGATTCCACCCTAACAGAAAATGATTTTAATCCCCATAAAGGATATCACTCAATGAGAAAAGGTGTAAGTATGAGATATAAAAATTAAATTTGTGGTAAATATATTGGTAATAATTTTCTTTATAGGGAATATTTTAATCTTATAATGATTAATCATGAAGAAATTTATTATATATGGTGGTATTGAGACTCGAAGAAGCATCATATTTATTCTATTCTTTATTGGAATTTGAGTCCTCATAGTTCATATCACACAGTTTAATGTCATGTGATAGGATCAAAACATGTAGTTTATCTTCACTCAGTAAGTAAATATATAGTTGTATTTAAATATCAGATATGGGGAGTTTCTGTCTTGGATCGGTGTCTTACATATCCTGATGAGGATAGAAATCAAATTTCACAAATTTCTATGGCTATAAGAATATGTTTCATAGAATGTGTGAAAATGGGGTTTGATAATGACTTATTCATATAAGGATTCCCTAAGTTTCTTCATTTGGAGTATGACCCTAGGAAGTATTTGAATGAGTTGGTACTTACACATAATGTGTATTCCCATATTTGAGTCATTTTCATCGTTCTAATGAAACAATCATTGTCATCATCTATACCCATGTATGTTGTTCTTGGTCTGAGAAATAAGATATAAAGGATTATTAAAGACATTATATTGGAGCATATGATTGTAATTATATGAATATTATACACTAATACTACCCTGATATACCTCATTGTTAATTTGGCTATTTGAAAATTGAGAAATGTTTAGATCCTACACCTAAGGAGGATGAACATAAATGGGGTATTTTTTATGAGGCTCCCACAATGAGGCCTCCCTAAGAAAATTATGATTATGAGTCTCATAGATGTTATGGATTCATGGGAGATGAATTATGATCCTCTACATGGAATATCGGGATGTATACGCTATATGTATGGGTTTTTATAGTATGGATATCAAATTTATAAGGGCATCCTATATATTTATATTATGAAATGACTTAGACTTCTCATTATTCATTTAGTCCATTGATTACTGGTAGGTAAGGAGTGGTAGAGGCATAAACTTTTGAGGGTTAGGGCCTCATAAGTATGGTGTAAGATGATGTTAATGGAAATATACTTTTGTGAGGAGAAGGACTAAAGATGGATTGAGTGGAACCACTTATGGATTTGTGATTTCATGAATGTCAGGGGGTCATTAACTCTACATAAAATGGTCATATCATTTGATCTATGTGATGGATGTTTTATCATCCATTATCATGATATATTTACATCAGGAAGATAGGTACAAAGAATAAAAGAGAAAAACACAATGAGGCCAAGGGGGCCTAAAGTAATAGAGATTGAGGGAATCCTATCATATAAAATTGACCCCCATGGGTTTAAATAAAGTGATGTTTGGAAGGAAATGACATTTGAATCATGAATGCACAAAGAACGATGATGATCTTTGACCTTGTTCCCCTCTCTGCAAGTGTGTGTTACATGTATAATTTTGTTGCGGAGAGATTTAGGTTTCTTATAATGTAGGATATCAACCAAGATATGGATACTTTACCCTGAAATGATTCATGGATGATCATGGATTCTGTTTCCACTTGAGATATTTTTACCTTCCCTTAGTTTCAATGGTTAAGCCTAGTGATAACTTCATTATCCTCCACATATAGTGAGTTTCCACTGCCATAATGGGATGTGATGGTGAGGACAACACTTCCCTAGGAATAAAAAACAACCCATCCCTCTTGCATGTCACCCGAGATTCACGATCCATATTTATTGAGATTGAATACCTTTGTAGGCGGAATGAAACATACACACTATCCCAACAACATAGAGATGGGGGTTAGAACAGTGAAGAGAAACCTTGAAGTGATCACATAGAAGAATCTTCCTTACGGTTGCTAAAAATATTGACCAAGCCAATAAAGAGACTCCTAGTTCATGAAATGATGGACCTCCCCATTAGAGAAGATCCCTAAATTATAACTATTTCTTCTTTCATTTCATTCCCTATATACTCCCCTATATTTTTTAAGAGGATAAACTTGAGATTTTTTTATCCATGTACTATAGAAAATTCTTTATCGTTCATCTCTCCTCCTTCTCTAATGCTATTCTTCTATGTTTTTGAGTTCCAAGGGGTTATTGGTGTCTCCCCCATATATCGACTTCATTTCACATGGTGAAACCCCCATATATCAAGTCTTAGGTCGATATAAGGATTATCCACATAAGACTATAGTTTCTCATGCAATGTTTGCTTCTAAGTCATACGTCATCAGTAATGTATCCCATATAATCAGGTAAAAAATAGCATCATTGAGAATGATACCTTGCCTATACCCTCATCCAAGGCCATGTCAAATGATTTGATTATCATGGGTCAATCACATGACTCCATGGGGGAATAAATTATAGAACAGTGATCACATAAAAGTTCTATCAGGCACAACCATACTTATCCAAGTCAAATAGTTGGTTCATCATTGGGTTGATCATATGAATCAAAATAAATAGCATAAGAAACAGTGATCGAGTGAAGGACCCCTCATGGCGAGACTTTATTATATTTATTCATTTGGTGTTCTATCATCATGTTTACTTATGTTATTACATGAATAGTCCTAGGTTACATGATCTTGGGTAAACCCACACACAAGAAGATTCTTTTGTCATCCATTTTGTACATGTGAATTGGTAGGGGTACTTGATATCATGTACCATTAAGGGTTATGTGATTATGTAACCCAACCAGAATTCCTTTATGTGGTCATTCTCCTTCTACTTTTCCACTATTCTAAAATAGCACTTCTATTTTGTGAATTTCCAAACACAAATGTTTTTATTTTAATTTGGAGGGTGTTAAGAAATATCACCAATGAATAGAAATATAGATTAAGAAGAATGGAATCCGTTCTTCGGAAGTAACTACCCATATGATGACTTGGGTGATAAATCAAATAGATGGAGTGACGTATCTTTTCCCTATGATAATGGCTTAGAAAAAATCTCTAAACTATTACCATGTCCATATAATGTTCCACATAATATTGTGTATCTTTCTTTATCACCCTTAATTTATCCTAGTATTCCTATGTGAAGGCCTAGAGAGAAAGTGATTTGTTTTTTCTATTCCCAAGAATTATGGGGTTTCAATCTAAATGTTCATGTATTTTAACTTCTTTTTAATTCAATTTTTTTTGTAGATCACACAATTTTTGAGTATATCAAGAAGAGAATAATTTTTTTTGGACTTCCCTTTACATGTTTTCAACCTAGAAAGTATTGTGTCTCATTCCATGGATAATTTAATGTAATTCAAGTCATACCAATATTTCTGATATTTAGGGATCAATAAATTTTACCTATTAATTATATGGTTAATGTTCATATTTCATGGAGCTCTTATTTATATAATTTAATTTTATATATATTATATCTTCTATTGATTTATATTATGATCAAATAGATTATACCTATTATTTCAATAGTTTTTATCAAATATTTCTGACCTTATATTTATGAAAAAATACATTTTATTGGGTGATGGGCTCATGGAAGAGGTAAATCACATCTCAAAGGCATTTAATTGAGGATAGTGATATGTGGAAAAAGACACTGTGGATGATAACAAAATATAATGAGATACAGTGTTCCACTATGATATTTCTAGCGGTCCCTGGGATGAGGGGCATTTTTTCATATAAAATAATTCTCTTATTTATGGGTTAGAATCATTTATGTAGGAGAAAATATGGTAGTACATGAATATCCAAGTATAGGGTCCACTGGTATAAGGCACACTATTTTCCATGGGTAGTGGATGATTTATAGAGAATCATAAACATAATGCATGATGTAGGTTTTGGAGGATGAATATTCAAGGACTCTAGAGCCATAATTCATTAATTAAGTAATGAAGTATGTGTATGGAATAATGGTTTTGGACCCATGCATATTTTATTCATTTATGAATTATTAATATTCATTATGTGTTCTAGAAACCCATTTCATTTCTTATGTTATGAACGATGAATATTCAAGATTGTTTTGGGCACCTAAATATATTTCTTCAAAAACTAGTTTGGTAAACAATGATATGATTCCATCAACTTGTATATTTGGATTGTGTTTTATATAAATAATTCCATAAATAATTTTAGTCAAATAAGTTAGAAACGGTCAAACAGTCTATGTATTATTAAAAAAACATTGAGGTTTCAAGTTCATCTAAAATGTACCTAAGGATTATAGGGATCATAAGTCATTACAAGGAAGAAACATTCCTAGATAGTGGTTCAATGTACCTTTAAAATAATTTAATATTGTATTACATCCATTGTCATACATAGGGGTCCTTAATCATTTATTCCTTAGATAAAATATTTCTATAAGTTCAAAAACCTAATTAATGATGTTTTGTCTGTAAAAAAATATTTTCAATTAGGATTCTAAAACAATAGAGAGAGCCTATCAGATAAGGTACAAGTGAAAATTTTCATGAATGAAGGTAGAATTTATCGTAGATTCTACCATAAGAAATAGGTTTTGGTTTAAGGTTGTAATGTTACTACACACATATCATCTGATTTTGGGTCATATGATGACAAATAAAAAAAGCTTCATGAGTTTGATACCATATCCTTGAATTGAGAATGGGTATGATACATGGTGGCATAACATTAGGGACGACGAATCCACTAGAACAGTTGGACAATATGAATTTTAAATCACGATCTAGGAATATCTGAGACAATGAGATGTATAGAGTGGTGGGATGCATTTTACTATTGGAGAAAACATTATCAGAAATAGTCAAAACGGTATACCATGGGTTTAAGGGGGATAATATGCCAAGACCACCACATCTCCTTGGTTACAATATCTATGGAATTTAATTTATGATTGATGATTATTATTGGGGTTCCTTAAAATTAGTTAGTCCTTGTTTCAAATAAACTATGGGGAGAACCAAGGGGAATAAATCAATGTTTTCAGATTACAAGAGAAGTGTATTAAATCATGGAATTGGGGGTCTCAACATAGATGTCTAATAAATGAAGTTGGTTTATAGATAATGTAATATTCAATAACAGCTAAAAGAATCCTAAATGTTTAACTTGAATATATTGAATGCATTTTTAGGTAGAATATATATGGTAATTCATTAATCAAACCTTTTTACCTGACCATAAGGGTATGGTGTTCATGGATTATATTCTTCGAGGGTTATAGGATAAACACTATGAGAATTATAGTTATTTTAATTTATTCTATATGTTTTTCAAAATCTATATGGATTATGATCTTTGTGATTGGATACATTATTTTTTCATCAACCACCCTTTTGTGTTATTAGTCTTACATGTATTGTGTCTCTTTAACTAGTAGATTAATATCTTCTGATTTGGACCATCGATGGATAATGTCTAATGTTTTATATATTTAACAAAATTGTAAATATTTTTGGTTCATTATGTGTTGACCTATAAAAATGGTAGTGTTTCAAAACATCCCACTAAAGCTTCCCAAGGTGGATAGTTCTCCAACGAATTCACGAATGGAGGATGAAGTTGATGTAAATTATTCTTTATGGTTCTTGAAGAATTGGTAATGGTATGATAAATACACAAAAGGTATGACCATGAATCACTCATAGGTTACTATCTCTATTTTAATGTTGTCAGGATTCACAAGGATCAATGGTCCTTTACATAAAAAAAATGTCCTCTGGTTGACTGGTTAAGGGACATTAAGCAAAAGACAATATGATTTTACATGAATGGTCAAACATGGGGGTATATGATCTATTATAAGGGTTTTAGAATGCTACAAAAACACAAGATAATCATAAAACAATGTGTTATTTAAGGATCACGGTTTTTATAAAAATTATTGATGTTATCAAACCCTCAATTGAGCATGGTATGGTTGCTATATTATTTTATTAACAAGTGATAATGGATGATTGTCTGTATAGTTAAGAATCTTGTAGTGAATATCCATTTTCTATAATGATTAACCTCATGTGATAATGACTTAGGTGTTTTTATTATTTTGGGTTATGTAAAAAGTACTGCATTCTATATAGATTCACATCTTATAGCTTGGATAGTGGCCATAATGTTTAATATCATGTGACTATGACATGCGAACTAGATTGATAATTATAAAAATTATCTTCTGTGATGTCCTTCATTTGTCTAGGGAACTTTAATACTGAAGATATCCTATAATTTCCATTTAACTATGGGTAAATTACCATGTGGTGGGGGCCCTTTGCATGGACATGACACAGAAGAAAGAAATACATACATAAAGAGAGAACATATGTAACAGTGTGAGTCTGTACGACCAAACATTTATAAAGTTATTTATTGTCTTATAGGTTTCACCATTATTTTTATTTATCCATGACTCTCCTGACTAAATCAAATGGGTCATCATAATCCTTTATGATCATGTGACACATTCTTGGTTTGAGAAATAAGAGGTCTATGGGGATCAAATCAGAATATTCAAGTGAGGGGTGTGTGGAAAAGAGATAAATGTTCCTTAGTGCTGAGAATGGATGAGGCCTATTTTGAATGATGGGTGACCTGATTGGGAACCACGATAAGTTGGAGGAATGTACAATTTTTTAAATTTTACTTCCCATGGGTTTCACTGTGTATCCCATGAGGACATGGTTCAATCCATAATCAACCCATCAAAATAAATCCCTCTTCATATATATTTCTCAAACATAAAATGGAATAAAAATTATTTTAAATTATGCATGGACTTAGGACCAATAATTTTGGTTCTACTATATATCTGATTCTAATTGGAATCAAACCATTCTAGTTCTTTTATAACTCCCCATATAGTACAAATTTAAATGTGGTGAAGGGGAATTTTCATGAAGCCATACAAAATATTTTTGAGGTTTCCTTTACGTAGATCTATCTCATATGAAGGAATTATCTTATCATAGTGTGGAGGCACTAGAGAATTTAATTATAACCCCAAAGGATACTAAGGCTATTATAGCTGTGCGAAATTGTCATTTTGGAAATATTTATTTCTTTTAAAAAATATTAACATATTTAGAATAATCAAACTATGTTTCTCTATATAGTAATTTCCTATAAGAAGGGGATAAAAGAGAGTATCATTTTTTTTGAGAAATATGGATGTCCTGAAAGGTGAAATTTAGGCTGCACTAAATATCTATTATGGAAATTAATCGTTCAAAATGTTGTTATTAAGGAAAAGGTCCCATGTACAGATATTACCCTTGTAATGACCCAGTAATTCTCAATGGCTTGAGAATAAAATGAATAATTACATGGACTTATGTGACATCCACAAGATTGTAAAGGAAGGAAATAAATTCCTAAGGGTTTGAAATAAAATTAGGGGATGATTTAACTTTTACAAATAAAACCATTAACCAAAAAGCTTACTATGTGATGTATTAAAAAATTAAGGGAAACTCAACAACTTTATATATATCAAAACCACTTCAAAGTATAAAATATTAGAAGACTCAAAAACTATCAATTTAAATGACATAAACCAACTAAAGACTCCATGAGTACCATAAGAATCACGATTCATGATACCTAAGATCTAATGTCACCAAATAGCCCGAGCATCACAAAGTGGTTCTAAAAACCTATGAAGCATTACCATTGTCCTTGTATGGGTAGATAGCATATAAAAAACACCAATGTGCCCATTAAACTTTGAGTATAATTCTAAAAATGTTTTTCCCAATGAATTATCTATTCACGCCACTAGGATAGACGAGTTATCAACATTATATAAAAAAGTATATATGAAAAATGTTCTCAAAACTATTTATAACTAAATTTAAACTAGTTTCCAAAACCATTAATGGACAAAATAATATAAGTGAAATTGAAAAAAATACAACAAGGTATTTTTCCATACAAAATAACTAAACAAAATGATAAAACCATTTCTTAATATTCTTTTGGTATAGCTAATTAATTCCACACATCCACCAAACCAACCATGCATGCTACTTGATGATGGTTCCATACTCGTGAGCATTTTCTCATCGATATACCACGTCTTCATTAGATAATTATATCCAATGTTACGTTAACACATTGTCACCGAGCAAAAGGTCATATTTCAACTAAACCCCACAAATGTAACATGAAAACACACACCATATATTCACAAAGATCATGCCAATACAATACTTTCAATATAATCACCTTTTTATTTAAAACTGTTTTACATTAAAACCATTACATTGCCAACTCATTTAAATATAAAATCATTTTATTGAAACCACATTCCCAGTTAAACCATTTAGAAGTTCTAGTGAAGTCACAATTTAAAATCACCATTTTAAATTCAAGAAAATAAAACAATTTTTCAACCTTTCCCAAATCTTCCAAAAATGATAAATCATTAAAAAATATATTTATTACATGTATAAAACAATATTTATAAATCAATATTATCTAATTAAATCAAATTAAAACTAACATAAAAAATTATAGCTAGAGGATATGAGAGAAAAGTTTCATACCTCAATGGTTTTGAAGAAAAATGACAACAGACAAAGAACGCTCAAGAAAACAAGGTCAATTCTTCATGGAATCTCCATAGTTCTCTTCCACTAGAAAAATAATGACTAAATATCAAATAATTTGAAATAAAAACTCATTTATATATCCATAATGGGTGACTATATGAGATAAAAAAGAAGATATAAGAATATCTAAGTAGATCTAAGAAACCGATCAAGAATGAAGAGGAACGGCCACATACCTCAAGAATATGGATTCGAATCACCAACGTAAGACTTCAGATGGACTCCAAAATTCTTGGGAAAGGTTATTCTATCTTCAAGGAAGATAAATAATATGTTAAGGCCACTTTGAATAAAAAACAAGAAATGTATCATCCAAAAATTTAACAGCCACTTTTTTAGGATCACAATTTAACCACGCGCGTGGTTAGACAAACCCCATACTAACCATGCATTAGATACAATCTAGAAAAACCCTCACATGACCTCCTTGAATGGTCTCCTTAATTATACACAAACCATTCCAAATCTATCTACTTCAACTTTCTATTTCGGACAGTTTCTACTAAGATGTCTGCATGTTTTCGATAAACCGTGTGCAGCCTGTGCGCATCTCCATTAGCCAACAAAACATATAGAAAGGTCTCTAGACTCTAACAACATTCCCCCTTATACATTTTATTCAAAACAAAAAAGAAATTAAGGGTTATGCACCATAAACTGGGGTACTACATTCTCCCCACCATCGGTCTTTACGTCCCCGAAAAGTAGATATCCATCGCTTCCCTGAAAGAGTTCTACCCATTTCTCTTTCATTTCATTCTCACATTTCCATGTCTCTTCCTAGTTATTTCCATGAGATAATAAAACCCAAAATAGATTTATGATTTTCCCATGTATGTCATTCACATGACTATCCACAATTTGCATTGGGATTTTTACTAATGAGGCATCCATCTATAGGCTAACGTGATCTCATCTGATCAGATGTTCAGGATCAGACTGATACTTTGTCAACTAAGATATGTGGAACACATTATGCACCAAACTGAATCAGGGTGGAAATTCCAATTGATATACCACCACTCCAACCCATTCCAGTATCTCAAAATAGATAATGTATCTAAGAGATATATTTCCTGACTTTACGAAACAATGGTTTCCAAGTCCTGGAGAGATCCTCAAGAACAGTTGATCACTCTAGGAATATGAAAACAATCGTTGATGATGATCTTCATGATATTTTTGAGGACTCTGATCCATCTACATCCTCTTTCTATAGCCATATATATCAATGACTGATATCTCTTATTATATGATAACTCCACTATGGGTAACTAATCCTCCCAACCGACACCAAAATCTATTTCACAAGATTATAGTATGTCTTCCAACATCTGTATCGTCCGTTCGGATTGTCCATCCATCAAAGGATGATATATCGTGCTAATATTCAACTGAGTGCCATAGGTTCTCTATAAGGATTTCTAGAAACCTTATGTGAACCACTTATCTCTGTCTAAGACTATTGAAACTAGTACACCATGACCCTTTACCACTTCTTGGATATAGATTTGAGATACATCATCCAGAGTATGAGTTTCACAAATTGGAATGAAATGAGCTGTCTTGTTAAGACGATCCATAATCACCAATATGAAATCATGTTTACAAAACGTTCATGGGAGACCTATAACAAAATACATAGTTATATGCTCCATTTTTTACACTAGAATCTTTTATTACTGCAATATACACACTGGTCTATGATGCTCTTCTTTAACCTGTTGAAAATCTATGCATCATGAGAAAAACTCAGCCACCTTACATTTCCTTCCTCCCCACTAAAATAAAACCTTCAACACCTATACATCTGTTGTGTGATTGGATTTGTGGCCCATCTCAAATGGTGGTAATAATGAAGGCATTGTTCTTGACAAGACATAGATACCACCATTCATTCTGTAAAACACAATATTGAACTCCCATAAAATTTTCAACCCTTAATAGTCTCTTCACCATTGAGTTATGAACTCATAACTATGCATTCCACCTTATATGTTTATACCTCTTTGACCATATTTACCGATTTAGAATCAAGCATCGTTGAAAATAAAACATTAACAACACCTTGGTCTTCACAGTCCACATGCATGTCGAATAGGACTTATACGAAATTCAATTCGTCTGATGCTTATTTCACAAACTGATTATATGACTTTCTAATCAATGCATCTACCACCGAATTCCATTTTCATGATGTATACATAAATTTATAGTCAATCATTTGGACATACTCTATCTATATACATTGCTTCAGATTCAAATATTAGTGTGAGAAAATGTGTTCCAAGTTTTTTTGGTCCATGAGCACAATAAATTCTTCAACAAAGAGATAATGATTCCATGTTTTCAAGGAATGAATGACTACTACTAATTCCAAGTCACGTTTTCAGTAATTCTTCACATGACCTCTCAATTTTCATGAACCATAATCTATAATATGGTCTCCTTTCATAAGAACATAGCCAAACCTTTATTTGGAAGCATCTTAGTACACCACATTTCCCCATCCTAATTCTAAGAAAATTATGATAGGTTGTAAAGAAAGAAGAACTTTCAGCTCTTGTAATGACATATGTCATTCGTATTTCCATTTTAATGGGGAATTATTATTTTTTAATGATTTCATTAGTGAGGGTAGTCTTGATAATTCATGCAGAAGCATCAGTAGTAGCAAATGTTTCCAGGAAAAATTTATATCTAAAATATATTCTTTAGGGGGTAAAATGATATAACATCTTATATCTTTTCAGGTTTCACTAAAACACCTTCTTCATAAATCACATGTCTAAGAAAGAATAGCTCTTGTATAAAGAAAACACACTCTGATAGTATAGATTACAAATGGTGATATCTAATTTTTTTTTAACATTATCTCAAGGTGTTAAAAATGCTAAGTCCATGTCTTTGAATACACCAAGATGTCATATACAAATACCACAAAAAAAGATTCACGATATTATGGAAATATCCTGTTCATCCGAGCCATGAATACTTCTAGTGCATTTTTGAGTCCCAATGGCATGACTACAATTTTTAGTGGCTATATCTTCTTTTGAAAGCATTATTTGGAATATCTTCTTTCCGAATATGCAATTGATGATATCCTGATTGCATGTCAATTATATAGAACTACTAATCTCCAATAAATTGTTAAAATAGATCATCAAAGATTGGAAGTGGATATTTATTCTTTATATTATGTCTGTAAAGCTTCTAATAATTGACACAAAACTGAATACTTCCATTACATTTCTTCATGAACAAGATTGGGGATACCCACAGAGATGTACTTGGTAATATAAAACATTTTCTTTCCAGCATCTCCAAATAGACCTTCAATTCATTTACCTCTATTGGTTCCATCCTATAAAATGGAAGGGAAATAGGATTGCTCCCCCAGAATGAGATCAATTGTAAACTCAACATCCCTTATATGTGGTAACCCTGAGAAGTTATTGTGAAAGAAATATAGAAAATGATCCACCACAACTAGAAAACTGACATATTTGATCTCATCTATCGATGCAAAAGTAAATGTCAATAGCTAGTAATATATCATTCCAACTGATGGTTCCCAAAATCTAGTTTCTCCCTTCATCATGACCATCTCTCCTTTGAAGAGTTTCTCAATACCGTCCTCAGTCTTGTTGCAAAATATCAACCTATAATAATGTATGTGAGCCTTGAACATTGTTTTCCAATCCATACCCAGTATTACATCATATAAATCCATCTCCAACATCTAGAAGTGCCATTTTAGCTTAACATCATAAACAGTTATAGAAAAATCTCTACATGGTAAGGTTCTGCATTTTATTTCACCAAGAGGAGTTTGGTGTTTTATCACGAATGGAATCATTTCATGTTTCAAACATATAATGTCAACAACATAAGAATAAATGTTGGATTTCGATGCACCTGTATCAAATAGTACATGCATGAAGGTTGAATTCAAAAGAATCATTCCTCTCACAGTAGATGGTCATGCTTGATCATCAACAATAATCAATTTACCTATATACAGTTGCTTCATCACTAAACTCTTCTATTTTTTGGCATGCTGAGATAGTCCTTACGGAGGATTCAAGGTATTCTAAGAATAATCATGGAAAGATTTTCTCTGTTAATGAGGCTGATTCTATTGGCCTCGTCCTGTCATAGCATACGATGCTTGTGATGCCTAAGAAGGGTCTCAAGCCCCCAACATCGGATCACTATGAAAAAAGCCCTTAAGTTGAACCATATTGTTGTAATTATTTCGTGGTCATGTTGGTGATGTTAAATCCCACTCTATGTGGACAAAGGAAACATACTATTAGCATCTCAATTGGATCTTTAGTCGTAGAGGAAGATTTATTGATCCAACAATTAGATTCTGATTCCCAAACCCACCTTTGAAATAGGAATCTCACTTTCATTATCTCTCAGCATTGTAGATTCCCCCATTTCCAGAAGGGGTCATAATATTCACTCTTCCCATAGCTCATGAGATGTCTCACTCATACACTACTACTCTGTTTAACATCTCTATATAATCGTTAACATAGAGAACTACAATCTTCAATTCAGTTTCCTAGCATATCCCGGATTCAGATATGTGTGCCTTTAGGGACTCACTTTCCACAACTTCTGGTGAAAATAGTACTAAATTCTTGAATTTAGTTTCATACTTTGTGACATGGATATTCTCCCACTTTAGGTGAAATAAGCATGTCATCCTAAGGATGTTGAATGTGCACGGATATAATTTTTTATTAGAAAATTACTCAAAATCCACCCATGTAACCCCTTGATCCCCTTTAACATGCACTACTAGTCCCCACCACTAGCATGAAATATCCTAATTCTTATAAATCTTAATATTGATCTTTACCTCTACTGGTGTACTGGTGAACTCAATGATATGATTAATCCTACTAATCCACACCTCTGCCTTCTCGAGTTCAGAATGACCCCAAAATATTTGTGGATTCTTCTTCATGAACTTGATGGAATGTTCTGCATGCATTGGATCATCCCTATGGTTCTCCTGTCCATAGCATGAAATGCCTGGATAATGCTCTAAACCAGCTCTTGGTTCACATGTAGATCAGGTGAAACCATGTTCTTTGAAACTTCTTCCGGTTGGTTTCTACAAAGCCTACCAGGTTATATTTTCTAAACATTCAACAAACTCTTTATGTATCACTCTCTAGAAACTGATGGCATAGTATTTCAAATTTTATCCCATAAATTATCATTAAATTTTCATCCAAAAAAACTTTTCACATTCACCATTTTAAAAAAAATCATTCTTGATTTTAAAAATCAAACCATTTTAAAAATACACCAACAATCCCCTTTTCAAAATATACCTATGAAAAAAAATTCTTCTTTTTTCAAAAATTTACACTATTTCACAAGAACATATAACACTAATCCAAGTGAAATATGCGGTCCGAGTGGTAATTAATTTATCTAATTCAAGCAATTATCATCTCTTTGGTAATACCTATGATAATGAGAATTCAAAATCCTAGAACTGTCTCCAAGCACTTATGTACCATAGTACATGGTAACATGAAGTTCAGCCTAAAAGTGTTAAATACATCATCTTTTTACACACATTTCTTGTTCTTAAAATCCTACACCTTTCTAAGATCACAACCCAAGGAATAGACAAGTATGAATCAACTCCAAGACCAATAAAGTGAAACATAATTGTTAGCCAGGGACCGAACAAGATGATACCATTTGTAATAACCTGCTAATTCTCATTTCCTTGGGAATAAAAAGAATCAATACTAGGTGTTAAGCGATATACCCCAAATTCCAAAGGTTGTTAAAAACTATTCGGGGTTTAAAATAGATGTTTTGTATGATTTACCCATTAATAATAAAACAATTAATGAAACAACTTTCAATATGATGCATGAACAAATGAATTGAAACTCAACAACGTTATATATAGAAAAACCATATCAATGTATGGAACACTGGAAGACTCAAAAACTATAAACATAAATAGATTAAACCAACTAAATACTCTAAGAAGACCAAAAAACTCCATGTTCAATTTTCCCTATATGCTGCAAGGTCACCAAATAGCCCAAGCATCGTGAAGTGGTGAAAAACATATGGAGTATTACCTTTTCCCCTATCCTAGAAGATAGAATCTAAAAAGGAACCAAAGTATGAAAGAACGGGTGAGTATAAAATTTGATAGGTTTTCCCCAATGACTTTCTTACTCACTCCACTATGATATAAGTGTTAACAATGATTACATAAAATAGTTTATATGAAACAATTTCTCAAAACAGTATATAACTAAATATATACAAGTTTTCAAAACTATTTATAAACAAAATCATACAAGTGAAATTGAAACCAATTTTTTCAAAAAGTTATATTCCATAAAAATAAAAAAACTAAACATTATAACCATTTCTAAATATTCCTTCAGCATACCCAATCCATTCCATACATCCTCACAACCAATCATGCATGCTACGCGATAACAATTCCAAACTCATGAGTAGTTTATAATCGATCTACCAAGTTGTCACAAGGTAATTGTATCCCATGTTCCATTAACCATTTTATAGAGATCATATTGTCATATATCAAGAAATTCATGTATATCTAACATAAACACACACCACATATGCCCAAAGATCATACCAAAACAATCATTACAAGAAAAATCTAATTTTTAATAAAAACTATTTTCCATTAAAACCATTACAATGCCAACTCATTAAAATAAAAATTATTTTTATTGAAACTAACTTCCCAATAAATCCATTTATATGTTCCATAAAATACACTGTTTAAAATAACTTTTTTAAATTCATGAAACTAAAACATTTTTCACAACAATTTATCAAGATTTCACAAATCTACCAAAAATGATAAATCATCACTAAGGATAATTATTCCGTGTATCAAACAATATATCCAAATCATTATTATCTAATTAACCCAATTTTAGACTAATCCTCTCAATTATAGAAAGTTGAGATGAGAGTGATGCCACATACCCTAATGGTATTAATGAAACATGACAATAGATGAATAATGCTCAAGAAAACAGGGTTGATTCTTCACAGAGCCTCTATAGATCCCTAATCCTAGCAAGACTAAGACTAAATATCAACTTATATTTCTTGAAAACTCATATATGTTACTATAATGGGTGTAGATATGAGAAACTAAGAATATAGGATATGCAGATCTATATATATTAATAAAATTAATCAAGAACAAAAAGGAATGATCACACACCTGAATAATATGGCTTTGAATCACAAAGGTAAGCCTTCATGTTGAATCCAAAATGATTGGGAGAGGTTATACAATCTTCATGGAAGATTAATAATGAGTTAGGGACACTTAAGAGCAAAAACAATAAACATAGGGGAAAAATGTGTGAGAGCCACTTTTTTGGATCTCAATATAACTATGTGCATGGTTAGTTCAAAAGATTAGACAAATCATGTGCTAACTATGCATTAGCTATTTTCTAGACAGACTCCCTCACAACCTCCTCACACAAAGCCTCCATAGTTTTTCACACACCACTTCAATGCTCTCTACCTATAACCTATTATTTCACATCGTTTATACTAAGTTGTTTGCATGGTTTGGATAAATCATGTGCAGCCCATGCGCCTCTCCTTTAACCCCCAAAAAAATATTGAAAGTTCAAAAAACTCTCCCAAAATTCGCCTCATACTTTATATCCATAAAAACAATGAAAGGGTAATATACCAAAAACCAACGGTACTAAAACCCATATATTGAGGAAAATGGCATACCAATCCCAAAAGGGAAGTTATCCCATGCCATCTAAGTCTAAATTCTGTAATTGTTGGCTATTTTGTGTATGAAAATTCACCTCTAATTGGGATATGATTTCATTTATTATCTAATTTTCAAATCCTTACAACAAAATGAGGGGGGTCTCTCTTGATATTGACCAGGCACTGATGGAATAAATGATGGGGAAAAACATGTTGTTGGTCATATGATATCATATATAAGAACAACTATATATCCAAAAATATTTTTAATAAATCTACAAATAGTTATTCAAAATTATTTTCCCTATACATATCATGTTTATATGAATGTAAATGACAAAATGGGAATGATTATCATTGAAATTTTTTACATGGACTAAGATGTGAGATTCAATCGTCACAACATATCCAGTATGAATCAGAATCAAGCCACACATAGTTCTTAATAAGAGAATTCCATGTACATATCTAGATAATATATAGGTAAATTGGTATTTATACATTAACATTATATAAAAGACCATGATAAGGAATTTGGTTCCACTGTATAGATAATAATTAATCCACACGTAGTTCATAAAGGGATATCTATAAATATCAAACTATTAAATAGGGGAAATTTCATTTTAATCTATGAAAAAGTTTATAGATGAGAGTACCCATTTCAAAATATACTATGTAAACACAAATCATGTTTATGAGGGGAAACATTTTTATATTTTTCTTATGAGAATCGATGTTTGGTCCATGGTAGAGTACCTGTGCACCACTATGTATTCCACCGTGATGGGAATCAAGATTGTATACAGTTATTTAAAAATGGTGATTCCTTCCATAGACCTAGGTTTTAGGTAAGGAATCAAAAGAATCATTGATATAAGTCATGTTCCAACCCTATTTCAATGTCTTCTACATGGATATATCTATAGATTAGGGAGGAAAATAGGATGAAATTATCAGGCCACTTTGAGTAGTTTAGAGTCACAAAAGATGGAATTAAAATTCATAGATTGAATTTCATGGTGGGGACCTTTAATTAGTTTCACATATGTATAGCTTATATATGAAGTATAAGAACCTTATTTCCATTGGTTAATTCAATGAATCAATATCAATGAGTAAATAATAATGCTCTAAGATAGGGTGATGGTATTTTGAAATTTTTATATAAACAGAAGAAACTATATTTTTTATAACTTGTGGGTGGGCCTAGATTATATTTTATAGGAATCAATATATATCCCAACAAAATGTGAATCAACCAATATAGTACTGTGAGATGATGTTATCCCAAGATTGATAAGGTTGAAATATAGGGAAATTATTTACTAATTGAAGGTGAAACTATGACAGGGATAGAAGTCTAGGTGTCATTAGATATCTTGTATGGATATGAATCAAGTATTCACATAGCTATAATATAAGGACACTGTACATATCTGGTTAATAGTAAGGGGGTCATTTTTAGCCATTCCCAGAGTAAAACATGACATTAATAATCTTGTTAGTGGCTCGTATGGATATCGAGCTATTAAAAAGAGAGTGTAAATTTTTATTGTGTGGTAACATTCAATTCATTATAGTTTTATGAATACAGGACATATACAACATGTCATTTCAATGATATGACACAAAAATGGTTAATGGGTTCCATCAGATAGCCCACCCGACGTTGTTTTAGTTCTTGTAGAATGAACCCAATATAGTGTACTTTATCCTCACGCAATAATGGATATTGAGGGTAGATCTTTATGGTTATAAAAATTCGAAAAAGGGTTAATTGTGAGGATTTTGGGATTTCACTGGGGATTAATACACTAAAATGAATGTGTAAAAGAATATGATGTTATAATCTTGCATTAATAATGGGTAAGATACACATATTTCTAACACCATGGGAATTCCAAAAAAGTTGAAGTGTTGGGTTATAGAAACTATAAATCATTACCCATGTATATTTGGGTCAATGTGAGGTAGAGAATTATGAGATTAAGTTGACCATTAGTAATGTAAGAAATCATTTTAACACATATTAAGGAAAATAGATCATGGGTTTAAGTTGGACATTTCCTTTTGGACCAAAACATCCTTTAGGAATAATCATTGATGAATTTTTTTAATCACCAATGAATCTTACGGGTATCATTAAATTAGTCACGCCATGTTACCTATATTCTATGGGTGAGAACCAATAAGTTTGATAAGTAGTTATGGGGTTAAAATATATGTGTATCGAATCAATGAATTGGTTTGTATTAACATGGATATTAGAGGCATGGAGGTGGATCATGAAGAATGTTTTATTCATGATTTTTTTGGGCACCACAAAGTCTACACTCACATGTATTAAAAAAATATTTTGAGAGAAAATAAAACACCCTATCATTTAGTACACAATAATCATAGGTTATCATATTCTCACTGCAAAGACCTCATGTACTATGATTTTACATCATGCGATAAGGTTTTAGTTCTCTATCTTTGACTAAAATGCATTTCAATTATGATATTTACAATGATGTTCTGTGTTATTTATGATCACATGGGGGAATTCACATTTCAATGTGAGAATGAATCCCATAAAAATATTGATATATTGGTCATACATGTCTAAATGTAATTAAGATCCATTTTTGGCCCTAAAACAGACGATCCTAGAAACACTACATATCCAATGAAGATGATAATCTGTTCAAATGATGTTCTTTATATGGCCACTATATAGAAATGAATCTTACATAAATATGTTTAATTTAATTCTTACTGTAGATATAGATCATGTCTAGAAAATTTGATATGAATAGGTATCCAAGATTTATAAATAAGGGATCCTAATCTAAATGAGACCTCCGTGCCAATATGGTGTGATATGTATTTGTTATTGTGTCAAGATATTGTAGAAAACTCAATGTGGGTTGTAAAAACTATACATTAGAAACCTTTAACGTAGATACTTCTCACAATAAAAATCATTTTAATGCCCAAGGAGGTGACCACATATCACAAAGTTTATCATTTTATGGCTAGGACATGTACCATATAGTTTAAGATCACATTGTAATGATGTTGTCATGTAGATTAATGTTATACAATGAGGACCAATTATTTCCTATAGCTTAAGGTATTTTTATGATGACCTATGTGTCATGTTGTTTAAGGTAATGTGATGACGTCCTAGCTGTTATATTATTTAAGATCATGTGATGAGGGCTTGGATATTGTGTACTTTAAAGTCTCACCACCATGACTTTCATTTTTAAAAATAACTTATGTAAATCATTTCATGAGAAAATATCATTAATGGGGGTGTGACACGTCCTCCATCTATGATGTATATGAACTATTCCCTAACAGAATAGAAACTTTTCATTACTTATGGCCCCTTTCACTTTGGTTCTAGATTTGTAGGTTTCTTCCCTTGTTCACATTGTATATAAGAATCAACATCCATTATCACAGTAGTAATGCGCAATGTTATACCTTACTGTTGAAGTATTATGAAATCTAGTTCTATTAGAATTCTCTATTGGGAAGTGTATGAAACCTATTCTCATTAACTTATTACAAATCATTAAGTTTCATATTCGATAGTTCATATTCTAAGAGTATACCACAAACTTTAACCAAGGGTGAGGGAAAATTTGCTTTGATGAGTATCACAACCATTGTTCCTTATAAAAGAGAGTATTAGATCTCTTATGTGGTAGTGCGAGCTGTGGTGTGGTATTCCCAATAGGCATGTAAGATTTTATCAGGCCTTAATTCCTGGTATTTTTCCACTATTTTCTTGTGTATATTTGAAAAATCCTTATTTAAAGTATCAATATACCCATTATTCATTATAAAATTGAATGATGAATGGTTGGAATCGATATTGTACTCATCATATAGCCTCTCAAACATGTAAGAATAAAAACATGGGGTCATTTTTTGTAAATTTTGTATGTGCGAAACCAAATCTTTTGATGATATGTAACTTCACAAATTAGATGATTCAATACATCCCATACTCTGTGAGAGGTATAACCTTATATAATTAAGAGAATATGTTGGTATTAGTAAGGAAATATTTTATGTTTTTTGAAATATCTAGGGCACATAGACCCATGATTTCCATTACTTATATAGATGTTTTCTAGGAATAAATGATATTATGAAACAATTATATGTGATAATGGATGTAATTTGACTATGTTTATCATGCATGGAAAATTATGGTGAAATCCAAACAATCTTGAATAACTATCAACCAAAAATAAATAGGCCTTCACATTTGGTGGGAGAAATGGTTTCTTAACTGATGAGTAATGAAAGGGAAAACATGGATGTCTTTTAATATGCTGAGTGTCCCTACATACATGATGTATCTATGTAGGAATCCATAGAATCCTCATTTCATGGGAAATTTATATTCATTATACAATATTAAAGGGTGATATTTTCTACTCTATATTGGATAATTTTCATTTTGGATTGTTCTGATAGGAGAGTTGTATTTTGGAGCTAGTCCTTCATGGGGTTAATCAAAAAAATATTGGTGCATGTATCATCACGTCTCTAAGAAGAAAAAATCTAGGTGATATACTTCACATAATATATAAATATTGGGGAGTGTACCCTTCAGTGTAAGATTTAGAATATTATATCATCCTGGTCATCATTAAGAAGGGATATGGCTGCATCAACTAGTGAATCATCACATGCATTCTGTTATTAGGGAACATGATGCATGATTTCAATAAAATTTAATTTTGCCACTAGTCCCCTTACAAATCCTTGGAGAGGGGTAAATTATTTATTCTTGATTACATATTCACCATTTATCTATTTGATCACAAAATCCAAACACCATTTTACATTAAAAAACTATTTTTATTTTCTAGGCTATATATTGGCTTTAAATATCTGGATGGTATTTTTCCTCAGTATTTCACTAGCATTCCGATATTAAAAATGGGTAGGGTAAGATTTTCTTTGGCTAGGGAGACAATAAAAATCTCTAGGATTACCCAATTTTTCATTACAATTTTAATTATAATCTGGATTATAATTCAAGATCATCCATAAAAATAAATCTCCCATATTTTGAGAACATAATGAGTATAAAAACATCATTTTCAGAGATCTCAAAACTTATTTGTGTGTTCTATGAGGTAGGATGTTATATAAATAAATTATCTATAGATTTGCCACTAATTTCCTTCTTTGAAATGAATCAAACATCATTCTATTACAATATAAATACCCATCAGTCCACGTACATATTTATAATAGGGTGGATGAGAATATAATTATGTGGGGGGATATGAGAGACTAAGTATGCTTTGTGTTGTTCGGTGTAGTGCCTCTAAATTTTCACTATAAAGATGAGTGTAATTTAGTTCTTCTAGTCATCAAAATAATCTATAACAATATCTAGTAAAATTTTTCTATGATTTTGGAGACTATTTATGTTTCTTACATTATTATTTATTATGATAAGGTAATTAATAAATCACTATATGGAATCCACATATAGGATGACTAGATTCCCTTCTAATAGTCAAATTAAGACTGGTCAGTCAAAAAAATATTTCTTGAGGTTCTATAAAATCATGTATATTATTATAATATTGATAGGAATATCCCTTATTCATTTACATGGTTAAGGTTATACATTTATAGGATATGTTTCCTACAAAATTCCTTAAGCAAGTAAGGCGTCCCTAGATTCCTTGTAACCTAATAGAGTTTCATGGGGTCCTCATCATAAGGATTACTGATTTATTTTAAATATTTACAATAATAAAACTATGGAACACCAAAATGTAATGTCATTTACATTATGATACAAAAAAAACATGTTGTATGGTTTATCTTAAACCCATGTAGACCAATGTTTTAGAAGATTATTTGAAGAACATATTATAGCACTACAAAGATTTATCCCCTGACTCATTGACATATCATTGTGATTTTTTTCTATGAATGGAATGATGATGTGATTAATAACATAATAATAAGTTGTTATAACATTATTTAGGCCAAACCACATAACCTCATAGAAGAATTTCCCATGGTTTGATCTAATGGAAGTGGATTTCTATCCATTAGGGGTCATCCTAATCTAATTATACCCTGTGTATACATCCATAGTGGAAAGGGATTAGAGGCCCATGTCCAAATCAATTAGATGTTTTGTGGCCGGAACAAATAAATCATCTTTTCAAAACAATTGATATATATACATGAAATATAAATAGACCATGACATTTCTAATCATTTTCTTGACAGTAATGTTGTTGGAAAGACATTTTGGAATTTTAACCTCACGAATGAAGCTGTATTTAATCAATTTTTAATTTTTATATTCCACAGTAGTTAAATAAGAGGGCTAAATTCACCAAAATTCCTACCTAAAAGCTTTAAAGTTATCTAGTATGATAGGTGCTGATTTTCCATTTTGGGATCTACCCCAAGAATCTCTATATAATTTTAATTAAGAACATAGTGATGCTACTTCAAGAATGATACATACATGTCTTGGTTTTATAGGGGTTTTGAAGACTAATCAATGTGGGACAATATCCATCTTATATTCCTATATTAACATTTTATAGTTTATTTACAGTACAAGAGACAACTTCCTTAAATATTGGTGGGTGTTTACACAATCATCATGATCCTCTTTGACATTGGCTTTGACGGAAGTATCCACAGGTATGGTTAATAATATATGGTCATATCTATCTCTGATGAAGGATACAATACTACCCAAAGAAACATCAACATCTTTACCTATAATGGTCACCATGGGGGAAATTTTGTGATGAATTTTTTCTTATATGCTAACATCACTTTAGGGACAAGTATGAGCATCCTAAGTTACATGCCTTGTCTTGGGGGAATTCCTAATTTTCATTGATAGATAAAATAAATCTTCTGACTTAGCCAGTTCATTGGTCTAACATTATATTCATGTTCCCAGTTCATCTAGAATTACATTTATTTCATAGACATTTTCTATTGATTTGTTTGGTTGATAGTGGTGATAAAAAGATGGATTAGTCACCTTGATTAGGATTATAGGAAAAATATTATCATTACATGTCAAGCTTTAGGGGATTACAGTAGTGGTTCCCATGCCTTTGGGAGAGGCAACCCACATGTCATCATCCTTTGATTTTTTATTTCCATACCTCCTATAAAAAATAACTCAATGATAACAGATTCAAAATAATTGAATGGGATGGTATTTCCACACAACATGAAAACCTTTCCTTTGATAGGGTAATTCAAACATTGATGAAATGTTGAAGACATAATTTTTTGGCTATAAAGCCAAGGTATCTAGAGTAGGAAATTTTCTCAAAACTAGATTGATAAAAAATAACTCAACATAAGATATTTATCAATGACTAGGACTTTGAGATTAATCATTATAGGGGACTTATACTCACACTTGTCATAACATAGACTTCTTGGTATATTTTGAGAGAAATGTACCAATCTATATCCTAAATTCATAGTGGATTTAGTTTAAATGAGTTTAATCCTAGAACCAATGTCAACAAGAGGCAATAAAATGTCAACATGGTCAATCTTCCATAAAACATACATGGGTTTTATTTGTTTATGAATTGGTTATTCCAAATATTTATCTCATAATGAGATGTTTGGACAGACTTATACGAAGTTGATTTGAGCTCAATGAACATAAACTATAATGTACTCAATATTGAAATACTAGGGGATATAGACGGACACAAAAAGCACCTCCCTAAGCATTGTCATGTGGATATGAGAGTCTATGATTTAGAGATTTTCTATTAGGAAATCCATTTACGTAATGATATTGTTCTTTTTCACTGTAGGGTTTCACTTATCTTGGTGGATTTTATACTTGGTGTGTGTATTAGGTTATTTAACACTCATGGAAAATGGGTCTGACACTTGGACAAAAATTATGGGTGTATCCACTATGAACGGAGTTTGTTGAGATGTATTACCCACCAGCTTGGGAAAATTAGATAGTTGTACACCCACTATTCAGTCGTCCGAAATAATTGTACTTGGAAAACTATTAGAATCTTCCAAGGTGTCTCTAGGTTCCCACTAGTCTCAGTAATGCTCTCATTTATGGGATATGGATACAAATTATGATTTCGTGAAGATATGTCAATGAAATGGGTATCGTCCATGACTTTATCACTCTCTATTTCCTTGGATTTTTGATCTATTGCCTCTTATTAGACATTCAGGTATGGGGAACTCGAGTTCAAAAATGTATTCAGTTTCTTAGAAGGGACCATCAATGTGGATAATAATAATAGCGATGAAGATAATCTCTCTATCTGATGATGGTTCTATTTGGTGGGGTGGTGCATGTGGTTCAGATGATGAGGGATAAAATATGAAAAAGTGTGGGCCATCCTTGGAGTTATATATGACTCTTAATGTTAAACCATGTTCATCATTTAATGATAAGGTCTTACTCTGAAAGATAAGTCTGGTTGATTTTCCTTAGGTGAAGTAAATGGTTTTGGAGTCATTGTTTATTGTGGAAAATACGATCTTAGGATAACATGATTTCACACAACTATCTTATGTGTAATCAAGTTATAGAATAATTGTTTGATCATATCCATAACTTCATCATAGCCTAATTATTCATTCAATTGGATGGTGGAAACATGTTCCACCAATGTTGGGGATTTTCCCAATGTCACCTACTAAGCATCAACAATTCCATAGTGTTTGTTCTTGAAGATAATGTGTTCTTATATATTTTCACCTAGAAACCTATAAAAAATGTAATAGTTGGGATCATCATTATGGTTGGTCTCATCAGGTTTATTTATATTCTATAATTTGATGAGATTTTTTATATAGAAATGACGAAATATTAATGAATTTATTAATATTATCTTTAATATAAATTACACTTCCAATCCTCAAATCACGGGAAGTCATGATCTATTTTTTCCTCTTTTCGGGTGAGGTTTCTCCACTATTTTCACTTAGTTAGAGGCACTAGGTAAAGTGGATATTTCATAGGTGATTTGAAAAGCATTGAATCTATTTTGATCATGAATGTGGTAGTTTCTACCAAAATAGATATTTTCCCTTTGTCCATGAGAATTATTAGGGATTTGGTCATTCTCTGAAGAATGATATCCTCCAATCATTTTCAAGATTAGTGAACTCTCAAAACCCTCCGGGTTATTTTTGAAAGATTATCCATTTTTTCATTTCATTAATGTGGTGTTTCTATACAAAACTATAAAAACTAGACCTATGGTAGTGGAACTCTCTAACATCCCATTACCATTTTTGAGGTAACTCTCCTAACCTTGTTATTGTTTTCCCATCCTATATGCTTGGGAGGATACCTATAAAGGTTATCTCAGAGGATTTATTAGAAATTAATTAATAACCCTTCATTACTATAGGCTATAGAGAAGTTACATTCCATGTAACTTTGTTACACACAATGTAATGGTTGTTAGATGTATGTCGTGAAAGAAGACTTCACGCTGTGGAAGGATGCATGTCATGACCGTGAGCTAAACAATGTGACTTATAAAAAGGTAAGTTTTTAATCCATGTTGATAGGTTTCTTTTAATATGTGGATTATGGGGGTTAAATGTCATGTAGCTCAGTTAGACCATGCATAACGACCCGTTTATAGTTTTTAAAAATAGAATGAAACTGTTTTATTTCAGTTAATTTTCTGGTTCATTATGGTTCTAAACCACAGGTAGATCCAAGGAATTATTTGGAGACTCAACGCCTTTATAGATTCATCAATTCGACACTCGATATCCATTTTGGATGCAGTGCGTATCTCGGGGTAAGTTACCTTTCTATTCCTTCATTTCCTTTGATCACAATATTTTATTTGGGTGGCGTCTATGGATCAATTGGATTAAGGTGGATGATTCTTGTTGGTTTTTTCCTTGATCCATTATGTCATTTAATTCCATAGGATTTTTTTGTTGTTCATGGTGTGTAAAATGTTCTTATTTTAGGTAAGTGGGATTCCACTCTTTCACTGACCTCTGGTCTCATTAATTGAATCAATATTTCTGCGTATTTGATTTAGGGCCTTCGGTGACACTGTTGAGTTCATTTTGTTGGTGGATTTCATTTTGGGCATGTAAAAACCATGTTTTGAGGTAAGTGGTTCCATCTATAAATTATGTTGATTAACCTAATTATTTTTCATTATATATTATTTTGTATATTGAAATTGGAATATTTTTTTTATGTTGAAAAAAGGATTTTTAAAAAAGAATGTTTTTCCTTAGTTATTGGAAAATGAAAGAAAATGCGTTTTTATAGATAATTGATATGAAATTTGTGAAATAGTTTTGAAATGGGTTTTGAAGCATTAGAATGATTGTATAACATACAACATGGGATATCATGGGTACTTAGGTTTAAGGTTTATCAGAGGTCCATCATCCATTGTTTTGTATTTATCGAGGAGGTTTTTTTGGGGTCTTCCTCTATTTCTTAGGCCCATTGTTCTAGGGGTATGATATAGAAATTGGGGAGGGTCACTAATGGGGTATTCTAATGCTTTCTAGGCCCGGGTTCTTGGATCCTATTTTTGAAATTGATTATTATGGTATGATTAGTCTTGGGATAGGACCTGTATTAGTCCTTGGTGTTGTAATACCTATGTTACTGTTTTGTATTGATTGTCTTTCAGAGTTATTCTTGATATGAAAGTTTATACTTGAGTAAAATTATATGGAAAATGTTATTTGAAATTGATATTACTATTTTTGTTTATAAAAATAAAAAAAATTAAATATTTCCAAGGTATTCTTTAAAACTACTTCTCTTCTTATAATTCCTTATTTTTACTTAAAATGTTCTTATATGAATTGTGGATAGTTATGGGACACATGTGTGGGATAATACTAATCCTGTTATCTCACACCCTATGCCCCTCTCTAGTGGTATGTATACCATTGATTGTATTCTAGTGTAGGTAAAGGCAAGGCACCAAAGTGAGACAGTGAGGTTCATGTTAGCTGGTTGGGTAGCTGGTGGTGAGATTGTGGGAGTCTGTCCCTACCATCATTTGGAGTAGCTTTTTTGTTTTTAGTCCTTCAAAGATGTAAATTTCATGAACTTGTTTCTACTTTTACATTTTTTTATTTCCATAATTTTCATAAAGTTATTGGATATATATCTTGTTTGTCTTCTGATGTTTCTTATTTTTTAATATATATATATCATGTTGTTGCTCTGGGTGGGATAAATCAGTCCTTTTTTGTGTTTTTTGATGCCTGAGGGCTTGTCTTCTGTCTATGGGGATCGAGAACACCCTTGGTGTATGTGACTAATACGGCCACGTTCCAGGTTTGTGGTTAACCCGATTCGGTTCAGTACAATTTGCTATTATTATAAATCTATACTAAAGATTCTATGTCTTGGGACAAAAATTAGACTAGAGATAAGATTTTCGAGACTTTATAGGTGTGTTACAATAATATTGAGTCTAGATATTATCGTTATTAGACTCAAGCTTCCATGTAATGTGGATATACATATTTCTAGTGTAGTTTATTGATTGAAAAAAATCATATCATTTTCTTATGGGATTTCTATTTTGAGCGGATATGTTTTATGTTTTCTGATCATTATTTCATTTTGGTGTGCAACATTATGTCTTTAATATGTATTCTAGAAGTTCCTCAAAAATGTGTATTTGATTCTCCTCTTAAGAAACAACCTATAATTTAGAATATCTTTATGGCTATCAAACAATCGATCAATGTTATTGATGAGTATGTACCACGACTTCAGAATGTAGTTGTTGTGGTATAGTCAGGAGCTGGATAAGAGGCAGATCATTCAGGAGAGTTCATGAATGAGAAACCTCCATCATTTAAATGAATTACTCACCCTCAAGAGGCAGAAGAGTGTATGGATAGGATTGATCAAATCATCTACATTCTTGAGACAACTGATATAATTAGATTTAAGGGTGTATCATTCAGAATCGAGGGTTCTAGGAAGCGATGGTGGGATTATATGGTCTAAGAAGGCAGACACATGGACTTGGATTGGAAGGGTTTCAAAACCCTATTCCTCTTGTTGTTGTTTCCATAGTCACTGATTTTGGATAAGTTTATGGGGTTATTGACTTTGCAACATAGAGATAATTTGTTGTTGGCATACCCTAATCATTTTGCTGAGATTTTCCATTTTTCACAAATGTTGTGATGAATGACTAGCTGATGGCTCAAAAGTACCTACAGGGTTTGTGGCTGGATATAAAATCACAGGTGTTCATATTTAATCATTCCACATATGAGTAGATGATGGATAAATATATGATGGATGAAATGAATATGGTAGTAAATGTTGGATTTTAAACCTATTTTCTTCCATCGGGTGGCAGTTTCAATGGTTCCCCTAGGAAAAAGAGTAAGTGGAAAGATCATAATAAGAGTAGTGGGGGGGGGCTTAGTAAAATGCCTCCTCTTCACCTTCTTTTAAAGTGGTTAATGTGCCTCTGACTTGCTATCAGTATAGAAAAGGAAAACATAATAGAAGATATTGTCTTATTCCTATGAAGATCTACAACAATTGTGGATACATATGTAACTTATATCTCTTTTGTAAGGATATGAATACACATTATTATTATTTGGGTTTGTCATATCCAAAGGATACTACAGTGCATTTAGAAGCACAGATGACTACATGGCTCCAGCTACCGACCATATAAGTGAATAATTTTCACACAGTAGATGAGTTCCCAAGGGAGGTCAATGGAGGTCTGGAAATAGTGATATGTACTATCCTTAGGGAATCTTCAGTAAAAATTTCATTATTTGATACCAGTGACTCCCACTCATTTAAATGGTCACTTTCTTTATTTTATTAAGCGTCCATTATAGTTTATGTCCTTTAAAATGTATTTAGTAACCCATCATGGTATAGGGAAAGAACAGGGGTTCAGGTGTCCTTATTGTTCATTAGTGATAGATAATATAGAGTTGGTCTAGGATATTATCATTCTTGATTTAGATTTATTTTACATCATTGTTTGTATGGTTTCTCTTTTCATTCATTGAGCATAGGTTGATTTGTTTTCATTGGTGTGTTTCATTTCATTCAATCGATGGAAAATCCCATGTGTTTTAGGGGGAGTGGAAACTAATTTCATGTCGTGAAGGGCCTTCATACCCAGAGCTCAAGAGTTTATTGGTTATTGTTTCATTTGATCCCACTGGTTTTTCTTTTTTTTATGATCTTCCCATTTTTTAAAATAATTTCCTGAAATTTTCCATGATGATTTTCGGGTCTTCCTCTAGAGAAAGAGGGAAATTTTATGATTAATCTATTTCTAGGTATGGATCCAATATCGATTCATTCTTATCATATAAAAATAGAAGAGTTGAAAGAGAACAATATTTAATTGGATGACCATCAATAAAAATGTTTCATTCTCTTTGGAATATCTCCTTTTGCAGCCGCTGCTCGCTTTGCTATTAAAGTAGATGGTTCACTTCAATTATGTATTCACTATTGAAGGTTGATCCAGGTAATGGATAAGAACAAATATCATCTTACTCATTTGGATGATCTATTATATTAGTTATATGTGGAAAAGAGGTTTTCAAATATCATTATCCGTCTAGGTTATCATTAGCTTAGAGTTCGTGAGTCTAATATACTAATAATGGATTTCAGGGAAGGCTATGGCCACTATGAATATTTTATAATGCCTTTTGGTCTGACTAATGCTCCTTCAATTTTTATGGCTTTGATGAATCTTTTATTATATCAATATATACAAACTTTTTCAGTAGTGTTCATGGTTGATATTATTGTTTATTCGAAATTTGGACAGGAGCACAAGCACCATCTGAGTTTTATTCTAGAAATTTTGAGAAGTTAGGGTTTGTACGGAATGCTTTCCAAATGTAGTTTATGGTATCAAGAAGTAATGTTTGTTGGAAAAATAATTTTGGATCCTGGATTTTCAGTATTTCTAGAGAAGGTAACGGATGTTTTTTCAAGGAAGGAACCATGGAATGTCTTTGAGATATATATATTCATTGGTCTTATTGGATAATACTGCTGGTTCATCACGTATTTTTCTAATCCGGAGTAACCATTGATTTCTATGACTAGGAAAACAATGATATTCACATGGGATTGAAGTTCCAGACTTCTTTTGGAAAACTGAAAGGCATCTGACATCGTCTCCTATTCAATTTTTACCTGATCCTAGAAAAGAATATGTAGGGGTTTTCGATGCATTAAGGGATGTTTTGGGATGTGTGATTATGCATGAAGACCATTTTGTAGCTTAAAGATCTTGTCAGCTTCGAACTCATGATAATAATTACCCCACTAATGATTTATAGATTTTCGTAGTCATGCATTGGAGTAAAAGTTGGCGACATTGTATTTTTGGGGAAAGGTTCATTGACTTATATTACTTTAGAGTCTGAGTTATATCTTTTCTTAGAAGGAATTGAATCTCAGATATAGTTAATGGGTAGAATACTATTATACACTGGACATCAATTTCACATGCACCTTATGGATGGGAAATCTTTTTGTAGATGCTCTTACAAGGATGTATCATTATAGGTTGTTCCGAAATCATAGAAAGAGTGGAACCATATGGGGATTTTTTCTCAGTTACATCTTGATGCTCCAATAAATGTTTCAGGTATGGTACTAACCGGCATTTAGTTTTCATCATATCTCATGGTGCCAATTTCGCAGAGTCCGTAGTAGGATGATGAGTTCCAAAAGACTCAAGAAATCCTTTATAGTGGGGAGAACAATTTGGACTAATCTCTCTCTTCAGATGGTATTCTTAACATTGGAAATAGGATTTTTGTCCTAATATATGGGAAGAGTTTAGTCTTGTTCAATTTTTAAAACCCTTCATGGGACATACATCTAGGCACTATGAAGACATTTTATGACATGAGGAGGATATTATGGTTCCGGGGTATGAAGTTTAACATTGTTGATTTTGTGTGTCACTTCTACACTAAACAACAGATAAAGGCAGAGCACTTGAAACTTTTTGGGTTTCTTCAACCTCTTTCAGTGCCAATTTGGAAATGATATGTGGTATCCATGTACTTTATTGTTGGTTTTCCATGTACTCCCTGAGGGAAAAATTATATATCTGTGATTGCTTATAATTTAATGAATTCATATCATTTAATTATCATCAAATACACAACTAAATTTTATGATTTGGGTAAGTAGTATATGCAAGAGATTATGAGGTCACACGAGAGTCCTTCAGTCATTTTTTTGAATGGGGATCCTATGTTTACCTCAAGGTTATGGAGGAGTAACCAAGTGGGGATGGAAACTCAAGTCAGGTTAATCATAGCTCACCACCCACATAAAGATGGCCGAACAAAGTGAGAAATTTAAATTCTGAAGGATATTGTCCGTGCATGTTCCTTGGGTTTTCTAGGGTCATGGGATAATAATCTAGGACTATTTGAGTTTGATTATAAAAAAATTTATTATTCATCAATCATAATGGATCCCTTCAATGTGTAGTATTGTTTCTTGTGTACATCACTAATTTTTTGGTTATGGTGCGTGAAGTATCCTTAATGGGAGAGAGTTTGGTAAAGGAAACATCTATGAAGATTTGGGATGCTTATCGATGTATGGTTACAACCCATTGTCAAAAAAATAATATACAAATTGGAAACATTGGACATTGGAGTTTCTCATAGGTGACTGGGTTTTCTTAAAATTTTCTCCTTGGTTGGGTCACTGTTGACTTGGAAAATATAGAAATATTTCTCTAAGATATATAGTACCATTCAAGGTGAGTGAGAAAATTAGGAAAGTAACTTATCAGTAAGCATTTACAATTTATTAAATATGTATAAATGATGTTTTCCATGTATCTCAGATCTGTAAATATCACCCTCATCCCAACCATGTTCTGATTTTGGAAGAAATTGAGTTAGATCTAGATTCTTATATTTTTGAGAAACTGGTCAAGATCGTTGACTCTCAATTGAATGTATTTCATGGGATGTCGATAATATGAGTCAGAGTTCTATGAAGAAAAGGATTAAAATCTCATGAGACTTGGGAACATGAATCATTGATGAGAGAGAAGTGACCTTATCTTTATTCTAGGGTTACATCTTCCATGTAACCTCTTGGGGATGGAAAGTCTTTATGGTGGGGAGTTTGTGACATCCCATTATCATTTTATTAGGTCTTCTCTTAACCTCAACATAGGTTTCCCCTCAATTGAGTGAATACATATAATGGTGAATTTAGAGGCTTTATTGTACTTTCAAAAATAACCATTCATTTTTGTAGGCTTTAGAGAAGTTACACATTGTGTAGTGTTTGCTGAATGTATGTCGTGAAAGAAAAAATCATGTTGTGAATGGATACTAGTTGTGACCATGATTTATGAAGTGACCATTAAAAAGGTCATATTTAAAAATGAGGTGACTGGTTTTTCGGTGTATGTGGATCATGGGGGTTTCATGTCGTGTAACTGTTTTACATGCCACGTAACGACCAACATACTGTTTTTAAAAATATTGTGCAGCTATTTTGTTTGTGTTTCTTTGCTGGTTATTTTGGTATCTAGACCTAAGAAAGTTCTAGGGTGATTTTGAGGGACTCAACCCCTTCTAGATGAATCTTTTTGTCACTCGATCTCTATTTTGGCTATAGTGCATCTTTCCAGGTATGTGACATTTCTATTCCCTCATTTCCTTTGATTAAGGTATCACTATTGTGGGTCATCATTTGTTATGTTTTTCTATGGTTGATGATTATTCATGGTTTCTTCCATGATAAAATGATTGATCTCATTCCAAATTCCATTTCGTCGATTGTTTGCAGTGCAGTTGGAATTATTTTTTGAGGTATGTGGTGTAACACATCCAGATTTCACAATACATTATCTCGTTAACGTAATTCAATAGTTTGCGCTACATGCAATACCAAGTTCGAGCGCACCACTACTTACCAATCTAACCATTAAAAAAAGAAGTTATGAATAGTATTAACTGAATTTTGAATCTTATATACTCTATATAATTTTAACATCCATATTATGTGTTTTTTAGACATATTATAAGAACATGTTCATTTTTTTTAAGATTAAAGAAGTATTTTTTTAAAAATGAAATTTTACCGCCTTTTAAAGGAAACCCATGTTTAAAACCAATATTTGACACTTCTATATATTAAATTAAATTAAATTAAATTCTTCTATTGAAGTGGGACCTAAAAAATTAGTTTGGATAAATTCTTGGCACTTTTTTGGTAACTTTCATATTTTGATGAATAGTTAAAAATGCTAAATTTTAATTGAAAACAATTTATTAATAAAAATAATTTATAGTTTTAAATTATGCATTGAATGGCTTTGAAGTATAATTAGATTATATTTTTACATTTTAATAAAATGTAGGTCATTATAATTAATTTCACATTTAAATTTGACATCAACACATGTCAATCTTTTGAAAGTTTTTACTTTTTAAAAAAACATGTTTCTTGGTTTTGACAACGGAAATTAATTTTAAATAAATAAATGCAACTACTATGTTTTAAATTTTTTAAAATAAACTTCATTTTTTAATTTTTAGTATAAATAATTTCTTCTGGTTAATTTTTGGTATTTTTCTGAAAACATTCAATTTTTGAGGAATAGTGAAAAACACTACGTTATTCCATGAAACTAGCTTTTTATTTTAATTTATTTTTGGTCAATATAGATAAATAATACCTATATATTTTCCATGTAACTAGTTTGAGTGATTTTATAATAAGTTCAGATATATAAAATTTTATTGGACATTTTACCATCTTTTACCCACCTTCTCAGAGCATTTAGAAATTTGCATGAAACTAAATTCTACCACTTTTGTGAGTTTAATTTCAAAAATCCAAGAGACACGGTTAATATCATTAAGTAAAATGTGGTTCAATAGGATGAACAAATTTTTTTTGAATAGTACCTTTTGACTTTTATTTATCATGGTTAAAAGTAAATCAGGTAATTAAGGATAAAAATGATATTATAATTACACTAACACATATACTAATTCTATTGGATAAATGTAATTTTAACAAAAACAAAATTAGGAATAAAATATGACCCCCTTTGGTCCACTTGGATTATATTTGGACATTAATTATTATTTTATTTAAAAAAGCATTAAAAGTGTTAAATTCAAAGTTGAATAACTAAACCATTTTTAATATAGGGTTATACATAAGATAAAATAGAACAAAATATTCATTATAAATATAAAAATATTTCCTACATAATGGTATTTTATTTATAATTTATTAGACAATATATAATTAAATTTATTTATGACACAATGATGATGTTGTAATTACCTTATTAGTGAATAATTATAATAATTGATATTATAAATATCCAAATAAATGTAATTTGATACTTTTGATATGTACACTAATTTTATAGGTTACTATGACATGTTAGAGTTGATTAAATAATTTATTTTATAAGTATTCATGTTATGATTTAAATAAAACAAATAATAAATAGTGTCAAAACTAACATAATTGAGTTTTTAAAGCAAATACTATATTATTAATAGTTATAATATTTTTAAAAATCTAAGGTTCATCAAAGGAAATAGATAAGGTTATATATATTAATACTTAACCACTTGGGGTTCACTTGTCTTGTTATTGTATGTTTATTAACCATATAATATAAAAATACCAAGAGACATGGTAAATGACAAACTATTTAACTATGAGTTAAATAAAAAAGATAAGGTTAATATGGTGAAATAAACCTGTCTAAAACCTTTTGTTTGCGATGTTTTCGACCCATACCCATATTAACCTATAAATAAATCATTTTGGAACTATTATAAACAAAATAAATATTTTATTATAAAATAATATTTCAAAATTTTCCAAAAGTGACCCTCGCCTCTCTTATAAAAAGGTAATTCCCCTTCTCTTAATTTCACACCTCCAAATCCATTTGGCTCAGCCAAAACATACCCAAGTATCCTCCCAACTATCCTCCCTACATCTTAGAGGCCTTTTTTTTCTGAAAGCCAACCTATGGATCTCTTTTTATCAAATCAAAAGGAAGAACCCGAAGAAGAGGTAAATATTGCATCACCTCTTTCAAGTTCCTTTCTTCTTCCACTACCTCTATCTTTGTTGTTTCCATTCTAAAATAATAACAGAAGTCTCTTATATATATTTTTATGTTATTATAAATATGGTACAACCATATTTGTTATTCTATCCATCCTATAAATGGCAAAGTCACCATATGTGTGTACGTACGTCTTACCGTCTCCACGTCGTGGTGTAGTTTTTATTCAAACACTTCATTATTTTGGGTGGGTATAATAATGAATATAACAGATTTAAATAATAAATATAACATGTTAATGTTTCTGTATATATGATATACCCTCCAAATATAGATGATTTCACCATCAATACGATGATATTGTCTCTCGTGCGTGCGTACAGATTACCGTCTGCATGAAAGCTATTATATCCATTCACCATCGTAATAATTAAAGAATAATTTTCATTTTATGATTAAAAATAATGTTTACGAACATAATATAATTTTTTATATGAATCAAATACATCCTATATGTAACAAACATGACTTACGTAACCAAACATATAAAGGAAAATGAATCAATTAGGACCCGAAATGATGATACTACTAAAACATTATTATCAAATAAATATTAGTGGGTCATATATGATATAATATTTATGTATATATATTTTTATAATTTAATAACAGTGATTTAACTATTATACAGGAGGTTAATGTAGCCTTGACCAAGGAAAAGTCAATGTTAATGGATAATTCTTCAATCTCATTATTATCCAAGATTGTTTAAATGAATTTTTTTACTCAGACATATTTATCATCGTTGTCCATGTTTCATAAAAAAAATTCAAAACGAATATTTTAAGGTTTTATGGAATGGAATATTTAACTACATACCCATTTTAAATGTTTTGAATATTTATTTTTCTAAATCTATTTAATTAATGTCCATGTTTTGAAAATTATTTTAAGGATTTATTCGTATGGACAAAATTATTTTAAAATTTTATTTAATTTAAAATGTTTCAAAGTGGAATGGGACACATTGATTACAAAATCACTTTTAAATGACTTCCTTTATAAATTTTGAGATTTTTAAATTGTTTCATGAAAAAAGTTATTTCTCTCAAAGAGTATTACTGATCATTTTCATCTACATCAATATCATTTACTAGATATTATTCTTGATTGAGGTTGATTTATTATAAATACAATATTCTATATTGTATTGAAGGTTATGTGATTTGTTTGACTGTGGATGTTCTATTTTTATACCATTCCTGGTTTATGGTTAATGTATTGATATTTCATATGCTATTTTTAATATGAATGGTTATGTGACGTTTCAACCTTTTCATATGAGGAATGAATTAGAATTAGTAAGTGACGGGTGAAGCCTACTATAGCTCCTCGATGCATCAGTAGGTATCATGAGACAAACTAGTGTTTTAGAACAAGGCCTTGGAAAAATCGTATTTGTAGTCTTGGCACAAGGCCTTGACTATGTGGTTATGAAGTCTGCCATTTTGCATTCCATCATTATGAAAGTGGCTATTGATATTGCATGTGATTATTCGGCTAGTAGAATATCCATGTGAATAAGTAAATGGAATTATTTGATTTTTTTATTTCCATATAATGATGGATTTTATGATTAAAATGATTTTGTTTTAGTCGTATACATTCCCTTAAATATTTATTCTTATTTAAGAATGTTTCTACAATATTGTTATCCTTACTGAGCAACTGAGCTCACCCCTTCCTATGTTTTATTTTTTCCAGGATGTGAAGAGGTATTTTATAGTTGACCTGCAGGGATATGATAAGGATATAAGTGTGTAAGAAAAGGGGATAAAATGTTTTTGATGTTTTTATTTAAAGATGTAAAATGAAACTTATGAATGTATGTAGTACTTCCATGGATTATAAACTGATCGGTATTTCGAAACATCATTCATTGTATCATGACAATGTTATGTAAAAATGCACCGACTTTGGGTAACTCAGGTCAGGGCATTACAGTTGGTATCAGAGGAGGTTTAGTATAATCCAGGGAAACTAGATTGATAAAATCTCTGATTGGTGAACACTACCCTAAGATAGAATTTAAGGATTAGTATAAAATAATTTCGTATAATATTTGTACTGTAGATATTTTATGATTTTTCCAAGCAATACATCCATGTCTAGATACGAGTAGGTAGAGGCGGCTCAAGAACTAATGTAACTAGGGGTAGAACCTGAAAACACTGTGTTGAGCTAGACTTGGATAGGAACGGGTGCACGACAATAGGCCTTGCTGAACTATTGGTTACGATACTTCCGGGGGATATGATTTGGTTAATTATCACTTTTATTACAAACCATTATAAAGGGTTTATGAGTATATACTTCCTCAAAGAAAACATTTTTATGAATATGGATTATATCCATAAACTGTTCAATTTATGTTAAGTGTTTTACAAGTTTGGAATTATGTATTGTGATTCATAAACTAAACTAGTTTATTTAATTGTTTAGAAATGGAACCTAGTATATGTTAGGATAATTCTAGAAATACGCATGATCTAAATATTAAGAAGGATCATATCTTTAATGAAATTAACCCATCATTTAAAAGGTAAAGAGTCCCCCATGTATTCTCATCATATGATGAAATTTTATCATGTGTTTATAAGATATGTAAATAATTCTCTGAGTATTTTGGCTTTTATGGGAAGTAAGAGAAGAAAAAGGATATAAGAGAGAAAGATGGATAAAGGGAAGAGGGGAAAGAAGGATTTTCCGATATGTGATAACTGTGGAAAGAATCTCCTTGGTAAATGCATGAAGGGAATGCAATTTTGTTATATGTGTGGGAAAAATGACACCAAGTATATGATTGAAAGGGTTAGAAAAAGGTTCCAAATGTACAATGATTCATCTGCAAGGAGTTGGGACACTACGCGAATCCATGTCCAAATCATCAATGTATAACCCAAATGCTTCTATTGGATAATAATCAAGTTATGATACTACCAAAGATGAAGAGAATGAATAATAGTTCATAGTTTTTTATTAATTTATTGTGTCATTTGAGTATTATACTAATGATGTACATGTTTTAAGATTTATAGAGTATATAAGGATTGTACTGCATTACTATTTCATTAAAGACTTGAGACTGTGTAGAACAAAGAAAAGTCACTCAATGGAAAGTTAAAATTTTAGGAAAATACATGGTTTAAGGAATGATAAAACATTAATATGGTCTTGATAATGAGTTATTGTTTTTGGAATAAAATATTATTGATTTGGATAATTAATATTTGATAGTATTGACATCCTTGGAACTGGTTAATGGTTTGTTTATTCCATCATTGTTGGAGTTTACAAAATTTTTGGATATAAAGAGTATATCCAGTTTAATATAAAGAATAATTTAGCATGAATGTAATCAATACAGTTATATGATAATTCCAGTTGTTACGGTGTTTTAATAGAATACATGATGAAGGTATTCACATGTTATTATGTGGAAAAAGGATCTTCATTTTTTTACGTTATAAATTTTGGACTGTGATTTTGGACATAATTATTTTGGATAAGTCTAAAGTGTGGAATCAATTAAGTTTTATATTGGATATTATTGTTAATGTTAAATCATTTCATGAGATAATTTTTGGATTCTCATAAAAAGGACAACTCGGATATCGGGTGACAACACGTTGCTTATGGAGAGGGCACGCGACTTGAACCCGCAACTGAAGGGTGATAAAGGTGAATCACCTTCCACTGGCCTACATGATGTCCTAGTTTGTATAATGTAGTATGTTTTGAATTTTTTGACAAATGAATAATAAATTCATTATTTTTGGAACCTTACGATTATGATAAATAAAATATTTTTGAATTCTATTGTCTTTTGGGGTGAAGGTGAGTTTGTTGTAGAAATTAGTTGAAGGACGGAACTCTACTTATCAAGTATATTTTTTCCCTCTTATTCCAGGAATAAATTAATTATTAAACTTTATTGAAGGGATCTTAAAACCAAAAACGTGTTATCCTAATACCTTATGTTTTGTGGAAATGATGATATTTTACATCATCTTAGATTGATGGTTTTGAGGCCCTCAATTTTACACTTGTTTGTTAATGATGACCTCAATCACTCTCTATAAATATTTGTGTTTTCCTCCAATTATGTGTCTCTAATTTCCACCAATTTATTCAAATTGAGATCATAATTTGATTGTTACTATTTCATTTCCCTTTTCCTCTTATTAAGACAAAATTTTATAGACCCAATTTTTTATGTGGGTTTTCCACAAAGGTATTTTCCTATTTTTAACCATTTATTTTAAAAAAGAAAAATTTCATATTATGAGGATAAAATAAATTTAAGGAGTGGAGAATGTAACACCCCAAGATTTCATAGTATGTTATCTCATTAACGTAATTCTATAGCTTGCGCTACATGCATCACCGAGTTCTAACACACCACTACATACCAAACTAACCATTCAAAAAGAATTAACGAATAGTATTAACTGCATTTTGAATGTTATATAATCTATATAATTTTAACATCCATGTTATACGTTTCTTATAAATAATATAATAACAAACTCATTTTTTACAGATAAAAAAAGCAATTTCAAGAAAAACAATTTTACCGCATTTTAATGGAGAACCGTTTTTAAAACCAATATTGGACACTTTTATATAATAATTTTAATGAAATAAAATTATTCTTTAGAAGAAGGACATAAAAATTTAGTTTGGATAAATTTTGTGTACTTTTCTGATAACTTTCATATTTTGCTGAATAGTTAAAAATAATAAATTTAAATTGAAAACAACTTTTTTAATAAAAATAATTTATAGTGTTGAATTATGAATTTTAAAGGTTTGGAAGTATAATTAGATTATATTTTTACCATTCAGTACAATGTAGGTAATTATAAGCAATTTCATATTTAAATTTGACATAAACACATGTCAATCATTTGATAGTTTTTACATTTTTTAAAAAACACCGCATTTGGTTTTGACAAAGAAAATTAATTTTAAATTAATAAATGAAACTAATATGTTTTGAATTTGGTAAAATATAATTTATTTATTAATTTAGAATATCAAAATTATAATAGGGTGAATTTTTGGTATTTTTATGAAAACATTCAATTTTGATGAATAGTGAAAAATATTGCGTTATTTTCTAAAACCATCTTTTTATTTAAATAATTATTTATTTTATTTTAATTTTTTATAGGTCAAAATTGATACATGATACCAATATATTTTCAAATTAATTCATTGGGGTCATTTTATAATATGTTTAGTTATATTAAATTGAGCATTTGAAAATTTGCATAAAACATAATTTTACCGCTTATGTGAGTTGAATTTCAAAAATCCGAGAACCAAGGTTAATATAAGTATTTAAAATTTGGTTCAATAAGATTAAAATAATTTTTTGCGAATAGTAACTTTTGACTTTTATTTACCACAGTTAAAATTAAATTGGGTAATGAAAGGTAAAAATGATATTATAATTATCTTAACACATGTCCTAGTTCTATTGGATAAGTGTAATTAGACAGAAACAGACCTTAGGAATAAAATATGAGCCCATTTGATACACTTTTATTAGATTAGAACATTTATTATTATTTTATTTAAAGAAGAGTTAAAAGTGTTAAATTAAATGTTTAATAACTAAACCATTTTTAATATAAGGTTATACATAAAATAAAAATGACTATAAATATTCATTAGAAAGATATAAATATTTCCAAAGTAATGGTATTTTATTTAAAAAATTTAGATATTTAATAATTAAATTTATTTATGACACAAAGATGATGCAGTAATTATCTTATTAATTAATGATTAAAATAAATGATATTATAAATATCTAAATAAATGAAATTTCAGACTTTTGATGAATTCCACTAATTTTACATGTTAATATGTCATTTTGGGGTTGATTAACTAATTTTTTTTCAAAGTTGTCATGTTTTTATTATTTTCACAAAAGCCAAATACTAAATAGTGTCAAAATTGACATAATTGGGTTTTTGAAACAAAAACTATATTATTAATTGATATAATATTCCTAAAATAACAAGGCTTGGCCAAAGGACTTAAATAAGGTTATATATATAAATAATTAACCACTTTGTGTTCTTTTGGCTTGTTATATTATGTTTATTAACGAGTTAATATAAAAATACAAAGAGACATGGTAAATGACAATCTTTTTAACTAAGAGTAAAATCTAAAAGATATGGTTAATATGGTGACTTAAACCAATATAAAACCTATTGGTTGAGAGATTTTAAACCCATTACCACCTTAGCCTCTAAATAAATCATTTTGGAGACATTAGAAACTGAAAATGATTTTATTAAGAAATAATATGTCATGCTTTTCCTAAAATGACCCTCACCTCTCTTATAAAATGGTACTTCCCTTTCTATTATTTTCACACCCCCAAAGTCATTTGGTTCAGACAAACCCAACCCAAATATCCTCCCAACTTTCCACCCTTCATCTTAGAGGCCTTACTTTTGTCAAAAAGCCATCTTATAGAGCCTTTTTGATCAAATCAAAATGAAGAACCTGAAAAAGTGGTAAATATTTCGTCAGCTCATTCAAGTTCTTTTCTTCTTCAACATCATCTTTTTTTATTGTTTTAATTATAAATTAATAACTCCAGTATCTTCTATATACTATGATGTTATTATAAATATAGTACAACCATATTCGTTATTCCATCGATCCTATAAATGAAAAAGTCACCATACGTGTGTATGTACGGCTTACCGTCTCCACGTCGTGGTGTAGTTTGTTATTCAAACACATCATTATTTTGTATGGGCATAATAATGAATGTAACTCATGTAAATAATACATATAAATTTTTAATTATTCTTTATATATGATATACCATCCAATTACATACTATTTGACCATCAATACAATGATATGGTCACTCGTGCGTACGTACAGATTACAGTCACCATGAACGTGATGAGATTCATTCTCCATCGTAATAATTCAAGAATAATTTTCATTTTATGATTAAAAATAATGTTTATAAACATAATATCATGTTTTATATGAATCAAATACATCCTATCCATAAATAACATGGCTTACGTAACCAATCCTATAAAGGAAAATTAATCAGTTAACACCCAAAACGATGGTACTACTGAAATATTATTCACAATGAAATATTATAGGGTCATATATGATATCAGATTGATTTATATAGTTCATTTATAATTTAATAACAATTATTTAACTATTATACAAGAATTTAACATACCATCGACCAAGGAAAATTAAAATTTATGGGTTAATTCCTCAATCTCATTATTATCGGAGATTGTTTATATATGTACGAATTTACGTGGACATATATATCATACATTTACATGATTCATAAAAATGTTTTCAAAATAAATATTTTAAGGTTTTATTGAATGTAATCATTAAATAGATCACTATTTTAAATGCTTTTAATATTTTTTTCTAAATATATTTAATTAATTTCCATGTTTTCAAAATCATTTTAAGGATTTATTCGTATAGACATTATTATTTTAAAATGATAATTACTTTCAAAATTTTCAAAGTGGAATAAGAAAATTTGATTCAAAAATCACTTTTAAATGTATTCCTTTATAAATGGTGATATTTCTAAATGGTTTCATGAATAAATGATATTTCTCTCAAATATTTTAACTGATCATTTTGAACTACTTCAAAATCATTTACAATATAATATTCTTGATTGAGGATGATTTATTGTAGATACAATATTCTATATTGAATTTAAGATTATTTGATATTTTTGACTGTGGATTTTCTATTTTTATACAATTCATGGTTTATTGTTAAATTATTTACATTCCTTATTCTTGTTTTAATACGAATTTTTATGTTATATTTCAACCTTTTCATATACGGAGTGCATTGGACTTAGTAAGTGACGGGTGGAGGCCACTATAGCTCCTCGATACATCTGTAGTTCTCATTAGAAAAATCAATGCCTTGGAAAAGGCCTTGACTAAATCTTATTTGTAGTCTTTGGCACAAGGCCCTGACTTTGTGGTTAGGACATATGGAATTATGCATTTCTTTATTATGAATGTGGCTATTGATGTTTCATGTGATTATTAGGCTAGTAGAATATCCATGTGAATTATTCAATGGAATTATTTGATCTAGTATTTTCCATATTATGCTGAAATTTAAGTTTAAAATGCTTTTGTTTTAGTCTAATACATTTCCATAAATGTTTGTGCTTATTTATGAATGTTTCCACAATATTGTAATTATAACTAGGCATCTCAGCTCACCACTTTCTATGTTTTATTTTATCCAGGATGTAAAGAGGTATTTTATGGTTGACTTTCAGGGATAGGGTATGGATAAATGTGTGTTAAAAAGGGAACAAATTGTTTTTGTTGTTTTTATTTCATGATGTAATGTAAAACTTATGAATGTATCTAGTACTTCCAAGGATACTAAACTGATCAGTCATTGGGTACATGATTCCTTGTTTCATAACAATATTATGCAATAATGCCCCGACTCTGGGTAACTGGGGTTGGGGCGTTACATGGGGTTTCCTCTCTTCCTTCGAACCATTATCTTCTAAATTGAATCAGTATTGATGTGCTCTTTATTCTAGGGATTTTTTTGATGTTTTTGGGTTCTCTTTGTTTGTGGATTCTATTGCAGGTGTGTGCAACTCGATTTTTGAGGTAGGTGGTTCCATCTCTAACCTACATTGATGAACCTGATTATTTTATTTATAAACTATTTTTTATATTGAAATTGCCATGATTGTTTTCCGTGTGTTGTAAAAGGGTTTTTAATAAAAAATGGTTTTTCCAGGGTTATTGATAAATAGTGAGAAAATGGGTCATTTAAATGCATTGAAGTAGAAATTGTGAAATGGTTTTGAAATTTTTGTTTTTACGAAAGTGTTTCTTTGGTTAAAAACCAAAGCACAATTTATATAAAAATTATTCTTAAAATAGTCTAAAAGAGGGAATCAGATTACCATATTTCACATTAAGGTGGAGAAAGGCATTAGATAGATCCTCTAACCAATTTAATGCAATGGTTTAGAAATGGTTTTCATAGCGTTAGAATGATTGTGAGAAATCACACATGGGTTAGCTTGGTAATTAGGTGGAAGGTATAGCTTGGGGTCATCATCCATTGTTTTGGGATTATCAAGGAGGTTTGTCTGGGTGATTTCCTCTATTTCTTAGGTCCATTGTTTAAGGGGGCCGATATTAACATTTCATGGGGTTTACTGATGGGGTATTCCTCTCCATCCACGGTTTATGTTTAATGATAGGATTTTTGGACATGATTTTTGTGGTATGAATAGTCTACAGTAGGGACCTATAGTATTCTTTGGAGTTGTGATACATATTCATCTCTTTTTTATTGATTAGATTTATGAGTTAGCCTTGATATGCATGTTTATTCTTGTGTAAAATGATATGAAAAAAGTGTTTTAAAATTAGTATACATACTTTTTTATAACTATAGAAAAGTGAAATGTTTACTATGTTTTATAAAAGACAATTTTACTTCTTATTAGTCCACTTTTTTACATAAAATGAGTATACATTAATTTTTATACATAGACTAGTTAGGGAACACCTCAGTGGGATCCTACTGAGCCTGTTAGCTCACACTCTACACACTTCTCCGGTGGTACGTAGACCATTGATTGTATTCTAGTGTAGGGAAGGATAGGGAACCGTAGTGTGGTGGTGAGGTTCATGTCATCTAGTTGGGTAGCTGGTGGAGAGATTGTTGGAGTCCATCCATACCATTATTTGGAGTAGTTTTTTTGTTTTAATTATTGTAGTTGGACATGTCTTGGTGTTTTATATACTTTTATGGTCGTCTATTTCTACTGTTATCTTTCAATTATGTGTTATATATCTTTTTCATCTTCCATTTTTTCTTCTTATTATATATATTCCATGTGGTTGTTATGGTTGGGAGAATTTGTTCTCTCTATTTTGTTGTTCAATGATCAGGTGCTTTTTTCTATCTTATGAGGATCGGGAACGCCCTTAGAGTATGTGATGGATCGTGTTAGAGGCAGGGTTTGAGGGCAACCCAGGTTGATTCATTGAAAATTCTGAGTGAATATGTCATGTTTATCAATCCTGTGACAAAATTGGAAACCCTTTTATTCTAATTTTTTTTTTCAGTTTTCAAGGATAACAATTATTATTTTCCTTATTTTAGAGCAGAATTAGTAAAAGAATTCATGTTGAAAGTCATCCTAGACAATGATGCACCCTAATGAGACTCTAGTATAAAATAAAATATTTTTACCCATTGTATATTATACAAAACATATTAATTTTACATTATCATCCAGGCCTCACGGGCCCATCGCTGGACTAAATTAGGAGATTAAGTGTGAGAGGCATTTCTTTGGTACACTTATTCTTTTAAAGAAACAGAAATCATGGATCCCAAAATTAGGTTTTGGTAGATTGATTTCTAAAAATTTGGGATAAAACTTTTTTTCAGGTTGCGTGATGGGGACATACCCTTCAAATAATTCCATTAGTGCATCAAGAGACTAAATGGTGTTAAGGTTTTCTGTGTAATACCATTTAAACTACCTTGTATTAATGATTAATCAATGAATATTGATTTGGTCACCTCAAATTCACCTAATATATATTTTTAGCTAGCACAGGGGTGGGGGGATAGATTATGGCCCTAATATCTGGTATTACTCAAATCATGTGTTTAGATAAAACAACTATTTGGATATTTGGAAAGGATGAGTTTTATGTTTCATCATTTCATATAGTATAATTTTCATCTAATGAGTCAGAGGTGAGGCATTCTCTTCAGCGATGAGGTGATATTGGGTATGATCATTTCTGCTAGGTAATTCCTCATAGATCCATGTTTTATTGTATATCTAAGTCTCATATTGGTCCATTATCTATTCCATTGAGTTGATTTCACTCATAAATTGTGAGAGGTATATGTATTCATAATTCCATTTATCCCTAAATAAATAACATTGACAATGTTTCACTTCATTTGTTGGAGGCGCCATGTTTGGGATCATCTCTTCATTTCTTGTTTATGAAGACATAGTTTTTGAATCGATACAACCAATTTCTTCGGGTATTGTTTCCAAAATATGTTCCTCAAGATACATGTATTTACCTATATCATCTAATAGAATTATAGTGATGATGTTGGCTGAATAATATTAGGATGTGGGAATCAACTCTTCATTATCAAAGAAATAGTGTAGTATTGTAATGCATATTTCCCCTTTAAGTGTTTCATCAATGTCTTCCCTATATTACATTTTCTTACTATACCATTGAGGCTTACGACCCGTATAGGGTTCAAATTTACTAGATATAATTTCTCATGTTTTTTTCTCTGAATAAATTACAAAATCATGTTTCTGACCACACTTACAATGTGAATATCCAACTATAGGGGTGTATCACATGGCAGGAGGAATGATCAGGATATCATCCATTGGTATCCACTGTTCATCTTAGAGAAGATTTATATCATTGGAGGAGATAGTAATTATGCCCCTATCCCAAAGGGGTGTAGTTGATACAGTACCACCACTAGTAATTTATGAGCCTGTTGATGACTTAATGACCCCCATGATACAAGTTGGGGTAAAAATAACCTAATATATATGGGATGTGTTTTATTTATATCTACCAATGATTTATTCTCAACCGTACTATGATTATGAACCTATGGGAATATGTGGTGGTAAATATATCCACAACCGATAAGGCATGGGATTTTTATTTTTTGACTCCATTATAGATATGAATGTTATGATAACCCCGATATTTTTTACATATTAATGAATGATTTATTACATAACATTAATGTTAATAAAAACTAGAAGATAATGAAGTATAGTATCTATGGGAATAAGTTACATTACATTACAAATTTAAATAATGAAAAATATCATCTTTATTTAAAATGTCGAAAACATGCTCAAACTTAAAACTATATGGGATAACTAGGGGACATACATAAGAAAGGGGTGAGTTATAAATCCTAGTAATGGTATAAATATTAAATAATTTCTATATGATAACAAATTTTAAATAATATGTATATAAATAGACAATTAAAAGGGTAATAATCATAGACATGAATAATATATCATGATATTGAATGATAATATAAAGGAAACATGGGAAATGTGGAAACAACATAAAACAATATATCACAAAAATAGGTCAAGGATAAATTCCGAGACATAATGATTGAAAAATTTCCATAATGGAATTATTTTTAATCCCTATCATAACATTAATTTTAATGATACTAAACATTACTCAATGCTTTGGGGTCCAATACAATTTTGGGCGCACCAATCACATTCATTTTATTCTCCTTCTTAAGTGTGCCACATACATCACACAACATGGATTCATTCATCATAATATTTATTTTACATGATCAAAGATTGTGGAATACATTTTTTAAGTCCCATTTAAAATAAGTATATGTGCATGAAGGTGAATACCCTTGATAAGAAATGTGTATTGTATTCACTACACAATTGTTTATGCATGGAAAAATCATGATGATATTTCAGCAACATAATGATGTCACATGAAAATTCATAAAACTAATTGATGAGAGTGAAAGGGGTCACCCATAATTTGGAAAGAAATTGGGATGTAATAAGGTCACTTAACAAATTATCCCATCATTAGGAATTGTAAATAGAAGTCATAAGTTTATAAAGAAACTTGAATAAAGAATATGAGGTGATGATCCATTATTTGAGTGAGTGAATCCAAATTATTTGGAGGGGAATGTTTATAGATTTTGGAATCGTTGGAGGACTATAGATAGGATATTGTTGAGTAAAGACTTTCTAAATGGATTCTGAGTGAGTAAAAATGAGTTATTGGGTTGGTTTATACAAGAAATGGGTAAGAATTTCTTTATTATTTGTCAAATTTTTGTTTTGGAAATTATATAATAAAATAAACAACACCAAAAACAATCCCATTTTTTTACTAAGGTTTATAAAAAATTTGGGGGGTTTACATTATTTTATAAGTCCAATGTCCCAACATACTAAAATTGTTTCTTTTTTTGATGTGGAAGTGATTCAAACTCTTGATGATATAATTTTAAAACCTTATAAAAAATTAATGATTTTGGAAAATTCTCAAGGGATTTATAAACATAAAATCACATTATTTTAAATCTAAAACATATATTTGGTCGTGGATACCATTTATAGTATTTATTTAATCATTTTTGGATCAATATTGTGTCATAATACATAGCATATATTTATACTGTTTTTAATTTTTACCTAAAAATTATACTATCATAAATTTTTTTGAAAAATTCACCTTTGGATATGATTAATGTTATGATTTCAAAAAAAATAATAATTTTTTAAAGATATTTCTATTAATTTTTTTATTTTAACTGTGAAAATATTAATCAATATTTATGGAGAAATTTATGGTTTTTTTGACAATAATAGCTCTCAAAACCCTATAAAAACTTCATTTTCCATCATAAAATTTCTATGATCATTTTTATTCGATAAAATATGTTTAATTATAATATTTTATTAAAATATTATTTATTTAAAAAATATATTGACTCATTAAAATATATTCCAAAAATAAAATTTGAATATTATCCAAAAATTATATTTCTATTTTATTGTATCGATATATAACTCAATTATAAAGTGATAATAGAATAAAAATATATTCAATATTCTATAAAAATAAATTAAATACTCATATTTCTATGTTATTGATAAATATTCCTTTAATACACCAAAAAAGGACCTTATATTAAGGTTCATGATGATGAGAGTTTCATGGGGTGGTTCTTTGTACATGGTTTAGGCCCTAATCTTGATAAACATGATCTTCTACCATTAACAGTTTTTCTTATGCTAAAATTCTTGGATATCAACTTGGACATGGTCAAGTGAAAATATCATTGATTCTATATACATAGAAATCATTGATAAATTGAATTCATAGTGTACAATCACACATGTTGATGTCATCAGTTCCATTATCTATATCAATTGGATTTGTTAAACCCCTATATTGATACAAATAAGGTGATAATTGTCCAATGGATATATTATCAATGATAATGATTCTTAATGGTCATTTAAATATGTTTGGATATAACAAAACCATATAAATTATTTTATTTTATATAACACTATTACATAATAATAAATTTAATTAAATCCAAGGGGGATTTTATTTTCAATGGTTCGGGTCATTACAATCTTCCCTCCTTTAGAAACTTTTCCCTCACTGTTTTATTTTCCCTCACTAAAATAGATCAGGGTAACTATGTTTCATCACTTCCTTTGGTTCCAAATATCTTCTAAAAATTAGAGGATTTTCATAGCAATTTTACCAATTTCATTGCATTATTTCATAGAAGATTGTTTTAATGGTCTAATATCTTCATTGGAAATCCATTATATGATAGATCACTCTCTAACAATACCACAACTGGATTGAGTACATGTGATGGTTTTTGTTTTTACTTCTTCAAGAGTGATATAGGGAATACATCATGTAATTGCAATTGGCTAGGTGGGAGTGCTTGTAGATAGGTCGCCACTCTGATGCAATCATGGCGCTCAAATGGACGATGTATCCTCGACCATGCTTTCACTTCATCTGAAATCTCATCACTTTCTTCCAAAGAGATGTGAATAGGAATAGAATGTTCCCAGTCAAACTCGTGCCATCTTCAACTATTATAATAAAAACTCTTTTTTATACACTGAGCTAGCTTGATGTGTGTCTGAATGGTCATGAAAATTTCTAGCATTTCCTCGACGATTTCAGAACCTTGCATTTTGAATTCCCCAATTTCATCCCAACATGAAGGTTTTATGAAACTCTTCTTATAAAGGGATTCAAAGGGAGTCATTGGGATTCTTTATTAGAAACTATTATATTATGAGAACTCATCCAGAGGAATATTTTTATCTGATCCTCCTTTGAAGCTAATTGATCATGCTCTCAGCATGTCTTCGAGTGAGTGGATAGTCCAAATAGATTATCTATCAGTTTTCAGGTGATAATCCATTATGAAATTAAACTCAATATTTATAGAATTCTGAATTATTCTAGCAAATAAAGGTAAATAATTGATCTTCATTAGATACAATTAGTAATGGTGTTCCATGAATCCTCAAAATATGTCATTTTTTTATCCTTACAAATTTATCAGGTGAAAAGACTTATCAGATCACATTAAATTGTATATTATTGGTAATAATATCCATTACTACACATATAACATAATTTCCTATTGATATCAATGGATTACATATAAAAATGTATATGGTAATGTTTTCTAATTTCCACTTTGGTATGGGTAACAGTTTTGTCATCCCCTTGGATTGTTTCCTTTTTTTACTTCGCTTTGTGATGTACAAGACATATTGATGCATCTTTTGCAATATCATTATCCATATTTTCCAATTAATAGTGATATTAAAGATCTTAATACATATTTTTGATTCTTGGGTGTATGGATAAGGTTGATATATGTGAATCATCCAACATATCCTTATTTTACTCAGGATTTGAGGGTAGACATAGTCTTGGGCCAAATCATACAACTCCTTCATTAACATTGAACATTGAGGATTTCACTTTTCTGATAGCTTCCACCTTTTTTAAATTTAAAAATGACCCCTTTTAGAGTACATTATCTTTTCCAAAAGAATAAGATGAGAAATCATTTGTGATTGTATTGATGGTGTTACCACTATTATGATTCCCAAATCCATATTCTTCAACTCTAAGAAGACGATATCCCTCTCAATTCCCACCAATGACAGAATTGATGGATCCTTTATACTTATAACATCTTCAACATTATTTTCCTTAATAGTATGGTAGTATATTTTTCAGTCATAGTCTTTGATTATCTATATATATCGTAGTTGGAAAATATTCATATATTTTGGTGTCATTTTTTTGTGGAGGATTTTGGGATCCGTATATATCCCACAAATATCTCACAAGAGGTAATGCCTATATATTTTCAATGTAAGGATCATTGTATATAACTCTATATCATTATATGGGTACTTAATTTTGTGAAAAATCAACAACCTTGAAGCATAGGATATCACATTGTCATTTTGAATTAACACATAGCACATGCTCTTCTTCGAAGCTACGCGACTATCCTAAAAATTTATCCACATATAGAAGTGTGAGTATAGGTGCAATGATGAGACTCTATTTCAATTACATGAATCTCTCTTATAATCATCATTCCAAAAATACATGACTCTCTTACGTGTTTTCTTTTTTAGGGGGATCGAATATCATGAGAAATTTCCCACAAATTGATGATAGTACCCCTCTATTCCAAGGAAACTACAATTATCATTCAAGAAATTGGACTTGATCATCCTTTAATTTCTACTATCATTAATGGTTCTATAGATATACCATTTCTTATGATGATATTACCTAGTAATGATCCTTTCTTTAACCAAAACTCACATTTTCTATACTCAGGAATAAATATTATACTTTTATAAGGTATTTAACATAGTGCTCAGATTCTCCTCATGCTCCTCCTTGGTTTTGGAGAGTATTATAATATTATATATAATTATTAACCAATATTTGTCTATATAAACTACAAATACTCTGTTCATAAATTCCATGAATATTTCTTGATAATTAGTGACTACGAAGGGAATTACTATGAACTCATAGTGCTCGTACATTGTATATAAAGTATTCTTAGGGATATCCTCCTTCATAACCCTTACATGGTAGTATCCCTACCGCATATCTACCTTAGAGAAGTCTTGTGCTCCATGTGGATTCTCAAAAAAGTCATGAATCCATGGAAGATGATATGTGTTCTTTGTAGTGATCTTGTCGATATCATGATAATCAATGTAAATGTACAATGACCCATCTTTCTTTATGACAAAGAGGATAGGATCCCCCCATGGTGATGAACATGGGTGTATGAAACTATAATACATCTTCCCATGTTGTTCTTTCTCTAACTCCTCATGTTTGAAAAAATACATTCTACATGTTTTCTTGGATAATGATAATTTTTTAAGAATACGGTTGATTGAAAATTCAACCTCTGAGCATGGATGAAGTCTATAGAATTCCTCATGATACACATCAGTGTATTCCCTCAAAATGGGAATGTCATTAAGGATGATATTTTCCATAGACTCAGTCCTTTGATAAATATACTATTACTCATATTGGAAAAATATTTATTCTTTATATTTTTGTGTTAAAGAAGATTCATACACTACAATTCATTTATATAGGATCGAAGAACGATTCACAATACGAAAATTTATTTCCTTCTAATTGAAATTTATATTGGATATAAATAGGGAATTCCAATCCATACACATAATTTCATAATGTTCCACCAATGGTATAATTATAAGGATTGTTGTGATTTTCATTAGAAAAATATTTATAGGGGAGGTTATATACTTGTAATGAAAAATTTTCCCAATTTTCCATTCTATCTAACACTTATACTTCCACTCATTATGGTGGTTTTTGAATAGTTCTACTAAACATTCATGTTATGAAGGAACTCATAAAACTATAATCAAAAAGTGAGAGGTCCAAAATGGGACTAGATACCCTGAGAGTGGGGTGAATCAGGGTATATATATTCTTTGGTAACTTATTCTTCCACCCCACTAGATCTTGACCTATTTGTTATAAGGGTCACTTTGTTTTCATTTATGTGTTTATATAGACCAGATTCTTTCCTTCATTATCGCATGATGATTCTTTCAATTAAATGAATGGAAATAATAAGGTACACACATATATTTTTACTTGGTTCACCCTCATTGGGCTACGTCCAAGGAGAATAATACTGTAATGTGCTAATGTACCAAATCGATGAAACCTCACTACCAATTTACAATGTTTGGGATATATCACTTCTATGCCTTGGGTCACTGGCTTTACAGAGATCAGGGTCATCTCACTACATTCCCATGGGTCACTACATGTTTCTCTCCCCCTCAGGTTCACTACTGGTAGAAAGGATCATCTTCATCCTCTTCCTTTTCTCAGTGCTTTGGAAATGATCCACTCATAGTTTATAGACCTGTAGGTATCTTCATTTTCATTAATATCTGGGATCCTTAACTATAGATAGATACCCTATTGGTGTCCCGCTTTCATCCACTGATTAATATTACCTTTCCATTGAAACGAACTCAGTACCCTCAAATTTTACCTGTATCCCTTACAATTCCTTTCACAAAATTCAGTTTCCTTGCATGAAAAATCTCCTCTTTTGAGAGAAATTCCTACTTCACTTTTCACGCAACCTCAAAAAAATTTCACAACCCCATTTAACGTGAATCCTTAACTTTTACACGCAACACCAATTTTTTTACGCAACCTTCATTTTATGTGTAACATTAAATTTTATGTGCACCATCGATTTTAACGCACAATGATCATTATACACGAAATTCTATATTTTATGTGCAGCATAAAATTTATGCGCAACAAACCTCTTTTACACGTAGCCTATGCATTACACACAGAACACCTTCATTTATGTGAAAACTTAATGTTGATGCACAACTACCTTGTGTATCTCAATTTCGTGCACCAAATATCATATTTAGTCTATATATTGAGCTATTTCCAATGTGGGGGGTCAACTAATATATATAGGAAAACATGTACTTTGTGCAAAAAACCCTCCTTGAGTGTGTAATCCTCTTTGAAAATGAAAAACACATCTTCTTTCACAACACTGAAGTTTTTTCACTGCTCAAAAACTACACCCACCTCTTGCCTTTACCAATTTTTGAGCTTCTGATCTCGAAAAAAATCTTACACGAAAAACTCCATTCCTCTATTTAATGCTCAACTCCAATATTTTGTGCAACTTACTTTTTACAAAAACACACCTATCCATTTTCCAATTTTTGGGCCCAAACATTTGGAAAACACTAGAAAATGTTGACACCTTGTATCTATTATTTTTGTACCATCTCTAGATCTCCCATTCATTTATCGAGGTTCTTCTTTCAGTCATGGATTGTCAATAATATCCATTGAACCAAAAAAATCACCATGGAAGCCCCATTTTTCAACAAACTAAACAAAGAAACCCACATTTGTAATCAAAATAAATCATCAAGGACCACTTTCTCAACAAATGAAACAATCCAAAAATGATTCAATGACGCCTTGAGGGATTTTAATAAAAAAATATTCCCCTTTAGGATTGTTGACAACTCTTTCATAAAATGATACACCGTTAATTCTTCAAACACAATTCATCTCTTACAATTCTGATAGTGATCAAGTTTTCACTCATCACATACTCTAAGACTACATGAGAAATGCTCGGCATGAAAAACTACAGTAAAAAAAATGTTCATCAATGAATCACTTCATTTCTGAACCCAATTGGTTGTCCAAACTGATACCAATTACTGATTTCTAAAAACCTTCTGACACCATTCCAACCCCAAAACTCTGCTTTTTTCACAATCCTCAATTGTCATGATATCAAATATTTGATTGATCTCTTCTATAATCATCAAATTTAAAACACCCCATGTCTTCTTATTGGTTCAACTCCTTTTAAGCTTTAACACCCCCTATCTCACTACTCCACATGTCATCTTACCCTGATGTCATTCTTGATTTCTCAAATAACCACATTTTCTCCCCCTTGAATGATCACTTTCCCCCCCCCCTCTGTGAAAAAACCAAAATTTCACTCCATTTTTTTCTAGAATAGTGTAAAAACACATATCGGAACCTTAAGAAAAAACACATCATACCTCGGGGAGAGGGGGTGAAGCCACAACCCCACTTTTTCAAGTGACAGAAGTTGATTTGACTCCCAGAGCTAGTCGATGCCTCTTGAATGCATCCTTGGGTAAGGCCTTTTTTAGAATGTTTGCAACTTGTAGCTTTATTAGAACATACACCAACTTCACACGCCATTGCTCCAGCTTCGCCTTGAAAAAATGATAATTGACTCAATGAGGTTTTTTTCTTTAGTGTTCTACTAGATTTTTGATGAGGATGATATAACTTGAATTATCACAATGGAATATGATCAGAGACATCACTTATACTTCCATATCATCAAGTTGATACTTCATCCATATTAACTGTGTGCATGCTTGAGTGGCAAAAATATAATCAGCTTCTATGGTGCTCAATGAAATTTTGTATAGATTCTGATTGAGCCATGAAATAAACAAACCGCCAAGATAAAGGAACCTCCCGATGTTGAATTTCTTTCATCTAATTATTTGTCCCAATCTACATTAGTATATCCCAATAACTCTAACTGTGATTTTTCATTATATATCAAACCAAAATTCAATGTTCCAATAATATACCAAAGTATTATTTTCACTTCAAGCATGTGGCTTTCCTTGGGATTGCTTACATGTCTCGTTGCATGGAATGGGGACAATACATTATCAGGCCATGTCATGGTCAATTAAAACAAACATTCAATTATTTGTCTATATTATGTGACGTTAACTGCCTTGACATCATTTTCTATGAACAGTTTCATCTAGGTAGAAACTGGAGATTTCATCTAGGAATTTTCGAAACAAAATATTTCCAAAACTGCTTTATCATATTTGGATTGATAAATTGAGTACCATTCCTTCTTTGTGTTACCTGTAAACCATTGAAAAATGTCATCTCACCGATCAATGACTTTTTGAACTCATTTGTCATGAATTTAGAATGTTTTATACACTGAGATTCATCTGATCCACCAAATATTATGTCATTGACATAAACCATCACCATCATCCTTTGATAACTATCATTGTTGAAATAGAGATTATAATCAACTCCACCATGCAAAAAGAAATGATTCATCAAATACTAATAAATCCTCATGTACCATGCTCTTTGTGCTTGATTCATCCTATGTAGTTCTTTCTTCAATCCAAACACTTCTTTCTAAAGATCATGAATGATAAAACCATCAGGATACTCAATATAAAATTCCTCCTCTAGAAACCCATTCAAAAATATAGATTTGACGTTAATCTGTAAAACATTGAACTTCAGTTGAATGACAATGGATAAGAATAATATAATTGTATCCAACCATGAAGTCGATGCAAGTGTCTCATAAAAATCTATCCCCTCTATCTGAGAGTATCCTTTGAAAACTAGTCGTGATTTGTTTCGAATCATTGTGCCATCTTCATTTATCTTGTTGTGAATGGCCCATTTAGTCTCAATGACATTCTTATATGCTAGCCACAAAACAGTCTCCCACATTTGAATCTTCCCAATATTATATAGTTATTCATTCATCTCTCGAACCCATTTTTTATCTTTAGATGCATCTACAAATCATTTATTTTCAACATGAGATATAAGATATGCCTATTCTAGTAACTACATTCTTCTTGTCTGAACTATATCTATCTGATCAAAAATGATATTCTTCCTCTCAATTTCGGCTTGACTCTACGACTTCTTTGTAGATGCATAATTAATTTCTTCTTGTTCATCATCAATATTTTCTACTAAGTCAGCATCTTCTACTTCTACGCCCCCTGTGCTAATTTCCATTTCATCCCTTTCATCATGAAATATTCACTATTTTTTGTGTATTCTCTTCATTTTCCATAACAGTGAAAAAATTTCTCTCAACTACATTCCACGTCCTCTTATTAAATCATTTTTATTCTTTTCGTTTTCGTGAGTATCCGATGAATATCCCCTTATCTCTCTATGACTCAAATTTCCTATGTTTTTCTTTATTGATAATGAATAATTTACTTCAAACCATTTGAATTTATTTCACTTTTTTTTTCTTTACATAACACATATCATACGGAATCATTCATTCCTTTAGGAACAATAAATCCCTGTTAGAAATGTAGACTGATGTCAACACTACTTCATTCCAAAATTTCACTGGTTGTTCTTTTTCTATAAACATCGTTCTAGTCATGTTGTTGATGATTCAATTTCTACTTTCAACCACACCATTCTGCTGGGGTTTTATTAATAAAGAAACTTGATTCCTTATCCTATGTTTCTTGAGATAGTCTTCCACCATGCTATTTGTGAATTCGGTACCATTGTCAGTACAAAAGTACAAAATGTTCTTCCCATGCATCCTTCCAAATTCCCTCTATTTCTATTTTAGGGAAATAAACAAATCAGATGTATGGGAAATGAAAAATACCCATTCCATTCTTATGTAGTCATCAATGAAAAAATGTAATACCTCTTTCCATCAATGGATCATTGTGAGATAGGTCCACAAACACCATCATGCACCAATACAAGAACTATTTATGACTTATTTTCCATTTCATTGTACTTATTTCTAATTATTTTCCCTTGTTGATAGGCATCGCGCATATGTTTTCTATTGCGTTATATATTAGGGAGGTCTCTAGCTACATTACGCTTCACCTGATCTTATAGGGATAGTTGGCATATATTGTAACACCCCGAGATTTTATGAAAAATATTCTTTTTAATTTCATTAATGTCTTGTGTTATACGCTACACCAAAAAGAGCTTTCACAACACACATCTCTGACCTGGCTTGAATTACACGCAATCGCGACCTTCCACGATAGCGTGTGTTGTACGCAACACCAATTTTCGCTAAACAACGATATGCTATTAAGATATTATTAAAACTAGCCGTTAGGAATAGTAATAACCACTTTTTGAAATTTTGTAACTTTTATTTTTCAAAATGGACTTCATTTATGGATTTGGAGTATCGAATTTAGCCTAAGGTGAAATTTTGTTACTTTTCGGATAACTTTCATATTCTGATGAATAGTGAAAATTACTAAATTTTAATTAAAAACAACTTTTTCAATCGAAATAATTAATAGTGATAAATTATTAATTTTAGTGGTTTTAAAGTATATTTAGAATTTATTTTTACAATTTAATACAATGTTGGTCATTGGATGTAATTTCACATTTAAACCAGACATAAACAAGTGTCAATCTTTTGATAGATATTATTTCTTAAAAACACGCTATTTGTTTTAACAGCGAGATTTAATTATAAAATTAATTAATGAAACTTCTATGTTATGAATTTGGTAAAATAGATTTCATTTTTGAATTCGGAATATGAAATATAGCTTAGGATGAAATTTTGACACTGTTCTTAAAAACATCAATTTTTGATGAATAGTGAAACTACTATGTGGTAGTTAAAAAACTGAACTTTTCATAAAACATAATTTTACCGCTTCTGTGAATGGAATTTCAAAAATCCGAGAGACACGGTTGATGTCAGTAAGTAAAATGTGGTTCAATGAGATGAAAATAATTTTCGGTGAATAGTAACTTTTTACTTTTATTTACCACGGTTAATAGTAAATAGGGTAACTAAGGGTAAATATGATATTACTATTACCCTAACACATGTCCTAATTCTATTGGATAAGTGTAATTCGACCCAAAACAACCTTATGAATATAATATGACCATTTAGGTCTACTTGGATTAGATTATGACATTTAATATTATTTTATTTAATGAATATTTAAAATAGTTAAAATCAAAGTTTAATAACTAAAACATTTTTAATATGGGGTTATACATAAGATAAATTCGACTATAAATATTCATTAGAAATATAAAAAGATTTCCTACATAATGATATTTTATTTATAATTTTTAGACATTAAATAAATTAATTTATTTATGACACAACGATGATGCAGTAATTACCCTTTTAAGGGAATATTAACATAATTGATGTTATAAATGCTCAAATGAATGTAATTTGAGACTTTTTATGAATTCCACGAATTTTCTAGGTTACTATGATATATTAGTGTTGATTTAATCAATTGTTTTCGAACATATAATTCTGTTATGACTTTCAAAAAAATCATATATCAAATAGTGTCAAAATTGACACAAAATAGTTTTTAAATCAAATATTATATTATTAATTGTTATTTTATTCCTCAAAAATCTAAGGTTCGGAAAAATGACTTAGATAAGGATATATGTATTAATAATATACAATTTTGGGTTCGTTTGGCATTTTATAGTAAGTGTATTAACCATATAGTGAAAGAAAACAAAAAGACACGGTAAAAGTAAAATTATTTAACTTAGAGTTAAATCTAATTGATAAGGTTAAAATAATACCCTAAACTTGTCTAAATCCTATTGGTTGATAGGATTTCGACCCATCCCCACTTTAGCTTTGAAATAAGACCCTTTGGAACCATTATAAACCGATTTTGACATTAATATAAAATAATATTTTGAGGTATTCCTAAGGTGCCCCTCTCCTCCCTTATAAAAGGACACCTCCTCCCCCTCCTCCTCACACCAATTTGAGCACTCAAGCTCGGCCAACCCCTGCCAAAATCTCTTCTACACTTCCCTAGAAATATCCTAGAGGTTCTGGTCTTCCTCAAAGACCAATTTTAGTGCCCTAAGAGGAGGTCTCAAAGAGGCGCTTCAAAGAAGAGGTAATTACCGTTACCAATTCTTTCATCTTTATTTCTTCTTCCACTTCTTCTTATTAGGTTGTTTCATTATGAAGTAATAACATCAGTATCACTCATATACTGATATGTTATTATAAGTATGAAACAACCCTATTTCACCATCTATCCATCCTACGGAAAAAGAAATCACCGCGCGTGCGTACGTACGGAATACCTTCTCCACGCCGTGGTGTAATCTATTTTCCACCACCACCTTACATGGATGGGTATAATGGTGTAATGAATAACTATACATAGTTATTACAACATCATATTGATTCTGATATATTGTATAATCCACTCCAATTCAATTCAATATTTATGGAAATGATATCATCGCTCGTGCGTACGTACGGACTACCGTCTCCACGATGCGTTGAGATTCATTCTCCATGTTAACCATTTAAGAATGATTATAAAGTATATATAAGAAATAATAATGAAATATATGACATTATAAAGCTACTGGATTTATGTATATATATATATATGTATGTATGTCATCTACTTACTTCCATTCAAGACAATAAGGAAAGGAAAACAGCGTTCATGCGTACGTACGGACTACCGTCTCCATGAACGGTGTTTTTCATTTCATTTATCTTTCTATTATATATATATATATACTGAATATATATGATATATAAATCATATTTTATATTCTGGAAGTAAGAAAAACATGATATAAGTAATAATAATGTCAAGAACAACAAGTCAAAACACCTACGATAAATGAAACGATTTTACCCAAAACGCTTCTTTAACATGGAATTTACAAAAGAACGAGTAATATAAAGTCATAAGTGAACCATATATGATATAATAAAAATTAATATGATTCTGGAATAAGTCAATAACATGATTTAAAGCATTATACAGGAGGTTTGGACACTTACAAAGCAAGTCGGACCTAAGGTAAGGGAAATATCACAATCTCATTTTTATCCGAGATTGTTTATACTTTGAAATTTACTGGGGTGTATTTTATTATCCACATCCATGTTTCCACAATATGTAATATTATTTTTATCCACCTACAACTGTTTAAATCCAATTTTACCCTTCGGTGAGTTTTTAGTAAAAGATATGAAAGGAATCTTTTGTCGTTTTTCGTACGAGGTACTTTTTTACTTTTCCGACAAAAGTACGAAGAATGTTTTTTTAACTTAAACGGCACGAACGGATTTTTACAGTTTTATAAAGCCTTATTTTCATGAATCTTCCTCCAAAATATTTCATGACTCCTTTTATTAAAATATCTTTCTTTTAAAATTGCATGATGTTTTTTGAAAAGAAATTGATTTTGAAGAAGAAAGGATATTTTCCTCAAGAATTCATTTCAAGTGTTTTATCAAAATTATTTTCCATCTAAGATAATAAAGGGTTCTGTTTCTATCTATATTTTTACATTGGTTTGACTATGTTGTGATGGAATTATGTTTATGAATTCCTTTATCTTATATGAATGGTTTATGATGTCATTTTGTTTAGGAATCCCATTTTTATTACATGGGTTATGCAATGATGTATGATTTATGATTTTGTGGCACACATAAGAATGGTATAATTATGAGATGGGTGGGACCTATATCTCCCTCCAATGAATTGGGTAAAGATTTTATATCTCATGAGATAGACATGGCTGGAATGGTAGGTTATACCGGTTCAGTGAAACAGGACTGAAACGAGGGTTACTCGATTCAGAAAGGGACTTTGTCCACTAAGATAGTCTTGGAAATGAGTCTTGACTAACAAGAAATGATTCTCTATGATTATGTGTGAATGCCACAAAGTTTCATGTTTAAAGTTATGATTATTGTGATTACATTTCACTGCCATGATTTATCCCATGTTATGAAATTATGCTCTCTTTTGCAGGTTATGATTTCCAAAATGTTATGTTCTTATGAATATGATGTGATTGATATTTCTTTTGTTTACCCTTACTAAGCATTTGAGCTCACCCTTTTATGTTTTCTTTTCCCCAGGATATAAAGAAAGGTTTTAGGTAAAAAAAAGGAAGATCTTTATGTGAGATGTTGAAGATCTTTAACCACGATTAGAAGATTATATTCCGAGTTTCCAAAGATACTAAACTACTACGGTCCTTGTGTGTGTGTTTTTGTAATGTACTAAGTATTCCGCAAAAGTAATGTAATGTCCATGTACGTCAGGATCCGAGTCTCTACAGTTGGTATCAGAGGAAAGGTTTAGTCAACCTTTGGAAACTAGGATGCGAGAACTTTAGTGAAATCCCTTGAGATATTTATAAGGTTTGTCTAGGGATGTCCCTAAGGATAAGTATACGTATAGGATACAGTCCTATAACTACGGTAACGATCTTAGAATTTAACCTAAGAAGTTAGATATTGAGGGTACTCCCCCTTTATTATGTTGTTTTCCCTAGCATGATTTTTTCCTCTCACACTATTCTTTTTGGGTTTTAGACGATGGTTGGAACCCGAAGGAACCGTGTTGATCAATGCAATGGACAATGCAATAATTGCCCTCCTGAACAAAAAAATGTTATGGGAGAGGGAGTGAAAAATCTTATTGCTATACATACACAAGCTATGAATCATTCTGGACTTCCAAATGAGCAGAGAAGGGAACAATATTCTATTGAGTCCTTCATGAGGCAACGTCCACCTTCTTTCAGTGGGACTTCTGATCCACTTGTTGCTGAACAATGGATCAGTACCACTGAAAAGATATTTTCAGTTCTTCACTGTTCTGAACATGATAAAGTCATCTTAGCAGTATATCGTTTGGAAGGTGAAGCTGATCAATGGTGGAATCTTATCATGAATATGAGGCCAAGAGATGAAATTGAGTCCATGGAATGGGATGAGTTCAAGAACTTGTTTTTCAGTAAGTACTTCCCTCGTATTCTTCGAACAAAGATGGAAAAGGAGTTTATTGAACTAAAGCAAAAGGATGATGAATCTGTTGGTATATACGAAGCGAATTTTACAAGACTTGAAAGGTATGCATCTGGCATTATCATCCAACCTGAAAGTAAAGTTGATCAATTTTTCAGTAGCTTAAAACCAAGTCTTCGAAGGGAATTAGCTATAAGAGACTTCAGTAGCTATGAAGAAATTGTGCGTTGTGCTATCAAGGTAGAAATGGAAGTTGGTGTTACATATCCATCTCATGGTTTTGACAAGAAACGAAAGATGGAGTTCAAGGAGAAATCTCAGAATAATGGTGAAAATAAGATGAATGTTTCCTTATGCTCAAAGTGTGGAAAGAAGCATGGTGGAGATTGTCTTAAAGGGACTAGAAAATGTTTTATGTGTGGAAAAGAAGGTCATCGAGCAGCTGAGTGTCGAAGTAGTGGGAAAAGGGTTTCTAATGATGTGAATAAAGAAAAGACTGCAGAGAACGCACCACCAACACTTCAATGTTTCAAGTGCAAGGAGATGGGACATTATGCCAATAAATGCCCTAATTCAAGGGTTAGTGATGATCGACATGAGCAACTGCTTAAGGCAAAGGATAAAGGGAAGTCACATGCGATCACTATTGGCGATGTTGAATATGACAACGACGTGGTGGAATGATTCAGTGTTTATGTAATGAGATTCCAAAATAATGTTGTATATAGTATCGTGGAATATTGGAATATTTATGTTTTGGATTTCAATAATTTTATGGCACCAGTAACCATGAAAAGTGATTGAGATATTTTTGGAAATAAGATGATATGCACATAATGAAGGGAAAATGAGAAAATGAAACGTTTAACAGTATTCATGAGCTCATGATTGATATAAGGACTAAGTGATATCATGGTTTGAGTATATAGAATTTTGAGGATTTTGGTATGTGGAAAGTGTTAACTTTTAACTACATTCATGTTTTCACTAAGGTTCAATGGGTATTCATTATTCAATAGAATACATGATTAAGGTATTCACATGTTTATAATTTGACCAACAAGATATATCTTATGATATATGGGGATCAACGATGGTATTAAATCTCTGGTAATCATTTTCACTATGAGAGTGGACTGTAGTATTATGGATAAGCCTAAAGATTGAAATGGATTATGTTGGACATAAGTGATTATTGTTTAAGGATAGAAGTTTTTTTCGATATTATTGATGGGATGTTATAGTAATGTAGTTTTAGAAAAAGGACAACCTGCAGGACGGGCGACAACCCATCGCGTCGGACAAGGCTGTGGGAATCGAACCCACAACCGAAGTTCCACTGGCCTTTATCGCCTACCACTGGCCTACAGGATGTCCCTGTTTAGTAGAAACTAGTTTTATTATATTAAGTAGTATGATATATTAAGTATAAGTCCATTTTAGGAACCATATATGATTAATCTCACTATAGATCGACTTATGTATATAATTTTTGCTAACCTTTTGTTTGAGACAGATGGAATGACCCGTCATTCTATCACATGATCTGCTAACACTTCACGAATAACAAATTCAACTTCATTTATTTAAGAGATGTAGTGGAAATTGTTCAAGGCACGAACAACAGTGATATTGTACCAAAATAAAGTAAGTATTTATTCTAATTCAAATTCTTCAACTTTAGGGAAACGATCTTGAAAACCAAAAATGTTGTCCTAGTGCTCTTATATCTGATTAATCAGATGGTACCTTAGATCGTCACAAATTTGTGGATTTGTGATTGTTGTCTTTTCCATAGCCATGTTCTCTACCACTCTCCATCAGAACATGATGGTTAGATTTCTCTTCCATATCCATATTTTCACCTATGTGGAAGCCCAATGATTAGTTTATTTGGTTAACCGTTACATTTCATACGTTTGTTTTTAAAGATTGGTTTTGGTATTCCTTTTTATGATGTGGGTTTCTATTAAAGAAACTTTAGAATAGTAAACCATTCATAACCCCAACGAATTTCGAGGGCGAAATTCATTTTAATGGGGGTAGAATGTAACACCCCGAGATTTTATGAAAAATATTCCTTTTAATTTCATTAATGTCTTGTGTTATACGCTACACCAAAAAGAGCTTTCACAACATACATCTCTGACCTGGCTTGAATTACACGCAATCGCGACCTTCCACGATAGCGTGTGTTGTACGCAACACCAATTTTCGCTAAACATAGATATGCTATTAAGATATTATTAAAACTAGCCGTTATGAATAGTAATAACCAATTTTTGAAATTTTGTAAATTTTATTTTTCAAAATGGACTTCATTTATGGATTAGGAGTATCGAATTTAGCCTAAGGTGAAATTTTGGTACATTTCGGATAACTTTCATATTCTGATGAATAGTGAAAATTACTAAATTTTAATTAAAAACAACTTTTTCAATCGAAATAATTAATAGTGATAAATTATTAATTTTAGTGGTTTTAAAGTATATTTAGAATATATTTTTACAATTTAATACAATGTTGGTCATTGGATGTAATTTCACATTTAAACCAGACATAAACAAGTGTCAATCTTTTGATAGATATTATTTCTTAAAAACACGCTATTTGTTTTAACAGCGGGATTTAATTATAAAATTAATTAATGCAACTTCTATGTTATGAATTTGGTAAAATAGATTTCATTTTTGAATTCGGAATATGAAATATAGCTTAGGATGAAATTTTGACACTGTTCTGAAAAACATCAATTTTTGATGAATAGTGAAACTACTAAGTGGTAGTTAAAAAACTGAACTTTTCATAAAACATAATTTTACCGCTTCTGTGAATGGAATTTCAAAAATCCGAGAGACACGGTTGATGTCAGTAAGTAAAATGTGGTTCAATGAGATGAAAATAATTTTCGGTGAATAGTAACTTTTTACTTTTATTTACCACGGTTAATAGTAAATAGGGTAACTAAGGGTAAATATGATATTACTATTACCCTAACACATGTCCTAATTCTATTGGATAAGTTTAATTCGACCCAAAACAACCTTATGAATATAATATGACCATTTAGGTCTACTTGGATTAGATTATGACATTTAATATTATTTTATTTAATGAATATTTAAAATAGTTAAAATCAAAGTGTAATAACTAAAACATTTTTAATATGGGGTTATACATAAGATAAATTCGACTATAAATATTCATTAGAAAGCTAAAAAGATTTCCTACATAATGATATTTTATTTATAATTTTTATACATTAAATAAATTAATTTATTTATGACACAACGATGATGCAGTAATTACCCTTTTAAGGAAATATTAACATAATTGATGTTATAAATGCTCAAATGAATGTAATTTGAGACTTTTTATGAATTCCACGAATTTTATAGGTTACTATGATATATTAGTGTTGATTTAATCAATTTTTTTCGAACATATAATTCTGTTATGACTTTCAAAAAAATCATATATCAAATAGTGTCAAAACTGACACAAAATAGTTTTTAAATCAAATATTATATTATTAATTGTTATTTTATTCCTAAAAATCTAAGGTTCGACCAAATGACTTAGATAAGGATATATGTATTAATAATATAAATTTGGGGTTCGTTTGGCATGTTATAGTAAGTGTATTAACCATATAGTGAAAGAAAACAAAAAGACACGGTAAAAGTTAAATTATTTAACTTAGAGTTAAATCTAATTGATAAGGTTAAAATAATACCCTAAACTTGTCTAAATACTATTGGTTGATATTATTTCGACACATCACCACATTAGCTTCGAAATATGACCCTTTGGAACCATTATAAACCGATTTTGACATTAATATAAAATAATATTTTGAGGTATTCCTAAGGTGCCCCTCTCCTCCCTTATAAAAGGACACCTCCTCCCCCTCCTCCTCACACGAATTTGAGCACTCAAGCTCGGCCAACCCCTGACAAAATCTCTTCTCCACTTCCCTAGCAACATCCTAGAGGTTCTGGTCTTCCTCAAAGACCAATTTTAGTGCCCTAAGAGGAGGTCTCAAAGAGGCGCTTCAATGAAGATGTAATTACCGTTACCAATTCATTCATCTTTATTTCTTCTTCCACTTCTTCTTCTTAGGTTGTTTCATTATGAAGTAACAACATCAGTATCACTAATATACTGATATTTTATTATAAGTATGAAACAACCCTATTTCACCATCTATCCATCCTACGGAAAAAGAAATCACCGCGCGTGCGTACGTACGGAATACCGTCTCCACGCCGTGGTGTAATCTATTTTCCACCACCACCTTACATGGATGGGTATAATGGTGTAAAGAATAACTATACATAGTTATTACAACATCATATTGATTCTGATATATTTTATAATCCACTCCAATTCAATTCAATATTTATGTAAATGATATGATCGCTCGTGCGTACGTACGGACTACCGTCTCCACGATGTGATGAGATTCATTCTCCATGTTAACCATTTAAGAATGATTATAAAGTATATATAAGAAATAATAATGAAATATATGACATTATAAAGCTACTGGATTTATGTATGTATATATATATGTATGTCATCTACTTACTTCCATTCAAGAGAATAAGGAAAGGAAAACAGCATTCATGCGTACGTACGGACTACCGTCTCCATGAACGGTGTTTTTCATTTAATTTATCTTTCTATTATATATATATATATACGGAATATATATGATATATAAATCATATTTGATATTCTGGAAGTAAGAAAATCATTATATAAGTAATAATAATGTCAATAACAACAAGTCAAAACACCTACGATAAATGAAACGATTTTACCCAAAACGCTTCTTTAACATGGAATTTACAAAAGAACGAGTAATATAAAGTCATAAGTGAACCATATATGATATAATAACAATGAATATGATTCTGGAATAAGTCAATAACATGATTTAAATCATTATACAGGAGGTTCGGACACTTACAAAGCAAGTCGGACCTAAGGTAAGGGAAATATCACAATCTCATTTTTATCCGAGATTGTTTATACTTTGAAATTTACTGGGGTGTATTTTATTATCCACATCCATGTTTCCACAATATGTAATATTATTTTTATCCACCTACAACTGTTTAAATCCAATTTTACCCTTCGGTGAGTTTTTAATAAAAGATATGAATGGAATATTTTGTCGTTTTTCGTACGAGGTACTTTTTTACTTTTCCGACAAAAGTACGAAGAATGTTTTTTTAACTTAAACGGCACGAACGGATTTTTACGGTTTTATAAAGCCTTATTTTCATGAAGCTTCCTCCAAAATATTTCATGAACCTTTTTAATAAAATCTCGTTCTTTTAAAATGGCATGATGTTTTGTGAAAAGAAATTGATTTTGAAGAAGAAAGGATATTTTCCTCAAGAATTCATTTCAAGTGTTTTATCAAAATTATTTTCCATCTAAGATAATAAAGGGTTCTGTTACTATCTATATTTTTACATTGGTTTGACTATGTTGTGATGGAATTATGTTTATGAATTCCTTTATCTTATATGAATGGTTTATGATGTCATGTTGTTTAAGAATCCTATTTTTATTACATGGGTTATGCAATGATGTATGATTTATGATTTGGTGGCACACATAAGAATGGTATCATTATGAGATGGGTGGGACCTATATCTCCCTCCAATGCATTGGGTAAAGATTTTATATCTCATTGAGATAGACATGGCTGGAATGGTAGGTTATACCGGTTCAGTGAAACATGACTGAAACGAGGGTTACTCGATTCAGAAAGGGACTTTGTCCACTAAGATAGTCTTGGAAATGAGTCTTCACTAACAAGAAATTATTCTCTATGATTATGTGTGAATTCCACAAAGTTTCATGTTTAAAGTTATGATTATTGTGATTACATTTAACTTCCATGATTTATCCCATGTTATGAAATTATGCTCTCTTTTGCAGGTTATGATTTCCAAAATGTTATGTTCTTATGAATATGATGTGATTGATATTTTTTTTGTTTACCCTTACTGAGCATTTGAGCTCACCCTTTTATGTTTTGTTTTCCCCAGGATATAAAGAAAGGTTTTAGGTAAAAAAAAGGAAGATCTTTATGGGAGATGTTGAAGATCTTTCACCACGATTAGAAGATTATATTCCGAGTTTCCAAAGACACTAAACTATTACAGTCCTTGTGTGTGTGTTTTTGTAATGTACTAAGTATTCCGCAAAAGTAATGTAATGTCCATGTACGTCAGGATCCGGGTCTCTATATATATGACTTAGACGTTTATGCCATAGCTTGTTTTCTTCCTCTCTAGAAAAAAATCATATATCTTTTTTTCTTCTTATAAGTTAGAGATTTCCCTTTGTTATTTTTACCTGTAGAAACACTTGACCATGTTTTCCATTAATGATAAAAATTGTTATAGTAATCCTTATAGAATTACCTAAGTCACATAGTTTGCAGACGCTAGGAAAATTGTGACTGAGACATTCTTCTACTAAGACATCAGCACATGTCATCTCTTTGCCCAAAAACCTGCCCTTCATGAGCCAACAATCTTCAGGCCTTCATCATTTCAAAATTTGAAAACTTCTTCTTTGTAATATTTTATTCCTCTAACATGATCCTTCTTACCTATAATGTTTGATGTGTAACCTCTGTAAAGGATCCATACACCAAAAGAGTCTGAGGTTTTAAGAGTAATTTATTCCACCACTGCCTTCTCATCCTTTTTCTTTTTTGATCCATGTATTTGACCTCGCACTTGGTGTAGTTTCAAAATTTTGATATACCTTGGAGTGCGATGTTCCAACTTCATCATACAGAGCTGCTAATTGATTTTTGAAATTTCAACACACATGTTGGTTTGTTGATTTTCTACTTGTGACTATTATAATTTTTTCTCAGAACATTCCTCCGCATTGTTTATGTACAATATCTAGTCATGTGACCAAATTCTTCAAACCAAAAACAATACCCCTCAATGTATGCTCTATAATATTGAGTTTTTTATGGAATCCACTATTGTTCTTATGCCCTTCCACATCTCTTGGATATGGAACACAGATACTATAAATTTCAGATCATTCCACAAAAATAAAACTAGATATAGTTTTTATTCCTACGCATCACTTCAGCACCACTAGGTCTCCATTGGGATGTCTAAATCTTCATATTATCCTTCGTACCAAAATACAACATAAATCTCTGAATGGGTTCTTGCATTCTGACTTCAATTTTCATATCTTTTTGTTTTCCTTCAAGCCCCACATTAGATTTTGGATTTGATCAAAATTGAATCTTCCTTTTTTCCAAACCACTATACTCCACTATTAGATTCTCAGTTTTGTGAGTGATATTCTTTCTAAAAGACAAATCAAAAGTCAAGTGTTTTTCTTGATCAAAAAACTTTTTCCTCAAAATGAAGACTTCTACTTCTTGTTATTCGATATTCATGATTTTATATTTCATTGTGTTATTCAAGACATTAATATACCTTTTCTATTCTCCAACCTCGATTTTATACTCACTATCTGATTCTGAGTCCTCTAGTGTTGATGACGTGAGTTTCTCAATTTGTTCCATTAGCACATACATACCTTCTTCTTTCTACTGCATAGAGAGTTTGGCGTCATGGACTACTTTGTTGGAATTGATTTATTTTTTGATATCCAAACATCTATCTCTTCAAGAGAATCCTCTATGGTAAATTTTATATCAACTATTCCTTTAACGTCATCTTCTTCACCAATGATGGTTTCTTCCTTTTTCTGAGAACTACCGATGACTTCCACCGTAGAATCTTCTCCATGATCTTTACAATTATCTATCTCTTAAACCCCCTCAAACTCATACTAAACTGAACTGTCACATTCTTGTGAAAGTTGATTCTTCTTCTTAAATAAATTTTTCTTGATCTATTTCGTTCATTGAACATAGTATAATGTCTTCTTCCCGTGAATTTTGGCATCATCGATATCATAAACATCTTGGATCTTTTTGTCACACCATTCAACAAAATGTCCAACCATTCCATATGTAAAGCATTCAAGTGGAATTTTCACATTAAAAATTCCTTTTTCTCTTTGATTATTTGAGGAAAGGAATGACATCAACTCATTTGTCTCTTCTTTTTCATGAGAATCATCAATGGTGAGATTATTCAGGTCTCTGAATGACACCTATTTAGATTTACCCCTTTCCACAACATCATTATCATCATTTTCCATTTCATATGCTACAAGGGTACTGTGGTACTTATCAAGTGTCAGCTCTTTTGGCTCCTTGTCTACCAACACTGAAACCTTTGGATTGAAGCAAGGTGGATACTTCCTCAATATCTGCTTCACAATCATTAGGTCTTCGATGACTTCACCAAGAACTCACATGTCTTCCACTACAACATGTACCCTATAAAATAATACATCAATAGATTCATTCAGGTTCATTATATGATCTCTATAATTTTTTCACAACACATGCAGCTTTACTTCTCTGACCTACAAATCTCCTTCGTATATGTTCAAACGTTTTTTCCACATGGAATGTGATGACTTGAAGGAAATCACCTTAGTATAGATATAATTAGAAAGGGTTCCCCTTAAATCATTGATTCCCTTGGCGTCAGCATCCAATTCCCAATTTTCAGCCTCCGATAATGAACCAATATTGATGTCGGCTATGATACCATGCATCACTGATGTAAACTCATCATGTCCAAAAGGTCAGAAGTTGTGTAACATCTAATTCATCCATAACTGAAATTTTATCCTGTCGATGATTAGAATACCTTTATGATTTTCAACTCCATTGAGAAAGAATAAATAATATCAACCTTCACTCCCATTCCAATTGTTTGGTCCAAAAGGGTCCTTGATACCCTGAGAGGGGATTGAATCAGAGCATATATATTCTTTTGTAACTACTTCTTCCAACCACATTAGATCATTACCTATGGTTTAAGGTTCACATTGTTTGAACTTATGTATTTATGGAGACCATATTCTTTCCTTCTTTATCTACTGATGATGCTTTGAATGCAATGCATGGAAGAAAATAGGTAGACACATATACTTTTACTTGGTTCACCCTCACTGGGCAACATTCACGAAGCATATAACCAAGATGTGTCGATTTACCAAATATACTAAATATCACTTCCAATTTACAATATTCAGGTTATATCACTTATATTACAAGGATCACTAACATTACAATGTTTTTGGTTTCCTCATTACTTTCCCAAAGGTCACTCTTTATTTTTTTCTCTCTCTGGATCACTGATCGTAGAAAGGATTGCCTTATTCCTATTCCTTTGTTCACTACTTTAGAATGGTTCAACTCACAATTTATTGACTTTTATGTCTCTTCATTTGCATGAATACATGCATCCTTAACTGTAGATAGATGCTTTATTTATGTCACGATTTCATCAACTGATAAATATCACTTTTCACAGAAATGATCTGGGCAACCTCAAATTTAACATGCAGCCCTTACAATGCATTGCAAGCAATTCGCTTTCCTTGAGTGAAAAATAATCCCTTTTTCCCGTAGTTCCTACTTCACTTTTCAGTAATCCTCCAAAAATTCACGCAACCTCCATTTTACATGAAACGTTATCTTTGACGCACACCGTTATTTTTTACGTGTAGCCTTCATTTTACATGGAACATTAACTTTTACGTGTACCATGAATTTTTACACACAACATTCTTTATACATGCAACATTAACTTTTACATGCATAATAAACTTTTTTGTCCAATAAACATCATTTATGCATAGCCTATGCCTTACGCACAAACCAACTGCTTTTACATGAAAATAAGAAGTTTACGTGCAACACCCATGTGTATCACAATTTTGCACACCAGAGCTCAGATTCAATCTTAGTCTTGAGCTATTTTGAATGAGGGGAGTCACCTAATATTTATAAGAAAACATGATCCCTATGTGAAAAAACACTCCTTGAGCCTATGATCCTCTTCGACCCTGAAAAACACATCTTCCACAAAACACAGTATTTCACACACTGCTCCAAAATTTCACACACCTCATGCCTTTGACAATTTTTTAGCTTCTGATATTGAAACACCAATTTTGAGAAAATCTCCATTCCTCCATTTCTCACATAACTCTAATTTTTCACTCACCATCCTTTTCCAAAAATACAACTCTCCATTTTCAAATTATCAGGCCCAATAATTAGGAAAACAATGGAAAATGACAACACCTTTTATCTTATCTTTTTTTACTACCTCTATATCATTCATTACATTGAAGAGTTTATTCTATCAATAATGGATTGTCAACAACATCTCTTGAACCCAAAAAATAACCATGGATTCCCCTTTTTTCAAAAAATTGAAATTAAAAAACCCACCTTGTCAACAAACAAAACATCGAGGCCTACTTTTTCAATAATCACAACCAACCTAAAAATGCATCAATAATTCCTTAAGGGATTTTTTCTATTAAAATTTATGTTCTCTATTATTGAATGAATTCCTAGAATACAATCACCACTTTATTGTGGAGATACAACTCATTGGTTGTGATGGAAAAAATCTCTCCCTTGATAACATAAAATTTATTGGTTGTCTCCAAAAAACATAGCATAGTGCATTGGTTTGAAAAGTCCCATGGTTCCTTAAAGATGAAGCAATAAAAAATTTATTGTGGGTTTATGAGATAATTAATTTCCTCTAATGCATTAATGTGTTTTTTATTAGCAATATCTAGCTAGGATTACTTGCTTCCCTCACCTAAAGCATTTACTCACCCCCTTTGGCAATTTCCAAGGTGGTTCTTTATGTACCTTTTACAAGCGTAATTTTTAAATATCATGGTACCATTATATTTATACATTAGACCATCATAATTAAACTCAACTTTCCCTTTATTACCCCCATTATACCATGAAGATTATATTATTTCCATTTCAATATTGACAGCACAACATAAAATTTCCCCATAGCTATCAACGTCTTGGATTTACAGGTCTTTTGAAAAATATGTTTATGCCCACAAATGAAGTTGTCGACCTTGCACTTAGTGGGTAACAATAAATCCAGAGGGGCTTCATTGAATTCTTGTGAACTTTAAATAATACACCCTAATATATTTTATGTCTTTTCTTCATGAGGGAATGAATATCCCTTTTCCATTTTAAGTTAGAGAGTGAAAGTAAATTATTTATTAAAAAAGATCTGGTTCCGTCCTCCCCATCAGTTCAATATCATACCCAGGATTTGTATTTTTTATCATTGTCCACCACTAATCATATTCTCCCTCCATATCAAAAATATATAGTAGAGCGATCTTTTTCCCATAACATTTTTGGTTGGATACTATCTTTTCAATGGATTTGATCAATTTTTCCATGATTAAGAGATGAGTTGATCCATGGAAATTCAGAGGCCTTGGTCACATAAAAGAAACCAATCACATATTTTCCTCTATTAAAGGGATTTGGATTCTCCTCATGATCAAGGATTCTATTCTGATCCCGAGACAACCGATAGATTATCATTATAAAGTTAGTGATTCATGTTCACATCAGGTTGGGCATATCATTGGGAAGTCAACACATTTCTCGACGCATTGATTGTCTACATAATTCCTCAACTTGTTTCCATTATACATAACTAAAATAAAATCAATGTTGAGTATTTTTAAATGAATAAATTCATTGATGGTAATCTAATGACATTAATGTGATAACATATAAATGGAATTTGTTTCTTTACCTGTGAATTTCTAGGCTTCAATCTATGTTATGCAGTATCCATTTACTAATAGAGACTCATATGGGAATTTTTATTACCATAATAATGGTTTATAATGATTTTATTAATTTACCAAATAATATCCCCTATGAGTTTCAAATTTAGTGTGAATCAATGCCCATTGTTATGCCCTAGTTCCCAGTCAAGTCTATCTAAATGTGGTGTTTTCGGTTTTTAACCCTATATATATTTATTTCAAAGCCACATTGTCACGACCCGACTTCACCAAAAGGAGGGAAGGGTCATCAGATTGCCAGGCCCTTCCTTCTTTAAGTTGAAAGAAAGATAATGACCCCTGAAACCCACCTTCAATAGGTCCCGGAGTGGCGACTAGCACCAAGGGTATAGAAAATTCTCACAAATGGAAGGCATTACCCTTTTTATTTTATAGGATCGAGAGATAGGGAGAAGAAAACCCAACACCACCAAGGTAGAAAGAAAAGTAAAGCCAAAAGTAAACCATTCCCACATGAATGTTTCAAAAGTAAAAGCCACAAAGTGCAAAAGGTGACTACAAGGTAAGTACCAAAGGGAAAAGAAAAACAGCAACTGCAACTGCTCCAAAGGTCTGAGCTAGTAAGGTCATGCATGATCCCCGAAGTCCTCCTGGAAACCTGAAAGAAGTTTTATATACGTAGGGTGATCATACAAGTACACTCAGTAGGTAAAACCAAGACTCTCGTGCAGAAGTGGGGGAACGTACTAAACTCCCATGAGAAAAAGAGTAAACCAAACACCTAAAAAGGAAAACTATCCATCCCAAGCCTCACCAAGGCTCAATACCCAAATAACGCAAGTCAAGTAATATATATAATAAGAGAACTTCGATGTTTGGGTACCCCGCGCCACTTTCCCACTGGTTATTGAGACATCCTACGCATCGGACCAATCCCGCCATTCTCACCACAGTCCCACTGCCACACCCGCCCGCACACACCTGGGCCACAACCACACGCAGTCCCACTGCCGAAATCCCGCCCACACACACCTGGGCCTCAACCGCACGTAGTCCCACTGCTGAATCCTGCCCGCACACACCTGGGCCACAACTGTCACATGTAACCATGCCTACAAACACCTAGGCCAGAACAACCACCACCACGCCCGAAGACACCTGGGCTAAAGGATCCACTACCACACCCGAAGACACTTGGGCCTCATCCCGAAGATTCTTGGGAAACCACCTGCCGCACACACCTGGACAACCACCACACTACCTAGCCCGAAGGTTCTTGGGCTAATAATGGACCTCAAGCCATCATAACCTGCCCGAAGACACTTGGGCTATCCGGGAAAGGGAGCAGAAAAAGAGCTAATAACCAGCCACTATAAATATTTTTGGGGAAAACACCCTCCCCCATGAAATGGGGGTGTTCGGCACTAAGTGCTCAACTTGGGTGGGACGCGAATAAGAAACAAAAAGCTACAAGTATATATATATATAGGGTAACAAGCACTCACCCAAGCTAGGTTTTTCTTCAGATAGCCTACAGATCAAAACAATACTCAAGTCCGAGTCACGACTCATGCTAACAACCCATTTGTCCCCTTTCGCATTTCACGTCCAGTAATAATGTTTACGTTTAAGCACTATTGGGAAACTAGTAGTCATAGGCATAAGTCCAGGAAGGTAAACAGTCAAACATCAACCAAAACGTCCACACCTGGTTCTCAACAACAGAGGATTCCACCCCAATTTGTGATATAAACAGGTAACCACCAGGTTTTTAAACTCACAACCACCGAATCCATACCAAAAGGAGATCTCATCCCCCAAATTCACACGACCACTAAGAGTATAAAAGAACAGGGGATACCATCCCCTCCCACATTTCCAGCAATCGGCCTAAAAGGAACACAACCAACTACCACCATCAACACAACAGGGCCTTGCAAGTATTTTCAGATTTAAACGACTTAACACACTCCATGATTCGAATTTCATGTGTTATAACCGAGAGTTATCATAGAAGGGTTTATCCTGGTGGTTTCAATTTATTCAGCCGGATATATTTGATTAACCAATTCACTTTTCACAGTAGGAATTTACAACCACAAACAAGTCAGTTAAAACATCAGCAGGGTTCATTAGTGCACAAATAACGACCACCAACGACCTCGATTTTCAGGAGTCATAAGCCAGAACAACTCAACAAGATGGTCATAGAAGAAACATCATCAAAATATAAAACACCATCAACGATCACAACCCCCCCCCCTCTTCTTTCATTATAGAATTCGTTCTTTATCTTTAACTAGGTCTGGTTTACCCAATTCTGCAGGATCAAAAGCACGCCCACCCCGCATGATACACAAAAGAGGGAGACGAAGGATAAATTCCCTACTTGTTGATAGATGATTGACGTTTAGGCCGGGGGCGCGAAACATTACAGATGATGATGCGCCCGATGCACGAGAAGCTGTTTTTGAAAAGCCACGATTGAGGAAAGGAGAAACCATGGCTAACTTTTAGTTTATAAGAGCCGAGGACGGTTGAGGTGAAAACATGAAACCTCGTAAGGCGCGGGGGTCTTGGGTTGACCACGCGGATCCACTCGTCACAAAAAATGGGGTCGGGTGGTTTAAGCTGACTCATGAATTGATGAAGTATTTAATTAAAGCTCTTATGGGCGTTACAGGTCTTAAAACACGCTTAAACGAGTCAGAATAGGGTTTAAAACCCTACATACACAAAGGAGCGCTACTAGAAACAACTTGACAAGGCCGGGTGATGCGGATCGGTCTCACCGATCGGTCACGCCGATCGGTATCACCGATCAGTCTCACCGATTGGTCTCGCCAATCGGTCTCACCGATCGGTCTCGCCGATCAGTCTCACCGAGACGCCACTCCTTTAGAACCCGGATTTTGGCAAAGGGAATGACCAAGAGAGTCTGGGTCATCACATCAGATACCTCTCAAACTATTCTCGTCCCCGAGAATTGAGACAACCCAGAAGGGAAGGGCGGGTCCGAACAACCACCCCAAAAGATACCTCTCAAGAGTGAACCTCATCGCTAATTAAGAACATATTCCTGTCACGAACCAAGAAACATACCATGCCAAACTGTCCGGGCACGTGGGTTGGGGAGTCTCCTCCCCCATGTCAAGATATTATCCGCTTTGGGCGGCACTGACTTGCCCACACGGGTTTAATCGCATCTACCTTAATGCGTCTTGATTAGGGGTCGGGTTCTCTCCTTCCCCATAACCGGGGCTTTTCACACACAAGAAGAGGAAGAAAACCAGTAGATTTCATATCCAAAAGACAAAACGTTCTATCATAACAGGTACAACATTGAACAAAACTTAAAACAACTCTGGGTACTGGGTACGCATCTGTGTTTCCCTCTCCAACGTACTCTCCTCAAGTCCACCATGTCTCCACAACACGCGAACCAAGGGAATGGTTCGCCCGCGAAGCACCTTTTCTTTGCGATCCTCGATCACCACTAGTCTCTCCACAAGGGTCACGCCGTCCTCGATGTCCAGCTCACCCCAATCAAGAACGTGTGAATCGTCGTGCAGATACCGACGGATCTGGGACACATGAAAGACATCATGTATCCTTCGTAGCAGCGGTGGTAACACTAGCTGGTAAGACACTTTGTCGACCCGCCGTAACACTTAGAAGGGTCCGACGAATCTGGGAGAAAGCTTACTCCCTTTGCCGAACCTCTGCTGCCCACGCCGAGGGGATACCTTTAAGAACACGTGGTCCACAACCTCAAACTTCAAGGGCCTCCTCCTGGTATCAGCATACGACTTCTGTCGGTCCGGGGCTGCCCTCATCCTTTCCCGTATGAGCTGAACCTTCTCTGTCATGTTCCGCACCACCTCCGGACCAAGGATGCCTGCCTCTCCTACTTCAGTCCAACACACAGGCGAACGACATGGCCTCCCATACAAAGCTTCAAACGGGGCCATGCCAATTGTAGATTGGTAGCTATTATTGTAGGAAAACTCTACCAGAGGCAAGTATTGCACCCGTGACCCTCCTGAGTCCAGAACACATGATCGCAGCATATCCTCGAAGGTTTGGATGGTGCACTCTGTTTGTCCATCTGTATGGGGATGGAAAGCAGTGCTAAGGCATAACTGGGTGCCAAACGCATGCTGTAATCCCCTCCAGACCCGCGAGGTAAACCGTGCATCCCTATCTGAGACTATAGACCTCGGAACTCCAAGAAACCGCACCACCTCATCCACGTACATTCATGCCAAAGCATCCACATCACTCGACTCCCTGATCGCCAGAAAGTGAGCCAATTTTTTCAACCTATCCACTACCACCCAGATGGCGTCGTACCCTCCTTGGACCTTGGGTAGTCCTGTGATGAAATCCATTGAGATGTCATCCCACTTCCACTCGGGGACATCTAGGGGCTGTAGTAGGCCGCCTGGAACTCGGTGTTCAGCCTTCACTTGCTGATACACTAGGCACTTGGCCACAAACTCTGCCACCGCTCTCTTAACTCCGGGCCACCAAAACTGCCCCTTCAAACCCTGGTACATCTTGGAAACTCCTGGGTGTACCGCCAGGGGTGAGTTGTGGAACTCACTGAGAACCTCACCGCGCATCGTCTCTGGGACAAACAACCTTCCCTGGAAAAGCATCCGGTTCTGACCATCCTCGGTCCATCCTTCCGGATCATTGCCCTGGTCAACTTGGTCACACATCACCTCACACTCTAGGTCTCCCCACTGAGACTCTTCCACCTGCTGAAACAGGGATGACTACACTGTCATATGATATAGGCAGCCTCTGCCGCTATCCATCGTCGCATCCATGTGTAAGGCAGCCAACTCTTCCATTTCCTTCTAGGCGTCCGCCGACTCTCGGACCGCATCCTTCTATGTCCTCCTGCTCAAAGCATCGACCACCACATTTACCTTTCCCTCAGTATAAGAGATCTCGAAGTCGTAATCCTGGAGGAACTCCACCCATCTCCGCTGTCGCAAGTTTAAGTCCCACTGGGAGAAGATGTACCTTAAGCTTTTCTGATCCGTGAAGACCACAAAGCATTCCCCGATGAGGTAGTGCCACCATAACTTTAGTGCAAAAACGACCGCTTCAAGCTCTAGGTCATGGGTGGCATAATTACGCTCATGGGAACGCAGTTACCTGGACCTATATAAGATCACCCCTTGTCACTGCATCATCACACATCCCAGGCCCTGTCCCGAAGCATCACAGAATACCTCATAGGCCACCCCTTATTCTGGTAATCTCAGCACTGGGGCACTAACCAGCTTCTCTTTCAGATAGCTGATGGCTGAATGGCACTACTCACTCCATACGAAAGCCTGGTCTTCTTGGTCAGAGCCGTCAAAGGGGCTGCTACTCGTTAGATGTTGGGTACGAATCTCCGGTAGTAACCTGCCAGCCTGAGGAAACTTCGGACTTCTTCAACATTCTTGGGTGCTGCCCAAGAAACAACTGCCTCAACCTTTGATGGCTCCACCGCTACCCCCTACTCAGACACTACGTGCCTGATGAAGTGCACTTCTCGTGTCCATAACATTCATTTTGAAAACTTCCCATATAGCTGGTGCTACCGGAGGACCTCCAAAACTGTTCTCAGGTGCTCTGCATGGTCCTCCTCTGATCTAGAGTAGACCAGGATGTCGTCGATGAACACAACCACGAACCGATCTAGGTACTCCCGAAAGATGGAGTTCATAAGCCCCATGAACACGGCCGGGGCATTCGTAACACCGAAGGACATAACTACGAACTCGAAGTGTCCATACCTGCACCTGAACGATGTCTTCGGGATGTCGCTCTCTTTCACCCTCAGCTGGTCGTACCCAGATCGCAGGTCGATCTTCGAGAACCATCCTGCCCCTTTCAGCTGGTCGAAAAGATCATCTATCCTTTGGAGAGGGTAGCGATTCTTGATCTCCACCTCATTTACCCACCTGTAGTCTATGAACAACCTAATACCACCATCTTCCTTCTTTGCAAACAAGACCGGAGCACCCCACGGTGACGCACTCGGACGAACATAAACCCTCTTCATCAGATCATCAATCTGTATCCGTAACTCTCGTAGCTCCGAAGGTGCCATCCGGTAAGGAGCCATCGAGATTGGATGAGCACCGGGCTGCAGGTCTATCCCGAACTCGATATCACGTCGAGGGGGTAGGGTCGTCACCTCCTCAGGAAATATGTCCATTAACTCACGGATAATCTCTGGCACTTCCACCATTTCCGCATCTACTGATTCCACTACTAGGTCGACCAAAAAAGGGAGGAGAGGTTCCTCTCTCCTATTTCCCTTCGGACTGCTCCGCTCACCGGTGAAGGTAACATGCCGGCTGTCCAAGTCTGAGAACACCACCCTTCTTCGAAAAAAGTCGATGAAGGCGCACATAGAAAATTGCCACTGGATGCCTAGGATGACATCGTATGGCTGAATCTGTAGTAGAAGAAGATCCTTAACCGAATGATGTGGCCCAATCAGCAGTCTACATCCCCAACAAACGAACAACAAGTCGGTCTGACCTCCAACTGGTGTGCTCAACACCAGGGGCACTGGAAGTCTCTCGGCATCTAGACCAAAGGCATGGGCTAGACTGGGTGCAACGAAGGAGTGCGAAGCTCCGGTATCGAACAAAGCATAAGCAAGAGTTCTAAATAGACTGATCGTACCTCGAACAACCTCTGGCCCTGCTGGGACTGTAGCCTCTGCAGCGTGCAACTGTCCCCTCCCAGCTCCCCTGCCCCTCGGCTGTCGGCCACCTCCACGACCACGCCCTGGTCGAGGTCCCTGTGGAGTGCCTTGAGGTCGACCTCCTCCTACGTCTGCCCTCGGAGGAGCGGGAGCTCGCTGTCCCTGCTGCTGCTGCTGCTGGAATGGTCTGGCTAGAAGCTGCTGCTAGGGCAGGTGCTGGGGCTGACTGCCACTGCTGTACTACACCCGGTCTGGTCACTGACTCCGGAGATGCCCAGGGCTCCCACAGATGAATCACCATGGTCCCGGGCCCATAGGAAAAGGGCGAGGGCCGGGGGATCGAAACTGAAACTGCTGCGGCCTGCTCCCTGCGGGTCGGAACCTAGAGGGACCTTACGCTGGAGGCCTGGTGCTGATGACTTTCCCCTTTGATGGTCCCAGCTTGATCGCCTCTCGCGACACTCCCCCTAGAGCATGCATCCGCTCCACCACTTCGGCCTTCTTCTTGACCTCCAAGTACGTCTGCAGGGTAAAGTGGGTAACAGCATACTGGAGGGAGTGTCGGAGTGCCTCCTCCAAACGTCTTGCCCGAGACTCCTCGTCGGGAAAGAGGTCTGGAGAAAAACATAGGAGGTCCTTGAACTTGATCCCTAGCTCCCTCACAGACAAACTCCCCTACTGGAGGTAGAGTAGTTCATGCCTCTTTTCTGCCTTCATCGTCGAGGAGAGGAATTCCTCCCGGAACTCCCTCTCAAAATCCAGCCAAGCCACCTCATACTCTATCCTATCCCAAAGGTAAAGCATCCACAACTGACGTTCCGCTCCCCGCATCTAGATAATGACCAGAGGAACCTAGTACTCGGTCGGGGCCCGAATCAGGCCGAAGGATATAACTAGCTCCTCTAGCCAGCCTTCCGTCTTCATATCGGAGGTGCTGCCCTCATACTTCTCGAGGGCCTGTCGCTGGAAGGCTCGAAGAGTCTTCTACCACTGGTCGTCCTCTTCCTCTCGATTAGCTCTTTGATGATCGGCCGAAGTAGTATCCGGGGCCTCGATCGCCTGTACCACACGTGGTCGCCTTCCAGGTGCCATAGCTGCAAGGTAAACAAGGAATACCTAAGCACAAGTAGTGCAGAATAACATTCTTAAAATTTCTTAAAACTTTTTATTTATTCTTAACTCCCAAGACATCCCAGAAACACAAGAACACAAGTCATTATGATGCATGTACCTTTCCTAGGGTCTCTACCCTGAAATCAGTGTGCCCTCACTTGGTCGTTCGGTAGGTCCAGAGTCCTTGCATCGGATCACGGGGGGCCCTAAAATCCCGTGTCCTAGCCGGTCTTCCCCCGCCTAATTCATGCTCCAAGGTCACCCAACACTGTTTCCTTACCATCCCATGCAATCCTCACTGTGCCTAACTCCAGACTCCATCCTATCTCTCAACCTGCCTCTGATACCATTCTGTCACGACCCGCCTTCACCAAAAGGAGGGAAGGGTCAGCAGATTGCTAGGCCCTTCCTTCTTTAAGTTGAAGGAGAGATAATGACCCCCGAAACCCGCCTTCAATAGGTCCCGGAGTGGCGACTAGCACCAAGGGTATAGAAAATTCTCACAAATGGAAGGCATTACCCTTTTTATTTTATAGGATTGAGAGATAAGGGGAAGAAAATCCAACAACACCAAGGTAGAAAGAAAAGTAAATCCAAAAGTAAACCATTACCACATGCATGTTTCAAAAGTAGAAGCCACAAAGTGAAAAAGGTGACTACAAGGTAAGTAAAAAAGGGAAAAGAAAAAAAACAACTGTAACTACACCAAATGTCCGAGCTAGTAAGGTCCTGCTTGATCCCCAAAGTCCTCCTAGAAACCTGAAAGCAGTTTTATATACGTAGGGTGAGCATACAAGTACACTCAGTAGGGAAAACCAAGACAATCATGCACAAGTGGGGGAACGTACTAAATTCTCGTGAGAAAAAGAGTAAACCAAACACCTAACAAGGCAAACTATCCATCCCAGGCCTCACCAAGGCTCACTCCCCAAATAACGGAAGTCAAGTAATATATATAATAAGAGCACATCGATGTTTGGGTACCCCGCTCCACTTTCCTACTGGTTATTGAGACATCCTACGCATCAGACCAATCCCGCCATTCTCACCGTAGTACCACTTCCACACCCACCCGCACACACCTGGGCCACAACCACACGCAGTCCAACTGCCGAAATCCCACCCGCACACACCTGGGCCTCAACCACACGTAGTCCCACTGGTGAATCCCACCCGCACACACCTGGACCACAACTGTCACATGTAACCATGCCTGTAAACACCTAGGCCAGAACAACCACCACCACGCCCGAAGACACCTGGGCTAAAGGATCCACTTCCACGCCCAAAGACACCTAGGCCTCATCCCGAAGACGGTTGGGAAACCACCTGCCGCACACACCTGGCCAACCACCACACTACCCAGCCCAAAGCTTTTTGGGCTAATAATGGACCTCAGGCCATCACAGCCTGCCCGAAGATACTTGGGCTATCCGGGAAAGGGAGCAGAAAAGGAGTTAATAACCAGCCACAATAAATAGTGTTGGGAAAAACACCCTCTTCCATGAAATGGGGGTGTTCGGCACTAAGTGCTCAACTTGGGTGGGGCGCGAATAAGAAACACAAAGCTACAAGTATATATATAGGGTAACAAGCACTCACCCAAGCTAGGTTTGTCTTCAGACAGTCTACAGATCACAACAACACTTAAGTCCGAGTCACGACTCATGCTAACAACCCATTTGTCCCCTTTCTCATTTCACGTTCAGTAATAATGTTTACGTTTAAGCACTACTGTGCAACTAGTGGGCATAGGCATAAGTCCAGAAAGGTAAACAGTCAAACATCAACCAAAATTTCCACACCTGGTTCTCAAAAACAAAGGATTCCACCCCAATTTGTGATATAAACAAGTAACCACCGGGTCTTGAAACTCACAACCACCGAATCCATACCAACCGGAGATCCCATCCCCCAAATTCACACGACCAACGAGAGTATAAAAGAACAGGGGATCCCATCCCCTCCCACATTTCCAGCAATCTGCCCTAAAGGAACACAACCAAATACCACCATCAACACAACAGGGCCTTGCAGGTATTTTCAGATTTAAACGACTTAATACACTCCATGATTCAAATTTTGTGTGTTATAACCGGGAGTTATCACAAAAGGGTTGATCCTGGTGCTTTCAATTTATTCAGCCAGATATATGTGATTAACCAATTCACTTTTCACAGCAGGAATTTACAACCAAAAACAAGTCAGTTAAAACATTAGTAGGGTTCATTAGTGCAAAAATAACGACCACCAACGGCCTCGATTTTCATGAGGCATAAGCCAGCACAACTCAATAATATGGTCCTAGAAGAAACAACATCAAAATATAAAACACCATCAACGATCACAGCCCCCCCCCCTCTTCTTTCTTTATAGAATTTGTTCTTTATCTTTAATTAGGTCTGGTTTACCCAATTCTACAGGATCAAAAGCACGCCCACCCCACATGATACACAAAAGAGAGAGATGAAGGAGAAATTCTCTCTTGGTTGATAGATGATCGACGTTTAGGCCGGGGGCGCGGAACTTTACGGATGACGATGCGCCCGATGCACCAGAAGCTATTTGTGAAAATCCACGATTGAGGAAAGGAGAAACCATGGCTAACCCTTAGTTTATAAGAGTCGAGGACGGTTGAGGTGAAAATGCGAAACCGCATAAGGTGCGGGGGTTGTGGGTTGACCACGCGGATCCACTTGTCACAAAAAAAGGTGGTTGGGTGGTTTAAGTCGACTAATGAATTGATGAAGTATTTAATTAAAGCTCTTATGGGCGTTACGGGTCTTAAAAACATGCTTAAACGAGTCAGAATAGGGTTTAAAACCCTATTTACACAAAGGAGCGCTACTGGAAACAACTTGACAAGGCCGGGTGACGCCGATCGGTCTCACTGATTGGTCGCGCCGATCGGTCTCCCCGATCGGTCTCACCGATCGGTCTCACCGATAGGTCTTGCCGATCGGTCTCACTGATCGGTCTCCCCGATCGGTCTCCCTGATCGGTCTCACCAATCGGTCTCGCCGATCGGTATCGCCAATCGGTCTCCCCGATCTGTCTCGCCGATCGGTCTCACTAATCGGTCTCACCGATTGGTCTGAACGATCGGTCTCACCGATCGGTCTCACCGATCGTTCTGAACGATCGGTCTCACTGAGACGCCACTCCTTTAGAACCTGGATTTGGGCAAAGGGAAGGACCAAGAGAGTCTGGGTCATCACACACATCAACTTGAATAAACTTGATAGGGTTTAATTTTATTGATAAACTACTTACACAATACTTAAAAAATTAGGTATGTTTTCTTTTCCTTGTTTTTGTCCCTTTGGGTTTGTCTATAGTTTTCTAATCATAATCCCAATAGTAACTTAACTTTTCTGTTGACACCAACTATGAAAAACCTTGTCTTTTTTTAATATTAATAGATGATTTATTACATATGATTTCACTCATACAACACAAAGGATTGAGAAGTATAGCCTCTTTGTGAATTAGGTATATTACATATCAATTTATAATTAGGAAAAACAAAATCTTTATTGAAATATTTCGTAACAAGATCACGCATAAAACTGTATGAGATAACTTTGGAACATACATAAGAGAGGGATGAGCTATAAATCCTAGTAAGTTGATAAATATGGCATAACACGGATAAGGTAATACATGTTAGAAAATAGGAATATAAATGGGGGAAAGGGGGGGTAAGAATTATTAACATGAATAATAAGATCGGATATTGCACGATAGCATAGGCAACATGGGAAAAGAGGAAATAATATAAAACAATACATAATAAACATCAGTCAAGGAAAAGTACCATGAAATTATGATGGATAGATTGCCACAAAATAATAGGTTTTACATCCTATACCCACATTATATCTCAAGAGACTAGAAATTACACAATTCCTTGGAGTGGTATATAATTATGGGTTCACCCTTCACATTAATTTCATTCTCATGCTCAAGTGTGCCACATAGATCATTAAAAATGGAATGTTTTGTCATCATATTTTCTCATGTAGTGTGGAATAAATACGTTTGAGCACTAATTAATATAATTATATGTGTAGAAATGTGAGTACCCTTGATAAGAAATGGGTATAGTATTCACTATAGAATTGTTTTGGCATGGAAAAATCATGGTGAAATTTCTATAGCATAACAGTGATGCTTAAAAATTAATAAAATTGGTTGATGAGAGAGAAAGGGGTCTCTCATAATATTGATATAAAATGGTAAGTGGTAGGGACATGTAAAGACATATCCCAACAATATGAATTGGAAATATAAGACATAAGATAATAAATACCCATGAATAAATAAGAGAATGAGAGGATCCCTAACTTTATTTTGGTAGAGTAAGGATATGCTCCATGGATTTTGAGTGAATATAAATTAGATCTTCGCTAATTTTATATATAACTAGATTGGGTATTTATTTATTATTTATCAAACATATGTTATGGACTATGTATAATAAAATAACCAAAATCACTAATAATCGCATGGTTTTCACCCAACGTTTCAGAAAAATGAGAATGGTTTCCATTATTTTGTAAGAAACATGTATTAACATAATAAAATTATACCCCTAATGATGTGTATGTGAGTCACACTCTTAATGAAATGATTTTAACACTGTAAATTATATTAATGGTTTTGGCGGATTCCTGAAGAATTTATAAACACAAAATAACATTATTTTAAATGCAAACATATAATTAGTCATGAATATACTTTATAGTATTTATTAAATCAGTTTTTGTTCATTAGGAGTTCATAATACAAACCATATATTTATACAGTGTTTAATTTTTAACTAAAAATTTGTTTGTCATGGAAAATTATGAAAAATACATTGTTGGATACATTAGATGTTCTGATTCCAATAATAATAGTAATTATATCTAAATATTTTTATAAATATTTTTATTTTAACTTTTAAAATAATAATCTACATTTGTTGAAGAATTTTTGGGTTTATGACAAGAACAGTTTTCAAACCCCTATAAAAATTATGTTTGACTTCAAAAAAATTATATGATCGTTTATAGTTTTAAAAATTTATTTAATAATGATACTTTATTTAATTATTATTCATTTATAAAAATCTAGTTAATCATTAAAATAAATTCATTAACTGAATTTTAATATTACCCAAAAATACTATTAGGGTTTTATTGTATCAAAAATTAACTCATTTATAAATTAATACTAAAGGGATAAAAATATATTAATTATTTTATAATAAATAATGTACATACTATTATTGATAGGGTATTGATACATATCCCATTAATACACCATCATATTCCCTAACATTACGGTGTGCGATGGTGAGAGGTCGATGGTTTGGTTCGGTGTACATCGTTTGGGCCATGATCTCGATGAGCATGAACTTCTCCCATAAATGGGTTTTCTCATTCTTATGTGGTTGGATCCCACATTGAATATGGTCAAGTGAAAATCCTAGTGGTGTTATATCCCTGAATATATACGATACAAGGGCTTCATAGTGTATGATCCAACTAATTGAGGTAATCACATCCTTTGTTTATGTCAATTGGATTTTTTAAAACCATATATTTATAATAATCATGTTATAATTGTTCAATGGGTATATTATCAATTGAAATGATTCTTAATGGTCATTTAAATATGAAAGGATATAATAAATCGCAATAATTTCATTTATTTTCTATAACCATATTACATAATAATACATTTAACTAAATCCTAAGGGGAATTTTATTTATAACAGTTCAGTTCATTACAATCTTCCCCCATTAAGAAATGTCTTCCTCGTGATTTTTTTTTTGAAAAATAAATTAGCTGAGTGTAATTTTGTTTCATCACTTTCTCTTCTTCCCACACAACTTCTTCAGACTTGAGGTTTATCCACAACAGTTTGACCAAGTACATTACCTTATTTCGTAGAATTTTGTCACTACAATCTATGTGATTCATTGGATGCTCCTCATATGACAGATCATTCTCCAATGGCAGCACCTCTAGATTGAGTACATGTGTGGGGTTCGATATGTACTTACTCAAGAGGGATAAACTGAATATACATCATGTACTTGCGATTGTTAAGGAGGGAGGGCTAGTCGATAAGCTGATGCTCTAATGTGATCCATGATAAAAAATGGGGTGTTGTATCTTGCACTATGCTTTCACTTCATACAGACTTTCATCACATTATTCCATGGATATATGTAGTGGAATACCATGTTTCCCACATAACACTCTAGTTATCACTAATGATTTCAAAAATAGATCCTTTTTCGACTGTAAGAATCTTTGTTGTATAGCTCAATGGCCTTGACATTTTAAACCATTTAATTGACCATTTTAGAATATAGAATTTTGTGTTCCCCAATTTCATCTCACTACTGAAAAACTAATCTATAGCCAATCATATATATCCATGGGTTAAAAACTCATGGAAATAGCCTCACATCTATCCAAGATTCCATGGTACTATCCCAATCCACCATTCTTTTCATCCCTTCATCTTGATCTCTCCTCCCCAAAAAACCATCGACACCCCTGACGCCTTCTCACCACAACCCTCCTCCTCTTGCGAAGCTACTTAGAGTGGCCTACCCACCTCCTATTTTCCTTACCAACTACTCTCCCCTACTACTCTAAACACCCCATCTCTAAGGTCGGCATTGTAACACCCCGAGATTTTATGAAAAATATATTTTTTTAATTTCATTAATGTCTTGTGTTGTACGCTACACCAAAAGGAGCTTTCACAACACGCATCCTTGACTTGCCTTTCATTACACGCGATCGCGACCTTCCTTGATAGTGTGTGTAGTACGCAATACTAAGTTTCACTAAACAGCGATATGCTATTATTAAAACTAGCCGTTATGAAAAGTAATAACCACTTTTTGAAATTTTGTAAATTTTATTTTTCAAAATGGACTTCATTTTTGGATTCGGAATATCAAAATTAGCTTAGGGTGAAATTTTGGTAATTTTCGGATAACTTTCATATTTTGAAGAATAGTGGAAATTACTAAATTTTAATTAAAAACAAATTTTTCAATCGAAATAATTAATAGTGATAAATTATTAATTTGAGTGGTTTTAAAGTATATTTAGAATATATTTTTACAATTTAATACAATGTTTGTCATTGGATGTAATTTCACATTTAAACCAGTTATAAACAAGTGTCAATCTTTTGATAGTTATTATCTCTTAAAAACACGCCTTTGGTTTTGACGACGGGAATTAATTTTTAAATTAATTAATGAAACTGATATGTTTTGAATTTGGTAAAATAGAAATCATTTTTGAGTTCATAATATCAAATATAGCTTAGGCCTAATTTTTGGTATTTTTCGGAAAACTTTCAATTTTTGATGAACAGTGAAACCACTAAGTGGTAGTTAAAAAAACTGAATTTTTCATAAAACATAATTTTACCGCTTCTGTGAGTGGAATTTCAAAAATCAGAGAGACATGGTTGATGTCAGTAAGTAAAATGTGGTTCAATGAGATGAAAATAATTTTTGGTGAATAGTAACTTTTTACTTTTATTTACCACGGTTAAAAGTAAATAGGGTAATTAAGGGTAAAAATGATATTATTATTACCCTAACACATGTCCAAATTTTATTTGATAAGTGTAATTCGACCAAAAACAAGCTTAGGAAGAAAATATGACCATTAAGGCCCACTTGGATTAGATTAAGTCATTTATTATTAATTTATTTAAAGAAGGGTTAAAAGAGTTAAAATCAAAGTTTATTTACTAAACCCTTTTTAATATGGGGTTATACATAAGTTAATTCTACCATAAATATTCATTAGAAAGTTAAAACGATTTCCTACATAATGGTATTTTATTTGTAATTTTTAGACATTAAATAATTTAATTTATTTATGACACAACGATGATGCAGTAATTATCTTATTAATGAAAGTTTGACATAATTGATGTTATAAATACCCAAATAAATATAATTTGAGACTTTTTATGAATTCCACTAATTTTCTAGGTCAATATGACATGTTAGTATTGATCTAATTAACTTTTGTCGAACTTATAATTCTGTTATTATTTTCACAAAAATCAATTACTAAATAGTGTCAAAATTGACAAAAAATAGTTTATAAAAAAAATATTATATTATTAATTGTTATTTTATTCCTAAAAATCTAGGGAACGGCCAAATGACTTAGATAAGGTTATATATATTAATAAAAAACAATTTGGGGTTCTTTTGGCTTCTTATAGTAAGTTTATTAACCTTATAGTGTAAGAACACAAGAAGACACGGTAAAAGTAAAATTATTTAACTTAATGTGAAATCTAAATGATAAGGTTAAAATAGGAACCTAAACTTGTCTAAATTCTATTGGATGAGAGTATTTCGACCCATCCCCACCTTAGCCTCGAAATAAATCAATTTGGAGCTATTTAAAACCGAACTTGACATTATAATAAAATAATATTTTTAGTTTTTCCAAAGGAGCCCCTCTCCTCCCTTATAAAAGGGCACCTCCTCCCTCTCTTCCTCACAAAACTTTGAGCCTTAAAGCTCGGCCAAACCCTACCAAATTATCTTCTCCACTTCCCTAGAAACATCCTGGAGGTTCTGGTCTTACTCAAAGACCAATTTTAGTGCCCTAAAGGAGGTCTCAAAGAGGTGCTTCAAAGAAGAGGTAATTTCCGTTACCAATTCTTTCACCTTTATTTCTTCTTCCACTTCTTCTTCTTAGGTTGTTTCATTATGAAGTAATAACATCAGTATCACTCATATACTTATATGTTATTATATGTATTAAACAATCCTATTTCACCATCTATCCATCCTACGGAAAACGAAATCACCGCGCGTGCGTACGTACGGAATACCGTCTCCACGCCGTGGTGAAATCTATTTTCCACCACCACCATACTTGGATGGGTATAGTGGTGTAAATAATAACAATATATTATTATTTTAAAGTTATATTGATTATGAAATAGTATACATACACTCCAATACAGTCCCACTATCATGAGAACGATATCATCACTCGTGCGTACGTACGGACTACCGTCTCCACGACGCGATGAGATTCATTCTCCATGTTAACCATTTAAGAATGATTATAAAGTATATATGAGCAATAATAATTAAATATATGACATTATAAAGCTAATATATTTATGTATATATGTATGTCATCTACTTACTTCCATTCAAGACAATAAGGAAAGGAAAACAACGTTCATGCGTACGTACGGACTACCGTCTCCATGAACGGTGTCTTTCAATTCATTTATCTATCTATTATATATATATATACTGAATATATATGATATATAAATCATGTTTTATATTCTGGAAGTAAGTAAATCATGATATAAGTAATAATAATTTCAATAACAACAAGTCCAAACACCTACGATAAATGAAACGATTTTACCCAAAACGCTTTTTTAACATGGAATTTACAAAAGAACGGGTAATATAAAGTAATAAGTGAACCATATATGATATCATAACAATGAATATGATTCTGTAATAAGTTAATGACATTATTTAAATCATTATACAGGAGGTTCGGATACGTACAAAACATATCGGACATAAGGTAAGGGAAATATAACAATCTCATTTTTATCTGAGATTGCTTATACTTTGGTATTTACTGGGGTGTATTTTATCATCCACATCCATGTTTCCTCAATATGTAATATTATTTCCATTCACCTACAATTTTTTAAATCCTATTTTACCCTTCGGTGAGTTTTTAGTAAAAGATATGAAAGGAATCTTTTGTCGTTTTTCGTTCGAGGTACTTTTTGACTTTTCTGACAAAAGTACGAGAAGAATGTTTTTTTAACTTATACGACATGAATGTATTTTTGAAACATTATTTCCAAGAATCATCCTTTACAAGCTTTCATGTTTATTTTTAATTAACTTCTTTTAGTATTAAAATTGTATGACAAGTTAAGAAAAGAAAATGTTTTTGAATTTGAAAGGATATTTTCCTCAAGAATGGAGTTCAAGTGTTTTATCAAAATTATTTTCCATCTAAGATAATAAAGGGTTCTGTTTTCATCCCTATTATTAAATTTATTTGATTATGTTGTGATGGAATTATTTTTATGAATTCATTTATCTTATATGAATTGTTTTATGATGTCGTGATGTATAAGATTCCCATTTTTATTTCATGGGTTATGCAATGATGTATGGTTTATGATTTTGTGGAACACATAAGAATGGTATCATTATGAGATTGGAGGGACCTATATCTCCCTCCAATGCATTGGGTAAAGATTTTATATCTCATGAGATAGACATGGCTGGAAGGGTAGGTTATACCGGTTCAGTGAAACAGGACTGAAACGAGGGTGACTCGGTTTAGAAAGGGACTTTGTCCACTAAGATAGTCTTGGCAATGAGTCTTGACTAACAAGAAATGATTCTCTATGATTATGTGTGTATGCCACAAAGTTTCATGTTTTAAGTTATGATTATTGGATTTTCATTTCACTACTAAGATTTATCCCATGTTATGAAATTATGATCTCTATTGCAGGTTAAGATTTCCAAAATGTTATGTTCTTATGAATATGATGTGATTGATATTTCTTTTTTTTACCCTTACTGAGCATTTGAGCTCACCCTTTTATGTTTTCTTTTCCCCAGGATATAAAGAAAGGTTTTAGGTAAAAAAAATATGAAGATCTTTATGGGAGATGTTGAAGATCTTTACCACGATTAGAAGATTATATTCCGAGTTTCCAAAGACACTAAACTATTACGATCCTTGTGTGTGTGTTTTTGTTATGTACTATGTATTCCAAAAAAGTAATGTAATGTCCATGTACGTCAAGCTTCCGGTCTCTACAGTTGGTATCAGAGGAAAGGTTTAGTCAACCCTTGGAAACTAGGATGTGAAAACATTAGTGAGATCGCTAGAGATATTTCTAAGGTATGTCTAGGGATGTCCCTAAGGATAAGTATACATATAGTATATAGTCCTAGAACTATGGTAACAATATTAGATTAAACCAAAGATGATATATATTGAAGTTACTCCCCCTTAATTATGATTTTTTCCTCTCACACTATTCTTTTTGGGTTTTAAAAAAGGGCTGGAAACAAGATGATTCATGATAATGGAGGATATGATGGACAATGGAATGATATTCTTCATGAGAAACCAAATAAAATGGGATTTGGAGGTCCAACCATCATTATTATGCCGAATCAGCAATCTCAAAATATGATCAATAAAGTTAAATTTGGTAAGTTTCCTGACTCGGCTAATAAGAGAAAGATGGAGTTTCATGATGATCATAGAGGAAAGAAAGTTAAATTTCCCCTATGTAAATCATGTGTAAAGAGGCATCAAGGAGAATGTTTCAAAGGAACTGGAAGATGCTTTGGGTGTGGAAAAGAAGGACACAAAGCCAGTAAGTGCAAAGGAAAATGTTTAATTAACACCAGGGATGAGGATAATGGTATTGCTACGGCATCAACAATGGTTAAATGTTTTAAATATGGAATGTACAGGCATTATGCAAACCAATTCCCTAAGGGTAAGTATCATGAAGAGAATTAGTATGGTCGTATGAGTAGTATTTTTGTGGATGATGATGAAGAGACTACAAATTATATGTGAGATGAAAGAATTGTTGAAGCTCAGTCAATGGTTTAAGAATGTAGTGGAATGATTACATGTTTATCATGTGTAATGTTGTATAAGTAATCTCCTGGTACTATGGAATAAAGAGACATCTAAGGATTGTTACACTGTTGTCTTTCCTTGAGTTTTGAAAGTGTATGATTAATATTACCAGTATCCATGAAAGGTTATTCAGATATTTTTGGAAATAAGATGATATGCGCATAATGAAGAGAAAATGAGAAATTGAAATGTTTAACAGTATTCATGAGCTCATGATTGATATAAGTACTAAGTGATATCATGGTTTGAGTATATAGAATTTTGAGGATTTTGGTATGTGTAAAGTGTTAACTTTTAACTGCATTCATGTTTTCACTAAGGTTTAATGGGTATTCATTCTTCAAGATAATACATTATTAAGGTATTCACATGTTTGTAATTTGAACAACATGATATATCTTATGATATATGGGGGATAAATGATGGCATTCACGTGATTGTTCTGTGACATTTCAAGTAATCATTTTCTTTATACTATGAGCTTGGACCGAATTATTTTGGATAAGCCTAAAGATTAGAATGGATTATGTTGGATATAAGTTAGGATAAAACGTTTTTCGATATTATTGATGGGATGTTATAGTAATATAGCTTTATAAAAAGGACAACCTGTAGGACGGGAAACAACCCATCGCGTTGGACAAGGCTGTGGGAATCGAACCCACAACCGAAGTGCGACTGGCCTTTATCTCCTACCACTGGCCTACAGGAAGTCCCTGTTTAGTAGAAACTAGTTTTATTATATTAAGCAGTGTGATATATGAAGTATAAGTTCATTTTTGGAACCATATACGATTAACCATAAGATGGACTTATAACTTTTGCTAACCTTTTGTTTGAAAGAGATGGAATGACCCATCATTCTATCACATAATCTTCTAACACATCACGAATGACAAAATTCAACTTCATTTCTTTAAGAGATGAAGTGGAAATTGTCCAAATAACGACAAACGGTGAGACTATACCAAAATCACGAAAGTATTTCTTCTAATTCCAATTTCATCAACTTTAGGGAAATGATCTTGAAAACCAAAAAATGTTGTCTTAGTTCTCTTATACCTAATGAATCAGATGGTACCTTAGATCGTCACAAATTTATGGCTTTGTGATTGCTAGCTTTTCCAAAGCCATGTTCTCTACCACTCTCCATCAGAACATGATGGTTAGATTTCTCTTCCATATCCATATTTTCACCTATGTAGAAACCCAATGATTAGTTTATTTGGGTAACCATTACGTTTCATACTTTTTTTTTAAAGATTGGTTTTGGTATTCCTTTTTACGATGTGGGTTTCGATTAAAGATACTTTCGAATTGTAAACCATTTATAACCCCGACGAATTTCGAGGGAGAAATTCATTTTAAGGGGGGTAGAATGTAACACCCCGAGATTTTATGAAAAATATTCTTTTTAATTTCATTAATGTCGTGTGTTGTACGCTACACCAAAAGGAGCTTGCACAACACGCATCCTTGACTTGCCTTTCATTACATGGAATCACGACCTTCCTTGATTGCGTGTGTAGTATGCAATACTAAGTTTCACTAAACAACAATATGCTATTATTAAAACTAGCCGTTATGAATAGTAATAACCTCTTTTTTAAATTTTTTAAATTTTATTTTTCAAAATGGACTTCATTTTTGGATTCGGAATATCGAAATTAGCTTAGGGTGAAATTTTGGTAATTTTCAGATAACTTTCATATTTTGATGAATAGTGGAAATTACTAAATTTTAATTAAAAACAACTTTTTCAATCGAAATAATTAATAGTGATAAATTATTAATTTTAGTGGTTTAAAAGTATATTTAGAATATATTTTTACAATTTAATACAATGTTGGTCATTGGATGTAATTTCACATTTAAACCAGTTATAAACAAGTGTCAATCTTTTGATAGTTATTATCTCTTAAAAACACGCCTTTTGTTTTGACGACGGGAATTAATTTTTAAATTAATTAATGCAAATGATATGTTTTGAATTTGGTAAAATAGAAATAATTTTTGAGTTCATAATAACACATATAGCTTAGGCCTAATTTTTGGTATTTTTTTGAAAACTTTCAATTTTTGATGAATAGTGAAACCACTAAGTGGTAGTTAAAAAACTGAATTTTTCATAAAACTTAATTTTACCGCTTCTGTGTGTGAAATTTCAAAAATCTTAGAGACATGGTTGATGTCATCAAGTAAAATGCGATTCAATGAGATGAAAATAATTTTTGGTGAATAGTAACTTTTTTCTTTTATTTACCACGGTTAAAAGTAAATAGGGTAATTAAGGGTAAAAATGATATTATTATTACCCTAACACATGTCCAAATTTTATTGGATAAGTGTAATTCGACCAAAAACAAGCTTAGGAATAAAATATGACCATTTAGGCCCACTTGGATTAGATTAGGATATTTATTATTAATTTATTTAAAGAAGGGTTAAAAGAGTTAAAATCAAAGTTTATTTACTAAAACATTTTTAATATGGGGTTATACAAAGGATAAATTCGACTATAAATATTCCTTAGAAATATAAGAAGATTTCCTACATAATGGTATTTTATTTGTAATTTTTAGACATTAAATAATTTAATGTATTTTTGACACAACGATGATGCAGTAAATATCTTATTAATAACATTTTAACATAATTGATGTTATAAATACCCAAATAAATATAATTTGAGACTTTTTATGAATTACACTAATTTTATAGGTTAATATGAAATGTTAGTATTGATTTAATTAACTTTTTTCGAACTTATAATTCTATTATGAGTTTCAAAAAAATCAAATACTAAATAGTGTCAAAATTGAAAAAATAATGTTTTTAAAACAAATATTATATTATTAATTGATATTTTAATCCTAAAAATCTAAGGTTCGGCCAAATGACTTAGATAAGGTTATATATATTAATAATAAACAATTTGGGGTTCGTTTGGCTTCTTATAGTAAGTTTATTAACCTTATAGTGTAAGAACACAAGAAGACACGGTAAAAGTAAAATTATTTAACATAATGTTAAATCTAAATGATAAGGTTAAAATAGGAACCTAAACTTGTATAAATTTTATTGGATGAGAGTATTTCGACCCATCCCCACCTTAGCCTAGAAATAATTCAATTTGGACCTATTTAAAACCGAACTTGACTTTATAATAAAATAATATTTTTAGTTTTTCCAAAGGAGCCCCTCTCCTCCCTTATAAAAGGGCACCTCCTCCCTTTCTTCCTCACACAACTTTGAGCCATCAAGCTCGGCCAACCCCTGCCAAATTCTCTTCTACACTTCTCTAGAAAAATCATAGAGGTTCTGGTCTTCCTCAAAGACCAATTGTAGTGCCCTAAAGGAGGTCTCAAAGAGGCGCTTCAAAGAAGAGGTAATTTCCGTTACCAATTCTTTCACCTTTATTTCTTCTTCCACATCTTCTTCTTAGGTTGTTTCATTATGAAGTAATAACATCAGTATCACTCATATAATGATATGTTATTATAAGTATGAAACAATCCTATTTTACCATCTATCCATCCTACGGAAAACGAAATCACCGCGCGTGCGTACGTACGGAATACCGTCTCCACGCCGTGGTGAAATCTATTTTCCACCACCACCTTACTTGGATGGGTATAATGGTGTAAATAATAACTATATATTATTATTCTAAAGTTATATTGATTCTGAAATAGTATAAATACACTCCAATACAGTTCCATGATCATTAGAATGATATCATCGCTCGTGCGTACGTACGGACTACCGTCTCCACGACGCGATGAGATTCATTCTCCATGTTAACCATTTAAGAATGATTATAAAGTATATATAAGCAATAATAATGAAATATATGAAATTATAAAGCTACTGGATTTATGTATATATGTATTTCATCTACTTACTTCCATTCAAGACAATAAGGAAAGGAAAACATCGTTCATGCATACGTAGGGACTACCGTCTCCATGAACAGTTTATTTCATTTCATTTATCTATCTATTATATATATATATATATACTGAATATATATGATATATAAATCACGTTTTATATTATGGAAGTAAGTAAATCATGATATAAGTAATAATAATTTCAAGAACAACAAGTCCAAACACCTATGATAAATGAAACGATTTTACCCAAAACGCTTCTTTAACATGGAATTTACAAAAGAACGGGTAATATAAAGTAATAAGTGAACCATATATGATATAATAACAATGAATATGATTCTGTAATAAGTTAATGACATTATTTAAATCATTATACAGGAGGTTCGGATACGTACAAAACATATCGGACATAAGGTAAGGGAAATATCACAATCTCATTTTTATCCGAGATTGCTTATACATTGGTATTTACTGGGGTGTATTTTATCATCCACATACATGTTTCCTCAATATGTAATATTATTTCCATTCACCTACAATTTTTTAAATCCTATTTTACCCTTCGGTGAGTTTTTAGTAAATGATATGAAAGGAATCTTTTGTCGTTTTTCATTCGAGGTACTTTTTGACTTTTCCGACAAAAGTACGAGAAGAATGTTTTTTTTAACTTATACGTCATTAATGTATTTTTAAAAAAATATTTCCAAGAATCTTCCTTTACAAGTTTTCAATTTTATTTTTAAATAACTTCTTTTACTGTTAAAATTGAATGACATGTTAAGAAAGGAAAATGTTTTTGAATTTGAAAGGATATATTCCTCAAGAATAGAGTTCAAGTGTTTTATCAAAATTATTTTCCATCTATGATAATAAAGGGTTCTGTTTTCATCCCTATTATTAAATTTATTTGATTATGTTGTGATGGAATTATTTTTATGAATTCACTTATCTTATATGAATTGTTTTATGATGTCATGATGTATATGATTCCCATTTTTATTTCATGGGTTATGCAATGATGTATGGTTTATGATTTTGTGTCACACATAAGAATGGTATCATTATGAGATGGGTGGGACCTATATCTCCCTCCAATGCATTGGGTAAATATTTTATATCTCGTGAGATAGACATGGCTAGAATGGTTGGTTATACCGGTTCAGTGAAACAGGACTGAAACAAGGGTGACTCGGTTCAGAAAGGGACTTTGTCCACTAAGACAGTCTTGGCAATGAGTCTTGACTAACAAGAAATGATTCTCTATGATTATGTGTGTATGCCACAATGTTTCATGTTTTATGTTATGATTATTGGATTTTCATTTCAATACTAAGATTTATCCCATGTTATGAAATTATGCTCTCTTTTGCAGGTTATGATTTCAAAAATGTTATGTTCTTATGAATATGATGTGATTGATATTTCTTTTGTTTACCCTTACTGAGAATTTGAGCTCACCCTTTTATGTTTTCTTTTCCCCAGGATATAAAGAAAGGTTTTAGGTTAAAAAAGGATGATCTTTATGGGAGATGTTGAAGATCTTTCACCACGATTAGAAGATTATATTTCGAGTTTCCAAAGACACTAAACTATTACGATCCTTGTGTGTGTGTTTTTGGTATGTACTAAGTATTCTGAAAAAGTAATGTAATGTCCATGTACGTCAAGCTTCGGGTCTCTACAGGCATCCCCCTATACCCTCCCCGACACCTCCTCCTCGATAACCCTCAACACCCCCGACACCTCTTCACTGGGACCCTCCTCCCAACAATCATCCTCCTCCTATAAAGATGCTTCAAGCATTCTCCCTACCTCATCCCTTCCTTCCTGATTTCTCTCCCCCATAATCCTCAACACCCTCGATACAGAGTTTGACACCCCCAACTCCCTCCAAGATCCCTCCCCCGATGACCCACCTCCCACAGTATTTCGGATTTGTAATGATTTTGGTGAAGATCATCAATAGTAACATGGATACGTTGCATTATTGGATTGTGGGAATAAAATTAGTGAAAAATGGATGGTGGAAACGTTTTATAGATTATCATATGTGCACTTACGGCTTCCCCAATAATAATAAATGAAAAGATTATTGAGGTAGGGGATTTATATTTTTTCTCCTATCTTCTGTAATATTATGTGAGGGATATGTTGTGGAATAGTCTAAACAATTGTTGAGATTTTTAATGAGGTAGGGGATTTATATTTTTTCTCTCATATTCATGGAAGGTACTATCAAATTTAGAATTATCTTTTCCCAAACTCTAGAGATAATTTAATGAAAAAACTCCCTCCTCATGCTTAGTGGAGATGATATAGTTTAGATGGAGGGGTTCCAATTTGCTTAATTCAATTTAACATCATACTCTAATCTTAGGATTTATTTTGGTTTGATAGAAGTGTGTATTTAATTTCTCTTATAAATTTTTATTTATGAAATTTATTTATAATTTATGTCTTATTTTTCTAGTAATTCTTTCTCAATTCAATTCCAACATGAAATATTTTTGTTTTTGTATCATTGTTATATGGATTGAGAGACACTAGTTTTTTATATAATAATATGTGGTTATCCATTGTAAATGGGAGTATTTAGAAATAAACTTTGGTAAGTGCTTTGGAAATGAACATAATAGGGAAAATGGAAGGGAATGAGTAATATAAGATGAATATGAGTTCCTTTGTATTCTATTTGTTCATTATATACTAACCATGAAAAACTTTTTTTTTAGTATTTCATATTTAAATTGGGATATATAATACGAAGAAATTATAGGAAGAGATTATGGAATAGATATGATAATATAGAGGATCAGGTTATGCATCATGGTTTTGTTATTTCTATTGTTTATTCATGTACTGATGCACTGATTATTGATATTATGATGAACAATGTGTGTGTATTTGGAAGTTTTGTGTTGAAAAGACCTCCATAAATTATCAATCCAATGGGAGTGTCAAAATGATGATATTTTGGTAATAATAGAAATTTATTATAGAATCTATAATGGTAATGAATAATGGGAAGGAAGAAATACCACCCGCTAAAATATTCCATAAAGGATTCTATCCTAAATGAATTATAATATGACGTGTCATATTTTCATGTCTTTCACTTATTATAATAAAGGATACATTTTATGTACGAAATGTGATAAAATAGTGATGGTAATAATAAATATCAGTCTATGATTTATATTAATGGACAAAAAGTACGTAAAATGATATGTTAAGTTATGATTAATATTGTTAAAATGGGTATGGGTTATCGAGAAGTAATTTTGGTACCACAAGAGTAGTACGTTCTACATAACAGATTGATCTTATGGTATTATTATTAAGGATTCCATTTCATATAGATTTCTTTTAAGGGTTGATTTGAAGGCTAGTTCTCTTTGGTTTTCTCCCATATGGTTATCATTTCCTTAAGATACTATACGAGGAGTTGTAGGATTAGGTTATTTCCTACAGGTAAAATATAACTAATTGGATAATTAAGTGAAATATTAAATTAGATAATTAATGAAATATAATTATTATCATGGAAATTATTGTAATATTTAATAATGGTGAATAAATAATTAATTATAAACCAGTAACTTATAATATATGGATGAGTGGAGATATCGTCTAGGGGAAATTATTTAATCTGGGAATGGAATAACTATTTCATTTTTATATTTCATTATTAATAGCTCTTATATTGGGTTTACATTGTATCCACTTTTGTATATACGTTCATGTCTATATCCTTTTAGTTACCTTGGGGATTATTCTTTTGAGAGAGACTGTTATTTTGAGATTCTCATACCTTATTTGTTTATGAGGATCATTACTATTAATTAATGGTTTGGAACATGGGATGTAGTTTTTATGATGGATAATATGAAGATACCTAGGAAATGTGATTGGGTAATAGGGATGATAATTTGGTTTCTGATTAGACATTTAGTTCTACTAGGTTATCATTTTCTATTAGGATCACTATGAGTATGTGTTCTATGACTTTGGAGGAAAGTACCCTCCATATCGTTTTTTGAAATAAATATAGAGCCATGTAATTCAATAAATATTCGTGTTCATAATTGGTTTTTTCCTCCTATTCATAATGGATGTATTGTGGAATGGATCTCTTTCTCTCAGCCTCTTGGGTTCTGTCCCTATCACCGCCTTCACCTTAACCATCTATGGTTCCTCAGCTCATCCTCTCTACTGCAATCTCTCATGGTGGTTCAGTCCTATCCATGAGGGATACCCATGAGGGATTTTAAATTGTTTTCAAATGTTTTTTGTACTTTGAATGAAGTTATTTCATGCCAACAATTTGTGAAAATTACTGAGTGGATCTTTAAAATGAATTTAAAAATTTTAAACTGGTGTTTTGACACCATCAATGTTTTCAAAGGGGATGATTTTGTTGGTTTAAATTATTAATTTACCAGAATAAGTGTTTTTCCCTCGTTTTTAGTTATTTTAATACTTTCAGGGTCTTTGTGGCTATTTTTTATTTTTATGGTTCTTTCCTGGGAAAATTATATTTTAAAATGGTTTATAAATAATTTCTCCTAAAATGATATTTCATATGTAAATGAATTGTTTTCAAATCATAGAAATATTTTTGTACAATCTGTTAAGTAATTTATAAATGAATTTTTTTTACGTTATAGATACCCCCAATTTTCAGAACCCTGGTATATATTATTATCCTAATGGATTATGGTTCCACTAAGGATATTTATTATTTTTAATTATTATAAATTGATGTGAAATGGTATATTTCCTGATAAGGCGTTGTAGGTGATATGAGGTTTACTTATTTGTCTTAATATGTTGATTTATGTGATGATCTTATGATTCATTCATTATTCTCACCTTCATTTATTGATATCATACAAACCCTAAGTAACTAAGTAGATGTTTGGGATGAGTGTTATAGTAAATTAGTGTGCATGTCCTAGTTATTTCTATAGGAATGTTATATTATCCTACGGGTTTATATTGTACTCGAAAGGAACAGGGTGTGGATAGGTCATACGTGTATTTTAGTTTCACATAGGAATTTGGAAGTAGGTAGGCGGGGCTACTATAGAAGGATGGATGGAAACTACTAGGGGAGGGTGGGGAAGGGGGTGTGGGCTGTAGGTGGGAGATGGGGCTATGCTACTACATGGGAAGGGGACATGGGCTTTGTTTAGGCTGGAGAGTTGGGGTCACTATAGGGTCAGTGGGGGTTGTGCTACTACAGGAGGTTATGTAGGGGGAGGGGGGATACTGCAGGGGGAGTGGGGGTGTGCCAGGGGGAGGGGTTGGGGTAGTGGGTTGGTGGTGCTACTACAAGGGGAGGGGGTTGTGTGCAAGTGGGGCTATTGCAGGGGGAGGGGTGGGGGAGTGGGGGAGGGAGGTTAGGGTGGTATATGGGATAGGGGTTGTGCTACTACATGGGGAGGGGGCTGTGTAGGGGTGGGGTGGGGGAAACCACAAGGGGAGTGGGGGTGCAACTATAGAGGGGTGTAAGTGGGTGGGGGATGGAGCTATGGTAGGGGGAGTGGGGGAAGTGCAGGGGGAGGGGTGGGGGTAGTGGGTAGGTGGGGATACTGCATGGGGCGGGAGAGGAGGGGTAACGCCCCGACCCCAGTCACCCAGAGTCGGTGCATTATTACGTAGCATTGGCATGATCACAAAAGATCAAGTCTCAAAAGACCGATTAGTTTAGTAGCCTTGAAAACAATATATACATTCATAAGTCTTACATTACATCATAAAGTAAAACAAAACTACAACAAAATCGTGTCTTCATATCCCCTCATACTTTCCCTGCAGGTCATTCATAATATACTTCTTCACATCCTGGAAAAATTAAAACATTAGAAGGGGTGAGCTTAGATGCTCAGTAAGGATAACAATATAGCAGAAGCTTTCATAAATAAACATTAACATTTAAGGCAATGTATAACTAAAACAAAAGCCTTTTAAACTTGAACTTTAGAATAATATAGAAAAATTAAAATGAAATAATTCCATTTGCTTATTCACATGGATATTCCACTAGTCGAATAATCACATGCAATATCAATAACCACTTTCATAATGATGGAATGCATAATGTCAGACTATCATAACCACGTAACCAAGGCCTCGTGCCAAGACTACAAATAAGATTTTGTCAAGGCCTCGTTCCAAGACACTAGTTTGTCTCATGAGACCTACCGATGCATCGAGGAGCTATAGCGGACTCCACCCGTCACTTATTAAGTCCAATGCATTCCTCATATGAACAGGTTTAAACATATCATAAACCATAACATAATCGTATCACATAAAACATGCATAAAGAAAACATAACATTTCCACATTTCAATCACAAGATATCAATACGACACATTGATATGATAAAAACACTTTCAAAACCATTTTCCATACCAAAATAAAAGAAAATTAAAACTTGGTATTTATTTTTCATTTCAAAAAAAATTATGGCTTGTAGAGCAAGTCGAAACTCAAATAATAGTCACGGCGGCGCAGAAGTCGTTGCCGCTGCATACGTACGACAAAAAAACATTCCCTTTTGTCGTTTAGTAAAACGCTTCATATAAAAAATATTCCTTTTGAATAAACATAAAAGGCAAAGGGGTTTATACACCATATAAAATAAAGTTGTGTATAAAACAAAATATGCCTCAATGAAAGGAGATTGAGATGAAGTCCCTTACAAAGATCATTTTTTTAAATAAAATAGATCTATTATGTGTATTCACTATAATTACACATAAATAAATTACAAATAAAAATTAGGAAAAACTAATATCATGACATAATTTGAAAGTAGGAGATTAACCCAAAGAATTGAAATTGGGTTAACAAGTTCCCTTACCTCGTGTCCGACTTCACTCGACCATTATTTAATCTCATGAATAATAAACTATAGTTAATATCTACTTTCTTAAGAACCTTTTTCAAGTTAATTATCCCTTTTATATCACTTATTACAATGTTACGAAAATTAGGTAGTCATTTAAGTTAATAACTGTCGTTTTATCGATCTTTGGTACCTGAGTCAACAATAAACATCTTATAATTACAAGTTGTTTATGTGGTAGAATATCCATTATCTCCAGAATTATATTAATGACGTAGATATCATATATATCATATATATCTAGTATATACATTCATTCATAATATTACATAACATTTAGAGGTAAGAAATGAAATGCACCGTTCATGGAGACGGTAAGTCGTATGTACGCATGAATGCTACTTTCATTTATATTTCATATTTAATTAAATAAAATCATAATGATATGAAGGTATATAATAAATACATTATAATATCATATATAATATCATTTACTCCATCCTTTATACATCCCACATATGACATTAACGATTCAAATCACTTTGAGGGAGCGGTAGTCCGCACATCCTAAAATGAAATTATCGCATTTACCCATAATGGAAATCATAAAGGTATGTCATAAATGAAAAATACAGAAGCATAAGGAAAAAATAAATATAATATATATCATATATAATATAGTGATATCTTAATGGCCACCGCTAGAGGTGTTAAAAGAATATTGAACAATCATCGTTTTGTGAGGCAGTATTTCGCCGCCCACAGAAACAGTATGTTCTTTAGCCATTAGAAGGAGGTGTGTGTAAGTGTAAATCAAATACATATCATAAAAATATCCTAGTATATTTTAGATACTGTTTTTTGTGCAAAATAAAGTAATAAAAATATTTTAAGGGGTTGGAGAAGCAAAATAAAACAAAAGAACATAAGAAAAGACGTTACCTTAAAATTGGGTAACTCTTTTTGATTTTAGGCAAAGGCTTCTTTGGGAAGACTTATGCCCAATGTGAGGCTTCTAGGAGTAAGATAGGGAAGTTGAGAGAGTATTTGGGCAGAGTTTGGCCTAGCCAAATGGATTTTATGGTGTAAATAAGGCGGTAGAGGTGGGGGCCTTTTATAAGAGGAGATGAGGGGCACTCTTGGAAAGTAATGAAATGTTACATTATCATGAAGTACTTTTTGGATTTATAAGGTCCAAAAATTATATATTTATAGGATACGGTGATAAGGGATCTAAATCTACTCATCCAATAGGTTTTTGACAAGTTTATGTCTTAGATTTTATATTATCAATTCATTTTATTTAAATAGTTAATTAATGAGGTAATCGTTGCATCATCATGGTGTCATAAACATTTTAATTTATTTAATGTCTAAAAATTATATAAAAACTATCATGATGTAGGAAATAATTTTATCTTTCCAATTAATATTTATAGTAAAAACTTTAACTTATATAACCCCGTGAAATAATTGTTTTAGTAAAACAACACAGGTTTGTGACAATTTTATTTTTACTTTAAATAAAAAGTTATTAATGTCATTTTCTTACCCTAGTGGCTCCATGGGGTCCCCAAGTTGACCCATGTATTGTCTTGGTAGGCCATGAGTGATCCAATAATGATTGTACAAGTGTCAAGATATTTTCATATTTTTATAATATCATTTTTACCTTAAATTTCACTAATTACCTTTAATTTCAATTTATAGAACATAAAAGTTACTATTCACCAAAAATTATTTTAATCCCATTGAACCAAATTTTACTTCCTAATGATATCCATGCATGTAATATTTTTGAAATTCAATACATAGAAGTGGTAATGTTTCATTTACACGAAAAATTAGTTTTTAAACTACCACTTAGTGGTTTCACTATTCATCAAAAATTGAAGTTTTTCAGAAAAATACCAAAAATTAACCCTAAGCTATATTTGATATTCCTAATTCAGAAATGATGTCTATTATACAAAATTCAAACCATACAAGTTGAATTAATTAATTTAATAATTAATTCTCTCTGTCACAACAAATAACGTGTTTTTAAGAAATAATATATATCAAAATATTGACAATTTTTTATGTCCAATTTCAAAGTGAAATTAATTCTAATGACCAACATTGAATAAAATGGTAAAAATATATTATAATTATACTTAAAACCCACTCAATTGTATAATTTACCACTATAAAATATTTTTATTAAAAAATTTGTTTTTAAGTATTTTTCACTATTCATCAAAAATTTGAAGTTCTCAGAAAAATACCATAGATTCAACATAGGCTAATTTTGATATTCAGAATCCAAAAATGAAGTCAATTTTGAAATATAAAATTTATATAATTTCAAAAAGTTGGTATTACTATTCATAATGGCTATTTTGATTGGTCGCGGTGTGTTAGAATCTTGAAGATGTATACAACACACGCTGATCTATTATTCAAAGAGAAGCATACCATGGAAGCTTGGGGTCTTACATTCTCCCATCCTTCAATAAATTGCGTCCTTGAAATTTTAAATTTTTCTTTTAATATAAAAGGTTGAAAATAGAAAATACCTTTGTGGAAAACCCACATCAGAAATAAGGTTAATAAAAATATAACTTTAAAAGAATGAAAGAGAAGTAAAAATGTCACCCGAGATAGCCCACACTATGATTCTACGAAAATATGGATATGGAGGATAAACAAACCATCAAGGTCTGATGGAGAGTTGTGGAAAACATGATTAGTAGAAAGTTAACCACAAGAAAATCAGAAACATGTGATTGGTTAAACGGTCATTGAATCCCAAGTTGGAATAGTTAACCGAAAACATTTTTGTTTTAAGTTACCTTTCATAAAGTAGAGGAATTTATTTAAGATATTTACTAAGAACGTAAGGAAATATACTTACTTGTCATATAGAATTTCATTCTTTAATAAATTTTTACCACCAACCCATATTTCACTCCAAATGGTAACAGAACTCAAAAATATTCTATTTATCTTAATTTTATAAGGTTCCAAATATTACCACATACCATTTAGATTAGGAAAACTATTTTGTAATAACCAGGGACTTCTTGTAGGCTAGTGGTAGTTAATAAAGGCATGTCTCACAATGGTTGTGGGTTCGATTCCTGCAGCATTGTCCGACGCGACAGGTTATCCCCCAACCTGTAGGTTGTCCTTTTCCTAAAAGTATAGTATTATAATATTCCAAAAATAATCTTCATAAATTTTTTAACCTTAAACAATACTACCCAAAGTTCAACTTAATCCATTCCAACTTTTATAGTTATCCAAAATGCCTCTGTCTAAACTTTTTCTAAAAGGTCTCTAAATTCCAAAATCAATTGTATCATCAGATTCCCCAAACAAAGTAAAGTTTCTCTTATTGTCACATAAAAAAATATTATTACCATCATCATATTAAAAAGTTAATGAAAACAACATGTACTGCAGTACAATCCTTATATATATCACATTATTCTTATAACCAGAATATAATCCTTGAGTCCAAAAGCACCAATACATTAATTATTCCACTTCAACTGTAGTAACATCATAATATTTTCCTTGATCCCTTGGCATTTTCTGAGGTAAGTTTCCCTGACGCTTAGGACATTCATTTGCATAATGCCCCATTTCCCTAAAATTGTAGCATTCAACATTTATAGCCTCTTTCTTTCCATTGCAATCACGAGCCTGGTGACCTTTTTTTCCACATTTATAACAAATTCCCATTCCTTTTAGGAAAGTACCGGGGCGATTCTTCCCACAATTATCGCATAACGGAAAATCCTTCTTTCCCTTTTTCCCTTTATATGTCTCTTGTTCCATTGTTCTCTTCTTCTCTTGCTTTACTTTATTTTCATAAGATTTAGAGAATTCATTTTCTGTCTTGATAGCACACGAGACTATATCTTCATATGACAAGAAGGTTTGTGAGACTAATGCTCGATGGAGAAATGGTTTTAACCGTCAACGAAATGATCAATCTTACTTCATGGGTTACATATATAATCTACAGCATGTCTTGCTAACCTTGTAAAGACGGCCTCATACTTTGCGACATTCTCATCCTCCTTTTGTCTCAGACTCAGAAATTACCTTTCCATATCTTCTCGATGGTCATGAGGAAAGTATTTTTCTTAGAAAATCTCTTTTAACTACCTCCATTCTATATTTGATACTTCATCACCTTCCTTTGTATTTTTAATCAACGAACACCATTGATCATCATCTCTAGTGAGGCGGTAAACTTCCATGGTAACCTTTTTCCTTTCACTACTCCCCAACGCATTGAATATTTTATCTAAGGAATTTATCCATTGCTCAGCTACTAAGGGATTAGTACTCCCATTTAATGTTGGTGGTTATTGCCTCATGAAGCAGTCTAACATTGATCCTCCACGTTGCGGATTCGGGTGCTCCATATGAGTAAGGATATTATTCATAACCTGAGTGAGTTGTCCCAGTATGGTGATAAGTTGATCAGCACCAGTTGTATCTCCATCTCCATTATAATTATCTTGAGCAGGAGGGAAATCCCTACATGGAGTACGTGCATTGATACGGTTTCCATTCCTCCCACTAGGCGCCATTTCTAAACAATGGCATAAACAAGATTAGTTTATGAATCAAAATACATAATTCGATACTTGTAAGACACTTACATAAATGGAACTATAATCATAAAAATGTTTTCTTTGAAGAATTATATACTCATAAACCCTTCATAATGGTTTGTAAAGAAAATGAGAATTATCCTAAGCATATCCCCCGGGAGTGTCGTAACCAAGAGTGCAGTAAGGCCCGTTTTCGTGCACCAGTTCCCGTTCGAGTATAGCTGAAAGCGGTGTTTTCGGGTTTTACCCCTAGGTACATATGTGCTAGAGCCGCCTCTACCTGCTCGTATCCAGACAAGGATGTATTTATCAGAAAACTCACAAAATCTCTATAATACCAAAATTATAGGAAGTTCTTCTATACTAATCCTCAAATTTTATCTTAGGTGTCTATGTATTCTAATCAGAGTTTATCTAAATCTAGCCTCCAAGGTTAGTACTAAACTGCCTCTGATACCAATCGTAACGCCCCGACCCTATTACCTAGAGTCAGTGCATTATTACGTAGCATTGCCATGATCACAAAAGATCGAGTCTTGAAAGACCGATTATTTTAGTAGCCTTGGAAACACTAGATACAAGAATAAGTATTACATTACATCATAATGTAAAACAAACAACAACAACATATTGTCTTCATATCCCCTCATACTATCCCTATAGGTCATTCATAATATACTTCTTCACATCCTGGAAAAATTATAACATTGGAAGGGGTGAGCTCAGATGCTCAGTAAGGATAACAATATAGCGGAAGCTTTCATAAATAAACATTAACATTTAAGGCAATGTATAAGTAAAACAAAGTCCTTTTAAACTTGAAATTCATCATAATATGGAAAAAATAAAATTAAATAATTCCATTTACTTATTAACATGGATATTCTACTAGTCGAATAATCACATACAATATCAATAACCACTTTTATAATGATGGAATGCATAATGCCAGACTATCATAACCATGTATCCAAGGCCTCATGCCAAGACTAAAAATAAGATTTTGTCACGGCCTTGTGACAAGAAACTAGTTTGTCTCATGAGACCTACCGATGCATTGAGAAGCTATAGCGGGCTCCACCCGTCACTTATTAAGTCCAATGCATTCCTCATATGAACAGGTTTAAACATATCATAAACCATAACATAATCGTATCACAAAAAACATGCATAAAGAAAACATACCATTTCCACATTTCAATCACAAGATATCAATACGACACATTGATATGATAAAAATACGTTCAAAACCATTTTCAATACCAAAATAAAAGAAAACCAAAACATGGTATTTATTTTTCATTTTAAAATAAGTTATGGCTTGTAGAGGAAGCCGAACCTCAAATAATGGTCACAGCGGCAGAGAAGTCGTTGTCGCCACATACGTATGACAAAAAACATTCCCTTTTTTCGTTTAGTAAAATGCTTCATATAAAAATAATTCCTTTTGAATAAACCTAAAAGTCAAAGGGGTTTATACACCGTATAAAAGAAAATCGTGTATAAAACAAAATATGCCTCAATGAAAGGAGATTGAGACAAAGTCCCTTACAAAGGTCATTTTTTTAAAATAAAATAGATATATTATGTGTATTCTCTATAAGTTCACATAAATAAAGTAAGAATATAAGATAGTACATAATAATATCATGACATAATTTGAAAGTAGGAGATTAACCCAAAGAATGGAAGTTGGGTTAAGAAGATCCCTTACCTCATGTCCGACTTCACTTGACCATTATTTAATCTCCTGAATAATAAACTAGAGTTAATATATACTTGATTAAGAACCGTTTTCAAGTTCATTATCCCTTTTATATCACTACTTACAATGTTACGAAAATTATGTAGTCATTTAAGTTAATAACGGTCGTTTTGTCGATCTTTGGTACTTGAGTCAACAATAAACTTCTTATAATTACAAGTTGTTTATGTGGTAGAATATCCATTATCTCCAGAATTATATTCATGATGTAGATATCATATATATCATATATATCCAGTATATACATTCATTCATAATATTACGTAACATTTAGATGTAAGAAATTAAATGCACCGTTCTTGGAGACGGTAAGCCGTACGTACGCATGAATGCTAATTTCATTTCAATTTCATATTTAATGGAATGAAATATTAATGATATAAAGGTATATTATAATTCCTGTATAATATCATATATAATATCATTTACTCCATCCTTTATACATCCCACATATGGCATTATGGATTCAAATCACTGTGAGGGGGCGGTAGTCCGCACATCCTAAAATAAAATTTTCGCGTTTACCTGTAATGGAAATCATAAAGGTATGCCATAAATGAGAAATACAGAAGCATAAGGAAATAATAAACATAATATATATCATATATAAATATAGTGACATCTTAATGTCCAACATTATAGGTGTTAAAAGAATATTGAACAATCATCGTTTCGTGAGGCAGTATTTCGCCACCCACAGAAACAGTATGTTCTTTAACCATTACACGGAGGTGTGTGTAAGTTTAAATCAAATACTTATCATAAATATATACTAGTATATTGTAGATACTGGTTTTATTACAAAAGAATTTAATAAAAATATTTTAATGGGTTGGAGAAGCAAAATAATACAAAATAACATAAGAGAAGACATTACCTTAAAATCGGGTAACTCTTTTTTATTTGATCCAAAGGCTTCCTTGGAAAGAATTTTGCCCAAAGTGAGGATTCTAGGAGTAATATAGGGAAGTTGATAGAGTATTTGGGCAGAGGTTGGCTGAGCCAAATGGCTTTGATGGTGTGAATAAGGTGGTAGAGGTGGGGGCCTTTTATAAGAGGAGAGGAGGGGCACTCTTGGAAAGTAATGAAATGTTACATTATTATGAAGTACTTTTAGGATTTAAAAGGACCCACAATTATATATTTCTAGGATAAGGTGATAAGGTATCTAAATATACTCATCCAATAGGTTTTTGACAAGTGTATGTCTTATATTTTACATTATCTATTCATTTTATTTAAATCATTAATTAATGAGGTAATCGCCGCATCATCATGGTGTCATAAAAATTTTAATTTATTTAATCTGTAAAAATTATATAAAAAATATCATGATGTAGGAAATCTTTTTATATTTACAATGAATATTTATAGTTCAAAGGTTAACTTATATAACCCCATGTAATAATTTTTTTAGTAAAACAACACATGTTTGTGAAAATTTTATTATTACTTTAAATAAAAGTTATTAATATCATTTTCTTACCCAAGTGGCTCCATGGGGTCCCCAAGTTGACTCATGGATTGTATTGGTCGGCCATGATTCATCCAATAAGGGAGGAAAAGTTTCAAGATATTTTAATATTTTTTTAATATCATTTTTACCTTAAATTCACTAATTACCTTTAATTGTGATTAATATAACTTAAAAGTTACTATTCACAAAAAATTATTTTAATCACGTTGAACTAAATTATAATTCCTAATGAAAACCATGTATGTCGGATTTTTGAAATTAAATACATTGAAGTGGTAATGTTTTATTTACATGAAAAATTAGTTTTTAAACTACCACTTAGTGGTTTCACTATTCATCAAAAGTTAAAGTTTTTTAGAAAAATACCAAAAATTAACTCTAAGATATATTTGATATTCCTAATTCAAAAATATTGTCTAATTTACAAAATTCAAAACAAATAAGTTGAATTAATTAATTTAATAATTAATTCCCGATGTCACAACAAATAGCGTGTTTTTAAGAAACAATATATATCAAAAGATTGACAATTGTTTATGTCCAATTTCAAAGTGAAATTAATTATAATGACCGCCATTGGATAAAATGGTCAAATTATATTCTAATTGTACTTTAAAACCACTCAATTGTATAGTTTACCACTATAAAATATTTTGATTAAAAAAGTTGTTTTTAAGTATTTTTCACTATTCATCAAAAATTGGATGTTCTCCGAAAAATATCAAAAATCCAACATAGGATAATTTCGATATTCCGAATCCAGTAATGAAGTCCATTTTGAAATATAAAATTTATATAATTCCAAAAAGTGGGTATTACTATTCATAATGGCTATTTTGATTGGTCGTGGTGTGTTAGAATCTCGAAGTTGCGTACAACACACGCTGCTCTATTATTCAAAGAGAAGCATACCATGGAAGCTTGGGGTGTTACAAGAGGGATCTATAAGGGGGAGAAGTTGGGGCAGTGGGTTGGTGGGGCTACATCAAGGGGAGGGGAGGGGTCTTTGTGTAGGTGGTGCTACTGCAAATGGAGGGGGTGTGCTGGGGGTGGGAGGTGGGGTTGTAGGGGGAGGGGGTTATGCTAATGTAGGGGGGAGGGGATTGTGTAGGGGGGTGGAGGATGGGGGATACTGCTGGAAGAATGGGGGCACTATGCAGGGGGTGGGGGCTACTATAGGGGGAGGGGGGGTGGTGGGCTGTGCAGGGAAGTGAAAATGACCAAGATGATGAGGGAAATTGGAAAATTTATTTTTTTATATTCTAAATTAAATAAATAATTTTCAACTCAGATATTAAGATAATTTTAACAAAAAAACCTTTATTAATGATCATGTTATTTAGTATTGGGATGTACTTATCAATTTTAATATTGTTTTTTCATTTTTTGGTTATGGATTCATGTATCATTTATAATCACTGATCACATATATATAAGAATTTTTTATATCTCATTTCTTTTCCCACTATTACCTTGCAATTGGTTTCTTATGATGAGGTCGGTTCTATCCACCACCATTGAAGAAAGTGAGTTCAACCTCAGATTTGTATAAGTTTTATTCTGTTTTTATTCTCTAGCCTAATATTAAATAGGGATTTTGTGATTTTTTAGGTTCTTTATATTTTTTTATTGTTTTTTGGATCTCATTGAAGTGGATTTGAGTAACCGTTGTTGAAGCCTTACATGTGTGTGCATAGGTAGGCATATAAAAATATATGTTCAACCTTTATATATATTCACTCGTGGTATTATGAATATATATATTGGGGATATGTGTGCTTATATATAGATATGAAAATTGCATACATCTTTAAGTTTAAATGGGTATATGAAAGTATGAAGATATATATAAGGACCCCTTGTGCATATTTATCCATGAAAAAAATTGCTTATAGGCTAGGTGTCCTTATATATATGTGAATATTCATATCCGTGAAACTGAAAAAAAAGAGTTGAGATGTTGTCATCAAAAGTAGTGTGCCTTGAGGTTGTGGGAGGTTCCCTCATCCTAACCGTTTAATTTGAATTCTATAATTTATTTATTATTTTAAAAAATTGTTTTCATTATTATATAATGTTTATATGCAATGAAAATTGGTTTTGGATCTTTTAAATGACATTTACACCTATTTTACATGATTTACATAAGCCTTTAACGTGGACTTGTAGAAAATTTCAGCCAACTCAATAAAAGAAAATGAAATTTCCATCATTTTAGAGATGACAGTGTCCTCATTTTAAAAAAAAAGAACCAAGAAAACTCAAAGAAAATTCATAACTTAAATAAAATCATTGTTTTTATTTCATCAAACACATACAACCATCCTTGAAAACATGACACTTTCTTCAGTTACATAACTATGAAATTGAACTACATAAAATTGGCTACCTTACCAAGAATAATTCAGCACAACGTACCATATTAAATATTTATCTTTTAAATTTTGGACGAAACTTCATCAATTATCATTTATTTCCCCAGACATAGTTGAAGGGTCGGTTTTTAAGTGATTGAGTGTTGTCATCACACGGAATCATCATAGAAACATGGAAATCTACTCCTAGAATTTCCACATCATACCCCCAACACCATCCTGAGTAGAATAAATAATCACCATTACCCATCCAACCATAAATTTCATCTATTTTTATAAAAAAATATAATTACATTAGGGTATTAGACTAATGCAACTAAAACAATGACAGACTTCGTGAAGACACCTTATCAAGTCCTCTCCTATCCTCTACACATGAAATCCCCATCATCCTTGGACAATTCCTCAATGATCCGATGAAATTTACACTAAAAATATAGATGAAACAAAATCAAAAATATTATAATCCAAAGGGAAATAAAAAAATATAGTAAAAAAAAGATGAACATGCGTTGAACATCCATAATAATGCATGTGAAAATAGCTCAAACTAAAGATGATGGAAGGAGGGATGTGGTAGGGGAGAAACAACATAAAATGTCCCCTCCTATGCTCTCCATATTACTTATATCATTAAACACATGACACAAACATAAAAATAAATTAACCTATTAAAATAAATCCACCTAGGTATGATTTAGGGTTTGATGAGGGGTTTCAAACCATGAATCCCTACCTATTTTAATTTCAAGGCATGAACTGAGGATAACAGTTAAAAATGTTCAGGATAGGGGGTTCACCCCTCAACCAACCCCATTCAATTCATAAATCCGATGCATCATAACATGAAAGGATATGATTGCTTAAATTTCAGTAATTTTTTCCCTCAAACCTCCACCAACATCTACCCAAACCCAAGAGGTACCAATAAGGGACTCAAACCAAAACAAAAAATACCATTTATGAATATATATTTTTTATATTCCTAATCCAAATTAAAATTTAATAAAAAATTGATGATTAATATTGAAAACAAAAAATTCCTCCAAAAATAATGATTCAGTAACCTATGGGCGGTTACAAACTCCCCACCTTAATAGTATTTCAACCCTGAGAATCCATGGTATTCATAAAAACATATCTCAAAAAACTACTATGGTTCCCAATTCCCTGAGGACTCACTATCCTATATATATGAATTCTAAACAAGTTTCTATTCCACAAATCCAAATATCAAGGCATGATTTTCCCCAGAAGTCAATACACTATGTCACTAAAAATAGTAACACTAAGAAGGATCTCATGACACCCATATATCTGTACACTTCTCGGGGTTACTCAACTGATTCACCCTAAAGATTACAGTTATCCCCACCATACAAACCATCTCGTGCAAGTTCAATAAACATCATAATTCACGAAACCATATGAATTTAAAAATTAGAATGATATTCCAATAGACTATCGACCTACTAACTATATTTTAAAATAATTAACTCAAGGTGGTTTTCTGCTCACTACATCCAACCCCATGAAAAACAACACATTGTTCTCCTCGGGATGATCTTTCATGATAATTCTTTGTTTCACCAACTAGTGTGCTATTGCATATCTTAATAAAGATGGATTCACTTAATGAGGCATCACAGGATCATATAAATCCTACACCTAAGTCTAATCCCTGATTCACAGTGGAATTTCATGGTTATATCACCAACTATTTTCTTCTTCCATCATGCTCCCACTCTAATAACTAACTCGCCTCTAATGTGATTCGCCCTCAGATAACTCAAAAACCACCTGAATCCTGATTCCAATTCACTATCTCTAATTAGTACCACATCTATATATGAAATATTGTATTACCCAAGGAAGTATAAAAAATAGGATCTTCCCCCACTCTACCATCATTTTTTCACCTCATCTGTTTAATGATCAACCTCACTGCAACAATGACCCATATGACATGAGGGTCACTCACCAACAACTGATATGATTCTCCCCACCATAGGAGTACCATTATCCATGGCCTTTTAAACTAATATCCCGGTCTTCATATACAATGTTTTATCTATCACCAAATGAAATGACTACATGTGGCTGACATGCTCATCCCTAAAATCCAATATGAAATATCTACTTCCACCCACTCTCAGATCAGTATAGATCATCCATTCTAGCCAATGATAGTAAATATTTCACTCCCCACCCTATGTGTCCCCATATAATACTACATTATCACTGAGAAAAACGGGTCATATCAGAAAACCACACATACAATACCCCTAACAAGGACCCAAGACTCAGGTTATCACAACCTCAAACATCTCACCATAGAATGGATATTGCATCACCACTCAGTTTGATCGACAACAAGAACCATTCTCAATAAACCCACACAGATTCCATTCACTAACCCACATCTAACCTAAGAAGTGGTTGTAACCAATTCACACCCAACCTCATACACCAATAACTTTCTTCAAAAAACCACATTTAAGATCATACATAATCAACAATGGGAGATCGATCTGCCATGATAACTCTCATGGTTTCTTCACCATTATCAAAAAAAATCACACCAAAACCTATTAGTGTACAATTCCATACTCCTAGTTCTATACACCTAATCACGCCCCATTGTGTCACATCACATATAACCCAAAATTATACACCCCTCCATAATTAACAATTGTGTGGATGTGTTTTCATTTCACAGGACACTATGAAATGGTTTCCATATCTTCAACATGGAACATAATTACCTTGATAAATCAAGTGTAATCCCAAAATTAACATTATATAGTTAATGAAAATCATATATGACCCTTAATTAGCCAAAATATTTCTCATATGACCTTTACATAGGTCACAAATTACCTAGATATAGTATCCTTTTCTTTTGTGTGACCAGTATATAGTTTGGGAATGACCTTTACATAGCTTAGTATCACCTTAATGGGACCATAGATTCTTTATTTACCTTTATACAGTTATTAGAACACATTTACATCAACATAATTCCATGGTAGTGACATATTGAACTTGAAATTTTAGGCTCTATGTCCAAAGGCACCACAACACCAACAGTACCCATTAATGGTTGATCTATCAACCTATTGTTCACTTGGTCCCTGTAGTGGGTGAAAGGGGGGTGTAGAGGGTGCTAAGGGTTTCCATGATGGGGTTCAAGGGACTATGCAGTGGTGAATGGGTTGGGATGGGGGGTGGGTTGGGGGGTACGTTGGGGTAGGGGGTGCATAGGGGGGTGTGCTGGGGTTAGGGGTGGGTAGGGGGCATGTGGTGTGCTTGGTTTTAAAGTAAGGGGCATGGGGAAGGTGTAGGGGGTGAAAGGGGTGTTCTAGGGAGGGGGGTTCATGAGATCTATTTCAACGGACAGGGGAAGGTTCTAGGGTGTGTGTGTAGGGGGTGTGTTGGGGGTGTTCTAGGGTTATGGGAGGGGGTTGTGGTGCAAGAGGTGTGAAGGGGAGGGGGTAGGGGTAGGTGGTGTGATGGATTTTATTGAAAGGGGAAGGGGGTGAAAGGGGTGTTTATGTCGGTGTGTAGGTGGGTGTTATAGGGGGTATGATGGGTTCTGTTGCAAGGGGTAGGGGGAGGGTGCTGGGGGCGGGCAGGGGGTGTGCTGGGGGCTAGGGGTAGGGGTTGTGCTAGGTTATGTTTCAAGGGGAATGGGGTGAAAGGGGTGTGTGTTGGATGGGGTAGGGGGAGTGTTGGTTTTTGTTAAAAAGGGGAGGAGGAGGGTTCAGGTGGTGTAGGGGTGTGTACGGGGTGTGGGGGTGTAGGGGAGGGGGAATACATGGTTCTATGGAAAGATATAGGTGGAGGGTGTAGGGGTGGGCAGTGTGGTGTGCTGGAGGAAGGTGGATGGGTTCTAATGCGTTCTATTTCATGGGGAATGGGGAGGAAGAGGGGGGTGCATGGGGTGTGAAGGGTATCGGGCAGGGGTAGGGGTTTTTTTTTGTGTTTTGTTTCAAGGGGCTGGGGGTGGGTATAGGGGGGGTGCTAGGGGTGTGTAGGGGGTGTGTAGGGGAGAACTATTTTGGGTTATATTGCAATAGTAACAGGGAGGGTACATGGGGTGTAGAGGGTGTGGGAAGGGGAAGTGTTGTTGGGCATGAAAGGGGTAGTGGGAGGAGAAATGGGGTAGGGTGTGTGCGGGTTTTTATTACATGGGTCATGGGGATGGTGTAGAGGGTGAAAGGGGGTGTAGGGGGTGTGCTGGGGTGGGTGTATTGGGTTCTGTTACAAGGAGTATAGGGAGGCTGCATGGGGTGTTGGTAGGGTGTCATGTAGGGGGTTCATGGGGTGTGTAGGGGGTATGATGGGTAGGGGAAGGGGTTATAGGTGTTTAGGTGATGGTGTTGGGGGTGTCAATGGAGATAGGGGGGATGGGGGTCCAAGGGGGTGTGTAGGGTGCAGGGGAAAGGGGTGAAGGGGGAAGGGGAGGGGTGAAATGGGGTGAAAGGCGTATGGTTATGGTGAATTTGGGGTGAAAGGGAGGAGGGCGGTGCAGGTGCTGTGTCCACCAAGAAGATAATTGTAGGATTGGATAGTAATTCTTCCCATGTGTGGTGTTGTATTTAATTTTTTGTATCTTAATTCCTTATAGATTTTACAAAATCAAAATTTACGTTTAAAATGAATATGGAAAAGAATAATACATTCTAGTATCCACTTCTACGTAAAATATATTCCCCTAAACAACCATCACTTGATGAACCATGTGTTTTTTGGAATATGGAGATGTATAGCCACATATTAAAACTATGGCTATAGGTTTAGAGTGACCTAAGATTCTTCATCTATTTTCAAACCATGGCTATAGGGAATATTCCACTATTTAAACTATACCTATATCCCTATAGCCTATAGCCACACAAATACCAGAAAAAGTTCATAAAACAGTGCCTATAACCTGTAGACATGGTTTTTAGGCCTATAGCCATTTTTCAAAACTATATATTTAGCATTATTATTTTATATTTTCCCAACAAGAATGTGTTACACACAACATCCTATAAATGTATTCATATGGTTCAATTTAGATGCTTGCATAGAAACAATTATTTTATGGGGACTTGACTAGGGGAATATGTTGATCCCATCCTTCTTTGAAGTCAATTGAGCATTCTCTCAGCATGTCCTTGAGTGTTATGATAGCCCACTTAAACTATCCATTAGTTTATGGATGATAATCCATTATGAAATCCAACTCAATATTTAGATAACGTTGACCTATTCTAGAACATAGAGGTAAATAATGGATCTCAATCAGATATAATAGATAGTGGAATTTCATACAGCCTCTAGACATCTCTTATGTTTATCCTTACAAGGGAATCAACTGAGAAATCCTATTAATTATTTTCTAAGAATTCAGTATTTTAATGAAGATCCACTAAGACCAATATAAAATTATTTCTTCTAGATGTCTTTTTAATACCAGTGAAAAAGTCCATAGTGATGGTTTCCCATTTCCATTTTGTTATTGGTAATGGTTGTTTTGTCCCCTAAGACTATTTAATTTTTACCATCACTTGTTTACATACAAGACATATTGATGAGTACACTGTGATTCCATTCATCATATTGTCAAAACAATAGTGTTGTTGAAGATCTAAATATATCTTTTTTCTTCATGGGAGGATGGATAATGTTGAGATATGTGCATCATTTAATAGATCCTTTTTTAACTCAGGATTTGATGGTACACATAGTCATGACCCAAATCATACAACTATGTCTTCATTAAAATTAAACTCTGAGGATTTCACTTTTCTAAAAGCTTCCAACTTTTTATAAATTTCCACATAATATATTTGTTCATCCTTTATATTTTCCAAAATTTATAGTTTTGAAAACATTTGTGAAAGGATTGGTGATGTTACATCCATTATTATTCAAATATCCATACTCTCCATTTCTAAGAAGATCAAATCCCTCTCAATTCACATCAATGATAGAATTACTGGATCATTTCTACATAGAGAATGATCCACATTATTTTCAGAAAATGGATGCTATTTGAAGGTGATGTCATAGTCCTTGATCCTATCTAACTATCGTAGTTGGTTCATATTCATATCTATATGGGTAAAAATTTACTTAAGGCTTTTGGATCTATATATATCCCACACTTCTCCACAAATAGGTAATGAATCCTTATTTCCAACACAAAGAATGCTATAGCTAACTCTAGATCATGCATTGGGTAGTTTTACTCATGATGAGTCAACTACCTTAAAGAGTAGGATATCATCATTTCATTTTTTAACATACAACACAATCCCTTCATCAAATAATCTCCAAATAACACAAAATGTTGTACCCTTGTGAGTAGTGTGATTACAGGTGTAGTGAAGAGACTCATTTTCAACTCCTTGAATATATCTTCACATTCATTATTCCAAAAATAGCATGACTCCCTTATGAGTTATCTTGGTTAGAGGGCGTGAAAATTGTAATAAAATTATTTTAAATCGATGATAGTACCCAGCTAATAAAAGGAAACTATGAATATCTATCACAGATACTCCACATGACCATCATTTAATTGCAAATGTCTTTTAAGGGTATATAGATATCCCATTTGTTATGATGATATTCCCATATAATGATTCATCCTTCAATGAGAACTCACATTTTCTATACTCAAAAAATAAATATTTACCTTTCATAAGGTATTTAACACAGTTCTCAGATGCTCCCCATTCAACTACTTGGTATTGAAGAAGATAATAATATATTCTATAAATTCTACCAAATATTTGTCTTTGTAATCTATAAATACTATGTTCATAAATTCCCTAATGTTTTATGGAGAATAAGTTATTCTAAATGGAATTAATATGAACTAATATTTAACATACCTTGTACAAAAATAATTATTTAGGATATCATTCTTCTTCAACTTCACATGATAATATAGCAAACACAAATCAACATTCGAGAAGTATTTTTATCCACATAGCTGAAAAACATCCATCAATCCATGCAATAGGATACTTTTTCTTGATCCTGATCTTGTTGATCTCATGATAATCAATGTAAATGTGTATTTACCCATCTTTCTTCATTATGAGGAGAACTATATCACCCCATGGTGAGGAACTTGTTTATCTCAAACCATTATCTAGATTCCTCATAGTTGTTTCTTAAACTCCCCAATTTTGACTACATATATTATCTATAGATTATTGGATAATGGTAATTACCCAAGTATAAGATTTATTGAAAATTAACCCTCTTTTCTAGGAGGAAGACTAGAAAATTCCTCGAGAAACGCCTCCATGTATTCCCTCAAAATGGGAAGGTATTCAAGGATGATATTTTCCTAAGACTCAATCATTTGAGCAAGATACTCTTAACAATATTGAAATAATATAAATGGATCAGATTTTGGTGCTAAAGAATAATTATTCTGATCCTTATAATTGTATATAATCTAAGGACAATTTACTATATAGAGAGTTATTTCCTTCTCACAACAATTTATGTAGTCTCAATATTGGGAAATTAAATCCATTCCAAAAATTGCATCATGTTTATCCAAACAAAGTATTATAATGTTTTTTAAAATAATTATCCCAAAAATATTGATATGGAAGGAGTTATATACTTGGAATGAAATAATTTCCCCATTTTCCGTTTTCACCGACACATTTACTTCCACTCTTTGGGGTGGTGTTTGAATTGTTCTTCTGAACATTAATTATATGATGGAATGCATAGAACCACTATCCAAAAAGTTTGTTCTATTTTATTGAATTAATATCTATTGTATTTATCACCACTTCATTTTTGAGATCCACCTTAGTGGTTGTGATAGAAAAAACTCAGCCTTTATACTTTGGATGTTATTGGTTGTGTCTTAAAACACTTGGCTTAGTGCATTTGTTTGCAATGTGCTCTGGTTCCTTTCTATTGAATCAATGAAAAATCCACTTAGGATTAAAGAAATAATTTCTTTCTTCCAATTCATTAGTTTGTTTCTTTTATATTAAATCACTAGCTAGGTTTCCTTCCATCCTGTAGTTATATAATATACTTATCCCCTTTAGTCATTTTTTGGGGTGCTTCTTTCCACGCCTTTTACATGTGGGATGTTGAAATTTCTTGGTTCCATTAGAATTTTTCATCGTACTTATAGAATTAAACTCCATATTACACATATTATCCCTATAATAACCTTGTGATTCTCCAATCTCTGTTTTGACATTAAGGTCACATCAAGAAATTACCTCAGAGCTATAAAATTATTAGATTTACAGGTCATTTTGTAGACTATGTTTAAGCCAACAAAGAATCGGTCAACCATGAATTTAGTGGGTAATGAGAAAGACAATAGAATATTGTGAAAGTATAATTATCTTTACCTCATACACCCCATTAGATTTTTTATCCTTTTTTCATGAGGTAAATAATATCCCATTCCATTTTAATCGTGAGATTTTTAGGAAAATATTTATTAAAAATTATTTTCTATAATTTCTTCCAACCCATAGCTTCGATCTCTTTTTCAGGATTTATATTTTTGATCAATGTCCAACACTAATCAGATTAACCCTCCATAATAAAAATAGCTAGTAGAACCTTCTCTTTCATAGAACATTGAAATATTGAGAAGATATTCTCAATGGAGTTGATCAATTATTTCATGATTAAGGGATAAAGTGATATATTGAATGTTTGAGTCCTTTTTCACATAAAAGACTCAATCGCGTTGTTTCCTCTCTTTATGGAATTTGGATGCTTCTCCTTATCTTGTTTACTTTTTAGATCCTGAGTCGACTAAGAGAGTAATAATATAAAGGTCATGATTATGACTCCCATCGGATTGGGCATCTCATTGGGGAAGTCATCAGTTTTCCCATCACATTGATTGTTTGCCTAATTACTCCTATTTTATCAGTTGAATAGTATAACAAAATTAGGTCTGAGTATTTTTAAATAATTAAATACATAGAAAGTAATCCAATGACCTTAATGAGATAACATATAAATGGAATTTATTTCATAAAATGTGAATTTCTAGGCATCAATATATGTAATCCATGGTCAATTTACTAACATAGAATCCTATGAGATTTTTTGTACCCATAATAATGGTTCATAATGAGATTATTAATTTTCCAAATATTATCCCCAATGATTTTCAAACAAGGTGTGTAACAAGGCATGTTTCTATGCCCCAGTTCTGAGATTTGTCTAACTTAATGTGTTTTTTTTGAGTTTTATGCCAATGTACATATGTTCCAAATCCACTTCCACTTGTAGTATCAAAATAGGGATTTAATTTCTTAATATACTACTAAGTAGATACTTACCAAAATTTAGGGATTTTTTCTTATACATGTTTTTGTATCTTATTATTTCTCTAGAATTTTCTAATCCTAATCCAACAAATGTCTAAATGTATCCTTTGATATAAACTATGAAAACCCTTATCAATAATGAATATTAATATATGATCTATTACATTTGATTATAGTTGATTCAATAACAAATATAGTTGATTATAGTGTATTTTTAAATTAGGTATATAACATAACAACTTAAAACAATGAAAAATACCATCTTTATTGTAAACATCATTAACATGCCTGTACTATAAATTGTGTTGGATAACCTAGGGACTTACATAATAATGGTGTGATTTATAATTCCTAGTATGGGAATAAAAATGAAATAACATGAATAACTAAATATATGTTATAAAATAAGAATATAAATTGGGGAAATGTGTGAGAATCGTTAAAATGAATAATATTACATGATATAGAGTGATGACATAAACACAACATGGGAAATGTAGAAACAACTTAAAACATTGCATCATAAATAGCGATAAAGGCTATCTTCCAAGAAATAATGATGTAAAATGTTCCATAAAAGAATTAGGTTAACTTACTATACCAACATTACATCTCATGAGACTAAACATTACCAAATGCATTGTAGTTCTATATAATATATTGTGCACCCATAACATTCATTTTATTTTAATTCTTATGTGTGCCACAAATATCATACAAAATATATTCATTCATTATAATATTTTTTCCAATTAAAAGGAGTGTGGAATAAATATGTGAATGTCCCAAGTAAAATATCTATATGTGTAAAAAAGGTGAATACACGTGAAATGAAATTGGTATGGTATTCACTACACAATTTTTTTTTCTAGAAAAATCATGGTGAAATTTCTATAGTATACATGTATTACATAAAAATTCATAAAATGGATTGATGGGAGTGGAGGAGGTATCTCATAATTGGGAAATAAAATGTAATGTGAAAGGGACATATAAATAAAAATCTTATCATTTGGAATTGGAAATATAAGGAATAAGATTGTAAAGAAACATGAATAATGAAAAGATGGTGACAATCCCTAACTCTTATGTGTCACTCCTAATTCTTGGGGGTATTATTTATATATTTCAGGTGAAATGGGAGGACTCTAGAGAGTGGAGAGTAGAGTAAGGACATGATACAAAGATTTTTTATAAATATAAATGAGAGATTGGGTGGATTTATATTGGAAAGGAATGGGGATTTCTTTTTTATTTATCAAACATTGCTTTTGGAATCTATATAATAAAATAACCAAAACCACATTCTTTCCCATGGTTTTTTCTTTTGGTTGATAATAAAAGGATTATTTTTGTTATTTTATATTTCCAAGCGCCTAAAATAATAAAACTATAATCCTTCTGATGTGGAACTGATTCATACTGTCAAAAAATGATTTTATCACCTTCAAATACATTAATGGTTTTTTAGGATTATATTATTTTAAAGGTAAAATATATATTTGGCCTTTTATACCATTTAGAGTCATTATGACCTCACTTTTTAGTTATTATGATGTCATAATATTCACCATATATTTAGGTGGTATATAATCTTTATCCAAAAATTCTACTATCTTAGAAAACTAAAAAAATAACTATTGGATAATTTAAACATTTTAAATCAAAAAATAATATTAATTTTATATAAAAAAATTTACAAATATTTTTATTTTTACTTTTAAAATAATAATGAACATTTATTGAGAAATGATGGTATTTTTGACAACAACTGCTTTCAAATCCTCATAAAAATTACAGTTGTCTCCTTAAAAAATTATGATAATTTAGATTTGATAAAAATAATTTAATAGTAATAGTTTATTAAAATATTATTTATTTCAATAAAACACATTAATTCATAAAAATAAATTCGTTAATAGAATTTTATAATTAACCAAAAATACAATTTGTGTTTTATTGTATCAAAAATAGAATTCATTTATAATGTAATGATAATATGATGAAAATGTATTTATTATTCATTAAAAATTGTGTTAATACCCATATTGTTATGGTATTAAGGAATATCCCTTTTATAAAATAGAAAATTTTCTATCTGTAATGTGTATGATGGTGAGAGATTCATGGAGTGGTTTGGCGTACATGGGTTTGGTCGTGATCTTGATAAGCTTGAAATTTTCCCAAACAATATTTTTCTCATGCATTAGTTGTGGGATATAATCTTAGGATTGGTCAAGGGAAAATACCAATGATCCTATATCCATAAAAATCAATTATAAATGGGCTTTATAGGTTATGTTCCAAGTAGTTGAGGGCATTATTTCCTCTTTTTGTGTCAATTGGATTTGTTAAAACCATATTTTTATAATAATATTTCAACAATGAAATTTTCAATGATAATGATTCTTTGTAGTCATTTAAATTTGACAAGATATATTAAAAATAATTACACATGATTCCTATAATCATATTACATAATAAAAAATTTAATTAAATCCCAATGAGAATATTATTTATAATGGTTCAGGTTATTATGAATGTGATATTCTATATTTGATTCATTATTTCACATGAAAGTGTTGGGAGTAGTGCCTACTTAGAATGTGAGAAACATGATAGAGGGGACCTATCGAGCATCTCAGTATTTTGAGTTTCTCACATAAGGCACTCTCTTTTCTCATTTCATGTACTTGATTAAAATCTTAACAGTTTCCACTTACCTTTTCCCACCACTGCTTTTTCATCTTAAAAAAATAGTAATTTCACTAGATTGAAAAACTGGTCATGTGTTTCGTTGCTCCAAGATCTATCCATAAACTATGTTATTGAAGGATTATATGTTTGGAGGAATATGATATCATATATGCGGGGTAAAATGAAATGATTTCTACTCACCCTATCCTTGGATTCGTAATACAAAAATTATTCACTGATTAGTTTGTGAGGGGTAGTTAGGACATTGAGGTAAGCATGTTATAGTCTCTCAAAGTGCTTTCAGAAACATAGAACTTTAGAAAAGGATATGGTGGTGAGGTATATATGGTTGAATTGATTGTTTTCATATTTAAGATCATATTTTTACCCTTAGTATATTATTGGCATAGGCTTTATCCAATAAATGGTTTCCAACAAGTTATGATGTATGTAAAGTGTGCATTCCTCCATTTATTAATGTAGGAAAAAATAATTGGAGGTGGCGATAATCTAGAACATAGTAAGAAGTATTTTATGAGAAAACTACTTCTATATTTACATTCTAGATTTTCTTTATCAAAGGTGTATTCATATACCTTGTTAGACCAATGAAGTGTCTTCTCCATGAATGATTACTCAAAGGTTGTAGAAGTTAAAGATGATGGTTCATTCTCTTGGTATCCCACTATCTTAGGTGGGTTGTTGATTATGGTTGATGGTGTACTATATTTTGGAATCAAGTGTTTACATTTTTAGTAAACGGTGTATGGTTTCTGTTTTTTGTAAATCCACATTGTCTTGAACAAGGGGTGTTCATGGAATGTGGTCTTAAAATTTAGGTTGAAAGCAGTTTTTAAGGTGACACAGTTTCCTAGTTTTAGCCAAATTTTTTGGCATCAAAATCAAGAGTTTTTTTATTACAAAAGGATGAGTTTCAGAGATAGAATCACGGACCATGAACCATGTTCCATGAATAGTTCATATATGAAAAACTTTGGTATGCAAAATGATTAACTAAGAACAAAGAAGAGTGTATAATATGCAGACTTCATAGGAGGAACAGTTCATGGAGTGAAGGAGTTTTGTGGTGAAAACATTCTATTCATGGGTAGGATCGTTATATGCAGAAGGCATGACAGTTCTTCGGATGGAGTGTCATTATCAAAATTGAGTTAGAGTTTTTAGAAACCCTGATGGGTGTAGTTTGGGGAAATAAGGTGGTGATTTGTGCCACTATAGAGGGAGAATAAAGGTACATAGATTATATAAGGAAAATTATTCACAAAAGATATGTGGTATTCGATGAATGCAGAGCCTTAATAAATATATGGTAAATATTCGATTAGAAAATATTTAGGATTTAATTATCCAATATAAGGAGATATAATCCCTTCATTAGAATGTGGCTTTGAGATTAAAAATCTAAGATAAATTCAGTGAAATTTTGATGTAGTTTTTGTGAAGAAAATACCACAAAGGCGCAATCTAAAAATAGAAAATGAATTTGGTGAATTATAGAATAGTTTAAAAAAAGAAGTCTCTATATAGGGGATCCAGCAGGTAGAGGAAGAACTCAATCTATAGATTTCTTTCTATACGCAGAGAAGAAGTAGAGTTAGTCTGTAGAGATGAGATGGTTCATGGAGGAGAAAGTTGGGTAGTATGTGGAGCACTTGTGGTACGTGGAGGAGTAGTCTGATATGTAAATAGAGGTAATTTGCGGAGGCGGTTCATGAAGGTGATACATGTACCTAGTATGCAGAGAACATGTAGTTTGTGGTGTAATGCAGTACACATAGGTAGAAGGTTAGTTCATGGTAGAGCATCTTGCAAACTATCATTAAGAAGAAAAGTTAACATCATTTGTGGGTAAAAATAGTACTTCAATAGAGAATCCGTATACAGTTGAGGGTGAATTATTTTCCATTGAGGTGACCTTCTTGTTAATAAACTGATTTCATATTCTTTCAATTGAAGTGGGCAAGGGGGAGTCAACAGAAGTGATTCGAGAGACACAATTTGATACCACTATAATATTCTTAATGCAGTGTTCCTAGCACTGATTGATTGTTCAAAACTTATATGCTCTAAAACAAGTGATGAATAGTGTAATTGGGTGCGACCAACAACCAGTCGGTGCATACTCATTGGACATAGCCCTTTATGTTGGACCAAGTAAAATTGATGTGTCTTTTCTTTACATGTGATTATTTATTTTCAGCGCTTTCTTAACAGACAGTATAAACAAGTTCCTACCAACATGGGAACAATATCGTTCAGTTTATAAGAAAATGTTGACAACTGGATACCACCCTCCCCTCTCAGGGTGTTCCAGGATCCATTATTGTATACAGTTAACATTGGTGTTTCAATCACCTCTATATTTGAGGGATTTTTAAACATGGGAGGATATCCTTACCTAAGTGAGATATTGCAACAAAGAATTATCCATAACAGATTTCAGGGTTATGAATCCAAAAAATAATATCTATAGTACCATGAGGAGGAATTTGAAGGTAGGTATATCCTTATACATTTGAGAAAGAGTTGTCATATCCTTGAGACACTTAATATATGTGCGGAAAGTCCTCAAGGATACTGTAATTGAGAGTTTAATGAATATGAGACTATTCCAATGTCATGGTTAGAATATATTGAACCACCAACTAGGATCAAGTAGGAATACAAGTGTACTATATGGTGATCATTGGAGTATTTCTATGTTTGTTTTCTACCATGTGAGTGTGGTCATATTGATAGAAATCTACTGGAGTATGTCTATGAGATTTTATATTACTAATGATAATATAATCCATCCTTTGGGTGGTTTCTAGGAAATTCTCATCATCCCTATATAACGAAGGAATATAATACCAATTGAAATCTACATTCCTCTTCCTAATATATCAACTAACCTCCAAAATAGGAGAAATAATATTATACTTCTATTTTATGGACTCTAAATGATTCTATAATATTATTCCATTAGGTGGAGTTATTATATACTACAATATCTAATAAGATACTAGAATATTCCAATTAGATTTTTGGGAAGGGATGTGAGCATATGCTGAGGTAATTTCTGAAATAAACGTTCGATCCTTGGTCAGATATGGAATACGGTCATGATCTTGGTCATCCAATAGAATATGTCTTCATCCCTCTTCAATAAAAATATTGTCTTTTCCTATGGTTATTTTCAATCTGGGTGGGAGAAACATAGTCCCAAAATTGATATGAGCTCATTCTCATGCCATGTCCTTTAATTATATATGTTGATAATCCTCTTAGAAGAGTGAAAGAGTATGTTTATACCCCAAAATAACCATTTCTCTTGGTTGGACATGCTGATATTATTCTCGGGTGGTCAAGAAATGAATATATTCCTTTCTTTTCATCGTCAGGAGAATATTCCAAGGAATCTCCTTCATTGCTGCTAGAATATGTCATCAGTTTAGAAGGGTAAATTCATGAAAATATTCCAATATATTATTAATTTCAATGATACAAAAAAAATTCATTTATTGATGTGGGAATATATTCCCACTCTTGTTTTCAATTTTTATATCAGAATATGTCAATAAGATTCATGTTTGGGTAATTGGATATTAACCCACCCCTAATTTTATTCCCGACCATACACACATACTTAGTTTTCATGTATAAGCACAAGATATTTCGTGGAGGGTTCAATTATGGTATGTTTATGGAAATACTATGGGTGATAATGGATATATTTCTACTGACTAGATTGTTGCAAAAAAATTCTTATGGTATATATAATGTGATTAAGAATTTAGGCCTACTTCTATTTGTAACCTATGGGTTTCAATCAACGATATTTCCTTGATAACTATAGTCGACTGTTTTGGGAGGTGGCTCACTACTTAATACCCTCATTAGGTGACTAAGGGGTGGTTATAACAATAAACTAGTAGCAGTTTATTGGATCTATATTGGGTGGATTTATTATCAGAAAGGAGTCATAATTAAATTTTTGGTCGACCTTTCTACTGTAAAGAAGGTTCTGGTTTCAATTCTCTAAGGATAGACTCCCGAAACTATTACTAGTGGTAAAAAGGGACATTATATTCCTCACAATATTCCATTAATGAGGTTTTATTCTAATATTTATCACTTGAATAACCTCGCATACATCCTCAAGGATTGGTACTGTACTCTATTGGTAGTACTCTTTGGAAATTATATTTTCCACTTGATGTTAAATTCAGCAAGTAGGTGACATTATTTTATGGTCTGAAGAGGATTTTTTGGTAATGGATATACTATTATTATTTCATGAGTATGTCATAACCATGATTCATTGTGAACTTTTTTATAGAGGTAGCAATTGGAAATAAGTACACCTATTTATTCAGCATCGCAAGTAACTAACATTCTTAATTAGCTATGCGTGGGAAAAATAATTATTTTTTATTTTTATGTTCCACTATTTATTTTATGTTTAATGTTAAAAAAAATTAGTCTGGCACACGGTCAGAAAATATTTTTCTTAATTAAATACTAATGTCGGGTTCATCTTTTTTCATTTAATATGAAATGATAATAAAAATAGACCATCATGTGGTTGTATATTATTTTTTATATTAAATTATTCATGTAGGGTTCAACATTTTTCAATCTGAAATTTTAATGTCATGGCATGGGAATTATAGTGTCTGACACCCATGGTAACTTCATTATTTTGTTAACACATGGTTTTACATTGGGTTTATAACATGTTTATATTTCAGTACATATGTTTTTCTTTAAATAATAATGGGTTCAATATCTTTCTACACATGGTCTACAAATATTGTCACTATGTATGATTAAATTAAATTAATCATCTTAAAAATACCACTGTGATATCATATAATATATCTACATTTTTTATAAACTATTAATTTTATTTAAATTAGAAAATTATTATGAAATACTATTTGAAACACTAATTCATTAAGAAGATAATTTCTAAATTAAATGAGTAAATATATATATTTTCTATCATACATTATGAAAATATTTATTCATATTTAATTAGGTAAAAAATTATTTTTGAATTTAGAATATCAAAGGTTTCTTAGTGTGAATTTGTTATCATTTTTTGAAAATATCGATTTTTATTAAATATGTTGTCATTATGAAAATTATATTTTGAATTACTTTTTAAAGATATAAAAATAACCTAGATGATAATATGACCATTTTATTTATTAAATATGAAATTATGGAAAAATAATATGCAATTTAAAATATTATTTGATCTTAGAAAACCCATGGCTATCATTTTAGAGCAAAAGAAATTGGTTTCTTTAATATATATATATATATATATATTCTTTCAGTTAATTAATATTTTGTTAAAATAGGTTATTTTTTGAATTTAATATCACATAACCCTCATGTTTTTTAATAAATCATTTATTTTCATGAAAATAAATACCATCAAAAAAAATTCTTATGCATGCATTTAATGTTTTTAAACACTATTATTTAAAAAAAGTGCAAGTGTTGTTTATGTTCAATTTGAAATCATATATATCATATTTATGATATTAATTATGTTAAAAGGAGCCTAAATTCTTAATCATCATGTTAATATTTGGTGATAATGGTTTACATATATTTTCAATAATAAATAAATTGGGGTGATTAATATTAAATGAAGAGTAATAAGTTCCTAAATTACTAATCTTAAGTGGGTCAAATTATCTATATTGTAATTATTCATCACACCATATAGAATATTTTTTTTAGTTTTTTAATACATTTATACTTGTTTCACAAACCATACCACACCAAACTCACCTAACTTTCATTCATTTAAATTCTTAGCACTTACATAACATTCATTTCCATGGAAGGTTCTCTTTTCATCACATATGAAAGGAGGTCAATTACACCCCTTCTATGATTCACCTACTATTATAATTTATCATTAAAATATAGCCTATTTAACTCTCCTATAAGTACCTTAAAATATATTAAGCCTACGGTCACCATTATACATCCTAACATGTCTATTTTCAACATGACTTTCCTGAGAATTTTGAAAGTCTCAACGAAGGTATCAAATATTTCATAACATTTATTTATTATTATTTATTTCATATACCACCAATAATAAATTATATATATGAGAATATTATACAATAATTTTAATCATATTATGGTACATTATTATACTAATGAAATATCACTTTTATGCCTTCATCTAAAACCATTCTGAAAATAAAAACATCATCATGCATATGGAGGGAATACCATCTCTATGCATGTTGTTTATGATGATTTTGTCGAGCCATGCACGTCCATCTTGTTCGAGGACAGCGGCGTTGTTTGTTTCCCCACATTCCCGCTTTCTAAATGCGTGCGGCTTCCATTCCGTGTTCAGGGCCATTTAATCCTTGATCGAAACAGGGTGATGGGATGTCGGTTCCTCCTCTCCATGGATTCCTCCTCAGAACTCGTTACCTAGTTCAGGTCTCAATTACAGATAAATTTAGAGTCTGTGAATCTCATTCTTGATTCCATATATTTTTGGATGCCATTTAATTACACTACTTCCCTCAGGACATTCAATGGGGTCTTGACATGGTAGCAACCTTCGACCTGAGTAGATGACAACATTAGGAATGTTGGGGCGTCTCAAGATGCTTGGACATTGCTAAATCTGTATTCCTCCTCGGAAGATGGAATCTCAAGGGCACATAACCTGAGGCATCCCACATCAATCGTGGGGTACCATATGCCCGAGGCATGACTCTAAGGCTTTCCTCAGCTTCTCATGTTTATCACGGGGTATGTCGCATGTTTAGCATCCTGTGGAGATGCTTACACCAAAAGCGTGTCATCTGAGGTTTCCCTTAGGCATCTCATGTTTAACACGAGGAAGGACATGTGTTTAACATCATGTGGATATAGAATGAGAGTGATCAAAACGTCCAACAGAGATAGATCAGATTTGTACATCCAAAGGATGGAACACCTGGAAGATTGATAGATCAGAACGCCCAATGAGGACAGATCTGAGGTGGTGTGTCCCATGGAGGGGAGATTTCATATCATAATGGCTATTTTGAACACCAAAAGGTGGCGGATCTGGGAGAGTGCACCCCAGAATAGGGGACACCAAGGTTTACCATTGGTTGGGATTGAACCTCGTGGAGGTTTCTTATGTACCATGTGTAGAAGACAGAGATCAAAACCCACGTAGTTCGAAGGGTTGATAAATCAGTGTGTGCATAGAATACAACAACCCAAATACATGCTGGTTCTTACGCATGGAAATAGGCATATCTCAAGAGGGATAATCTTGGCTAGATGGTTATGAATTGAGTGGGGCTTATTCTAGGTTTGTTGCTCGGGTGCCGCAAGGTGTGGTGCTCGGATGAATGGAATGATCTCACTGGGATGTAGAGGCCCATGTAAGAATCTAGATAGATGATGGAGAGTTTAATAATGTGGAGGGGAACCTCTGGGTTGGGGCATGACCTTCCTGAAACACATTGGCTCAAGGTAGAGATCGGTATACGACTTGAGTTATGGGATTGATCCTTAAGGAGGCTTCCTACAAATCCATGTGGTAGGGAATCAAAGTCCATGTAGTTCATCTAAATATGGACTACAATCGATTGGGGGCTTCAATGGATTATGCCAAATGGGTTTGACAATGGCTTACAATTGAATAGGGTTCACAATGGCTTACCTCTAGATGTGGAAATGATGTATTACATCTATGGGATCACAAAAGCATACCACTGAATAGGGGAAATTTTAGTGTCATGCTTGACAAAAAGGGGCTTACAGTTTAACGTCTTGCAGGACGAGGTAGACTGACGTGAATTTGTCAAGACCAATGGGTTTTGGGCATGATCTTAATGGAGTCTTCCTACATACCTTTCCTTGGAAAGGATCAAAGTTCAAATTGTTCAGGTAGAGTGGAATCCAATTTTAAGGGGTTCAGAACCAATGGATAGTGGGATTAAACCTCAGGGAGGCTTCTTACGTACCTTCCTTGGAAAGGATCAAAGACCACGTAGTTTAGGAGGAGTGGGTGCCGACATGAAGGGGGTCAGAACCAATGGATGGTGGTCTTTATCCTCAGGGAGGCTTTCCACATAATTTTCCTTGGAAGGGATCAAAGACCACGTAGTATCAGAGGAGTTGGTGCTGACATAAAGGGGTACAGAACCAATGGATGGTGGTCTTGACCATAGTGTAGGCTTTCTATGTACCTTGCCTTGGTAAAGATCAAAGTCAGCGTAGTTTAGAATCATTTTTGTTGAGCTGTAGTAAAGATGGTCGGGACCAATTGGTGTTGGGCTTGAATCTCAGGGACGCTTCCTACGTACCTTGCCTTGGAAAAGATCAAAGTCTTAGTAGTTTGGAATAGTTTTTAGTGAGTCTCTGTGGAGATGGTCGGGACCAATGGGTGTTGGGATTAACCCTTAGGGAGGCTTCCTGCATACCTTTCCTTGGAAAGGATCAAAGTCTGCATTGTTCAGAATGGTGTTTGTGGCTTACGCTCTGGGCTTCATAGAGTGGATGTCATGGTCGGTGCTTTCTCTAATCCCATGTGAGTCGTGCTAGGTGTGAGAAACAATAATCCACAAAGAACTAATTATAACGGCGTAGAAGGTGCATTTGTGGGAAGTGGAATGGGGGATTATGTGAGGTTAGTGGCCTGGATGCCTCTATGGAGCAGAAATTGTGAATGGGGCCTCAGCAAAGAAGTTTCCCAGGTGCCGGTATGGGGTGGAAATGGTGCACGGGGCTTATGCAAGGTAGCTTCCCGGGTGCCTCTATGGGGCGACAATGGTGCCTGGGGATTACACAAGGAAGTTTCCCATAATGACTTTCTTCATGTCTTTCCATGTGGGAATCCCCACACACTTGTGAGTTGAAGAATGTGATTGAGGCCTACACCTATAGTGCACATGTGGTATAACGCTAGGGGTGCGGGAATCAGTCTGAACAAATGGGGATCAAAAGTGTGAATCAGATGCCCAAGATTCGAAATGCGGTGATGGTGGTGTGATGATGGAGGATAACTATTAACCATGTTCGAAACACAACATCCATATTGTGTTAGCCAAAAATGGGGAAAACAAACGAGGATTGACTGATGACCATGTTTGAAACACAGGACCTGACTCGAAGTGGCGTCCAAAGCCATCAGGATCATTTCCCCAAGATGGTAAGTGAGCTGATGTTGCATGGGACCAGGCCGTTAGGGGGTCCCTTCCGACATGGAAGTGGTTGAAGATCCAAATTAAGGACACACAAAGTGTGAGGTGGAGTGATGGAATGTTTGATCGGATTACAATGCCCCTGAAATTACACCACTATAATCATGGCATTAGACATCTTATGCTTTTCTCATAAGGCATCTCTTATTTGGAACTAGAGGCATCCTGTTAGTGAATGATAGGGCATGCTATAGTATATTTTCATGTGAAGAGGACTATTGGAATCTTATACTTGGAGTATATGGCATCTCTCGTTTAGAGCAAGAAGAATCCTATGTTTAGAACATAAGGTGTACTACAATTTAGATTCATCTAGAAAGGACTGTTGGCATCTTATGATTGGTGAACAAGGCATCTCATTGAGTAAGAGGTGTCCTGTGTTTTTTATAAAGGAATTACTATTGTTTAATGTCATGTAGATAAGACTACTATAATCTTATGCATGGTGCACAAGGCATCTATTATGTTGAGTAATATGAATCCTATGTTTGTCATATAGGGATTACGACAGTTTAAAGTCATACAGATAGGACTAATGGGAATAAGGCGCCTAGAAATGGTTGGTGTTGGGACATATGCAAGGGAGGTCCTTTCTGGTTCAACCAGGTATAGGAGTCCGGTGATTGGGTTTGGATGGGTTTCTTGAGAATGGTTCAACTCAATGTAATCGGGGGTAATTGATGATGAAAATCTCAACACTGGACATAGAAAACATACTAAGAGGAATATGATGACTCAAGCTATTTCTTGGTGTGCGTAGAAGTATCTCAAATCATGTATCCCATAGGTGGAATGCGGTTGCGCATAAGGGTGTAATTGAAATTGACGACTTCTCAGCCTAAAAAGTTCGTCATGTGACTCTCCATTTTTCATTTGGGTTAGTGATGGTAGCAAAGGGTCCAACCTGAAGGGCCAGGACCGTAACTTGACACTGAACCCGAGTGGGGGTGCGGGGGCACAGCCCCCGGTGTATGGACCAACGAGAACATTCCTAGGCACTATTGTAGGTAAGATGGCCTACGCACAAGTTGGGCTATGCTCAAATTGGACTTGGCAAAAAAATGGAAGGTCTGCATGCAAGATGGGAGGATTGTGCGCAAGAGGGAAGGTTTTCATGAAAGATAGAAGGGTTGCGTGGAAGAGGTCAGGGTTGCACGCAAAAAGGGGGGTTTCATGCAAGATTGAAGGGTTGCAGCATATGTGTGTGAAATATTCAACCCCTAGGTACTGTTTCGCGCAAGATTGAAATATTGCATGAAAGATTGGATGTTTTGTGTGAAAGCGTGCAATCTTGCACTAACATGACTTGGGAATAAAATATTCCAGGTGAGTATCAAACCACTATGGGCATGCACGAAAGTGGGACAATATGTGACTTATCACGCATGATCTCACGTGGAGGATTCCACTCTTTCGTGTGGGTGTGAAAGAGGTGGTCTTACGCGCAGTAGAGCACTATCCGACCTTTGAAGAGCCTCCTCAAGTGGTGGGGGATTCCTTTGTTTTTATCGGAGTACCTGGGAGTTGTTGGGAGTAATATTCTGTGTGCACAATTTGTTTTCTGCATGAGGTGGTGCGCGTAAAAATCCACGCGTGGAAGTTCTTTTCTGTGCGACATACAGTGGGAGTGCACACAAAGGGGCATTTGACATTGCCTTTGGCACAGAAGAATCTTGTGTGTGGAAGTTCCTCTATCACACACCTCTCAAAACTTTCACGCACCTTCCTTAGACATTTTTTGGGTAGCCAGGGTTGAAGATGACATCACATTGGTCGCGTAAAAGGTTTTCATGACATATCGCCCGAAATATTTTACTATTGTGTGCAAAATTCCATACATGCACGCAAAACATTCATTACTGTGCACAATATTTTACTTCTCATGCGCAAAATAGTCATTCTTGCGTGCAAGATTTCACTTCTTGCGCGCAAAACCGTACATTACCCCAAAATCGTCTCGGATGGAAATTTCCTGCAGCTTAACTTCGAACACTCATAAGTTTTGATTCATAACTCTGTTTGGGGTCCATGACCAGTCAAATAGAAGCTGGAGGAATGAGGTACACTTTGAGATCATACATGGAAGCATTCAGTGCATTACATGGACACGTTTATGGTGCCAACCCATGAAATATCCAATTTTATATCAATGCAATTCAAAGATTGACAATGAAACTTTATAAAATTACTATTTTATTTATAACATGGTTATTATTTAGAAATGATAAATAATTTTTCTTTTTATCTCTCTATCAATTTATGGAAAATAAAATATTCAACAGTGCATACATGTGGATTATTATCTCCAAATATTGATGTGATTTGTTTCCTACTACCAAAAATCATGGATAACTTTAAAATATGTATTTTTAATTAAAAATATATATTTATAAAACATTTGTTTCGTTTTATTTTTAATCTGTTTTAAAAATAATATTATACATTTTCAACATTCCAAGAGATTCAGATAAAAATCCAGCGAACCACCTCTTATAGTAGACATAAGTGGAAACGATTTAAAAAACTAGAAACATATGTTTATATAAAGACCTTGGGAAATAAATTATGGATGTATAAGTTTCTTATTAATTTTTTTAATAAACATTAATTAATTATAATGCATTTTATGTACATGAGAAGAATGCTTTTAGACATAAATTTAAGTGTTCTTTCTTAATTCCTCTTCTTTGAGATATGTCTTAATATTATGAACCAATTATATATTTCTATAGAAAATATACAAAAATGAATTAATATTTTAATAACCCATGATTTAATTAATTATATTTACATAAAAATATAAATTTCAATGTTCTAATGATTTTTTATTCAATAATTACTATAGTAGTATGGGTTCATCTCAAAACATACATGTTCCTTAATTCTCCCAATTTCATTTAAATTGTGAATATACATAAGATTTGATATTAATTTCATTTATTATACATATTCAGGGTATTTTTACTTAAAAATAATTATATAATTATTGTAATGGTTTTTATTAGAATGTTATGTATATGTAAAGAAGTTTCTTTCCAACCTCCCTTAATTTATATGTGTTTTAATTAATGAATTGATTTATAGTCATAGGGTTACATAATTTATTCACGGTATTTGAGGTTTATTTTCAATTTATTTATAATTCAATGGGTTTTATTAAAATGTTACTCAAATCATATTTTTTTCTCAAAATAATATTATTTTTTTCCTATAAGTCAGGAAATCTCTTCTTGGTTATGATCATCCAAATCACATTTTTTAACACTACATTTTGAATGGAATATTTTATTTTCTTCTAAGTATATTACTTATCTTCATTATTTTCCTTATTTTTAATGATACTATTCTTCAAATAAAACCATTGGTATGATAAGAATACCTCTTATAATTATCAATGGATATTTTTATTCCATATCAAGATTTTATCTATTGAAGGTGTGATCTATAAACCAAAATTTTTTAGTCTCGTGTAACAATAAATATTATATTAACCTACTTTATAATTAATTTTTTATTATCGTTTTTAATATTTTGGTTTCATAAAAAAATTAATGAATTTTTCAATTTTTCAACATGGGTTATTTTCTAAAAATGTTTTCCTTCTATGTAATGTGATAAATGTTTTTCAATTTTTTAGTTTTATTTTTTGTATTTAGTTTCATATAAATTGATATTGTTTAAATTTTTTTAAATGAAAATATTTTTAATATTTTCGACATGGATCATTTTTTATGGATGGAATCTCTTTTACCCATTTCTAAGGGAACATATCATTATACAACCATTATCATTTTCTAAGATACTTACTCTATACACATTCATGTTTTCAATATGGAAAATTATTATTATCATGGTTTTATAAAATATAAAAATTTATATGTGTTCAAAGAAAAGGGGAATTTTTTATTTTCATGGAAATTTTTCTTAATTTTTCTAAGAGTGTTCTTCATATATGTCATATGCTCGATCAAGGGTATTCATTAAATGATATCATCCACCTTTTCATATTTATAGTTTATGAAATAATCTTTTATAGATATTTTATGATCCATCACTACTTTTATATTTCAAAATCATCTTTTTTGTAGTCATGAAGTACTTCTAATGTCTTACTCTATGAAGGCCCCATGTTATATTACTTTATTTAAGGTTGTTCACCTAGATAACCAATAATTGAAATTATTTGGGAAATTTTTGTCATAAATATAGATGTCAATTTTCTAAATTGTATAAATACTATATGAAAAAATAATCTTTATTAAGTAGTATTCATGTAGAATTATTCCTAAAGTCATTGGATTGTAATTTATTTTCCTTAGGTTTATCATGTCATGATGATTGTTGATGTAATAAATTATACCTTATGGAATAGATTGGAATGGTTATAAAACCCATTTTATTTCCCTATGTTTTTATTATATATGAATTTAAATATTTTTTTCGCATATATGTATGATTCTCCATTATGATCGTTGTGCTCAGATTGCTCTCTAATTCATTGGGCAATGTTAATTTATCATGAGTACCTATATATGGTGATATGGAGTAGACCCAATCTAGTTGTATGCACTAGGGAGTAATACATAGTATGTGATAATGGACTATGGTGTAATATTTGGAATATAATGATTAAGGCATGTAGATTAATATGTTCATTTTCTAAAGATATCATGTATATATTATTTCCATATTCCAATGATTTCATGATCTTAGAGAATGAGCACTGTTTATTCCATGCCTTTATGATGCCATCTATTTATTCCATGCTCTCAAACATAACATCATTATAATTTTGATACCATGTTTTGACTAAAATCACTCATGTTATTAATTATTATAATGTTTACCCTTACTAAGCATTTTTTCTCTCCCCTTCTAACGTTTTCCCATCCCTAGGTTATGAAATAATTTATTTGTAATGAAAACCTGAAAGAGTTTCATTAGAGGATAATTTTTGGGAAATGATAAATATGAATTAGGGAATTGTTAGATTGATATATAGTGTAAAAAATTCACATTTTTTAGTATACTTCATAATTATAAGGTCATGATTTTTATTAACTCTATAAAATTGTAAAATTAAAGGTTCTTAGTTTTTAAATTTCATAATGATATTGTAATAATAGATGTGTATCATATCCAGTGTTTTATGATTTGTGTATTTTGAAAAGTATTTAGTATTGTGGGTCTATGGGTGCTACAATTTCCATTAGAGGGGTGATCAGATAGATTTGGAGGTTATGGTGTTGCTGGTTGAGGATAATTTGAGGTTTAGGAATTAAATTAACATTTGATGAGTTTTGGATGACATTCCTTTTTGTAATCCTTAAGGATGAATATGCTAAATGATTTATTGTTCTTTAAAGATTAAGATAATTGAAATTTATTTATAATACTATGTATAGGATAGAAACCAGACATTTTGGTAATGTATTGATTATGTGGTTTTCCTATAAATACATCAATTTCTACATATTATATGTGAACGTGGAAGTTTTATAGATTCATCCAGGTTCAATAACAATGATATGATTTCATGGATATATCTCATCCATTACTGGGGTGCACAATGAATGGGCATATACTGCACACCACGTTTGACACTCTCAGGGGGTATTATTAGTCTAATTCACAATCTATTTACAATCTATTATGATGGATTTGAATATATGATTTTATAAAAGTTAAGTATATTATAAAATTTCATTTAAAAATTACCGCAGATAACCTATATTAAATATAAATACTTCTATGATAGGATATGCACATAATTTTTGAATTATTTCTTATAATTTCATAGTTATCCCTTTCTACATTAACTAATATACATACTCTTATCCATAAAATTTATTATTATCTAATGGAAGGAGAAAGGAGGAACCAAGCTAGTATTTGATGCAATAGACAATGTGGTGACTATCCCAAACTATAATCTATTAAGATAAGAACTTAGAATATATTTTTTATTGAAATTTAAATATAAAAACATATGATTAAAAAAGTGATAATAGTTTAATTCCCTATCACACAAATGAATGGAATGATAGATTGTCGTGAAAACTTATGTGTTAAAGATGTAGAAGGAAAAATTATTCAATTATGTTCATGTCTAAAATGTGGGAAAAAAACTCACTAGGTAATTTCTCAACTAAATTATGAAATATTATATGTGTAGAAAAACAGGACCTAAAGAATCTCTCTACCAAGGGAAAATGAATCATTTAGTTAACTTGATAGGGGAATGATATTTTTCATCTTGTTTTACATTAGATATTAATTTATAAATTTCATTTGAAAATTAATCTTATGTCATGTGTGTAATGTACCAGATTTTTCCCTGTATTATTTTTAATATTATAAGGGAATTAATTCGAGACCAAGATCTGAGACGGTGTGCAGTTCTGAGGCCTGGTGATCCCAAAAAAAATGTTTGAATTTAATTTAATAATTAAATAAAGTGTGTGTGCGGTTTTCCTGAAAAAGTGTAATAACTTCCAAACGGGTGCTCGGATCAGAAATCTGAGTGCACCGTTGCGTTCAGAACAACGATTTTACCTTAGGTGAGGCCTAACTTTGGCCGGCATAGGTCAGTGGTGAAATGTGGATTTAGGACGTAACCGTAAAAAAATATTTCATTAAAATATATTATTTACATCCTTGTTGAAATGAAATATTTTATTCTTTTAAACAGAGATTTGGTAGGGATGGTTAGGGTTACTGTTTCCGACGTTTTCGCCAGGGCGCACGCGTCCGTCAGCTTGGGCGCAACAGGCACTGCTTTTTTGTTACCCCGCATTCCTGCTATCCAAAGGCAGGCGACATCAATTCCTTGTTCAGGGGAATCTGCTCCTTGATTGAAATGGGATTATGGGATGTCGGTTCTTCCTTCCGTGGATTCCTCCTCGGAACTCATCACCTAGTCCGGGTCTCCCTTATAGATTTAATATGTTGTTCGTGAAACTCTTCCCAGTGCCATATTTTCATGGACTCCTGTAAATTATGATGCTTCTGTCAGGACATTCCAAAGGGTCCGGTCAGGGCCGCAACCTTCATTTGGGGGAGTAGTCACGTCGATGCATCATTAAAAGGTTTAAACGATGCGGAATTGGCATGTCTGTCTTTTGTCACTTATTATAGGGCTTCTCGAGGGCGCGGAAGCTCGAGGCATCCCACATCGAACACGGGGAACTGTATGCCATAGGCATATATCTGGGGTTTTCCTCACCTTCCAATGTTTAACACAAGGTATGCCACAAGTTTAACGTTCAGTGGAGACGGATCGGCCTGATCAAAACACTAACTAGAGTGGATCATATTGAAGAACCCTCTAGAGGGAACACCGATGTTGGGGCCAGCACGTGGGCGGCTTCCCAAATGATATGGAAGGAATTGGGTGGCATGATCTCACCAGGATGTGGCAGCCTGGGTAAGGATAAGGGTTGTTGATGGAGGGCATGGAGTGGAGGTAACAGCAATGATGGGCTTGAACCTCATGGAGGCTTCCTACGTACCATGCATTGACATGGATCAAAGACCATGTAGTTCAGGTGGAAGCCGGGAGGCCGATGTAATGGAGGACCAGGGGTCCAGGTAGTGGTGTGTTTGAACCTCATGGAGGCTTCCTACGTACCATGCCTTGACATGGATAAAAGACCACGTAGTTCAGGTGGACGCCGAGAGGCCGACGTAAAGGGGGACCAGGGGTCCATGATAGTGGTGGGCTTGAAACTCGTGGAGGCTTCCTACATACCATGCCATGACATGGATCAAAGACCACGTAGTTCAGGTAAAGGGGATGTTGATCTGACACAAAGGGGCATCAGAACAACTGGATGAGAGGACTATAACAGCGTACCGCTGGACCAGGAAGCGGTTTAACGTCATGTGGGATGAGGGTGTTTCTAAAAACCAACATGGAAAAGGACCTTGGTCCAGATGGTGTGGGGCTTACACTCTAGGTTGCCCAAGCGTTGGTGAACCGACGTGAAGGATGTCGGGGTGGCCAATGGGTGGTGGGCTTGAACCTCATGGAGGATTCCTACATACCATGCCTTGACATGGATCAAAGACCACATAGTTCAGGTGGACGCCGGGAGGCCGACGTAAAGGAGGACCAGGGGTCCAGGTAGTGGTGGGATTGAACCTCGTGGAGGCTTCCTACGTACCATGACTTGACATGGATCAAAGACCATGTAGTTCAGGTGGACGCCAGGAGGCCGACGTAAAGGAGGACTAGGGGTCCAGGTAGTGGTGGGCTTGATCCTCATGGAGGCTTCTGACGTATCATGCCTTGACATGGATCAAAGACCACGTAGTTCAGGTAAAAGGGGTTGTTGAGCTTACCCAAAGGTGCGTCAGAACAACTTGACGGTAGGACCATAACGGCGTACCGCTGGACCAGGATGCAGTTTAACATCATGCGAAACGAGTGTGTGTCGAAAAACGGATGTGGAAAAGGACCTCGGTCCAGATGGTGTGGGGATTACACTCTAGGCTGCACGTGAACCGACGTGAAGGAGGTCGGGGTGGCCAATGGACGGTGGGCTTGATCCTCATGGAGGCTTCCTACGTACCATGCCTTGACATGGATCAAAGTCCTCATAGTTCGGGTAGGTTTTCGTCAATGAACCAACATGGAGGTGAACCGAGGGGGTCCACTGGTGGTGGACTTAAACTACGTAGAGTTTTCCTACATACCATGCCTTGACATGGATCAAATTCCTCGTAGTTCGGGATGGTCACAACGGCTTACCACTGGACCGGAATGCAGTTTAACGCCATGCAGGACTAGGATGAACCCTGACGTGAATAAACGATAGGAGGTGGGCTTGAACCTCATGGAGGCTTCCTACGTACCATGCCTTGACATGGATCAAAGACCACATAGTTCAAATGTATGTACTGTTTAATGTCATGCAGGACATGGGTGTGCAGTTTAACATCATGTTCGACGAGGGTGTTGACACTCATTTTCGTCACATTGTCTAAAAAAATGGAAAAGCAAATGACTTAGCACAAATTGATTCATCCTTTGATGAAATCATCAAAAATAGACAAAGGCATGAACAAGGCTTCAAAAGCACAAGGGCCGCGCAAGTTCCCTCATTGTCATGCATGTATACTTGCACGCCACCTAATGGTCGCGCAAGTGACTTGCGCACCCTAAAGGATAACTTCTCGGGGTCTTCTCCAGCCTATTAATACCCCCGGTGGTCCCCCCCATTGAAAAAATAATTTTTCCAGAATTCACAGACAGAGCTCTGAACGCCCAAGTATCCTATTCAGGTCTTCTGAACACTTCTATGGTGATTCTTTACCTAGAATGGAAGGTCTAAACAAGAGGAGTAAGGTCTAAGTGTTAGAATTCACTAACACTTGTGCGCCTAAGTGGTTTTACCCTTAAAGAAAATGAACATACTTGTGTGCCGCCCTACTTATTCACCAGAACATGCGCGCCATATTCTGGAAAGCCTTTAATGATAATACCAAGGGTTTGAGCCAATTATCTCCCAAATATTACCCTAAGGGATGAAAATCTCTCAAGTACCCATGTGTCGCGCAGGTATACCTGCGCGACTAGGACATTCACGCCCACGTGGTACCTGCGCGCCTGCCAGGACTTGCACGCCCCTACCTTTTTGGGTGCCTTTTCTGCCCATTTTAACCCCTCTTATATCATTCATCATCTCCTATTCAAGATTCAGTCTTCAAGACATCCTTCAAAGCCATTTCTGGCATGTTTTCATGATTAAAATCCTTATCTGAAATGAATTATGTGGAATATCTCTCAAAATCTAGTGATTTACACATCATTATATCACTAAAGATTGAGATTTAATTCATTCACACTCATCCTTTAAGATGAGAGAATCCTTAACCTGGGACTCCTTTTCGGGAGTAAGCCCTAGTCTCAAATATGGGAATCCTCCTCAGGAGTAAGCCCCAACCATAATTCTCTTGACCTGGGCCTCCTTTATAGGAGTAAGCCCCAGTCTAAAATATGGGTATCCTCCTCAAGAGTAAGCCCCAACCATAATTCTCTTAGCCTGGGCCTCCTTTTCAGGAGTAAGCCCCAGTCTCAAATATGGGCGTCCTCCTCAAGAGTAAGCCCCGACCATAATTATCTTAACTTGGGCCTCCTTTTTAGGAGTAAGCCCCAGTCTAAAATTTGGGAATCCTCCTCAGGAGTAAGTCCCAATCATAATTCTCTTAACCTGGGCCTCCTTTTTAGGAGTAAGCCCCAGTCTCAAATATGGGAATCCTCCTCAGGAGTAAGCCCCATCCATAATTCTCTTAACATGTGCCTCCTTTTCAGGAGTAAGCCCCAGTCTCAAATATTGGCATCCTTCTTAAAAGCAATCCCCATCCATAATTCTCTTAACCTGGGCCTCCTTTTCAAGAGTAAGCCCCAGTCTCAAATATGCGCATCCTCCTTAGTAGTAAACCCCAACCATAATTCTCTTAACCTGGGCCTCCTTTTCAGGAGTAAGCCCCAGTCTCAAATATGGGCATCCTCCATAGGAGTATTCCCCGACCATAATTCTCTTAACCTGGGCCTCCGTTTAAGTAGTATGTCCAAGTCTCAAATATGGGAATCCTCCTCAGGAGTAATCCCCAACCATGATTCTCTTAACCTAGGCCTCCTTTTCAGGAGTAAGACCTAGTCTCAAATATGGGCATCCTCCTCAGGAGTAAGCCCGAACCATAATTCTCTTAACCTGGGCCTCCTTTTCATGAGTAATCCCCAGTCATAATTCCCCAAATTATGGGCATCCTCTTCAGGAGTAAGCCCCAAGTCCCTTAATTTTTAAATCCCTTTAACCTGAGCCTCCTCCTTAAGAATAATCCCCAGTATTAATTTCTCTTAACCAGTCATAATTCCTTTTAATCTGGGATTCCTTCTCAAGAGTAAAACCCAATCATAAGTCCCCTTATAACTTGGGCATCTTCCTTAGGAGTAATCCTCAAGATCATAGTTTCCATATCTCCATGAAGAATATATACCTTTATGGACCCTGGTCATGGATTTCCTCCCTGAAGTGAATCTTAATCCTCATTTATTTTGGGCAGTCATACACACATAAGCCCCACATAATTACATCTTTCGTGGCACAAATTGTCCGGTTTCACTTATACCTCTTGTTTCTCAAACCGAGCATGAATCATGTGATCTTAGAGTGTAAAAGTAATCATGAAATCATTCATGAGCCACCAATCAACCATAAACATCATACTCCCTTACTCGAACTACGTGGGTTCTGATTCATTTTCTAAAACAAAGGATACGTAGGCAGCCCATCAGCAGGTACGATCCCAACTCTGAAATAGTCCATGTCCTCCTGAATGAAAATAAACATCAAGTGCCCCACTGAGTGGCTTTAAAACCAGTATGGTCATCATAATTCCCACGAGACTTTTATGTATTGAAGGATACCATTGTCTCAGAATCTATAAACAAATACAAATGATTCTCTATCGATAAAGAACCTCGAATACATATAAAATATTCTCTAAATTTTCTTAAATATAAATCATTGATTGTCAGATCTAAAGGAAAGCTCATTTTATACTTGGTAATGTAATAAATATTCATGAACATAACTTAAATATATAAAGAGAGTCCCGGAGTAGACAATAATTCCCCTCAAAAAGCTGTGATGATTTCGACCTCCCATCCTCTTGACCAATGCAAATTCATAAGCCTCATCAGTCCACAACTAATGAGCGCCTACCTTTGGAAATTAGGTCCAAATGGATATGGAATCATTGGATGTTTCCGGTTCTACGAACAAACCCGTTAGAAACCGATTGGAAATTTTGAACCTTCAATCAAAGAGGTCATCCCCCATTCCAGAGGGAAAAAAATGGTGAACCCGACGTGAATCCATAACCATCTTAAAATTATGTTTTACTTATTTGTTAGGCCCATATTTAAAACTCAATGAGAGGGCCAAAAAAAACAATCATTGATATATGTGCTCATACAAAAGATTTAGTGGCTGAATTTGTCTTGATTTCGTCTGTTATATCAAACAAGAACTCTTTTCAAAGATCTTCTACATTTCCTGAATGACTGCTCTCAAGTTCACACCTGTGAATACCACTACTGCAAATACCACTACTGCTACTCCTGTTGGATCGTCATCCGCTCTTAGGATGACATCCCCTACACAGCGTCTTCAACGCTGGGTATAAAATGCGCTAGTTATGGAGTACCATCAATACGGTACTATTCCAACTCTGGAGGCTTCTCGACAAGCCCTCTAAGTGAAAAATTCACCCTGGTCGTCCGGACAGCGAAGACCAGCGATCAAGAAGCAAGTGGTGCTAAATACCGTCTCCATCCGTTTTGGGTTGTTATCCCCGAAACGCAATCACCATTCACTCCCATATTCTTGGGAGGTGAATGAGCAGGTCCCTCAGGGCCTTAATTCAAAGAAGCATGAGTCCTTCCTGAGGGCTCCTATCAAAAATCACCGCCAGACTCGTGCGACAGTGCGCCCTTAACATGATGAGGGTACCGACTCCAGGCGTTCAGCTTAGGTTCCTCGAACCCGAGCAGGCAAGCCGAATCGCCAGAGGAGAAATCCGGTTAACAGTGAGTAGTTTCTCATCTTTTCCTTTTCCGGAGAAGTCCACCAACCTAACTTGGTGGAAAGCAACGAGCGGGCACACACACTTACCCATTTTAATTCCGATGTCCAGCAGACTCGTCAGGTAGCATCATGTCAATCCCGCTAGGCAATTACGGCAGATTATTATAGGCAGGAACATACACCTATTTATACATCATCAGTTAGTCAGCAGACTCATCTGACTACATATGATGGATCTCATCAACCACATTCGGCGAAGTGCAATCAGTAGGCACATACACCTACTAGTATTAATCAAGCCTACCAACAGTCTCGCTTGGTATCTCACGGAGAAGTCAGTCAGAAAGCTCCGGTGACAAACTGAAGGCAGAATTAACTCTCTACCCCCACACATGAGTACTGTCACGAATCACTGACAGGAAAAGGAGGACATGAGAAAGCACATACACCTACTCTAAGAACGGAACAGATGTATATCCCCATTCAGGAAGATGAAGTCACCAAGAATATTTTATCAATGGTGAAAGAGCAGAAGCAAATCGCTGCCCATATTCTGGATTCTTTCTAGGATATTATAACAGTTTCAGCAGCATCTCAGGGAAATACACATAAATCTATCCCTACTAGTGGAGTGACACATCAACAGTTCACTCTGAAACTGACACACACATTTGTTTCAGTCCAAGAGGGTTGTGGGGCATACTTCTCCATATCATATGGACAACCAAGTCAGGAACATACTCCTGATTTGAGTAGATATCGTCAGCCTAACCTGGCCATCTCTCCTGTTCAGGCACATAAACCTTCTCAAAGCAGCCACATTCATCAACAAGTGTTTTCCAAGGTGAGTAAGAAGGCGTCTAAGAAGAAGACCCTCCCAGCACAGTCAGGAGATCAAGAGCCAATATGTTACAAGGCCTTTCTCGGTGCTGGAGTTCTTGAAGCCCTCAAGTAGTTATCTATTGTAATTCAAGATTCTACTCCCTCATTTCCCAATAGTGGGAACATTAATTCTGAAGGTCATCAACAGACACTTCCTCATGAAGGCTTACTTCATCACAATTCGGTCGATCTTGAAGTTTCATCTTCAGATGAGAGCCACAAGAACCCTCTGTGTGGTCAGAAGACCAAGGAGAAAGAGATCTCATCTTTTTCTATAACCCACCTTGGTGGTCCTCCCCATGATGATGAATTTTGCTATGAAAGTCCTCTCCACAGTAGTGATGCACATTTCCCGGAAAATGCTTCAGTGGACAATGTAGTGCTGAGAAAACCCTCTTATCATGAGGCACTTGCAAATGCAAAACCAGTCATGTCTGATGCTTCATCGCTAGCAGGTTAAATACTTTCTCAATCAGAAGATAGCCCAGGGTGTAGGTCATTCTCCGAACCACCCCTAAGTCATGCATCTTCTAGTTTGATCAGTGATTTCTCTACCAATGTTGTTGAATCTGATTAAGCAACAAGGAAGCACCAACTCTGGTCAAATTAGGTAGAAGAATCTTCATTGAGTGATAAAGAGGAAATGTTGAACATGAGAAAACAACTGGCGAAGGGCGATGTGCCAGTCATGTTTTGTCCTCTGTCTGACTCTCAGTATGACATTCCAAAGATGTTGACAGAAGATGGGATTCATGATATTCGTCTCAATATATGGAAAACTATTTGTCAGTTGAAAAAGAAAGTATTATCTTATGATGAATATGAAAATCTTGTAATGATAATAGAAGGGTTACAACGTCAAATTGACTTGGCATCTCTATCAGTCTCTCGATATATGAAGGCTGAAAAGCAGTAGAGATCCCTTAAGAGTTCATGCCTTGGCGCACTAAGAAGATTGATCCAGTTAATTTCTAATGCCCCATCTGGTATTCATGTCAGAGTATGGGGTGTTCATGGAGCACTACATTTCATTGTGCTCTCTATTTAGAAAATCCTGCTGAAAACGGTCTCATGAAATGTTATTTCCCGTGGACAGCCACAATCAACTTGCTTTGTTTGTAATCAAAATCTTTCCCAAGAACAGTCCTCGACTAGTTCCTCTAAAAATCAATAATACAGAGAACAAGTTATTGAATTACTCTGACATCAAGAAAACGAGAATATTGAACATGCCTCTCGTATGGAGAAAGCACATCATCAAGTATCAGAAGTGTCAGAAATCATCCAACGGTCTTTTGAACCGGGTGATAAAAGTGGACACATGTTGATGCATCCACCTAATTTCCAGACTAAGGTCAATAAGATCAAGATAGATTTTAATAAAGTCTCAGACATAGCATGTCAAGAGCCACCCCAGCTTTCCAGACTAGGGACTCTTTTAACCCAACCCTCGGAATCAACAAATAGGATTTGAGGAGTTGAGAAAAGACAGTAGGAACAGCCCCAGTCCACCAGACTGTGGAATTTTTCAAATCATCAATCCCCTCTTCTGATAAATTCGGTCTTTTCTCAATTGGGTAAGAAGATTCAAGAGGAATGAAGAGCAAAATTATCAGGATATTCTCTCCAAATTACGGTTCACCAAGAATTTCCTGAGGGATTGAATCAACAAAAGGAACTGTCTCATCAAAGACATGGAGGAAGAAAATATCCTAGAAATTCTGATAGAAGGGATGTGATGCGTTATGCATCAATCAATGACATCAATGTCGTTGTTTCTGATCCACCAGATGAGATTCATTCAGAGGGATCATATGAAGAGGTTCCTTTTCAAGAAGTTGTACACATGGACACAAATAAAGAAGGTGTGCGTACACGAAATCAAAGGTTTACCCAAAATCTGGGTGTTCCATCAAATAACCCACTTCCCCCTCTCCGAAAGGGATCAAACAAGGGGAAGGGGAAGAATTAGGTTATATATCCTTCCTCTGGAGAAGAAAAATCACTCTCACTAGAGCAAAGGTTTGCACAACAAGAGGAAGAAATGAAAGAATTGAGGAGGTTGAACGCAAAACTACTTCAAGGTAGTCTTCCTCTTAAGTGTACTGGAGTCAGTCAGCCAAGGGAGTTTGTTGCAGCTACTGAGATGGATCAACAATATCCTCCTTTATCAGTACACCCAGACAGGTCTAATCCTACAGGTCAAGTGCAACAACAATTGGCAGTACTGCCATCAGTTGCAGTACCAGCTTCCATACCTGTCCAAACTCCATTCATTGCACCTTCCCAAGCCTAAGTTCAACCAAATATTTCTAGAAAGTTAATAACTACCATTTAGTTATTAATAGATCGATTAGAGAATATAGAAGGAAAGCGTGCGCAGGTTCAAACAGAAAAGAAATATTACCCTGAATGGGTAGATTCAATCTCTCCCCCATAAAATTTTGGGAATCCTGTATTCCCTATTTTCAATGGATTGGGTGATCCTAAATAGCATTTGACGCATTATGTGTCTTGTTGTGATCCTATAATGGGAGATCTGGAGCAGTAAGAAGTAGTGAAACTCAGATTCTTTGTGAGAACCTTGCAAGGACCAGCTTTTGTCAGGTATACAAGCTTGAAATCCCGATCAATTACCGAATGGGAAGATCTCCGTCAACAATTTCTTCTTCAATTAAGATCAACTTTTCCAAAGACAATAGTTTTCGATATTACAATCTGTATGCAAAGGGAGAATGAAAAGGTCTCTGATTTCATTGCTCCCTGGAAGGGATTAACATATTCCCTAAGCTTAGCACTCCATCAAGAGGAACTATTGCCAATCTGTGTGGAAAATTTGCGTGATCAATTACACACGCCACTGATCCCTATGAAATACACAGGAGGGTTTTGAGACCTTACATCAATCTCTCAACAGATTGAATATTCTCTTATACAGACTAAGGCTAAATCTCAGGTAATTCCATCATCTCCAGGAAAAAGAATTGGTAAATAAGAAACTGCTATAGTTATGCTTAAACAAGCACCTGTACCTGCTTCTACCTCAAAACATTCATCTTCTCGAAGGGATCCACCTCCTGAGTGTCAAAAACAGAGGCCGTTTCATCAAGACGATCGAAGAGATCAAAGACGGAAACAATTTGAGGATCTGAACATAAAAACATACTCTATCCGAAATGAACTTGTTCCTGGTTACTTCATTTCGGCTCTGGAGAATAATTTGTTTCAGCTGCCAAGGTCCAAGAGGCCAAACAAGGAAGGATATGAAGACTGTCCCAATTATTTCCCCTTTCATCAAATTCTGGGACATCCCATCCAGGAGTGTTTTGTCTTCAAAGACCTCCTACAAAAGATGGTCGACATGGGACAAGTCAAACCTAAAGGCTCTTCAGCCCAGGTAGCATGTATTACTGCTATAGTTCCAGAGGAAAGAAGGCGATTTGAAAGAAGTCAAAAGCAAAAATGCACAAAAATATGATGATTGGATGGTCAGAAATACGATCAACCGAACTCATGCTATTTTGCAAACACAATTTAAGAAAGAAATTGTACCTTCTGCCATGAATACCACAGAAAAATCCTCTTTAGAGAGAAAATCCTCAAAAGGGCAGCATAATTCCAAGAAATATAAAGAATCAGAAGAAGATGAGTATGTGTCAAAGACTAAGTTGTCTTTGACTCTGGAAGACTTCATGCCATCTATTTCGAAGCAACGAGAACCGCCCCACCAAATGGAACAACCTAAATTGGCTAGTCAGACAGAATCTTCATCGGATGAAGAGTTGATTCTCAGTTATGTAAATATGATTCAATTAACATATCCATATGCCAGTCGCAGTTTCGATTTCGATGAGCCTGAATTCCCTATATCAAACAGAGGAATCAGAGGAAGTTCCAGAGGCTCAGGATATAGGGGAAGATGTGGATCTTTTAGAAGCCACTATTCTACTTCTACCCCTTCTAAAACTGTGTACGCAGTAGAAACTCGTGGTAGAGCCCTTCAACGAGCTCAGCAAGAACAAGCATGTTCTTTTACCAATAGAAAATTCAGTCCTAGCACAGTTATTCTGGATGACCAGTTGAAGGTTCCATCTTATTCCTCTCAGTATTTGAATGGATCTAATCAGTTTAATCTTCCAAAACTAGGAATATTTCCAACTCCTATCCCAATACAAGATGAATCAACTTCCGAAGTATCTGCTTCCAAGGCACCTGCTAAACCACATGTTCCTGTTGGGAAATGCATACCTCTGGATAAAAATTATGATGTACTGAAACACTTGGCCCATGTACCATCCAAGTTATCAATTATGGATGCTTTGAATCTGTCAAAGGATCTTCATGAGGCACTCATCGAGGCTTTGTTAAGTCCTCAGGAGTTTGAAACTAAAATTGCTGCAGCTGAAGTCTATCACATAGAGAATAATCCTGCAGAATTCCATGCAATAATATCTTTTACTGATGAAGATGAATATGATGTCATGCATGGGAATATTAGACCATTGTACTTATCTGGCAAGGTCAATGGCGTAGACGTCCGAAGAGCATTCATTGACAATGGTTCGGGAGTAAACCTCATGACCATTCATACACTTCGTCGATTGGGCATCACGAAATATGATTTATCTCCTTCTACCATGATGTTACAAGGATATGATAAAAATGAACAAGAACCACTTGGTGAAGTTACACTCAGAACTCAGTTTGGATATCTTGTATCCAATTCAGATTTCATGGTTGTTGATCAAGACTCAACCTTCAACATCTTGCTTGGGAGACCCTGGCTACATCAACATGTGGTTATCCCTTCATCATACCATCAATGTCTCAAATATTGTTTTGATGGTCAAGTTGGGACATTTTATGGTGATAAGGCCATGTTCAGGAAATGTGAGTCTCAATACATTGAGTCAAAATTCTATCACATGAAGGGAAGGGAGAAATCCACAACAAAAGAGATTACCAAAGTTAATGCTCCGTATGGTTTGGAAAAGATTCCAGTAAATCCATTTGCGCATGTGAGTACAGATTATGTATTTCCTATCAGTCAAATTGACAAGATAGACCCAAATCAAAATACACTTATGGAAGATCCATAATGTCAATTACCGGAATCGAGCCAGACAACATGGGAGAAATTGGTGATCCTCCAAGCAACGATGAAAGCCCAAATGGTGATGTCTTCATTTCCTCTGCTGAAATCCAACAAGTCTATACTTTTCCAATCAGGTCAGAGGAAGTTATAGCAACATCAGAGGTGAACAATGATGTCGATTCTCAATCCATCATCTCATCTTTATTTCCCAAGGAAGACCCTTCATCATCAATCAGGTCGAAAATGGAAGCTTCTACTTCAAGATGTGCAAATTTTGACATCTCTTCTGATCATGAGAATCATGCTTCATCATCTACTATGCAAGTAGAAACAGAAGAAATAACACATTTTGAAGAAGAAGAGGAAGATCTCAGAGATTCTCCTCCATCATTTGGAGAGGGTATCTCTACCATTGTGGATGAACTCAGAGAAATAAATCAAGGTACAAAAGAAGATCCACGCCCCACTTTAATCAGTGCGGCCATGACTCTTAAAGAACAAGATATGTATATTTCCTTTTTAAAGAAAAATCGAGACGTATTTTCTTGGAAATATAAAGAGATTCCCGGGCTTGATCCTAATGTTGATACTCATCATTTGGGTTTACCATAAGAACATAAAGGATTTAAGCAATCCGTAAGAAGAACACACCCAACTTATGCTTCCGAAATTGAAGCTGAAGTGGATAAGATTATCAAGTCTATCTTCGCTAGAGAAGTTCAATATCCCAAGTGGTTGGCTAATATTGTCCCTGTAAAGAAGAAGATTGGACAAATTAGAGTTTGCATCGATTTCAGAGATCTTAATCGGCATTGTCCTAAGGATGATTTCCCAGTTCCAATTAGAGAACTTTTATTTGATAAAACAGCTGGCTATGAAGCACTTTCTTTCATGGATGGATATTCCAGATATAATCAAATCCTAATGTCCCCACAAGACAAGGAATCCATAGCCTTCAGAGCCCCTCTGGGTGTGTTTTTCTACTGGGTAATGCCCTTTGGCTTAAATAATGCAGGTGCAACATATCAGCGTTCCATGCATAATATCTTCAAACCCTTTTTTGGGAAGTCCGTTGAATTCTATGTAGATGATTTGGTGGTTAAATACAAACTACATTCTAATTACTTGGCTAATTTGTAAGTCATATTCCATAAGCTTCGACATCATAATTTGAAGATAAACCCCTTAAAATGTGCTTTTGGAGTAACCTTAGGAATATTTCTCAGCTTTTTTGTACGCTATCGTGGTATTGAAGTAGATCCTGAGAAGGCAAAGTCAATCCGTGGTATGTCACCTCCTCAAAACATGAAATAATTAAGAGGAATTCAAGGACACTTACCCTATATTCGGCATTTCATCTCAAATTTGGCAGGAAAAAGTTTACCCTTCACCAAATTGATGAAGAAGAGAGTTAATTACCAGTGGACTAAAGAATGTCAAGAAGCATTCGATATTATCAAGAAATACCTCTTGAGTATGCCAGTACTCATTCCACCTGTTGAAGGAAAACCACTTATCCTCTACGTGATAGCTTTAGAGAGATCATTGGGTGCCTTTCTTGCTCAGAAAAATGATGCTGGGAATGAAAACAACCTCTACTACCTCATTCGGACTATGCTTCAAGCAGAAACCTGGTATTCAAGTATTGAGAAGTGCTACGTGGCATTAATATTTGCAGTTCATAAGTTGAGACACTACCTGCAACATCACGAGTTCCAATTGGTATCTCGCAATAACCTGCTCAAATTCATCCTTAGTCGTCCAATGCTTACAAGACGTCTGGCAAGGTGGGCAGTTATTTTCCAGCAATTCGATATTCAGTATGGGTCTCAAAAGGCAATAAAGGGCCAAGCTCTAGCTGATTTCCTGGATGAACACCCTTCAGTGGAAGACACATCTTTAGATATTGAACTCCCTGATGAGGAAGTCTTCTCTATTCAAGAAAGTCCTCAGGCATGGGAAATGTATTTTGATGGTGCTTCCAGAAGTCCAACAGGGAGGAAAATGGAAAATCCTAAATTCAACAAAGTTGGCTTTGGAATTGTGCTCATTTGACAAGAAAAGTCATTGTTACATTATTCCTTCTTATTGTGGGAAGGTGGTACCAATAATGAAGCAGAATACCAAGCTCTCATCGCAGGCTTGGAATTGGCGCTTCAAGCACAAGTGAATCACTTAAAGGTGAAAGGTAATTCAGACCTGGTAATCAAACAAGTAAATGGGGATTATGCCATCAGAAAAGAAGAACTAATCCCTTTTTATGATTACATCAGAGAGTTAATGGAGAAATTCCATTCGGAACAGACATTTTCTTATGTCCCGTGATCACAAAATTCTCAAGCTAATGCACTGGCTAATATAGTCATAGCTCTGGTAGATCCAAATCGGGACAAGAAAACAATCAATATTTCCCACTGTCGTGAAATTTCACCTTATGTTCGAATCAAAATAGAGTAAAATAATGAATTAAGTCCCATTCCTGAACCGTATGGTCATACTACAGGATAGATCTCACCTATCAGGGAATACCTTGAAAATGGAACACTTCCACCTAATAGAGCCGAGAAAGAACAAATCTGACGATGTGTGGTAAATTTTACTCTTTATGATAGCCCAGATCACCTAGAGAAAATTATCTACATGAGTGGTTTTGATGGAGTTCTCTTCAGATGCATTGATGGTGAAGAGATAATGGATGTCATGAAAGAAGTGCATGAAAGAGTCTGTGGTGCCCACTAGTCTAGACATAGACTGTCTGATCAGATTTGAAGTATTGGATACTTTTTTCCTTCAATGATACAATATTTTGTTGATTTCACAAAGAGGTTTCATTCATGTCAAGAACATTCCAACTTCATTCATCAACCTCCAGAGTTTCTTCAGACAGCTAAATACTCGTGGCCATTTTCCACATGGGGAATTGATGTGGTGGGACCTTACCCTTCTGCTACGGCCAAGCAGTTTAAGTATATTCTTACTGCTACTGATTTGTTTTCCAAATGGGCAGAGGCAATACCTCTCAAGGAAGTCATTTATAAATGTATTGTTCGCTTCATCAAATCTAACATCATTACCATATTTGGTGTCCCTCATACCATATTGATGGACGATGGCACCAACTTCTGTTCATCCGAGGTGAAGACGTTTTATTAGGAATAAAACATCAAATTCAATCATTCATCTCGGCATCATGCAGTGGAAAATGGCCATATATAATCCTTCAACAAGACTCTGTCAAATATACTAAAAAAGATGGTGGATAAAGATAAGAAATCATGGCCTGATAAACTCTTCCATACTTTATGGGCTTATCGGACTACCACTCGTACTGCAACGCGATCAACTCCATATTCACTGGTATATGTAACGGAAGTCGTCTTTCCCATTGAAGTTCAATTACCCTCACTCAGAGTAGACATTTTTTATCAGTCATCTATAGATGAGAAATCTCAAAAGCGATTGAATGAAATAGAACGATTAGATGAGAAAAGTGTGTGCACTTTTCACCACTTGGAAGTCTATCAGAATCGAATAGCACGAGATTTTAACAAAAAAGTTTGTCTTCGTTCATTCACTCAGGGAGAATTGGTATTAGTTCTCAGAACTCCAATGATACTAGGAAAGAAACCTCCCAAGCATGAGCCAAAATGGGAAGGACCTTACTCAATACATAGGGTCTACTCTAATAGAGCTTATTCATTAATTTCGATGGATGGAGAACTCGTTACTACTCCAACCAATGCCAGATTTTTGAAAAATTATTTTTTATAAACACAAAATATATCATCATTGGTTCTATATGACCTTAAACTGCACCACCGTCCAGCAAGATGTTAAACTGCATGACCAACGGTCCATGCATATGACCCTAAACTATTTGCACATACGTCCAACATGACGTTAAACTGTGTCCCCTTCATCATCCTTATTATATGACATTAAACTATACAGAAACGGTCCATACATATAACCTTAAACTATTTGTATTCCTTTCGTCTCACATGACGTTAAACTGTGACGTCCTAACTACATGATGCTAAACTGTACAGAATTCCCTTACATCCAACGAGACATTAAAATGAATCATCAATGGTCCATACATATGACCTAAAACTATCTGTACTTTCGTCCAACATGATGCTGAACTATGAAAAAAGTTCCTTAATTCCTTCAACGTGACGTTAAATGGTGTACTCTTTTGTCCTCACTGCATGACATTAAACTGCACAGTCCCCCTTTCGTCCAACATGACGTTAAATTATATTGTCCCCATCGTCCTAACTATATGACACTAAACTGTACAGAAAGTCCTTGATATGTCCTACATGACATTAAACTGTACTTTGTCCCTGCTACATGACACTAAACTGTGCAGCACCAATAGTCCTACCTGCAAGACTTTAAACTACATAGTCCCTTTATATGTCCTACATGACATTAAACAATGCATTATTAAGATTGTTGTTACCTCTTGTTTCTCACACCAAGTATGACTCAGGTAATCCTAGAGAAAACCTCAACCATAACACTCTCTCTGGGATACTAACCATGTGTAAGTCCCAACAACATCATTTTTTAGATCGTTTTCCCCAAGAAAAACATGATCATTAATTCATTCTTTAATTGAACTACGCGAACTTTGATCCTTGCCTTCCATGCTGGGTACATAGGCAACCTCCCAAGGATCAATCCCAAAATCAATCTCTTCACATTGGTTCACCTCCATCTCATATGATGTTGATTCGTGAAACTGCCCCTAGAATAAATACCTTTACATTGGTTCACTTTCGTCCTTGATATACGACGTTAAACAAATACAACAATTTTGTCCAGTATGAAAATAAACTACAATATTCTTTGATACCCTCACCTGAGAGGGAACCATTATTTACATTGATTTTTCAATCATGTTTAATTCCAAAGACTACGTGCATACATGTCAATGCCTGAACCGTTTATCAGGGGTTAAACCATCATTGCACTAAAGTCCCCTTTAACCCTTCACATGTACGAACCAAATTTGTATAGAGGGTATTTCTAGAACTACGTGGGCTTGATTCCCATCCTTATGAGATATGTAAGAACGTTCGAGTGTCCCTCAAATCCATCCCCAAGTCTTTTGGGCCTAACCCCAAATTCCTCTTTCAGTCCCCTTGCTGAAAAGTCCCCATAAAAAACACACACTATGTGTTTCTTATAATGGTCCCAGCTCTATCACCCTAAATTACGATCTTCAATCCTTTTGTCCCGCATGAAATTAAACTGTAGTTCAAGAACTACGTATGGCTTGATTCCCATCCTTATGGGATACATAGTGAAGTCCAACATTTCAATTCAAGACCCATCCACAACATGATTATGGTTAGCATTGATCTGTGTATCTCTGTATACACTCAACAATACCCATATTTATGTGTCATAATCCTAACCTTAAATATTTTCAGATCTTCATAACCCTTTTCATGACTTTTAATCACAAAAATGTCAAATTTCTAAGTGTTATTTTACCTGACTATGCAGTATGGTCCCTTAGGTGGCCTTGCATAAACAGTCTCCATAAAAGATTTGTCAGCCAAAAGATACTATTATCTGACTATGCAGCCAATGCCCTTAGGTGGCCCTGCATAATTCAACCCCCTGACGGGTTTTTCGGATACTGGTAACTTCATTCTTGGGAAGAAAGCCTCTTTTTTCCTTATTGGTCTTAAATGACAGTATGTATGGATCTGCAAAAATAGCCATCCTTAACATATTTGTCCCATATCCTTTTTCATGATCTGAAAGTATTCAAGTTTATGGTTTATATTCTCCTTCCCTACATTTGGGTCAGACTTTTGTTGGAGTGATACCATCCAGTTCTTAGATAATCTTGTTTGGTAATATCTTCTTCATATTCAAGTACCTCTTTGCATACAGAAAACTATATACATTGGAAAATTTGAATCTCCATAAACATTCACTGGCTTTTTAGCACTAGGAAAGTAAATTTCTGAGAGTTCTTTTTCCTGACTATGCAGCACGTGCCCTTAGGTACCCTTCCATATACAGTCTACATAACAGACTTGTTAGCCAAAAGATGCTATTTATTTGACTATACAGCCAATTCCCTTAGGTGGAACTGCATAATTCAACCTCCTAACGGGTTTGTTAAATAATAGTAACTTCATTCTTGGAAACTAATTCATCTAATTCCTTTTAATTCTTTTTCATATCATTCCTCAGATTCAAATATTCTTAATCCATATTTTACATATTTCCCCTCATACTTGAGTGTGGTAATATGTTTTCAGATAAATTTTCAAGGAATTGAGTCAATTCTAATTCATTCGATCAAAGCTATTTCGACCATAAACATTATCCTATGTATGTCTGATATGCATGACTTTAAACTGCCCATAAAAGACAAAGGAAATCTGAATAAAAGTCAAGTTCCATCTCACTAAACATACAATTTGTATGATTTAGTTAATATTGAGCAATTAAAATATTCAATGTTTGTAGGGATATTTACATTAAACCTAGTAAAAATAAAACTATGTTTATTAGGCCCATTAGATTCGGTAAAATTTAAAGTAGGTAGCAGGAATGTAGGTGTACAAATGATTAAAGGTGAAAAAGTTCTTCATTTGATGCACAAGAATAAGAAGGACATCCACATATTGGAGTCTCTTCTCTTTTCTAGGAAATTACAAAAGGCTGTCAACATAAGTCTTCAATTGATGAACCACATCCTGAGCTTTATCAGCAGCTACTTGAAGTTCATGCACTCGACCAACTTCACTCTTTTCAGCCTGATGGAGTGATTTCTTGGCATCCGCAATGGTCTTCATACCATTCGTTTGAAATATCTCCAGTTAATTATTGAGTTTGTAAAGTTCCCCAGTAACAACATCTAATTGTTGCTGAAGGTGCATTATCTGGACTACTTTTTCTTTGATCTTATGCTTCAGCTCCTTCATCTTGGCAGCATAGTCAGCCTCACCTCGGGATACCGAAGCCTCAAATTTTCCAATATTGACTGAAAGTTTCACCCTGGTCAGATCTTCACGACACTTTTTCTCTTTCTCCCTCCTAAAGATGACTTGTTTCTTCGCGTTATGGATCTCTTGGTATCCAAAACTGCCAAGTCCTAGCATGATAAACTAGGACAACAACCGGGAAATATTTGATGATAGCTCTTCTAAAGGAACCTCAGATATGATTTTCCATATGTTGTTCTATGCCTTGGGTTGTGATAAGATGAGAGCCTTAAGCATCTCTGGGTCTGACTCAACATCGTCATCATAGGGGGGCATGTAATCTGGGATTAATGCACTTCAAAAAGTGCCATGTTCTGCTTCTTCCCCCATGAACCTGGTTTCTTCACCTTCTACTACTGTTTCAATGGAAGTTGAGACCTCACCTCCAGTTCTAACCATTGAAGTTGTTAGCCCTGTTTGATCAATTAAAAGTATGGATAGTTTCATAGAATAATAGAAGTTGGTTGTCTATCTTGAAAACTCAGTCCAATAATTACCTAACAGTAGATTAGAAGCTTGAGAAGACTCCTCCCCATCTTTCCCAATTTCAGGAGGATCTTCAAGATGGGTCTCATGAGGGTTTACTGGGTTTAGCTCCACTTGAGCTAATATTTCTACAATTGTAGGGTTGACATCAATGTCCACACCCACTCCAGGAATTGGTAGTTTAGCAGCTTCTATGGATGGAACTTCATATTATTCTCAGTCATGATTAGAAGTGTAAATTATAAGAAAATTTAATGGGCAAAGGATAACACTCACGCCCATGGTCTTATAAATCACATCATAATCTAGAATGATCATAAAATTCTTCAAAATACATGCCACGATTCATCATTTCATCCAATGATATTTCAGAATCTTGGTTAGTCTCACCGGTGGGAGCATTTGATGTGTCCTCTTGAAGACCCTCATTATGCGGCCCCTGACCCTGGACAGCTTCTTCAGGAAGAATGGCAGATTTAGTTGCTGCAACTGCCAATGATTTTGGTACAGGTTCTTCTCTACTTATAGCAGCAACCCGAGCAGTACTGGGAATAGATGTTGGCTCTTTTTCAGAAGCATCCAAGTCAGTCTGAATTTGCATTTGTTCCACAGCACCCTCCGTGGTCCTTAAGGGGGGATCGGTCCTTTCCCTCAGAGGGGAAATTGAAGAAGCCCCTTCAATCACCAGAAATATGAGCAACCTTTACATGGGTATAGACTCATCATTACCCGAAGGACATACCACTGCTAATGAAGCATTTAGCTGTGGACTTCCTCCTTCGTTTCCTTTTCTTATTTGGTTTTTTGGGAGTATCTACAGTCTCCCTTATTGGAACCTGGATTGTAGAATGAAAATATATGTCCAACGCCTCATTCATGGCCTGCTGGACTAGAGATATCTCGCCCGGTTCGTGAGGAGAATCAGCAGCAATCCTGATGGCAGTACCACCAGGGCTATACTATGGCAAAGGAACCTCAGTTCCTTTCTTTTCAAGCTGTGCGATGGAGATAATAACTTCCATAAGTAACAAATCCTAGACTGGAATCATGTTGCAAAGCAAATAAGGATAGAAAAATTACATCTTTAGGAGCCACATAATCATGCCACTCCTCATCTCCAGATCCACCAGCCCCCCTAGTGGTGCCACGATCAATCATTTCCTTCACCCACCTGGTGACAGGAACAGACTCATCAGTGGAATATATGAGCATTTCCCGCACTCTGATGTAAGCCCGCACATCATTGGGGTTATCCTCGTATTGGATATCTGTAGAATCCAGAAGATTCCCTATTCCAGGAAGTTGTAGGAAATCACAAAAATCCAGCCAGGCGGTCTCAGTACCATAGTACAAACTTTTCCATAACTGGATAGCCTCTGGTCTTGGATATGAAGTCTACAAGGAAGGTCCTAAAATCTTTGACTTCAATTTCTTCCCAGCTCCTGCAACTACAGATAGAGAATAAGAAAATAAGACTTATTGGTTTATAAAGTAGCATTGATTAAATTACCACAATGAAGTAAACCACCAGGAGTTGATGGTGTAGGTCTCTTGATTCTAACCGGAGGATTATATCAGGCACGAGGTTGCTTTTCCACTTGTTGTGCCTCATCATCCCCATCATGGTAATCTGGTGAATCAGTCCTAGAGGAGGAGTCTAGCGAGTCAGCTTCAAGTGGGGAAGCATCACCTTCATGAGGAAGGGTTTCTTTCTCTACAGTCCTCATCCTTTTCCCCACCTAATAAACTGGGTGATTCAATACCCCTTTGGGGTATGATGTTATCCGGTGATCGTCATATTATGTAGTCATGTTATGTGCCGCCTTTCCAACTGGTAGATCAAATACCACCCCAGTCTTCTCCCTTGACGTCAACAGCCACAGTTGTCGAGAAACCATCAGATGTTGCTCTAACTTGACATTTACTAGGGGAGATACAACAATCTGTTGCAGACACTTGAATTGATGTGCAAATCTATATGGAGCATAGGCCTCACATATAATTTCTCCGTCAATCCTAGCAACTAGCACACCATCTCTACAAGCTAGCATGTATGACCTCAGATCCAAATGGGTTGTCCCATCATCAAAAACCGTCCGGTTGGTGGATTTCCATAGGGAAAGAAGTTTAATTCCTTAAAAATGCTCAGCCTAACTTTCATGTCATATTAATTAACATCTAATGGAGCAACTTCAGAGAATTCATGCACTGATGGCCTGAAAGAACTTCCAGGAATTTGTAATCCATTCTGTACATTGTAAGTCCTGATGTGAGTGGCAATCCATCCCCATAAAACTTGTAATGGTCCCACTATTATTAAAGGATATTTACCCATAAAGACATGAAGTAATCTCCTGTGAATATTTTCTAAAATGGGGGTATCCAACCCAACCATTTTTCCCTCTGCCAACTTTTCCGCAATGACGAAGGTTTCTGGCCTGAAGCCTCCCTTCAAATCCCTGACTATCAATAGATAAATGCTGATCCACAAAGCCAAGAAGCTCGCTAGACGAGTCTTCTTCGGGATCATTTGATTCACCTCATATCCCCATTTCTCAAACTCTGATGCTTCTAGAGTTGGCCAGAATGTGCCAGGAGAACCCCTCTTCTTAGGTTTTGGGCAGGTGGTAGGATGTTTGGGCCTCTTATCCTTGGATGTATTTTTCTTGGATCCTTTCTCCTTCGGATCCTTCTCCTTTGGATCCTTCTCTTTATGAAATATAATCATCCACTCCTCCAGATGATTATCCTTTCTAGAATGAGTTAACGAGGTCTCTGAACTCTTAAGACTGTGGAAGATCTTAAATAATTCCAGAGCTAAACCAGGAATCTTCTCTGAATCATTCCAAGTCACCTTAGGAGGAATGAATTCATCATACATATCGCCCAAAATTGGAGCCCCTGAGATCTTGTGGATATCCCACAGACTGATACCTACTTCTCCATGAGTCATATGGAAAGAATTAGTTTTGGGCTCCAATGGCTGAGTATCTCCAGCACAAAGTTATCATGTTTGTAAACATATATTTTCCCAACCCAAAGAGCTTTGTATATTGCAACTCCTTTGAGATCCTCGAAAATCTCTGCACAGGTTTGTCACACCCAGTATGCCCACATCCAAGTTGGCTTCACACCTTCCCAAGGACGGAAGTCCCATCTTTTCTTCCAGCCTTTTCATTGATCCATATGAGTATTTCGGAAGATTGAAGGATAACAATGTGGTTGCAGCTCAGGCATATGAGGTTTCAGATCTGGCGTACATGGTCTATGATGCATCATGTGGGCCTTCTCTACTGTTCCAGCACTTATAAATACTCCCCCACATGAGATATTTGCTAAAGAAAAGTTGGTATAATCCTGAAACCATGAAAATGGGAGATAGTTCTTAGCTTTGAAATAGTAACTTCTCACAGATGACCATAGCCATACAAATGAAAATAAATGCTTTGGGGGAAGTCGCGATGATATTTCTTTAGATACTTATCCAAATCCGGAAGAGTACTACTTTTGAAGGTATAATAATTGTGGCCAATGATGTTCATCATATCATAAATCCGCTTTCTAGCTAGTTCATCAGCTATTCCGGTTCTAAGATCCATTGATTCTGCACAAAAGTTGAATAAATTAACTTCTAAGTTTGTTGATTTTTCATAAAATTTGTGGAGGAATTATAGAAAAATTTCAAAGGCATTAAGGCGCGCAAGTCTAAACTTGGCACGCAAGTATGGATGTGTCGTGGAAGTGTTAATGTGCCGTGCATGTTTTTGGAATGCAAGTATTACCATGCAAGACTTATTACCTTAACAATAGCATGAAAGTGAAGAAACTGCGGAAAACGAGCGACTTGCGCGGTGAAGGGGACATGCGCGGTGAGAGATCAAAAATCTAGAAATCAGATGCTATGTTTGGAAAATGAAGGCATATTTATAGGCCAGGCGGCCCACCTGCGTGCCTACACCCAGCGCACTCCATCCAGTACGCTCCAGCCCTGCACAACTCGAACCTATGCGCCAAGTGTTGCGCACTGAACACTTGCGCGCTGCCTTTCCTTTACATTTTCATTTCCTTAGAGTCACATCCTCATTTATTTCAGATCCAACTCGAAGGGGGGATTATTGTTGACACTCCTTTTCATCACATTGTCTACAAAAATGGAAAGGTAAATGAATTAGCACAAATTGATTCATCCTTTGAAGAAATCATCAAAAATCAACAAAGGAATGAATAGGGATTCAAAAGCACAAGAGTCGCACAAGTTCCCTCATTGTCGCGCAAGTATACTTGCGCACCACCTAATGGTCGTGCAAGTGACTTGTGCGCCCTAAAGGATAATTGCTAGGGGTCTTCTCCAGCCTATAAATACCCCCAGTGGGCCCCCATTCAAATTTTTTTTTTCCAGAATTCACAGACAGAGCTCTAAACGCCCAAGTCTCCTATTCAGGTCTTCTGAACACTTCTAAAGTGATTCTTTACCTAGAATGGAAGGTCTAAAAAAGAAGATTAAGCTCTAAGTGTGAGAATTCAATAACACTTGCACGCCTAAGTGGTTTTACCCTTAAGGGAAATGAACACACTTGCGCGCCGCCCTACTTCTTCACCAGAACTTGCGCGCCATCTTCTGGAAATCTTCTAGGGATAATACCAAGGGTTTGAGCCAAGTCTTTCCCAAATATTACCCTAAGGGATGAAAATCACGCAAGTACCCATGTGTCGCACAGGTATACCTGCGCGACCAGGACTTGCGCGCCCACGTAGTACCTGCGTGCCTGCCAGGACTTGCGCACCCCTACCTTTTTGGGTGCCTTTTCTGCCCATTTTAACCCCTATTATATCATTCCTCCTCTCTCATTCAAGATTCAGTCTTCAAGACATCCTTCAAAGCCATTTATCGCAGTTTTTCTTGATTAACTTAATTATCTGAAAGGAATTATGTGGAATATCTCTCAAAATATAATGATCTACACATCATTATATCACTAATGATTTAGATTTCATTCATTCAACCTCATCCTTTAAGATGATATAATCCTTAACCCGGGCCTCCTTTTCAAGAGTAAGCCTCAGTCTCAAATATGGGTATCCTTCTTAGGAGTAAGACCCAACCATAATTCTCTTAACCTGGGCCTCCTTTTAAGGAGTAAGCCCCAGTCTCAAATATGGGTATCCTCCTCAGGAGTAAGCCCCAACCATAATTCTCTTAACCTGGGCCTCCTTTTAAGGAGTAAGCCCCAGTCTCAAATATGGGCATCCTCCTCAGGAGTAAGCCACAACCATAATTCTCTTAACCGGGGCCTCCTTTTCAAGAGTAAGCCCCAGTCTCAAATATGGGAATACTCCTTAAGAGTAAGCCCCAACCATAATTCTCTTATCCTGGGATCCTTTTCAAGAGAAATCCCCAGTCTCAAATATGGGAATCCTCCTCAAAAGTAATCCCCAACCATATTTCTCTTATCCTGGGCCTCCTTTTCAGGAGTAATCCCCAGTCTCAAATATGGGCATCCTCCTCACGAGTAAGCCCCAACCATAATTCTCTTAACCTAGGACTCCTTTTTAGGAGTAAGATCCAGTCTCAAATATGGGCATCCTCCTCAGGAGTAAGCCCCAACCATAATTCTCTTAACTTGGCCATCCTTTTCACGAGTAATCCCCAGTCTCAAATATGGGCATCCTCCTCAGGAGTAAGCCCCAACCATAATTCTCTTAACCTGGGCCTCTTTTTCAAGAGTAATCCCCAGTCTCAAATATGGGAATCCTTCTCAGGAGTAAGCCCCAACCATAATTCTATTAACCTGGGCCTCCTTTTCAAGAGTAATCCCCAGTCTCAAATATGGGCATCCTCCTCAGGAGTAAGCCCCAACCATAATTCTCTTAACATGGGCCTCCTTTTCAGGAGTAATCCCCAGTCTCAAATATGGGCATCCTCCTCAGGATTAATCCCCAACCATAATTCTCTTAACATGGGCCTCCTTTTCAGGAGTAATCCCCAGTCTCAAATATGTGCATCCTCCTCAGGAGTAATCCCCAACCATAATTCTCTTAACATGGGCCTCCTTTTCAGGAGTAATCCCCAGTCATAATTCCCCAAATTATGGGAATCCTCCTCAGGAGTAAGCCCCAAGTCCCTTATTTTTCAAATCCCATTAACCTGGGCCTCCTTCTTAGGAATATGCCCCAGTCTTAATTTCTCTTAACCAGTCACAATTCCTTTTGATATGGGCTTCCTTCTCAAGAGTAATACCCAATCATAATTCTCCACCTAACTTGGGAATCTTCCTTAGGAGTAAGCCCCAAGATTAGAGTATCCAAATCTCCATGAAGCACATATACCTTTATGGACCATGTTCATGGATTTCCTCCCTGAAGTAAATTTTAATCCTCATTTATTTTGGGCAGTCATACACACATAAGCCCCACATCATTACATCTTTCGTGGTACAAATTGTTTGGTTTCACTTATACCACTTGTTTCTCACACCGAGCATGACTCATGTAAGCTTAGAGTGTAAAGTTATCATGACATCTTTCATGAGCCATCAATCATGCATAAACATCAAACTCCCTTACTCGAACTACGTGGGTTCTGATTCCTTTTCTAAAACAAAGGATACGTAGGTAGCCCATCAGCAGGTATGATCCCAACTCTGAAATAATACATGTCCTCCTGAATGAGAATAAACTTCAAGTGCCCCGCTGAGTGGCTTTAAAACTAGTATGGTCATCATAATGACCAAGATAATTTTATGTATTGAAGGATACCATTGGCTATAACTCTCTAAACAAATATAGATTATTCTTTTTCGATGAAGAACCTCGAATACATTTAAATGATTATCTAAATTTCCTACATATAAATCATTGACTGTCTAATCTAAAGGAAATCTCATTTTATACTCGGTTATGTAATAAGGATTCACAAACATAACATAAATGTATAAAGAGAGTCCCGGAGTAGACAATAATTCCCCTCATAATGGTGTCATGTGTCCGACATCCCATCCTCTCGACCAATGAAAATTCCTAAGCCTCATCAGTCCACAACTAATGAGCGCCTACCTTTGGAAAGTAGGTCCAAATGGATATGGAATCATTGGATGTTTCCGGTTCTTTGAACAAACCAGTTAGAAACCAATTTGAATATTTGAACCTTCAATCAACGAAGTCATCCCCCATTCCAGAGGGAAATAAAGGGCATACAGTTTAACATCATGCTTGACAAGGGCATACAGTTTAAAGTCATGCTAGACGAGGGCATATAGTTTAACATCTTGCTGGATGAGGGAATAAAGTTTAACGTCATGCTGGACAAGGGTATGTCCATGGTCGATGCTTACTCTAAGCCCACGTGAGTCATGATCTGTGTGAGAAACAAGAGGCAGCAGAGACTGGACAATCACATCATGAAGGGTGCATCTGTGGGAAGTGAAGACTGGCTTATGTGTTAGGCGACCCATGGTGCTGGGACATACTCCAGGATAGATGCCCAAAGTGTGGAAAAGTGCAGCAGGAGAGGTATTTGGGACCAAAGATAGAAGGTACCTCATTCCCTATCGTTCCCTCTATTGGCCTTGGCAGTTGGGATGTACGGAGGTGCATGGGTGCTACCTTCCGCAAGAGGGTCTCGGGGCTTACACCAAGGTGGATGCCCTTCTTCCGTGGACATACACCACTCCGATAAGGAGGATATCATCCCATGTGTGGGTGATTCCATTCCCATTGAGACGAGCGGCATACAAAATGTCCGAGACGGAGGGACCCTGCGTGCGAAGCACGGGGTCAGGTCACAGTTTAGCGTTATGTGTTGAGGACGAGGTTCATGGAAGTTTAACATCCTACAGCTCGGACGAGGTGGGTTCTCTCCACACCTCTAGGACTTACATATCTAGTACCCTCTTCCCCTTATGGGAGGGAAGTCATCGGTAAGGCCGTATAGAAGTGGGGTCGCATAGCGGACCATCGAGGGGGCCACATTAGCATGGCTATGTGAAGAAGCAATATCCATTAGCATGCCTATGAGAAGAAGCATTAGGCAAAGTAGAGATGTGGGTAGTATCATCCAGGGGTCTTTGAAATCAAATTGTGCAATCCTGGAGGGCCACACAGGAAGAGGGATTGCCAAGCAGAGGGGTCCACAGGCAGGGGCCTTGTAGGACTCGGTTGCTCTACGTAGGGGAAAACACTTGTGAAGGTGGGTGTTTCGCGAAGTGGAGTGCCTTGGCCATATCATGGGGGAAATGGGAGAGTGTAGGGTTCTTCGCGAAGTGGAGGGGTGTTCATGGAGCATAGCCTCGCAAAGCAGGAGTGCCTCGCGAAGCGAGGTGTCGCCAAGCAATGTGCTTCGCGAAGTACAGTGACCCTGCCTTGGCATGTGGATCACGTGTATAGGATGGGTTTTTCGCGAAGCATAAATGCCCCGCGACTGCCCGGGTCCACATGGGGATCCCCTTCCTTCACGAATTCAGTTAGGCTTCACGAAGGGCTTCCCTCTCAGAAGAGGAGCTCAAAACAAGATAAGGCGAAGGCTTATCATGAAGCAAAAATACCTCACATAGCTCTTGATTCCCAGGGGTGAAGAGTGCTTCGCAATTCAGGAGCTGAGAAGCCAGTAGGTCGGATCATCCATATTTAGGACTCAGGGGTAGCCCAGTATTTATAGGCAAGGGGTGCCTCAAAGAAGATCTCACGCGGTGCGAAGGGGCTGTTGTCGCTTCGTTGTGGGTCGCAAACGTCAACCGTGTTCGCAGAGGGTTAACGCCTCCTCTGCTCCGCGGTGGGCTCGCGAACATCAGGTCATTCACGGAGCTTTACTACCTCTAGGGATTCACAGTGGGCTCGCGAATGTCAGGCCGTTCACAGAGCGTTACTGCCTATTGGGATTTTTGGCGGGCTCGCGAACGTCATGTCGTTCGTGGAGTGTTACCGCCTCTGGGGCTTCACGACTACCACGTTGCTCGGGGGCCCTCTACGCCTGTGCTTCGTGAGGCAGCGCGCGGGCTTCTTTTTCATTGCATCCAATATTTTGGTTCCAACAACCCCCCCCCCCCCTCATACTTGGAGACACGGATGGATCAAGGTTCGAAGTCTGAGGGAAAATCACCAAAATTTTCTGCGGTTCGCGATGTTGGATCGCGAAGAGGGTGCACGTGGCGAACAGTGGCCGCACGATCCAGACGTGCCGCGAAGCCCCGCGTGGGCGGGACGCACTACGAAACTCCATGGATTCCACCTATAAATAGGGGGTCTGACCTTTCTTTTGTCCTCTCGTGACTTTTGTCCTGTTGCGCTCTCGACTTCGCGAAGCTCCACATACTCCACGTCTGCTCACCGCGAATCGAGCTTTGCGGCAAACTGCGAGTCTCTGAATCCACGACTGCACCAAGAGAACTTCTGCTTGCAAGCCAAGGCTAGGTTCCGCGTCTCGGCTTTGTGCCAGAGCATCGCGAGCGACCTTCGCAAACAACCTCCGCGACCCAATCCGAAATTTTTCTTGAGTTCTAAAACTGTAATGGCCCATCTAGAGGCTGTGTTGGGGGTACTTGTAGACACTGCCTGGAGGGATGAGATGGCCAACTCTCTAGGCCTTAGAGAGATGGACCATAGTCATTTGGACCATAATTCTTTGACATAACTCCTATCTAAAAGCCAAAAGAACTATCTGATGTGCAAGAATCTACCCTTGTATGGCTTCAGGCTGAGGGATGATGTCTTTATTCCTAAGGCAAGTAGGGACGAACCAACTTGCTGGTTCAGGAGCACGCCATGCGAATGCCAATGGTTCTGGGTGGCCTATGGTCATGCGCGGGAGGACTTCACACCTGTCACCACCGACTGTCTGTACAACCATCTGAACAACATCGATGGGGAGCCACTACAATCAGAGACGTCCCATCCCATGTACCGCACCATACTGAAGGCAGCTCTGCGGTATCTGAAATAGGGGTGGTCCAAATAGTGGGACATGCGCCAGGGCGACAACTTCACCAATGAATGGGCATGGGCCTACTGGGTAGGCTCCTCGTGCGAGGAGTTTGGGGCCGAGTTGAGGAGAGTGGGATTGTATGAGGTGGCATGGGTCTCCTAGTTCCACATTTATCAACCGAAACAGCTGATGCCAGAGCTGCTGAGCAGATGGTCATCTAGGACCAACACTTTTCACCTGCACCATGGGGAGGTGGGCATCAGTCTATGGGATGTCCATTAGATCTCAGGGGTCCCAATCCTGGGGGCCATGTATGACGAGTTCCTCCCCGTCATGAGTGTGTGGGAGGATCTAGAGAAAATGTCGCGGTTGGCATTGGCAATGATGAGACTGGTACCTGGAGAGGAGAAGGAGGCGGTGAGAGATGTCCACTTTAAGAAGTGGTTCATGCATTTCCTGAACCTTCCAGTGAATCGGGAGTTCCCTCTGAGGCCTCGAACTTTCCGGAAGGGGCCTCAACGGGGCAAGGAGCACTCATACTGGCGGATCATAAAGGACAACCAATGGACGACTTGGGGATTCAGTGTCAATACTGAACATCAGCTGATAGTCAGGCTGGCGGTGTTCATTGCGGCCCTTATCTGCGGTTGGATCCTACCGGTGAGGGATACCAACATGGGGGTGTGGTCCAGCTTGTTCACCATGGCGTCCATGCTATCCATGGGACGACGGGTCAATCTAGGGATTCCAATTCTCAGCAAGTTTTACGAGAGGCTGCGACATGTCAGTGAGGGCAAGAAGCCGCTGAGGATATGCGTGCCCTTCCACCTTCTGTACAGGTGGACCACAATGCACATCAGGGGGTTTATGAAAACCCAAACCCTATCTCGCCATCGGGGTCAAACTTCTACCCCTCCATTCTGAATGCGGTTGGGAGTTTCCCATTCAAGCTAACCGTACCAATGGTGCTGAACCAGGTATGGAAGGCGAATGAGTTCAATATCCACTAGTTTCCATTGTCGATGTGGGTGCTCAATAATGCCGGTCTGGGAACCGAAGAGCTATGTGCCTATCTCATGGCCTTTCGAGGTGGAGTCTTGGTGGCACGGGTGGACCGTGAGGCGCCCTACGAAACGTACACCCCGCTTCGGTTCGCGAGGAAATTCAATTGCCTGTAGCGGCTGACCCCGTAGGTCTACTGGGAGGTGCGTAATGAGGAGAACCCATGTGTAATGAGGCAGTTGTGGATCATGTTCACACGAGAGGACATGAAAATGCGAATTGCATTGCCTCCTCTGACTGCCGCCTTTGGACTGGTGAAGGAGTATGCCATCAGCTAGAAGGTAGCTTATCCTAGGGAAATGCTGAAGCAGCCAGCCGTTCGGGCTGGTGACGGTGGGCCTCTCCTATCCCTTGGTCAAGGTCAGAGGGTGAAAAGGGCCTCTCGCAGTGGCGGGGCTGCCGTGGTGGCGAGACCTGCACCTACTAAGGATGCGGCAGCAGCGGCGGACCCGATTATTCCAGAAGAGCAGGGCCATCTTGAGGGGCGGCCACCGAGGGGATTTCGCAGGATATCCACTCAGGCTCCAGGGAATCAGCTGTTTCATATCGATATGCCAGAGTATTCCATCTTCACAGAGTCATGGGACATTTGGGATGACAACAAAAAACACCTCGGTCTGCCTAAGATGTGGGAACTCTTGAACCGTCGCGGGATGGTTCTACCGGGTATAGGCCCAGTCTGGGCTGGTTTCACAGCGTCTCTGGTGGAGGCGGATAAATATTTGGTTGATCTAGAGGACTACGTTTACTCCAGTGGTGTTCCACTCCCAATGAAAGACCAGTTGAGGGTACTGTTGGATCAGACGGTTCCCCCATAGCTTTCAGCTGCCGATCTGAGGGAGCACTTAGCCCTGCCAGAAGAATCAGAGGAATCCTCCCAAGAGGATGAGGCTAGCGGAGGGAGCCCGTTGGAGGAGGGTGAAGTTGGATATCAAGACTCAGATTCTGATGATTTCGTGGAGGTTCTCAAGGTATCCTTCCAAATTTCTTTCCTCAGGGTCCGCTCTCAGGCCATCATGGATTTCTTACCAATGTTTAAACAGTGCAGGAAGAACTTGTATGCAGGCCTTGCTCTTGCCCTTTTGCGGGTGATGATGTAAGACCTTCGGAACCTCGCCTACGGCCACGTACAACTCTGTGTCTGGTGGGGCTAGAGTACCTGAGGTGGCTCCTCAAAAATCTCCGTACCTGTCAACAGTATACGGAGGGCCACGCCTCAGGGTCGTGTCACCATCAACTCAGGAGCAGCACCAGGAGTTCGATCTCCGTAAGCTTTATCAAATGGATTCATTGCTGTCATATGTAGATCGTTCCAACTAACATCCATGCCCTTCTCCATCATACCGTTCTAAGAATGGCCCGGGCTGTTGTGGCAAGGCTGATCGGGATGTCTGGTGGCATCCCTCCTAGGGGCATGCTGATGATTGTGGAGATAGTTCCCCAACCTACCCTAGCTACAGCACACACTATCATTGGTGGGACCACCTGCAGGGTCGTCCCCGAGGTTATTGAGGTGGAGTTCAATGATGAGGATCAACCAGCCAACACAAGTCCTGCCACACCTGCTCCGGTACCAGATGTCGCACCAGATTCAACGCCAGACGCAGATCCTTCTGAGGACTTACTGCGGGCGTATCCTGCATACGAGACTTCCAATCGTGCGGACTGGGACAAAATGACATACGATGAAGAAGACAGTAGCATAGTCTGCCACCAATAATGGAAGCTAATCACATGCTTCATCAAGGACACACACCCCAAGTGTCATGGATGAATGAAATAGAAAGAATTAGTTTGCGACTACGAGAACTGTGCGCTGGGGGAGTGGATGCCCAACATCCTCATGCGCTCATCCGAGATCTCATGGCAGAGGAGATATGGGAGTATGATCGCGGGGTCAGCATGGGCTGGCAACGGAGGAAGGTGACGACTGTCAAGAAGCTCCAGGAGGCTGAAAGTGAAGTCCAACAGCTGCATATCCGGGTGGATGAGCATTTGGCCTCTCTCAATGCACATTCTGATCTCATATTTCGATTGAAGGCCCAACTGGTAGTGGGAGAAGAGCATATTAGGCAGGCTCTTGAAGAGATGTCCATCATCCAGGATGGAGTAGAGTAGGCCCGAAATGAGGCTGATGTATTGTGCCCCATCGCCGCTGAGGAGGAGCGAGAGATAAGTTCACTGTACCAATTCCTGAACGCCACCAGTCGAAGGGTGGAGGAGCTACAAAGCTCTTTTGAAGGGCTCAATCCGTCCATGGGGGGAGTCGACCCCCGGGTGCTGTAACATTTACAAACCATTTAATGGCACTCTCGTGCTTTGTTTTTTCTTATTTTTAATGTCGTAGCATGCACAATTTCCACAGTTTGCGCTAGTTCATTGCATCCTTACAATGTTTGTGGAACGTCCAGTGACAGTTCCTTAAGCCCACGTGGGAAGAGCCCTACGTGAGACATAAGAGATAGTTGTCTCATCGTCCCACCTAACAGAGGTGTGTAAACCGGGCTTCAGGAATCTGGGGTTTGGATAATCGGTCCATATTTCAAGGAAGTAGGAGTGACCTGACTGGAGAAATAACTTCTCAGAATAGCCAAATTACCATTTTTTTAGCGTGCTCTTGCGCACGAATGGTGCAACGCCAGGGGTGATGAAATCGGTCTGAACATATGGGAATGGAAAGTGTGAATCAAGATACCCATGATTCTGAACACTGTGGGGGTGGTGTGACAATAAATGACAACCGTTAACCGTGGTGGTGAAACGGTATCCTTACTGCGTTAGCCTAACATGGGGAAAACAAATGAGGGTCGACCGTTGACCGTGTTTGAAACACGGGATCATGTCACAAATTTTGTCGATCAATCCTTTGGGTTGTTGGCCCCGGACATAAGGCAGACCATAGGTTTAGCATCCTTACTGTTAGAGTGTCCCTCTAAACATGACCAGTCTTCCGGAACATTGGCCCAGGACAGCAGGCGGACCATAGGTCACACATCCATACTATTAGGGGTTTCCTCTAGACATGAAAGAGGACGGGAGTCCGAATAAGGGGCACGTGAAGCGTGGAATGTGGAGTGAGGGTTTCTTCGAATAGAATCCAACACTCATGAAATTATGCCGCCGTGGTGGGAGCACACTGGATGGGTGCATCGGTTTGATTGTGGATCATTACTTCTTTAGGACAGGGCCTCTCTAGCGAGGGAGTATGTCTCTTCCCAATATCAACTTGGGGCATCTTGAACTTGTTCTGGGCAGACTAGTTGTTGTTCGGTTCCCTACGCGGGGTTTGGCCAAGGGTCCGGATAGGGAAGGAATAGGTTTTATAACTCCTAAAGGATGGACCCTAGGCGAAATGCCGGGGTGTCTCTACGTATCCCATAGGGATGGGAATCTAGACGTACGTAGTTCTGGAGGCGCAGTTTAATGTCATGTAGGACGATAAGAATCCTGGTTAGATAAGAATATATCCCACCAAAACTATTAATCCCACGTGAGTCAAACTCGATGGGGAAAACAAGAAGTAATGGAGAACTTTCCCAACGCCAGAAGGGGCGGGTTAGGGCAAAGGGATGCTTTGTAAATATCGGGTCAATGATCCTAAAACGTCCATGTGGCGCACCTAGAAGCGTGAATATATAAAGCCTAGTATGTCAAAATTCCACTTAAACATGAGGAAGTGGAAATGTGTTAATCATGACACTCAGAATTTGGATCCAAATGATGGTTGCATGACGATGGAGGATAACTGTTGACCGTGGAGGAAAGACAGCATCCAAATCGTGTTTTCCTAGAATGGGGATAGACAAATGAGGGTCGAATGTTGACCATGTTCAAAAAACGAGACCATGTCACAAATGTCATCTAAAGTCTTCTAGGGCATTGGCCTAGGACGGTAGGTGAGCCGATGCGTCATGGGACTAGGCCGTTAGGGGGTCCCTTCAGACATGGAAGTGGATGAGGATCCAAATATCGAGTATACAAAGCTTGGACTTGGAATGAGGGGATGTCCCTATAAGAATTCCACACTCTAGGATTTTTGTCAAAACACATATGGATACGTTAATGAGAGTATTGTACAGAGGGATTCGAGTCCCTCCCCATAGGGAGATCTTAGTTTAGGATCGTAGAATTCAGACCATGGATTGGAGGAAACACAGAAGGCACGTAGAAGGCAATTAGGGAAAAAATACCCTATGTGAATGGGAACCGGGGGTGCGGACGGTGTGGTAAACAACATGACGTGAATGGGAAATAATCTCATACTGCGCCGCACAACCCCCTTTGAGACAGGTTTTAGGTCGAGGGATCGAAAACAAAAGTTGAGCTGGGCCTGATCAAAGTACAAAGGCATTCCTACGTACCCCATGGGGATGGGGATCAAGCTGCACATAGTTCTTGAAAGGGTCTTAGTTTAAGGTCTTAGAACTCGGACCACAGATGGGTATGCAGAGAAGGGGATACATGGTATTGTGGTTGCAAAACCCGACATGAATGAGGACTTGAGACCTACCTACCATGCATTCTCTAGAGAAAATGCTCGAGTCGTGGGACCAAACATGGAAGTTAGGTTGGGCCCGTGGGGAATATCTGGGCGCTCCTACGTATCTCATAAATATGAGAATCAATCCATACGTTGTTCTAGAATGTAGCACGGTATGATAATGTACAAGTGCGAAGGATGAAAGTGGTGCGCGGGTCTAGCCCTCGCACCAAGAGAAGCCATATTTGATTGATCTTTTTTTCCTTTAAGGTGAGTGGTTTCTTTTTGTGAAGCAACAGACCTAGGGTAGAAAGTCCTGGTGTCGCCATGAGAATCAAGACATAGTAGGCATTAAAAAATGGTATTGCGCGTGACCAATACCCAAAATGATGCCTCCAATGATGAGGTCATCACAATGCGGCACCGTTTTTCGTCATGCGGCCAGTAAGATAATGTCACAGTTTAGGTTCATGTGATGGGACCAAGCATGCGTTTTAACGGCATGCAACGTAGACGTAGCAGAGGCGATGATGGGCGGGAAATGTGCACGGTGTCATGAAACACAACCTACATGAATAGGGACATGATCCTGCATCATTCCGTATGCCACTCCACGAGGGAGACGTCAGGCCGAGGGGCCTATAAGAGGTAAGAGGTGAGATAGGGGGAGAGACTAGCTCCCCAAATGGCCTGGACCCAAAGACGAGGCATCCAGGGGGTCCTACATATCCCATTAGGATGGGAATCAAGCTGTATGTAGTTCTAGATGGAGATCTATGTTTATGGCCTTAGAGCTCGGATCGTGGGAGCCCCGAGGGATGCCATATAGCAGCTTTATCCCCCTGACATGCAAAGGTGCACTGAGGGATAGAGCCAAAAGTGCCGAGATTCCACCTGGATAGGATGAGGGTGAAACATAATGTGAATCGTGTAACCAATATTCGAGGACTGAAGGGGATGGCGTGATGACATGGGATTACTACTGACTATGGCGGAAGATCAGCATCCATATCGCATTATCCTGAAATGGGAACAAAAAACGAGCATCTACCGCTGACCATATTCACAACGTGAGATTTTATCGATTTGTTGTCCGAACCCCTCGGGGGCGTTGGCTTGTATCGGTAGGAGATCCCTTGGGCATAGTATCCAGACCATTCTTGGGGGTCCCTTTGGGTGTGAAAGGTGATGAAATCCCGAATGAAGGGAAACATGAAGCTTGAAAAGTGAAAGGAACTGGAACAAGATGAATCTGACACTCTTGGTCCTAGACGAGAGTGCTCTTAACACATGGGTGAACCACTGCAAGGGGTCAAGAGACTCAACTTGAGGGTAACCAAGAGATGGAGGATTTCTGGGAGAAGGGGTCTTGGTGCCAAAAACCCTTTATCATACCTATATATCCCTTTCTTGGAGAGGGACAGACCAAGGGGCCTAGTTGATCGGGAGATCGGGAGATCTCTAAGAGGTGGGGCTGGACCCAATGTCTATACACTCGGGTGATCCTACGTATCCCATGAGGATGGGAATCAAGACACACGTATTTCTAGAGGGAGCATTTTAATGTCATGCAGGAAAAGAAATAGGATGTCTACTTCTTAAAACGGGGTGCGTGTGGTGCAGCTATTGCAAACCCAATGTGAATGAGGACATGATCCCACACTACGCCATGCAGTCCCGTAGTCGGGGTCCCGAAGGTGGGACAAAAGAGACAAATTAGCTGAACTCAAGATGGACATAAAGACAACAGGTCTGGGTATTCCTATGTATCCCATTAGGATGGGAATCAAGCCAGATATAGTTCTGAGGGGGTCTTATTTTATGGTCTTAGAGCTCAGACCGTGGGTGGATGACAATCTCCGAGTAAGAGCTGACCTCAACCTAGTCCCTAAGCCCATGTGAGTTAAACTCAGTGTGGGAAACAAGGGGGGAAGATCATTATCGCAATACCTGGGACGTCCACCAAAGGGAGGTCGGTGAAGAGCCCCAATGGACACCTTTTAACATGACTTTGTCCCCCATAACTTGCAAATGCGCACTAAGGGATAGTATCTAGAGTTTGGAAACTCTACTTGGACATGATGAACTGAAGAAGGGTGTGAATCATGTACCTGACACTTTGGGCTTAATGGGGTTGGCGTGGCGATGGAGGATAACTATTAACCATGGTGGAAAAACAGTACCTAGATCGTGTTAGCCTGAAGTGGGAACAACAAATGAGCATTGACCGCTGACCATATTCGCAACGCGGGATTTTTTCTATTTGTTTTCCAAAACCCTCGGGGGTGTTGGCCCGTATCGGTCAGAAAGCCCTTGGGCGTGGTATCCAGGCCGTTCTTGGGGGTCCCTCCGGGTGTGAGAGATAATGGAAGCCCTGATGAAGGGATACACAAAGCCTGAAAAGAAGGTGCGGACGTGTCTGAGTAAAGTTCGACATTCTAGGTACTAAACCAGAGTACCCTTAGGCACATTGGTGAACCACTAAAAAGGGTCGATGAAACAGCTCGGGAGGGGGAGGTACATGGTGTGGTCATTACAAGACCGACGTGAATGATTACATAATCTCATACCACGCCATATACTCCCCTCGTGGAGGAAAGGTAGGCCAAGGGGCCAAGGTGGGATGGAGAATCCCAAGATATGGTGATGGACCTGAAGCCTAGACATTCAGGTGATCCTATGTATCCCATAAGGATGGGAATCAAGCGACACGTAGTTCACGAGATGCAGTTTAACATCATGCAGGACGATGAGGGGTGAAAATACCCTCAATCATGGGATGTGTATGGTACGGCGAAAAAACTGGCGTGAATGAGGGCATGATCCCTGCACCACACCATACATACCGAGTATAAACTGGGGCTAAGTGGCCCAAAAAGACCAAGGGGCCTGAGGCTAGGCCTCAGTCAGGGGAGCGCGTACGGCTTTGAAAGTAACCCGACATGAATGAGGAAATAATCCCACACCACACTGTACACTCCCTATAAGAGAGGACTTGGGCCAAGGGCCCTTAAAGTGCCAAGGGGCCTGCTAGTTGTTGGTTTGGTCAAGAAGGCCTGACCGGCTTGCAGTTTAACGTCTTGCAGTAAGGACGAAGAGGGGAGTAGGACTCCTTATACATAGGAGGTGTACGATGTGGTGAGTAGACCAATGTGAATGAGGACATGTCCCCACACCACTTCATACACTCTGGGTAAGAAGTTGGGAAAAGGGGCCCAGCAAGCCCAAGGGGCCTGAGGCTATGCCTTGTTCAGGAAGGCCTAACTAACTTTCATTTTAACGTATTGCCACAAGGACGGAGAGGGGAGTGCGTACGACATGGAAAGAAAACCGACATGAATGAGGACATAATCCCACACAACACCATACACTCCCATAAGAGAATCGGGGCCATGGGACCGACCGTTGGCACCACCCAGAGAGAAGTTTGTTGCTTCGGAATAGGGCAGAACGAATCACTACACTCGATGATTGGGACATATCGGGGTGGACCCGAAGATCCAGTACACAGTTGACCATGTTCAAAACACAGCGTCCCTATGGTGACCTGATGTGGGAGAAACAAATGAGCATCGACCGCTTACCAAATTCAAAACGTGGGACTTGTATTGGCTTGTTGCTCGTAAACCCTCAGGGGCGTTGGCCCATATCGGTAGGAGATACCTTAGGCGTGGTATCCACGCCATTATTGGGGGCTCCGCAGGGTGATGAAAGTGATGGAATCCCAGTCAAAGAGTGGGTGAAGTGTAGCTGTACCCATCTACGAAAGAAGAAAACATCTCCAGGGAGGGGGACGTACAGCCGGGTCGAGGCTTACTCGACGTAAATTGGGGCAAGAGTGTTCACCTTGCCATATTTCTTGACCCGAGGGGAAGATATTGGCTTTTGGGCTGGGCCAATGAAAAAAATGTCCGGGAGTTCCTACGTATCCCATGAGGATGGAAATCATGCCATAGGTAGTTATAGAAGGCCATGTTATTTAATGTCGTGTGGTGAAGACATGGGAGAATAGAAGAACGAGAGTGGGAACATGGTGCGACCATTGTAATGCTAATATGAGTGGGGAAAAGAAAGCCTATTCCACACTAGTTGAGGACCCTACGAGGAAACTATACCCAGGGGGGACATTCAAAGAGAAAAGATCAGGGTTGGGCTCAAGATGAGATGTCTGAGCGTTCCTACGTATCCCATGAGGATGGGATTCAAGCCATACATAGTTATAGAAACGCAGTTTAACGTCGTGCAGGACGAGATACAGTTTAACATCATGTGGGATGGGGGACACATCTCGTCAGGGGATATGTATGGTACAACGGATAACCTGCCGTGAATGAGGACATAATCCCATACCATACCATACCATCCTGCAGGAGAGTCCGAGTTGTGGAAGGCCAAGGGGCCCCGGTCAGGAAGACCTGACCAGCTTGCAATTTAATGTCTTGTAGTGAGGATGAGGTTCAGGGGACCGAAAAGGCCAAGAGGCATGAGGGTGGGCCTCAGAAAAAAAGGTCTGACCAGCTTGCAGTTTAACATCTTTCAGTGAGGACGAGGGTCTGGGGCCCGAAAAGGCCATGAGGCCTGAGGCCGGGCCTCCGTCAGGAAGGCCTGACCATATTTCAGTTTAACGTCTTGTAGTGATGAAGATAGTGGGGGAAAATAGGATTCCCTGGACATGGGAAGTGTACATCATGGCGAGTAACCCGTTGTGAATTAGATCACAACCCCACTCCACACTATACAATCCCATAAGAGGGAGCCTAGACTGGAGGCCCGAGGCTAGGCCTCGGTCAGGGAGGCCCGACTGACTTGTAGTTTAACGTTGTGCAGGACAACTGTGCAGTTTAAGGTCATGAGGGACCGTACAGTTTAAGGTCATGCAGGACCATGAAGTTTAAGGTCGTGTAGGACCGTACAGTTTAAGGTCATGCAGGACCATGCAGTTTAAGGTCGTGCAGGACCGTGGGGCCCATGCAAAGTATTGCTTGAGAAACTTGGCATTGGTGGGAGGAGTTATACGCTCACCATCCATTGTCACAAAGGAGTATGATCCATTGGAGTAACCCTTATGAATGATGTAGGGTCTTTCCCATTTGGGCTCCAGCTTGGGTGGTTTTCTTGCAGGGGATCATTAGCGCTCGGAGGGCCAACACCAGGTCACCTTGCAGAGAAGAGCGAAGGTAAACCTTCTTGTCGAAGGCTCTGGATATCTTATTCTGATGCCTTTCCAGATTGTGTAGGGCACGCAACCTATTCTCATCCAGTGCTTCCAATTCAGCTAGATGGATTTCGGCCACTTTATCTGGTGCCTACTCGTCATAGACCGCAGTGCGTAATGACGCCAGCTGGATCTTGATGGGTAAGACGGCCTCAGCCCCATACACTGTGGAATATGGAGTCACCTGGGTGGAATTGCGAGTTGTCGTCCGATAAGCCCAGAGGGCGTTGGGGATCTTGTCTGCCCAACTTTTCTTGTTTTGACCAACCATCTTCTGCAGAATGTTAGAGAGTGGTTTGTTGAACTCCTCGATATGTCCATTTTCCATTGCATGATAACGAGAGGTATGGTTCGAACAGATATTGTACTTGGCATACAATTCTGTTAGATCTTCTTCTCGGAAGTTGGTTTCGTTTTCGGTGAGGACAGCGTGAGGGACTCCAAACCGGTGGAGGATATTGGAGCTCACGAAGTCAACGATGGAACGGTCCTTGACCTATTTTAGTATAACTTCCACTCCCACGTGGAGAAGAAATCTATAGAAGTTAGGATGAACCTACATGGGAAAGCTGTCACCGGTGGATACAGTCCCACGTCATCGAGTCCCCACACCGCGAATGGCCAAGAATACTTGGTGGAGTGGAGAGGCTCTTACGGTAGATGCAGGAATATAGCATGAACTTCGAACGCGTGGCATCTCTTGGGAAACTCAATACAATCATGGATCATAGAGGGCCGGAAGTACCCCCAATCTCCAGATCTTATGGGATAGCTTTGATCCAGCCTAGTGGGCACCACAGGAACTGGCGTGAACCTCTTGCATGACCTGAGAAATCTTGACTTCTTGAATGAAATAGAGGATAACACCATCGAAGCTCTGCTTATAGAGGATCCGATCAATAATGAGACCAATCTGAAGGGTAAACTTCAATACGCAGAATCAGATTCACTCGCTCTTGGCCCGATCGTCCGGGAGGCAACCATTTTGAAGATACTCGATAAAAGGTGCTCTCCAGTCGAGAGTGGCCTCAACCACTATGTCTGACGAACCTAGGACCCCTGACGTAGAAGGTCTGGTGGTAAGATGACTTACTCGTAGGTCGTTGTTGTCCTCTAGGGTGACGGGGGAAATGACTCTCCAGTGTGCCACATGTATGATCAAATCATCTTCCTCGGGTTCTGTGAGTGATGTAGCTAAGCTAGCCAAAGCGTCTGCTCGACCATTCTATGACCGATGGACATGGGTAACCTCTGGTCAAGAAGAGAACTAGGCCATTAGATGGAGGGTGCACTCCAGTAATGGCACAAGCTCCGGCTTCCTGACGACATAGTCTCCATTGACCTGCTTGATGACCAGTTCGGAATCCCCTTTCACATGTAGATGGGGCACATCGATCTCGAGGGCCAGCTCGAGGCTGGTGATGAGAGCCTGATACTCTGCCTCATTGTTGGTGCAACCTTCTGACAATAAGAATGAGTAATTAAGGATATCTTGTGCTGGGGTGATGAAGATGACACCCAGACCCACTCTGTTCAGTTTAGGATCATTGAGCCTCCTACCGGTGGGGCTCCAGGAGGCACCGTCCAAGTGAATTTTCCAGCATGAGATAGCATGATAGACCAATAGGATTTCCTCATCAAGAAAATCCAGATCTAGGGATTGATCCGCGGAGGTTGGATGAGCAGCTAAGAAGTCTGCCAGTGCCTATCCCATTATGGACTTCTGAGGCACGAACCTGATGTCGAACTGCTGGAGGATCACCACCCACTGTGCTAGTCAGCCAGTTATCATAGGGCGGTTCAGGATGTACTTTAGTGGGTCTACCCGAGAGACTAACTGTATCTCATGGTACTACATTTAATGCCACAATTTTTGGATGGCGAATAAGAGCGCGAGGCATATCTTCTCGATGGGAGAGTATCTGGTCTCCATGTCGAGGAGCATGCGGCTGAGGTAATAGTGGTTTTTCTCTGTACCCACATTGTTCTTTTGGGTGAGAAGTGCGCCATGGGACCATTCTAGGGTGGTCACGTAAAGTACTAGAGGCTTTCCAGAGAAGGGTGGAATCATGACCGGAGGTTGGAGCAGATACTGCTTCATTTCCTTGAAGGCGGTCTGACAATCCTTATCCCATTCACAGGCAGCTCCTTTCTTCATGAGCTGGGAAAAGGGCATACAATTGCCAGCCAGATTCGCAATGAATCGGCGTATGTAGTCTATGTGGCCTTGGATACCTCTAAGCTCCCGAATATTGCTCGGGGGTGGCATCTAGATGATGGATTTGATCTTCTATGGGTCAATCTCGATGCCTCAGTACCTGACAACGAAGGCAATAAATTTCCTGGAGGTGACCCCAAAGGCACACTTTAGCGGGTTCATCTTTAGGTGGCTGGAACGGAGGAAGTCGAACACTTTTTCAAGGTCCTTGAGATGATCTTGACACTGACAAGATTTGACCACCAGGTCATCTACGTAACACTCCAACAATGTCCCGAGAATTAGCTTGAATATGCGGTGCATGGCCCGCTGATAAGTGGCACCTGCATTGTTCCGGCCGAACGACATGACCTAGTAATAGAAAGTACCTTGGGGATCCCTAAAGGGAGTGGAATCCTCGTCTTCAGGGGCCATATAAATCTAGTTGTACCTGGAATACCAATCCATGAAGGAGAGGGCTTGGAACCCGGTCATGGCATCAATCAACAAATCTGTCACTAGGAGTGGAAAATCGTCCTTTGGATAGTGGCGGTTGAGAGCGTGAAGGTCGATGCAGACTCTAATCTGTGTGTTATTCTTCCTGACTGGCACAATTTTGACCATCCACTTGGGGTACTGGACTTCCTTGATGAATTTGGCTTTTATAATCTTTTCAACCTCGGCCTCAACCATGGAACTGTGAGAAGGGTGAATCTTTCCGGGAGGCTTCTTGAATCCACAATGGTTTTTCGGGAGACCAAGGCGGTGGACGGATACCTGATGATCTAGTCCTGGAATTTCAATGTAACTTGAGGAAAACACATCACGGTGCTGCTTAAGAAATTTCACGTACTGCTGCTGCTCTTCGAGAGATATGGCAACACAGATCAATGTGAGCCTCAGATATGCCTCGCTACCAAGGTTCACCTATACTATTTCATCGACCGTGGTAGCAACGCCTTCTTCAAATGCATGGGGAGAATCCTCTAGATCTTCTTCCGCACCTGTGGTTGGATTTCCCGCAGGGGGAGCTGCTTCTGAGTTATCGAACCCTGATGGGCAGCTGGTACCAGCCTGGGCAGCAGTGGCCATCATATCAGGAGACCCATGCGCTACTGAGACCATGGAAATGAAATCGGATGATCCAATTCCATCCGGCCTTCGGCCCAAGTGTCCACATTTGATGACATCAAAGCAGTGGTGGACCGTCTACTTGAGACAGTTGATTCTAGGCCGATGGAAGAGACATGTATGATGTACTACCGTTTCCATGAGCCTGACGTCTTGGTACCGCACAAAGTTAGGAAGTTCCGAGATCACATGAGCCTGGTTGGTGTAAGAGTATGAGGTGATTTCCCATCGTTGCTTGGACCTGGGAATATTCCATCCTATTTCACCCAAAATGACAAAACACTACCCCATGTCTGAGGTCATGGCTTCCAACCGATGGATTGGGAAGATGTAGGCGTCATCCAAACCTGCCGAGGGATCACTTGTGGTTGGGGCGGGTTCAACTTCACTTTCCAGGATTTTCTTGTCCATGCTCTTGTAACAGTCAGCATCCAGATAGCGGGCTTCACACGAGGCGAAAGGAGATGCATCTCCTTGTAGAACTCTTACTCGACCATTAAGGGAGTACTTGAGGCATTGGTGATATGACGAAGGGACCTCTGCATGCAGATGGAGCCATGGCCTGCCCATCAATGCGTTGTAGGCAGTGTCCTGGGAGACAACTATGAACTCGGTGCTGGAAATTAGGCCACCAAATTGGGTCTTCAAGTGGATCTTGCTGACTAGGGATTGTTTGGTCCTATCATATCTCTGGATTCTGAGGTCGAAGGGAGTTAAATCATCCTCAGACAAACCCAGCTTTTGTAGTGTCCGAGTCGGGATTGGGTTAATCCCAGAACCCGTGTCAAAAAGACAGCACCAGACTTCCACACCATTGAAATGGCCAGTGACGTACAATGGGTGAATATGACCATGTATGGGAGGGTCTTTGTCTTCACTGGAGAATGAGATAACTTCCTAGCATTCGGTGTTCTCAATTGCCTCAGTATGGGAGGTTTCTGCAGCTGTTACCTCCATCTCAAACTGGAGGGGGATCCTTAAGGCCTCGAAAAGTGGTTCACGCATTTTAGATGACAGGAGAACAACCTCAAGGATATAAAGCCTTGCTGGAATGCCGACAAGGTGCTTCATAACTTCATACTTCCATGCTATACGTGAGCCTCTGCCTACAGGAGGTCGCTCTGCAATTGGAGGCACGGCGGGCCCTGCTGGCTGGACCAGTGACTGACTGGTACGGGGTACATCCCACTGCCTACTAGTAGAGTCCTGAAGGGTGTCTATTGGATGAATACCGGACAAATGATATTTTCCTATAGTAGGGATAGGCTGTCCAGGGTGCGGACGAGGCATCTCCTCCTGATCTAGTAGCACAAACGGCGGCAGAGGTAGATCTGAGGGCACCAGATGAGGTTGCGCGTGCTCAGCTCTGTGCTGGGCCTACTGTCTGGTTTCAGTAGAATGCATGGCCTAGATGAAAGTACTTGCTGATGTACCTGGAAGACCCATGTGGTCATAGTTCTACCGACGTTGACGTCGACTGGGGACGTTGGGGAGGCTCGCCTGGCATCCCCCCTCATCGGGACTCATGTAGGGATTTACCAGCTCCACGATATTAACTGAATCTTACCCCTGACTGTCATTTGATGAATCATCCACCACTGGGAAGATTCTAGGAGGGATCCCCATATCAGGGGGAATAAAGTCACTGAGAGTGAAGGATGACGACGACAGTGGGGGAGCGCGATGCTTCTTCTTACGTCACCGCTGCTTACTCTTCTGAGAAGAGGCCGACTGAGATGATGATGCAGAGGTACTGGGTACTCCCTCTGAAGGCTCCAGCTGATTCAGGCATGCCCAAATGATACCATGGGCATAGGTGACCGTTTTACGAGCCATCCAATCATCTTACTTTGGGGACCCATGGCTGGGAACCTGCTGCCACTCGCCTTCGTCATCACTACCACTTTCCGACCTTATAAAGACACCCACTACTTGTGTCGGGGTTGGGCCCAGCCTGACTATATTGTTGTCGACCTGGTCTTGGAGCCATTCATTAAAACCAAATCACTACTTGAGGGTTTTCCCTAGGATCTAGTGATTGGGTCAATAGTTGGGGCGATCGATGAGATTCGCCTTTGCCGGCCTTCTGCACTCGGGTAAGCACATGATATCCTACTCTAGGGCACTCTAGAAGTAACCGGGGGCCTGATTCTCATTAAACAAGTAAGTATGGTGCCTTCTTTCCGGATAAGGGTCTCCTGGAGCCTGGCCATAACGAGGGGCCTGAGGGGCCTGCCGAGGAGGCGGAGCCTGGTTGTCTCGCCTAGGCGGTGGTGGCACATTACGCTGGGGAACCTGTCAGTTCTGAGGTGGTTGTTGATGAGCAGGAAGTTGTGCTTGAGGCGGAAGGCCCCTATGAGGTTTGTGAAGTTGGTGATACTGGTAGAAACTCTATATTCCTAGGGGATTCTACCTGGGCCACTACAATGGGCTCAGCTCTTGTCCTCCTTACTGGGATCACAGGGGGCGACAGACGCGCCTAACTAGACTATTGAAGATCTTCCTCGAGGCGTTGGGCCTTATTTGAGAAGTCTTAGAACCCTCCAAGATAGTTCTGGGTGATCAGGGAAGGAACCAATTCTGTCTTAACATTCCCTACACACATCGTCATTAGTTTCACCTAAGTCAGTGGCATGTCGAGGGAGTATGTAATCCCTTTCCACAGGGCGATGAAGTCTGCGACTCGCTCATCAGGCATTTGTTTTCACTTGAAGAGGTCTGTGATACTTGCCTTTCGTGTGGTGGATCTGAACTGATATAATAACTGTTGGTAAAGATCCTCCCAGTCGGTCATCGATCCGATAGGGAGCTGGCTATACCAGATGAATGCAGGGCCCTCCAATGTTTGCACGAAACATAGGATCTTGGTGGCTTCCTGCTACACCAGGGTTCCCAACATGGGTCCACACCTAGAAGAAAAGTGTGCCATGTGCTGCGGAAGGTCCCATGTCCTGTTTAAGGGAGAAAACGGGGGGTTCCCAAAACCCGGGGGTGCAGTCATATCATCCACCCATGTGGGATATGGATTTCCATCTAGTGGGAATTCCATCTGCCCCATTTCTAACACCTCAGATGTGCGATGAGTACCACTATCATATCATCCGGGTGGGGGTCCCTATCTTGATAGGGATCCCTAATCACAAGTTTTTTGTCAGGTTCTTCGACACAGTAGATGGATTCGGCAGCTTGTGGAGGGACTGGCGGAATGGCCTGTGGGCGGCCAGGGGAACCCGGGCTGGATTCCTCGGATTGCCTTGCCGTTCGGGAGGGTTTGGTGAGATGTATCACGCCCTCTTGACGTGAGTTTCGACTTCTGCCCTATCTACGGGTGTAGCATGGCCAGGGTTGCTCGGAAGCATCTCACTAGGGGTAAATTGTTCCTGCCCCTACTGCCCTGGCCTTGGATCACTGTAGTCGGGTAGCAGCTCTGCAGTGCACTCGGCCATGAGCTCGTCGACCAGCCTCTTCTGCTCAGCGAGCTGTTGGCACAATGTAGACTTCTCGGGGTCTTCGTCCATCTTCTGTGCAGAGGTCGACGGGTCGGAGTGATTGACGGTTCCGACATGCTCCTTACCCTTACCGGCATTTCGGCTAAGTACCAGTGAATCAGTGGGTATAAGGAGGCCTAAAAGGTTCCTCGACTGACAGGGAATCCTCCCTGATGGGTCCAGTAGTGGTGGTACACCTTCAAGGGTAAAGTCTCCGTCGAGAAATTCAAGCTCGTCCTCTTTGTCCACTATGCCAGCCATGTGGACCGCAACCCCTCTTGGGGGCATGTCCTCGATGTCGCATAGAGAATCGGGTTGCCACTAGATGGGACAGAAGAAGAGGGCAACATACTATCCCCAGCCACAGACTTGCACATGGGGAATAGCTTCACTGATGATTCTGTTGAGTACTTTGAAAATCTGACCGCATTTGTGTTGTAGGGCACTCTGGTGACCTGGTGACTCAGGGCGCTGGGTGACAGAGAGTGCGGCCAGATCAACTAGACGACATTGTTCACCGATTTCCTCAAGGTGCTTTTGGCTCCTGGGGTACACTACCCGCTCATAACGATGGTGGATGTGCATCGCCCATAGCTTTTGGTGAAAGAACCCCACTTCCTCCAGGGTAAGGGATTCCGGTGCAAAAAAGTTAGATGTCGCCGCCAGCCAGAACTTCTCCAGGAAGTGATCCGCTGTGAGAATGTTCCAGAAGCTCTTGGGCTCAGATTTAGGGCTTGGCCCCATATTTCCCCAGTTATCAACTGGAGGTGTCTGAGGAAACGATAGTGGTACCGAGGCGGACCGATGGGACAGTAAGTTGGGCGGCGGAGAATACGGCGAACGAGCCGACTGACCGCCGAACTCCGGGACATCCTCCAAAGAGTTAGGTGACCTAAAAAAATGTCACGATACCACTGGTTGACCATCACAACCTCTGGTGCATGGATTGCAGTCACCAGCGATGGGTCACGTCGTTGTCAACCGCTGATGGTCCCCAAAATAGCTCTTCGTGATCTCTGGTAGAGGTAGAGGGCACTTCTAGGGACGACGTGGGTGACTGAACAGTCGGGACCAATGGGATTCCCGTAATGAAATCCTCCAGGATATACTTTCCAAGAGAGGTGGGAATCTTGTGTACATCGCATTCGGGGAGAATGAGACTAATACGCCTTATTCCTAATCTGGTCCTTGACACAGAGGAATGAGGAGAAGACTCCATCGCTGAGTCGCATTCCACTTCAGAATTCGAGAAGTGGGCTGGTTTGGTCTCCACTCGGGCCTTCCCAGGATTCTCCCTATGGCGGTGACGACCCGCTCTCCTGCCGCTGGGTGGATCTTCGGGACAAGGGTGATTCCCGATATTTAGTCTCGGCGCCTTGCTGGTTCCAGGGTGGAGAGGACTTCCGCTTGAGACGACCGGGGTGCGAGGGGCACTGGGGAAGATTTCAAAGGGTACATGGGTAGGACCACCAGGAACAGCACCCCTGCGGGCATAACCTCCGCTAGAACTGGCAAGAGCATGGGGATGACCTCCATGCTTGACGCGGGTGGAGTGAGGCTGACTTCACCCCTCGGGTTTCCAGGGTGAGGATGACCATCGCCAGTTGTTGAGAGGACGTAGGGAGGATCCCCATGTTGGAGATGGACTATATGGGAAATACCTTCACATCGACGGTTGGGGGCATGAGGAGGAACTCCATACCCATTGTGGTGGGAGTGGGAGAGGCTTCCGCACTGAGTATTACTACCGCAGGGCAGGTCTTCATTCAGGATGGGGGTAGCATGAGGCATACCTCCATGAAAAGCATCGGAGTGGGGAAGGCCTGTGCTCTGTGGAGTGGTGGTATAGGGAGGACCTCCGTATGGGGTGAAATCACCGCGAATTGGTTCGCGGCAATCACCACTCAGGCCTGCGGCCCAGAGAGTCAACCCAGCCTGCCCATGGGGCGGTTGGGGCCTCGATCCCGGTTAGGCGTAGGATTGCCCCTGCTCAGTGTATGTAGGGACTCCATGATGCACGTCGGTGGTGTCTTGGGCCACAGTAGCTGTCGATGTCGATGCCCCTTGACGAATGTTCTCAGCTTTGGCCTGAGGCTGGAGTCGGGTCAGGCGAGCCGGTGCAGGCGGTGTAGGGGTATAGCCTCCCAGCACCTCTGGTAGGGCCAGACGGTGGCGCTGACGCGGCAAGGTGGGGGCCCTTTCCTGGAGTCCTTGGACCAGGGCCCTGATCGGGTGGAACCGGACATCACCCACCTCCTTGGCGTAAGGCATGGAGTCGTCAAGGCATTCCGAGGATAGGCTCCCAAAATTATTGAATGTCAGAGTGGGGAGCAGGGGCTCCTTGCGCGTCCCTTGAGGGCGGCGTTGACGGTGGGGCCTAGATGCCTCCAGGTCCGGGTGGGCCATATCCTGGGTTGCGATGACCCCTTCCTCCTCATACATATATAAAAGTTTGTTGATCACCCTTCGTTGGATGATCTTTGACGGTGAGAGGGGACGTGGGTGTCTCGCATTCGTGGATGTAGATGTCGTTGTGGCTGTGGTGGGGCAACGATGTGCGGCTGTGCTGGCATTGCCCCTGCCCCTGCGTAGGCGAGCGCGCGGTGATCGTTTTTCAATAACAGCACACTAGTTCCTGGGAAGCACGAAGATTAACTCATTAGCACTGCGAGGAAAATGATCAACAACCAGTGCCCCATCATCATTCTTTCTTTCGTGGCAGGTAAGAGGGATCCACGCCGACAACGCCGCAGGATAGAATGCCCCATGCTCTACTTCCCCAACTACTGGTGAGTTTCACACCAGGCCCTCTATTTGCATAGCAGGACCCAAGGCCGGATATCTGGATCTAGTGACACATCAATCTACTAATGTATCGAGCGCTACTAATCTCCATATTAAGGAGAATAAATTAACGTCTGGTTCACCATTTCTGTTTCTGATGCTTTCGCTGGAGCACACACGTCTGTCCTCATGGGAGCGATAGGTGCGGCTTTTTTGATACCACGCATTCCCGCTTTCCAAAGGTGGGTGGCATCTGTTCTTTGTTCAGGGACATCTGCTCCTAGATCGAAACATGATGATGGGATGTCTGTTCTTCTTTCCATGGATTCCTCCTCAGAACTCGTCACCTAGTCTGGAACTGCCTTATAGATTTAATATGTTGTTCGTGAAACTCTTCCCAGTGCCATATTTCCATGGACGCTGGTTAATTACGCTTCCTCTTTCAGGACATTCCAAAAGGTCCGGTCAGGGAAGCAACCTTCAGTTGGGGGATTAGTCACGTCGAGGTATCATTAACATGTTTGAATGATGGGGAATTGGGGTGTCTATCTTTGTCCCTTATTATAGGGCCTATCAAGGGCGCGGAAGCCCAAGGTATCCCACATTGAACTTGGGGAACTGTATGCCATAAGCATGTATCTAGGGGTTTCCTCAGCTTCCCATGTTTAACATGGGGTATGCCACGAGTTTAACATCCAGCGGAGACGGATTGACCTGATCAAAACACTAACTAGAGGGGATCATATTGAAAAACCCCCAAGAGGGAACACTGATGTTGGGGCCCGCACGTGGTCGGCTTCCCGAATGCTATGTAAGGAATAGGTTGGCATGATTTCATCGGGATGTGGTAGCCCGGTTAAGGATCAGGGTGGATGATTGAGGGCATGGAGTGGAGGTAACGATGGTGATGGGCTTGAACCTCATGGAGGCTTCCTAGATACCATGCCTTGACATGGATAAAAGACCATGTAGTTCATGTGGATGTTGGGAGGCCAACGTAAAAGAGGACCAGGGGTCCAGGTATTGGTGGGCTTGAACCATGTGGAGGCTTCCTACATACTATTCCTTGACATGGATCAAAGACCACGTAGTTTAGGTGGACGTCGGGAGGCCGACATAAAGGAGGACTAGGGGTCCAGGTAGTGGTGGTCTTAAACCTAGTGGAGGATTCCTACATACCATGCCTTGACATGGATCAAAGACCATGTAGTTCAGGTAAAAGGGGATGTTGATCTGACACAAAGGGCCCTCAGAAAAACTGGATGGTCGGACCATAACGGCGTACCGCTGGACTAGGATGCGATTTAATGTCATGCAGGACGAGGGTGTGTCAAAAAACCGACATGGAAAAGGACCTTAGTCCAGATGGTGTGGGGATTACACTCTAGGATGCCCAAACGTTGGTGAATCGACGTGAAGAAGGTTGGGGTGGCCAACGGGTGGTGGGCTTGAACCTCATGGAGGCTTCAATGTACCATGCCTTGACATGGATAAAATACCACGTAGTTCAGGTGGATGCCGGGAGGCCGACGTAAAGTAGGACCAGGGGTCCAGGTAGTGGTGGGCTTGAACCTCGTGGAGGCTTCCTACACACCATGCCTTGACATGGATCAAAGACCACATAGTTCAGGTGGACGCCGGGAGGCCGACGTAAAGGGGGACCAGGGGTCCAGGTAGTGGTGGGCTTGAACCTCATGGAGGCTTCCTACGTACCATGCCTTGACATGGATCAATGACCACTTAGTTCAGGTAAAAGGGGTTATGGAGCTGACATAAAGGGGTGTCAGAACAACTGGATGGCAGTACCATAACGACATACAGCTGGACCAGGATGTGGTTTAACATCATGCGGGACGGGGGTGTGTAAGAAAAATGACGTGGAAAAGGACCTTCGTCTAGATAGTGTGGGGATTACACTCTAGGCTGACCAAGCGTTGGTGAACCGACGTGAAAGAGGTTGGGGTGGCCAACAGGTGGTGCGCTTGAACCTCTTGGAGGCGTCCTACGTACCATGCCTTGACATGGATCAAAGTCCTCGTAGTTTGGGTAGAGTTTCGTCGGTGAACTGACGAGGAGGTGAACCCAGGGGGTCCACTGGTGGTGGGCTTGAACCTCGTGGAGGTTTCCTACATACCATACATTGACATGGATCAAAGTCCCCATAGTTCATGATGGTCACAACGGCTTACCACTGGACCGGAATGCAGTTTAACATCATGCAGGACGAGGATGAACCCTGATGTGAATAAACGACGGGTGGTGGGCATGAACCTCATAGAGGATTCCAACGTACCATGCCTTGACATGGATCAAAGACCTAGTAGTTCAAATAGATGTACAGTTTAATGTCATGTAGAACAGGGGTGTGCAGTTTAACGTCATGCTGGACGAGGGACTACAGTTTAACATCATGCTGGACGAGGGAATACAGTTTAATGTCATGCTGGACGAGGGCATACAGTTTAACGTAATGCTGGATGAGGGAATATAGTTTAACTTCATGCTGGATGAGGGTATGGCCATGGTCGATGCTTACTCAACGCCCATGTGAGTCATGCTCGGTGTGAGAAACAAGAGGCTATAGAGACCTAACGATCATGTCGTGAAGGGTGTGTCTGTGGGAAGCAAAGAGGGGCTTATGCGTTAGGCGGCACATGGTGCTAGGACTTACTTCAGGATGGAGGGCCAAAGTGCGGAAAAGTGCAGCGGGAGAGGGATTTGGGACCAAATATGGAAGGTTCCTTGTTCCCTATCATGCCCTCCACTAGCCTTGGCAGTGGGGAAGTACGGAGGTGCATGGGTTCTACCATCTGCAAGAGGGGCTAGGGGATTACACAAAGGTGGATGCCCTTCTCACATGGACATATTCCACTCCGATAAGGAAGATATCATCCCATGTGTGGGTGATTCCATTCCCATGGAGACAAGCGGCGTAAAGAATGTCCGAGATGGGGGGACCCTACGTGCGAGGCACGGGGTCAGGTCACAGTTTAACGTCATGTGTTGAGGATGAGGTGTTTGGCATTTTAACGTCCTACAACTTGGATGAGGTGGGTTTGCTCCACACTCCTAGGAATTACATAACCAGTACCCTCTTCCCCTTGTGGGAGGGAAGGTATTGGCAAGGCCGTATAGATGGGGGGTCGCAGAGCGAACCATCATGGGGTATACATTAGCATGGCTATGCGAAGAAGCAATAGCCATTCATGTGCCTATGCAAAGAAGAATTAAGAAAAGCAGCTCTACATGTACTATCATCCAGGGTACTTTGAAATCACATCGTGCAAGCCTGGAGGGCCGCACGGGATGAGGGATTTCCAAGCAATGGGGTCCACAGGCAGGGGCCTTGTAGGACTCGGTTGCTCTGCGTAGGGGAAAACACTTTCGAAGGTGGGTGCTTCGCGATGTGGTGTTCCATGGCCTTAGAATTGGGAAAAGGGGAGAGTGGAGGCTGCTTCGCGAAGTGGAAGGGTGTTCGTGGAGCATAGCCTCATGAAGAAGTAGTTCCTCGTTAAGAGAGGTGTCGCTAAGCAATGTGCTTCACGAAGTACAGTGACCTTTCCTTAGCATGTGGATCACGTGTACTGGATGGGTGTTTCACAAAGCATAAATGCTCCACGATTACCCGGGTCCCCTTGGGGATCCCCTTCCTTCATGAATTCCCTTAGGCTTCGCGAAGGGAATCCCTATTTGAAGAGGGGATCAAAACAGGACAAGGCGAAGGCATCTCGCGAAGAAAAAATACCTCCCGGAGCTCATGATTCTCGGGGGCGAAGAGTGCTTCGCGGTTTGGGAGATGAGAAGCCAAAAGGTCGGATCATTCGCCTTTAGGACTCAGAAAGAGCCTGTTATATATAGGAAAGGGGTTCCGCGAAGCATAGATCAAGCGGCGCGAAGGGGCCGCGGTTGCTTCGTGGCGGGCCGCAAACGTCAACCGGGTTCACAGAGGGTTACCGGCTCCTCTGCTCCGCGGCGGGCTCACGAACGTCAGGCCGTTCGTGGAGCATTACTACCTCTGGGGCTTCGCGGCAGCCGCGTTGCTCAGGGTCCCTATGTGTCTGTGCTTCGCGAGGCAGCGTGCGGGCTTCATTTTCTTTACGTCCAATATTTTGGCGCCAACAGTTACAATTCCCAAAACTCTGATTTTTCTAGAGATCTCTATAGAAGACCTCCTGACGCGGCGATGATGGATCTTGAAGATTTTCACCGGCGATGATGAAGCGGAGACTGTAAAATTTCCAATGAATGCATCAGATCCAGGTAGGATGTTTAAGTTGTTATTTCTTCCCGGTTTTTGATTTCCACGACAAACGTGGACTAATCCACGAACAGATTTCTACGCGGATCGATTGTTCTGTGGGATGGGCTTTTTCAAGATTCGTGGGGATTGGATTCTTGAAATTAATTTTTGTTTTCATCCAACCTTCTAATGGTGAAGAACCAAAATCGACACGAACATTAATCGAGGTTCTTCCCTCTCGATTGTTGTGTTTTTTCCACGATTCCTACGCGTTCTTTGTGTGCGTTCTACGTGTTCTTGGAGGAAATCGATCATTGCGCAATCGTTTCTTGGAAAAACGATCTGAAATCAAAGATCCAACATCGAGACGACCTAGAGGATGTGCAATGGAGACGGAGGTGGACAAATCGATGCGGTTCATAAATTCCTATTCTTCGAGCGTTTTCATGCAGGTGGATTGGGACGCACCATCAAAGATGATCGGAAGCCCGAAACCAACGAAATTGGTTTCGTAGGGGCAGGACGACCCCAAATCTGGAGTTTTGTAATGATCGGGCCGTTGGATCAAGATCTGGAGGATCAACCAAGGCACACGGAGGAAGACGATGCTTCTGTAAATTTCCCGACTACACATCGTGTAGTATGGGATACACGGTGGGTGTTCGTCGGTGGACTACCTATCGTGTACTCCAAGAGTACATCGACACGAGAAGGGTACACGTCCAATGACACACCATGTATACCCTTCCCCGGCCAGACCTAGCTAGTAAACGGGATAGCTCATGTACCGGTACACGGGCGGGCGACACAGACACGGGCAGAGACCGTGTACGGGAACATGAAAAACGTACACAGAGCGAGTCTAGGTGCTCGGACACGGCGTGTGATACTTCTACGCACCGTGTTGTTTCTTTCTTTTCAACAAGCCGAATGACACGTGCCGGTTACATGGGCAATACCCATGGTCACGGGACACTGCGTGTACTTTTTCTACACTTCGTGTAGTTTGGTTTTACACGGCTTGAAAGTATGACATGGGCCATTGACACGGGTAGTACCCAGGGTCAAGGAACATGGAGTGTAACCATACTACATGCTGTGTAACATTTTTTTCATGACTTGAGCCACTTGTCTTATATGACTTGGACTAGCTTCTTAGGTTCCGTACCCTTGGTCTTTTCCCTGAAGGTTCTGGTATCATTTCCTATATACAAGATAATGATCCCTTTAGTATGACATCCTGAATAGAGTTGATGGAATCCCCTATGTGTGACTTATAGCAGGATCCTCTATTTATTCCTGGAACCCTAGGTAGAGTTCTTGGTATCGATATGACCAACTTTACCCGGGCGTCGATCCTCTGCTTAGCATATTAGCTCAGACTGAGTTGTTGGAATCACCCCATGACTTGGTAGTGATCCTCATATGAGAATCATGTTCTCAAATCACATAGTAGTGTGTTCTCCTGGAACGAGTACTTCGTATCTATCTCTCTCTTCAGACCTAGGAGTGTGTTCTCCTTGTTTTGTGCTTAGTGGAATCTTCGAGCTGGATCCTAGTGGCAGTATCACGATGGTCGTTGTGTATGGGTATATCTAGATATTTTCTTGTTATATGTTCTGTAGACATATACTGTTTGGAGCTGACTGTATCTTTCCTTTGTGGTATTTCCTTTGTGGTGTTTCCCTTGTTGTATTTCCTTTGTGTTTTCAGGGTGCCCTACTGAGTATTGTTATACTAACCCCTGCACGGGCTTTTACCGCATGTGTTGTGCCTTGTACAGACAAGCGATCCTTTGATAGGATTCTAGGAAGACCAGGACCGGACGGTACACAGTGATATTTGGTAGGCCGAGGTGTGTTCCTATGGCTACAAACTATGGTTCTAGCACCTTTCATTACAGGTTGGACTTTTTTATAGACTTTTTTTGATGGGCTTGTACTTTTGTCCCAGGGTTTTACTCTCTTTCACTTTGCATTCCTATCATACTCTGTGGTTGGGATTTCGTGTATGAATGCATATTTTCCATTTTTTCAGTAGTTTTTACTTTTCAGCTTTGTGGTCTTGGAGATGTGTGTGCGTGTGTATATGTTTATAGGCATTGCCTCCCATGTTAGTGAAATGCATACTTGGTGCTAGTCACTTGCCCCTGGCCTAATGGAGGCGGGCTTGGGGAGTTGCGGCTCGGGTCCCACTAGGACGGGTCATGTCAGAGTGGTATCAGAGGTGGACGATTCTACCTTAGGACCGAGAGTCTGTGAGTTGGTTTAGGGAAACAGTGTTAAGTGTTCCAAGTTCGGATTTTAGGACAGGGAACCCAGTGTTGGAACAGGCGGCCGGCGTATCCATACACCAGGACTTTGATAACTTTATTTTTAACTCGGAACATGAGAACACTAGTTGCATGGAAAATAATGGTACATGCATCATATATAAATGGGTTGTGGTTTCCATGTACTGTTTGAGTCAGCTCTCCAGATATACTCACAAACTGAGATACATCTTGTTTCCTTACTGGATGCCTCCGCAACACGCACCTGCTAGGATCCAACATCTCGATCATGAGGATGACCCCCTCAGTAATGAAGCTTTGATACAGGGACCAGATTCCCCAGTTTTACCATCAGGTGGTGTGCCAGTTATCCCACCACCTATGGAGTAGTGTTTAGTGCCTGCTGTACCAGTGGAGGAGGAGCACAGACTGAGCACTCTCCATGAGTTTCAGAGACAGAGACCCCTCAGGTTTCAAGGCGAGCCTGACCCTCAGGCAGCAGAGGACTAGCTTGAGGCAGTGACCAGAGTCTTCCATTTGGTCAGAACACCAACAGACCATATGGTGATCCTGGCAGCGAGCCTTCTACAGGGCTCGACAAGACGATGGTGGAGTTTGGTTATCCAGGCCCACGATGAGGCCACTCTTTCATAGTCAGAGTTTGAGTGCCTCTTTAGAGAAGCGTTTTCACTGGTTACCCTGAGAGAAGTACGCATAGAGGAGCTTCTTCAGCTCTAGCAGGGAACCATGATGGTGGCTGACTATTCGTCAATATTTACTGACCTCTCGTGGTACTTGATGGATATGGTCAGAGATCAGTATTTCAGAGCTCAGACTTTTGAGTGGGTCTTATGCAGAGCTATCATCATCCCTATGAGCATTCCTACTTATGTTGGGGTGCTTGAACGGGCTCTGGTGGTCGAGAGATTCTTGGCAGAGTAGAGACAACCGGTAGATGTCAGTAGTGGGTGAGATGGAACATAGACCTCAGCAGCAGGGAGCCAATATCAGGGACCCAGGCGTGGGAGACGTTATCAGAGGAGATCCCATGATAGGGGATCTGTAGTACAGGGTTTTCAGGGCGCATCCAGCCAGCCTCGGGAGAGGCGATGCAACTCATGTGATGGCATGGGACATATCGCTCGAGATTTTCAGACCCGTCGTACTACTGACACGAGAGTAGTGGATGGACAACTGAGGTAGAGTCAACGTGTCGAGCAGACAGATCCGCGGAGCGGCGGACGTGGTAGGGGAGATGGGGGAGCAGTTGGAGGTGGTCGGCGTTTCTACATTTTACCACCACCAACCCCAAGAGGTCCACCCCAGGATCAGGGAGCTGGTGGACAGTGGCAGGTACAGCTACAGGCGGTAGAGGATTATAACCCAGGTACCCATTGAATGATTAGAGGTACAATCTGTGTCTTTTCTACTTTAGATACTGTACTAATAGACACAGGTGCTAGTCATTCCGTTCTGGATGCCTATCTTCTTCGAGACCTTGAGATTACTGTTGAGCCATTGACTTGACCCTTACGCTTAGAAACACCGATTGGAGAAGATTCAGAAATCACACACCTCTGTAGAATGTGTGACCTGACCCTTGGAGGCGAGAGTTTCGGTTGGAACCTCTTAGTGGTATCGTCAAGGCCTTAAAATGTCATTATTTATATGGATTGGATATCCACAGTTCATGCCCAGATCGACTATTTTAGGCGAAGGGTGCGGTGTGTCTGCAGTGATGGAACAAGTTTCTCTTTTTTCGGTGAAAGAGAGACCTAGGCAGCGCAGGATGGACTCATGCATAGGAGGGAAAAAATGATTTTACATAAGTTGGGTAGCCTAGCCATTGGCGCAGTAGATGTTACGAGTTTCCAGTTTCCATCAGTAGTGGCTGAGTACGATGAAGTCTTTCCGGAGGATGTCTTCGAGCTACCTCCCCGCCGGGAGATAGATTTCTGCATTGAGTTGCAACCCAGGACGACATCGATATCAGCATCAGCATATCTTATCGCTCCTGTAGAGCTTCGTGAGCTGCGGGTGCAGCTGGACGACTTGCAGAAGAAGGGCTTTGCGAGAACCAGCGTTTAACCCTGGGCGGCCCCAGTGCTATTTTCCATGAAGGCAAATGGGAGCTTGAGGCTATGTGTGGATTACCGGTGCCTGAATCAGGTGACTGTGAAGAATCGGCATCCACTACTGATGATCGATGACCTCTTCGACCAGTAGAGAGGGACACAATGGTTCTCGAAGGTTGATCTACGATCAGGCTATCACCAGTTGTGACTACAGCAGGAGGATATATTGAAGACTGAATTTAGATGTCACTACGGTCACTATGAGTACTTGGTGATTCCCTTCGGCGTGAAGAACACCTCGGCAGTGTTCATGGGGCTCATAAACCGCATCTTTCAGTCCTATCTGGACCGGTTTGTAGTGGTCTTCATCGATGATATCCTTGTATACATGGCATCCGAGGAGGAGCACGCGAGACACCTAAGGATGGTTCTGGACACACTCCGAGAGCACCAGTTGTATGGTAAACTCTCGAAGTGTTAGTTCTGGTTACAGGAGGTCCACTTTTTGCGACACGTTATCTCAGCATATGGTGTAACAGTGGACCCAGCCAAGCTGGATGCAGTGCTAGATGGGACCCACCCCGGAGCGTGAGAGAAGTGCAGAGTTTCCTTAAGTTGGAAGGCTACTATCGGAGATTCATCCTTGATTTCTCTAGGGTTGCAGCACCCATGAAATCTTTGACCCAGAAGGGACAGCCTTTCGTGTGGACTAAGAGATACAAGTAGTCTTTCCAGTAGTTGAGAGAGAGTCTGACGAGCACCCCGATAATGAGATTGCCGGAGGAGGGCGTCGAGTACATAGTGTATTGCGACGCATCAAGAACCGGTCTTGGTTGTGTCCTGATGCAGAGGAAAGCAGTGATTTCTTATGGCTCATGTCAGTTGAGGCCACACGGGCAGAACTATGCGACCCATGATCTTGAGTTGGCAGCGGTAGTCTTCACATTGAAGATGTGGCGACACTACCTGATGGGTGGGTGGTTTATCATCTACTCTGATCACAAGAGTCTCAAATATATCTTTTCTCAAAAAGATCTTAATTTGATACAAAGATGATTGCTTGTGTTCCTCCAGGATTACGACTTTGAGATCATTTATACTCTTGGGAAGGGGAACGTAGTGGTGGATGCTCTCAGCAAGAAATCCAGTTCGTAGTTGCTGGATGAGGCGATGAGGCAGTTGGCCTCTTTGCAGTTATCCTTCATGGATGGAGATGTGGGAGCTTACCATCAGTCGATGGTTGTTACCCCTCCACTCTTACAGCGAGTCCGGGAAGCACATCGCGAGGATGCTAGTTGTGAGACTCTACGTGCTCAGATATCCACAGGTGATGCTGCTGATGGATATTTAGAAGGTGGGGAGCACGTTGTTCTTTTCAAAGGGTGGACGGTAGTGTCAGTGACATTGCGGGAGGAGGTTCTGAGGGAGTTCTATGCTTCCCCTTTGGCGGTGCATCGAGGAGTGGAAAAGATGTATCAGGACCTCCAATGTCAGTTATGGTGGCCAGGAATGAAGAAGGGTGTGGCAGAGTTTGTCTCTCGGTGCCTTACATTTCAGCAAGTAGAGGATGAGCACCAGGTGCTAGCAGGTTTGACCCGGCCCCTTGAGGTGCTAGAGTGGAAGTGGGACGGGAAATCCATGGACTTTGTGACGGGTTTACCACGTAATTCCAAAGGACACAATGCCATCTGGGTGATCGTTGATCAACTCACCAAGTCGGCCCACTTCCTAGCCATACTAGAGCAGAGTTCAGTAGAGAGCTTGGGACGCCTCTACGTGCAGGAGGTAGTTCGAGTTCATGGAGTGCCATCCAAAATCGTTTCAGATCGTGATGCTCATTTCACATCTCGGTTGTGGAAGGGATTGCAGGAGGCCTTTGGGACTCAGTAATGCTTGATCACAACGTTTCATCCCCAGACTGATGGTCAGATAGAGCGAACCATCCAGGTCCTGGAGGATATGCTTCGAGCTTGCATACTTGACTTTGGTCGTAGCTGGTAGGATCACCTACAACTGGTGGAATTTTCCTATAACAACAATTATAATTACACTATTTTTATGGCACCATTCGAGGCTCTGTATGAGCGACCATTCTGGTCGCCACTTTGCTAGACTAACTTGGGAGAGTCAACACTCATGGGCTTAGAGATGGTGAGGGAAACGACATAAAAGGTGCAGGTCTTCCAGGAGCGGATGAAGACTTCACAAAGTAGGAAAAAGTCTTATGCCGACAGGAGGCGGAGGACCTTGGAGTTCGAGGAGGGAGACCATGTGTTCCTTCAGGTCTCACCTCAATGGGGATTGCAGAGATTTTGCTGAGGCGGTAAGCTATCTCTGAGGTTCATTATCCCTTTTCAGATTCTGAGTAGAGTTGGCGAGGTGGAGTAACGCTTGGCTCTACCTCCTCAGATGTACCGGGTACACAATGTCTTCCATGTGTCACAACTACGAAAGTACGTTCATGATCCATCGCACGTTATCGACTGGGGTGAGCTGGACATCGATGATGGAGCGAACTTTGCTGAGTACCCAGTGGAGATCGAGGATTGACAAGAGAAGATCCTTCGTGGGTGAGCTATTCCCTTGGTGCGTGTCTGGTGGCAGTACAGGAATCTCCAAGAGAGCACGTGGGAGAGGGAGGCTCAGATTCGTGTGCAGTACCCACATCTTTTTGAGTAGCCACTGTTTCAGCTTTCTGAGGAAGTAAAAGCCCTAAGGTGGGTGTGATGTAATTTCCCGGATTTTCCCATGTATTATTTTTAATATTATATGGGAATTAATTCATGACCAGGCTCTAAGATGGCGTGAAATTCCGAGGCCCGGTGAGCTCGGAACAAATTTTTGAATTTAATTTAATAATTAAATAATGCGCACGTGCGGTTTTCGTGAAAAAGTGGAATAACTTCCGAACGGGTGCTCGGATCAAAAATTTGATGGCATCTTTGCATTAAGAACAACAATTTTACCTTAGGTGAGGCCTAACTTCGGTCGGCGCAAGTCGGTGGTGAAATCTAGCTTCTGGACGTAACCGTAATAAAATATTTCATTAAAATATTTTATTTATATCCTTGTTGCAATGAAATATTTTATTCTTTTAATTAGATATTTCATAGGGAGGTTTAGGGTTACAATTCCCATAACTATGATTTTCTCTGGAGAGCTCTCGAGAAGTCCTCCTGACGCGGCGACGATGGATCTTGACGATTTTCACTGGCGACGATGACGCAGCAACCAGATCATCGCCAAAGAATGCCGCTGATCCAGGTAGGATGTTTAAGATGTGATTTCTCCCCCGTTTTTGTTTTCCACGACGAACGCGGACTAATCAATGAATAGATTTGTCCACAAATCGATCATTCTGCAGGATTGGATTTTGTGGGAATCATGGGTATTTGATTCTTGAAATTAATTTTGGTTTTCATTCAACCTTATAACGGTGACGAACCAAGATTGACACGAACATCGATCGAGGTTCGTCCCTCTCGATTGTTGTGTTTTTTACCTCGATTCCTACACATTCTTTGTGTGTGTTCTACACGTTCTTGGAGGGAATCGATCGTTGAACATTCTTTTTTTTGCACAACGATATGAAATCAATGATCCAACATCAAGACGACCTAGAGGAGGTGCGACGACGATGGCGGTGGATAAATCGATGTGGTTCGGAAATTCCCATTCTTCGAGTGTTTTCGTGCGGGTGGATCGGGATGCACCATCAAAGCCAATCCGAAGCTCTAAACTGAAGAAATCGGTTTCGTAGGGGCGGGAAGACCCAAAATCCGATGTTTTTTGATGATCGGGTTGTTGGATAAAGATATGGAGGATCAGCCGAGGCGTGCGGAGGAAGGAGACGCTTCTGTAAATTTCCCGACTACACGACGTGTAGTATGAGATACACGGCGTGTGTTCGTCGGCGGACTACCTTGCGTGTACTCTGAGAGTAAACAGACACGCTCAGGGTACACAACCAAGGACACGCCGTGTATTCCCTTCCCCAGCCAGACCCGGCCAGTACACGGGATACCTCGTGTACTGGTACACGGGCGGGCGACACAGATACGGGCAGAGACCGTGTACGGGCACTTGGACAGCGTACACAGAGCGAGTACAGGTGCTCGGACACGACGTGTGATACTTCTACATGCCATGTAGTTTCTATATATCTGACAAGCCGAATGACACAGGACGTGTTACACGGGAAATACCCGGGGTCAAGGGACAGGTGTGTACGTTTTCTACATGTCGTGTAGTTTGGTTTTACACAGCTTGAACGTATGACACGGGCCATTTACACGAGTAGTACCCAGGGTCAAGGAACATGGCGTGTAACCATACTACATGTCGTGTATCATTTGCTTCATGACATGAGCCACTTGTCTTCTGGGACTTGGACAAGCTTTTTAGGGTTCGTACCCTTGCTCTTTTCCCTGAAGGTTCTGGTATCATTTCCTATAAACAGGATCATGATACCTTCAGTAGGACTTCTTGAATAGAGTTGTTGGAATCCCCTCTGTGAGACTTAGATCCAGATCCTCTATTCATTCATGGAACCCTAGGTAGAGTTCTTTGTATCGACGTGACCAACATTACCCAGGTGTCGATCCTCTTCTCAGCGGATTAGCTCAGACTGAGTTGTTGGAATCACCCCATGACTTGGTAGTGATCCTCATCTGAGCATCATGTTCTCAAAGTACATAGGAGTGTGTTCTCCTAGAACGAGTACTTCATATCTATCTCTCTCTTCAGACCTAGGAGTGTGGTCTCCTTGTTTTGTTCTTAGTGGAATCTTCGAGCTTGATCCTAGTGGTAGTATCGCGATGGTCATTGTGTATGGGTATATATGGATATTTTTGTGTTATATGTTCTGTAGAAATATAATGTATGGAGATGACTGTATCTTTCCTTTGTGGTATTTCTTTTGTGGTATTTCCCTTGTTGTATTTCCTTTGTGGTTTTGTGGTGTCCTACTGAGTATTGTTATAATCACCCCTGCACAGGCTTTGCCCGCACGTGTCGTGTCTTATGTAGACGAGCAAGCCATTGACAGGATTCTAGGCGGACCAGGACTGGACGGTACTCAGTGAGATTCGGTAGGCCGAGGTGTGTTCCTACGGCTACAGACTGCAGTTCCAGCACCTTTGTTTATAGGTTGTACATTCTTACAGACTTTCTTTCTGGTGGGCTTATACTTTTGTCCTCTGTTTTTACTCTCTTGCACTTTACTTTCTTGTCGTACTCCGTGATTGGGTTTTAGTGTATGCATGAATCTTTTCCATTTTTTAGTAGTTTTTACTTTTCAGCTTTGTGGGCTTGGAGATGTGTGTGCGTGTGTACAGGTTTATAGGCAATGCCTCCTATGTTAGTGACATGACTACTCGGTGCTAGTCACCAGCCCCTGGCCTATTGGAGGCGGGCTTGGGGAGTTGCGGCTCGGGCCCCACAGGGACAAGCCGTGACAATGTGTATATTTTTTAGCTCTTTAATTAATTATTTATTAAAAAATTTAATAATAAAATTTAATTAAGAGAGAGGGAATGAAACATCATTAGACTTTAGTATATATATATTCCTTTAAATAATAATTTATTTGATATATTTCTTCACATGCGTGGAATTTAATTTTGTGATATATTACTAAATTAAATTAATTATCTTTAAAATTTAATTATGATAACATATTATATATCAATATATGATATATAATATTAATATCCTTTAAATTATAAAATTGGTATGAAATAATATTAGAACCACTTAATGTTCAGGAAAGTCATTTTTAAATAAAAGTAATTGGCCTTTAAATTTTCTATTCAATGTTAAATAAATAATTTTTAGAAATAGTAATATGTAATGTCAAATTTATTTTCTTATTTATAATATCAAATTTTACATAGTTTTAATTTTTTTTTTTCGAAAATATTGATTTGTTGTCGAAATTTTCATTTTTATGAAAATTAAAAATTTCATAAATTTATAAATATATAATAAGGAATTATAAGATAATTAAACATTTTAAGTGAAAAAATATTAATTTAAATAACAAAATTATGGATTTTAAAATATAATTTAAACATGGAAAACCAATGGCCAATATATTAGGGCTAATATAAAAGGGTACATTAATAAGGAAAAATGTTTTATATCTTTTATTTTAAATAATTATTATTTTTTCAATATTTTAATATGGATGGAATTTAATACCATATAAGATTAATGTTTTTATAAAAAATCAACTACACTATTTAAAAACATTAACCTAAAAATATATATCTTATATATACTTTTAATGTTTTAAAAAAATTGTTTTTGAAATATATTTTTATGTGTTGTGTGTGAATGATTCCAAATCATATTTTCTAAAATTTGGGCAATTAATTTGGTTAAATATTGCCAAAATTATTAATAACAATCTCTTAATTTGTAAATAAGATTCTACATATATTTTTAACAATAAATTATTTCACATGATTAATAATTAATTATGAGTAATAAGTGTTTAAATGACTAATATAATATGGTTTAAAATATTCAAAGTTTATTTGTCCCTTAAACATTATAGAACATTTTTTTGTTTAAAATTAATAACCACATGTCTTACCAACTATAATAAACCAAACTCTCATATCATTCATGTCTTTCCATTTGTACCCCTAATTTATATTATTTTACATCAAAAGTTCTTTTTAGTCACTTATAAAATAAGACCACTTCAACCCCTTATGTGCTTTACCACCACTTAAAATTTCTCCCAAGACTCTTTCATAATTACCTCTCTTATTGGTACCTTATATTACCTTAATCCTCTAGTCTCCATAATATATCTTAACTCTTCCATTTACAATAATACTTTCAGGGCAAAGTTCTAAGTCTCGATGAAGGTATCACATCTTTTTATCCATTATTTCTTCTAAAACTTATAATCTATTATACAAATTTTAATATGATAAAATAAGTTATAATTTAATTTTTTTATTTTTTATACTAATGGAATATCAAATTTATTCCAATCCTCAAAACATTTTGAAAAGAAGTGTTGTCATGCGTATGTGAAGACTACCACCTCCATGAATGACGTGTTATATTTTTCAACACTACCTTGTCTAGATAGTTAAAAATGGGTTTTAATGAATAAATATTTTCTTTATAACATTATTATTAGTATTAAATGATAAATTATTTTATGTTTTACCTATTTTGTTTTATGGACAATACAATTGTTGACCCTTTGTGTGTGCAAATTACCGCCACCAAATAGTGACACATTTTATTTTCCATTACAACCAATCATGGGTGAATTTTAATAAAAAAATTTGGTGTTTAAAAATTATTTTTACAGCACTCTTTGTATTTTTATATTTTTAAATCTAATCTAAAATATATTTCAATATAGTCAAGAATCCAAGATAATCACTTATAAATCAATCAAATAACTTCTAGTAACTGAAATGTGAGAAAAAAATTTAATAAAGGAAAAGATTGTGATGAATAGTAGACAATAGAAAATTAACTATAGATTAATATGCTTCTGATTAATATTTTCTGTGAAATTATTTTTATTATGAAATAATTTAAATATATTCTCAAAAATTCTTTTAGACATAACAATATTGGTTTCGTCTCAATTTCTCTTCACTAAGACATATGTTAATTTTAAGCACCAATTTCATATTTATATGTTTTATATACATCCTAATGGTTTATTTTGTAATAATAAATTGTTTAATACATGAAATTTATTGAACTATATGAATTTCATTCTTGAATTCACTTCTGATTAAAAAATTTCTAAAACATTAAATGTTCTTTTAAAAACATCCTCCTTTGAGACGGAAGTTTTTTAAAAACATAATTTATTTTAATTTTTTTATTTTCCAAAAATAGTAATTTAATATCATATATTATTATTATTAATGTAATTTTTTCATCAAATTAAATTTATCTTTATTTCATGGGATTTTTATTAGATTTTATTAGGTCTTAATGTGTTTTTTATCAATCTACCTTTATTAACAAAATTCATAATTTGTTTTCATGATTTGAGTTATTTTTCTTGTGAGTCATAAAATATATTCTTTATTTTTTTAATCCAATTATCTATTTCCAAAAAATATCTTTTCATTATTCTATTTCGTTTTTCTATTTGTATGTCAATTTTCTTCGTTAATATCCTCCCCTTTGATGATTTTTCTTGTCAAATAAAATCATGTTGCTGATATGAGTAAATATTATACATTTTGATGGATGTTTTTATTCAATTTCCATATTTTATATAATGAAATTGTGATTTATAACCCAAATAAGTTTCATCTCACATGACATGAAATATTTACATCAAATCTTTTCAAAAAAAGTTTTTATTATCTATTTTAAAATTTTTAGCTCATAAATTGTTTTTAAGGATTTTTTTTCCAAGAAGATTGTTTTTAAAAAACATTTTCCAAATATGTTATGTTAATGTTATATAAAAAATTATTCCATAATGATTTTTTATAGTAATTTTACAATTAATTTATTTATATTACAAAATTATTTTGAAAAAAATATTTTTTTCATTTCCCACATTGGAGGTTATTGATGGATGGAGTCTCTTTTACATGTTTTTATGTGAACATATCCTTCCACCACCTTTTTATTTTTTAAAGAGAATCCCCTTCTACACTTTCATGTTCTTTAAAAGGAATTTATTATTATAATGGCTCAATAAAATATTCAATTTTAAATATTTTAAATGTGAATGGAAAATTATTATTTTAAAATAAATTTTCCTAATGCTTCTAAGAGTGTTCTTCATCTTTATCATATGGATAATCAAGTGTAATATTCAAATGATACCGCACAACTTATTTTTGGGGATTCCTTATAAAATTATCGTTTAAATGATTGGTATGATCTATTAGTTATTTCTTCATTCCAAACCATACATTTGTATAGGGAATACATAATTTGAATTCATTCCTCTATCAATTTCTTATGTTCCGTTACATAATTGAATAATGTTCACCTAGATAGAAAATGCATAAATTTATTGTGGAAAATATTAACTAAACCGCATATCTATTTCTTATATGGTTCAAATACTGTATGTGTAATACTATTTGTGGAGTTTTATTTAACTATATTGATGCTTAATGTCATTTGATACACATTTATTTTCCATGGGTTTATAATTTCATGTTTATTGATGAAATCTTGAATGATTCCATTGAGAACTATTTTAAAAAGTATTAAAACCTATTTTAGTTCCATTTTATATTATGATATGTTTGTTAAAATAATGTTTTATACATATATATGATTTTTCATTATGATGTATTCCCCCAAATAGTGATCAATGAATTGGGTAATGTTAATGTCTCATGTGAAGCTATGTATGGTAATATATAGTAAACTCAATATATTTTTATGGCTTAAGAGGTAATTTATGGATTATGATAATTTCCTTGAATGTAATCTATATCATATGATAATTATGTCCTAGGTAGTAATCATTAATGTATGAAAATTTTATCATATTTAGGTTATTTCCATATTCCTATAATACTAGGCCCTAATGCAATGATCCTTTTTAACCCATGTAATTATGATACCAATACATTATTTTATTCTCGCAAAAATAATATCATTATACTTGTGATTTCTTGTAATTCCTCACATCTCTCATGTTATGCTTTATAACTGTGATTACCCTTATTACACATTTGAGATCACCCCTTCTTTTGTTTCCCCTTCCCAGGGTTACAAATAGATATTGGGCATGATAATAATAAAATAATATATTTTGTGGAGATGTTTTTAGAGGCATTGGAGATCCATTATGGATTTAGGAGTTTCATATATAGTGGTAAAAAGTTCTCATTTATTGAGAATACTTGAGAATTATTAGTTTATGGTTTTTTAAATCGTAATAAATTAATCATAAAGGTCATTTTTTTAATTTGATAATGATATATTAATCATATATATATATATATATATATATATCAATGATATTGTTTTATGTTATGTCTATTCGGTAATAGATTCTAGGGCATGGGTCTAGGGAAAATACAGGGTTCCTTATTTTTTTTTCATCTAAAACATGGTCATCTGGGTATAGGTGAAATTTTCCTGATGAAAATATACCTTCATTATTTCTTTAGAACATATTTTTACATCAGTTTCAATATTTTTCATTTCTTATGGTCTCAAATAGAGATTATTCATGGAACTGAAAGCAGCCATGTGTTCCCACATCTGTAATTGGTTGTGGGCCTACGTTTTAGAGGTTGACAGTTATAGGGGTATGTTACCAATGATACTTATGAACTCACATTCGTTGGTAGGATGGTATGTTTTTATCATCACACCCTATTGGGAAAAAAATTATTTCCTGCCCAAATATTATCATATATATTTATTATATGTTCAGTAATATTTTATAGATATTTATGTAGGATGCATTAAACTGTCAAAATCACTGGTTTTGACCATTAATGTGAGAATATCTAAATATAATAGGAATTCAATTGACATGAAACTCCATATGTATATGAGGTTATTCATATTTTTACCTATTATCGCTTAGTGATTCTATTTTGGGAACTTATACATTTTCATATCCATATTTCATTCCTCTTTAGAGTTTATTATAGTATAGAAAATAGGAGCCACTTTTGTGGTGGCATGGTGGTGAAGGATAGTGGTACAAAAATTCCATTCTTTGGGAGGTTCAGGGTTAGAATCTTGGGAGTCCGCTTTTGGGTTGATCCTCTCCCTCGGGATCCACCCGTCTTGTTGGGTCGCTCGGTCTCAACTGGGCATGCAAAATGAGGCATGAACCAATGTGATGACATATTGATATGACAAACCCTCGCTGATTGGGATTTCACCCTCTGGGACACTCTTCCATCTTTGCTGGCAACAGATACTTCCCCGATTGGGTCTCTACCTTAGGGCAGTGACCTCTTCATGCGGGAGGGGGTTACCATGTGTGGAGGGTTCTAAAAGGACACACATGGGAATTACCTTTTAAAAATATTATAGGAAAGAGTAATTTTTTAATGGTATTAGGATCAATCCCATAAATGGGTTTCATATGTATCATTATGAAAGGAATTAGAAACCAATTTTTTTTAGAAATTTGTTTCCTTTTTCAGGTCATGTGACAAGGATCTAACCATGTAATTTAATTCCTTTTGATGAATACATCTATGTGAATGGTGGATACTAATGGTTCATGAGGGACATATGCATGATAATCCATTTTTATTAACCCCAATGGGAATATTCCCCAATTTGTAATTAATATCACAAGGAGTACCACCTAACACAGATGGTCCACACTAGGCATATCAACCAATGAGGACAGTGTTGTGGGACCCACAAAGCATATTCCCCTCTAGATGAGAGTTTGATTTAATTGAAATTATTTCCAAATAGAATATGGGTATAGGGAATATATCATGAATGGAAAAAAAATAAAAACCTGTGAAATGATATCTAAGAGAGGGAATGACATGAAATATCTCACAAAGTGTTTGGACTAATGATACAAACAATAACATATTTAGGATCTTGTATTTGAACCTAAAGGTGGCATCTTGTGCATCATGTTGTGTTGAGAATCAAATACCATATAGTTTGTATATCCCTTTTACGAAAAGGAAGATATGTTTGGGCATAAAACTAATAATAATTAACTAAGGATGTATTTTTATTATACTAACAACACAATTGATGAAAGTCTCTATGCCTATATGATTCATTATTTGTATGAGATATAACAGGTAGTATAAGATCAAATGCATTACATATGGTGTGGGATCAAATACTTAGGCATCCATAAGTAAATGTGATTATAATCCCCATTACGGGTATGGAACCATGAAAAAAGGAAATAATATTTAACTAGAAATTTTACTATCGTGGAATCTATTTAGGATATCATGGTCTCTTGAGGGAATATTCCTTCAAATATAGGTTGATCAGGGATATATTTATCACATATAGGGGCTCATGCTAGAAAGAGGATTCTTTTTCATCAGGTGCCTAACAGAAATATGAGTACCAATAGTTCAAATGAAATAATTTAAGATAGTGTGAAAGGACCACAACATGATGTTTAATTTCCTATTTTAAAGATATATATGGTTCATTTGATTATTGGATGTGGGGGATCAAGTATTAGATAATAATCATATGTATACTAATGATGATTTGAAATATATATTTTTTTTGTTTATGGTGGTATGTGAATCTTTATCATAAATGGTGTTCCAATAAAAGATAGAGTGGGACTTATGCATAAAAGTCCTCCATGAAATACTTTATTGGGATTATGGCCCTTTAAAGAAAACAAAAGAGGTTGTTCTTACACCATTGGTTAGTTCTCATATTTTATGAAATTTCATCATGCTTATGGTGTAATATCATCATTATCTGAGGCCACACAATTCATTCTCTATTTGAGGAATAAGAGATATAAGAAGATTATACACCTTACCTGGGAGAGACAGATTGTATTTTTACAAGACTTACACACTAAGGATTATCTGAGATCCTTCATTTGGGAGTATATATCTTTTAAGCTAGTTTTAATATCAAGTATCACACCTAAGAAGGATTATTATACATTGGGTATTTCAAATGGTTCTTACACAATGAGTTCGCCATGAGATAATTACTATTACAAGTCTCATAGAGGATATGACATCACATGAAAATAATTAGGATCCTCCATAAGGGATATTGGGATATTAAATTGATATATATGGGGTTTTATGGTATGGAGATCATGATTTATAACGGATTCCTACATATCTAGATGATGATAAAAATTAGAGTCTTTATAGACTATATTGTTCTTTAAGCACGGATGGGCAATGAGGGGTATTGAATAATCTATTGACTATTATGTCACCATTAGTTATGTAATACTATATGATGTTATGGGATATTTCCTCATACGAGGAGAAGGACATTATAAGGTTTGAGTTTAACACCTATGGTATAGGTGAATTGATGATTGTCATAGGGTCAGGTGCTATGCATGAAGGCCATAAATTCATGGATGAACAAAAGGTCGTGATGGTCAGGTGATCATATAATATGTACCTAGTTGATCGCATGGTGTGTTCACATAACCAAGAGGTGACCCATATGACTATATTTCCACCACACTTATAGGGAGTCATCATACGGTTATGTGACTAGGGGATAATTTCATGATCCTATTAAGTGAAAAAATCACTCATTATTCATTAATTTCATTCCTAAGTAACTCATTAATATTTTTTGGCAAATAAATCGATATCATGTGATCCATAAACTCTAGAAAATTTCATTTTTTTCAATTCTCGTAATTCTATTGATCTCCCCTTCTATGTTTGTTAAGTATTATAAGGAGTTTGTAAGCATTTTCCCCAATATATTTTCCACTCCCTATGGGGAACAAGCCAAGACCCCAAGTTTATGTATGTGGAAGGACTGACTACAAATTCCAATGATGTAACCTGAGATATGTGTGACTAAGTTTCACATCATCATTGTTTTATCCTAGTGAATCCTTTGAAGAATAGTGATCATAAGATGATTGTTTAAAAGAGATCCTCGACCTAGAGCTAATTGCGTGATATGACATTCATATGTATTTTGTTTGAATTTATGAGGGAGTTACATGAATTTTAGTGACCCCGTGAAGGGTCAGTCATCGAAAATAATTCTTAGACAAGTCTCATGATTAGTTCATCATTAGGTTGATCACATCAATACACTGCCATCAAATAAGAAAAAACAATCATGTAAATGCGTCATCATGGATAAACATTCTTTTCTAAAGGCATTGATAAACCATTCAATGTGTGTAACACCCTAAGATTTTATGATATGTATCTTCTTAAATAAATAAAATATATTTTATAGCATATGTTTCATGTAACACCAGGATTAATCAAACCACAATATACTATGAAATATTATTATTTTAACAAGTCCATTATAAACTAGCAGTTATATTTGTAATTGTATATAGTATTAAGTAAATTATTAAAATATAGATTACAAATGACTGTCAAATTAATTAATTTATTACCAATTAATTGGAAATGAAAATAATTTTATTTGAATATAACGGAAGGGTTTTAATTCAAAAATTATTCTTATGCCTACACCAGAACTTTGTCTTAATAAATTAAATTAAATTCTATTAATTAAATATATTATTGAAATTTATATTTTTTATGTTAATTAAAATGTTTTTATATTCATCCATTAATGTTCTTAGGCCTCAGATAATAATAAATCCAATTTTAACATACAAATCTATATTTTTATTAAAAGAAATTTTCAACCTTTTAATGACGTCCCTATTTTAAAACAAAATATTGAAAATATTATAAATTTTCATTGAAAAAAACTTTATTTTTTGAATATATATATCAAAATTTTCTTAGAGTAATTTTTTTTGTATAATTGGGATAAGTTCAAATTTTTTATGAAAAGTTAAAAATACTACATTTTAATTGAAAATTGTCTCTTAATCTAAATAATTTATATTGTAAAATATTATTTTAAGTAAGTTTTAAATTATAATCACATTTATTATACATCAATAAATTTAATTTAGTTCATTTTAATGAATTTCATAATGAAATTGAATAAAAAACATTTCAAATTTTCGAACTTTTTCCTATTAAATTCGTGTTTTCCCATTGCGTCTGCGGGATTAATTTTAAATATAATTCTCCAAAATATTGGAAATTAATTTTGTAAAAAGGTTTATATATTCAAAATAATAAGGTAAATTTTTTTTTTCATACTCAATTTTATTCATAAAAAACTAACGAAGGTAAAAAATATTTATGACGGTATAGTTAAAATAATGTAATATATTAATGTTAAATGGTGCATTCCTAAAATACATAAAAAATAAAAAATTTAATGAATTTTTGATGTGTTTGTAAAACTAATAAATACATTAAAACATTAATTATAGTCTTAATTTTTGGAAATTAATTCCACCTCAAGTTGACTTTAATTATAAAATAATCATTTTCTAATCACGTAAAACCACCTCTCCTTAAGTATAAATATCACACAACACCAACCCATTTCCTCTATCATGACATTAATATCACAAAATAAATTAACAAACCTATCCTCTAGAATATCCCCATATACATGTTCTACTTATCTCACCCAAATACTAATTCTGATGTCTTTAAGGGATCCTTCAAGGATGTAATATGCAAGAGGTAACTTTCCCAAACCACCTCTATTATTTTATTTTCTAATATTAATTTATCCTCAATTACTTTATATATCATTTAATAATAACAATAGAATAATTTAATAACTGTAATTTTATGTTTCAAATTGAATATATTATATCCATCCCCTTTATAAAACCTCTTAATCAAAGAAATGAAACTATTTTCCAAATTATCATGGTTAATCGCCACTGTGATTAATGATTTTGTTCATTTTCCACTACTGCCTTCATAGATGGTCCTAAAACTATTATTATGGAAAAATAATATTTTAAAAATTATATTGTAACATATATTTGTTTATAAAACTAATATATTGACATAACATAATATAAAATTAAACTAGTTCATGATATTCAGAAAAACCGCCAAAAATATATTAAACATTAATCATTAACATTTTGTCCAATGATTCATACTCATGTGTGAAATAAAATTTATAAATAGATAATTTAAACATATATAATTGAATTAAAAACATTTTATTTCACTTATGGATTTTTTATTTCCATTTTATAAAAAAATTCATAATTATACGCATATGAATAGACCCCAAATCCATGAAATGAATGCACCTAAATCAATAACGAAATGAAATATTATTGATTAATGGATGTTAATATTTTATAAAAGGATTATATAGGGTATTATAAATATTAATAAAATTATGAAATTTATTAGTCATACTCTTTATAGAAATTATACATCTGTTTAAATAATCATACACTAAATGGAATCATGAGGTAAGGGTTTTGTCGTGTCACTTTTACTTTTGTGAGATAAATTTTTCTCCCACACATATTTATTTTGTGTTTTGTATATATACTATAATAGGATATATATTATCATTTATCTCATTATATTTATTATATTAAATTTTTAATTTGAAAATTATTACATTTATTTAGAATATGATTCGACTTATTATAAAGATGAAAATGATTTCTTAACATAATTTCTATTCATTGGGTTAAACATCTACTTCTTGATTATGTAATGCTAAGATAATGTGAGAAATAAATTATGATTATCATTTTTTCTATTTACAACTGTTTTATTTGGATATTAATAGAATACACTTAATTTATACATTTCATTAATGCTCACTATAGTGATATGATATTTGAAAGGGATTTTAATTTAAAAATCCTCTTTTGAAAATACATTTTTAAGAAGATATATTTACATATATTGAATAAACAGAATTTACTACATTCGTGTCGCCTTAAAACAATAATGTTTCCTTTAAATTTATACACGGTTATTTCCAAAGAGAATTATTTCGTTATTACATGCCTTGTTTTTAGATTTTTAGAGTTCTTTTCAAAGTAAAAGGGTGTATTTTCCCTAAGAAATATTTCAAAAATCTATTTAATGTATTATCATCCATGTGAACATATGTTTTTGAATATTTGTTGTGGAAGAACACTAATAATATAATTAATCCTATTTCATTAGATGGTTTTTGATCAGTTTGACTGGGGATGTATTGATATTATGTATGACTAGTTCTTCTAATATATATAGTTAAAGGATTTTTAAAGCTTATTGATTGAGATGCATTATTTATTATTGTGAGGAATTCATTAGACTTCGTATGTGAGGGGTGGGACCCCTTTATCCCATAGATGAATCAATTGGTCTCATGAGACAAACTAGACTTGGTTATGTTTGACCCTTTAGCTATTTATTATATTCATGTTTGGAAGCCTAGATAGACTTAAATTCTTGGAATGAAGCTTTTACAATATTACATTCTTGGTATGAAGCCTCAATGGTATGTTTCAGATGTCCATCATGAAGAATTCCATTATTTTTGTATTACTTATTGATTTCTTTGTGATTATTATATTTATATAATATTCATGGTTTTTTATAGATCATGTGTTTATTTAATTGTTGTTATTTTAATATCTTTTACTATGAACATATTATGATTTGTTTTTTGATAAAATGGCATGTATGTTTGTTATTTAACTTTTCATAACTATTGGTGCCTATTTATGACTAATTACACTATACTTAACCCTTAACAAGAATTTGATATACCCTTATTTCTTTCTATTTCACAGGTCATGAAGATGATATCATTGATTGGGTTTTCAAGGATGCAGTATATTATCCTTTTTCAAGTATTATGTTTTATTTTCTATTCTGAATGTAAAATTGGTATCACGTATGTAATCTAGCTGTCCAAACTGTGTAAATATTTGATATTTTTTGTTTTATTCTTAAATATATGACAATAAAATAATATAAGGCATCAGATCCGAGCTACTAGGGTTCGAAAGATTAAAGATGGTATCAAAGCTAGTCGAGTAGACACCTTGAAAACAAGATTTTAATAATCATAAATTATAAAACATAACTCTCTTAATGACATTGAGGATAATTCTACGCATGTGATAACAACCTAAATATTTTTTAATTTCCAGGAATAAACTGTTTCAAAACTATGGATTCATAAATTATGAAAGTATCATGATTTAGACATCCTATAATTGATTATTTATAAATATGTGATTTATCCCTATAATTAGTGTTTCACGCACTATGATTTAGGTTTTAGTTGATGGATTGAACTATATTGAAGGTGGTTAACGATTAATGTGATTAAAAATGTGTTGATAATGTTATAAGAAACCCCCAAGTGAATGTATTAGTGGAATAAAAAGATCTATTTCATGTAGAAAGAATGATATAATGAAATTAATTTCTGGGTAAAAATAAAAAATTTGGAATAATCATCTCCCTAAGGTATTATTGATTGTTGAATGTTCTAAATATGGAATCTATGATAATTATATAAATATTAATCCTAGTGAGGAATCTCATAAATATAATCAATAATGTTATTTGATTAATATTTTTACTAATGATGATGATATAGAGACTACAAATTATAATTGAAAGGAATGAGGTATTATGGAATAAGATGTTGAATTGTAGTTCGTGGTTTGAGAATGATGTCGAATGATTAATGTTATTTTATATTTGTATTAATGAAATATTTTATCAACTATTCTATGATTTTAATAATCATGAGATATATAAGGATTACAATTTAGTATATCTTCTTAGGGGTTTTGAAGGATGTGATGAATAATAATAGTAACCAAGAGACTTTATTTTGTTGCAAGTTGATATTTTATAAAAAGATTTATTTGGAGAATATAACCTTAATATGTATTTTATTTTTAGATAATAATGATAATGATATGTTCATGGGATAGTATTAGTGACCATTAAATGGAAAGTAATTTTGTGGTTTATGATGGGTTTAGTAAATGTTTTGATTTAAGAAATATATTCAAAAACCTAAGATCATATTTTTGGAAGCATGATTGTTTTCAATATGGTTTCAATGTGATCACAATATTTATATTTTATTCAAACCAATATCTATATTATATGAGAAAGAAATATTTTGCGACAAGTTGATTTTGGAAAATTTAGTGATCATCCTCTAAAAAGTTTGGTCTATGAATTTTAACATACATATTATGGAAGAGTATTACGATTAACTACTTATGGAATATTTTAATTAGATATTTGGATTTTATTATTTGAGTTTAATGTATGATTTATCATATTTGATAATATTTTCTAACTAGTATTCTTTTGGTAAAAATTTAAATGCTAAAGGATTGACTTATGGATATTTTGATAAAATTACTATAGGAATAAAAATTTTTCTTCAGTATTCATCTACTGTTTTATGAAATGAATTGTAGATATATATAATAAAATAAAAATATTTAGACTGTAAAAATAAGGTGAAAGAAAGTAATATATCTTCTCAAATTATTTGGAAATAAACATTTATACAATTACCATCATTTTTATGATATCAATGTCTTTTTGTGTACCTGTTTGGTCTATGGTTTTGTGGTCATTAACCATATAATGACCATGTCCTATATCATTATCCATTAGAACATGATAGTTATACTTCTCTTCCAAGTCCATGTTTTAACTTCTCACAAATGTTATCCAACTCTAAATACTAATTTTTAGGTGATGTTCACATTTCTATTTACTTCATCATAATAGGATGTTTTATTAACCTTATCTACAATTTGGGTATCCCAAAAAAACATTCATGTATCAATCATTAATTTTCAAATTTCAATTTCAAATTATGAGGATAAAATTTATCAAAAGAGGGGATAATGTAATAACCAATGTTTTATGGTATTTATCTTCTTAAATACTTTCAATTTATTTGATAGTATATGTTGCATAAAACACCGATCATAAATAAACCACAATATAATATTAAGTATTTCAATTTTAACACAACCATTAAATACTAGTTATTAAATTGTCAGGTGTGAATAAGATTAGCTAAATTATTAAAATATATTTTAAACATTTTTATCAAATGAATTGATAGGTTACCAATTAAATAAAAATGAAAATAAAATCCAACTGAATATAGAGAACATGTTTTTATTAAAAAACTATATTTATCCCTATAATGTAATTTTATCTTAATAAATTATAGTAATCACTATTAGTGATATATTTTTATTACATTTGTATTTTTTGTGACAATCCATTTTTTTAAAAAATTCACCCAATAATTTTTTGGGCTTCTAATAAAAATAAATATAATTTCAAGAAAAAAATATATTGTTTTCTAAAAGAAATTTTTATGATCTTTTAATAGTGCACCTATTTTAAAGCTAAATTCTGAAAAATCCATTAATTTTATTCGAAAAAATAATCCTTATTTATAAAATTGTTATTTCAGAATTATATTATGCAGAATTGTTTGTATTTCTCTAATAACATTCGTTATTTGATGAAAAGTGAAAAATAATGCATTTAAATTGAAAACTGACTTTTCGTCTAAAAAATTTATGTAGTTAAATTATATAATAATTTGGTTTTAAAGTGTAATTGTTTCAATAATTCAAAAATATAACCAATATTGGTCATTTGATTCAATTTCATATTGAAATTTGATATAAAAACATATCAATCTTTTGATGTTTTTCACTTTAAAAACACACTTTCCCATTGCATCAACGAGATTTATTTTAAATATATTCTTCCCAAATAATTTAATTTATATTTTTTAAATGAATTTTGTATTTTTATTTAAAAAGTTAAAATTATTTTTGATTCTCGTTTACATTTTAGGCATAAAATAGTTACCATGTTAAGAAAGAATGATTTACTTCTACATAAGTAAAATAATGTAATGGTTTCAAGTTAAATTGTAATAGATTAGAATATATATAAATAATAAATATTAAATGTTATTTGGGGTTTTATTGAACCTAAAAAACATTTAAATCATAAATTATCAATGAAATTAATTTTCATTAATGTCACCTCAATGTGGATGACTTTAATTGTAAAATAATCATTATTTAATCACTTAAACGCACCCCACCTAAAGTATAAATACCAACCCTAACTACACCATTTATCCTGAAAATTCATGAATGTCCACATTTGTCTTCCAATCCCTTATATATCTACTCATCCCTTGTAAATGTATTGTTGTTCTCACAAAATGACCAGTTATATTGTCATTAATGGATCCTTCAAGGTGGTGATTTTAGGAGGTAATTTCTCAAACGACCACTCTTATTTTGTTTTCATCTTTTACTATATCCTTACCTCATTATTACATCATTGTATAATATGTCTAGAGTACATTTAAAACATTAATTTTATGTTTTTAATGTCACATATTTTATCCAATCCATTTATTATGTCCTCTTATTTAGAGAAATGAAACTATTGTCCAAATTATACATGTTAATCACCTTCGTGAATAAATATTTTGTTCATTTTACATTTATGATTTCATTGCTGGTCATAATATTATTATTCTGGATAAATAATTTTTTAATAAGTATATTATATCTGATTTCAGGTTATGGAAAAAATATAATTACATAATATAAAATGAAATGAAACTAGTTAATGATGTTCGAAAGATCCCAAAAAAATAAACTAAATTTTTATCGTTGACATTTTTTAAATGAATCATCCCCATATACGATAGAAAAATGTTAAATAATTTAATTTCAATATTTTGAAGTTCATGAATATGATTTCATTTAACTTATTTATTTTTTATATAAATTTGACAATAAAATCCATAATTATATGAAAATGAATGAACCATGAAACCATTAAATGAAAGCACCCAAAATAATGAAAATAATGAAAAATTATTAATTAATGGGCGGTATGATTTTATAAAAAGAACATGTATGTTTTTATAAATGTGAATAATGTTTTTGATTGATTTAATATCATTTTATGAACCATTATACAGGAGCATAAATAACACTACACTAAACAGAAGTGTGAGGTAATGGTTTTAAAATCTCACTTTTACTTATGTGATATATATTCTTTATTAACCACTTTTTTTCTTATGTGTTTTGTATATATACATTCCATTGACATATCATATAATTAATATAATTATATTCATTGTATTAAATTTTTCATCTGTTAATTATTTCTTCTATCAGGAATATGATTAAACTTATTACAACGTTGTATGTTATTTCTTAACTCAATTTTCATTCATTCTGTTAAAATTATACATATTGATTATGTCATGATAATATTATGTGAGAAATGAATTTTTATTACCCTTTTTTTGAAGTTAAATTTTTTTGTTAAGATATAATACACATAATATATTCATTTTATTAAAACTAAATTTATTGATATGTTATTTGTAATGGACTTCCTTTTAAAAATCCAAATTTTAGGATATTGTTTCAAAAATAATGTTCTTTTACATTTATATAATTAATAGAATTTCCTAATTTCATGTCACCATAAATATTGAAGTTTACTTTGCATGTCTAAGAGGCTATTTTCAAAGAAAATTATTTATTTATGATATGTATATTTTATCAATTTTAACAGTTATTTTCACTGAAAAGATAGTATTTTCTTTAAAAAATATGCTAGAAATATCTTTAATGTATTTTTATCTATGTCAACATATTATGGTAAATCTATTTTTTATGATTTAATTTGATAATAATATTAAAAATATTTCTTTATATTTATTATGATCAGTTTGACTCAGGAATTACAGATATTATTTATTCATATTTCTTCTACTAGAGATAGTAAATGTTTTTGTTAAGGAATTTTGATTTAGTTATATTATTTACTCTTGTGAGGAACTAATTAGAGTTAATAAGTGATGATTGGGGACTATTATATCCCCTTGATGCATCTTTTGGTCTCATGAGATAAAAAATAATGGGTTGTGGTTGGGACCTTCCCCATTTATTAGATTCATGCCATGAACCCTTGATAATGTTTAAATCTTGGCATGAAGCTTTGTGAGTATTATATTCTTCACCCAAAGCCTCAACTAAATGTTTCAGATTCCATTCATTATTAATTCCATCCTTATGAGATCAGTTATTGATTTTCATGTGATTATTCAATTAGTATAGTATCCTTGGTTATGATTTCTATCTCATTTATTATTTATATGTCATTATTTGATAATATTTCTTTATGGATATATTAGTATCAAGTTATTGATTAAATGTAATTTGATTTTTTAATTACATTTCTAAAATTATTATAGATTATTTATAATGAAATTATCCTTACATAAAACTTATTGGGAATTTGAGGTCACGCTTTTTTACATTTCCAAGTATATGAAGTAGAAATCTTTGAATGGGTTTTCAAGGATTCGTTTTAATAGATTTTGTTTTATATTATTTTTTATTTTCTACTTTGAATATAAAATGGCTATCACGTATGATATATAGTCTTCTAACACTACTAAACTACTTGATATTTTGAGAATTTATTCTTGTATATATTCTAATTTTATAAAGTAAAGCATCGACTCTAGGCTACTAGGGTCTGGGGATTTAAATTGTGTGTCCCGAAGACATTACTTGATTATTCCTAGGTCACCTGATCAGGTCTGGACCTGGTCAAAGACAGATAAATCAATTTTCCTTGATGTGACATGTGAATTTATAGGGGATATGGGATTTCATGTCCCTTTTATGGGTCATGTGTTCTCATAAACCCAATATATGACCCTCAAGTTGTCAGGCTCTTTCCCCTTTTAATTTACACCAAACTTTTTCTTGTATTTTGGGTATTTCACAAACTCAAATTTTCCCAAAATTCATTTAATGGGGTCAAATATAGATTATTATACATATATGAAATGAAAAAAGTTTTTATAACAATTTTATAGGAAGTGGTGTGAGTCTTATATAAAATGATTTTAAAATTTTCTATGTGGTAATATAATATTATTTGTTTCTCACCACCAATAATTGTTTACATGAAAATACAAGGTAATTTAGTAGGAATCTGGATGAGTAAAAGCACGAGTAAACTTTTCATGGCTATAAAATGAATCTAGGTAAGAAATTAATATTTCTAACTTGTTGGGTTATATGATTTGTGTTATCATTATCACTCATATGATAGATTATAAAGATTTGAATTTTCTATAAGATTATCAGGATGTTACATGTTAATTTAGGCCAACACAGGGTTCCTTGTCGCATATTCAAAACATTCCACTAATTTCTTATGTATTCACCCATGATTCATAGTTTATACTTGGGATTACCAGGGGATCCCATTTCATTGCGATTTTATATCATCTAGACTTAACTTGATCACAAGGAACTAACTTATGATCATTAAACATTATGTAGTCCAGACTGATGTCATGGTTATAGTGATATTTTTTTATTCTGAGTACTATTTATATTGACATTAATGTAATTAGACTGAAAAATATTTTGAAAATTTGTTTTATAATGTGAAATTCATATTTTTTTTTCTAAATATCATTTTGGGAAATGATATTTGTAAAAAGAGGGGGATCAATGGTTGGATATTGTTTAATGAGTTTTTAATGTCCTCTTTTAATGGGTTTAAGGAAATTTTTGAGGAATTTTTTTTAAAAAAATACATTGACTGGAACTTTTTATTTTAAATATCCTATTCTATGATTTTTTATTTGAATGAATTGTTTTAAAAAATGATAAATCAGGTTGAATATTTTCATTGTTCCTTTTTATTGGAAAGATAAATCATATTTTTTATCTTACAATAAAAATTTAATTTATGACATTCTTTAAATAAATATATTTTCATATCTTTCATAATGAAGTCCAAAATAGAACATTTTTCTCAAACCATGCAAGAAAAATAGTTTATGAACATGTATGATATTTTATAGTATTCAATCAGGCATCTATGTTTTTTAATTCAGTTAGATTCTAATTTTTTCTATTATTGGTTGTGTTTTTGTTGTGAGTGACTATTTTCCAGATTAATTTTTAATAAAGTAGTATATGATTAATATTATTTCTACTCCAATTTTATATCAATCATTTTAGCCAGTCGCTTTATTTTATTTTCTATTCACTTTTATTAATTACTTTTATGTTTATTGTATGGTTCATTTTTTTATTTTAGCTAGTTATTTATTACTTTTATGATATATTTGTATTATTTATTGATTTTTAGTCTAATTTGATATGAATATTTCTCTAATTTCTTGATAGTTCATGTTGGATTCTCACTAACTTCAACTACTTATGTATATGTTTCTTAAAAGGGTTAAACCCTAACCTTGTATTAATTATTCAAAACTATGCAGTAGTTTCTCTCATGTGGTGGTTTATAATACCCTTTAGGCCAAGTTGTGAGCTGGGTGAGGTGATGTGTTAGATTATCGAGGGTTAGGTCATTAAAATCTCAATAAAACATCAATATAATTTCAATAAAATATTCCATAAACCAAGATTTATCAAAGCGTGATCTGATAATTGTAATCATTGAAATTATATATCCACTTTTATTAGAATTCTAGCTTTTATATATGATTCAAAAGAGTTTTTTATCTTTAAAATAAACTCCCATAAATTTCATCTACTATTAACACCAATTTTGGAATTTTTAATCAATGTTGGAGTCTCTTTTCAAAATAATTCAATATCATGAAACAAATAATCAAATGATTCTACTTTTTTATATCAAAATCAAATAAGATATTAAATCATTCAAAAAAATCTATACTGTAATAGAATTTACTACCATTTATCTATGGTTTCAACCCTCATGGTATATCCATACTTCCAATCTTTTATTCTTAAATGTTTCTTGATACAACTTGATACATAATATTTTCTTTTGAAACCACAATAAATTTTTATCGGGCTTAATACCACTTGATGCCTTTAATATCATTTAAAATTCAGGATTTATAATTATACCACCTTCAATTTCACAATTTTCTATTGATAGTATTTATTATTACTCAAACACCAAAAATAAACTCATATTGTTCCTTAATACCATTAGAACATGCTCCAAAATGACTTTTTCATATATGTTCTTATAATAAACTCACCCCTTCGATCATATATCTCCATTAAACAAGTATCTCTCCAAAAATACAAATATAAGTTCATTACATGAAGAGAGGGGTACTTATTATTCATCAATAATTAGAAGAATATTGTTGGTCAGGATGAGCTAATACTCTATAAATTTCCTACAAATCCTTCTTTTTGATCTATTTTTAATGATTATACTTATAAAAAAACACCCAAAATATTTTAATTAAAACATTATATCTTATTTGGATTTAGATTTTGTTTCATTTTATGACTAATCCAACATGTTCATCTTTCCTCCTTCAATTTATCATAACTATATCTATATCATGCATCCTATAGAAAATGAGATATATTCCATCAACCTTTTCCTATTTTATTGTATTTTTGTTTATCAAACCAATTTGTTATGAAATTTATTTTTTTCCTAGAAATAAATTAAAACTAACATAGATGTATTTATATTTGGAATATAAATTCTCATGATTTCAACATTTTTTGTTAAATATGATCAAATTTGTTATTATAAATTAATATTTGTACATTTTCCAACTGTAGCTGTTATTGTATAAATATATCTAGTGGCTCATGATACACCCTTAATTTCCAATCTTCCTAGTGAAATGTAAGCACCATAAAAAATATTTTTAAATATAACATAATTTTTATTTTTTCATACATTCCTATACATTTATAATAATATGTGGGGTTAATTAATGGAATCAAAGTCAGATTTATTACTATAACATCATTCCATGTATCCAGAAATTGAAAAAATAAACATCCCCCAATAAAACCATAATGTAAAAATTCATGTGTCAGTTTGGATGATTAATTTGTTTCTAAAGGTAACATCGATGTCATATCATGATGCACTCATTTTTATTTGGGGTATAGAATAATTCCCAATATAGTATGTAATTGGTAATTCACCTAAGACACCTTAGAGTACATCTTTATCAAGAGTGTGGGCATCAAGATCATCACAGTTTTTTTCTTGGATTCTTCCCTACTCTTGCACTCAATTATATATCTATGTAATATATTTATGAATCCTTCCCCTATAATATAATGGGACTAGATAACCATGTTATAAAGGGTGTTTTTTAACATGAATCGATGTGAACAAATTTATTAAATAATTCTTATCCATATATGTTTATTACTAATTATTTATAGATAAGTTTAAAATATTATGGTTTAAATCCTTACAACTCGATGCTCTATAGCTTATCACCATCCTGGGATGCATTAAGTGTTGATACCATCATTATTTGGCCCATGAAAAGAATTAATTATACATCCTTGTGAAATGAATCAAAACCCACATATTTAATTGTCACTTAACTATACATGTGTTACCATTTATGGTCTATTTAAAAAGTATAATCATAGAAATTTTATGTTAGGTGGTAAGGATGGTTATGAGAAAGATTCTTGTTAGTGATTTTTGTGGGACTTACACATGATTAGCCCTTTATAATTTATCATAAATAAAATTTATCCAAATTATGTCAGTTTTTATTCACATAGAATTTCTCCCAATGAATTATAAGGTTGGTATGGCTATCATGAATATGTTCTACTAATTAAAATATGGTTTTATTAGAAATATGGCCAAAAAATAAATTTGGTGATGCCTGTAAGGAATATGTACCTACTTATGGTGAAGAGTTTCATGAGGAATACAAACCAATTAGGATATTTCCTATGTAATTCATTCATATTAAAAGGGATGTTAGAGATCATGTGGAATATAGATCCAAGAGTAAGTGGATAAGTTCCATTATAAGGAATTTGGCCTCCCTGGGGATGATAATAAAAGATTTGGTGATATTGGGTTGGATCATATAGGAGGAATACTATTTAACATTATTAATATAAATAATATACATGTAGTTAATGTTACATTGATTACGTTCTTAAGGTAGGACCCTACTATATAGTATTATATCCTGTGGTAAGGGAATTATCATGCAGTTTAATATCATGCTGCTAAGATATTGGCTACATTGTTTGAAAGGTTGTTTTAGGGATTTAATTACCTTGAAATGTGTGATAAAGTGGTATTTATTGAGTATTATTCAAATGGGGTTACCATTATATAATATTATTTCTAGTTTAGTGGAAAAGGATTCTATCATTGAGCTTTAAATTGGGATGGGAACTAAGAAGGAAAACTAAAAAGGCAAGATCACCGATTAGAAACAAGAGAATGTATGTTATTCATTAGTTGGGTGAGTTATCAAAAATATATTTGTGATTATATTCCTAATTATCAATGTAATTCATTAGTATAGTCATCTATAATTCTCTATCATTTTGGGAGGAAAAGATGGAGGTATATTTTGTTAAGGGGTTGCACGATATAAGAAGGGGGATAGTAGAAGGCCCGACAACCTGATCATGTATGTCTGATAGATTTTGAATGGGTTTATTCTTATCCTATTTGGGTTATTCCATGATAAAGTTACTGTAATCTTATTTAATACCATTACCAAAATTTGTGATCGAATTAGGGGTTCGAACACTACAAAAACATCGGGTCCACATAATAGATATTCAAGGGGAGTCTCATCTTTGAGGTAGTAATGTGATGAAAATTGGTTTGTGTTATGTGTAGGAATATAGAGGGTATACCTACTTTGGAAACTCTCAAAAATGAATAATATACTAAAGTATGTGAAAATGGATTGTCCCATGTGGTAAGTAGAAGTGTTGGATGCTGATTTGCACAGTGACCTTGCATTGGATGGTATCATATTAGGTTATCTTATAATGGAGTTATCATATTCCTGACAGATATCTGGGAAAATGGATTTTTTGGTATAAGATAATGAAAATTAAGTCCTGGTTTTGGTCCACATATAAATCATGAGTGATCTTTCTGATCTTGGTAAGTTCAGGTATTGGAATCATCTATGGGATAGGATAAAATATAAAACCTTGGAATATAATAATCATGCAAAAAAGACACTTCAAAACACATGTACTCCCGAATTACCTTGTTAATAATTCATATCTCCCATTAGATGTTACATTTTTATACTCTTCTATATACCATCCTTTTTATTATAAAAATATATCCTTGGTATTTTTAGGAAAAGTTCAGATAACTTCTTTTTGAAATGGGTATCCTGACGATTTGGAGTGCCCAGTCACCTTATGGATTCACCAAGTTCTCCACATGTAGTGGACTCAAAATTACTATGTGCATAACTAAACATGATCTCTAATAAGAACTAGATAGGGATGATCCATGATGGATAGTTTTTATTTCCCGATGATCTCAGCATGGGTTCATCGAGATGGTGAACCATTTCATGGTGAATTGGAATTCTCACATTCATAGAGGCGATCTTCAGACCACATGGTACATATTCATCCATGTGGTTTATGGTAAAATGGTTTGCCTAAAAATTTGTGAGATTAAGGGAAGATTAGTTCAAGACCTTATTCATGTAAGAAAATAGGTGTAAGCATTGTGTCTTTAACTTTATAATGTATATTGGGTTGAAAATTCATTTCTCGAAGAGAATAATGATTTTCTAAATGGATTAGTGTTGTGTAGATCCTAAAAAATTACCACCTCAGAGGTTGAAACTGATTCTCTAGTCCTTCTGAATTGCATCCAATGGTTTAAAGTCAATCCTGGTCCCATTATCCATGTCATTCAAGGAAGAAAGTCCTGTATTATTTTTGAAAAAATATCACATGATTGGTGTTAATGTAATCACACTGCATACTTTTTAGCCTCTAAGGGAACCCTATATTACCCCTTATTATATATTCGGACCATGGTTCCTTTCCAATAGAATTTGATTCCTTTTTAGGGTTTTTGTACTAGGACTTCACAATTTTTTTCCTTCCCAACATCCTTGTATTATTTTTTTCTACTATTTATTCTTTTATGATAAATAAAATTCCTCACATTGAAATAATTAGTAAAAAGGGGGGTCATTATGAGGAATGTTTGAAATTACAACATTGATTATTGCACGATGGCTTTATATTCCAACTATCTTTAAGGTATAGTGTGTGGATTTCATAGAGGGCATGTGATTGGTATTCAAAGAATTTTTCTGTATTTATAAATAGGTTATCCCACTTCCATACTTAATTCCACCACTATCATGGAAAAATTAAATTTTTTATGAATGTATATCCTCACATGTATTTTCCTCACACCTAATTTTACCTACTATCCTCATGTATTTAATGGATTTAGCATGTTATGTATGTGATTTCATATATGTGTGTGGATAAAATTCCATTTTCATAGGTACTCCATTACTCACTATAGAACATTGTGGTTTATGAATATATTCATAGTCACTAAACCATGAATATTATCCTTCTAAGATGATAGATAGTTGATTCATTATAATCAAACCTTCTCAAAGAATCATTTACATCATAATCACCCAGCCATTATAAAGCGGCCTCCTTAGAATAATAAGACTATATTTGAAAAACAACCAAATAATAGTTCTTGGCTAAGAATGTAATTTATTTGATATATAATATTAAGAATAAGTTGGGTAATAATGTGGGAAAACTAAATAGGAATCACTAGATAATTGAATAAAAATAATCAAGAGAAAAGAATACAGATGTCGGTGTGAAAGAATTTTTTTTCGAATAATTTTTGGTTGTTGAGATTTCTATACATTCACATAGAAATATTGAGGTGTGAAAATTGATCTTAAATCATTGAAATTTAGTTGAAGATATACTGTAGTTTGTTGTTTTCATGAATATAGATTCTATTTTTAGGATGTACCACTTCCATTTTCTTCAGGGAATATAAACAACTTTTGTCCAAATCATTTTTTATTCTCTAGATTCCATATATCATTAATTAACCCTCTATAATAACATATGAATATATAAAAATTAACACCAATATATCATTAAACCATTCTAAATTTTAATTTCAAATGGAAAAATTAAATGTTGGTTACTAAACACATGACTCAAAATATTTCCTATAAGGAATGGATCACTTATGAGTGCAAGAAAAAACAAATTTATCGTACAATAGAGTTAGTCTATTTAGATATTTGATGTCCTATTTTGTGTGGTTAATAGATGAGTATAAGTAAAAATACCATCAACATATACGTTATTTGGACAATTTGGGGGAAATAACACCTCATTGGTATGGATCGTGGATAGATATAGTGAAGATTAACAGCACCATACACTTGGGTTATTACATTTAGATGAATGATCTCCATTTTGTGTGGATCAGTGTATATTATAAGCACAAATACCATCATTATACATTATATTTTTTTCCAATGGGATGAATGGTCTGGTTATATGTAATGCGGATAATTAATGGTAATTTAGCATAAAGAATCTAATTTCGAATTGGGTTCTTGTACCTAGAAGTTATTTCTTAACAAATTTCACAAAGATACTCTAGATTCATATTCTAGGGTTAAGGGAATGCATGGATAATTTATGATTTTCCAAGTTTAACGGTCCAAGAGAAAACATAGTGTCTTATGTTGGAGAAATATTATGAGCAATAAAATACTTGAGTTTTTTAGTTTTTTCACGTCATATTTCTTCAAAACTTCATATAGGATAATCTTAATGTGTATGATCTTGTATTTTTCTTATTCTAGCCTTCAGATGAATTCATCAAGTTATTTTTTACATCTAATCAATTTCATATCCTCATATTTTTCTATGTTATGAAAGATACATTTCCATTGAGTGTAGACTTCACTTTATCCTAGGATTACCTTTATAGATTTTCAACATGGTGAGTTCCATGTATCATTAAAATTATCAGTTTTCTACAATGCATAGTGGTATAATGTAGAAGATCCTTACTGTCAAACTGATTTGTCCAAAAGATGTGGTAGTATTCATAGTATCATTAGACATGTTGAATTGATGTGAATTAGTAAATCATGTCACTACTAATCATCCCAATTAGAGGGAACATCACTATTAATGATGGGGTAATTTCACTCTTTAAGAGTGTTCTAGATAATTATTATAATATACAATGAGGTATATATTATTTATAGATTTTCAATGGAGAAGGTGATATAGAATAAATCATTATTTTAATACTTGCGCCAAAAAGATATTGAAATTTTGGTTTCGAAAACATTGTCCCAATGATTAGAGTATTCTACATAAAATGGTAAAGGAAATAACCTAACATGGACAGATATTTAATGATTTCATAGACGACACCCAAATGATGGGGATTAAATTTAAGTCCATGATACTCAGACCACCGCTTCATATGGTTTAAGGTCACTTGATTATGACTGATTAAAAGTTCAAGGGAAATAATTCAAAACTATTCATTCAATTTTGGAAGTATTCACATGCCTGTAACATAGTGGGTAATAATGCTGTTGATTTTTTTTATGATGAATTTTTTCAATCAGAAGTCATGAAATATGATTTAGGGGTGTTGATATGGGACACATATTTTGGGGACGAACGTTGACCACATTTGAAAGAATAGTTCTACTCTAAAAGAGTATATTCATTTGAATATTCGAGGACCCACACTATTGGATGTTGTTTCCTCTAGCTAAAAGACACTATTGGGGGTGTATTTACTGATCCATAGAGGTGGTAGGTATACATAGAAAAATAGAGGTGTATGTTGGAGTCAAATATTCTCATTACTGACAGTATGAAAGATTTTCCAAAAAACGAACACCTATGGAATAAAGTAGTTTTATAGAATAATGAAATATTCAAGATGGGTTATAAAACCATAAAGATAATTCCACCCTATATGGAATTCACAATTATAATGAAGAGAAAAAATATTTCCTTGATCTATCATTTTTGTAAACTAGTGGTTATATCAAGAAATTACAAGGCTTTTCGGAGGAATATATGGGTCTAGCTCTATAATCTTGATGAACATTATATTTGTGCTCTTATTTTTTCCCAAATTATTGAAATTGAGAGGCCTAGAGAGCTTGGAATAGTCTTTTCAATAGATTCCACTTAGGGTTTTTTTATAATAAAAAGGTTTATGTCTCTATCGCCTGATGTTTATTATCTTTTTTTCTTGGAACAATTATTGATAACATTTTAAGTTAGACATATTCGAAAAAAAAATTATATTATTTTAAAACATTGATAAAAAATTTAAAAACATTTGCAAAATTAAAGTAAAAAAATCAATGTGATTGGAGTTCCATTCTATGGTAGCCTTTCTCAAAATGGGGTGCATAGAGTTTAAATTCCGGATTCTTGTACCGAGAGGATCCGGAGATAATGTTTCCAATAAGGGATAGGTAACAGAAAATGTGATTTGAGATGATAATTATAATATATATTATCTCTTAGGGAGTTCACATTGTTTAAAGTCATAGTTTCTAGACCAAATGTGTGACCATGAAAACCAAATGTTCTTTAATGACAAAGAATTCACTAATACCTTTTCAATAAGGTAGTGGTAATGTTTTAAATCACACCTTAGTGTTCTTGGATCAGAATCAGTGATGTGAAATAGGTAGGATATGGATGACAATTGACCACACTCTAATTGTGAATTTCATAACTAGGACATTGGGGTGTATGATGATTATAAGATACTTCTCTAAGGATCTATAAACCTATTAAATATGGGATATATGGTGGGAACATATGAAAATACATATTGTGGTGTGTTTGAATAGTCAAATAGAAATTTACCATTGATTTGAATATTATTTTTAACCATATCAAGAATGATTTTTGGAATCATAATGGACTCTCATGTAGAACTGCAGTTTGTAAAAAAGGATGTTCTTGAAGGGTGATGGAATCATTTTAGACAAGTTCATTCCAATAATTTGATAATATGATTTAATTTAAAGTAGTGGAAATAGATGATAAATGATATATAGGCATAAAATATATGATTTAAACATCACTGCCTATCCTAGGATAATCAAGAATCAATGAATACCTTATTCTTATGTTGAAGGGGAATCTCTAAGATTTAGGATATGAAATTGGGAAGGTGACATTTCATCCTTGTACATGTTTATAGAACAAATCTATATTGGGCACCATAACATGGATTTATATAACATTTATGTAAATTAAGCCACATAAATAGATAACCTTATGTAATTTAAATATTAATAGGCCTCATATCAATGCAGTTCCATACACTAAGGTTCTGTCGGGGATTTGTTTTATTGGAAATAATGGTTGGGCCCTATATGAGAGATTTGGGAGTCACCATGTATCCTAATGTAATTACAACCAAGTCACACAGTGTTATTTAAGCGAGATTCCATACATGGGTCTAGATCTTATGTATGGAATAAGTTCATTTTATATATTTTTTTATGTGAATGTGTGGTTGACCCTATTAAAACTGAACCAGTCATCACTATATATCCTATGAGGATAGAAATTAAGCTGCATCATGATTTGTAATATCCCCAAAAAATAATTTTTCTTTACAGGTGTGAGGTGATTGATATCCCTAGAAATAGTGATATTGTGATCTAATAACTCCAATGTAGATCTGGATCTTGTGAAGGTAAATTAATCGATATAGTGTATTATTATTTAAGAAATTTAAGAACAAATAGTGTGTAAATTTTGTTATATTTCATCAATCATGGTACTTTTTAGTCATGCTAATTTTCATTATTTGACTAATACATCTCTATAAAAAAGATTCATGCACGGTGTGAGAAAAAAGTGGTAATTAGTGGATCTCCTAAAATATACTTGAGAACATGATAGGGGAATTTAAAACACATATTATGAGATTTAGTATTCATGTTTTGGAAATTGTTATACCTTTTAATATCATGTGACTATGAGGATGGAGCTATATTGATTATGGTCTTAAATCATATACTTACACCACAATATTTAACATTATGCATTAGAGATGTTTACTATGAAGTTTAACTTTTTTGGTGAGTATGATGTGACATTACGTTTAATGCCTTGAAATAAGAATTATGTTGAACCGATTTGAAATTATATTAAATATTCTTCAATAAATCCTATATTCATTTTTGGTGTGATGCAGTCTCCATAAATTATGATCAAGGGATATGATCCATTGAATTAAACCTTATGTATGAAATATGGTCTTTAATAATTGGTTAAAGAATCGTAGTCTTCTTCTTTAGTCTCATTTGGGTTTATAAGAACTAATTCCCAAGCACTCTAAAATATTATATAGAGGAATATATTCTTATTTAGAGACTATATAACTCTGTTTTGATGGATTTACATATTGATAAATGTTAAAAATCTCATCTCATCGAGCCTTTTTTTTATGACTCATATTTTGTACACAAACAATAGATAAGGATATGGATAGAATATAGATATTCTTCAATAGGAACAACTACTTTTGTATTGAATAAGAGAGAATATGGGGTATCTTGCATAGTAGTACAGGTTTTGGTATGAATATAATACAAATCACAAAAAATATATTTAGTGTTTTTGCAAGAATATATTGTGATCTGGAACCCCCCCAATGAGGTGGTTTCAGCTTACACTAATGGTTGGTTGTGAGGGGTTTAGTTATTTCACAACTAATAACATTGGGTTACCATTTCCATTCTTTAATAAAAAATCCCAATGGTTACATCATCAAAAACAGGTTACAGACCATTATTTCATAGGTCAGTGTTTAATTGGGGTTTCAAGCCCAATTACACTTGGGGACTCACATTGGTTAAGAGGATGGGAGTTCCAAATCATCACACACATTGGGTGGGGGATTGTTTCCTACTCAAGGAATCTATTATAGATTTATGATATGTTTTTGAATCTCTTCCTAATCTCGACATATGACCTTTTACTATATAAAAAATTTATACGTTAAATATCTTTTATCTGTATAAGATGAGGATCTCATTAGTTAATCCATCTATATGTTTCCAAGATTCTTCATGAGTTTCCTCTATAATGGTAGGTTCTTATGTGATGAAGTCATATAACTAGGTGTTTTTGAATTTTCTTCCATGTAGGGAGGTAATTAATATTCTGAGGAGGGATTCTACGATTATGTGGCATCCTACATATCATTGTTATTATAGGAATCAAAACCCACAAAATTTCTTAACATTGTTTTGTTTAACATCATATAAAAAGGAAATATATGATTTCTATAAGGAACCAGATATTTCATCTTGACTCATGGTGGGGACGTCCAATGTTTCCCAATTATTGCACGAATTACAGTTTTCATAGCTAATTTGGTTTCATAGTCAACTTACAGATGAGGTAGAAAGATCATCCCATGGAAATGATTAGGTCCCAATGGTTGAGATGTCCGAGACTTGAGAGGACATACACCGAAGTGGATTCTTATTTGATCTTGAGCCATAGAAAATCATCCTACATATCCTTATAATTTCAGTAACAAGAGTTATCATAGTTCATTCTCACCCATGGGACCATCCCCAAACTAGATTCCCTCATACGGGGGAGGATTATATCATTCCACCTATTTGTGATTACATACAAAAATCTTGGATGATAGATATAAATTATGACAATGATGTGTTCATTTTAACTCTCTATGTAAATTTTAGCTATTATCAATGTGAGAAAATATTTGTACCATGTGATCAACCTCACAACATATGGATGTAGGGTCTTATGTGTTGTGACTGCCCTTTGGATGATTAATGTTGGCATCGGGCCTTAGAGAGGCTTCCTACATATCCTGATAATGGTGTGAATCAATGTCTTCGTAGTTACTTTGATTTTTTGGTAAATTATGGGATGAGGTAAGATGATAATACCTTATGAATAGTGGGGTCACAATGTTTGAAATGTAGTAGACATGATAGGGCATATAGTGAGGTGGACGGCCTTGAGTTGGAGCCTTGGAAAGGTGTCCTACTTATCATGGTCATTGTATGAATAAAATTTCTAAAAGTTTATTCACACCCTTTGCACTGGACCTAATATAGAATCCCTTTATATGGGGGAGGTTTATATAATTCCATTTATTTGGGCTTACATAATGGAATTTCCCAATATCATGGGGATTCATGAAGCCACTAATGTGTTGATCGTGACTCCCTAAGCCCATATGATATATTCTCAATGTGAGAAAAATGGGGTAGTAAGTGTTCTTCCTCATTGCATATGGGAGAGGGGGATTATGTGTTGGGACATATCTTTGGATGATTAATATAGGTATCATGCCTCAAAAAGGATACCTACATATCCCAATTATGGTGGGAATCATATTCTTTATAGTTCCCTTGAGGTTTCAGAATGTAGAGGGATGATGTAAGATGATCAACCAATTGGAATTATTGGGTCTCATTTGTTGAAATGTCAGAGACATGATGCGGCTTATATTGAGGTGTATTCCCATTTGAGATTTGGGATCGGGATTTTAGAATGGTGTCCTATGTATCCAAATTAGGGAAAGAATGAGAGTCCTCATAATTTAATTGGATATGGATTACACACTGACATTTCCCTTATATGCGAGACAAGTCATATTATGCTACTGGTTGGGGATTACACAATGATTTTTCCTTTTCATTGAAATAGTTTTATGATTAAAATGATATGATTATAGAAACTCCATAATCCTACATTATCTATGATCGATGTAGTGAACAATGGATATCCAATTATTTGTCTCTATTAATATGGATGTGGAACGCATGTACTGGTACAACCCTTGAGATGATTAATATAGGGATCATTCCTCACAAAGGCATCCTACAAATCCTAGTTATACAGGGAATAAATGACATTATATTTCCCACGATTGGGGATTACATACTGATGTTTCCATTTTATCAGGTCTTTCACATCAAGGGCTGTGAAATCTATCAAAATCTAGGATTACCTTATGACCTTGCCTTTTTTCCACCTTACATGTGTTGATTGTCTGTGTGACATGCCTTTATTGTCTTCTTTGTCATGTCAAATGATGTATGGATGACTTTTCTTATTAAAATTGTTTAATCTGGTTAACATGTCCGAGTGATATTTGATATGTTATATATAATGTATCAGTTTTCTCACATGATCAAGGATTACTCATCTAGAGGAAATCACAATACGTGGATGGTTGATCCTTGAATCCAACGCATGACCCTAGGTGGCTTGTCTTGAGGGTGATAAATTATCCAGATGAATTTCCTTGGTGTCATAATAACCTCTGGATGACACGCTTGGAGGGTGTCTTGAGAGTAGATGCGATAAGTATCAAAGGGTGTGACATGTCCAAGATGACATGTATGGAGAGCATCACGAGACCAAGCTGATGTGCCTAGAGGGAATCACAAGATACAGTTGACATGGATGAGTGCTACTATGAGATTCAGATAAGATATGTCGGTGTCATTGTATGTGTCAAGAGAGAGATCTTAAGGACATCATGAGACTGGAATTGTGAACCCAAAGGGTTTCACAATACATGGGTGGAATTATTTAGGGGAACCATGTGGCTTCTTTCAACATGTCTATAGGACTTCGTATGACCCAAATAGTATTCCGAAGGAGCATCGTGAGATCTGGGAGACATTTCCTTGTGTCATCGCATGTCCTGGGTTCTTTACATGAGGTGCATGAGGTTCATCTTGTGTGACTTTTACATTGTTATCCCACCATTGGTCTTTTTTCTGGATTTTATGTTGTGAATTCTTTAGATTTTTTCAGTGTTAGTTTATTTTAAGTCTCACTTGATCTAGATGATGTTCATGATGTTCATTAGATGTCCTTTTTGATGTCATTTGGATGATCTATGAGTGATCACATGATGTCTTTTGTGCGTGATACATGATCACTTAGGTTGTTCACCAAATCTTACCGGATGGGAATTTGGCCGGTAATGAGATCAGTTTCTCTGAGAAATATTCTCTAGTGTCGATGCGTATGTGTTCAAGAAGGCCAAATCATCATCAAGAGAGACATGGTAATCCTTTTATTCACTATGGGGTGAGAGATTTATAGGCATCGCTATTCAAGTTTTTCATCAATTTTCATGGTGCATATCATGTTAATATAGGCTGTAATTGGTGTTTTTCTTTAACGTCACTTATCTTCACGAGTCTCTATCATGGATTACTCTGAGGTAATCCCCTAATTTCTAGATAGAAAAAGTCCATCCAATCAATACATACTATATTGGATTATTTCAAATTAATTAGGGATTGTTGAATCATGTGAGCATTCTTAAAGACTTCAATATTTTCATATTGACATGTCAAAGTTCCTTCATGAGACCAGGCACATGTTAAAAGGCCTTTGTGTGATCTCAAGTGACTTTTCTCGAAATTTACATGAGGTATGGATAGATTTTCTAGGTGCCTTTTTGATCATGTTGTATATATTATTATAGTTTTATAAGAGATTTATCACCATGAGAGGCTTCCACCTCCTCCCCATTTTATTCCCATTTTTTACTTCACAATGGTTAGGGAGTTCATGAGGTTGTTTGGGTGTCATTGGGAATAATCACATTACCACTTGGGGATGAGTCATGTTAACATGAAGGGTCCTATGGAAATGTTCATGTATAGAAAATTCCATCTGTTTGTCCTTAAGGATCCCAAGGGGGGAACATGTAGTATCCTGGACATACCTGAACTCTTTTACTTGATGAGGTTGGAAAGTCGTTGGGATTTCTCGAGATGAGGAAAACATGTCTCTTGGAGATGGAAGTGCCTTGCGAACCGTTGTGGTTGTGTCACTATACTTTTTAAACTAAGATAAGATTCCATATCCCCGTTATTTATTTCTTTTATTATTTTATAATTTCTGGGGAGTACAAGAGTTTTCATTAATGTTGTTGGGGAAAATCATTCCCCTAGTCAATGATACATCACATGATATTTACAACCACAATATTTTCTCACCTTTAATATATTTTCCACATATTATTGAAGAACTTTTGGATGGGTTTTTTGGTTTCCACCAACTAACAAATCAAATGTCATGGGGGTTTCTCCTAGCATCTTCCCCATGATCACTGATTTTATGGGGTGCCTTCTTGAGAGTAGGACTTCTTCAAAGGGACTTCCTTGGATATTTTTCAGGATATGCGCTATATATGGTTCCTTCACATAATCCTATTATATTCACATGATCACATGACTCTTAGAGTCTTACACGATCCATGAGTCTCATCCACCTACTCATTTCAAATCTTTTATAGGGAAAATAATACACATATCTTGTTATTTAATCATTTGCTAGATTAATGATGCTCATTTGGTGAGTATCATCAAATTACCCCCCAAATAAGTGACATTCATGAGGAAAATGGCTCAATTTTGAGAAATGTAATTGCCTGCCTAAGTCTTTGGCATTTTCACAAACTGGTGTCTTGCGTGATGTTTGGTATACAAGGAGACACAAGGTATTCCATCGATTTCCCTATATATAGTGGAACATAGATTGGATTCATTCACTGTCTACTCAATCATTAGATGTCTATTCACCATGTATCTATTTTGTTTCCTTCTATCAAGACCATTCTACAAGACCCGATTATAAGACCACATCACAAACCCATTTCGTGATATCTTCTCTACAAGACCACTTTTTCCTAGGTTCCTTTTCAAAGTAAATATGATCTATCCATTGGTAATTTGAATGATCATTGATATGGGGATGTGAAATTCACGAGGGTTTCTTGGTTTTTTATTCTTGATTATATGATATTTTTTACTATTATATATCATGCGGGGCCATGTCTAGGTCACATGATCATGAATCCTTGAGGGGTCACATGTTCACGTGATTCCCTATGGGTTCATGCAACCCATGAAACCTTATGGATTTATGTGATTCAAAATTTTTTTATCTGGTTCTTTAATCCCTTTATAATTCATGAGATGCATGTGATAATTTTGAAAAAAATTATTTATTTCATTTTATAATACATTATTTCATCAGTATGAAATGTTACACATCTCTTTGGATGGATTCTGGTTCTCATTGATCTTCCCAAAAGACTCTTGTGACTTGGTAAACTCAGTCGATCAAATCTTATTGTTGTCTGATCATTATTAGGTATTCTAATTTTTATGATATCATCCAAGAAACTCCAAAATGTAGATATTCCTCCCCCTTTTAGTAAGACATTATTGAATAGATATTTGGAACATTATATTTTGTTTCCCAGTTCTCATTTATACATGATGTGAATGAAATTTCACTAATTTTATATTGTATGAATCACCAAAAATAGCCATACCTTGCATATTATCAAGTAAACATGACTTTTATAAAATTAATATTCAAATTATGACATAATATTTTTCATAAATGCTCATGAATTTCCACCTACATGAGATTATTCATTGATATATATTTTCCGACTATCTTGATATCACTAGATTTGTAAAAGGAAAAATGGGTAGAATATTTTTCTCAAAGGGGGGGGGGTTGAACATTCCCTTACCATATATTATATTATTTGTGGGAATATATTGTATATTCTAAGTCCCTATTGTGGTCCTTTCAATATTTTCTTGTCTTACATAATAGATTAATTCTTTTTTTTCTAGGGTCTTCTAAATTAGACCTTCTATCCTGGTACTTTATGGATTTTTGGTCATACCATCTATAGTTGTAGTTTATGGTATTTTTTCACAGACCTTTTATCATTTTAGTTTAGCAGATTTCGTATCATATATTCTATCATTGTAGTTTAGGATCTCTAATTTCTAAACTAATATCAATGTAGTTTTTAGTTCTTTTATGTCAAACCGTCCATCTTTGTAGTTTATGATATTTTATCTCAGTCTTTATATCACTTTAGTTTATGGTCTTCTATCCAAGACCTGATCAATGATCAGGGAATATATTGCAGACGTCCCCATAATTTACCAAAACACACTGAGTTATTAGGATCATCTATGTTGATTCAAGGGATTATAAAGTTCAAAAATCCTTTTTTCAAAGTAACTCATTTGGTTGAAGACCATAGGCTCATATATAGGATTCTTAGTCATACATGTATAGTCATGAAAATGGTCTCTTGAAGATGAGATTCATTAACAAGGGATATGGAAATATTATGAGGGTAGGATCAGTTGACGGGGAAATAAAAGGGATTGTAGGTATTCCAAGAAAGTAAGAGCATGGATGATATAATTCATAACCCAAAATTTTGATTCCATCAGTTTGGGTTTGGAAGATGTGTCGGGGAATACCCATAACACACTGAGGTTCTAGGTTCTACCATATTGTTGTTAGGGGTCATAAGGATAAATTATCCTTTATTTAAATGAGAATATTCATTTATTTGTTGGTTCATTGACCTTATACATCAATATCATGATCAATAAGAAGACGATCTCCACTCTTTCTCGAAGTCCATGAATGATTTTTGAGGTTTTAAACATTCATATGATTAGGTTGGGTATGAAGAGAAAATCTATACAGGAAGGATTCTAGTACCCTAGCAAAATTTGGCTTTTATATTATAATGTTTGAGCCCTACTCATTATAGTTTCGAGTCCCATGGGGAAGGACATCAAAGGTTTGGGAATGATGCTTCACATTCAGAATTTGATAAAGGGTACAAAACATGGATTTTGTAGAGTCGAGGATGTGAAACCAACTCAGATAGTTTGGTGTGGAGATTTTAAATCTTGGTCCAAATTTCATAGGATAAGAGAGTGGTATGGTTCAATCATACCGAGAATACCCAAAACACACTGGGTGGTTGTGTTCTTCGGTAGTGGTTTCTGGGCTAATAAGGATCAGAAATCCCTTTTTGGAGAGTGATGAATTTTTTTGATGACCATAGGTTTGTATACAGAACCCATATGCATACATGCATAATAATGAAAAGGGTATTTTAATGACGGTTATCATTTCCATGGGCATTGGACGGTTTTTGTGATTCGAGGCACTCTAATCATGAATTGTGATATGAGGAAAGTGTAATATCCAATAATTGTTCGACAACCCAAAATGTTGTTTCAACGCCTAGAGAAACTAGTATCATGGTGAGAAGATGTGGTAAATCATTAAGATAAATTTTTCATAGTCTAAGGGGTCTAGTAAGAATATATTTTATTTCAATAGAAATACTGAGTAGACCCTTGGTGTTTTATGACTTATTTTTATCCAAGCTATTTTTTTCCAAAACATCGGAGATGAAAATTTTTGAAAGAAAAAACATGAATTCTTCTCAGTACTCCCTTTTGGGGTCTTAAAACTAAGTATATTTATCTCTATGTTGATATTAGTTTATGTTCTTACACTATGGACCATTATAGACTAAATTTTAAGGTTATATATCTTTGACCAAGCTGCAAGCAGTTCAAGGTCATGGTGAAAATGGACATAATATAGAGGATGATATAGAAGAGACCTATTTGGATACTTGGGGTCAAGATTACCCCCAAAAACCTTATGAGTGAGAGATGAATGTATTATAAATCATGTATTGAGTTCCCCAAATAATTAGTAATGTTATGTGAAAATCAAACTAGGAGTAGTTCAGATCATACGGAGGTGTTGAGTTCTACTATAGTGATTTTAGGGCTCACAAGGATTAGAAATCCCTATTTACATAGTGATGTATTATGTTGAAGACCATAGATTCATATCATGGATCCATATAAATTAATTAATAGTCAAGAATTTTTTCTCTTGAATACATGTATCATTTCCATGGTACATGGGTGGTTTTTGAAACCAAAATCACTCGAGACACAAAGTGTGGTATACAAATTGAGGTTCATTTAAACGATGATGGAATCACCCCATACTTTGGATTAATAGGGTATGTCTCTACTTGTCCCTTTATAGGGGTAATAAAAAATGGATGATGGCCTATATAGTTTATGATCTTGTAGTGTGGATGTTTCCTGTGCAGTTTAACGACATGTGGTAAGGACAAATGGCGGGCATTTTATCGTTGTGTGGTGAGGGAAATTTTTTCTTTAGTTCTAATGTCAAGTGACCAAGATGTTTTCAATGTAGATTAATGTCATCTAGTAATAACATGGGAACTAAAATGATTTTTTCATGATATATTTCATGCATAAGAAATTCATGTGTATATCTGGCTCATGTGTAGGAAAAAATGAATTTGTGTGACTCATCCCCTATATAGTTTGGGTGAATTTCATATAGGTTGTTGCTACTAGGAAAATGGTTAGAGATCTGGTTTCCACTATTTATCCTATGATTATAGGAATCAAGAACATGTAGTTCTTGAGATAGAAACTCTCAACACCGGCATGACTCGTACACCGAGGTGGGAATTGTGTCTGTTGATTGTGGTTGTTGGGCTTAGGATTTGAGATCCAAACATCACTATGTGTCCTTTGATGACATTAATCTACCCACACATATTTCATAAGTAACTTTTCATTTTGACGGCTTGTATATAGGATGTGGGCTTCCCGACCAAAAAATGAGAATTTTGGATTGAACCAAAGATCAAAATATGGGCATCACTACATATACAATTGAAATAGAAATCTAACCATACATATTTATTGAATAAATTATCCCCTATGTATGTCTCTCTTATACACAAAGAAAAGGAATATTTATATTTTGGTTAATATACCCTACATTGAAGATCTTGGCATCACTACATGTCATGTGATGTCAGGATTCAAGTCACATGTAGTTCCTGAAATCCCGTGCTGTAACACCCGAGACTTTTATGTTATATAAATCATCAAAGGAATCTTTTTCTACACAACACTTGCTTGGCTTGCTTTACACGCAATCGCGACTTTCCTCAATAGCTTGCGTCGTACGCAATACCGAGTTTCACTAAACAACATTATGCTATTAAAACTAGCCGTTATGAATAGTAATAACCACTTTTTGAAATTTTATAAATTTTATTTTTCAAAATGGACTTCATTTTTGGACTCAGAATATCGAAATTAACCTAGGGTGAAATTTTGGTATTTTTCTGAAAACTTTCAATTTTTGATGAATAGTGAAACCACTAAGTGGTAGGTTAAAAACTGAATTTTGCATAAAACTTAATTTTACCGCTTCTGTGAATGGAATTTCGAAAATCCGACAGACACGGTTGATATCAGTAAGTAAAATTTGGTTTAATGAGATAAAAATAATTTTTGGTGAATAGTAACTTTTTACTTTTTTTTACCGCGGTTAATAGTAAATAGGGTAACTAAGGGTAAATATGATATTAATATTACCCTAACACATGTCCTAATTCTATTGGACAAGTTTAATTCGACAAAAAACAAACTTAGGAATAAAATATGACCATTTAGGCCCACTTGGATTAGATTAGGACATTTATTATTAATTTATTTAAAGAAGGGTTAAAATAGTTAAAATCAATGTTTAATAAGTAAATCATTTTTAATATGGGGTTATACATAAGATAAATTCAATTGTAAATATTCATTAGAAATCTAAAAAGATTTCCTACATGATGATATTTTATTTGTAATTTTTAGACATCAAATAATTTAATTTATTTATGACACAAAGATGATGCAGTAATTATCTTATTAATGAAATATTGACATAATTGATAATATAAATACCAAAATAAATGTAATTTAAGACTTTTTATGAAATACACTAATTTTCTAGGTTACTATGATATATTAGTGTTGATTTAATCAACTTGGTTTGAACATATAATTCTGTTATGACTTTCACAAAAATCATATATCAAATAGTGTCAAAATTGACAAAAAAATAGTTTTTAAATCAAATATTATATTACTAATTGTTATTTTATTCCTAAAAATCTAAGGTTCGGCCAAATGACTTAGATAAGGATATATATATTAATAATAAACAACTTGGGGTTCGTTTGGCATGTTATAGTAAGTTTATTAACCATATAGTGAAAGAAAACAAAAAGACATGGTAAAAGTTAAATTATTTAACTTAGAGTTAAATCTAATTGATAAGGTTAAAATAATACCCTAAACTAGTCTAAATCTTATTGGCTGATATTATTTCGACCCATCCCCACTTTATCTTCGAAATAAGACCCTTTGGAACCATTATAAACCGATTTTGACTTTAATATACAATAATATTTTGAGATATTCCTAAGGTGCCCCTCTCCTCCCTTATAAAAGGGCACCTCCTCCCCCTCCTACTCACACCAATTTGAGCACTCAAGCTCGGCCAACCCCTTCCATTTTCTCCTCTCCACTTCCCTAGAATAATCCTAGAGGTCCTGGTCTTCTTCAAAGACCAATCTTAGTTCCCTAAGTGGAGGATTCAAAGAGGCGTTCCAAAGAAGAGGTAATATCCATTACTGATCTTTTCAATTTCTTTCTTCTTCAACTTCTTCTTCTTTAGTTGTTTCATGATAAAGTAATAACATTAGTATTAATTACATACTGATATGTTACTATAAATATGAAACAACCCTAATTCACCTTCTATCCATCCTACGGAAAAATGAAATCACCGCGCGTGCGTACGTACGGAATACCGTCTCCACGCTGTGGTGTAATCTATTTTCCACCACCACCTTACATGGATGGGTATAATGGTGTAATGAATCACTATACATTCTTATTACAACATCATATTGATTCTGATATATTGTATAATCCACTCCAATTCAATTCAATATTTATAGAAATGATATCATCGCTCGTGCGTACGTACGGACTACCGTCTCCACGACGCGATGAGATTCATTCTCCACATTAACCATTCATGAATGATTATAAAGCATATATAACAAGTAATAATGAAATATATGACATAATAATGATACTGTATTTATGTATATTTATATGTATGTCATCTACTTAATTCCATTCAATTCAATAAGGAAACGAAAATAGCGTTCATGCGTACGTACGGACTACCGTCTCCATGAACGGTGTATTTCATTCCATTATCAATATATAATATATATATGTATATTCTGAATATATATTATATATAAATCATGTTTTACATTCTGGATATAAGTAATCATGATACAAGTAATCATATTAATAATTACAAGTTAAAAACACGAATGACAAATAAGACGATTTTACCCAAAATGCTACTTTAACATGAATTTACAAAAGACCGGGTAATATAAAGCCATAAGAGAACCATATATGATATAATAAAAATGAATATGATTCTGTAATAAGTCAATAACATTATGAAAATCATTATACAGGAGGTTCGGACACGTACAAAGCAAGTCGGACCTAAGGTAAGGGAAATATCACAATCTCATTTTTATCCGAGATTGTTTATTCGTAAGTACTTACTGGGGTGTATTTTATCATCCACATCCATGTTTCATCAATATGTAATATTATATCCATCCACATAAAATTGTTTAAATCCATTTTTACCCTTCGGTGAGTTTTTAGTAATATGTATGAAAGGAATCTTTTGTCGTCTTTCGTACGAGATACTTTTTGACTTTTCCGACAAAAGTACGAAGAATGTTTTTTTTAACTTATACGGCATGAATGGATTTTTAAAACATTATTTCCAAGAATCTTCCTTTACAAGTTTTCATGTTTATTTTTAATCAACTTCTTTTAGTTTAGAATTTTATGACATTTTAAGAAAAGAAAAGTGTTTTTGAATAAGAAAGGATATTTTCCTTAAGAATGGAGTTCACGTGTTTTATCAAAATTATTTTCCATCTAAGATAATAAAGGGTTCTGTTTTTATCCCTATTATTACATTGATTTGATTATGTTGTGAGGGAATTATTTTTATGAAGTCATTTACCTTATATGGTTTGTTTTATGATGTCATGATGTTTCAAGAATCCCATTTTTGTTACATGTGTTATGCGATGATGTATGTTTTATGATTATGTGGAACACATAAGGAAGGATTCATTATAAGATGGGTGGGACCTATATCTCCCTCCAATTCATTGGGTAAAGATTTTATATCTCATGAGATAGACAGGGCTGGAACGGTAGGTTATACCGGTTCAGTGAAACAGGACTGAAACGAGGGTTACTCGATTCAGAAAGGGACTTTGTCCACTAAGATAGTCTTGGAAATGAGTCATGACTAACAAGAAATTATTCTCTATGATTATGTGTGAATGCCACAAAGTTTCATGTTTTAAGTTATGATTATTGTGATTACATTTCACTGCCATGATTTATCCCATGTTATGAAATTATGCTCTCTTTTGCAGGTTAAGATTTCCAAAATGTTATGTTCTTATGAATACGATGTGATTGATATTTCTTTTGTTTACCCTTACTGAGCATTTGAGGTCACCCTTTTATGTTTTCTTTTCCCCAGGATATAAAGAAAGGTTTTAGCTAAAAAAAAGGGGAAGATCTTTATAGGAGATGTTGAAGATCTTTCACCACGATTAGAAGATTACGTTCCGAGTTTCCAAAGACACTAAACTATTACGATCCTTGTGTGTGTGTTTTTGTTATGTACTAAGTATTCCGCAAATGTAATGTAATGTCCATGTAAGTCAAGATACGGGTCTCTACAGTTGGTATCAGAGGAAAGGTTTAGTCAACCTTTGGAAACTAGGATGCGAGAACTTTAGTGAGATCCCTAGAGATATTTCTAAGGTATGTCTAGGGATGTCCCTAAGGTTAAGTATACGTATAGGTTATAGTACTAGAACTACGCTAACGATCATAGAATTAAACCTAAGATGTTAGATATTGAAGGTACTCCCCCTTTATTATGTTGTTTTCCCTAGCATGATTTTTGCCTCTCACACTATTCTTTTTGGGTTTTAGACGATGGCTGGAACCCGAAGGAACCGTGTTAATGCGGAATGCGATGGGCAATGCAATGATTGTCCCCCTGAGCAACCAAACGATATGGGAGCTGGAATGCAAAATCTTGTAGCAATGCTCACACAACTTTCTCAAGCTATGAATCATGCAGGATTTCCAAATGAGCAAAGGAAGGAGCAACATTCTGTTGAATGCTTCATGAGGCAGCGTCCACCTTCTTTTAGCGGGTCTACTGATCCATTAGTTGCGGAACAATGGATTAGTACTACTGAAAAGATATTTTCAGTTTTTCAATGTTCTGAACATGATAAAGTCATCCTAGCAGTGTATCGTTTGGAAGGAGATGCTGATCAATGGTGGAATCTTGTTAAGAATACGAGGCAAAGGGATGAAATTGAGTCTATGGAATGGGACGAGTTCAAGAACTTATTTTTCAATAAGTACTTCCCTCGTATTCTCCGAACAAAGATGGAGAAAGAGTTTCTTGAACTGAAGCAAAGGGATGATGAATCTGTTGGTACCTATGAAGAAAATTTTACAAGACTTGCAAGGTACGCTTCTGGTATTATTATCCAACCTGAGAGTAAGATCGATCGATTCTTTAGTGGCTTAAAACCAAGTCTTCGAAGGGCGTTAGCCATAAGGGACTTCAATAGCTACGAGGATATCGTTCGATGTGCTCTCAAAGTCGAGATGGAGATTGGAATAACCCATCAGTCACATGGGTTTGATAAGAAGAGGAAGATGGAATTCAAAGAAAAATCTAAAGAGAACACGGAAAAGAAGATGAGCTTTTCCTTATGCTCAAAGTGTGGAAAGAAACATGGAGGGAGTTGTCTTAAAGGGACAAGTAAATGTTTTAAATGTGGAAAAGAAGGTCATCGGGCATTTGAATGCCGTGATAATGGGATGAAGATGTCTAATGACGCAAACAAAGGAAGGGATACACAGAATGAACCTACTACACTTCAATGTTTCAAGTGCAAGGAGATGGGGCATTATGCCAATCAATGCCCAAATCCAAGGGTTGATGATGATGGTCGACGTCAACAAACTCTTAAGGCTAAAGACAAAGGAAAGTCACATGCAATTTCTATCAGCGATGTGGAGTACGATAACGATGTGGTGAAAGGTACACTTACCATCCACTCTAAAGTAGCAAATGTTTTATTTGATTTTGGATCCACCCACTCTTTTATTTCTGAAGACTTTTCTAAGGGTATCATCGTATTACCTCAACAATTAGATGTTGAGTTAGCTGTGACAACACCTAATGGCACATCAATCGCATCAAAAGTTTATAATTCTTCTCCGATCGATGTTTGTGGGAAAGTGCTTCCTGCAAATCTTGTGATCCTTCCTTTAGTGGAATTTGATGTGATTCTTGGCATGGATTGCCTTTCTCTACATGGAGCTCATATCAATTGCCAAAGAAGGGAAGTCACATTTCATATTCCAGATCAATCTACGATCGTCTACCAATGCAAGGTTGAACATAACCTTCCAGTGGAAATTTCTTCCATCTTATGGGTATTGATTCCACTAAATGAAGGTTATTTATCTCAAATGGTTGGTGAGAAACTCACGATTAAGAATATTCCCATTGTAAGGGAGTTTGATGATGTCTTTTCGGAGGAATTGCCGGGTCTTCCACCAAATCGTGAAGTTGAGTTTTCAATAGAACTCGTACCGGGTGCTTTGCCTATTTCAAAGACACCTTATAGAATGGCCCCAATTGAGTTGCAGGAATTGAAGAAGCAACTCCAAGAGAATCTTGATAAGGGATTCATACGCCCTAGTGCGTCACCTTGGGGAGCACCTGTTCTATTTGTTAAGAAGAAATATGGATCAATGAGACTCTGCATTGATTATCGAGAACCTAACAAGATCACTATCAAGAACAAATATCCTCTCCCACGCATTGATGACTTATTTGACCAACTACGCGGAGCTCAATACTTTTCCAAGATTGACCTTCGTTCAGGGTATCATCAATTAAGGGTCAAAAGGGAGGATATACCAAAGACGGCTTTCCATACAAGGTATGGACACTATGAATTTATAGTGATGCCATTTGGTCTTACAAATGCCCCTGCTATCTTCATGGATCTAATGAATAGAGTCTTTAGAGACTATCTTGATCAATTTGTGGTAGTCTTTATAGACGATATTCTTGTCTATTCAAAGAGCAAGGAAGAGCATGAAGATCACTTGAGAATTATATTGAAGACCCTGAGAAAAAAGAAGCTTTATACCAAATTTACCAAGTGTGAATTTTGGCTTCAAAAAGTTGCATTTTTGGGTCACATAATCTCAAAAGAGGGGATATCTGTGGATCCAGCAAAAACAGAGGTTATCGAAAGATAGTCAAGACCAACAACAGTAACTGAGATCCGAAGTTTTCTTGGTTTGGCTGGATATTATCGACGTTTTGTAAAAGATTTTTCACGATTATCTAATCCAATCACCAAGTTGACTCGGAAAGGAGTTAAGTTTGTCTGGACAGAGGAATGTGAAGAGAATTTCAAGGAGTTGAAAAGAAGGTTATCCAGTGCACCTGTGCTCACACTTCCTTGTAGTGGAGAAAGGTTTGTGATCTACAGTGATGCATCCAAGAAGGGATTGGGGTGTGTTCTTATGCAAAATGATATGGTGATAGTTTATGCCTCACGACAGTTGAAAATACATGAGCAAAATTACCCAACACATGATTTGGAGTTGGCTGCGGTAATCTTTGCATTAAAGATTTGGAGGCATTACCTTTATGGTGAAAGGTGTGATATTTATACTGATCATAAAAGTTTAAAGTATATTTTCACACAAAAGGAGTTGAATATGCGTCAAAGAAGATGGTTGGAGCTGATTAAGGATTATGACTGCTCAATCCATTACCACCCTGGGAAAGCAAACAAGGTGGCATATGCATTACGTCGACAAGACCATGCTAGTTTATCCATGATGAGGATCACAAAAGATCCAATATTTATGGATTTACAAAGGATGGATCTTGGAATTATAATGGAAGGGGAAAAATCTTATCTTTCTCAAATGAATGTTCAACCATCTATACATGTGAAGATTAAAGAGGCACAGAAAGAAGATGTCGAGTTACAAAAGAAGGTGAGAAATGTTCCTGAATTCAACCTTGATTGTGATGGGATAATAAAGTTCAGGAATCGGGTTTGTGTTCCTCCCATCCCCGAATTAAAGAAGGAGCTGCTGGATGAGGCTCATAGTTCTTCATTCTCTATTCATCCTGGAAGCACGAAGATGTATAGGGACCTGAAAGAGTACTTCTGGTGGTATGGCATGAAAAGAGATGTTGCTGAATATGTCTCTCGATGCTTGGTTTGTCAACAAGTTAAAGCTGAGAGACAGAAGTCTAAGGGGATGTTACAACCATTACCCATACCCGAATAGAAATGGGAAAACATCACTATGGACTTTGTCACAGGACTTCCTAAAACATCCAAAGGCAATAATGCTATTTGGGTCATAGTTGATCGTCTTACAAAGTCTGCACACTTCATTGCTATTAGAGAGGATTTCTCTCTAGATCAGCTTGCCAGGATATATGTAAAGGAAGTGGTAAGATTGCATGGAGTACCACTTTCTATTATATCTGATCGGGATCCGAGATTTACCTCTAAGTTCTGGCGAAGTCTTCAGCATACTCTGGATACAGAGTTGAGTTTCAGCACTGCTTATCATCCCCAGACAGACGGTCAGTCTGAGAGAACAATTCAAACCCTAGAAGACATGTTGAGAGCTTGCTCTATGGATTTCAAAGGAGGTTGGGATCAACACCTACCTTTGGTAGAATTTTCTTATAATAATAGCTTTCACTCCAGTATTCATATGGCTCCTTATGAAGCTCTCTATGGAAAGAAATGCAGGACTCCAACTTGCTGGGATGAAGTTGGGGAAAGAAAGCTATTAGGACCTGGTCTCATTGATGAAATGGCAGAAAAAGTCAGATCTATTCAACACCACATAAGAGCAGCTCAGAGTCGACAGAAAAGTTATGCCGACAACTGAAGAAAAGACCTAGAGTTTGAAGTGGGTGATAAAGTGTTCTTACGAATATCTCCCAGGAAGAGGGTTATGAGATTTGGAAAGAAGGGGAAGTTGAGCCCTAGATATATCGGTCCTTTTGAAATACTGGATCGTGTTGGGAAGGTAGCTTACCGATTGGCACTTCCACCGAATCTCTCTCAAGTTCACGATGTGTTCCATGTATCTCTCCTGAGAAAGTACATACCAGATCCTTCACATGTACTCAGATCAGAAGTTGTACCGCTGGAGCAAGATATTTCTTATGAAGAACAGCCGATAGAGATTCTGGATCGTAGCGAAAAAGTCCTGCGAAACAAGACCACTCGATTGGTGAAAGTTTTATGGAGGAACCACCAACTTGATGAATCTACATGGGAGCTTGAGGATATGATGAGGGAGAATTATCCTCATCTGTTTGTTACAAAGTGACGAATTTCGAGGGCGAAATTCTTTTTAAGGGGGGTAGAATGTAACACCCGAGACTTTTATGTTATATAAATCATCAAAGAATCTTTTTCTACACAACACTTTCTTGGCTTGCTTTACACGCAATCGCGACCTTCCTCGATAGCTTGCGTCGTACGCAATACCGAGTTTCACTAAACAACATTATGCTATTAAAACTAGCCGTTATGAATAGTAATAACCACTTTTTGAAATTTTATAAATTTTATTTTTCAAAATGGACTTCATTTTTGGACTCAGAATATCGAAATTAGCCTAGGGTGAAATTTTGGTATTTTTCTGAAAACTTTCAATTTTTGATGAATAGTGAAACCACTAAGTGGTAGGTTAAAAACTGAATTTTGCATAAAACTTAATTTTACCGCTTCTGTGAATGGAATTTCGAAAATCCGACAGACACGGTTGATATCAGTAAGTAAAATGTGGTTCAATGAGATAAAAATAATTTTTGGTGAATAGTAACTTTTTACTTTTTTTTACCGCGGTTAATAGTAAATAGGATAACTAAGGGTAAATATGATATTAATATTACCCTAACACATGTCCTAATTCTATTGGACAAGTGTAATTCGACAAAAAACAAACTTAGTAATAAAATATGACCATTTAGGCCCACTTGGATTAGATTAGGACATTTATTATTAATTTATTTAAAGAAGGGTTAAAATAGTTAAAATCAAAGTTTAATAAGTAAATCATTTTTAATATGGGGTTATACATAAGATGAATTCAATTGTAAATATTCATTAGAAAGTTAAAAAGATTTCCTACATGATGATATTTTATTTGTAATTTTTAGACATCAAATAATTTAATTTATTTATGACACAAAGATGATGCAGTAATTATCTTATTAATGAAATATTGACATAATTGATAATATAAATACCAAAATAAATGTAATTTAAGACTTTTTATGAATTCCACTAATTTTCTAGGTTACTATGATATATTAGTGTTGATTTAATCAACTTTTTTCGAACATATAATTCTGTTATGACTTTCACAAAAATCATATATCAAATAGTGTCAAAATTGACAAAAAAATAGTTTTTAAATCAAATATTATATTACTAATTGTTATTTTATTCCTAAAAATCTAAGGTTCGGCCAAATGACTTAGATAATGATATATATATTAATAATAAACAACTTGGGGTTCGTTTGGCATGTTATAGTAAGTTTATTAAACATATAGTGAAAGAAAACAAAAAGACATGGTAAAAGTTAAATTATTTAACTTAGAGTTAAATCTAATTGATAAGGTTAAAATAATACCCTAAACTTGTCTAAATATTATTGTTTGATAGTATTTCGACCCATCCCCACTTTATCTTCGAAATAAGACCCTTTTGAACCATTATAAACCAATTTTTACTTTAATATAGAATAATATTTTGAGATATTCCTAAGGTGCCCCTCTCCTCCCTTATAAAAGGGCACCTCCTCCCCCTCCTCCTCACACCAATTTGAGCACTCAAGCTTGGCCAACCCCTGCCATTTTCTCCTCTCCACTTCCCTAGAATAATCCTAGAGGTCCTGGTCTTCTTCAAAGACCAATTTTAGTTCCCTAAGTGGAGGATTCAAAGAGGCGTTCCAAAGAAGAGGTAATATCCATTACCGATCTTTTCAATTTCTTTCTTCTTCAACTTCTTCTTCTTTAGTTGTTTCATGATAAAGTAATAACATCAGTATTACTTAAATACTGATATGTTATTATAAATATGAAACAACCCTAATTCACCTTCTATCCATCCTACGGAAAAATGAAATCACCGCGCGTGCGTACGTACGGAATACCATCTCCACGCTGTGGTGTAATCTATTTTCCACCACCACCTTACATGGATGGGTATAATGGTGTAAAGAATAACTATAAATTCTTATTACAACATCATATTGATTCTGATATATTTTATAATCCACTCCAATTCAATTCAATATTTATAGAAATGATATCATCGCTCGTGCGTACGTACGGACTACCGTCTCCACGACGCGATGAGATTCATTCTCCACATTAACCGTTCATGAATGATTATAAACAATATATAACAAGTAATAATGAAATATATGACATAATAATGATACTGGATTTATGTATATTTATATGTATGTCATCTACTTAATTCCATTCAATTCAATAAGGAAACGAAAACAGCGTTCATGCGTACGTACGGACTACCGTCTCCATGAACGGTGTATTTCATTCCATTATCAATATATAATATATATATGTATATTCTGAATATATATTATATATAAATCATGTTTTACATTCTGGATATAAGTAATCATGATCCAAGTTATCATATTAATAATTACAAGTTAAAAACACGAATGACAAATAAGACGATTTTACCCAAAATGCTACTTTAACATGAATTTACAAAAGACCAGGTAATATAAAGCCATAAGAGAACCATATATGATATCATAACAATGAATATGATTCTGTAATAAGTCAATAACATTATGAAAATCATTATACAGTAGGTTCGGACACGTACAAAGCATGTCGGACCTAAGGTAAGGGAAATATCACAATCTCATTTTTATCCGAGATTGTTTATTCGTAAGTACTTACTTGGGTGTATTTTATCATCCACATTCATGTTTCATCAATATGTAATATTATATCCATCCACCTACAATTGTTTAAATCCATTTTTACCCTTCGGTGAGTTTTTAGTAATATGTATGAAAGGAATCTTTTGTCGTTTTTCGTACGAGGTACTTTATGACTTTTTCGACAAAAGTACGAAGAATGTTTTTTTAACTTATACGGCATGAATGGATTTTTAAAACATTATTTCCAAGAAGCTTCCTTTACAAGTTTTCAAGTTTATTTTTAATCAACTTCTTTTAGTTTAGAATTTTATGACATTTTATGAAAAGAAAAGTGTTTTTGAAGAAGAAAGGATATTTTCCTCAAGAATGGAGTTCAAGTGTTTTATCAAAATTATTTTCCATCTAAGATAATAAAGGGTTCTGTTTTTATCCCTATTATTACATTGATTTGATTATGTTGTGAGGGAATTATTTTTATGAAGTCATTTACCTTATATGGTTTGTTTTATGATGTCATGATGTTTCAAGAATCCCATTTTTGTTACATGTGTTATGCGATGATGTATGTTTTATGATTATGTGGCACACATAAGAAAGGATTCATTATAAGATGGGTGGGACCTATATCTCCCTCCAATGCATTGGGTAAAGATTTTATATCTCATGAGATAGACAAGGCTGGAACGGTAGGTTATACCGGTTCAGTGAAACAGGACTGAAACGAGGGTTACTCGATTCAGAAAGGGACTTTGTCCACTAAGATAGTCTTTGCAATGAGTCATGACTAACAAGAAATGATTCTCTATGATTATGTGTGAATGCCACAAAGTTTCATGTTTTATGTTATGATTATTGTGATTACATTTCACTGCCATGATTTATCCCATGTTATGAAATTATGCTCTCTTTTGCAGGTTAAGATTTCCAAAATGTTATGTTCTTATGAATACGATGTGATTGATATTTCTTTTGTTAACCCTTACTGAGCATTTGAGCTCACCCTATTATGTTTTCTTTTCCCCAGGATATAAAGAAAGGTTTTAGCTAAAAAAAGGGGAAGATCTTTATAGGAGATGTTGAAGATCTTTCACCACGATTAGAAGATTACGTTCCGAGTTTCCAAAGACACTAAACTATTACGATCCTTGTGTGTGTGTTTTTTTTATGTACTAAGTATTCCGAAAATGTAATGTAATGTCCATGTAAGTCAAGATACGGGTCTCTACACGTGCAGTTTAACGTCTTCTAATGATGTTGAAGATGAACCAACATAGAAAAATGGAAATGTTGTGGCAATTCCAAAGGGTGGTTGTTCGGACATCAGAACGTATCTCATTGTAATGAGAATCAAACCACAAGTAGTTCATGAATGGATGTGTGGTTGGGGACCAACACAAACCAAGATGGTCCTCTCAAAAGTGACCCCCAAGAATGTTCAGTTTTATGTCTTGAAAGGGACATTAACCATGTTATTTAATGTCATGTGGTTAGGACATACAGTATTCTTTATTATGGACATGTATTCAAGAAAATAATGATCCAATTAGAAGCTTATATGACTTTTTTATGGGGTAATTCCTTACTAAAACACTTATGTTCATTTGATCAATGATCAGTGTGAGAATCAAGGAATGGAAAGGGATCCTCTCACCAGAAAGATGAGGTTAATAAAAATACATGGGTACTTTTTATGGTGTGGTGGTCAGACCAAGACAGAGGTTTTAGGGATCTCTATATATTGCTCTGAAAATAATAATCAAGTCTACATAGTTCATGAAATCCCATGTAGTTTATAGTCGTGTTTAAAGGACATTAATCCCACAGTTTAATGTATTTTGGAAAGGTAATGCATCACTCAATGTGAAATAAAATGAGGTTTTCACTAGTCCAAAAACTATAGTTTTAGGCATGATGATGTATCTTGCAATGGAAGGAATAAATCCATAGATAGTTCATGGAGAACCATGTAGTTTACCCTCATATGGGGAGGACCTCATTGATGCATTTTATCATCATGGGGGAAGTATTCTAGTGATGATATTTATTATCATGTGGTAAGGACGTCTCCATACAAATTAACATCTTCTCTTTAGGATGTGAGACACCATTCCATTTAAAATCCTTCTACTAGGATGCGAGGCATTGCACAATTCATGATCATTCATTTGGGACAATCTTATGCAGTCTAACATCATGTTATTAGGATCAAACTTTTTAAAGTTTAACATCATATAACAATAATGAATTTTTAGACATACCCAGATGTGGATTCCCATCTGATGACACCTAGGGAAAATATTTCTTGAGAAACATTAAATTGGTGGGGGGTGTAACATGATCCCCATCCATGGTAGAAAATGTGTATGATCCATTAAAATAGAACTTCTGTATGATGTAATGACCTTTTCATTTGGGTTCCAGTTTCAGGGTATTCATTCCTAGAGTTATTAGGGTTTTGATTTCTAACACCAGTTCTCCTTGGATGAATGAATCTTGGAAAACCTTTTTATTAAAGCCTTGTGTGTTATGATTCCAATGGACTTCATGGTTGTGTAGTGTATGCAACCTATTCTCATTGAGATATTCTAATTCATCCAACCACTTTTACTATTACTCGTCATATGAGAGATGTCCACAAATGGATATTTGGAGTGAAGGTAGATGAAATTCTATGGGTAACACTTCCTCATTCCTTTATAACAATTAGTATGGAGTATCTTTTGTAGAAATACACATGGTGGTAAGATAGGCCCATAAAGAATGAAGAATCATATTTGTCCAAGAACTCTTATCCTTGTTCACCATCTTCTAGA